>CM018587.1:29198223-30460404 GCA_009078335.1 Salix brachista
CTACAAAACCACTTACAATTTAAACAAAGAAAGTCTCAAGAACAAACAAAAGCAAGTAAAATGAAGAATCAGATATAAACACCAACAGTGACTTGGGAGTAAATAGAAGTAAGGCCAGGGCTATGCAGTAGCTAACCTTAGAAGTAAGTAGAGACGATTTTGTTTGTCATGGCATTTCCATTACGACTGATCAGAAAGTAGATGCGAAAGAAACGGTGATGAATGGGACAGGGAGGGAGGGAAGGAAGACTGTAGTGTGATTGAAATTTTCGACACACATGAGAAGAGAAGCATTATTACTCTGCCTTGACAAGTTTTTTTTTTTCTTTCTATTTTTTGTGTCTACTTTTATTGACATTTTGTCATTTCCATTCCCTCACAACTCTTTGACTCGTGACTCTATGTCGCCACATCATGCGTATCTATGAACTTTATGACACGTGTTTAGCTTTGATTCAGTTCGTGTAGAGAGAGAAAGAGATTGAAATGACTATCGTTCATTTATCACTTAAAAATAATTCTTTTGATAACCTTTTTGAGAGAAAATATAAAAGAGAAGGGTTTTGTATTAATTGTTTTTTAAAAAAGATTAAAAGTAGTTGACAAGCTATTGTCTTAAATTTGCACATACGACAAAATAAAAAGATATGATGTCGGCGAGGGCCAAAGCCTGTTCCCGCTGTTTGAGAATGTGGTTGCGGTAGCTTTTCAAAGTGCTTATCATACCGAAATACATCAAAATGATGTTTTTTTATTTTTTAAAAATCATTTTTGAAATCAGCACATCAAAATTATCTAAAACATCCAAAAATATATTCATTTAAAATAAAATAAAAAAATTCAAATTTCGGTCAAAAAACGGTTTTTGTTAGTGTAGTTTCACATGCAGAGCAAAGCTGAAAAGACATGATGGACAGAGGGGGAGATTGCCCAAAATCCAATTTTATGCGATGAAGATAGCTTTTTAATTATTTTATCTAAAATAATTTTAATCTGTCTTCCAAAATTAATTAAGAAAACCTCTTAATAAAATAACAAGGATGGTCACTCTCTTAAATAATTGAAAAAAATATAAATTAACCCTTGTATATTTTTCTTATAATTTTATAAGCTGGTCTTTGTTTTTAGTTTTGGAAATTATAAATTAGGTCTTTTACTAAATTTTAATTTTAATATAGGAAAAACAAGGATATTGTAAGTGGAAAAATCAATTAAATTGCGAGAAGAAAACAAAATAAGGGTCAAGTTGCAAACAAATATGAAAAACACCGACTTAAAATTGGATTTTTATTTTTATTTTTGTAAAAAACTTGAGATAATACCTTGCAGTGTACGCATGCAGAAGAAACATGAATTTAAACTGGAGGAGTTATCACTTCTCAGAAATCACAATCCCTGAAGATGCCATTATTTCCTCTTCTGGAATATTTTTGAGAAATCGTGAAGGTCATTGATTGCAGATGTTTTGGCAACCAGAAAGCTAACGATAAAATGTGATGAATGATTCTTCGAGTGCCTGCTGTCTCCCCTTATAATCTTTCCCACCTGTGGATCAGTTCGAAACCAGGACAGCTGTGCGTTGAGTTGAGTGGAGCTAATCATCGATCGAAGCCATTACTGAATCATGTGAACTTTGACGTTCGTGGTTGAGCTGCTCTTCTCTTCTCTACTTTCGTCATGCATGTCTGGTGTCTTGGCTTCTGTGGTGTACGGCTCTTCTTATTTTGATTGGTTTTCATTTCCTCCTTTATTTCTTGTTTAATGATTTTCTTTTTTTGTTAGATGAAATGTTATACAGTGATTTTCTTGTTCAATGATGTCTGGAATTATTTAGAACACACATGGCATCTATGGAAGAGCCGAAAGATTCATCAATTTAAAGAATTTATTGGTCATTAGATCCATTGCCGGCTACAATTTGGATTGATTCCTCGAAAAATTTAAAATATAATCAAGGAGGTATTTGCGAGCCTATTTATCCACCATGTGAACCATTTAAATATTTTACGGTTTTATTAATGCATCAACAAGATGGTCATATATGTGTTTATTATCAATTCACAACCCGATGCTTGCGAGGTTACTTGCTCAAATTATTAGATTACAAGCATAGTTTCTTGATAATATAATTAAGACAATTCATATTGACAATGCTGATGAATATATATGTCAATGATTATTGCCTATGTTCATACTTAAAATGGTTTTGCTCAGTCATTTATTAAAAATCTCTAACTAATTGCAAGACTATTACTCATGATAACAAAAAAAATTGTATTTGTTTAGGGGCACACTATTTTACATTCGACAACACTTATACATATTAGGTCAACATCATATCACAAATTTTACCTATTATAATTAGTTTTCGGTTAAGAGCCAAAATAATATTTCTCATCTAAGAATATTTTGATTGCACGGTATATGTTCTAATTTATCTGCCACAACATATAAAGATGAGGCCTTATAGGAGGAATATATATAAGGTTTGAGTCCTTATCCATGATTAAATGTCTTGAACCTTAATAGGTGATTCATTTATGATATGATTTGCCGATTATTATTTTGATGATACTATGTTTCCAATATTAGATGGAGAGATAAAACTATTGAATAAAAATATCACATGAAATGCATTGTCATTATTGAATTTTAATCCTCACACAAAACAATACGAACAAAAAGTTCAAAACATACTTCATTTTCAAGAAATAACAAACTAGCTATCGAATGCAT
Organism: Salix brachista; assembly: GCA_009078335.1. Classification (NCBI taxonomy): domain Eukaryota; kingdom Viridiplantae; phylum Streptophyta; class Magnoliopsida; order Malpighiales; family Salicaceae; genus Salix; species Salix brachista. The sequence continues at coordinate 29,200,960 of CM018587.1, forward strand.
TCACTGACTCAAAATGAGTAGCCAAATCTTATATACTAGCTGTAAATGCTCAGGCTCAAACTGAAGTCCCAATATAAAAATCCATTAAAACTGTAGCAAATGAGTTTAAGGCACGCTGGAGGTATGATTGACCGACCGAATCAAAAGACAAAAATCCTTGAAACATAAATGAAGTAAATAATCAAATTGATATTATTAAGGAGAAAAATATTCATAAGGATATAGACATAGTTGATCATAAAATCCTAGAAAAGGTTCGAGTACCTAAAAATAGTAAAAATAAGGAGATCTCGATAAATTATGTCTCTAAAAAAAAGAAAGATGAAACCAAATTAAGATAGTTGTCAACAATATTCTTTCACATAATATATCACTTGATATCATTAGTGAAAATGAGGATTTTGAGCTTAAATCCATTGAAGAATGTTGACGTAGAAATAATTGGCCAAAATATAAAAAATCATTTTAGACAAAATTAAATTCACTTGAAAAACATGAAGTTTTTGGACCGGTAGTCCAGACACCTGAAGGTGTAAAATTAATTGGATAAAAGTGGGTACTTGTTTGAAAACAATATGAGAAAAATCAAATTGTAATATATAAGGCATGATTTGTAATATCCCACATCGGCGGGTGAGGGACTAACTTGTCATACGCGTTTCGGGGCGTCAGGCTCAGAAGTGGGATCGTGTCACCAGGAACAAAACCGTAAGGGCGGTAAGGCCCAAAGCGGACAATATATGGCATGTTGGGTCGGGCTGTTACATGATTAGTGTCACAAGGATTCTCACAAAAATCTGACATTAATTACAATGAAACATATTCTCTCATAGTAGATGCAATCACATTTAGATATTTTATTAGCCTGATAACTCATAAAAAATAGATATGTGTACGATGAATGTTGTTACAACCTATTTATATAGATAAGTTAATAATGATGTTTATATGAAAATCCCTAAAAAAAAAATCTTAAACATATAATTCAAATCCTTAGGAGATTTATTCATTCTAATTGCAAAGATTTCTATATGGATTAAAGCAATAAGGACACGTGATATAATCATCTTGGTGAATAATTATTGAAAGAAAGTATAATAATAATCATATATGCCCATGTGTTTTTATAAAAACGTCATAATCTAATTTTACTATTATTGCTATGTATGCTGATTATTTAAAAATTATTGGAACTCCTAGAGAGATGCAAAATATAATAAATTATTTAAAGAAAAAGCCTAAGATGAAAGATTTTATCTCAGCCTGCATATCAAGCATTTAGCGGATGAAATTCTCACTCATCAATTAACTTACACAAAGAATGTCATTAAAAGATGTTATACAGATAAAGCACATCCATTAAGTATCATAATGATTTTTCGATCACTTGATGAAAAATTGATCCTTTTAGACCTAGTGAAGATAACGAAGAATTATTTTGGTCCTAAAGTACCAAACTTTAGTGCAATTGGTGCGCTTATGTATATTGCTAATAATACACGATCTGATATAACATTCTCTGTGAATTTATTAACAAGATATAGTTCTTTTTCTACTAGAAGACAATGAAATGAAATTAAACATATTTTTCATTACCTACGAGGAACTATGATTATGGGCTTATTTTATTCAAATAATGCTAATCATGAATTAATTGGATATGTTGATATATGATATTTATCTTAACCACATCAAAATCAATCTCAAACATGTTATCTCTTTACGTGTGGTAATGCTACTAAATCATAGAAATCTATAAAGCAAGTATTAATAGCCACTTCATCTAATCATACTGAAATACTTGCAATTCATGAAGCAAGTCAAGAATATGCGTGACTGAGATCAATGACTCAACATCTTCACAAAACATTTGGTTTATCCTGAGATCAATGACTCAACATCTTCACGAAACATTTGGTTTATCCTTTAGCAGAGGAACTCCAACCATGCTAAATAAAGATAATATTGCATGCATAACTCAATTAAAAGGAGGATACATAGAAAAAACATATCTCACAATTTTTTTCTCTCTACATATGACCTTGATAAGTGTGGTGACATTAATGTTCAACAAACTCACTTGAAAGATAATCTAGGAGACTAGGTTACCAAAGCATTACCAACTACAATGTTTGAAATATTGCGATACAATATTGGAATCCAACAACTTAAGGACTTAAATTAATACATTCATGAGGAGAAGTTAATATGCGTTGTAATTTTTTTCCTTGACCAATGTTTTTTTTTTCGTTGGGTTTTTCTAGTAAGGTTTTTAATGAGAAAGTTTTCAATGCATAAGCTTTGCAATAAACATCTATAAAGGAGTGTTATAAAATCATATATTGTATATAGATGTGTAGTTGCCTTCTTACACCTTTGCATTGTCATGTTCATTTATTATCTTCAAGATAATTTGAGTTTCTCCAAGTTCATTTGAATTTACATCGTTTTATTTTCTCTGAGTTTACAAGTATTTATATACATATGCCTATATATAGATGTATTGTTAAGAGAATGATGTAAACACAGATATATTATTACAAAGTCATGAAATAAGAGTGCTTTTTTCATTTCCCTAATCTACATTGTTCTTATTTATTCTATGAACTCTTTATTGAATATATTGTATATTTTTAAATATATAGTTTTATAAAATTAATCATTTTAATGTCTACTCAAAAACAAACAATTTTCCTGTTGGTTCATACTTGAAATGTAAGGAATTGAATTGGTAAGGCTTGGTTTGACAAAAGCTGAAAGTTCAGGGTGAGCTCGTCTTCATTCATTTGGATGGCCTCGCGGCTGGAGAATATCATGTTAAAAATGCCTAAGGCTGACATTACAACATCTCCCCCTCTGCTTCATGCGACAGAAACATCACAGAAATGCATCTAAGAGAGGAGCAGTAACACATCTACAACAGAATTCCCTGATGCCTAAATATTGAATAAGAGGAAAAAGATGCAGCAGCAGCGGCCAAGAAGAGGTCAAAGAATATACACAGATGATGATTCCATATCACCAAAAAGCGAAATCATAAGGATATCCCTCTACGCCTCTATCAAGTTAATTGACTTTGTCTTACAATCCTGCATTTTCAATTAATGAAATTTTAATCTTTGGAAGGCAATATGATGCCCCCTCGATGGAGAGAACAAGCATTACTTAATATCTTCATCATAAAAAAAAATTAAATCAAGAACAGAATATCTTGCCTTCCTAATCGAGAGAGCTCAGGCTCAGCAAACAACATGTCTTCTAGTGATTTCCCATTCATCTCGCTTTCCTCGCAACTGCTGCAAGGACACAACATAGGCAACCACATGCTCAAGTCAATAACAAACAGGGCTTCTTTCTCTTCTTCTATCCTCTCTCCCCCATCAAAAAAAGAAGAGGCTAGACATATAAATGTAATGCACCAAAGGGATAAATATTTAACGCCCACGAGAAGGGGGATAAAGAAGAAAGATGTAAGAATGGAAGAGCACACCTGTAGATATAATCAAGGGAAAGAAGCCTGTGGTGAATAGTGTAATCACTGCCAACGTAGGTCACAATTAAGCAACCTGCGTCAGAATGGGGCCAGCTCCTTGAAGTAGGGAAGCGCAGTACAAATGTTCCAGGCTCTTGAAGACCCCTAGGACCCTGAAGTGAAATTTCTGCTTCTTCCTTTGTAATAAACCCTTCTATCCACTTTGGTGATGTAGAATTCCATATTGTGTTTATTGAATCGCTCGTTAATGTAAAAGCAACAGGGTACAGCCAACGCCATATCTTCTCAAAATTTTCTTGGGCCATATATTCCCCACATCCGGAAATTCTCCTCAGGAGCTCAAAATCCTGAAATGATTATTAACTCAGAATGGTTACCATGTCTTCAAGTTGTGCACAAGTCATGCTTGAGCACCATTATAGCATGTTCATCATAAAAAGCTGCCTTTGAAGTTTATTGATTCAACAATTAGTGAATCAAAAGTAAGATACATACTCCCATTATTCTCCCCAAGTACTGTAGGGAAGTAGCTTGCCTGAATATCTTTAACTAAACATTGACTTCAAGTTCATATGAAAAGGGGCTCATTAAGTTTAAGGGAGCATGATAGAGTAAATCTTTCAAATTGGATGTCTTGGATTGAAATTCTAATGAACCAGAAAATTTACATGCCTCATGCATGGGGCCACTCCTATCAATGATCCAAAACCAGTAACATTATTTCCAAGCCACCAGTATATGAACCTCAATTTGTAAGCAGCAGCATTGCATGTTCTCATAATGAGGAGACAAAGAAGGAAAAGAAAAGGCAACCTGTTCGGTAAAAGATCTGGTACTGGAGCAGGTAATCCTCATAAATTGCTCTTCAATCTCAAAAACCCCATTCTCCCATTGAATGAGGCGGTTATTTTGTGAGATTGAATTCCAAACTTTGGTTCCTTCCTCTATCAACCTCTTTGCTATCACTATCTGTCGCCTGGACAAGAAAGATGGCATTGTGAGTATTAAAACTGGACAATAGGCATCTCAAATGAATGAGAAATTCTACTTGTGTGGAGTGGCAACAGTTAGCAATGACCACTAGGTTTAGTCAAATAATGAGCTATAGAGCTTTCAAAATGTCTATACCTATTCTAACTTTAAAACAGATAATGAAGAAAAGGACATGAATCTGGATCACTTCCCCAAGTTAATTTCACACAGGTGAGATCGATCAACTTCATAGAGTTGTAGGCAACAATGCAATACATCAATCTAGTGTAAAGGGCTGCCATGATTTTTTGTTGTAACTTGCAAATGATAGAAGAAGAGAGACAAAAACTTTGCCCGCACATAAGCAAGCAAAAGTAATCCAGTGTGTTTGACATGAAAATGTGAAGTGAATAGTTTGTCACTAAAATCAACCAATCGCTGTCATCAAAACATTAGCAAAGAATCATCATGCTAGATGCGTTTCAACAAACCTATCAAGAGATATTAAAAAAATCAGTTCTTGTACTTTTTCTGATATCCATTCCTAGACTGCAGTTTTTTCAATTTGGGTTCCTATAAATTTAAACATTGATCAATTAGGACATTTATTTTGAAAATACCCTTCATATGGCAATGGTTTAAATACTCATGAGCATATTTTTTCAAAAAATGTACTTTATTGATCATTTTTCAAGAGTACTAGAACTCAACTTCTATAAAATATAGCATAGAACTCATAGAGATTTTGATTTAGTACAGGCACCAAGATTATGATTACTTTATCCTACTAATAACTAATCAGGCACAGAATACCCAAACAAAACTCAAGCCCTTACATACCTGTGGTGTGAACATCCTGAATACAAAGAAACCTCATTTGCAAGTCTAAAAAGGTCTTCTTCAGAGGCAGAGGTTGCAACCTCCTTCAGCAGAAGAGCCCTATCAGTCATGCCTCCCAGGCAGTATTTAAAAATGATCACATCAGAAATCAAATAGCCGCTACTTGACATAATATTGAAATCCGATAACCTTTCTTCAATACTGTCTGATACAGATGGTGAATTGTCTGCTTCTTCAATATTCTCTACTTCCCTGGCTAATTGCGTCTCTACTGCATTTGCAACCTAGATTAAAATGATGATGCAGTCAGAATCATGCCAACATAATACAATAATGAAATTAGGGGGAATAAACTTCAACCTCCAACCCAACGCTTCTTAATAAATGAGTCTCTCCAGCATCACATTTTAAAAAAAATAAAAAAACATTGATAAACTATACAATATTTAAAGTAAAGGGCCTGCATGGAAAATGTTTTCCAAGTAGAAAATATCTTATCCACCACCCATGCTGCACAACTGGTATGAGATTTCTGTGTCCAGGATCACATTCAGCAAACTAAGTACCCAACTTTATGGTATTGAGTTGAGAGGTAGAGAATAGAAGTAAATAACATCGACTATATGCTTACTAGACAATGCCCCGCGCTTCGCCGCGGGTGGCACAATATTTTTTTCAATGTAAAAAATATTAATTGTGTGTATTTTTTATTATAATATAAATTTAGCTAAAATAATAAATCTGTGCAGAATTCATGTCAAGTGCAAGTTTTTTATAAAATATATGAATTTAAAATCGATATAAATTTATCTGTTTAGTAGTTTCAAACGAAATAACCAGCATAAATTTATCATCATCATTAAAAAAGCAAGAAAACTCGGATATCTGAATTATTAAGTTCACTGTATTAAGATTAGTTCATTTTATAATTCAATTTAAATTAAACAAAAATAAAATATAAATTGTGAAAATACATACAATAATCAAATAAAATAAATAAATTGTTAATTTTCTATCAACAAAAAGACGAAAACATAGATTGAAAATTTATCCTGACGTTATTGCCATTATCATTGCTATTAAAGCTAAAATTATTACTAACATTACTGCCAAAACAATTAAAATAATTAAATTTCCATGAAAAATAAAAAAAAAAAAGCAAATGATTTTTATAAAAAAACAATAACTAAAATTATCATTATTATTGCATAAATAATAAAATAATAAAAATCATATAATCTAAAGAACAAATAAAGAAACAAAAAACAAAAAAAAACGAATAAAGGAAAAAATAGAGTAATATTACTTTTAAAATGATCACCGATATAAATTAAAATTTCAGGAAAATCTTTAAAAAAATCAAAAGATTTTTATAAAAAAATAATCACTAAAATTATCATTATTATTGGTTCGGAGATTAGTGAACAAAAAAACGTATAAGGAAAAAAAATAAAAAATAATAATAAATTGGTTCGGAGATTAGTCATGGTGTGTCCACGCTGGCCTGGACACCCCGATTATCAAAAAACAGATTTGGTCCGAGGAGTAGTGGTGGTGCACTTGAGCTGGCCCGGAGATCGTGGTTATAAAAAAAATATATAAGTGAAAAAAAATATATAAGTGAAAAAAATAGCTTAAGCTGGCTGAGAGACCATGGTTACAAAAAAATGTATAAGTGAAAGAAAAAAAAAAAGTGTAAGCGTGAAAGCACTGTAGCAATCCATATTGTTTTTAAAAAAATTCGGCCCAAGAATTAGTCGTGGTGTGCTTAAGCTGGTCGGAGATCCCGGTTATAAAAAAAATGTATAAGTGAATAAAAAAAATTATAAAAAAAAGAAAAAAAATGTACTAGCAGGAAAGCATTTTAGAAAAAAAATGTGGGTCGGGGGATTGTCGTGGTTGGCCTGGACACCCTGGTTATTAAAAAAATTTGGATATGGAGATTAATCGTGGTGCATTTAAGCGAGCTCGGACACCCCGATTATTAAAAAACAAAAAACCAAAAAAATATATAAGTAGAAAAAAAAATGTAATAAGAAAAAAAGAAAAAAAATAATAAGTAAAAAATACAAAAAAAAGGCAAAAAAAGAAGAAGCAAAAAACGGAGGAAAAAAAAAAAGAATAATTAGGAAAAAAAAAAGCAAAAAAAAAAAAAAAGAAGAAACGAAAAAAAAAACAGAAAAAAGAAAAAAAACGTAAGTAGAAAAAAAAAAAAAAAAAAAAAAAAAAACTTGCAATCCACAGTGCACAGTGCACTGGTGCACAGTGGAAAGGCCACGGGTATTATATATATAGTAATTTCATCCACAGTTATTACATGTTTTCCGAAAATCTCTTTTCCTTCTCTTACCTAAATACATAATTTTAAGCACCAACTTTGGTCATGTCAACAGTGGGCCCCGAGACTTAAAAACAGGCACCAAACAATCTTATGTAAATCATGTGGAACAAAAACAAAGAAAAAAACAAAGAAGCAAATAACAAGATAAAAAGCGAAAGATACCTTAAGCAAAATATACAGTAGAAAAGTTTTAATGATATGGGAGCCAAATATTCGAACAATAGAATAAATGATGCAAGGTGATCCCCACAAATATCCTATGGATGGATAGTTATGCTTACATTAATCACTCAACTATTCATACCAATACTACTACAATCACAAGGATGGTGAGAATGATGATTGAATTGAGATACAAGCAAGAATGATGATTGTAATGAGAAATAAAAGCAAGCTCATTTTATACCTGATTAGTTGTCCAAGTATCAGAGTAGCAAGCTACATCTGTCTGCCCCAATGTAGATGTCCTTTCTTTCCCCAGTTTGATCCGTTTTGATGATGGACCAGCTCTTATTTCGTGGATAGAGTTGTGCTGCAATTCCAAGGATCCATTACATAGTCCAAATGATTGAGATTTATTGGAAGGGTCAGGAGCAGAGGATGGCCTTTTCCATGTCATAGATGTCCGAGGATTACGGCATCGAGAGATGCAGCGGATTGGATGGGAAAATGCCTCTAGGAAATGATACCCACTAAATTTTGGAATTTCTAGTTTGATGCGGAAAAGCCTATTATCACACTTGGATGAAAGCTGAGATGGGAATGAAAGCAGAATCACCAGCAAATTCCATAAATATTGATAGCAAGAAGCCAAATTGCAAAGTAAACAAATTTAATCTCGAGTGAATTAGCAAATCCAGAATCCCATTCCAGAAATTAACAATTTCCTTGCACCATAAGCAGAATACTGCTTTGTGGCACTTGGGCACGTACCAAACCAAAAGGCATACCACTTTGGTGTTAAGACATTTAATAGCCTTGCCTACTAGAGCATGGGCATGAACCACAAGGTGACCCAAGATCAGCATTGTTTGCATTTAAAATATACTTGTAACAATGGGAAAAAAGAACAAGATGTGCCAAGAAGGTAAGATCAGCCTAAAAAAGATATATTCCTGATTTTTAATTAAAGAAAAAAGGTAGCTAACAAACACCAAGACTCGTTCAAGTTGAGGAAACCCAACACAGGAAACATCTATGTTATTATTCAGGAACAATATTGATGATTATTTCAGCTCCATGTAAAGGACACTACTTTAATACAGTTTTCATCAAATTGTGATTATTCCAACACAAGCGTTTTACAAATATGCAGCAGCTTTTGAATTATCTACAGATTGATGTCTAGGATATAACATGACCAGATGGAAAATCATAAAACGAATAATTATATGCTTATTTATAATGCAAATTCATGGAATGATAAAGGTCAAGAAACAGCTGCCAACTGCAAGCTAGCTGCAGATAAGGTTGGTCCCATTGCTGCAATCTCCATTAGAGGTATATGGTAAGCAGAGTTATTTCAGATAACCACGGCAATATGACTGTGTTCTTTAAATCTTGCAGGAAAAAGATGTGTATAGAATGCAAAGGACATTTTCTGGGCAAAATAAGAGGAAAAAATAATAGTGGAAATCACCATAAGAATGTTCACCTTGTCAATGCATAGAAGAAGAGCACTTGTACACTGGATAAGTAACCAGAAACATTATTTAAGTCTGACATAACTACCTGGGATATTTTGAGCTTCAAGGATGCACGCCCATGCAATAGTTTTCCTGGTCTATCATAAGAAGCAAATTCTATCCCATCACAGCTTGCCAAAAGGGGATCTTCATCATCAGATGTTTTCTCCACATGAAGCCCACTGTCCGCGTAAACCAGTGAAGCAATAATCTATTAAAGCAAGTAATGTGCAAATGTTAGCACAAGAAGAAATGCCAAAAACACAAGTAAAATATGGAAAAATGCACTACTGGAAACCCAGAGATACAGACCTCCAATTCCTTGTTCACAGCCTGGCATATTGCATTTAATAAAACCACATCCAAGGAAAAAATCCTTCGACATGAAGCCTGCAAACAGAAAATATGAGTAGAAAATCTTAGAATGCTGCTATTTGATTCTTAACTTCAACAGTGCTAACCTAACCTATAGGAAAATTAAATGTCTGTTTGTACACACTCCACAACCTTTGGAGAATTTCATTTGACCCTATTTATGAGTTTGAGAGAAATGGAGATAGGAAGATTCTTGGTGTTGTACAGCGCTTTCAATTATTTGGTAAACTATATTTGGAGAGAAAATGTCGAGATAAATATAAATCAATCCTTTTCTAATCCGTTAATTTGGTATGGAGTAGCTTTCTTGGCTTCCTATGGTGCTCTACATCTGAAGCTTTCTGAGTGCTTTCTAACCTGACATATTGTGAGACTGGAATCAGTTTTCTACTTGTAATAAAAAGCTAACATTAGTACAACGCCTCACAGCAAAAAAAAAAGCCATAGAAATGACAAGTGAGAAGCAGAAAATGCCCACAAAATTTACATGATTCATGCAGTGCATTGATTCAACCATAAAAATAGGAGGGCAATGGAAAATACAATGGAGGTTCTAAATTAACCACTATACAAACTGAAACACATTTGTATACAACCAAAAGCAATGAATACTAATTTGAGGTTTTCACCTAATTTGTTATGCCAGATCACAAGTTGTTTGACCAAACAAATTTCAAGACAAACCTAGTAGTATTAGCGGCTAGTTTTAAAATTGTGGAAACTTTTTCCTCCTTTCTTCCATTTCCTTAATGTGATTTCTTTTTTCAATTACAATAGAACATGGTATGATAAGATTCATATGTGATAAATGATGAACATTAGTATAATCTAAATTACTTCCCACAAGACTACTTTAAATCTCCAGGTGTTTACTACATAGGAATATATGTAAGTTGGACTAAAAGGTCACACTTTCTTGCTTTACAGTCCTAATCGCAGCAATTTGTTTTCCCAATCCTACACTTGGGCATATTTCACTAACCTCTTCGGAATTCTACACCATCCTTTTCTTCCTCTAACAGGTGAAATCATCACACACACTGACCTTAAATTAAAACCAAGCAAATGTAAGTGGGATGAGAGCAAGGGAAGCAAAGTTTTAAAAGATTTTCCCTTCAAAGTTTCACCTATCTAGGCCGGAAATCTTGCTACGCTGCATAAGATAGAATCTTACAGTAAATAATCCCAACTATTGTTTTCTCTTTCTTAAGACCAAACAAGAGAACAGCAAAATTTTAAAAAATTTGCACTAGTTCACTCCCCTTCCAACTTAGCAAACAAAGGGTAAAGAGATGTCCACTTCGCCTATGAAAGATTGAGTTGCAAATACAGGCATCGAAACCTAGCCTTTATGCATAACCTGCCCACAAATCATTTTTTCACGAAAAAGGAAGGTTGATATGCTCAGCATCTTACTAACTCAAGATGACAACTATTATTCTTCAATTTGCGAATAGAGTGAAAATGGTTAAATGAATTACTCTCATGCAACAATTAGAAACTACTTGCAGAAATAAAAGAAAAGAAAAGAAACAGCAACCTTAAAATAAGGCCTGCAATGAAAGATAATCAAATCACTCATGGCCCAGTGGCTGGCCAGCTGGTTTTGAGATGTAACATGACTCCATAGGAAAGCATAATATCAAGGTACCCTCTAATTACTAACCTTTCCTCCAACAATATTCCAAATGCTATCACTGTCTTCATCAATTTCAGAGGTTGTAGAGAGATCAACTGATAATCGTAGAGGTGGGTCCTACCATAGCATGAGCATATTTGTCAAGTATTCAGTGAATTTGTAGGCAGATTTAAAAGAAAAACAGAATTCAAAAAAATATCTTTTATGAACCTTAACATAGTGATCCTTAATGGAAAAGCTTAAAGGCAAGACTTCTGCAAGGTGAATATAACCCTGCAAACCATCATCTACACCAGCACCAGCTAATGTTATCTTCCTCAGTCCATTGGAGTTCGAGCTATTGTCAAGGGAAAATGACTGAGGCTGCTCTCCTACAATCTCCCCATTAATGTGAAGCCGCAACATATCGGTAACAACCTATAATAAGCTAGATAACATTTAGCATTTCTTAACTTAGAGAGAGCTGGTGAGAGAAAGTGAGAGAGGGAGGAAGGGAGAGCAAAAAAATATTATACAAACAAAGGCAAATTACTAGTAACAAAATAAAAAACTCAAGGATGGAAAAGTAAACCCCTTACAATAAATGTCATTGATGACTAATTGTGTGACTTGACTTCTAAAACATACCTCACATCCAACATGAATCCAATTTTCCAGAGGAAACTCAATCTCCATAGATGTAGAATTACTAAAATTTGTAGTGTCTTTGTGTGCATGGAGAAATGGAAAAAGTGTCATTTTCTTCTTCTCATTTAGAACAAGAAAAGGAGCATTGCTGCTAATATCAGAGCAAACCTGCAAACAAAAGTATTTAGTTCAGAATTCATTTTGGAGGAGGAAAAAAATTGTCAAACAAGCAAAACACACTTGTTCACTACATTTTAAAACATAAATAATTTTATGGATTGTTCAGAATTGCCACCCTTATGCTATAGCATTAACAGCATTATTCAGCTCCTTGATTTTGCTGACTGACTCTACTACAGCTGATAAAGCTCGCTTACTCATTAGTATCTCGTAATTAGACTTCCTTAACAGATGACTACAGGGCTATAAGAACGAGGTGGAATGAGCTAGTGAATTTAGAAAAAGTTCACTATAAGTAGATGAGAGCTGATCCTAGAAAATCTTCAAACAAAAAAGATATCATCTGTGGCAATGCCAGAAAAGTTTTCCCTTCATCTTAGTGAGTAGCTAATGCCTGATTTCTGGAAATCATTATACCTATAACTTGCCAAATTTAACGAAGAACAACACTACTAGGGCTCATAACCATATAGAAAACACACTACGCTTTCCTGCATTTAAACCATACAAAATAACGAGCCAGCAACAAACTTGTAATGTACTTGATCAAGACCAACAACAAAAGTCCACCAAAAAGACACAAAATTCAGGATTTAGATGCCACTCCAATTGACAACAATTATACTCAGAAAATGCACCAACATAATAAATATGTGCACAGATTTTGCCTATGATTACATCTAAATCTTGAAAAAGATACAGGCTTTGCCCCGCCACTAAAATACACTAAATCCATCAAAAGAACAAAAAATCAGACATGGGCTACACTTAAAGTGATAGGAATAGACGCTAGAAGTTGCAAAATTCAGTTGAATACCTAAGTCCAGGAAAACAAACAAAGTAGAGAGAAAAAGGGCAGTGTTTTCCAAACCTGTTTGATGATTGTAGCAGGAAATGCTGCGGTGGAGGAGTTGATAAGATAAACCCAAAAAGAAATAGAAAAATTCTTTTCATTTTCAACTTCAATTTCCTTTCTGAAATCTTTCAGCAAAATGTAATCTTTTCTGTTTATCACATTATTATTATTATCACTACCCATTATTGTTTCTTGATCAGAAGAAACCTTAAAAAACTCAAACCCCACCTTCTCTCTTTCTGCCTCTCTCTAAAAACTGACGAAGAAACTGAAAATGTTTGCGCTCTCTCTTAATTTACACTTAATTAATGTGTTTCTCTTACTAAAAAAAGCAGGGAGACAGACACGGCTGTTCTGTTTTAATTAACGGTTGGTTCGGTGGTGGGTTCCGTTTTTTCTCTTTTTTTTTAATGAAAAAGAAAGTGGGTGGGCGATAATCTGGTACTTTGCGTTTATCCCAACACAACTACCTGAGGGTTATAATAGGAAATGTAAAAGTTATATGTTGAGCTCATATGATTTGGACAGAAATGATTGGTCTTATCTCATGCTCCCACGAAGTCAAGGCAGCAACTACTCCTTATTTGATTGTTTTCTATAGAATAATTCTTTTTTAAAAATAATTTTTTTATGTTTGAGAATAAAATAAAAAATAATTTTTATTATTTAACCATATTTTAAAAAAGAACTTATTATTATTTTTTAAATTTATTAAAAGAGTCTTTCACTTATTAACTTTCGTTAAGGGTACAATTTTTTAATGGAGAAAATGATTTACAAAAATATATTTTCCAAGAAAAAAATAAAAATAAAGGGGAAATTCCTAAGAAATATAATTTATAAATTAATTCAAATAGAAAAATATTAATAAAAAACAGGTACCAAATATGACAAATAATAAAATTAAAAAAAATAATTTCAATTTCATAAATTATTTTAAATAAAATAAATAGGGAGTGAAAGAATAAGAAAGTATTTAGTCATTTCACTTTTTTTTGTTAAGAAAGTGTTTTATATAGAAAATAAAATAAAAATATTTTTATGCCTTTCCCTTGATTAGCTTTCTTTAAGAGCACTTTTAATGGGGTAAATGATTTACAGAAAAATATTTTTTAAGAAACAAACAGGAAATAAAGGGGGAAATCCCGCTAATTTGACAAAATTAAAGCCCTCTATTCTTTGGATTACATCGTTTTTCCCTCTCTTTTTTTATCTTTTTGACTTCGACTCTAGTAAACTTACTGCTCGTTGACTTGAAATTGAATTTAATGATTTTGTTTTTCTTAGAGAAAACCGATTGCCCATTCATTACTCGGCTTGCTAATGATATTTTTTATTTGACAGCGTGAGATCATAGCACTTGATAACAAAGTTATCAATTCCGTTCCGTTCCGTTAAGAAAACCGAGATGAAACGGCGTCGTTTTCATCTCGGTTTAAATTCCGGCCCGTTCCGGAAATTCCGGCCGGAACGTCTCGGTACCGTTCCGGGTGTGCCGTTCTGGCCTTAAAATCCTCTTCTTTTTTTTTTAACTTTTGATTTTTTTATTTATTTTGAGATTATATTTGTTTGACTTTGTGTTTATATTGTATAATGTAAAGTTAATTTATCTTGAATTTCAATTATGCTTGTTAAATTAATATTTTAATTTTTTTTTTATATATATAATTAATTATATATGAACAGTACAACCCCGAAACGGCACGCCGAAACGCTCCGAAACCGGAACGTTCCGTTCCAATAGAAAAACCGGAACGGCGACTGGAACGGTATTGACAATTTTGCTTGATAAAGAGATGAATATATATACATATATATACATATATATATACATATATATATATATATATAGAGAGAGAGAGAGAGAGAGAGAGAGAGAGAGAGAGATTGAAGAAGAAATGATCGAGTCTAAGAAAGTAGTAGAGAGAAGAGAAAAAACTCTTAGTCCAGTTTTGGAATATGCTCGGGTTAGCGGAAATAGAAGTCAACTGGGCTGGCCCTGGAGTTGATTTCTCAACTAGGATTCAGCAATCAATTTGTTGTCCAAAGTAAGAAAAGCGAAAGTAATATGTCATGAATTATATTTTATAATCTCAATTTAACGGATTAAGTTTTTAGATGAGATGATTATTTAATATAATATCAGAGTCTTATTGACCCAGCGATCACGAGTTTGAATCTTACTATTCTCATTCTATTTGATAAAAATTAAGTACAGATTATGTAAGTTTCAATCTCAAACAACTTTGACTTAAGAAGATATGTTAGAGAATAATATAAATTATATTCTAAAATTTTAAATTTATAGATGACATAGTTATTTAATATACTTAATATAATGTTGCTATGAAAACAAGCTTGTGTGCTCAGAATTGTATCATTGCACAGAGCATTTCCAAACTTGAAAGAATTTGATCATGCCGTCCAAAGAATTGATTTCTCAAATACATTAAACAACGATTATGATCCTAAACCGAACTGCTTCACTGATTCATGTTTACTTGCTTAAAATCCTTGACGCAGCAAGGAATCAGAGAATAACAAAGATACTAGCTTCAATTTTTACAGTTGCAGAAGATAGAAACTGATTTAGCCCATGTCATGAATGAATGCGTGTTACTTCTCCTGGCTAACTCAAGGTTGGTCCAGCTCGATTACAGCAACAATGGCAGTAATGTCATCGATTTTGCCTCCAACGTGCTCGATTCCTTCAGACTCTGCAGCGATTGCAAAGGGAGAGTCGTATTCTTGGCTGACTGAATTCATGGAGGCAACAGTTGCAATGCTCCATGCGAGGTCCTGAGGCCAAGGTTCTCCGTCAGATTCTTGAAGAATTTCCTCAATCTCGGAGCCAAAAAGATTATCAAACACTCCATCAGAACCAGCAACCACAATATCCCCCTGCTCTACATCAAATTCACCGAGGAAAACTGAAACCGGGCGCTTACCCTCCCCAACCCAATTCCCCAAGGAAAAAGGACGGTTGAAATAATTCTGCTGTGTCGGTGACCTGTAAACAAGCCTTTTCCCTCTGAAAACCATGAAACCGCTGTCTCCCACATTGGCATAACACAAACGGTCTCCTTCAAGGCTAACAACACAGGCAGTGGATGATCCTGTAGCAGCGGTCCTGGAATGCGCTTTTAACAATGTTTCCTTCAGATCAACAGCCCGGCCAGGATTTAAGGATCGAAGAGAAGCAAGATAATTGGACATGAGTTCTCTGGCGAAAATCCCAGAATCAATTCCCTTTCTAGCCCAGCCGCCAACACCATCAGCCACTCCAAAGGCTTGTCTTTCTTGGCAGATAAAATGGGCGTCTTGGCCTAGACTTTCTGGGTTCGAATCGAAGTCTTTAGGAAAGTAACAGGTTCCCATATCCATCTTCAACCTCCCACTGCTTTCATCATCGTCAGAAACCGAAACGGTGGCTTGAAAATCAGACAGGCTTCGCACGCATATTTTTCTCTTTTTGATAATCATGTCGTTTGTTGCCTAAAGAAATACCTTTGATGGAGTTCGATCTCAGGGTATATCAATTTATAAAACGAACGAAAGTTTTTAATCCAATACTGAATTCGGAGGCTGTAAACAGAGGGATTTGAGAGGAAAACAATCTAAGCAGCAGCGATGGGGTTTGTTTGTTTGGAAAGAAAAATTGATTACGCGTTGTTTCAGTCAGCACTAGCAATACATATATAGTGTAAAGTGGCGATGCGAGGAGGATAGCAACTTTCCTTTCCTTTCCTTGACTAGGTCGGAGAAATTGACGTCATCCTTCAGAGAGCTTTCTCTGAAGTCCAGGTTTCCAAGCTGGTAGCACGAGTTTGCTCCACATGCTATATTTACTAACGGATGTTTGTCATTTTATTTTAAAAATATTTTTAAAAAAGTATTTTTATTTTTATTTTAAATTAATTTTTATAAAATTATACTCATGTACTTGAACCTGATTAAGTTTTTGACTAGACAAGAGCCAACATATTTATTTTTAATTTTGAAAAAATAATTTATCTAACTCGATTTTCATCGCGAGTCAGATAGCTAGTGAGAAATTCCAAAAATTATAGGAAAAATATTGTGCAATCTCTCACATTTTAGTCAATTTGTTTTTGGATATCAAACTTTATTTT
The DNA here is from genome assembly GCA_009078335.1 of Salix brachista. Classification (NCBI taxonomy): domain Eukaryota; kingdom Viridiplantae; phylum Streptophyta; class Magnoliopsida; order Malpighiales; family Salicaceae; genus Salix; species Salix brachista. The sequence goes on from CM018587.1 coordinate 29,218,101, forward strand.
TGGTCAATTGCACCATTTTGGGACTAGATTAAAATCTAATAGCTCCAAATGTGTGGAGAAAGTGCAAGATTGAAAGAAAGAAGATCCAAGTGAAAAGGATAGAAAAATTATATGACAGTTTTAAAATTGGGTGAAAAGTTCATTTTAATTTAAACCTCTTTCTTTTTAAATTTAAGCTATTGGTCCGCAATATTTTAAAATTTTAATTTTGATCCAAAATGTTTTTTTTTATTCAAGGTTTGAGAGAGGAGAGATAAAATGGCTAGATTCTACTAACCGTATGGTAAATCAGTTGATTTCATGGGTCGAAACACAATCTTGATGATTGGTAGAAACATAACTTTAACTTTTAATAATTCTTCAAGATAATAATTTTAAAAAAAATATAGAGAGGCAATGACAGATTGGAACGATCTCTTTCCAACTAGAGACCCATATCATAGACTTTACTGATTTTAATAAATTCTTTTATATTTTTTTAATTGTAATATAAAAATATATCATAAATAATAAACATCAACTTAAAAATAAACACTCATTTGAGACAATGATAACCCTATAAAAAAAATAAAAAAAATCATATAGTATATTTTCCATCCAATCAAATGTTGAAAAAAAAATTAAAGAAACAAAAAAAATCATGTCCAATCAATGAGTGAACTTGTCAAACTAATAAACTTGATAATCAGGGCTAGCATACCAAACTTGTGAATTGGATTATAAACTCTAGTAAGATTATAATTTATTTTTGAAAAAAAATATTTTTTACTTAATTATATGACAATCGCAAAATTATACATCATTACGATATTGAGAAGATGAAAAACATTATTAAAAACATTTTAACTCGTCAAACCTACGAACTAGGTTAACCAGGCGACACATGTGAACATGCATATGAGCTTTATAAAATTTAATAATATGACTTTTCTCTAAAACTATCTTTTTTCCCATGTGAGAGAAAAAAAATAAAACAAAAAGTTAAATTCAATAAATAAAAAAAGGACACCCCACCAAACCTATAAATTGAGTTTGACTTTAAATTTTTTTTATACAAAAAAATTAAAAAAAATGAGAGACAAATGTGAATAAATATATTTAATATCACAATACATGTCATTTACATGGATGTGTTTAATTTATTTATTTATAAAAATCAACTTTAAATAGAAATTAACACACCCACAAGATTTATTGAATGGAATAAAAAGAAAAAAAAAACATATTATGCAATGTTGAACATAATAAAATATTCTAAGAAATAAAAATTTTCATTTATAAAACAAATTGAATATATATAATATTAAAAAAAATACAAGTGAATTGTATTAATGTATTTAAAAATTAAACATATTCAATATAATTAAAGCATAATTACTAATTAAAACATGATAAATAAGAATAAAAAATCACAAGAAACCAAAAAAAAATATTCAAAAAAAATATAAAAATAGTTCTAATTAAAAAAGAAAAAGAAAAAAAGAAAAGATTGAGATCGGGCCTAACGTCAGGCCATGAATAAAGAGCTTGTGCACAAGCCTACAATGATAGGCCCAATCATGCAGGTCTTATTTTTTTTATATAGTTTAATGGGTTCAATGTTTTTATTTTTAAAACAAGATGACTTGTCGTCTAGAATTCATAGATTTCTCAGCCACTAATACTATGATACAATGTTGTCAATACCGTTCCGGCCGCCGTTCCGGTTTTTCTATTAGAACAGAACGTTCCGGTTTTATAGCGTTTCGGCGTGCCGTTTCGAGATTGTACTGTTCATATATAATTAATTATATATATATATATATATAATTAAAATATTAATTTAACAAACATAATTAAAAATAAAAATAAATTAACTTTAAATTATACAATATAAACACAAAGTTAAACAAACATAATCTCAAAATTAGAAGAAAAAAATTCACAAGTTAATCAAAATAAAGAGGATTTTAAGGCCGGAACGGTGCCGAGACGTTCCGGCCGGAATTTCCGGAATTAAAACCGAGATAAAAACAACGCCGTTTCGTCTCGGTTTTTTTAACGGCACAGAATGTTCTGGCCGTTCCGGCCGGAACGGAACGGAATTGACAAGCCTGCTATAATGTCCAAAAGTAAGATGCCTGTTTTTTTTATAAAAAAATTATTTCCAACTCAAAACACTTTGCTAATTTGAGTTTTAAAAAGTTGAACTGTATAAAATAAAAGTTTAGGAGTCAAATTGAAAATTAAAAAAAAAAATCGTTCTTGTGATATGTGATTAGAAGATGAACAATAATTTTGTAAGCAGTTAAAAAGCCAAACGTTTTAGCTTTATACCTAATATTCCAGCAACCCTTTGTTTATTTCCAAAAAGGAAATGCTTACAGCCCATTAGCGGAACATGTTGGTTTGAAGTGACGAGTGCATGCATATATGTTGGTCCTCGGCAGTCCTTCACATTCCTTTTCTTGGCCATGGGTACGGACTAGAACTGTGCGAGCAAGAAAGCATCTCTTGCTTGACTTGATCCATTCTTGACCTTCTTTCATTACTTAGCCAACCCTTTTTCGTCGATTCTCTGTATCTCACTCCGACTCCCTCGCCTTCCTTATGATACGCCATGAATTTCCCATTGACTCTTCTTTTCACCATACTATTTGTCTCCTTCTTCCATCTCATTCTTCATTCAAGTTCGGCCATGGAAAAGCTTGAAGGTTTTTACTCTCTCTCTCTCTCTCTCTCTCTCTCTCTCTCTGTAATAGTAATTGTTATCTGAATTCTTCTTCTTTTTTCCAGATACCGGAAATACCAAAATGGAATCATTAAATCTTAAAGTCAAGGTCAGTACAGTACGTAACATATTCTACTCTCATTTGTCGGGGTGAAGTCATCAACGCTTTGAATACTCGTTGTTTTTCTTATACTCCTTCAGTATCTGGTGAATTTTCAGTCATTTGCAGATCAAGGCGATCATGTTCAGAGGAAACACTTGCATGAAGTGCATTCAGGACCTAATCCTGTCAGTAATTCCGTTCCTCTACGAAAGTGGAAAACAAGGTTTCGGGGAATAAGTCCATAAATTATTTCTTTTTCATCATTTCTGTCAACTACATCTGCAACATTATGAGAAAAACATTAGTAGATCGTTTAGTTGTGCCTTTTTGAGTTCCCATCATCACGACAACAATCACCATCGTCTTTTGAATTGAGCTGATGAATAATATATAGTAATCCAAGCGTTATTCAATATCCCAGCAACATATATAGTTGGGCAGCACTCTATTAATTTTGAAGCAATTATGCCAAAATGATGCATTATAGGGTTGATTTAGCTGCCAAGGAATGGCCAACACTAATTTTACTTAATGCACTTTTGTCGCAGAATAATATAAATTATATTCTGGAATCTTACTTAATAGTTTAAGTTTTTTAGCGAGAAGATTCTTTGTAATGGTATCAGAGTCTTATTGACCCAGCAATCACGAGTTCGAATCTCATAATTCCTATTCTATTTGATAAAAATCAAGCATAAGATAATATGAGTCTGTGTCAGTTTCAAATCCAAGAAACTTTCACTTGAGAGAATGTATTACAAAATAATATAATCATATTTTAAAGTTTTACCTAATAACTTAAGTTTTTAAATGAAATAACTCCTTAACATCATGCAATACTGTTTCAGGCATGAAATCAAAAATCACAAAACGAGGTCTAGTTCATTTAAAGTAGACAACAATAGTCAAAGTAATACAAGTGACCATGCGTTGGCCTACAAATACAAATTAATCTCCAAAAAGAGAAGCAAAGAGTACTAAGAAAGTGAGGATGGCTGGCATGTTTTAAGGGACACAAATCAACGCCGTGCATTGGCGCCACCCATGCACAATGTTGACCAAAAACAGTGCAGCTCAATCAACATATTCATAAAGTTTGCGTCATGTTTCTCTGACGTTTGAGTTAATGTCTGAAACGTTGAAAGCGGAAGGGTTACCTTTCTCTAGCTTTATTTAATGTATATGCTTGAAAGCATCTTCCACTGTAGCTTGATTTAATCAAGGTGAAACTTGTTTGTATGTGCATGAATGCGATGATTGATGCAGCTTTATCATGAAATTCAACTTAGTGATTGTTTGGGAGAGCAGTTGCGGTAGTTTTTCAAAGTATTTTTCGTACCGAAATACATCAAAATAATATTTTTTTTATTTTTTAAAAATTATTTTTGACATTAACACATCAAAATGATCTAAAAATACCAAAATATATTCATTTAAAATGAAAAAAAAATTTATTTTTTTGGAAACAGCGTTTGAAACGTTATCCCAAACGGGCACTTAGTTTCAATCCATAAATAATTGGGGTAAACTGTAGAAATTAATCCTCAAATATTCTGGTGTCATGGGGGGGATCTCTTTTCAAGATTTTTGTGATTAATTTAAGAGTAAGACCTGAGTTAAGAGCATGTCATTCCTTTTGTTGCTGTTTGCTTTTAGAAAAGAAGTTTAAAAAGCAAATCCAAAAAGGGTGCTTAAAACTAGTGCTGATGACAATTGTGGTGATGACAATTGTGGTCAAATTATTTCTTCTTCTAGTAGCTAGTTACTTTGCCCACACGCCTCGTCGCGGGTATTATTTCCCATCGAGATGAACATGAATGTTTTTGATAACGTGTTTTAAAAATGTTTTTAAGAGTATTGAATTTTTAATTTTATTTTGAATTAAATTTTTTGGTATTTTTAAATTATTTTTATATGTTGATGTCAAAAATAATTTTAAAAAAATAAAAAATATATTATTTTGATACATTTTTTAACACAAAAACATTTTAAAAAACAATCGCAGTTACACTCTCAAACAAGCTAAAATGCGGTGAAAATATAACACTGAGGGGAACATAAAATCTGCATTGCTGATCCCACAGGTTATGAAGTTAACAAATGCTCGAATCTTTTAGTCTTAAGTTTTTATCACTGAACCACCTACTAAATAATTCAGTCAAATAAGATATTAAATTCGAGAGAGAGAGAGGGGAAAGAAAAACAATTGAAACATTCTTTTTAAAGTCGCATTATCGGTTTATTTTCGGCTTACAAATGACCCAAAGATTGCAATGACAACCTTTCTAACTCGAACTCATCTCGTAGAGAAAAAAAACCTTCCGACGTATATGAACAACTTAAAGGGTTGTAGAAGCTCACCGGAGCAGCAACAAATAGGCAGTTGAAACTGCAATTCTAGCCATCAACGCCGGTATTCAGACGGCGAATAGAAGATGCATATTCTTACAATCAAAACCACCATTGACATTGCTCTGCAAAATTAATAATTTTAGACGTACGTAGCAATAGATAGACCAACCATAAAATGCAAGCGACTTTTCTAAAGCCAACAAACTCAACCACATTGGTCGAGCATGTAATGCATATGCCAAAGCCAAATAAAATAGAATCTTACCATAAATCCATGAGATCTCGAGGCCATTCTACGACATAATTTCTATGAATATTCCCATATAATTTCTATGAACATTATTCTTTTTTTTTTCTTCGCCATATGTTTTTTTTTTTTTTTGTATTAACAACGTTTGAGAATATAGAATAAAAAAGAATAACCTACTTGTGAGAATTTGTTTTCTTGTTTTTTGATCAATCATTTTAGTTTTACTTCAATTATTATAACCAAAATGATGTTCCACGATATGAATATTTTTGTAAATCTTTTCAAGCTAATACAAATAGTCAAGATGAAACATGACAACTATGTTCTTTTAATAATAAAAACTTATATCTTCATATGAGTTATGTACTTATTTATATAAATAGATGAAATGATTACTTGTTTTAGTAATTCCTCTAAATACTTGGACCACTCTTTTTTATGGATGAACTAGGCCTAACCCAATGACCATACAAGGAAAAGCTTGTTATGGTTATTTATTTATTTGTAACATAGTTTAAAAAATATTTGACAAACTAACACTAATTATTTATTTTATTTTTAAAAAATAACATAGTTTGGTAAAAGTCATAAGTAGAAATTGTGATTTATAAAAAAAATGAGTTGAGGATAGTGATATTCTTAAAAAATATATTAAAAATAGGTTGGCACAAACTTTAATTAGAAGAGAGTATAAAAAAAAAGAAAAAAATAATAATAATACACGAAGCATGTCAAAACTCCAATAATAATATTTCTAGTACTATTACAAATATTTTAATAAAATAAATTCAACGATGTCAATAAATATTACTAATAATGACCCATTCAGGCTATCAATATTTTAATATGTTTCCCAATTTCTTTTGTTTTTCCTATGAAATTTATATCGGCTAATTTTAATTCTTTATTTAGATTATTGATCTTTCCAACAGTAGCTTTTTAAGTGGTTGTGATTTTAATTTATATTTTTTTTATCAAACTGTCTGGTTTGCTTCTTTTCTTTCGTGATAAGTTTTTTTTTTTATAAAAAAAACCAATGACATCTTTGTAGTTTAATTTTTTTTTAAAGTATTTTTATTTAAAAACATATTAAAATGATATATTTTTTTTAAAATATTTTTATATCAACATAAAAATAATATAAAAGCACACAAAAAAATAATTTAAAAAATAAAAATATTTTTTTGTAATTGTTTTTTGAAAACATAATTACGAACATTTCTTTCGTGTCCTTTAAAGATGCCATAAGTTACATATCTTTTCAAAAAGATCTTTCTTTGCACCTAACCCGCATGCTTATTTATCTTTTATTTTACATCATTATACATACATATATATATATATATATATATATATATATATATATATATATATATATACATATATTCCTTTTTGTTTCTTTCCTAATACCCACCGTGATCCATTGATGGCTCCTCTTTACCTCTCGGGATGTTATGTTATTTTCTGGTAGAAAGCCCTAAAATAAGTTGACCAAACGCAATGAAAATCACTTCCCTGCTGCTGGGATCATGACATTCCATCCATAGCTTTGTGCCCCCAAATTTGTCCCTTTTCTAAAATCATATCATTTTAGCTAATTATTGCTTCAAACATGTTTTGGGAAGCTCCAACGGATCCATTTATGACCTAAATGCATGCATGTTCTGAGAATTGTAACTCAATAAACAAATATTTCAGAGTGTACTCATGGCGATTGTCATTTAATCTCATCTAATTCTAAAATAGCAATGACTTTCTTGAGGAAAATTATTCTTTCCCATCCCATTATACTTTAAACGTCTCATTCTAAAATCAGACATTAGAAAATCTTTCATTTTAAAGTATTTTCCTCAAATGGCGAGTAAATGGGGGTGTTTGTGGTTGCGTTGCAGCCTGTTTTTCATCAAATTTTGATTTCTTTTGTTTATAAATATTTTTTTTAAATAATTTCATGAGCTATTATCAAAAAAACAATATATTTTTAAACGAACGATAATTTTAAAAGCAAACCCACTGCTGTATTCTCAAATAACCCTGCAATAATATAATAATATTGAATTACAATGAAATAATTTTAAATTCTAATAATTTTAAATTCATCACCTGTGAATAATCGTATAGTATTAACTTTATTATGCACCCCAATAAATCCTCCAAATCTTTGTATGAAAACTATATGAATAAGAATGGGACACTCTTTAATAAGGTTAAAGGTCCAGTTTATAAGACAGACTGAGTAGACACATTAAAGAAGGTAAAATAATAAACAAGAAGACAAGGACCAAAAGCAAGGGATGCCTTGGCTAACCCAACTAAGCTAACCAAAATAATTTTTCTTAAACACACACAAACAAACAAACAAACACTAGTTTATTCTATGAATGTGGTATAGTGGGAGGCGATCAACCGTGCTTGACAAAATATCTTGCTTGAAAAAGTGTTTTTTGCAAAAAAATGATTTTTTTTGCTCTAAATGAAAAGTTTTTAGTGTTTTTTTGTATTTGGGTCACAAAATTTTTAACTTTATTTAGAAATGTTTGATAATAAATAAGTAGGCTAAAACAATTACTTAAGAGTTAATTAAAAACAATATTTTTCCTATCTCTACAGATTTAACGGTAACCCTAATAACCCTAGTTGAGCACACTTTTTGGGTGGGGTTCCTGTTGAGCCTCACGCTAATAATAAAGATCAAAAGTTAAGTAGCTTCGCTATAATTTAAACCATCTGTATTTATTAATTTAAAAACTGAAAATAAATAAAAAATTAATTTTAAATAAAAAAACCTTTTGAAAGACAGTAAAAAACAGTACGATAAGCCGACCCCATGCACAACAAACAAAAACAGTGACATTGTCTTGCCGTCCATGGAAAGGGTCACCACCTCACGTGACGCGTGCATTGTAGTCCACTTGATTATGTCAAGCAAGCGAGCAGCCATATGGCATCATCAAAATCCTCAAGTCAATTTACCAGCTACAGGTCAATAAATAATTACATATTATTTTTAACATTAATACATCTAAAATGACTAGAAATAATAATTAAAAAACTAAAATATAATAAAAGAACCCAGTTCAACCGTAAACAAAGGCCAAATCTATATTTGAATACAGAGTAAATGGTCAATCGGATACTACCCTGACGCATTATGTAAATGACCAGAATCCAACTTCTGGCATGGTTATTTCGTGTCGTCACATGGACCTGTACCTGTTTGAGAGTGTGGTTGCGGTAGCTTTTCAAAGTGCTTATCGTGCCAAAATACATCAAAATGATGTTTTTTTATTTTTTAAAAATCAATTTTGAAATCAGCACATCAAAATGATCTAAAACACATAAAAACATTTTCATTTAAAATGAAAAAACTTTTTTCTTCAAATTTCGGCCAAAAGCCATGGGATCGCAATGCCAAATGGGCACTAAAATTCAGACACGGTTCGTTTATCATAGAAAATTATAATTATAATATCATTATAATATTAATTTGTTTTAAAAAAAGAATTACAACTATATAATTATTACAAAATATCCCATGCAGCGCACAATAGTTTCGGCTAGCATACGTGGAATCTATACAAGTCACAAACAATATATATATATACTAGTTAAGTGCCCGCGCGTTGTCGCGGGTATTTTTTTATATATAATTTCACACAATTAAATCTACAATGATTAATTTATATGATATAAGTAAATAAAAATTATAGATTAAAAGATAAAATATTTAAAATTTTGAGCTGAGTTTAAGCATAGATTACATCTTTTAGAATATAGGCATTGCGTTATAAACGATCACAAAAGAGCGCGCACTAATATTAGAAAAAAGAGAAAAATATTTGAATAAGAAAAAAAAACTTACTGAAATGATTATTGTGCAGATAATAAAATTATTAAAATCCATTCATAGCAAGAGCAAATAAAAAAAGACAGCAGGGAAAAGGAAGCAATATTCATTTAAAATATTATAACAATAGCAACATCGGAGTCTTAACATCTAAAATTATTATTGCTCCTAGAATAAAAACAACAAAAATTATTAAATTATACCGAGGGAAAAAAATAAAAAGCATGAACAAAATAGCAAGCAAGAAAAACCAATTAAAAATTATTATTATTATTATTTTTATTTTTATTATGAAAGAATAAATAATCACTATTATTATAATAATAGAATACATAAGCACTATTCTTATAAAATAAATGAAAGATTAAAAATATTCTAGAAACTTTAACAAAAGATAAAAAAAAATTACCATGGCTATTACTGGCAAAAAACAAAAAACTTATCAAATTATCGGGAGGGAAAAAAAATTAACAAAAGAGTAAGAATGAAAAATAATTAAATCATTATCATTATTATTATTATTATTATTATTATTATTATTATTATTAGTATTATTATTATTATTATTTTAAATACACTTATATATACATGGACAAAAGTAGGGATTAAAAAAAAATAAAGTGTAAGGGCTGAAATGAAAATCAAATATCAAGGGCTTAAATTAAAAAATTAAAAGTCAAAGGGCTGAAATGCAACTTACATATATTGTCAATTGAAATCAGAGGACGAAATTGCAAAAATCGGAACTTTTGTACCGAATTGATTGAGTTATATACAGCCAACCCGGAAATTGAAAGTAGAAGGACCGAAGTGAAACTTTGCCATTCCGGAGAGAGAGAAACGTTGCCGGCGGCTTGAACCGGCCCCCGCCGCGTCTTCGGGCATGTGGTGGTGACACGCACCACCGCGGGAGGACGACCACGCGGCGGCACATCTTTCTGTCCGCCAGGATCCAATTTTCGGCCACTGGAGGAGGCCGCACGCGCCGCCTGAACAGGGCGTGAGACGGGAAACCGTCTGGCGCGTGCGCCTCACGCCCCCAGAAACGCCGATTTAAAATTTTGAAAAATAGGGTCAATTACCGTTCTTACCCTGGACCCAATTCATTGTTTTTGTCTTATTAGGGGTTAAAACCGTCTTTAGCCATTTCCGAAAATAATAAAAAAAGAAAAAGTTGCGGCGGACCGGACCGGATCGGGCCGGTCCGGCCGCGCACAATTACGCGTTTGCCCCGCGCCCGGATGCCTTATTTTATCCTATTACCGGGGACAAAACCGTCATTGCACTGTTTATAAATGAATATTTTTTTTTAAAAAAAGGGAAAAACCCAAAATGGCCCCGCATGCTAGCCCCATTTTGCCGCGCGCCCGAGGGCCATTTTCGGGCGTGCACTGCCGCAATCCACAGTGTTTACTGAGGAGGTGCACAATGCAAAATCGCACGGGATTTATTTGTTTTGTAATATATTTTAACGGTAAATAACTGTTCATTATATCAAATAACACAGGAAGAAGTATGAAATATCTCCGCAGAATGGCCAGAAAGTCGCCAAGAATGGACAGGCAAATTTCGAGGAAATCATTAGCCATGTGAATTCTTTGTCTGAATGCTCCCTCTCTGAGGTGACACATATCTGCCGCCGTCCATTTCCAGGTGACCATGCTGCAGTCGGCGTGGAGCGAATGCAGAAACTGCTGTGGTGTAAGCCAAATAGGGTGTTTGGCAAAAAACCCTTTTCAAAAATTTTAATTTAATATTTATTTTAATAAAAAAACACTTTAAAAAACAATCATAAATACATAAATTATCATGTATGTGAATATGAAGATAAGTGCTGAGTGCTGATTGATGAGATTTTATGGCCTTCTGGACGAACGAGAGCAACTGAATGCGTGGCTAGGATTTCAAATTGTGTTTCTTCACTTGATTCTGCCTTGGAAATTCTTCTTCTTGATTTCTTTCTTGCCACCAGGCTACAATATTTATATATATATATATATATATATATATATATATATATATATATATATATATATATATATTATTAAAACATTGTTAAATAAATATTTCCAAGGCAAATTAAAAATTAAAAATAATATAAAACAAATACTATAAATTTAATCTAATAATAAAATTAAAAATTAATTAATAATATTTTTTTTAGTCAATCGAGTTAACTTACCAAATTTAATGCTTGTTTGATATTGTTTTTAAAAATAATTTTAGTTCAAAAATATATTAAAATGATATTTTTTAAAATATTTTTAACATCAGTTACTCAAAATAATCTGAAAGCACCATTTTTTTTTTAATTTAAAGTAAAATTAATTTTTTTTCTAAAATATTTTTGAAAAACAATGCTAAACACCCTTCTATATAGTATTAAAAAAGTATATTTTTTGCTCAATTTTTTCAAAGCAAAATTGCAATTTCTTGTTTGATACCATTAGTAAAATTATTCTTTTATATATAAAAAATATTAACTTTATGTATTTTTATCATTCCAACTAATTTCAACATCAATTAAGAACACAAGAAATAAATTTTTATCTTAGTTAATTTCAACTAATGTTATAAAAAAAATAATCTTAATTTTATTATAGGAAACTTAAATTAGTTTTATCCCTTTATTTATTTATTTTTTCAATGTAAACGTTCAATAATTATTTTATCATATTTGTTTGTAATATTTACTTATTTATAAATTTTCTGTATTCTATTTAGAAGTAATTAAATATTTATACGGTCCTTTACCGGTATCGAGAATCTGTACAGACTTAAAAGTACCAAAGAATTTTCTTTTCCCTCTTGTATACAACAATGAAAAAAGAAGAAGTAAATAAATCAAGGAATATTCACAATTTGGTAAATAAACAATAACATGACAAATTAATTTTCTCTTTATTATTTAAACAATCACTGGAGCACTCTTTTGAATCTCTCTCTGTATCTCTTGTTCCTCTTCCCCTCAGAAGTCAGATCCATCCAACAACCCTTACTCTCTTTCTCACAGATCTCTTATAAAACTGCTAAATTTTCACCATTTTCACCAATTCAGAAGTTCTTGTTTCAAAGTTCAAGTCTTTTTGAGTGTTTGGTGCTGGGTTGAGAGGAAGTGAAGAATTTGAAGGGGGGTTTTGATTGTTGTTGATAAGAAGATAACTTTGAATCCCAGAGTAAGAAGGCGATAGAATTTGCGGTGGTTGTTAGGCAAATGCAGTTGGTAAAACCGTAAAAGTGAGAGATATAAATATAAAGCCTTTGTTTTTTTTGATTAAAACAAGAGATAAAAGAGAACAAGTTCTTTTGCTGTTTGTTTTTATTGTTTGTGGTGGATTTTTGAAAATCTAATTGATGCAACAAGATCATCCAAAGAAGGTTAGTTTCTCCTTTTCTCTATTTCCCCCCCACTTGATCTCGATTTTGGTGTCGTACTTTGACCTCTGTTGCTTTAAAGAATTTGGGATCTGGGTTCTTTGATTCAATTTGGTAAATTTGTTTTTTTTTTCAATTTTTTGAACTCTTAAATTTGTGGGTTCTTTTTTCTTTTTTGGGGAGGGCATAGAAAACTTAAGGGAAAGGAGTTGAATGATATATATATTTTTTAATCAAATTCAGCCACCCAATTGATAAAAAAAGAGTTTTAGGATTTTTGCAAGCAATTTTAAACTTCAGAGACGATGAAAGATCGGATTTTCTATGGTGGTCTGCTCGGTTTCTGGGAAAGTGGGTAGGTTATAGATAATCTTTGTTCGGTTGGCGAGAAGCTGTAGGAAAATGATTTTTTTTTGAAAGTTGAGAAAATTGGGGTTAATTTGATTAGTAAGTAAAAATTTAAGATTGGGTTATTGTACTCAATTTGATTAAGTCCATGGTCCATTGGTTTGGTTTTAAAATGCGGTTTGATACTACTTCTACTTCACTGATTTAGTTGTTTGGATTTGTTTTAAATTTTGAAAATGTAAGCCACTTGTATGTACCTGGTGAGTTTGGGTTATTGATGTTCTAGATAAATTTTAACTAGGATTTTGCCTGCTTATGTTACTTTTATGCGGAAGTACGATCTGTTTTTAGCCTTTTTGCTTTGGGATTAAAACGTGTTTTCAGGTCTGTCTTAATACTTATTGAAACAAATTCAAGCTTAAATTCCCCATTTCCAAACTTTGAAAAACCTAATCGATTGATTTTAGGTTTGATGTTTGAAAATTTGGTTCCTGGTCCTTATTGATTGAGTAAATGGATTTGATTCTCTTTGATGTGGTTTCCCTTCAGAAAATAAAGGAGTTTTTCTTGTTAAAGTATTGCAATTCCTAGACAAAATTCTAGTTTATTAGATCCTGAACTTGATTCTTCACTAATGCATACTGCTGCGCTTTGATTACTCTGAAACCTGATTCTGTTTCCTAAAGTTGATGTTGCGCAATTTGTCCGCCATTCATCCCTCACTGTTTTTTCCCTATTGTTTTTCTTGTGTATTGATGAGTGAAATCTTCTCTCATCTCTTTCTTCTAGCAATTTTTTCAGTGCTTTGCGAGCCTTGTATTAAATTGTAATCTGATGTATAATTCATGATAAATGCTTTATCTATGCCATCATATTACTAGAGGCCCCTCTCCCTCTCCTCCTTTTTTTACCAGAGGCTATTGGTGTACATATTTCCTATTTTTTTGTTAATTTGTTAGTAGATGCTCTTACCTACTTAATCCCTGCAGCTAGATCATTGCATTCTTGGATTTGAAAATTTTTGCGTTGTTTCAGGACTTAAAGGAGATGGACTTTTTCACCGAGTATGGGGATGCCAATAGATACAAGATTCTAGAAGTTATCGGAAAGGGAAGCTATGGAGTTGTTTGTGCTGCAATTGACACTCATACTGGGGACAAGGTGGCAATAAAGAAAATCAATGACGTTTTTGAGCATATTTCTGATGCTATTCGAATCTTGAGAGAAGTCAAGTTACTTAGGCTTTTACGGCATCCTGATATCGTTGAGATTAAGCGAATCATGTTACCGCCCTCAAAGAGAGAATTCAAAGACATATTCGTTATTTTTGAGCTCATGGAATCTGATCTTCACCAAGTCATCAAAGCTAATGATGACTTGACTCGGGAACACCATCAATTCTTTCTTTATCAGATGTTACGTGCACTGAAATATATGCATACAGGTGACTCTTTTCTTTCTTATCTATTCTGTCTTTCATTCAACTTATGGGTCAAAATTTGCCATCGCTAATCCTTTCAAGTAGCAGAAGGGTCCCCATCTACCTAGTCAACTTCTTATGTAAATGCTGCCCTTATTTTTAAAGTTTTAAATTGAAGTAAATTTGGTCTACCTCTGTTCTGAATTAAGGTTTTTTGGCTGCAGCAAATGTGTATCATAGAGATCTTAAACCAAAGAATATATTGGCAAATGCAAATTGCAAACTTAAAGTATGTGACTTTGGGCTGGCAAGAGTAGCATTTAGTGACACACCTACAACTGTATTTTGGACTGTATGTATTTCAGCATTTTTTATGACAAATATCAGCTTACCAGTATCTCACAGTTTTTAAGTTTGCATTAATAAGTGCATATTGCAGGACTATGTTGCTACAAGATGGTATAGAGCGCCAGAGCTGTGTGGATCTTTCTTTTCAAAGGTATGTCTTATTTCTGTCATCTGTGGCCCTTCTTTTCCAGAGCCATCTTGGTTGGATGGTATATGCTATAGTGGACCAACATTTTGGTATAGGTTCACATGTAATTTACTGGTGCTTGGTTCTTAGATACTCTTATAATAAGTATTGCTTTTATAGTGGTACTTTGTTTCAGTTAACACTAAGGTTATTTCTTTTGTTGAAAAAAAAACTGGTTATTATGTTATTTTTTAGCATAAAAAATAGTTTATTTGTATTTCTTTGTTTTCACAATGAGCTTTTGGGATATTAAGCAAAAGGAAAATATAGTACAATGGATTGTCCTTGTTATGAGCTACAGCATAATATTGAAGCAAAATATTTTCTTCTCTATAAAATAATTGAGTGCTTTATAGTAAGCAGTAATGCTTAGATTAAAATAATTGTTGTTCAGGGAGGACTATGAACTCTCCTGGAAGTTGAAATATCTGTCTTTCAGGTAACAGTGTCAAGTTATGTCTGTTTCTCTGGAGTGGTTTAATTGCATTGTGAAGCTCTATCATTCTGCTTGTTAATTTTTTGTGGTTTTACTTAAGCGCAGTATACTCCAGCAATTGATATTTGGAGCATCGGCTGCATCTTTGCTGAAGTTTTGACGGGGAAGCCATTGTTTCCGGGTAAAAGTGTTGTACATCAATTAGATTTAATTACCGACCTTCTTGGGACGCCCTCATCAGAAACCATTTCTGGAGTATGATTCTTTTCTCTTCCCCTCCCTTTCTATCCCTTTCAGTTATAACTTTTCCCCTTCATGTTGTTGATGGTTGTTTGTATTGAATTAAAATTCAGGTACGGAATGACAAGGCAAGGAAATACCTGACTGAAATGAGGAAAAAAAAGCTTGTGCCGTTTGAACATAAATTTCCTAATGTAGATCCGTTGGCACTCAGGCTACTGCAAAGGCTACTGGCATTTGATCCAAAAGATAGACCAACTGCTGAAGAGGTCTGTTCTTTGTCTTACTTCCATAAGAATGGTGTCCTGGCATTCAATTCTTGTTGATAGATGAACATAGCTTCTTCTGCCACTCCCTACCTTTATTTTTTGCTTTACTGATTGATGTTAGTTTTATATAATAGGCATTAGCCGACCCTTACTTTAAGGGCCTAGCTAAAGTTGAGAGAGAACCATCCTGTCAACCAATCTCAAAGTTGGAGTTTGAGTTTGAAAGGAGAAGTGTAACAAAGGAAGATGTTAGGGAACTGCTATACCGCGAAATACTGGAATACCATCCACAGCTACTCAAAGACTACATGAACGGCAATGAAAACACAAATTTTCTCTATCCTAGGTACTAAATTCTTCCCATGTATAGCTCATCTTTCCCTTTTCTGAGTAGTAGGAATTACCTTTTCCATTTCCTTTCTATGTTTACTTTGTCTATGCTTTGAAATGCAGTGCCATAGGTCAATTTAGAAAGCAGTTTGCATATCTCGAGGAAAACAGTGGTAGAAGTGGACCAGTGATACCTCCTGAGAGGAAGCATGTCTCACTCCCACGGTATGCCTTCACAATTAATTTTTTTTCCTTTGCTCTCTAAGTCATTGATATGATAAAATGGTTTATGATTTATTTTCTGAGATTATAGAGTACTGTTTTATTTGGAATGCTTGTGATCTTCCACTATAAATATGTTTGCATTTTTTTTTAATCTTTTCTTTTTCTCACAGGTCTACAGTTCACTCAAACACAATCTCTCCTAATATGCAATCAACTTCAACCTCATTTGACAACAGGCAAGTTACAGAAGACACTTCTAAAAATTTTAGAGTAGCAGATGCAAGTTTTGGAAATCCAGCAAAGGTTGCAAGGCCACCTCCGCGAGTGCCATCAGGTATAACTTGCTTATTTTGCTTGTTTTCTGTAAAGAGGCAATTTTTTCATGAATCAAGCCATGTGGCTAAATGTGTGAAAAACTTTTGTATTTGACTCTTAAAGCCTCTGCAAGTTGTTTCTCTGCCTCTGCAAGTTGTTTCTCTTTCTCAATTGGATGTTGGAGGGCTTCATCTTTCATCAGTTACTGTTGTTAAGCATAGACTTACTCGATAACTACAGCAATACATGGCTCATCTGAATGTTCAAGGTCTGTAGGGAATTGTTGAGTCATCATCATATAACATGGTGACTTATGGAATAGCTGGTATCTTTCATATAATCTTTTCCATTCATGATCAATTTAGTTCCTATCCTGGCAGTTATATGCCATTTTCTTGCTGCAAAAAGCAATTTTTCTTTTGAAGCCTAAAAGCAAGGAGTTTCCTAATCTGAATGGAAAAGACTGCCTAGACCTTTTATCCTGCTTCCTGGGATTTTTTGTTTTCCCAGGCTGGATTCCAGCTTGCTTTGTGAACCATCAAAGCAACTAACCATCTTATTTGTTTTTGTTGTGCAGCAAAGCCAGGGAGAGTTGTGGGATCAGCTGACAATGGCAGATATGTCAAAGATGCCCATGATTCAAGGATATATTATAGAAATGCAGTTCTCCCTCCCCAGACTGTCTCTCCTCACTGCTTCTTCAGGACAAATACAATGGTGCAGGATAAGTCTATCCCCGAGCCTGAAAAACACTCACAAACCAAACAGCAACCTCCTCTGTGTAACATGGCTGCCAAGCCATCCTCTGGGATGGCCATGGGTGCGAACACCTACCCATTTTGCCAACCACAAGCTAGGGTGGAACAGTTAAATGAGAGAATTGCTAGTGATGCAAAACTGCTGCAGGCACAATCTCAGTTTGGTCCAGTTGGTGCCGCTACTGTAGCTGTAGCTGCTCATAGGAATGTCGGCACTGTTCAGTATGGATTAACTTAGTCTATTTTATTTGAGTTGGTATCAAGATGAATTATGCAAATGCATTTAGGTCTAGAATTCGAGTTGTAGTTTTATCTTTTCTTAATAGTAGGTTTAAAGTGTTTAGTCCACGTCCTGTATCTAGTCGTGCTGTGTAATTAGACATCTCATGTAATTCAATTCGTTGATCAGAATAAAAATAGCATTCTTAGGAATTTCTGTGGTTTAGTTGAGTGCTCTATTCGCAAATCGCCGTTATCGTTTAAGCAACAAAAAGGGAAATACCTGGGCGGTTAGAAGAGAGCTGTACTTATCAACTAGGTTGAATTTAAGCATTCAGGCATGTAGTTTGGCTGTACAATTTGCCCAGAATATCTGTTTTTTTTTCTCCTTTACCATGGCCGCGTTGTGCCTGCCAATGAGGGCAATACTATTTAAAGAAAAAGGCTACAAAAATCGACGAAATAAATTCATGGAGCATAACTATAATATCTTTGCTTGGCCATTCTGCGCTCTTACTCGAATATCGTTCTTAATTTTGGAACAACAATGTCAAGGTCACAAACAATCCATTCTGCCACTTGATCGCTGCTGATGTATATTTCAGTTCCCAAGTCAATCGGAGGCCAGTGTCTCTCCACAGGCTTAGTGCCTGGATCCTGCATTAAATCAAAGACGCCTATAAAATAGCAAGCAGGTCCTAACTTGGCGGCATCCCAGATTAAAGCCAGCTTCGAAGAAAGATGAGAGATGTACCTGGTAAAAGTAGAGTGCCTGAGACAGCCTGCCCACGTCGAGTTCCCAAGTTCTTGGATCTCCTATCCAACCATCCCCTTCTTTGTAGGGTACCCATATTCCCCCCATAAAGGATGGGGAAGGATTTGCAGTATCTCCTGTGCTTGAGGATTGCTGTATGGATCGCATGGCATATATGGTTCTTCAACGTGCTCAGCATTGCCTGGAGCACACCAGAGTTGGTAAGCACCATAAGGGTAGTTCTCCTTATCGGTTCTGTGGATTTTGGTTCCATTTGAAAAGCAGTGATAAGGTGGGCACAACTTGAGACTTTCTGGTGTGCACCAAGATTTTGTTTCAGGGTTTATGATCATCTCACTGTATCGCGTAACGTCCGTGATCGCGTTCCCATCGCAAGGTTTTCCATTGTTCTTCCAACACCCTCCTATATCCATCAGGTAGAACTGGCTATTTGGACCACCTCCTTGCTTTACTTCTAGCCTGAACTTCACTTTGAAATCTGGTGATTTTGGAACCTGAAGGATATTGATGCTGTGCATGAAATTAAGGTCCCCTTCATAAGATGAGCCTCAGAAGCATATTGCTTTCTAGCCATTTTATAATTTTATACTGTCTCCATAGTATTCCCCCCCCCCCCCCCCCCCCACAACTCCAAACTAGCAAGCCATGCTAATTTTTGGTAGATGTAAGATGTTGATTGCCAAGATTCTAAAGATTAAATTGGAAGGAAAAGATGCTTACTATTTTGGACATCCCCCTCGTCTCGTAATGATATCCGCCGGAGTATCCTTCTGTGGCGTCCGACCTCAAGTACAGCATCAGCCATGGATAATTTGATGATGTCTTTAAGAAATGATGGAAAACCCAACTCCCTTTACCAATCTCCTTTTCCCAGGTGATGTTGAAGTAAGAAGTGCTGTTACTCATTGCTGCCTTTGAAATCTGATTAGCATCTAAGTCCCACGTCCCATAGAAACTCCTCTTCAATCTACTATCATTATCCCCTCGCAGATCAGTATAGTTATGGTAAATCAAGGGCATGTTCATACAGCCATGGCCGAAGCATGGAAATCCAGATTCTGGTGGGAACGGCATCGATTTCTTGCCGTTTTCGGGACAGGTAGCTGCTAGTGTGTCCATGTTTCCGCTCTTGACCATGATCATCCAAAACTGCCATGGACTAGGATTGTCTTGGACATGGCATTTATCACCCAAGTATATCTCCTTCTTTGCTGCATACACATCTGCATTAGAAGCATTAATGCCTCCAAACGAGCCATTTGAAACGCCAAGCTTGTTGTCTCTTTCATCTACCATGTGAAGAAGCTTTACTGCATTTCACAGTCATGATAAACATAATGTTAGATTTTAATGAGATTAGCTTTGAAGATAAGAAGATTAGGCAGAGTTTGTGTTTTAGTTTCAGTAATTTACGTAATTTCAGTATTTTACTATTCGTAACAGGTTTTGTGTAAACCTGTTAAGCAATAATCTCTCAAGTGTTGAGAGTCCTAGTTTATTTCAATTTCATGTCTTTGTAATCCTTATATAAGGAACTTTCTGATTCAATAAAAGTATGTGTGCAAAATTTCAGCAAATTATAGTGTTGTTCTTCAGGCAAATTTTTCTGTTCTTCAATTTCCAGATTTCAATCTAAACAGTAAATGTTTAGAACACTTACTGTTCAGATCAGAGAATTCCAACACATAACATCATCAAGGAATAAAAAGAAATGGACTTGAGTCATGTCAAGTAACCATCTCATCTAAAAACTTAAATTGTTAGGTGATGTCCTAGAATATGATTTATATTAGTCTCTAACACACCCTTTTAAGTGAAAACCCTTTGGGCTTGAAACTTGTAGAAACCTATACTACCTTGTGCTTGATTTTTATCAAATAGAATGTGAGTGATGAGATTTGAACTCATGACCGCTGAGTCAATAAAATTCCGATACCATAAATCAACTCGTCTAAAAACTTAAACTGCTAGGTGAAGCCCTAAAATATAATTTATATTATTCTCGAACAAGTTCAAAGCAAGAATTTACGAGTTTTATCTGGTAAATCACAACAGAATATATACGCATTGAGCACCTTGTGATGTTGAATTATGTACATCGAAACAATCTGCCATCCTAGGACTTCCATAGCCAGCAACTTCTTCGCCAACCTCATTGCACTGATTCCATGCCTCAATTGCCACCCTAAGGCTGTCTCTTCTCATTCCAGGATCTCCAAGTGCAGACATGTATTCTTCCCTAGCTGTGACATAAAATTCGAGGAGGGAAAAAGCAAGCACACAGAACCTTAGTTTCTCCATAGCTAATACTATAGAGCAAAACTAGCTAGGAGAAAGATGATTGATTATAAAAGAAGTTATACAATATTTATCCTGGCAAGCTAAGGTTTTGCTTAAGCAAGTGGCTCAAAAATTGTTAATTCTGAGGCTTACTGTTGTCTATAAGTTTTGTTAATCTGTTTTTTTTTTTTTAAAAAAAAGATTGAGGCCTTGACCAGACTAGGGTTTTGGTGAGAAAATGTTTTGAGCCTTGCTTGCTCATTATCTTCATCAATTTGGTAACCTTCGCCCATGTCAAGTGTCAATTTCTTGTTGAGAAGAAATTGTGCAGAGATATATTACATTACAGAAGTTAACGGGTGTCTTCACCGCTGTAAATGTTTTTATTGTACTCCATATTATTCATCAAACATCGCTCATCAAATAATTTGGGTCGGAATATGGTTCTGATTATCAGAGAGAGATAATGGGATTGATAATATTAATTAAATAATTATGAATTTGGCTCCTCAATTCACTTCACTTGAGCATCCGTGGTGGTAGGGCTGCTGCTGAATTTAAGATTTTTTCCGATATAAATTTATTTTGTTGAAAAGATAAAAACAAAGATATTAGAATAAATATCTCTAATATAATTTTTAAATGAATTTCTATAGAGATAAAAAAGGATATGTTCTTAAAAATAACATTTATCATTAAAATATCATGGTAAAAACCTTTAAATTTCAAAATTATCTAACTAAGACATGTAAGATAAAGATAATTATTATCATAGTTTTTAAATCTAACCTGAAGGTTAATTAGGGGCAAGACTCAGGTCAATTCTTTAATGGCTTCTGCCAGAACCCATGGCTGAAGAAATCTGGAATGAGCAAATCTGGCTTTAATGCAGTCAACCTCTCGGAGAAGCTGCAGCTTGACATATCAAGGGTTTCGATGATGGAAATCTGAGTTCTACTGGAGGATGTTATTTGATCAATGTTATCAGGGGTGTTGAACAAAGATAAAGGCAAAAGTTTCTCTTTGAGAGCTGCTTTGCCAGCTCCATGAAGGGATAACTGTGACTAAAATCTAATCATATAAATAATCGAATATTAACCCTATTTGTAGCTCCATCAAAATCGGCTCCGTGCTCTTTCTTGATTTCAATTTGGTAAACAATGAAAATGAAATGGAGGAGGAGAGGATATAGTGCCTAAAGCAACAGAGAATTGTATCATCTACCTGGAACTTTACTTGCTTCACTGACAAATCAATCTGACAAATTTTTGAAGCATACTCAATCGTAATCACTCAGCGATTACCAATGTCTGGAAAAAAGATGATGGCAACAGAAGTTTATAAAAATATTGTAATGATGGAGCATGGCCCTCAGTGTCAGGTCCAAAAGGCATAGAATTTGTTACTTGCAAAATATGTTTGACCATGAAAATATTTCAATCCAACTTGATGATGCCTGCAAATCCATCTTGAATCTTTTTTGTCAATGGAAGCTCTTGCACACAAAATACGCACAAGACTGATACAGCAATGGAGCCTATTCCAGGGAGATTCCGAGAGGTTGGACGGATTAATTAGTGAATGCTTTGATGCCCTCATAAACGCTCTTATTTTATATAATATCCCACTGGAGATCTGTTCCAAGACAAGTATGCAGTATCCCCGATATCCCTGCAGAAACAGCAGACAGAGAAATAAAAACAAGAATCAAATGCAAACTTACAAGTAAATATCCATATTCATAGGAAATTCCAAGTCCTGCTTGGGGCTCAACTTAATCTAGTATGTTTTAGCATGAAAACTGAGGAAATTCAACACATAATAGCACTACCAATCAGCTAAACTGGCGAAGAGTTTTCTGCAGCAACATGTATCTGGATTCATTCAAGCTGGTGAATATAGACTTTGGACCATTTAACTCACCTTTGCTTGAAGCGATGAATAATCGCGAAGACTATGGCGAAGAGAAAGCAGAATCCACCAACTGTTAGATACGCAATGCCAAGGAACTTACTTTTCCCACCAAATGCACTTGTGGTAGAGAGGACAAGCAACTTCTCGCCCCCATAACCATACGAGTTATAGTTGTTCTTTATTTCAACTTTAATTTCCTCATTAGCTTCAAGGTCAACATCTATCCTTCCATAAAGTTTTCTAAAATTCCGCAGAGCTGCCGGCCGCATCCAAACTATAAGGTCATCTTGTTCACTTAACTGTTGTGTGCAGAACCAACAACGGCTATTACTCATAATGATGAATCAAAAACCTTAGAATATTCTTTCAGTTCACACAAAGGAGGAATATACATACAGGTATGCTCGAATTCAGTTTTGCACCTCCAATCACACCCCCAGCCTGGAAATTTTTAGGATACACATCAGATCCAAATCTACCCTTCTTGTCACTTTCCCATGCTATGTTCATTTTGTTGACTATCAAGGCCTTGTCTTTTACAGAAAAACTATAGGTGTCATTAAACATGCTCCATGCAACAAGTCCACAAGGAACAATTGGCTCGTCGCCCACCGTTTGTACTGACCCACAGTTTTTTAATTCACTACCCTCATCTGCTTTGCTCTTCAGCTGCAAATTACTTCTACTACTTTTATATCTGAAACCAAGTTTTCAAAAGTCATACAGGGAAAAGATTGAAAAATCTTAGAAGTGAAGCAATGGATGATATGACAGGATGAAGTAACTTTTGTATTGTAAACAACCTGTGTCCTGGATTCTGCATGAGTGTTCATAAAGGAAAATCTTTTGATTGTATGATACAATTTAGATATACTCACATGCGGTAGTTCTGGTAGAAATCAGTGAGCTGATAATAGATGAAAACAGGACTCTTCATGTGCTTTGGAACCTAATAACAGCCAATTAATGCACATTTTACAGTAACTAAAAAATAATTACTAAGAGAAAAATGAAAAAAGTAATTAAGAATATAACTTCAAACAATCGGACTAACAGTCAATCTCCTGGTACATGTCTTGTCTGTTCCAACACTCTGGATATATTGAAGAATATGATCGCTATAAATGGGAGGAATGCATTCTCTGTCATAGCGTTCCTCTATCTCCACCACCTACATTTCCACAAAATGAAAGTATGATTGCTGGCAACCAAAAAAAGAAAAAAACTTGCAGTAACCAAGATAATGGAATTAAGTGTTAGATTATATTACTTTGTTCGATGCAGACAAGGCTGCTATACCGATAGGAACGAAGATAATAGCAATAAAAGTGAATGATGCAATGACCTGAATCCCATATATAAACAATAAAATCACAAAAAGATTCTTATTGAAAATTTAAAGGAAGGAAATGGGCAAGTGGCCATACTAATTTAGGAGTTATGATTGGTTTGCAAGCAGGAAGCTCTTGTTGTGTGAATCTAGAATCTGCAACAATGAAGAAACCATTCTATATTTTTAGCACCCTCAGTTGCCCATGATTCATTGCAATTAAAACTTGTTGTTACACAACATTGCAAATCTTTGACACAATCTTAAATTAGCCAGCAGTTAATTTATGAAGAACACATATACAAGACCACACGGCGTTACAGAAAAAAAGAGAGGAAGAAGAAGGTCGATTGAAGGGAAGGTGTACATGGGGGTGGTTTCTTGGATTTTGTTTTGGGGGCAGGAATTGGCTCGTAACCGCCATCTTCGCTGGTGCTTGTGCCATCCAGGTTCACATCAAACAACGTGGTATCATCGTCGAGGAGTGGAGACATGGCCATACTTACAGGTTGCAAATGGAGAATCTCTTTCTTTATTTGTTTCCTCTGCACGCTTTCTTGTTTTCCATTTTGGGGAGCATAGGACCCGTCTGCTTCGTTTTGAAAACAATTTTTTTTCCGGGGATTAAAATATAAATAGCGGAACTTTTGGATTATTAGAAGATTAATGATGAGGATCAAAATTCAAATCGTAAGGAACTGAATACGGTCCTTAATCCAAATAAAAACCAAGATAATAAAAACATATGTTAGATGCAAGACATGTGTGCGCCCAGTGGAAAATAAAAAAAAAGCTTAAATTGGCATTAGCACGATTTCAGTGCTGAGTGATTCAATAAGATTAGTGAAATAAATGATAAAAAAAATAAAAAAATATCTACCAATATAGCAATTGAATAATTCAGCAGCTGATTTGATAAGAAAACTAGTTGAGATGATATTGAGGAAAATCTAGGCAGCAGAAGGCCTCTTCTAGCTATCATCTCCAAGGGAAAATAAAATAAAATAAAATAAAATCTATATGTCCATCCATTTCAGGATAAATAATTGAAACTGCGGATTCGATAAGAAAACTGATCAGTGAATCTGATCTTTTGGTACGAGAATGTCAAAGTCACTAACAGTCCATTCAGCAACTTGATCATTGCTTATGTATATTTCAGTTCCCAAGTCGATGGATGGCCAGTGTCTCTCTACAGGTTTTGTACCCGGATCCTGTATCATCATTACAAAAGACATGGATGAACATCATATGAAGAAGAAGAAGAAGAAGAAGAAGAAGAAGAAAGACAAGGACAGTTCTGAATCCAACCTGGTAGAAGTAAAGTGATTGAGATAGTTTCCCGACATCAAGTTCCCAACTTCTTGGATCCCCAATCCAGCCCTCACCCTTCTTCGTGGGGTACCCATAATGACCCCACACAGGGTGAGGAATGATTTGCAGTATCTCCTGGGGTTGAGGATTGCTGTACGCGTCGCATAAATTATAGGGCTCCTCAAGGTGCAGAGCATTGCCAGGAGCGCAGTACATGTGATATGCATCGAAGGGGAAGCTGGCATTGTTTGTCCTATGAACTCTTGTTCCGTTAGGAAACGTGTGATAAGGCGGGCAACCGGCGACTTTCTCCGGCGAGCACCATGATTCTGTATCCGGGTTTATGACCATCTCGCTGTATCTAGTGACATCCGATCTCACATCCCCATTGCAAGGACTGCCATCGTTTTTCCAGCAGCTCCCAATGTCCATTAGGTAGAACTGGCCTCTTGGTCCACCGCCTTGTGTAATGGTTAGCTTGAATTTAACTTTGAAGTTTGGTGACTTTGGCACCTACATGAACATATGAAATGGTTTGAAAGTATGATACACATTGATTAATCATTGAATTGATGTTATAAGAATCTGAATCTGCCAATTTCAACTGAAAAGTCCAAGATTCAGAAGGAGTATGAGAGGAGAGCCAGGGAAAAACAAAAACTTACTATTTTTGACATGCCCCTTGTTTGGTAATGATAACCACCGGAGAATCCCTTGGTGGCATCCGATCTGAGGTATAGCATCAGCCATGGATACTTTGAGGATGTCTTCAAGTAGTGATGAAAGACCCAGCTTCCTTTCCCCAACTCCTTCTGCCAAGTGACATTGAAATAAGAAGTGCTGTTGTCAACAACTCCATTTTTGACATTAGCATCCAAATCCCAGGTCCCATAAAAACTTCCTCTCAAGGTATTGTTTCCATGCACGCCGGTATAATTATGGTACATCTTGGGCATGTTCATACACCCTTCTCCGAAGCATGGAAACCGAGATTCCGGTGCAAAGGGCTCTGATTTCTTACCGTTTTCCGGGCATCTAGCAGCTAGAGTGTCCATGTTGCCACTCTTGAGCATGATCATCCAAAACTGCCATGGTCTCGGAAAGTCCTTCACTTGGCATTTTTTACCCAAGTACAACTCCTTCTTAGGTGCATACCTGTCATAACTTCTGGTCTTTATTCTTCCGTAGGTGCCATTCAATAAGCCCAGCCTGTTCTCATCCTCACTCACCTTGTGAATCAAGTTCACTTCGTCAAGAATCATGGAAAGAAGAAAGAAAACAGCTTAGCAACCATATACTAACGAATAAAGTCCCATCACATAAAACATAATCCTATGATTTGAAAGATCTTGTTGTTTATTCGGACATTAAATGCAAAAAGTTCGTCAAATGAATTACAGTTCAGAACACATTCCTAGTCTTTCTTTAGTTAATTAGTAACATGGAAATGAGGAGCCTCCAAACTTTTTGTTAGTATTGGTAAGAAAAAAATACTTAAAAGAGTGATGATCCATAGTCTGCACTCCTTTCCTAGCAGAAATCGCGTTCTTTTCTTTCAATATATATTAAAAAATTGTCGTCATAATAATAAGTCACAGCGCAAAGATGTAGAGGAACTACAGATTTCTCACCAGAAGATGTAGAATGGTCAACATCAAAGCAATCTGCCATTCTTGGACTTCCCATGTCGACAGCTTCTTCTCCAACCTCATTGCACTGATTCCATGCCTCAATTGCCACCCGAAGACCATCCCTTCGCATCCCTGGATCACCAACAGCCGAAATAAAATCATCATTGCAAGCCATAACCACAGAAGTGAAACAAGCAAGAAAAAGGAGTTGAAAAAATCTCCACGTGTCCATTTTCATCTTTGTAAAATGAAAGTGCCTCTTGATTATACGAGGGCAATACAATATATACATACAAGTGCTTTTGCATTTCTGTTCTATTCATCATTGAATTTTAGCTGAAGATAAAATCAGGTAATGCATCACATATCTAGAAGGATAACGATAATATAAATTTGGGTAAGGATGAAATTAAGTTGAGTTCTTGTTAACTCAGCAGGTGCAAGCTAAGTTTCCTAGATCAAGCCGTCTCCTATGGCATTGGAACATCGTTGGTTTGTTTGGACTAGGCAACCGGGTCGGCTAAAACAAACGTAAGTGCCATTCTTATCCATTTCTTCAAAATGGTAGCTTATGTTAATATTAGTTATTGTGTTGTATTTCTCCTTCTCAGATCAATCCCGCTAGTCTCCAATTAGAAATTCAAGGATTTCATCTGCCAATCAATTCCAGAAAAAAGTTACCCTCTCAATCTGTAAATTTCCTCGCCAACACATCCTCAACAGCAAACACACACACTCCTTTCCAAGCTGTCAAATAAAGGCATTCTGAAAACTTATCCCATCTTGCTCTAAAAACTCAGGAAGTTCAGCACATAATAGTGCACCAATACATATTGATGTAAATAAATGCATCTCCTGCATTCATATTTCAAATTCTATCATATTGAGTCTAACAGTGTTGCTCCTATTCCATGACAGTAAAACAACAGAAAATATTCGTCACTCCATTCAGCATAATGTTTCATATATCTGTTCTTACATAAAGTATTGCAAGTCTTACAGAAAGTTTCTGAACTTCATAGTTATAGCTCATTTATTTCTAACAATTTTTCAAAGCACCTTTTATACATAGTAACTTGACAAATTTTACATATTCATACGACAGAATTCGGCTACATTTTAGGCTTGACCATTTTGTATTCTCAATGTATCGAGATAAGATTTTCCTCGAAGCTCACGAGAAAACAGGCCCTGGAAGTACTCTTGAACTGTAACTTCTTTAAACAATGCTGGTGTTTGTTCGGTTACCAAGCTAGGAACTGGGCATACATTGCCATCAAACCTTGGGGAATGGAATGAAGCAATTGAAAGTCTTTCCTTCTTGGAGTTTACTGTTGCACGATGCTCAATGCTACGATATGCACCATTGGTTACAATCTGCCACATAAATGTACAAAAGCTGAATTAAATGGCCCGTTCATCTTTCTTTCATTGTCATGCAAAGTTAATGTACAAAATTAGTGTTTAAAATTTGAAGGTTCCTGATTTCAACGCCAGTAAATCCTTAATTACCACCTGTAAGTTAAGCTATATCAACTTCTCCTAATTACTGAATGTTATTGCCTGGAATTCGCAGTTTAGTTTTTTCTTAAATTGTAAAACATCTTTTACCTCCAAAATGTCTCCAACATTGACAACAAAAGCATTTGGGAGTGGCTTTACGGGAACCCACTTTTCATCCTTCCTTAACTGCAGACCTTCCACTTCATTAACTTGTAGGAGAATTGTGAGACCGGTGGCATCAGAATGAGGTGTAAGGCCAATAACTTGCTCCGGTTGAGGACACTGTGGATAATAGTTCATCCTCATTGATTGTCTTATGCCCTCAGTGAAGTCTCTCATTTCTTCAGCTTTAATGTTTAAAGCTTTTCCCATCTGTTCAAGAATAGCTGACGCTAGATTTTTCACTTCCAAGGAGTAGCTCTCCAAGGTGTCTCTGCATAGAATGAAGGTTACCTCAGAAACATGCTAAATTAATTGAAATGTTACTGCAACCACTTACAAAAGTACAAGAATGAACTATGGACAAGAGATGTGACCTGAAAGGAAGAGGGAGTTTTGGGAATAGGTGAGGCTTTCTTAATTGAGCTGGCTGGGTGACCATGAAGAACAGATCGCCCCAATCAAGCTTTTGCTCCTCAGACACAACAAAAGCTTGTCCGAAGCCCTCTATTTCTCCTGGAAACTGCCAGAACCTTTTCTTTTCCTCCATTGGGAGGTTGAAGAAATCCTGAAGTTCTGTCTTCAATTTGTCTAACAGCGAAGAGCTTACGCCATGGTTTACCAACTGAAAAAATCAAATGCAATTGTATAACAGTTTATGTTAGTTAGAAATCTTTGTTAAACTATGTAACTGGAAACCTTGATATTTTTTTAGCATTCATGCCACTTTTGAGAAAAACTAAATCAGAGACAGAAACTAATTAAAAGCATAAATCACTTTCGATTAAATTAAATGCATAATCATCACAAACTTAGGGTCATCTACCAATACATCTCTCATATATCAATTAAACTCCAACCTATTTTGTCAGCTCTGATAAGACAGATCTCTTCATGACGACGACAGACAACTAACTGATCAAACCAAGTAGAAAAAAATGGAAATGATAAAAATTAATGCTAGATACAAAACATTAGTGAAACCAGGTATCCTTGGTGATCCAAAGGTTCATGGTTAAACAAAAACAAGGAAAATCTTGGAATTTAGCCTTCTTTTATAACAAATTATAGGGGAACACAATCTGCTAAGGTAGTCACATACAAAATGCCAAATAAAGAAAACTAAACAATATATGATCTGGCTGTTCATATACACATGAACATGTCGCAGCCTGCATACCAAGCCAAAATCACAAAGTGTTTTCTGTTTAAAGAACGAATTATGCCAGAGTTTCTAAGAGCCATTAACTATGTACCTCTTAAGTTTTCTTAATAATCTCCCTGAGGACTCGAAATTTTACTAATCCGTAAAAGTTGTAGAAACTTCATTGCATTCATAAAAACTACGACAATTTTCACGACTTGGGTTAAATTTCGATAAAGAAAAAAAAAACCCAAGAAATGAAAGCGGGTGTACAAGATTTACCTGGAAGAAACCCCATGTTTTGCAAGCGAGATGGAGGTGGCCCAATTCAGAATCCATCGTTTCTTGAACAAGTAACCTCTGCAGATCAATAACAGGAACATCAGGTACCGGATCATGACTGGCAATGATGGGGTGTTCTTGGTCATAACGGATGTATCTTGGTGGAACAGAGACCAGAGGATCCTTGGCCAATTCTTGAACACAGGGCACAAGCAGGGAGCTTCCAATATTTGCAGCTTTGGATGCCATGTTTTTGCTCGGTAATTGGTTAGCTCTTTTACTGACCACCCCCTTGTTTTTGCTACAAAAATCTCAAATCAATGGTTAAAAAGCCCCAATCACAAGTCTTCATAGCTTGCAATTTTGTCAACTTTGGTTTGACTTTGATCCTTGTTTTTTCCGTGAGAACCAACAACCCCATGCTGACACCTCCAAGTTTTGGGTCCTTGTTTTGTTCTTTTATGTCCATGGAGTCAGATTTGGAAGCTTGACTTTGTTATATCCGACGAGCCATTTAGTTTTAGTCTGCTTTTCGTTGCAGTAAGTCTTTTTTTATCATATTTTAATATATGTAATTTTTTATTGTGTATTTTAGATCTTATTTTTTTTATTTTTTATTTAGATTCGATTCCTTTAATTTTTTTAGTTTTTCTATGATAGTTTTTATGTTTCTATATTCTTAGTTTTGACTTTTAATTTTTATTATTATTTATCGTTATATTAAATAATCACTAAAATTATTTAATATTATTATTCTGTAAACAATGAAAATTATAAAATTATCTTAAAGAATAAAACAAAAAATTTCAACAAAAAAGAAAATAAAAGCAATTAAAATAAATGCATTCAAAATCATAAGAGCAAGCAAGAAAATAATTATAAATTGTTTTTACTAAAATTAATATTATTATTGTGTAAACAATGAAAATTATAAAATTATCTTGAAGAATAAAACAAAAAACAAATCAGCAAAAAAAAAAACAATTAAAATAAATGTAGTTAGAATCATATTTTTTTCAATGCAAATTAGTTTTTTAAGAGTTTGAGTTTTTTTTACAATGCTATAAATTTGAGCAAAATAATAAATTTATCCAGAATTTCTGTAAAGTGCGAGTTTCTAATAAAATATAAGAATTTTAAATTGATATGAATTTATTTGTTTAACATGCTTCAATGAAATTACCAGCATAAAACTATCACAATCATAAAAAATGTAAGAAGATTTGGATACATGAATCATTGAATTTACTATATTAGAATGAGCTCATTTAATAATTTAATTTAAATTAAAAAAATATAAATATAAATTATGTAAACACCTAAAACAATAAATAAAAAAAATAAGTTGTTGATTTTATGCCTATAAAAAAAAGAAAACATCATTGAAAATCTATTACTACATCATTATTATTACCATGAGTATAACCGTTAAAATTACCAAAACTATTACTGTCAAAATAATGAAAAATATTAAATTGGCTCAAAGAAAAAAAAAAGCAAAATACTTTTACAACAGAATAAGCAAGAAAAACACTTACAAAATAATTATTAAACTTATCATTATTATTACGTAAAAAATGAAAACCATGAAATTATCTCGAAGAATAAAAAAATTAAAACTTTAATAAAATAGCAAAAAAACTCAAATAAATATTATGAGAATAAAAAAAAATCATCTTATCTGAAGAACAAATAAAAAAAAAAGAAAAAAAAACAAAAGAACAAAGGGATAAAAGAAGAAATATGAATTTTAAAATTATCACCAACATGAATTAAAATTTTAGACTAAATTGAATAAAACCAAATGACCAAAATTAAAAGCATATATACATAAGTATGGACAAAAAATAAAGATTGTCCAAAAAGGATTAAAAAATAAAAGGAATTAAAACCAAATCAAACATTAAAAGAAAAGTGATCGAAATGAAAAACAAAATATATGATCAATTTTAATTGGAGGATAAAATTGCAAAAAATAAAAGCTTTGAGACCAAAAAAACTAAATGCATTTAAAACAAAAAAAATCAAAAAAATAAGGGAAAAAATAGCATATATGATTAATTTTAGTTGGAGAATAAATTTGAATGAAATCAAACATACCAAATATTAAAGGATACAAAAATAAACAAAAAATTAAAGAATAGGGACTGAAATGAAAAATAGCATATATGATTAATTGCAATTCAAGTGTACAATTGAAAAAAACCAAAACTTATATCGAAGATATCAGGAAGAAAAATGAAATAAAAAGATCAAGGATTGAAATCAACAACCCGTCAACACAAAGGAGAAAAAAAAGGGGTGAAAAAAGAAAAACCGACCATCGACCACCGTACGACCTCCTTACATCGACACGCTCATTGCTATGTGGAAGATTACATGGTGGCACATTCGAAGACACAACAGATGGGAATATTCACAAATCGACAAACACTGAATGCGCCAAATAACAACTGACACGTCAAGACGATGCAACTACAGTTAAATTAGAAAAATAATAATAAACAAATACGAAATTACCTCAATACCCCCCTATTTGACAATAATAACAAAAACCAGACATCCAAATACTATTATGCCCCAACACCAACATTCTATTTTTGTTGTTTTTAGGGCAGTTCGGTAATTTTACTATTCACCCACCCGTGAAACATCGAAACTACGCTCACAGTCAATTAACTTTTTTTTTTCTTACATGAGGGTAAAGATGATAATTTATTATTCACGGTCAATTTGAAAAACCAGAAACACCCTTAACCTTTCTTTGTTTTTTATCTGCTTCTAGTAGTAAATACGTAGTTTAACTATTCAAAAAAATTCAGAAAAGACAAAAACACCCCCAAACATTCAGGTAATGCCAACCGGTCCCGTGTAAAAGTTAAAAATACCTCCAAAGTTAAGAGTTAAATTTAAATGCACTGAAAGATAAAATAATAATTACACTATTAAAATTAACAGTAATTTATATATAGTGCTACAATGGAAAAAACGGACACACTATTTAATTAGACTAGCTAATTATTAAAATTAACAGTAATTTATATATAGTGCTACAGTGGAAAAAACGGACATATTATTTAATTAGAGTAGCTAATGCCCTCGCGCCTCGTCGTGGGCGACACCATATTTTTTTCATTGTACAAAACTATTAACTGTGTAATTTTTTTATTATAATATTAATTTAGTCAAAATAATAAATTAATGCAAAATTTCTGTCAAGTGCAAGTTTTCTATAAAATATATGAATTTTAAATCAATATAAAATTATTTGTTTAGTAGGTTTCAACGAAATAACCAACATAAAATTATCATCATTATTAAAAAAGCAAGAAGTTTCAAATATCTAAATTATTGAATTCACTATATTAAGATTAGTTTATTTTATAATTTAATTTAAATCAAACAAAAAAACAAAATATATATTGTGAAAATACTTGCAATAATCAAATAAAAAAAATAATTAGTTAATTTTCTATCCACAAAAAGAAAAAAACATAAATTAAAAATTCATTCCTACGTTACCGTCATTATCATTGCTATAATAGTTAAAATTATTATTAGCATTACTGCTTATACAATTAAAATCATTAAATTGTTTCGAAAAACTAAAAAAAATGCAAAACATTTTTACAAATAAAGAATTAAAAAATAGTCACTAAAATTATCATTATTATTGCGCAAATAATAAAATCATAAAAATCATCTGATCCAAAGAACAAATAAAAATAACAGAAAACACAAAAAAAAAAGAAAAAAAAAAGAAATATTAATTTTATAATGATCACCAACATAAATTAAAATTTCAAGATTGAACTGATTAAAAATAAAACCCCAATAAAAATTAAAAATAAAAACTAAAAGCATAAATGCATAAATACGGATAAAAAATAAACATTGTCCAAAAATGAAAAAAAAGAAATAAAAGGAATAAACATTAAATAAAAAACTTCAAAGAATAAGAACCGAAAATAAAAAATAAAATATATAATTAATTCCAATCGAAGGATAAAATTAAAATAAATAAAAATCTTGGTACCAAAACAAATAAAGCTATTTTAAAAAAAAATTGCAGTGCAATTTTGTTAAAATATTAAAAGAATAAGGACCGAAATGAAGAGTAGAATAGATGACAAATTTCAATTGGAGGACACAATTAAAACAAGTTAAAACAATATATATATAATTAATATCAATTTAAGGATAAAATTGAAACAAAAAAACACTTTGGGACCGAAATAAATAATGGCATTTTTAAAGGTAATTGCTTTTTAATTTTGTTAAAAAATTAAAAGAATGAGGACTAAAATGCAAAGTAGCATATATGACCAATTGCAATTGGAGAAAAAAATTAAAAGAAATCAAAATCAGTGTACCGAAAATTAAAGGAATAAAAAAAGAAAAAGGTATAAGGATTGAAATGAAAACAAGATTTATAATTAATTTTAATTGAAGGGCACAATTGAAAACAATCAAACTTTCAATTCAAGAAATCAAGAATAAAAATGAAATCCAAACCTCAGGGACCAAAATTAACAAATGACAGACATTAAGGAACCAGGCGTAAGTTGCGCCCGGAAGAGAGAGAAAATGAAGAAAACATCTAAAGCTGTTTGCCTGCGATTAACCAAACACCGGAGATGGACACGCGCGCCACTGGTGGAAAAAGGACAAGTAGGTGAACCAGGAGAGACGACAGAGGTGAAGTTGTGGCCGCCTGAGGTCTAGGAACGCGCCGCCTTATAGGCGCGTCCGCGTTGAACACGGAGGGGGCGTCCGTATGACACGCCCTACGGTGTCTGAATAAAAAATAAAAGTATTGGCTAATTACTTTAACACCCCTGCACCAATCAGAATCACGAAATAACCTGAGCGGAAAATACAACCCTACCCCAGCTACAACGCTCATTTTTGTCTTTTCGGGGGTTAATACAGTCGATTCACTGTGCAAATTTTTTGGAAAAACCGAGAGCACCCTTGTGCCCGGGTGAATTGTTTTGTGTTTTTCGGGGGCTATTTGCGTCGTTACACTGTGCAACAAATCTAAAATACCATTTGTGTCCCTTGGAAATTTCCAAAATATCTCTGGACCTGGGAGCTAAAATTTTTCGATTCTAGAAATAAAATAGTAATTTTACTGTCGCAATGAACAATGATCCGAGTCTGTATACACTGAAGAAAAACACGGTAAATGGTGCACGGGTTTTATCTTTTAGGTAATGGTACTGGACTAACCTAATTGTTTGTTTCTAGAATTTGAGGCCATCTCGTCTCTTACAAATCTGTGGGTCCCCAGATTTACTCAACTGCTTTCAGATAGGTCTCCCATACGGATAAACCAAACTATAATTGTGCATGTTTTTCCCGTGCGTCAATAACAGGGACCAGAATTTAATATTATAATTTATGGTGATTGTTATTGTTAGGTTGTTGGATATATATATATATATATATATATATATATATATATATATATAGACACACTAAATGAATCTTTCTTGCTAAAATATTTATTATTTAATAAATTAGGTGGATCAGACATGATAAATGATTTTTAAATATAAGTGTGCAATCCACGTTTGTGTTCAAAATAATTGGTTTGAATTAATTATGTTTGTGAATGATTTATAAATATACTTCTGAATTCTAAATATTTGAAAGTATTAATACATTTTATTATTTCAATAATTAGAAATTAGACTTGTAGTATATTTGGCTTTATTTAACTTTAAAGTTAGGTTATTTGATGTGATATGATTTAAATTGATTTTAGATTATTTATTTATCAAGGTATATATTTTTTAACACAAAATTATTTTACATATAATTTCTTAATTAGAGCTAAGATACTTCGCATGCAAGGCAAGTGGTGTAATCATGCAAGATAAATTATGATGTTATCCCACAATATGAATGGTTGCATAATTTTAATTTAAGAAGTGACAAGTGGATAATATACGACCAGACTTTATTTATTTTATATTGATATTTCTAATTTTTCTTTTTTAATAAACAAAGTTAAATAAATTAAATCAACTTGTAAACCCTAACTAGAGTTAGAGTTTACAATATGTATAGACAAGTGAGGAGACGAATTGGAAAGCCAAGTAATTAAGACAATAATCACTCTAAACTAATATTTTATACTTTTTGGGCATTATTGAAATTAAAATATATGTTTCTGCTAATATTTATAAAACTGCTTAAAAGCTTATTAACATATACTAAAATCCATAACATTTAACTGTATGTTAGGTTGGATTAATATTGGATTTTATAATTTATTTTAACATATCTTATAGAAAGTTATTTCAGTTTTATAATTGGGGTTGACTCAACTATTTGTTTTTGTAATTGATATTTTTCTCAACTTTATCCTTCAATATTAAGTTGATTGAAAATTTAATTTTGTATTATATATATAGGATTATTATGGTTTAATAACCCAAATTATGAGTTTTGTCGGTTAGCCTAGTTGATCTAGGTTTTTTGGGTCTTTTTTAGTTGAATATTTTTTGTTATAAAAAATATCATCTTTTAACATTAGGTTGATTGAGAATTTAACTCGAGTTAACTCGGATAATTTTTAATATTGTTTTTCAATTTAATCCTTCAATATTAAATTAACTGAGAATTGAGATTCATAATGTTTCTTATTTGTTTTTTCATGGAGTTATCATTGTTTCATTATCCATGTCGCAGGCTAGCATAGTTGCCTTAATTTTTTTTCTTTTCTTTTTTTAATTTCATCATTCAATATTATTAAATGAGAATTGTAATTCATAATGTTTTTTATTTGTTTTTTTTATGGAGTTATCATTGTTTCATTATCCATGTCACAGGTTAGCATAATTGCCTTTTTTTTTTCTTTTTTTTTTTTTCAATTTCATCATTCAATATTAGATGATTACGAATTAAACTTCATAATTTCTTTCAGTTTGCTTTCTATGAGGTTATTGTGGCCTCACAATTTAGGTAACGAGTCTCATCGGTTAACTCAGATTGACTTGAATGATTTTTTTTGTGTCTTTTTGTACATGATTTTTTTTTAATTTCATCTTTCAACATTGAGTTAATTGAGAATTGAGTTTCATAATTTGTTTTGGTTATCCTAGTCTCATGACTAGGTTTGACAAGTTAACTTGAGTTGAATTGATTGTTTTTCTTATTTGGATTTTGTTTTCAATTTCATTATTTAAAATTGGATTGATTGAGAATTAAACTTAATATATTTTTTTATATGCTTTCTACAAGTTATTTGAGACTCAAGACTTGGTTTGAAGATTTGACAAGTTAACTCGAGTTGATCCGATTTGACAAATTTTGTTTGAATATTTTTTTAAAATGATGTCGTCTTGATTTTTTAAATAAAATTACATTTTTAATGGTCATTTAAGTTGATTCTAGACTTGTAAAGTTGACTATATCACATCAAGTTAAACCTCTATATATTATTTTTCTAAAAAATGGAGTGGACCACTTCAGCCTATAATGTTACTACTTATAGTTTACCAAACTTTACACATCTGCTGATGCTTGGGAAAATTAAAGAGCTCACGAAAGGAAATTGTCCACAGTTCTTAAATTCTATTGTTTATGTGTCTGATGTCTAAAACTTAATGGTAATTGTTTTTGTGAACAAATAATTAAGATTAATATAAAATGAGGCTAGCAAATTTTATAAAAAATAATCTAAAAGTTCATTTTTTTTTAAATCCCCTTTTCTATCGTGATCTTTTTACTCTTCTTCTAGATTATATAGACTTGTGTTCATAAATAGATCATCAACAAGGTATGCAGTAAGCTATAAAAGACTTTTATTAGTGAATGATGTTCTGTAGACTTTTATTAGTGAATGATGTTCTGTTTTGGGTTAGCCTATATAAACGACAGCAACTAATGTTTGTAAGCAATTCAATGGCAAACACTACAGTTGTAGCAACTAATGTTTGTAAGCAATTCAATGGCAAACACTACAGTTGTAGCAACACCGAAGATTCTAAAGAAACAAAAATGGATAATCTGCTAATATTTCTGTGAAAAAAAAGGAAATCGAAGGAGTAAAACTACTGTGATTGAATGATAAAGGTTCATAAAATGTTGACTAATTCAAATGTGGAGACCTAATTCTAGTGCCTTGACTAACACTCAAGGGCAGGAGGCTCCCTTGATTAGATGTTCAACTTTAAACGCTTGGCCCACAATGCCTCTAGGGCAACATCCACAGCATCTTGAAACCCAGAATAAGTCGCGTTGGGGTGTGCATAAGTGAGTCTCGGCATCAAATTTATCACTGTTCTTCTCATTCTCTCCACCTTTTCTCTCTCAATCTTCAAAAGCTCTTCCTCGATGCTAACTACCCTTTCGGTCCCGTTTCCCATCTTCAAAACATTTTCATCTATGTAAACTGAGTACGCACTCACATCCCCGGCCGGAAAAAACCACTCATACTGAGTATACACAGTGTGAGGTGAGAAAAACACAGGTATGCAACCGGCCAGCACTGAGTCAAAAGTTGACCTCCGGGTGAACGAGTCACCGGGAGCCTGCAAACAAAACTGGGACTGAGACATCACCTTAAGCACCTCAATTGGGTCGTGGCATTTACTGGGTCCTTTCCCACATCTTAGAAGGTTGCACCGACCTGACTCGCTGCACTGCTTTATTAACTCGTCCCTCACGGCAGCTTTCTCAACGCCCTTACGTGGCCCCCCTATGAAGGAGAAGAGGTGGGGCCTGCTTGATTGTCTCATCCTGTTCTGCCACGTCATCATCTGGTGTGACGTGTACGGGTGGAAATAGGAAGGGTAAGGGATTCCATGTTGATTGTGGACAAGATCCCATGGATTTCTCTCTACAGTCAGCACCGACATGTTTTGCACGTCTGGCAGACTTAGGAGGGAGTTTCCAAACTCGTTGTTTCTTCTCAAGAAATCCCAGGCGGTCCTTCCTAGGACTAAGAAATGATCCTTACCATGATGCCTCTCCCACCACGGTTTTGATCGGAGATAATCTGCTAATCGGACGGCTAGTTCATCGCGTTCCGTGAGATTGGCACTGTGGAACTTGCCAGAGGCATCGAGTCCACCATAAAACGGCACGTAGAATAGCTTGGCATTTATAGGATCGAAAGTGCGACATGGATGGTTCTCCATGCGAGCGTGAAAAATCATCTCCGCAATGAACTGGTGGGTGGCAAACCATGTGGTGGCGACGGCGGACGCCACCATGTAGGAGAGTGGTTGGCCTAATCCGGAATTTGCCACATGAGGACACATGTCAGTGTAAGTATTTAGATGGCTGCAATCTTTAAGCAAACCTTTGTTGAACTCAGCAGGCATGTCGTATAAATACACTGACATTCCTCCTTCACACCTGGAGATCGCAGATGATTCTGATATTGTCTTGACCTTTTCAGCCACGTTTAGTTTCTTGTTGCTGTTGGCGCTCGAGGAGAAGGACCACAAGAGAAAACATCTTAGAATAACAAACCAAACAGAAAGTAAGACGCAGATTAGTAGAGCGTATCTCAACTGTGGTTTAAGAAATGAGTAATGTATTTCTTTGATTTTAGAGTACTTCCTTTTCTCCGTCCATGGAGATGAAGATGATATAGATTGTTTCTTGACAACCATTACTGTAGGTAGATGTCTCCAACCCTACAAAGCGAAAGGGAAGGAGAAGGATTGGAATGAGGGTAGGGAGCGGAAGCCTATCTGTTTCAAACTGATCAATAGAAAAGGAGGATGTAAGCACGAAAAATGGTTGCGTTAATGGCAGATCAAGTCAAAGTCTGGTGAGCTGTATGGAGTTTGGTGAGGACAAAATTTCCATTAATGAAAGATGGAAAAAGCTGTCCACCGAAAAGAAAAGGAAAGAAAGAAGGAAAACTTGTTGACATGGGGGCAAGTAATGTTAGACGAATCGGAAAAGGGGACAAGTTTCCATATTTATGAGCAATCTCCATTGACGTGCCCTAATCTCATCAAATCCATCTCCAAAAACAAGTATGTACTATTTATTAGGAGTTTATCTACCATGATTTGGATTATAAAATCACAAGTGGAATGGTTGCGTTCTCCCGGTAATCATGCTATAGTCAATACGGTGTTATACGTTACCACGACTATATAAAACTAATTTCTAATCACTGATCTGCTCTACTGTACTTGTCAATTTTTTTTTTGATATGTTAATATTTTTAGTGCGTGAAAATTTAACTGATGTTACCTAGTCAACATGACAAATTAAAAGTAATCTAGATTATTCTATCAAACCTGTAACTTTAGTCATGATACTAGAATAATCTGATAAAAAATAAATTAAAATAAATTAACAAGCATAATTTTCAATCAACTCATTGTTGAAAGATAAAATTAAAAAAAACAATTAATTAAAAATAACTCTAGTCACCACAAATTAACTCGTCAAACCTGTCACGATGATGTTTTTTCGCGCTTCGTGCACTGTCATCCCCTGATTGGGGTGAGAACAA
The DNA here is from genome assembly GCA_009078335.1 of Salix brachista. NCBI lineage: Eukaryota > Viridiplantae > Streptophyta > Magnoliopsida > Malpighiales > Salicaceae > Salix > Salix brachista. The sequence goes on from CM018587.1 coordinate 29,258,657, forward strand.
CGCCCAATGAAAAATGGGTGATTTTATAGTTTTAAAATCACGAGTATAAATCTTAGGAGTCATCACCTAGTATTAAGGTCACTAGGAAACCTATTGGTCTGCGAGAGTCTAGATAAGAGGACTTATTGTGCAAGGAAAAGACGCATCACCCCCAGTGCACCCTACCTAAGGTAAGCTGCTTTGTTGTTTGATTGTTTTTGTAAGTCAATTTTTATTCACTGGTCTTTTCTAAAGTTCAACGTAGATCTCTCTTCGTGAGAGAATCTCTACCTCATTGCGAGTTGAAAAACTAACCAAAAAGAATTTTACATTACATTTTGAAAACCTCGTTTTTAACTATCTGCGAGTGTACTATACAATGTAATTTTACATTGAGATAGATAAAACAAAATAATTGTTAAATTATTTTGATATTTTGGCCAAATCCTAATAGATAATCATAAACCGATTACGATATCCTTGGAATTCGGCCGTATGCACGAAAACAAAATATTTTTTTAAAAGATATTTTTTATGCAAATTTTATATTTTGTAAATATATATATATATATATATATATATATAGTGGGCTGGCTACCCAGCCTTGATGGGTTGAGAGACCCATCATTTGGGGCTGGATTGCCAACCCCCGGTTGGCCAAACGACCCATCCATTTTATTGGCCAGACTGGGCCTTGTCCCCCGGCCCAGCCAACCCACTGTTTTGCATGCATGGAGAACAGTGGAACGAAGGAGTAAATTAATTCATTTCCCCTACTGTTCACTGAATGTTGAACAATAACTAGGTAGTCAAGGGAGTAGGATGAACGACGTTCATAGCTACCGTCGGGTAGAGGAGGCCGATGTGGTTCTGCTGGTGGTGGTGACGTTGGAAATGGAGGCCTGTGGTGGCCGAAGGAGGTGTTAGAAGGTGGTTGCCTTACGTTGTTGTCGTCGCTGCTGCTTCAACTGTCTTGCCGGAGGACGTGGCTGGGTTGCTTGCGTGGAGGTAAAGATGACGGTGATGATGGGGTGGTGTTAGGTGGTCGGAGTTGTGAAGCTACCGAGGAGAGAGAGGGCTACCGGCGTGAGTGGTTTTAGAGAGAAAGAGAGTTGTTGATTGAGAGAGAGAGAATTGCAACTGTTTTTTTAAGAGCGGGAGCTATCGAAGGAAGGAGAGAGAGGGAACTATTGTTGTCTGCCATGGGACGCCTTTGGTGCTTGGTGTTGCTGTCGCCGGAGCCAGGGAAGACAATGGGTAGCTGCCACTGGTGGTTATGCGTGTACATGCTTTTGTTCTACAAAATTTCCTTTCTGTTCTGGTTTTGTTACCCGCGTCGTGTCTGTGTAAAAAGTTTCTCCCCTTTACTATCCATTTTTATTTTCTCCTGTCAATATTTCTCCCCCCATTTTCATCTGCATGCATGGTTTTTATAGGCAGGAGGTAACCCTTCGGCTGCCCATTTGCGTGCAGCGATGGGATGCCTCTTCACCTGAACCTGCAGCGGCGCGTCTACAGGTTTTGAGTGATTTGGGACAAGTGAAAATCTAATGTGGTCCCTCAATTTGTAATTGCTCTAATTACTCTCTCAATTGGCTTTAAACTTTTAAATTTATGCAATTGTACCCCGTCAGAATTTTAATAACAACCTTAGCCGTGCGAACCCCTTTTAGTTTAGTCCTTGATTTCAAATTTGTGCAATTTAAACCTTAATTGACCATTAAACTCTAAATTATTTTCAATTTGACCCCTGATTTGTGCTATTGGCTTGGAAAAATTCAATTCGGTATCCAAAACTTCCAATCTTCTCAATTGAACCCGAATTAAGCTCAAGAACTTGATTTTTCATCGATTAAGCTCTTAATAAAATTAATTTGACCAATTTAAAGTATAATTAAGTCCTTGCACTTAATTAAATCCTTCATTTGGATCCTAAATTAATTATCAAACATAATTACACTTTTAAATTGGCCAACAATTAAATCAAACTAGCCCATAAAAATATAATTATATCTTTTAACATAATATTTACACAGATTTATCCAATAATAAATTACTTTAGCTTTGAATATGCATTTTCCTTCATTTTTCTGCGACACCAACCCCTTTTATTTTATTTTTGTTATTTTTTGGTAGATTTGGGGATTAATGTAAAATTGGGTTATGACAAAACACATAACCAGGAGTCATGAGATGAGGATAACCTTATAAAAACAAAATAAAACAAATAACGAAGCCTAATTCTCAATCAACCTAATATTAAATTACAAAATTTACAAATGACAAAATGATTGGTTTGATTAGTAAAGGATTATTTGCGTTGATGAATTTGTTTAGATTGTTAATGTATCCAAATTAAATAGGGAATTAGTCAAGTTTATCTTATAAGATATAATGAGATTATTTATGTAATTATCTAGTTTGTTTGGATAAATTATATAGAAAGTTTGGATAAGTTTTATCAAAAGAAGATAAATACAAGTTATCCAAAGATAATTGTTAGAGAAATATTTTGTGAAAAACATTAGCAGTTTGTTAAGAACATAACATGCAAGGAAATTTAAAGATAATATTTATCAAAAGTTATTATCCTTATCACTGGATGTGTACAAATAAAAAGACAATTGCTCACCAACTAAGGAGTTTCTCATAGTTTTACAACATATAATATTGACAAACAAGTGGAGTTTGAAGAAAATTCTTAAAAAAAATTGTTCATTGAAGAATTTGAGAGTTTATAGACTCCTATAAGGAATTCCTATGTTAACGATTAACAATTAGATGCTCCAATTAAGATGACAACAATTTGAAGAACATTAAGTGTTTTGGCCGACTACTATAGTAAAAGACAAAGTAGGGTATTTTTCTTGATTACTAAGATAGTATAGATTCAAATGATTTGTAGTATGTGTATATATATATATATATAGAAAATACTCCTCTTGTAATCTTCTAAACTAGTGAAAATTTATCTTAGGTTTGGATTATCCGAAGTTTTTTTTTTTATTCTTTTGAATAGTTCTTCAAAATACATTCCCTTTGTAACCAAATAACTTGTTAATTTTTAAGCACATATATTTATTTGGTTACTGAATAGTGTTTACAAAGTGTTAGCTTCATAACCTATAGGTAACATAACTGAGACTGTCAAATGGAAAAAAAACATCAATTAGAAAAAGGAAGAAAAAACTTGAGTCAACCGAGTTAACTTGTTAATCCTGCAGTTCGAGTCATGATTTTAGGTTTCCTTAGGAAAAGAAAGAAAAAACTTGATTTAATCGCGTTAACTTATTAAACCTATATTTCTTGTCATGATTCTAGGATTCCCTCATAAAAAATTGATTTTTTTTAAAGATTTACTCGATTTCAATTTACGATCCGATTTTGAGCCCTTTGTTAAATATTTTGTGAAAAAACATTAGCAGTTTGTTAAGAACATAACATGCAAGGAAATTTAAAGATAATATTTATCAAAAGTTATTATCCTTATCACTGGATGTGTACATAAAAAAAGACAATTGCCCACCAACTAAGGAGTTTCTCATAGTTTTACAACATATAATATTGACAAACAAGTGGAGTTTGAAGAAAATTCTTAAAAAAAATTGTTCATTGAAGAATTTGAGAGTTTATAGACTCCTATAAGGAATTCCTATGTTAACGATTAACAATTAGATGCTCCAATTAAGATGACAACAATTTGAAGAACATTAAGTGTTTTGGCCGACTACTATAGTAAAAGACAAAGTAGGGTATTTTTCTTGATTACTAAGATAGTATAGATTCAAATGATTTGTAGTATGTGTATATATATATATATATATATATATATATATATATATATAGAAAATACTCCTCTTGTAATCTTCTAAACTAGTGAAAATTTATCTTAGGTTTGGATTATCCGAAGTTTTTTTTTTTTATTCTTTTGAATAGTTCTTCAAAATACATTCCCTTTGTAACCAAATAACTTGTTAATTTTTAAGCACATATATTTATTTGGTTACTGAATAGTGTTTACAAAGTGTTAGCTTCATAACCTATAGGTAACATAATTGAGACTGTCAAATGGAAAAAAAACATCAATTAGAAAAAGGAAGAAAAAACTTGAGTCAACCGAGTTAACTTGTTAATCCTACAGTTCGAGTCATGATTTTAGGTTTCCTTAGGAAAAGAAAGAAAAAACTTGATTTAATCGCGTTAACTTATTAAACCTATATTTCTTGTCATGATTCTAGGATTCCCTCATAAAAAATTGATTTTTTTTAAAGATTTACTCGATTTCAATTTACGATCCGATTTTGAGCCCTTTGTTAAATATTTTGTGAAAAAACATTAGCAGTTTGTTAAGAACATAACATGCAAGGAAATTTAAAGATAATATTTATCAAAAGTTATTATCCTTATCACTGGATGTGTACATAAAAAAAGACAATTGCCCACCAACTAAGGAGTTTCTCATAGTTTTACAACATATAATATTGACAAACAAGTGGAGTTTGAAGAAAATTCTTAAAAAAAATTGTTCATTGAAGAATTTGAGAGTTTATAGACTCCTATAAGGAATTCCTATGTTAACGATTAACAATTAGATGCTCCAATTAAGATGACAACAATTTGAAGAACATTAAGTGTTGTGGCCGACTACTATAGTAAAAGACAAAGTAGGGTATTTTTCTTGATTACTAAGATAGTATAGATTCAAATGATTTGTAGTATGTGTATATATATATATATATATATATAGAAAAAATACTCCTCTTGTAATCTTCTAAACTAGTGAAAGTTTATCTTAGGTTTGGATTATCCGAAGTTTTTTTTTTTATTCTTTTGAATAGTTCTTCAAAATACATTCCCTTTGTAACCAAATAACTTGTTAATTTTTAAGCACATATATTTATTTGGTTACTGAATAGTGTTTACAAAGTGTTAGCTTCATAACCTATAGGTAACATAACTGAGACTGTCAAATGGAAAAAAAACATCAATTAGAAAAAGGAAGAAAAAACTTGAGTCAACCGAGTTAACTTGTTAATCCTGCAGTTCGAGTCATGATTTTAGGTTTCCTTAGGAAAAGAAAGAAAAAACTTGATTTAATCGCGTTAACTTATTAAACCTATATTTCTTTTCATGATTCTAGGATTCCCTCATAAAAAAGTAAATTAGAAAAACTATAAAGGTCAATCCCTAATAATTCTAATGTTAAAAGATGATATTTCAATGAATAGTGTTAACTTGCAATTTCTGTCATGAAACTGAGTAAATTTTTTTTATGAAGTTCAATTCTCGATAAATATAATATTAAAAGATAAAATTAAAATTCAGAAAAATATAAATAAAAAACAGAACATTATTCTAATGAATAGTATTTTGTGAGAGGGTATATTAAAATCCTCTCTTTCTGTTTCTATTTTTCTTTTTTAAATAATTTCATTATCATCAATGGACATAACAAATTGAATTAGTTTGTAGGGGTTTAAGAGTGCAGTAGTAACTGTTTTTCAAAGTGCTTTTTATTTGAAAATATATCAAAATAATATTTTATTATTATTTATAGCACCAGCATATCAAAATAATCTAAAATTACTAAAACAAATTCATTTATTTAAGAAAAAAACACTTTTAAAACCCTAAAAACTTTAGCCCAAAGTAATGGCACCAAACGCAGGGGGCGAGACGGGGGCGCTACCAAGGGCCGGGCCCTGCAAAAAATTAAACTTCTTCTGATCTGATTTTTTCTCTCCTTATATTAACTTTCAATCATTGACGAAATATAAACCTTTCAAACTTGACCTCTCTTCATTAAAAATAATCAGCGAAAATCACTTCCATTTTAGAGCTTAGCTGGCCCTTCGATCATATCTTAGGCTTCCTGCAAGTTATTTCCCAGCAATGCTATAATGGATTCACAAGTCCAACCCTCTCACAAAAAAAAAAAACTTATACAAGCATTTAATTAAAAAAAAAATGATAATTATCTATATAAATAAATAAAAATCATTAGTCATAACAAAAAAAAAACAAAAAAAAACACTCAACTATAAGCATGGTTATCAAGTTAAGTATTTTGCAAGTAAATTTAATTATATTGATATATAAGTCTAGAACCGAGAACAAGACAATAGATGCTTTGAGTCAACAAGTAACATTTGAGTCAAATTGAGTAGAATGATAAAATTTATCAAATAATCTATAAATTTATTAACTAAATCATTTATTTAATTAATTTAAAAATATAAGTAGTTATTTTTTACGGTTTCCATTTTTTTTAAATAATTGAAATAATGGTGTAGTAGGTCATGTTACGCCAGTATTTTATGATATTTTTCAAATGGTAATTTTGATTCAAGAAAATAAAAAAATTCAAGATTTTGCTTTTATTTTACATCAAGATCTTGTAAGAAGCTAGATCTATCCCATTATTTATTAAAAAACAAACTAAAAAGTGTATTTATTTTCAATTTCAATAACTCAATTTTATTACTTTTTAATTATATTTATTTTCAATTTCACAATATTTGGTTGAGTTATTTTCATTTAGTTGTCTTACAGCCATCCATTTTGAAATAATCACTTTACTCTTATCAGGAAAATCAAATAACTAGTTATTAAGTGTAATACACTATTCTCACAAAAGCTTCATTGATTATTATTATAAGCAACACTTTGATTTTTTAAATTTATAAAGCAAAATAAAGCAACTATATTATCCTTAAAATCAAATAAAAATTTAAACTAGTATATCTAAAAGCCTTTTTGTAATTTAAAATTTTCAAGTATAGTAAAAAGTAAAATGCGTTAATTATCCTTAAGAATTAAAATAAATATTCATTGGCATCCATAAATGTTTTTTTATACAGAGACAAATTGATAATTTAAGGAAAAAAATATTGTTTATCATTGATTTTGAAAATAACATTGGTAATCTTAAGTCTCTTTGTTTATCGTTGTTTGTAAACAAAAAAAGAGATTAGACTCCTTTTTTTCTATAGGATTTTTCATTGATTTTGAAAATAACACCAATAATCTCGAGTTTTTTGTTTGTCGTTGTTTGTTAAATTTAGTTTTTTATTAAAAAAACAATATTAAACAAGCTCAAGTGAGCAAGTCTAGACTGTTGGATAGCTCAAGTCTTTTTTTCAATATTTAAATATTTATTAATTTATTTTTTAATTTTATCCTTCATAACTAGGTATTCAATGATTTTTCTCACTTAATTTTTTTTTCTCTATATTCATCCTTTATTTTTTTAACTGGAAAACATAATTTATTTTGTTTTGATGTTTGTAGGTTTACTTAATTTTAAGTGTTATGCTATTTAGTTTTAGTTGATTCTCAATTTTCTAAGTTTCTATTTTTGTTATCATACAATTAAATAAAAAACAATTATAAAAGATAATTGTTGGACCTGATTGAGTCTATAACCAGGGTTATGAGTTTGGCTAGCTAACTTTGGTAAATTAGGGATAGAGCTACATAGTTTATTTTGGTTGCACAAATAATATTTAATTTATTTAATTAAATACATGCATAAATATTTAAATTTATGTTTGGGTTTTTTTACTTTAAAAAAGCATGACATGCCATCATATTCTTTTTTTGTTGTATTGGAAATTTTTTTTATTTTAAATGAGATAATATCTTATGAATTTTAAATAATTGACAAAGAATTTAGAAAACATCGGACGATTTTTGTGTGGAAAATTTGAATGGCATATATAACATAATCCAAATTAATAAATTCTACTAACAATATCGAAATGACATTCATAGTATATCAAACCTTTAAGCCTCACCTTGCGCATAATCCTTACATTTGTGATTTATTTGGTCAATGGCTTAACTATTAGAGTCAGTGATTTTCTTTACAAATTACTATTTTTAATTCTCAAAATGTTTTTATAATTAGATAAATAAATTTTTTTCATGTATAAATATATCTAATCTTAATAATTTATTATGATAATCTTACCAAAAAATTAAATTAGAAACTTGAATATATTAAATTAAATCAATTAGAAATATAAGAATAAATTAAATAAGTATCCCATTTTAAATTGTACCATTAAAAGTTTTCTTTGTGAAACCCTTTCTCAATACATGTTCGTTAAATAAGTATCAAAATTTTTCTTTCTATTTTTTCTTAGTACATAATTGAATCTCATCCTAGTTTATGCCTTTTTTCAATTTAGCCCCTAATGATCTAATAAATCTTTACTCTAGACTCGATTTTAATTTACTCCCTAATTTCAAATTGATTTAAAAAAAAGAAGATTTACTCATGTTGTGATAATTATCTTGGTTTTTATAGCCTCGTGAAATCAATTTGGTCATGTCAATTTGGAATTTGGGTTGATTTTTTGTGGTTGTTAATAAAGTTTAAAAAAGGCAGATTAGTTTTTGTGATTGTTGCAAGAATTGTTGTCAATGATGTATTTGTTTTGGAGAGAGAAGGGTTGGTACATGGTAGAAAGAAAGTTTGATATGGGGAAGGAGGTGGTGGAGTATGATGTGAGTGAAGAAAGGAAGTAGAAAAAGATAAGAAAATAAATTAAGTATGTGTTTGGCTCTGCAGTGACTTATGTGGTTGAGGCTTACCGTATAACCAAACTGTTTGATTAACGTTATCTCACAATTTTTGTAATTGTGGGATCCACCAAAAATTGAGATTGTACCTCAATTTACAAAAAGCATCTATAAGATGCTTTTCATCCAAAACATAACAACAAAAAACACAACCACATAACACACAATCTTCAAGCAGAAGCCTTGCCAACTCTAATCCACAAAGAATGAACAAAAGGCCACACAGTCTTGAAGCAAAAGCCTTGCCAACTCTAGTCTACTGAGGATGAACAGATGAACAAAAAGGAGAAGCATGCCCTGCCCAAACTTTGTGAGTGCTCTAGGGGGGGAGGATTTATATATATATATATATATTTCATGATGAAATTACAAGTAGTTTGATAAGAGAATAAAAATAAATGTTTAATTTACTTGAATTATTAATTATATTTTATTATTATAATTATTAAATATTTAAAAAACATTACACACACACTTTAAAATAATTTCACAAGTTAAAAGTAACATGAAAAACTTGGTAATCAAATACTTGAAACTGCTTTTCATTAACCTTAAATTCAAACATAGTTTTAACCAAATACTTTAAAAATTATTTATAAAACTATTTTCTTAAAACCTAAAACCACAAAAACAAAAAACAATACCGATTACACTTTAAAACTTAAAACCGAATATCAAACAGATTCATAACATGGAGACAAAGCTGCTCATGAAAGGTGTTATTACAATTTCATAACTCGGTTGTTTTGACACGATCCAAATCCAGGATCACAAGTCGGAGTTGTCAAATCATGGTAGAAAGAAAGTTTGAAATGGGGAAGGAGGTTTGAGTCTGGCGTGAGTGAAGAAACGAAGGAGAAAAAGAAAATAAAAAGCAACTTAAGCATACTGGCAACTAGTCTTTTTAGTAAAGAAAGGTTTTGTCCTTTTGTTTTTTCCTTTCTCTAATCTTTTATGATTTCTCTTATTTCCTTCATGATTTTTTTCCCATGTTTTTCTCCTTGATTGTATGGTCTATTTAGGTGATGTCTGGTATGCTGGACAATATTGACTAGACAGAAGTGGACAAATAGTCATCTTATCCTATATTTTGTGTGCTTTGGATTTGATTGAACAACTTGCTTTATTTTGTGTTTGGTAAACACTAAATGAAACTTGATTAACATGAGGTATAGATTAGTCTGAGTTTAAAGAAAAATAATGAAACAATTAATCTGAACTTATCTAGTAAAAACTCTGGTTAACCTGCAACCCGATCAACAAGTGATAAAATATAGGTAAAAGATCTCTCTCTCTCTCTTTCTATATGATTCAATCTCTACTTGGGTTTTAAAATATAAAATAATTATTTTTATTTTTATATTAATCATGTCGATAACTAACATGACTCGTGACCCGAGCCTTGCTCTTGGTCGACTCCTAGTGAGGTTTTAAAACTATAATAATAATATTTTTTATTTTTATATTCACATGGATCAACTAGATTAACCCTTGCGTAGAGAATTAAACAAGTTTTTTCTATCTCTTTTAGTTCGACAAAATTTTCTCCATTGGAACAACTTGGACAAGAGAAAAATTAATTATTGGACTGTCAAGACATGGACCGCACAACTCCCTAAAAAACATTATCTTGTCTAGTCTATCATTATCTGGGATACCAAACACTACCTTATAGTCTTTTCTTTACTTATATTTTCATCTTTTCTTATCCTTTATCTACTTATTTCCTCCCTCATTTTTTTATATCCTTATTATAACTTATACTAAAAGAGATCAGTGTTTTATTGTAGATTGTGAGTGTATTCACTGTGGATTGTAATAATATTTTTGGTTTGGTTCGGTTTTTGAGTCGGTTTGGTTTAAGGTGTCCGGGTCATCGGTTTTATTGATTTTTTTTTAATCATTTTTGCATAGTAAAATAATCATTCTACCCTCCAATAAGACAAAAGACAAGAGTTTACGGGGGGTGTCACGGTAATTTCATATTTCTAAGTCATGGGTCATTATGATTTTTTATATTTTTTGTAAAGTGAAATAACCGTTCTACCCCGTAATAAGACAAAAACCGAGGGTTGCCGAAGGGGTGCCACGGTAATTGCACAATAAAATAACCCTTTTACCCTCAAATAGGACAAAAACCAAGGTTTGCTTGCAGGGGCGTTTCAGATATTTCATATATTTTTTTTGAAAATATCTAAATACTAATCTATCTCCAATAAGACAAAATAGAAGAGTTGGTTGTGGGGTGTATCGGTAATTTACTTTTTATTTATTTATTTATTTTCCTGCGGCACTGTGGGCGTGTCCGACCCACGCGCCGGTGTTTTTTTTCATGACACTCCAGTCTAGCGGCGCGTGCAGCGTATTCTGGTGGTGAAAAATGTCCACTCGGAATCTTAGTGGATTCATCATCGTGTCCTCTTCCTCATGGTGGGGAGCGTGGTCGGAGACGTAACGGTGGTCGGTTGAACTTTTTTTCCCCCTTTTCTCTCTCCTTCACGCTAAACTACCGACAACCCCTAGATTTTATGGTTGTTTCATTTCAGTCCCTGATTGTTTAATTTTGCTCTATGGTCCTTATTTCTGTTATGTAAGTTTTGATTTGTTTCAACTGTGTCCTTCAATTGAAATTGATTATATATTACATTTTTATTGCAGTCCTTATTATTTTAGTTTTGGGTTTGGTTTTAAAGTCCTTAATATTTTTAGTACAAAAGATTTGATTTGTTCAATTTTGTCCTTTGATTGAAATTAATATTATATTTGGTTTTCATTTCGACTCTTATACTTTTAATTTTTTATTTTAATTCCTAGATTTTTTTTATATTTCTTAAATAGTCCTTATTTTTGTCCATGTTTATATATATGTGCTCTTAACTTTGGTTTTTAATTTTTATTATTTTCTCTTTTGTTGAGGTAGTATTTGTTTTGAAAAAAATTGTTTTTAAATCTTAGTTTGTGTTTATGATCATTTGAAAATTGATATTATTATTTTTTTCCTTGTTCTTTCTTTGGTTTTTTTATTAGTTTTCTTACGTCAAATGATTTTTTATTTAATAATTTTATTTTCTTATCATTTGTTTTATTTTTTTGTTTGCTCTTTAATTAAAGTTTTTAGGCTTTTTTTATTCTTTGATTGAATTTTTTTCAGCTATAAAAATTGTTTACTCTGTCCACAATGTAGTGCAAACAATTAACTAGTGTTATCCTATAGTTGATTGAAGAGAGACATAAGCTTTCATGTTTATTCTAGTCCTTCTCTCCCTATAATTTTTCCTTTTTGTTTTTCTTATTTTTATTTCAATATATATTAAAAATAAACATCACGAGTTATGACATACAAAATATAAAATATTACTTATTTTATTTTATCTAATCACCTTGAACATTACAATATTATAATAATAAAATCTAGAGCTAAAAGATATAACATGGTTGATATATGGTCTACCAACTCTCAGCTAATAACGACACCCAAATCCCTGCTATCAACTATCCCCACTCATGTTCTCATAACATCAAGGTATGATTTTTCATGAAGCTCACGAGTAAAGAGGCCCTTGAAATACTCTTCAGCTGGTGTACTTTTAAACATCGCTGGAGTCTGTTCAGTGACTAAACTAGAAGCCGGTCCGATTACACCATCATAATTCGGGGAAAGAAATGTTGCGATCGAGAGCCTTTCTTTCTCAGAGTTTACTGTCGCCCGATGCTCAATGCTTCGGTATGTTCCATTCGTTACGATCTGCAGAAATGATGAACAAATAATCATCGCAAAAATATTATGAATACAAAATTAGGTTCCAGGCTACCATCGTATGCAATTTTACCTCCAAAACATCTCCAATGTTGAAAATGAAGGCATTTGGGAGTGGCTTAACAGGAACCCATTTTCCATCCTTCTTCACCTGGAGACCCTCCACTTCGTTGACTTGCAGGAGTATAGTGAGACCTACAGCATCAGAATGTGGAGTCAGGCCAATAACCTTATCAGGTTGAGGACATGGAGGGTAGTAATTCATCCTCATCGACTGAAGCCCATTTCCAAACAACTCCTCCACTTCCTCAGCCTCTATCTTTAGAGCTTTAGCCATCTGTCCGAGGATTGTAATGGCTAGGTTTTTCAATTCCGATGAATATGCTTCCACAGTGTCTCTGCAAGAAGAAGAGCAAATTGAGAAACAAAAGTAACTAGAAAAATTTACAGTGTACAAAGACTGAGAGAAAGAGAGAAGACCTGAAAGGAAGAGGCAGCTTTGGAAACAAGTGAGGTTTCCTGGCAAGAACTGGCTGGGTGACCAGGAAGAAAAGGTCAGCCCAGTCAAGCTTTTGCTCCTCAGACACGACAAATGCTTGTCCAAAGCCCTCTACTTCTCCTGGATACTGCCAAAAATTCTTCTTCGATTCCATTGGCAGGTTAAAGAAATCCTGGACATCCGTCTTTACTCTCTCCAGCAACGAAGTGCTCACTTCATGGTTTACCAACTACAAGAAAACAATCGATCACTGTATGTATTAATTCTTTTCTGGTCGGAATCCATCCGAAGTTTGAGATCAAGTGCTTTCATTCATCTAACAGGGTTAAACCCCATATCAAAAAGTCATCCAACTAGATCAAGTTTAGATCAGTGATCATTGGATTGACTTAGTCAAAAAAGTTTCATATTTTTGCTACTTATTATAAAATAATATTAGTTAATGTCAAGTCGCACTAATAACCTTTTTTTTTCTTTTGTTTTTTTATAACCGGGGTGTCCGGGCCAGCTGGCGCGCACCACAACTAAAACCCCGGATCCACTGAACATCCTGCAAACCCAATGAGCATGTAAGACACCGCGGGGGTGACAGGCGTGCCTGACAAGGCTTGAACCTGGGGTGAGAGGAAGGGAAAAGCTCTTCTTGACCACCAGACCAAGACCCTGCTGACACACTAATAACCTTTGTTCAATGCAGTAATGGACATCATCTTAATAATTATTATTATTAATTACATGATGAGGCATATATTAATAATTAATTGATAAGTCTGACATCCGTGCACTTGATGATTATGACAATATTATATATGGTTTTTCATTGATCAACATAACAACAAAACTTCCTGCGATGTACAATCTTACATTTCTCATGTGTTACTAGATAATTGGGGGTGATGATATGATGTGGATATGATCATTTCCTTAATATAAAAAATTATTTAATTATTGTTAACGTGTTTTCTAATAAAAATATATAATCATAAAACACATATTAAACAGCATTTTTTTAAAATCTTAATACAATGACATATTAAAGAATATATTTTAAACAAATATTGAGAAAAAAATGAAATATTGGATTAACCAGAGTTAATTGGTTAAATTTGTGATCCAAAATATAATACTATGATAACCCTGAAAAATCAAATTAAAATAAATAAATAAATAGATGGTGAAGTTGTGAGGCAAATTAAAATTGAACTTCACTCTCATGATGATAAGTAATTATCAGTACTGGGAAAGTTTGACAAATGGTTTCAGGCTCAATCAACACTCACATCTTTCTTTTCCAAAAGGTTTTAGGTTCGGACGTAGCACAAAAACAACGATGGACCAACTCCATGACAATAGATGTCATGCTACTTTTTCTTTGACTGTTCTTCAACGGGATGGGTTGAGCTTCATGACTGTGATCGGTGGAGGATAAAAATTAAATTGGTTGGGAATCATATTTGATCACTTGCTTCCATGAGTTTGTTCTCTTATGCAATTCTCTCGCCTCTCTAGTAATACTTAGTTACCTTTTTAGTAAATTTTTTATAACTTAATTTTGGTTGAATCAAAAATTGAGCTCGAAAGCCATTGAATAAAAATAAAATAAAAAGGTGACGAGGAAGAAACTAAGCAAAAATGAGAGTGTGGGTGTGTACCTGAAAGAAACCCCAGTCTTTGCAAGCAAGATGGAGCTTGGCCAACTCAGAGTCCATTGATTCTTGATCGAGTAACCTCTGCAGATCAACAACCGGGATCTCACAGCTGGGAATGATCGTGGGCTGTTCCTGGTGAGGTCGGATATATCTTGGTGGAATGGCTGCCGTGTTTACCTTGGCCAATTCCTGGACACAAGGCACAATAAGAGAGCTTCCAAGCTGAACAACTTTTGATTCCATGTCTCTTTTCTTGTATTAGCGGTGGTTCTTGCAGGTCTTCTTTGCTTTCTGTCTTTATATAGAGGAGGAGGAGGAGGAGGTCCCTACCCTGCTACTATTGATAGATACGTGTAATAAGGCAGCCGGCAACTACCCTCAGTGACTAATATAAAGATTTATATAATTAACTTAAATATTTATATTAATAAAAAAATAATATAAACGCTTTCTAGTATAATCCAAAAACAAAGAAAAAAATAACGCTTTCTAGAAACTGAGGTCGAAACGCATTATCTGATCATCGATATGCATGAGCTGAAATGTCACAATGATGTGGCGAGATCTTCCAAAATCTCCAACCCTTTCACACAAAAATATATATATATTTAGGAAGTCAATAATATTTTTAATTAAATTCCTCTCCTTACATAGATGCTCCAATATATTTAATATGAACCCCCTTGAACAGAAGCAACCAGCGAAGCACGAGGATTTTGTCAAGGGGCAAACGAATGGAAGGAGTTTTACAGGAAAATAAATATACAACGTAAGCGTTTTAATGCTGAACTATTCTCAAGGAATCTGCCATCGTTCATGAATGTGGGGGGGAAAAAACAGATATTTTGTTTGTAAATATTTATGAGCTTCTTTTGCTTAAGCTCGTTGGTTATCCTTTCAGCCATGGCGGTAGTTGCAAGGTCAAGTCTATACTCTCTAGAGATTTGTTAAGAAGAAGATGATAAAATTTACAAGACGTGAGATAAGAGCACCTAGAAGATGGATATAATTAATATATTGAATTACTGGAACTTCACAATCAACCCCATCTGTCAACAAAAGCAATTTCTAGAAAAATCGTTGAAATCTGTTAGCAAATGGATGTAATTTCCTGGTAAGAACAGAAGAAATTTGTTTTAACATAATACTTGAAAAATAAAAATAAATTGTGGATGGATAATAAATGATCTTAATAAACCCTTATTTACATTCACCTATATGCTTGGTGAAATTATGATTATTCAATGAAATGAAAGGTAAATCCAATATAACATATGCAATGATATCAATATAAGTAATATTTGTTAAATATTTACACATTTAAATATGAGTTGGTGATCTTGTGAAATGAATATAAGAGATATAATCTTTATTTTTATTATATTTTTTATTTTTTGTCTTCATTTTAAAACTTAGAAAATATAATCATATGGTTTCTTAATATAATATCAGAGTCTTGTTGACCCAACGGTCACGAGTTTGAATCTCGCCACTCTATTTTATTTGATAAAAATCAAGCACAAGATAATATAGATCTATGCAAGATTCAAGCCTCAATAACTTTCACTTGAGAAGGTGTGTTAGAGAATAATATAAATCATATTTTATGACCTCATTTAACAACTTAAATTTTTAAATGAGATGGTTTTTAAAAGAAAACACATTTCAGGGAAATTTTACCATGCCCTTTTTTTTGTTGTGACTTGTAGAATTATCTGGAACAGCTTCCATTACTTTAATGTTTTTGAACAACCGAAAAGTATTGAGAACAGAAGCTGACATTTTCTAAACAGAGCTTTTCTTTTAAGCAGAATGTTAATTATATATCCAGTTGAAAATTCTGAATCACGACCAGATGTCCTCCGGGATCCGGCCATGGCCGGATGTTTCACCTTGTTTTTTTCCTTTTCACCATGGCCGGATGTCCTCCGGGATCCGGCCATTCTGTTCCAAAGTGGATGAGATGCGTGCCTACGTATGCATACATCGATACATATGCTTGTGTGAATGTGTATGAATATCTAACCATTCTAGAAAGAAAGAAAGGTCAAGCAATACAAAGCTTGACTGGAGAAATTTAATGTTCGTGAAATGTCAAAAAAGAAAACCTTGAAACTCTCAACTACTACCTCCAAAGCTGGGAAAGATATTTCTCCTTTTGACTAATGATTTTCCAAGGTCATTGTCATCTTTAAGTAGGAGCTTCCTTTCTGTCTTTGGGAGAGCATTTCTAAAGAAGTTTTTACTTGGCAGAATTTTTGAATTTTATCATGCTGACACTTGATGACATCTTTTAGGGAAGATATGGTGGCGAGTGGTTTTCTGAGACAAATGAAAAAATCATTCCACAAAAAGAAAAATACCATTATGTGGATTAGACAAACTATGACTTTCGACAACAAATCCTATCAAAACTCAGTGTTTTTGGTTATTTTTTTAGGGGTTTTGGGGTTGATTAATGCAAGCTTTTGGCTTGTTATGAGAGAGAAATTGTATGGTAAGAACTAGGTTGTATGTGACAAAGCCTAAATAGAGAGAGAGAGGAATATGACCCTAATTTTATAGGGTTTTTAAACCTTATTTATTATTTTTTGTTTAGTGATAACTAGAGATAAATATCTAAAGAAATCACTGCTTGAAACCTTATTTTGAAGATCCATTTAGTTTTAATTAAGAGTTTTTGACTAAAGTAATAATGGTCCAATTGAGCTCAAATTTTATAGGAACATTTATGATACAAGACTCTATAATTATTATGGTGAGGATTTAATTTGGATCGATCCAACCTAATTGATGTTTTTAGTCATGAATAGTAAACATGGTTTTATGGTGAAATCTTTCTAGAATCCTTTGTGGACTTTCTTTTTTATTACCAATAAGTTGTTCTTAATATTGTAAGTCTCAAGCTCTATATAGAGACAACATTTCTAACCATAATTTATTGATAATGAAGTTTTGAATGGACTATAGTTTTATGGTTTTTCCTTAAACACTAAGGAGTTTTTCCAATATATTTATTTTTTTGTGTGTGTGGTTTTGGTTTTTATTTGATATCATTATACTTTATTTAAATGTTTCCTCACATTTATACAAAGAGATAAATACTCTCGTTGTTTTATTTATTTATTTGGGTATCCCAAATTAGTCAACGATTTCTCCTAATAAAATGGTATGAGATCCTGGATTTCACTAAATTTCTTGTGTTGAATAATAGAAGTAATTTAAGTAGATTGGTTACATAAAATTATCACACTTGTATAGAATAAAAAAGATCTTTTATTTGTAAAATAATTTCATTTATTGATATTTGTTATTAAGAAGCCTGGAAATAAATTTGATGAAGATATGTTCATGAAGTACAAATGTTGTGTTTCCTTGGTACTTTGTCAAACTTTTGAGAGACATTCAAAATGTCACTGTCCATCTCAACTTCAAATGGTGTAACTAACATAGATCTGGCAAACAATAGTGTTTTGAGTAAAAGGATGAGAAGAAAATCACTTGGTTTTGTTTCGTGACTGGAAGTTTTAGTTATGGAAAAGAAGAGGATGGGTAAAAGTGTAGGTTTGAAGATAAAGAAAAGTCCAACAAGTTTACTAAAGTTGAGTTTTATCATTTTACAAGAACAAGATATATTAGAAAACATTGTAAGAAAAATAAAAAAATACTAAAGAGTGAGGGAATAAAAAGAAAAATGATTATGAAAAAGAGAGTGATCTAGTTTCTACCACAATTATAAAAGACTTCTTCATTGTTTATAATAGTTTTGTTATCAACATTGCATGTCATAAGAGTAGTTAGGTCATTGATAATGGTGTCTCTATAAATGCAACATTCTAAAATGACCTTTTTTCATATTCTATACACCCGATAACTTTGGGATACTATAGATGAGCAAATGATGGTTTGGCTAAAATCACAGTTATTAGAGATATGTGTTTCAAAATGAATGATGGCATGATGTTTGTTCTTTAAGATGTAAATCATATTCTTGATATATGTTTGAACTTGATTATTAATAGTAAACTTAATGATAAAAGGTATTGACACACCTTCGATGATGGACATTAGAAGCTTATAATAATTGTTATGGTTGTAACTAAAAAAAAGAAGTTTTAAACTTTGTACATATTCCAACCAATATTCTCTAAAGGTATTATTAATGTAGTAAAGAATGAACACAATTGAAATATAGCATAAAAGGCTTTCATAAATAAGTGAGAAAGGGTAGATGATATTGGCTAAGAAGAACCATGTATCTGGAATGAAAAAAAAAACCTTTGAAGAAATGGAATCATTATTTGGTAGGGAAACATAATAGAGTTTGTTTTAAGAGTTTCCTTTCTTCATAAAAGTTAGTATTTTTAATCTTATATATTAGATGTTTATAACCCTATAAAAGCAAAAACACTTGGTGATTCATTTTATTTTGTGACTTTCATAGATTATCATTCAAGAAATTCACGGGTTTATAACAAAAGATAAAGTATTAGATATGCTTAAACAACTTTAGGTTTTTAGTTGAGAAAGATTGATAATAAATTGAAGTGCATTCAAACTTGTAATAGGAAAGAGTATTCAAGTTAATTTGATTATTATACATGGTATTTAACTAAATACTCCTTAGTTAAATGGTGTGCAAAGAGGTTTAACAAAACTCTGATTGAGAAAACAAGTTTTTTTTCCTGTTATAAACACACTTGTTAGCATCGTTATAGGGTGAGGTCTTAAATTTTGTTAAACATGTACTTAAGTTACACCATGTGTTCCTTTTTATTTTGATTTACCAAAAAGGTTTTGGATTAGGAAATAGTTTTCTTATGATGATTTATATGTCTTTAGATATTAAGTATTTATGTATATTCTCAAAGATGAAAGGTCTAAGCTTAGTGTGAAGACCCAACAAATTATATTTCTTGGTTATAATATGGATGACTTTAATTATAGATTATATGATCTAATTAATAAGAAACTAGTAATACGCCAAGAAATTTTGTTTATTAAAGATCAAACAACACATGATGTCAAAAAGATACAATACGTAGTATTTTGATATAGTGATGGTCTACTTAACTCGGATCTAGTTATCTTGATAGACTTACCAAAACAAGTTGAAAATGATGCTTAAAATGACTAATAAGGTTTAGTAAGGTTTTTATAATGTAGATGTTCCCTTATAAGATGATATAAATGATGAGACTATTGATCAATAACCAACACTAAATCTATCATTAAATGCTCTAATAAAAAGGTCTACTAAAGACTAAAATCCCTCAACTTAGTATTATATAGAGAAGTATGCATATAAAACTAATAGAGGAAAGCTTGGTGAGAAGTATGCATATAAAAAATCTTTGAAGAACAAGTGGGTTTAAAACTAGATTATGGTATAAAACTAGACTTCTTATTAAAGGATTTAGTCAAAGAAAAAGTATTGATTTTTCATGAGATTTTCTTTCTAGTTGTAAAAACAACTTTTGTTTGTATGGTTCTTAGCTCAACAACTAGTTTGAAGTTAAAGATTAAATAGATGAATATGAAGATTACCTTCTTTATATGGTGAGTTGGAGGAAAAAAAACATATATGAAGCAACTAAAGGGTTTTAGGATGATTATGTTTGTTAGCTAAATAAATGGTTTGAAACAATAGCTCAAACAATGGTACAAGAAATTTAAGAATGTTATACTAGAGCAAGGTTACAAAAAAACCAATTTTGACTATTGTGTATTTGTGCAAATTTTTTATGATTATGAAATTATTATTATATTGCTTTATATTGATGATATGTTAATTGTTGGTAGAAACCTTTCAAGAACTCACAATTTAAAGAAAAATACCTAAGTTAGCTCTTTACTATAGAAGGATTGCGGCCAACAAAATAGATTATTGGAGTTAGAGTTTACCAAGACGAAAAGAGAAGAAGTTGTATATTTAATAAGAGCAACCTATTAAAAAAGCTATTAATAGATTTGATATGAATACATGTAAATAATTAATTCTTTTATTGCTACTCATTTCAAGTTAAGCTTTAAACAAATCCTTTTTTAAAATTAGAGAGAAAAAAAGACATGAGAGAGCTTCATATGCCTCAATCATACAAGTTTAATGTATATAATGGTATGCATGAGGTTAGAAATAGTTCATGTAGTTGGTGTAATCAATTGATTCCTTTCAAATCTAGAAAAAAGAGCATTGAAATGTTATTAAGTGGATTTTAAAGCATATTTAAGGCACTTTCAAGGTAAGACAGCTTTAAAAGTGACAGATTAGTGTTAATTGGCTATACATATACAAATATAGCAGGAGGTTAGGAAACTCATAAGTCTATTTTGGGTTATTTAATCTATTTTTCAAGAGGGGTTATTTCTTGTCAGTCACAATTATAAAAACGTGTTACATCTTCTACTATAAAAACAATTTATTTTAACTTATAAGAAATTGTTATAGATGAAAATGTTCTTGAGAGAACTTGGTTTTTAACATAAAAAAGTATATGGTATTTTGTCGTAATCAAAATTTTATTTACTTAACTAAAAACTTTACATTTCATTCAAGGTTGAAGCACATTGATGTGAGGTACTAGAAGCTTTTAAGACAAGTTGTTAAGACTAAGAAAAATCATATTGATGATAATGGTTCTAATATGTTTAAAATCCTAACAAGAAAAAACCTAAAGACTTGTTCCTCGACTGTTGAATGATGTTTGGTTTCGCCCATTGGAAACCATTAAGCTCACATGAAGAGTGGGGTTTCAACCATTTTGTTAGTATTTCTAAATATTATTTAAGTTGTTTTATTTAGTAAAAAAAAAGACATATATGAAAAATTGCAACCTCCCAAAACAATTAAAGATTCATTCAACTTTGATCAAATGTTTTAATTGGAGTCATTTGTTATTCAATTGAGCTGAAATTTTATAAACACAATCACAACACAAGGCTCTATAATTTAAATAGTGTGAATCGAATTTGGAGTAGGCTAACAAATGTTTTTAGCCATGAACAATAACCATGATTTTATGGTGTGGTTTTCTTAGAATCCTTTATGGATTCTGTCTTATTGCCAAGAAGTTGTATGTTGAGTATACACTGTCGTTCTATCTAGAAGAAGAAAAACAATTACAACCTGCTATATTTAAAGGCTCTATTACATTAAGTTTTATGCAAATTGGTCCCTAACAAACCCACATGAAGAGAGGAGATTGATTTTGCTATTTCATAATCGACTTGCATATCCCAAATTAATCTATGATTTATCCTAATACAATGTCCCTATTGTGTTAGGCTGAGCCAAATGTCAATTCAGGAGTTGGTGGATGCCACTACAAAAGATGTAAACATCAGTAGACTCTTCGGAGAAAAAGTTTCAATTGACAATGGAAAGCTGCCGTTCTTGTTAGCAATCAATCAACAATTTGATTCACTTTATCACTTAAATAAAAATGAACCGTTCAAAATCCATTGAATATCAAAAGGTTGATTGTCAATCACGGGCACTGAATCCGGAGTTTCGATCTTTAATATCGTACATGCTACGGGAATCTGACCTTCACAGTTCACGCGTTCGCAGAAACAGAACAAAACCTAACCTATTTCAGATGTTTTTACTTTCTGGCCCTATGGGTGGTGACACCAGTGTTATCAATTCCGATATGTTATGTTTGGAATGTTCTATATATTTCGTTTCAATAAAAAGAAGAGGAAATTAGAGAAAATTTTAATTTTATATCGTTTAAAATTTCGACTCATTTTCAAAATTTTATTAGTTTCATTCTGTTCCGGTCAAATAGTATTTTTTTAAATAATGAATAATTTTACAATATCAATTATATCTTTTAATCCGACTGTTAAATTAATATAAAATTTTATAATGATTCTTTTGACATATTTATAAATATTATATTAAAATTTCAGAATAATTAAAGAATATAACAATCTTGCGAGATTAATGATGATATTGTTGTAATATTATAAATGTTTGTAATTTTATTCAGAAAAATTATTTTATTGTGTCTTTTTTAGATTATTTTTTTTCTCAATTTCATTATACAACAACAAATTTATTATGAATTAAAATTTATAATTTGATTTTGATTTGTTTTATTTAAGGTTATCATAGTCTTATAACGGAGATCACATTTGAAAGATTAATCTAGATTGACCCAAAGTGATTCAATATATCACTGTGTCAACTAATTTGTTTTTTAAATTATACAATTCTAAATAATTTTACTTTTAGATTTAAACTAATTTGTTTTTTGAATTAATATTATATATATATAAACATAAACAGTACAATCCTGAAGCAAAGCTTAAAAATACTCTAAAACTGAAACATTTCGTTTCAATTAAAAAGATAAACAATAACCGAAACATAATTGACAAGCTTTGATGACACTACAAGCAAGCACGTTACATAGTGCTTGCGATAAGCATCCAGTGCCTTGAATGTCATAGCAGTATAAACTGGCTGCCGCTTGCATGGTAAAAGGTAACAAATTAGATTGCCATTTCAATTTCAAGAATACCAGATATTTGTTCAACAAGATCAAAAAAAAAAAAAAAAAGTAAATTCCAGTTAAAATGCCTACTATCTCCTAGTCGAAACTCTCCCTGCAACAGTCGACAAGGAAAAAGGGCTAGCAAAGTTCTTATGTCAATCAAAAACTAATTCAATGGAGAAGAAAATTTTGAGAGTTAGAAGGCTAGCCACAAATTACTGACATTCAGAAGAGAAAATTACTGATATTTAAAAGAAATCAACCAGACCATTAGATGCATCACAGAGAGTAAAATTAATTGTATAGGTCCAGAGCATCAAATTAGCAACCTAAAATCTAATTAAGATGGCTATTTTAACAACATTGGGAGGAAAATAAACTGTAATTTCCATCAAGGACTAACACGTTCTCAAACCTTAATCGATATGTCATTCAATGGCAGACCTAAAGCCTCCACTTAAACAGTTACTTTCTATGTTCTTCTCTGGCTACAATCTTGAACTTCCCTGACTGTTGTTGCTGCAAAAATAGGAAGAAAAACCATACAAATATGATTCAGTCTTCCAATTAAAATCTGAAATTAAAAACAAAAGGACAACTTTTTTTTTACCTTGTCCCATAATTCAGTGTGGCTTTTGCAGAACCCAGCAACGATAGTCTCCTTCTTCTTCTTCCCTTCTTTAAACTCGATGCAAAGATCCTCTTTCAACCCACAAGTAGCATGAAAAGCCAGAGGACACTTAGGTTCAGAGCAGTCAATAACACACCCTTTTCTCCTCTTACAAACATAACATTTCCCTTCCCATCTCCTTTTGGGAACCTTGGAACAATGAATTCCTTCACGGCCATCTGGGTCCTCGAAGAACACCTCAGGAATCAAAAGTGCACACACAACATGAGCCCATGACCCTTCACCACCCTTTGTTGTGGTGGGTTTCAAAGCACCACCTTTTGTTGGACACAAGCAACAAGATAAGGAGGATTGCTTACTTTCTGACCTGTCAGATTTAGAAGCCAGACACTGAATACAAAACCATTCACCATCAGGAACACCCTTTATTAAAGGATTCCCGTAGCAGGTTGTGTGAACCATTAAATCACACCCATCACAAAACACTATAGGATCTATTGGATCCCCATCAGTGCTTCGACAAATAGCACACAAAATCCCATCATCCTCTTCTTCCTCTTTTTCCTCTTCCTCTTTACACTCTTGGTTGTTTTCATCAAGAACTGTGGATTGCTTCTCTTTTTTTAAGCCTTCTTGTTCACTTTCTATTGACTTATCAGTAACAATTGCAAGTGGGGTTTTCTTGTTTTCCTCGTTTGTTTTAATTTCTTCATTGAAAGAAGGAATGTACTCAAAATTGAGATTGAAAGGCGAAAGTGGCTTACCGGATACCAAATCAGGATGCAATGCCCAAACCCTCTTCTTGGTTGGCAAACAATATGCAGCAGTGGTAGTGACTTGGGGAGCAGCATCAGCAAGAAGTGGGTTCCGGGACTCCTTTCGCTTCTTGGCCGGCAATTGCAAAGCGATGGGTACATTTTCTTTGTTTTCTTGTTGTTGTTGCTGTTGTAAGAGTCTGTGTCTTTTGAGAGGAGGTAAGGCTTGGAATTTGGTATCCATTGTTGTTTCTGTGTGTGTTTTTGGATATTGCAGCAGAGAGAGACTGGGTGGAGAGGGCTTTTCGTTTTGGTGGGTTTTTTCCCTTTTGAATGATGAAAGCAAATTGATTGTGGAGGGAAGAGAAGAGAACCCGGGAAGGGTAGTTTGTTATGGCGGGAAGCTAAAATTGTAAACCCCCTCCATTTTTTTGGTCCCATAATTTGAACGAGGAAATTTGGGTTTAGAATTTTACTGTTAAAAAACATCGAAGTCCGACCCTCTATCAATAAGGTTTCGTTTAGGTCCCCAACTTCTGGTAATTTTAGATGAATGAATTGTCGATCAAAACTAAGGAATTCCTGTTCTTGTTTTCTTGATGCTATAACTAATCACAGCATGCATGATTGTTATCTAGGCTCTAAACCCCAACACTTCGAACACTAAGATTTTGTTTAACTTTGTGTTTTAAAAATATTTTTAATTTTTTTTTAAATTAAAAAATTTGGATATTTTTATATCATTTTGATGTGCTGATGTAAAAATAACTTTAAAAAAATATCATTTTGATATTTTTCTGAACAAAAAACATTTTAAAAAGCAACATCAATCACATTCTCAAACATGTCCGTGCTCATAATTAACTCGGCTTTTCGTTCTTGTATTTATTTAAGTGGAATTGGCATAAAATTGCACCTAATATTTTTTAAAAGATATTTTATTTAACAAATGAGTTACGAAAGTTGTAATTACACTTCCACAAACAAAAAATTTCACCTGATATTTAATATTTTAGCTAAAGCAAACACTCATTAGATCTTGTCAATAATTTCTTCATTTAAGACTTCAATAAGCTTAGAAAGTAGGAGAGCATAATAGCAAGAAAGTGAATGTGTCACTCTTAGAAGTCTCTTGAATTTACTAAAAATGAAACACAAGACTGTATTACTTTATAGCACAAAGTAAGTATACAACATCATAATACATGGTTGAGGATTTGATGAACCTGCTTAGGATACAATTTTGCCTATATCTTTTATTTAATTTTTCCATATAAATCTTTCTTGAAATGTACAAAAACAAAACAGTGGAAATAATAATTTAAGGTCAATTTTTGATTTTTGATTTGATTTTCAATAATTGATTTCCATGAGTTTTTAATTTGTTTAGCTACTGGCTACGTAGGTTCTGTAGGTGGTGCGTGATTTGTCTTGGAAGCTATTGCTTGCTTGTAACACATTTCCAGGATTAATTACAATTGCAATTAATGTATTATCGTAATTGGTTTTTATATTTTTCACTTATGATCTTTCCCACAAACATTGCATAATAAAGGTAGTATCATCATCTAATTGTTGATATTACATGTTGGTTTAGTTAATATCTTTTAATTATATAATTAAGTTTTGTTAAATGTTTTAAAATGGAGCATTAAGGTGGTGAAATTATGGATAAGGTTACTTAAACAAGGGAAATGTTATATAAGGGAAATGTTATATATATTTTGTTATCTATGCATTAAGATCATTGGCATGAGATTGAGATCTTATACTCATTTTGGTAAAGAAAAAAACAAGTTAAAAGGTTCTTATAACATTATTCAAATAACAAATTGGTCATGAATTAACCAAAACAAAATTGAAAAACAAATGGGATGGACACAAAAAACATTGAAGAAAATCGACAAAGCTGATTTCTGAAACTAGTGTGGGTTGGAGTAGTGAATGGGGAGCAATTTCAACTAATGATAAGTGGTGGATATCGAAATTCAGGTCAATTCTTATTATTTTATTTTTATTGTCTTGTTTCCTAATTTGTTTTACTACAGGATATTGCATTAATTATGTGTATTTCTTTTATGTAAAAAATTAGATGACCCAAGAAATTCAGACATGTTAGTATTGAACCTTCTCTGAAGTTTAAATTTGACAAAATATATTCCAAATTGTTGCTACTAGAGAGTATATGTGGGAATCATCATCAAGAGTACTTGGTGGCAATGATGGTGTTCATCTTGGCATCAACAATGCCAACATAGATGTGGCAGATTTGGAGAAAGGAAACGGTGATTTAGAGAAGGATAAAATTCTAAATTTCGAGAATGATATTTCTCGAATGGTTGGTGATGTGAATATGTTAAGCAACAACAACACATGGAGTAGTTGAAAAACAAAAGGAAAAGATCCTTTTGAGGCTCGAGCAAAAAAAAAAAAAAAGACGTTTGGAATTGACATACAACTACTGTCAAGGTAGGATCAACTACTTAAAAGCATGTCGACTAGGAGCGGTTCTTCTTTGTACATGAATCTAAAGCTATAATATTTCAAAGGTTATGGTTGAGATCCACTCAGTTCCTAGAGTCTCAATTGATGATTTTCATGACGTCGCTACAAAGTAAATGAGTTTAAGAAGAAAAAAAGTGGTTTAATATAGGTTTTAAAAAGAGGTTGAAATGGCTAAAGAAAATGTATGCATAAAGTACATGTGCTTAATTGATATGGTATGACTCTCTTTTTCCAAAGCGTTAATTTATTTTATTATTTTAAAATGTTAGCTAAATTTACTGTGTTATGTTATTTGACATGCTTCATAATTTTGTATGCATGTTTACGGTTGCAAATTAATGAGCTGACATATTTGAAAAGATTAGTTCTAACTTAATGCATCCTTGGAGTTGGTTTTCATTTTTTTTAATTATTCAACATTTGAAGCTGTCAAATGTAGGCATATCCATTTGATTTTTTTAATTATTTTGTTTATTTGTTTAAATATTGTTATAGTTGTGAACTTCTTAAATGAGTTATTTTCAAGATCGTGCATAGAGACATCAAGGCCACCAATGTGTTGCTTGATGAGAATCTAGACTCAAAGATATCTGACTTCGGGCTAGCCAGACTTGATGGAGAGGACAACACCCACATAAGCACCCGAGTTGCCGGAACCTTGTGAGTCTGCTCTCTATTATTGTATCCTGTTCATACTCTTTTTTTTAAAAGTTGAATACAATGAAAGAAAAGATTAAAAAAACTCATCCTGAAGCTCCTCTTGAACGTTAATCAAATCTCTTACAGCCTTAAGCAGATTTGGTTAGCAACCAAAAATTATAAAGATAATGAATTGGTGCTGCTAATGTGTGTTACAAAACTTGTCCCTGAGCAATCCACCATAAGATTTAAGTCATTCGTATAGAACTCGTTCTAAACTACCTGATTAAATATGGTATCGTATCTCTGTATCTTTGCAGCGGGTACATGGCTCCTGAATACGCAATGCGGGGTTATTTGACTGACAAAGCAGATGTCTACAGCTTAGGAATTGTTGCCCTGGAAATTGTCAGTGGGAAGAGCAATACTAGTCATCGAGCAAAGGAGGACACCATTTATCTTCTTGATTGGGTAACAGAAGTCTCTCCCCGTCTTCATTTTTGTTTTTGTTTTCCCTGTTGTTACTTGATTATGATATGTATCTTGTTTTCTAGGCATTGTTCTTGAAAGAGGAAGGGACTTTGCTGGATCTTGTCGATCCAAGTCTCGGACAAGACTACAACGAGGAAGAGGTGATAACAATGATTAATGTGGCTCTGCTCTGCAGTGATGTCTCTTCAGCAGTCAGGCCTACGATGTCTTCAGTAGTAAGCATGCTCGAAGGGAAGGCTGCTGTTCAAGATTTCGACATTGCAGACAAAAGTAAGTCAATGGATGAGCACAAGATTGCAAGATTGAAGAGATGAGGAAGCATTTTCAAGTCATCAACAGACAAGAAATAAGTGAGACTCAAACTCAGAGCATGTCAATGGATGGACCGTGGACTGCTGCTTCTACATCTGATGGTGATCTTTATCCAGTCTCTTTGAATTCTAACTATTGGAAGGGCAGAGGTTAGAGAAGTGTGCCCTTCCACCACCACCACCACCATCTTATTACTTTTGTTTTAAAACATGTTTTGTTGCCTTATTATTATTTTGGTTCATACTTGTTAACTTATTCCAGGTGAATTACATTTGTTTCTGTTTGGCAGTACTTTTCAAAAATACTTTTAAGAAAATTAAAAATTTTGTATGTTGTATTTGTTGTTTTAAATTAATGGGTTTTTTTTATACTATTAGATCATTTTGATGTTATAATATCAAAAATAATTTTCCTTTAAGAACTTTTGATTTTTGCACCTCACACAAGAACATCTAATTTTCCCTAGTGATAGATTTTTATCAATTGAAAATAAAAAATTCATAAATCTTCTAACACCTGCAATATATTCAGGATTAAGACGATCATCCATGAGATGACGATACATCCACGATCAATCATCAATATTAATCTAGTTAACATGATAACACAAAGAAACATTTTAAAATGTTATTTCATTTCGTATTACCCATAAGCTAAATTAAAAATATTATATAATAAAATGTATTGAAAAAAATAAAATGATTATTAGTCAATTTTTAATGGTTCTCATCAAGTATATTTTAAGTTTTTATGAGTATGTTTTTTTAAAAAAGAATAATTATTATGTGCCTAGAATAAAAAAAACTAAGTGTAGATATAAGGTTCCTACATGATTCATTCATAGTAAATCCATAAATAATTCCTTGGAACCATCTAATTTTTTAAACTCACCCACATCATAATTCTAGTGCTAATAAGATTGTATGTAATTCTTATAACTATTTATTACTGTATTTTTTTTTAAAATGGTCGACCTGATTAGACTTTTTTTTCTTGTTTAATTTTATCTCACGGGTTTATAAATGAGTTTGTTAAGTCTTTTACATGATAAACAACTCTTAACACATCTCAAAATATTTTATAATCTATTATATTTATTTTATCATACAAATACCTTTTAAATTCATTGACTTTATGGACTTTTTATATAGAGAAAAAACCTTATTCAATCTAAAAGACCTTTATAAATTAAATAGATTCATATATCCCACCTTGAAATCAAGAAAATTAAATGGAACTTAAATCACTCAAAGTGAATATGCTTCACTCCTCTTCTCAAAGAACAAGTGACTTTTATAATTTGTTTTCTCTAAACTATTGTAAAGGTTGTAAAACTAGAGTAAATAAACTATATGGTTCCATGTTTTATTTTATATAAACATAGAACTGCAAGGGCCTACCTTTTCTTTTTCTACTTAGTCTAAAATAAGATTATATATAAATTTTATCCTCGTAATACTTTAACCTAAAAATATTTGTCAACAGGACAGAGATTCACCATCAACATAACAGCATGAAAACACAAGAAGTTATTCCCTGAAGGTTGCAGCTCGGAACTCAAACTTTGATGATGATGATGACGGTGATGACAAGCACTAAGAGTAACATGGCAGTTCAATTCACTTGGGCACTGGTTTTCATTCTCATCACTGTTAATCCTGCATATCATAACTCTACATCTTTACACTGTTAATTTCATCCTAGCAAACAAAAATCATAAAGCTACTTTTCACTTTTTATTCTCTTCCAAGCCCCATGCGTAATTTACCACACACAGATATAATATATATGTTCAGAGCCAAAAATACATGACATTGAAGAGCAACAGAAAATAGCATATCCACAATAATCCAGCAGGCAAATAGCATTATCCAAACCCACAACAGAAACAAAAGCATAATAAAGGTATTATCGTAATTGGTTTTAATATTTTTCACTTATGATCTTTCCCACAAACATTGCATAATAAAGGTAGTATCATCATCTAATTGTTGATATTACATGTTGGTTTAGTGTTTGATTCTTTTCAATAGAATCAATTTCTGTCTTCATGACTTCAACCCAAGCTGGAACCCTTGCTGCATCAGCATAGGTCGTTGGTTCAGCATGCACTAGGTTGCATCTTTCATACACATCATCCAAGGAATTTACTTTGCACACATCTGCATCTGAAGTTCCATCTACATCAAACTGAGTTCCATTCCTTGGTCTGCCTGTTGCAGCTTCAAGAGTAGCTGTGATTTTCTGATTTTCCTCCTTTAAGTCCCAATTCCAGTATGCAAGTTCATCAAAATGCACATCTCTACTGATCTGAATTTTTGCCTCATTCAGATTATAAATCCTATAACCTTTGAACTCAGCTGCATATCCCACGAAAATCCCTTTCTCAGCTGTCTCATCTAGCTTCCCTCTCTTGGCAGCAGGCACATGGAAGTAACACAAAGAACCAAAAACTTTGAGGTGTTTAGCAGTAGGTTTTACACCTGACCATGCCTCTAATGGAGTTTTTTCATGGACTGACTTGGTTGGCAGTCTGTTGAGCAGGTAAACTGAAGTGTTTACTGCCTCAGCCCATAGAAACTTAGGCAACCTTTTTTCAAACATCATGCACCTAGACATCTTCATGACTGTCCTGTTCTTCCTCTCCGAAACTCCATTCTGTTGTGGAGAGTAGGGCACTGTCAACTGGTGCACAATACCAGTGTCAAGACAGAATTTCTGAAATTCCTTTGATGTGTATTCTCCACCATTGTCAGTTTGCAGCACTTTAATCCTTTCACCACTTTGAGTTTCAGCCATGCATTTGAAACTTTTAAACATGGAGAGTTCTTGTGATTTGTGTTTTAGAAAACTGAACCCAAATCATCCTGATGTAATCATCAATAAACAATATGAAATATAGATTATTGTTCAAGGAAGTTGTCCTCATTGGTCCACAAATGATGTTCGATGATGCTTTCCTAATTCGCAGCCTTCACAAAGCTGTGCACATTCATAAATTTCAGGTAGTGCATCTATCATGCCTCTGTCATGCAACATTCTTAAAGATTCAAAATTGTAGTGCCCAAATCTTTTGTGCCAAACAACACTCATTTCAGATTTAGCACTCAAGGCGTGTCCTTCTACAACATTCAGATCCAAGTAGAAGCTATTGCCTTCCATCTTAATTCTTGCTACTGCCAAGTCACAAGAATCAGTAATAAAGCAAAAATTTCCTTTAAATGCTACTCCATATCAATTCCTAAGTATTTGTGCAACACTTAGCAAATTTTGATCCAATTCTGGAATGAAGAGAACATTTTTAATAACCTTTGTACCTTTGGTTGTACTGACTGTGACAGTACCTCTTCCTTTGGCTTGCACAATGTCTCCATTCCCCAACTTGATTTTTGGCCTTATTGTAGGATCAATTGACGAGAAGATTGACAAGTATTTTGTCATATGGCTGGTGCAGCCACTATCAATCAGCCATGTGTTCTCTTGGGAGCTGTTGTTGATCTGCAAGGCCATAAACAAATGCTCCTTAGCCTCCTCATGATCCTTGTCTTCTTCAGAAACATTAGCTTGCTGTTGTAGCTGTGGTTGTTTCTTCTTCAACCTGTAAAATTTCTCACTATGGCCATGGTTGTTGCAAATATCACAATGAAGGATAGTTTTCCCCTTAAACCAACAATCTTTCTCAGCATGATTAGTTCTTTTGCAATAAGAACAAGGTGAGAAAGTTTGCCTTAATGGAGACATAACATTCTTATTTTTAGGAAACATAATTAATTTCCTGTTATTGAAATTTTTCTTAGGCACAATAGTAGTCTTCCTTCCCTTACTGCTTGCATGAAATGCACCTTCAACAACTTCATCATCTCTCATCTGCACCCTTTGCTCTTGAATGTGGAGTTTGCTAATCAACTCTGCAGTAGAGAGAGTCTGCAAATCGCAGGACTCTTCTATGGCAGAGATCTTGGCCTCAAACTTATGCGGGAGAGACACCATAAGTTTCTCAACAACTTTATGATCCTCAAACATCTACCCTAGAAGCCTCATTTGATTGACAAAATTCATCAACCTGCCAGAGTAGTTCTTGACAGATTCATTGTCCTTCATCTTTACTAGCTCAAACTCTCTTTTAAATGCCAGCAGCCTTATGGTTTTGTCTCTGCTACTGCCTTCAAACTCAACTTGGAGTTTGTCCCATATCTTTTTTGGTGTTTCCAGGTTCATTATCTTGGTGAAAACATGATCTGTAATTCCAGAATGTAGACAGGTAATGGCTCTGTCTTTCTTCAGCTTTTCTTCTTCATAAGCCTTCATCTGCGCAATTGTAGGGTTTCCATTTAATGGTATAGGATCAACATCTGTTTCCACAACATTCCATAACCGTAAGGATCTCAAGAAAAATCTCATCTTGACAGCCCAAATATGATAGTGTTCACCATTGAATACTGGAACAGCTGAAGCTGCATGTTGCGATGTCGTGGTCGCACAAATTAATTACCCTAGCTTAAAACAAATCAAACAAGATAGTATAGAGCAAGCAAGGGGTCGATCCCACGAGGACGATTTAGTTCATATTTTCATGCTATATGTTATGCAATTGGGGGGGTTGGAAGTTGTCTAGGCTAGGCTAAAGCAAACTAAGCAAAAATTATATAAAACTGAAATTTATCAATAAAGCAAACCTTGGTCGCAAATCAACATCCACCTACAGAAATCAGAACTGATCATGGATATGACACATCAATTTATATTCTGAATATTATCTCTTCTTAAAATTGGTTCGTTAACGGATCCGCCGTATAACTTACCCTAACCATCAAACAACCACAGTGTCCGCACTAGTAATTTGATTCAATGACAGCATTAAAATCTAGATAAATTGATCAACTAAGAAACATAATTGTCCGCAATATATGTTTAGTTCGATTGAATGTTCTCCCTAAGATTAATAACATAGATCCACTACAATTATTAACTTAGTTGCTTTATAAGTTCATATACCACAACTCCGGTTTTGATATCAAACTTAGCAATTGATTGTCTACTATAATAACTTCGAGTCCGCTCTTAGCAATTAAATAAACAATCATAGGAAAATAAGCATAGGAGAACAAACATATTCATCATAGAAACTGAAAAATTGAGGTAAAAATAGATCTCACAGTTCTTGAAATCTCAAGGTTTCTATGTCCTTGCAACCAAACAAAAGAGTCTAGCCTTGAATGTTTATTGAACAACTAAATAAAAAGATGGAAGAAAACATGATTTAGGGTTTGGAGGAGGAAGATTTGTGTTTTCTTTGGTGTTGGCCGCCACTTCCTTGCTCCTCTCCTCCTTTATATATGCTTAGAAAACCTAGTGTCTATTTTACAAAATAGTCCTTCCTTAAGTTGGTAGAATTTAGTTGTCCCTTGTAAAATTCATATCTCCTTCATATCACATCTTTTTGAGCTGAAATGTGGAGCGGTTATAGGCATTTGAGTCCCAAATCCATGAAAATTGAGTTTGCATCAATTGGACTTCTGTAGCTCGAGATATTGAATTTGGAATGGACAAAGGTCGATATCGGCAGATTGCAAGATTTGACTTTGAAGGCTGCGATTTCCATGATCTTCCTTATTTTATTTCTTTTTACTTAGCTTTCCATAAATTTATGGATGTTAGATTTTGAATGTCACTAGAATCACTTCATTTCAATCTCTAGAGCTTCCACTCTGCACAAAACACCGACTGAAGGTCAAATCTGTCAATCAGCTCCAATTACCTCCTTTTTGCATCTTTCATCCAAAAATGCCTTGAAAACATAAAACAAAGAATATCAAGGCATTTTATACGCAAAACATATGCAAAACACTAGGTAAATATGGATGAAACTATCAAATAATATGGTCGCATCACCCCCCAATTGCAAAACATATAGCATGAAAATCTGAACTAAATTATCCTCGTGGGATCGACCCCTTGCTTGCTCTATACTATCTTGTTTGATTTGTTTTAAGCTAGGGTCATGAATTTGTGCGACCGTGATATCAAAGAATTCCCTCCAGGTTTGTCTACATCCTAAAAAAATAAGCTACGTGTTGATGCTAAATATTACTTCTGGGATACTCATCTGTGGAAATTTTGTGTGGATCAAGTAGTTAGGAGATGTGTACCACAAGATGAATTTCATTCCATTCTCACCTTTTGTCATTCTCATTCTTGTGGTGGACATTTGGAGCAAAAAGAACGACCCATAAGGTACTTGAAAGTGGTTTTTATTGACCTTCTATTTTTAAGGATGCATTTCATTTTTGCAAATCATGTGAAAACTGTCAAAAAACGGGTAATATCACTCATAAGAATCAAATGTCTTTAACGAATATTCTTGTAAGCGAGATTTTTGATGTTTGGGGTATTGATTTTATGGGTCCATTTCCTTCTTCTTTTGGCAATCTTTATATCCTTCTTGTAGTTGATTATGTGTCCAAATGGATTGAGGCAAAAGCCATACGAACTAATGATGCTAAAGTTGTTGTAGATTTTGTTAGGACTCACATATTTGACAGGTTTGGAATCTCTAAAGCTATCATTAGTGATTGTGGCATGTATTTTTGCAATCGTTCAATGGAAGCATTGTTACGCAAATATCATGTGACTCATCGGACTTCTACGGCATACCATCCTCAAATGAATGGCAAAGCTGAGATTTCAAATCGAGAAATCAAGTCCATTTTAGAGAAGACAGTGCAACCCAACCAGCGAGACTAGAGTCTGTGACTTGGTGATGCACTTTGGGCTTACCGAACTGCATACAAATCACCAATAGGAATGTCATCTTTTAGGATGATTTATGGGAAAGCATGTCATCTACCAGTGGAACTTAAACATAAAGCTTTTTGGGCCATAAAAAAATGTTACATGGATTATGATGCTGCTGGGATTGCAAGAAAGTTGCAATTGCAAGAGTTGGAAGAGATTCGAAATGATGCTTGTGAGAATGCAAGGATTTAAAAAGTTAAGACTAAGAGTCTTCATGATCAAATGATTACAAGAAAAGAGTTTCATGTTGGAGACAAAGTCCTTCTCTATCATTCGTGTTTGAAACTTTTTCCTGGTAAGTTGCGTTCTCGTTGGATTGGGCCCTTTGTTGTTTCTAATGTTTTTTCATATGGTGCAGTTGAAATTACAAGTTTAGAAACAAATAACGTAGTCAAGGTCAATGGGCATCGCTTGAAATCTTTCTATGAAAGTTGGATGACAAAAATCACCGCTTTTATGGAGTTAGCTGAACCGATCTATGAAGAATGAGCATACCACATGTCGAGCCAATGACACAAAACAAAAGTGCTTCCTGGGAGGCAACCCAGCACAAAAAAATCAGATTTGCTTTCTTTTTCCCTTATCTTTTTTTTTTTGCATTTTTTTTGGTCATTCTCCTATATCCCTTTTCTTTTAATTTTTAACATTGAGGATAATGTTGTGTTTTAAGTGTGGGGGTATTGGGAAAATGTCAGTTTTCTTATTTTGTTTTTCTTTATTCTTTCAAAAAAAAAAGAGAAAAAAATCTATGATTGATCTTTTTGAACTCCCATTGGTTTATGAGAATATGAGTATTATGTATGAGAATTAAGTGAGATAGATGAATATATAAATCAAATGAATGAGTGTGCATGCAAGTTTTAATGTTTAATTGGTTTAGGGATTGACTTTGAAAATATGTCATGTTGACTTTATAGTGTTATACCAATGTAAGCTTTTGAGCCTTCAACATTATATTCTTGATTGTTCGTTCTTTCAATGATATGTGTCGCACCCCATCGCGAGAGCGCGGCGTCGTGACGACCCTCCCCGTGAGCAGGGGAATTCATTGTCGGGGTCTTATCTTTTATTTCATGAAAAAAAAAGGAGTCGTCACCTAGTATTATGGTTACTAGGAAACTTAAAACTGGTCTTTAAGAGATTCTAAAGTAAGGCACTGATTGCGTAAAGGGAAGGTTTTAGCACCCCTAATACGCCCTACCTAAGGTAAGCTGCTTGACGTTTTGGTTTGCTTATGATTTGTTATGGTTTTGATCTTTCAAAGCATATGTTGGTTAAATGGTGATGGGATATTACCCCGCCAAATATTTTGGATATCAACCCCTTCAGATTTATTTATCCAAACACCGACAGTGAATAATAGAATATCATTCCCGCCGAATATTTTGGATATTAACCCCTTAGGATTTATTTATCCAAACACCGACAGTGAATAATAGTATATCATTCCCGCCGAATGTTTTGGATATTAACCTCTTATGATTTATTTAACCAAACACCGACAGTGAATTATAACATATCATTCCCGCCGAATATTTTGGATATTAACCCCTTATGATTTATTTATCCAAACACCGACAGTGAATAATAGCATATCATTCCCGCCGAATATTTTGGATATTAACCCCTTAGGATTTATTTATCCAAATAACGACAGTGAATAATAAATTCCCAAAAATAAGATTTTTATATTTTTTGAAATATTGGCCAATACCCTTTGGATTTTACAAACATGTTGTAAAATCCAAAAATGCAAAAAATGATTTTTCTTTGCGAAATCCATGCTAAAACACATTTTCTCTTCAAACTCCAGGATAATATATATTTTTTTTGAAAGAAAAAAGAATTTTTTTAAAAATATGCTAGTGTATTGGCCGTATGCAAGAAAACAACTCATTTTTTATCTTTTTTTATAAAAATATTTTTTTGCAAATTTTGTATTTTTTTATATTTTTATTATTATTTTTTATTTAATGGGGGGGGGGCTGGGCTCGCGGCCCGTTTACTGGGCATGGGCTATCGGCCCACATAATCCATTAATGGGCGTAGGCCCGCCTAGTCTCGGAATGGGCTTAGGCCCATCGACTTTCATCACTAGGCTTCCAGCCAAACGGGCTAGGAGCCCGTCCCATTCAAAAGGGTCAGGCCGGGCCCAAAGCCCGACCCAAACGGCCCTACGGGGGTAGTGAATTAATTCACTCCCCGCGCGCATGCAAGAAGACAATCTACAGTAGAAATGGAAGATTTTCGAGTGTAATGAACGGCGTAACTGTTAATACCAGTGGGTAGAGGAGGTTGTGGTGGTCCTTCTGGTCGTGTTGACGTCGGAAATGGTGGCATGTGGTGGCCGGAATGGACGTCGGAAGGTGACGGGCTGTGGCTACTACCGTCGATGCTGCTGCTGCTGCTGCTTCCCGGAGAAGATGACTGAGCTGCGAGAGTTGAAGGGAGGCTGTGGTGATGACGGGACAATGCGTGGTGGCCGGAGTTGATAGCTGTTGGAGGAGAGAGAGAGGGAGAGAGAGCGACGTCGGTCGACTGGTTTTAGTGAGAGAGGGAGTGGACTAAAGGAGAGAGACGACGGGGAGAGAGAGCTGACGGAGAGAAACGAAAGGATGAACATTAAATCAATCTTTTCACGTGAATTTGGTTATGTAATCTATCTATTTTCTGGTGTTTTCTTTGTAAATTTCCTTTCCTGCTCCCTCTCCCCTCTGTTTCTTTTTTTTACTTGAATTTGGCTCTGCACGTTGGTTCCCCTCTCTTCCAGTCCCCCTCCTTCTCTTTTCTCTGTTTTCGATCACTGCAACTTCTCTTCCTTTTTTTTTCTTTCTGCGTGAGAAATCTTCTCCTTTGCTCGTCCCTGTCCCTGCATATTTTATAGCAGGGGAAACAGCCCCTTCGGCTGCCCATGGCGTGTAGCCGAGGGCTGTTGCCTCTGCATTGCCCAGTAACGGGGCTTTGCTCAGGCAGCGTGCGTGTGCTCGCAGGTGGCGTGCCTGCACTATTCAGGTGACTGTACAGTGCAGTCACGCGTAATGATTTTGGGAGGGAGAGAAAAAATACAATTTGGTCTCTCAATTTTTAATTGGTTCAATTGCACCCCTAATTGGATTTAAATTTATGAGTTTGTGCAATTATACCCCGTCAGAATTTCAATATCAACCTTAGCTTTGCGCGGCCCTTTTTATTTTGGTCCTTTGTTTCTGATTTTCACGATTTAACCCTCAATCGACCATTAAACTCTCAATTTATTCAATTCGGCCCCCAATTTCGCATAATTGACTTGAAAAAATTAAAATCGGTCTCCGAAAATTCCAATCTCATCAATTGAACCTGAATAAAAATTCAAAACTTGATTTCTCATCGATTAAACCCTTAATAAAATTAATTTGGCCAATTTAAAATATAATCAAATCCTTGCACTTAATTAAATCTTTCGATCGGACCCTAAATTAATTCTCAAACATAATTATACTTTTAAATCGACCAACGATTAAATCAAACTGACCCATAAAAAATATAATCATATCTGTCGACTTAATTTTTACGCATATTTATCCGATAATAAATTACTTTAGCCTTGAATCTGCGATTTCCTTCATTTTGGGCATAAAAAAAGTACGATCGAACTCTCAATAACATCCAAAATTTCCCCTTGATTTTCCTACCGACACCAACCCCTTTTATTTTACTTTTTTGTTATTTTCGGGTAGTTTTGGGGAATAACTCAAAATTGGGTTATGACAATATGTATCTCTAGAACTTGCTTCATATCTTGTTGAGATTACATTCGCATTACATAGATGCATGAAGATGATAAAGGCATTAGGATTTTTAACCGCTTGAGCCAAAAAGCCAACCTAAAGCATATTATCTTTAGTGAGCCCCTTTTGAGCTTATTTATCTTTTCTTTGCTTTATCCATGTATAAGCCTTAAACTTTTTATATGTTTTCCTCTTTTCCCCTGGCCAAGGATTAGTAGAGCATATATTTATGATATCTCATGGAATTATGGTTGGAAATTATGCAAAAAGAAAGAAGAAGTGATGCTTGATGAAAAGATGGGCAAAGTTGCCAAAGGTGAAGAACAAAAAAAGAAGAAGAAAAGAAAAAAGAAAAGAAAAAAAAAGAAAAGAAAAGAAGAAAAGAAGAGAAGAATAGAAACGAACTTGAAATTGAAAGTAGCTAAGCATTGGTGCATAAAGATTGAAAATTGATGTGTTTTGATGGAATATCTTGTTTGAAATATCATTTTTTTCAGAATGCTCTACTTTCTTTGGTTTGAACCTTTTCTTCTACTCTCTTTTACCTCACCTTAACCTTAGCCCCATTACAACCGAAAAATAAGACCTTTTGATTCATGCATTGTTTGTAATATGTTAGTAATGGTGATGAGATTGAAGAGCAAGCTTATGGTAGAACATGTTCATTGATCGAATTTGAGAGATTTAAACACATAAGCCCTAAACACATGAGTGTTGGAATGTATATCAATGAGAGAACCTATCACTTTGGCATGGCATAGATTTCTTTTAAATCCCAAAGAGTAATTGAGTTTTGAAGTTTGCATGTAAACAAATTCATGAAGATTTATGTTCTTTATCCTTCTCGATCGTTTTTTGTTTATAATGCTTGAATTCTTGGATATTGATGGGAGATTAAGAGATTGGTCATGGTTATTTTAATTTAAAAAAAATTTACCTATCCTTTCTCGAGGACGAGCAAGAGCTAAGTGTGGGGGTATTTGATGCGACCATATTATTTGATAGTTTCATCCATATTTACCTAGTGTTTTGCATTTTTTTGTGTATAAAATGCCTTGATATTCTTTGCTTTATGTTTTGAAGGCATTTTTGGATGAAAGATGCAAAAAGGAGGTAATTGGAGTTGATTGACAGATTTGACCTTCAGTCGGTGTTTTGTGCAGAGTGGAAGCTCTAGAGATCAAAATAAAGTGATTCTAGTGACATTCAAAAGCTAACATCCATAAATTTATGGAAAGCTAAGTAAAAAGAAATAAAATAAGGAAGATCATGGAAATCGCAGCCTTCAAAGTCAAATCTTGCAATCTGCCGATATCAACCTTTGTCCATTCCAAATTCAATATCTCGAGCTACAGAAGTCCAATTGATGCAAACTCAATTTTCATGGATTCAGGACTCAAATCCCTATAACCTCTCCACATTTCAGCTCAAAAAGATGTGATATGAAGGAGATATGAATTTTACAAGGGACAACTAAATTCTGCCAACTTAAGGAAGGACTATTTTGTAAAATAGACACTAGGTTTTCTAAGCATATATAAAGGAGGAGAGGAGCAAGGAAGTGGCGGCCAGCACCAAAGAAAACACAAATCTTCCTCCTCCAAACCCTAAATCATGTTTTCTTCCATCTTTTTATTTAGTTGTTCAATAAACATGCAAGGCTAGACTCTTTTGCTTGGTTGCAAGGACACAGAAACCTTGAGATTTCAAGAACTGTGAGATCTATTTTTACCTCAATTTTTCAGTTTATATGATGAATATGTTTGTTCTCCTATGCTTATTTTCCTATGATTGTTTATTTAATTGCTAAGAGAGGACTCGAAGTTATTATTGTAGACAATCATTGCTAAGTTTGATATCAAAACCGGAGTTGTGGTATATGAACTTATGAAGCAACTTTAATAATTGTAGCGGCGGATCTATGTTATTAATCTTAGGGAGAACATTCAATCGAACTAAACATATATTGCGGACAATTATGTTTCTTAGTTGATCAATTTATCTAGATTTTAATGCTGCCATTGAATCAAATTACTAGTGCGGACACTATGGTTGTTTGATGGTTAGGGTAAGTTATACGGCGAATCCATTAACGAACCAATTTTAAGAACAAATAAATATTCAGAATATAAATTGATGTGTCGTTTCCATGATTAGTTCTGATTTCTGTAGGTGGATGTTGATTTGCGACCAAGGTTTGCTTTATTGATAAATTTCAGTTTTATATAATTTTCGCTTAGTTTGCTTTAGCTTAGCCTGGACAACTTCCAACCCCCCCCCCCCCCAATTGCATAACATATAGCATGAAAATATGAACTAAATCATCCTCGTGGGATCGACCCCTTGCTTGCTCTATACTATCTTGTTTGATTTGTTTTAAGCTAGGGTAATTAATTTGTGCAACCGCGACATCACAACACTCATCAAAAAGCAACCCTTGTGTAAGGCTTAGACTGATTACTGAAAAATAGTTTGGAAGGAGCTGCTAGCACAGAAGGGTTAGAGAGAATGCCATTTTTCAGATAAAGAATGGATACATGTTTTTTCAACCAATAGCTCACTTATAACAGAATGAACGGATGAAGTGGGGAACGGATAAAGTGGGGAACGATGCAGAATTGAATCTCTCAGTCCTTCAAAATCATTGTGAAGTGTTGTTACAAACTATAAATTGTTGTTGTTCTCTATATTCAATATAGGCACCACATGCTTTTAATTCTGTTGATTCTGTAAGAGCCAATTGATCTCAAAGATCTATCATAGCAAAATAAATCTCCAGAATATCCTTCTTTTGGTGAAGAGCTTATATATCGTTCTCCAATTGATATTGTTTTCCAAAATTCAAATGAGTAAATAACATTTGCAGTTGGTCTCATACTTACTTTGTTATCTCATACTTTGCCAATCTTGGAACAAAATGTATTTAAGTAAAAATATACATTTCCCAAAGCTTCCCCTTCCTATTGGCTCCTCGCATGAACCATCCTATCTTTGAAACGCAACTTTCTCATCAATGACAGCAAGAAGTCAACAATCATGTGGTAGTTTTTTAGCACAATACTTGGGCACAGATATTGATGACCAAATTAAACGATGATTCTTGGCTGCTCTAACAATAACCATTGTTTCTGTATAAGATTTTTCTTCCACAGATATTGAATCTTTCTCGTACCTTTTTGTTGTCGGATATTACAATCCGGTCTATTATTACACCTTGAAAAAAAAGCACGGGTTTTTCATTTGATTTCCATCGGTCAATCTATGCTGATGGGATAAAGATCCTTGGTCTCATCTTGACTTTGGAGGGAATATGAGGAATCTATCCACGGTCCATCCCTTGATCTGCTTCTCTGCACCTCACTGCTTTGAGAGGAAGTGAAGACCTGTGTTTGGCTATTTTGTAATAGAAGCTGGAAGGCTGTGAACCTTGCCTCCTGTTCCGTGCCACCATGGTTGATTATTGGAGCTTCAACAGGAATATTTCCCTCAAGCATTCTCACGACGGAAGACATTGGTGGCCTCAGAGAGGGAGATTGATTGGTGCACAAGAGAGCCAAGTTAAGCATCTTCATTGCCTCTTCTTTCGAGAAGCTTGAACCTAGCCTTGGATCCACAAGCTCTAGAAGGTTGTTTCTCTCATGCAGGACATTAGCCTTCGATTCAAAGTCATGGGGGAAAACTAAGCAGTTAGAATTCATGAAAAAGATAGATAGCTCAAGACATGTTTAACAAAATCAAGTCCATGCATTTTCCATCAAATGTAAGATAAGTAGGACGACATTCTGAAAGTAAAAGATATATATATTACCCAATCAAGAAGATGAACTAAATCCTCTTTAGGCCTGTAATTCGTGTTGCTCTCCCCGCTGACAATTTCTAAAGCAACAACTCCAAAGCTGTAAACATCTGCTTTATCTGTCAAGTAACCCCTCATTGCATATTCTGGAGCCATATAACCTCTGGAAGAGAAATTATATGGTGAGCATTTGGTCATGATATAGCAGAGTAAATTTGTATGTAGTTAAGTTCTTCCCAGTAAAATCATACACTACAAGAAATTATAAGTCTGTTTTTTACAATTTTTCCAAATTAATATCAACTTTGTAACACTCTATTCAATTGAGAGAGCAAGGGGGAGGGGGGCGGAGAACTGACATTGTTCCAGCTATTCGCGTGCTTATATGAGTGTTTTCCTCTTCATCAAGCTTGGCTAAACCGAAGTCAGATATCTTGGCATTTAGATCATTATCAAGCAGCACATTGGTTGCCTTTATGTCTCTGTGCACAATTTTCAGCCTTGATTCTTCATGAAGATATGACAACCCCTTCGCAATACCCAACAATATCTTCTTCCTTGTTTGCCAGTTCAGTTGAAGCTGGTGCTCCTCGGGACCTGAAAAACAAAGATACAGAGGAATAGGGCGAACAACTCGATCATATTCTCATTGTATGAGAAGCAGTTGGTCAATTAACCAAGTACCAAAAAGTGCGCGCGCAAGACTATTGTTTTCCAAGTATTCATATACTAACAACAGCTGGTTTCCCTCAATGCAGCAGCCATAAAGCTTCACGAGATGGGGATGTTGCAAAGCAGATATCATGCCTATCTCATTCACAAATTCACGATTTCCTTGTCTCGATTTCGATGATAGCTGTTTAACAGCAATTACAGGACCATCTGACAACACACCCTGAAATCAAAGGCGCAAATTTTAGAATCTTTGAAGATGATATGCTTTTCTTTTGTATAAAATTATTTTGCAAGCATGGTAGATTTTATTCATGGCCCAAGACATTCCAATGCACACCAAGAGCAAAGCCTCAGTAATATAGTCAGATTATGCCTCCGCGTGCATCACCGAGTAGTTAATAATACATTGAAAATGCAAGAATACCTTGTAAACTGGCCCAAATCCTCCCTCTCCTATCCTATTTGCAGGGTCAAAATTATTGGTAGCATGTTTAATTTGTCTTAACGTGAAATAACCCGTTTGGAGATCCAGACCGCGAAGTTCTGTTACAAAAAGAGAATCTCAAACTCAAAAGTGTTATAGCATAAGCACAATCAAACAAGTGAGATACCTGTGCCTTCAGTCCTACCTTTGTCTTCGAGGTCCTTTCCTCCCAGATAACCTTTCATTCGCAGCAGTAGCAAAAACAGCGCAGCAAGCACACATGAAGCAGCTACAATGCCGATTACAGCTCCTACTGATAATCCTCCCTTCTTAAAGTCTACTAGTAGAGAAAGAAATAGTTATATGAGAAGTTCGTGGGTTGAAAAACAATAAAACTTTGGAGATTCCATGACTTACATGGTGTCACTGCGATGGCAGATATGAGTGGTCCATGGACACCTCTGTCAGGAACGAAAGTAGTGCCTT
Source organism: Salix brachista (assembly GCA_009078335.1). Taxonomy (NCBI): domain Eukaryota; kingdom Viridiplantae; phylum Streptophyta; class Magnoliopsida; order Malpighiales; family Salicaceae; genus Salix; species Salix brachista. The sequence goes on from CM018587.1 coordinate 29,302,905, forward strand.
TGCCTGCCCAATATAAGTGTATCTCTAGTGTGCTACCGTTAACAATTATATTATCAAATACCTCAGTAATGCCAATGCCAACTCCGCCAGCTTTCTTAGCAATATTGAAATTCTTCCGCAGTGTGATACCCTGGGCCAAAAAGTTCAAATTATAACTTCAAACAGTAGTATAAAATCTTTTCATTGGCATACTAAACTTGTTAGGGACCAAACAAAACACATGGTAGGTAGGCCTCATGAGGAAATCTAGAGATTAAAATCATAAGAAATAAACAAAATCTTAGACGAATATGCATGCTTTTTGAAAATCATTTTGCTTACTTGAATTGATATATCAAATATGCGCCTCCCAAGGCTTGTATATGTCTGGTCATTAGAATACATAATTTCCGCAAAGTGAAGCTGCACTTTATACTTTCCCGTTGCCAAACACAGGGCATAGTACTTGAGTGATTGAGGAGCAAGGCGAGCAGTTTCATAAACATCTTTCACATTCAGATTAAAATCATTTTTTGCTAAAAATGGAGATGTAATAGTACTGTCCAAATAAAACCCGGTACTGCTAAAACCCCATTCTCCTTCTAAAAAGAAAAATGATGCTGGCCCACCAGCAGTTGAGTCTTCTACATATGTATCATCATTAAAAGGCACAAGGCCCCCTCCACAGTTTATGAACAAGGAACGATCTGCAGAACAATCAATATAATTCAACAGGGCAGTAAACATGGTAATTTTATGTGATGACTCTTTCATAGAACATCAGTACTGTGTGGTTTCTTTCATACTTACGTTCAGGGTTTTGTTTGCAAGGAAGGCCTTTCTTGAAGCACCACTCATCAGTACTAAAAGACAAGAATTCAAGCTGTCAGCAATTCATAGTTCCAGAGTTTTCACAAAGCATCTCAGTAAAAGAGGAACTTACTTGTTATTTGATAAATAACTAGAAACTAAGTTCCTGTTGAATTTTAAAGGAGACTAATGAGCAACATGAGACAAACTAGGAAGAGAACAAATAATGAGCAAAATAATGCTTACAGTGGTTTCTGCTGTTTTTGGCACCCAACAGAAGCCGGCCTCGTCAAATTGCTAAAATTGTTGTAGGACAGATCCCTGAAATAGATTTTCCATGGTATGGATAATACAGTTCTTGATTGGTGAAAAATGAAGATTGACGTATTTCTTGTATGACGGGACACAAAAGATTTCTTAAAATTCTATCAGAGTATGAATAACATGGTAACCAAATAGTAATACAAAGATTGATAGCATCATTGTCGACTCACACTTGCTTCCTGTTGTTCAATGCCCAAGTAGGCACTTCTCCAGTTAACAAGTTGTTGCTCAAAAGCCTACACATATATTAAGCAGGAATTCAGTCAACAAGTTGCCAATACGAGAAGAAAATTAATTAACAAGGTGTTTCAGCATGTGCACTTATTGACTTACACCGTTACGCTTTCCAAATTCTTGAAGATAGAAATATTGCCTGTCAACCTGTTGATGCTCAAATCTCTGTAAAGAAATATATACAGATTAATGAAATCTTAACATTGCAAGATTGTGGCTCAGGTTTCAAGGAAATGGTGAGAGAGTCCCAAGTCCTAACTGTGCGATCATAAATATGCACAACCTATGGCAACTCTCTCTTATTTCTACAAAAATAAATAAAGGGATTAGCTCATCGCTGGACCTTTCTGATTCACTTCACTTTATCCATCTTCAATCAAAAGCCAAATGATGGAATAAACTTATGGCAATCATTTGCCTCTTTTGGTTTCTTTGAATTCAAAGTAACATCAATAGGGAAGAAGTACAATCCATGAAATTAATAACCGGTAGAAAAACTTACAGAATTTCCAAAGACGACGTCTTTGCAATGTAGTCTGGGATTGAACCAGTAATTAAGCAATTTCTCAGAATGCTGTCGCAAAAATGTGAACAATGATCAATTTATTATAGTTAAGGCAATCCAAAAGTAATTAGAAAGGCTTATCAATACTTAGGAATCTTGATCAGGGTTATTCAACTCACAGATTTCTCAAGTTTTTCATGGCCTGTAGATTAGGCAAAGCTGAACTTGATCCACTCAAATCGGAAATTCTCCTGGAAGAGAAAAATCGGTTACTCATGCGTATGACCTTTCTTAACAGCAAAAGGGTAGAAAATTGCACGATGATTGAAAAGCTACAAGAATGAATGAACTTGTTTGTGCTCACAGAGAATCTAAACTTGTTAGCTGTGAAATGTTAGCTGGAATAGGACCCTCCATGGATGTTCCTTGCAAATCCCTGAGAAAGAAGATGAAGCTGTTAGGAATGCGAAATAGAAACGAAAATGAGATTTAAATTAACTTGTCCTAGAGGATACCATGAGAAGATAAATGGACAAAAACTAATTACTCACAATGTCGTAATATTGATCCAGTTCCCGATAAAGTCAGGTATCTTCCCTGACAGTTCACTTCCATCTATCTTACTGCAGGAGCATATGAAACAGATGGATGCTTAAGCTCAACATAGCATGTACTGTAAATAAAATTGTGACCCACATCATCACTTACAATTCTTTTAAACTCTTTAATTTGCCAAATGTGTCTGGTATTGTTCCTGTAAAATTGTTTGCGGAAAGAGCACTGCAGGGGTAAATAAATTTCTCTGAGTGAGCATCATACATCGTCACCATACATAAAAAGAGTTAGATTGAATATCATGTGGTAGATACACAGATAAACTCAGATAGAAGATGAAGTCATCTGGCTTACAGTATTCTTAAGCTTGTCAAATTTCCAAGATCTGGAGGAAGAGATCCTCCCAGCAGATTATCTTCCAGGACCCTGCAAGCTTGTCAAATTCAAGATTTAACGTTCTAGCTTAGTATTTAATTAAAGAAGCTCGTTTTGTGACTTACAGCTCCTCCAGTGTGGTAATGTTGCCTATTTCCGGTGGAATTGGACCGGTGAGACGGTTAACGATGAGAGACCTAAGACATGAGAAAATTGGCGAACAGGTTAACTTGTACATGAATCGCTATATGTGAAATATACAGAAAATCCCCCTCACATTTACAGAATGCACGAAAAAACTTACAAAATCTGAAGACGAGGAAGCTGTGCAAGTCTTGGAGGGATTGTTCCACTAATATAGTTGCGAGACAGATCACTGTACAGCGAAAAATGCTTCATCTCAGTCATTCTGTAATTCCTTATAGTTTACGCTAGTTAAATTACCGCACTACATTGTATTGTATGCGGAGTAAATAATTTTTATAATTATTAATATTAAAATAATTAATAGAATTTGCTAGTTCAAAATAAAATATAATATTTATATATATAAAGTTTGATATAATGAAACAGATCAACACACCCTATTATAACAACAGTAACATCGAAGTCTTAACATTTAAAATTATCACTACTATTACTGTCAAAACAATAAAAATAATTAAATTACCCCGAGAAAAAAAACTCAAAAAAATTAATAAAAGAGTAAGTAAGAACAAAAACTAAAATTATTATTATTATTATTATTATTATTATTATTATTATTATTATTGCTGCATTAATAATGAAAAAAACAAAATTAAATCAAAGACTAAAAAAAGCATAAAAACTTTAAAAAAGAGCAAACAAAAAATAAAATAAATGATAAAAAAAATTATTAGCTAAGAAAAATCACCTAACATGAAAAAAAAACTAATAAAAAAAACTAAAAGAAAGAAAAAAGAGAAAAAAAATAGAAATATCAATTTTCAAATTATCATAAACACAAACTAAAATTTAAGAACTAAATCTTTCAAAAAATTACCACCTCAATAAATAAAAAAATAATAAAAATTAAAAACTAAAGCTAAGAGCACACATATATAAACATGGACAAAAATAGGAATTATTTCATAAATATAAAAAAATAAAGGAATTAAAATCAAAAATTAAAAGTATAAGAGCCAAAACGAAAATAAAATATAGTATCAATTTCAATTAAAGGACAAAATTGAAAAAATCAAAACTTCTGTACTGATTATATTAAGGGATTTAAAACCAATCCGGAAATTAAAAGAATGAGGACCGAATTGAAACCTAAATATATAATGAATTTTAATTGAAGGACTCAATTGAAACAAATCAAAAATTATATAACCAGAAATCAGGACCATGCAGAACAATTAAAAGTTCGGGGACTGAAATGAAAACACTATAAAATCGGGGTTCTGCCTTATACTTATGCATGCAAGAGAGAGAAAAGGGGAAAACTACTTTCAACCGACCACCGTCACTACACCGGCCACCGTGAGACACGATGCGCCACACCAGGAGGAAGAGGACGTTGCAGCGCATCGGGTGAGACGCCGGATGGGTATTTTCCGACACCAGAAGCCTCCGCACACATCGCCTGAAGCGGGCGTGAGGCCGAATGTCGTCGGTCGCGTGTGGCACACGCGGGCACAGTATTAGGCAGATAATAATAAAAAAAAATATGGTCAATTATCAGAATACCCCCACAGCCAAATCTTCAATTTTGTGTTATTGGGGGGCAGAGTAGTATTTAGATATTTTTAAAAAATAGGATATTCCCGTGATACCCCTCCCGGCCATAATTATTATTTGTCTTATTTGGAGGCAAATTAGTATTTAGTCATTTTCAAAAAATATGAAATTCCTGTGGAACTCCTCTCGGAAGCAACGGTTTTTTGTCTTTTCGAGGGATAAAATGGTTATTTTACCATGCAAATAAATATAAAAAAATGAATGAATTGGTGAACCGACTGACCTGACCAACCCAAAAACCAAACCAATCCAAAAACACACTATTATAATCTACGGTGTTTTCACTCAAAATGAATAGTGTTTTCTGATTTCTTTTATTTTATTTTATAATAATATAAAGTCAGTGTTTCTCTTACCCGCTTAGACGAAAACCTATTCCCGTTTGAATCGTCATAAAACTTTTATTCGTTTTCATAAATTAATTAATTAAAATCCTCTATGAAGGTGCCAGAAAATGTGAAGAAAAGAAATCCAAATATATACAAATTGATCTTTATTCAATAATGATGTTAATGAAATTCCCTAACTGAAATTTGACATTGTGTTTTAAAAATATTTTTAAAAAAAGTTGAAAATTTTATTTTTATATTTTATTTTAAAATGTTTTTTATGTTTTCAAAAATAATTTAAAAAAAAATAAAAAAAATATATCATATAATATATTTATAAACAAAAAAACACTTTAAAAAATAACTTCAACCACACTATCAGACAACAAATTATACGAATAGAAGAAAATGCACTCATCACTTACATTTGAAGCAGTTGCGGAAGGTCTCCTAGTTCCTCTGGTAGAACTCCAGTCAAATTAAAACTTTTCACAGTTCTGTCAAAAACAAAATATAAGAATTAGTAGTAAATAAAAACAAAAGAAAATGGAAGTATCGATCACCATTGTATAGACTACACAGAGACTCTTCTCTCCATTAAATATTATTTTTACTCACTAGCTGTTGCAGAACACATTTTTGCTGGTGTTTTTATTATTAAAAGAGTAGCATAAATTCACATTTAAAATAGAAAAACGTATCGCCATGACCATGAACTTGTTAAAATAAATATATAAAATAGAAAAGTAGAGTTTTATTCTACTCTTTCACAAAACATCAAATTTATCATGAAAATTATATATAAATCTCATGGTTTTTGCAGGGGGGAAGAATTGCAATTCTTGAATATTTCCTATATATATATATAAATAAATAAAAACATACATGTTAGTGACATGACAAACGGAGTCATTCTCGAATGTACAGTTGCATTGAACAATGCTTTGAGTTTTGTTGTCGGTTGTGGTGTAGTTCCACCACTCTGCCTTATCACAAGAAGTTTGATCGATGGTGGCCCAATTGCTGATATTCAACTTCTCGGATATGTTTTGAAGCGTTTGTACTGTTACATACAATTCAGGAATCCATAAAAACAATAATAATATTAATATTAATATTAATTATCCATAAAATATTGTATGAAGGCCTTGCTAAAACACAACTAGATAATAATAATAGTAATAATAATAATAATAATAATAATAATAATAATAGGTAAAGAAAATGCTGACAATAATGTCAAATTATATTTTTCAACAAATTATTTGGATAAGCATCACTCTTAATTGGATACCCAACAACGTTCGAGACATTTGACAATAAAAAAAGTAAAAACGTATGCTTGATCCATTTGCATTTTGGCATTTCATTGATTTATCATATGTAGTGGCCAGTTTCTGCTATTAGTTTTAAATTTATTTTCATCCGTTAACAATTGATAACGTTTTTATCCTCAAACTTATTTTTCTCTCTTTGAATTTCATTGGAATTCTTTAATTTCAAATAATTATGTACAATGATTCTTAATGCCCTAACATAATTTACTAACTCTGCAACAAAAATCACAAAATACTCAAAAATATTTATTATTAAAAACAATAGTCCAGAACACCAAAACAACTCTTACTTACATAGTTAAAGAAAATGTAAAAAACAATATTATTGCATATTATTATCAAGGCTAAATTGTTTATAAATGTATCAATTAAGCAATTTATTATCCAAATTGTTTATAAATATAGCTAAATTGTTTGCAACCAGATTTTCGAAATTTTAAAATATTCAGCTTAGTTTTATGTGTTAGAAATTGTTTATAAATAGGTTTTTGGTTCTTAATAAACAGTAATAATCTCTTCACTTGTTTTGTAGCCTTTGTATGTTTATTTTTGTTAGTTTGAATAATTCTTGTATTGCTTTCTGTTTAATATAGTCGTGAGTGATTATTTTTCCTCCCTATCTCAGTGTAAGGCTATTTATTAGCCACAATAGTTGTCCAATTTAATAAAGATTATCCTAGCCTTCGTGCAATCATACTTTGCAAAGCTCTCTGCCATCTCTTAATTCTAACATGTTTGATATCAGAACTTGCAAAAAAATTCAGCTACGCCCCTTCATAACTATTGTTAAACCAAAATTACAAAATACTTTATTTAAATTTTCTAATTATTTCTTTTATTTATATTTTTTGAAATTGTTCTTATTCTAATTACTTCAAATAATTAATTACTATAATTTATCTCGTACCAATTTTAGTTCATAATTAAACTAAGAATATCTTTAATGGTATGTTTTTTTATTAACAACTTGCATTCATGTGTGTATATGTGTTAGTTAGATAAAAATATAAGCATTATTTTCACAAGTTTTAATTTAAAAAACTGGACAGAATCATGAATTTAAATATAAATAAAATATAATTCATGGTGTCAAAGTGTTTCATTCTATCATAGAATTTTGATTGTTATATGTTTTGTCTACAAATATGCCTACAAATGAGATTCCATATTGTTTTTATTTTTTATTCGGATGATTTTGTTTTTTAAGTGATTTCATTGTTATATGGTTTAAAGTATATGTTATGGTGTTTGTTAGGTATTTTGGGGTAAAATAGGTTGAAAAACATAATATCAACATCAAAATCGCACTCCTAGGATTTCCAACAACCATAATATGGTCAGATTTTTTGCAGTAACAAGTTATGTGTCTCCTGCTATTGTTTTTTCAATAAAAAAAAGACGAACGACATATCATTCATCAGGTTTTGGTGTGTTAGGCTTTCCTATGGATCACATGTTTACTTCCTTTTTTTTGCAAAAAGGCTCACATGCTAGGCTACTCACCACACCTACATGTTTGTTTGTTTTTCTCTTTGGTTTTTTTATCTTTTCAATCTCATTTTTAATATTTGTTTCTATTTAATTTATTTGGTTGATTTTGTTGTTACCCAATTATGGGCCCTTTTTTTTAGAATTTTATTTTTTTTATTTTTTATATATATACATAAAAAAAACTCTTTTCTTTTCTAATCGAAAGACCTTTTTTAGTCCAATTTAGGCCTTGAATTGTAAGAAATTCAAATCTGGGGTTTAATTTGTAATTTTAAAAATGATTTGGTCTAATCAGGAGTTTAATTGCATAAAATTAGAAGTTTGTTGGCCAATTAAGGGCCAAATTGCACAATCCAAAAACCAAGAACCAAGCTGGAAAAGGCGCGTAAACATAGGGGTCATATTTAATATGAACCATGGACCAAATCAAAGAAATTAAAAGTTTGTTGGTCAATAAAGGTCAAATTGTACAAATTCATAACTAAGGACTATAATGAAAATGACGACCAACTTACGAGTTGAAATTTTAGTTTGACAGGGATAAAATTGAAAGTAATTGAAAGTTTAGAGGTAATTAAGAGTGTAATCATAAGAAATTTTAAAAGTAGGGACTTCATTGAAATTATCCAGTATCTCAATCTAAAAACCTTAATCCCCATAGACAACGCGTCATTTGGATGTAAAGAAGAAAGGTGGATGACTTGTCATTAAGATTTTGTTTTGTCTGTTTTGGCTGATCGAGTTGGCAACTTCAAATGCATGAATATGGATTTACAAACCTTAAAATTAAGCTAGAATGGATTCAAATGACAAATATGCGTCTCTTATATCAAGTTGTGATATTTTTCGATGACAACAACGTCACACCCCCCCCCTCCCTCCCCCAAAAAAAAAAAATATTTTTTGTTTCATTGTTCTAAGTTTCACTACCATGGGTTTAAATATGGTATTTTGATGTGTTCTTTTTTGTTTGTTTCTTATCCAATCATTTTTTAATATGTTATCATGTCCTATTAGGATGATAAGATGCATGTTTAGGAAGCCAAAATGCTATTAATTTATCTTTGTTTAATCACACCCTTCAATAAAAAAATATTTTATTTTGTATTTCCATTTTTTTCTTCATTTTTTTAATTATCATTTTTTGTTTGGGATCTTTTTATGTAATTAACAATTATTTTCCAATTTAATCCTTCAGTATTTAATTGGTTAGGAATCACGTTTAATAGTTTTTCTAGATATGATGCTTCTAGTCTAATACCCTAAATTATGGGTTTAAGAAGTTAGCACTTGTTGATATTTTTTTTTTTTTTTACTTACCTTCTTTTTAGCTTTGTGATAGAATGCTTCAAGTCTAATTATTTGGGTCTTAAGTTTAAAAATTTAAACACATATTAATTTTTTTAAGAAAAAATAGGTTTTATAATTTTTTATATTTTTTCTATCAGGTTTAATTCAATCTTAAGATTTATGTTTTTAGGTTTTGTTGTTTATTTTATTTCATCCTTTTATGTTTAATAAACTATGAATTTAAATACATTGTTGGTTTCTTTTAGAAAAATTATCGTGATCATTTTTTAATATTATGTCCTTCTACACTAAATATTTATTCTCTGCGTTGTAGATAGGTAGTTAAAGGCAGAGAGACATACTACGTGTGCAATAAATAAACCAGAAAGGTAGGAACCTTCCGCCAAAATTGTCTATTACATGAGGTCACTTGGCATTATCGAAAAGTTGCAATAATTGCTTTGATGACGTCGATATACCATATATTATTATTATTATTATTATTATTACTATTATTATTATTATCAGTCCTCACAGAAAAAACTCTGCAATAAAGCATCACAATATGAATATTTTAGTCATTTTCAACCTTCAAATAATTGTTGAAATACAGTTTCAGAAAGAATATTTCAAGCCAACTTGGAAGAGAGTGGATGGACTAATCTTCACTCTCTCTCTTCGATCAACACTATTCTTCATTTGATTTGCTTAACTGTAATTAGAGATCGTCAATAACTGTAAGCCTACTTAATCTTTGATTTTATACAAACTGCTACATGGATAACAAGATATATATAGCTGGTTCAAGATGAATATCTATCTATATATATATATCAAAAGCTGGTTTACGATGAAAGAAATAAAAAATTTAAAATATATATTTTATTATTATTATTATTATTTCTTATGTATATTTATATATCAAAAGCTGGTTTAAATAGATTTCTGATAAATAAAAACCTTGAGCCAAAGTGTTATTTAATAATTTATGTAATTATTTTCCAGGAAAAAAGGAAGTTCCAATGACACTAAAGAAAAAGGTGAGACTATTGAATTGTTAGGAGTACGTACGGACCTTCAAGGGGTGGCAAGAGTGCAGTGACTTCTTGAGCATGAGATCCAAATCTGTCCCCAACAAAGCAATTCAGCGCCACAAATCCAAAAACCAAAACAGATAAAGTCTTCGACAGTAGCGATGGCCACAACGCCATGTTCAAGCAACTCGTTCTCTTGGTAATGGCTGTATTTTCTGGGAAAATCTTGGAATGACGATTCGAAGAACAGCAGACCACCAGTCGTTCAACGACAGAAACAGTGTCTGTGTATTCTTTTCAATAATGAGAGTCGGGTTGCTTGAGGGAAAGAAAAGAAGAGATTTTAAAGATGATTAACAGCACCACGGTTTGCTTTAATTTGCTTGGGGAAAGGTCTTCTTATGGAAATTGTTGCCGGTGGCTGGCGAAACTTCTACGTCTTTTATAGAGCGATTGAAAGAGAGTGAGAGCTGCATGAGGATAATGACTACGTCGGAAAGTCCTCTCTGGCAGCTGGAGAAAAATCAATGACGACTCGAAAGAAAAGGATGAACTTTGTTTTTCCATCTTATAAACTTATCAATCCCACGCCTTTTCTTAACAAAAATTTAATGATGTTTTTATTAGTGTATAAAACGTAAAAAATATTATAGATCAATAAGATGCAATTAAGAAATCATATATACAAAATCATTTGAAGATGTTAACAATTTATAGCTATAACTTGATATTGTGAGAAAATAATATAAATCATATTCGATACCTCACCTAACAGCTTAAGTTTTTAGGTGAAATGGTTCATTGAAATGATATCAGAGTCAAGTTGACCTAGTAGTCATGATTTTAAATTCTACCACCCTCATTCTATTTGATTAAAATTAAGCACAAGGTAGTGTGAACTTCTGCAAGTTTCAAGCCCAAAAGGTTTTCACTTGAGAAAGTGTAATAGAGAATAATATAAATCATATTCTGGGATCTCAACTAATAACTTAAATTTTTAGATGAAATTGTTCTTTGATAAATATAACATCTTATTCCAATAAATTGAATAGTTCTTTGTAATTTTCTCATTCTCACGTTGAAATTTCTTTCTCCACAATTTTATTATTTTATATTAAATTTATTATGGTTCCTTGACATATATAATATCTTATTAGATTTTTTTTCAATTTTATCATTTTACATTAAATTATTTACCCTTGAGCTTTGTCATTTTCTAACTTTTCTTACTATTTGGTTATTTCAAGAGTAGGCCCGTAAAGTTAATCCATATTGGCTTAGGGGTTTTTTGATGTTTTTTTTTATTGAACTTTGATGTTTTTATCAGGTTATCCTTTTGAATTTTTTTTTATCCAGATCTCATATTGCAAGTTTGTCAAGTTGTCTTCAGCTAACTTGTGTTTTCTTCTTTAACATTATATTTTTTGAGTTTTTTTTCATCTGACACAATGTTATTAGACCTTGAACTTTATAATTTTTTTATTTTCTTTATTAAGGGTTCTTTTGGTCTCATATCTCATGTCATGTTTTAATTAGTTTAACCTAGGCCATATTATAATCTTTATAATTTGTTTTGATTTATTTAGGGTTATTATGATCTCATGACCAGGATCATGAATTTAAAAGATTAACTTGAGTCGACCTGTGTTTATCCAATATGTTATTATCTCAATATTTTTTTTTAAAATATGTCATCTTGAATTATTTTATTAATTCAAACTATATTTCTACTAGTTGTTTTTTAGAGTCAATCGGGTCATATCAATCCAACTCTTAGTTTTTATTTATGTTTGAAATTTAAATTGTATACTTTCAAATTAGTTTATCTTTAGATTTAAGTTAAAATTATATTTATTGAATTAATATTTTAAATTGTATGTATATATAACAAGACAGCTTGAAATGACAAGTTGAAATACTCCACAACTAAAAAATATTTTTCTAATTAAAATAAATAAAATTGATAATCATGATGATAACATATTACTTTTACCATCTCATACGAATTTCTTATACAATGTTCAAAGTCTCAAAACCATCACAAATGTATTAGTATAATTCTGTAAAAAAGTTTTCTTAACAATGTCACTTTGACTTTCCCCAGAGCCACCGACAAGAGGAAGTGTCTATTAAACGAGGATAAAAATATGTTACCTAACCGCCAATTCCAGTCAAAGTTTTACATGATAGTTATTCGGCATCCTCGCTATCCATAAATTTAATTCTGTAAAGTCGTTAATATATTTATAATTCAATTATTTTGTGCATTTTCTCTCTCTTTAACTTTATATGACATCTGGGTTACCCAATGGAAGTAATTCTCCTTTTTTATATAATAATGAAATAAATTTAAAATATTAAAAAAAAACAGCCATGGTTTATTCGTGGTTTTGTTATTTTATTCGTATTTTATTCCCATATTTGTATCAAGATTAGCTATATTATGGGCATGTGTAACGTAGGCTGTGCTTTAGCTAAGAAAAAACAAAGTTGACACGACAGAAGAGGACCGCGTAGACGACGGCCCAGTGGCCACGTTGTGCAGTTATGAACGAGTGAAATGCCCGCGTGATGTGTCGGGTTTTTTTAACTATGTAAAAAATTGATTGTGTTTTATATGTGTTGTATTTTGTTATTTTAAGATTTAATTAGTAAAATTATAATTAATAAAATTTATTAGGAACAGATTTTTTTTCCCATCAAAAAATGATTGAGTGTTGCTATTGCCAAAACACTTTTGATAAAATCTGTTAATTTTTTTTTCCTATGTAGAAAATTGATTGTAAAATTGATTGTTCATATTATTATAAATAGATTATATATATATATATATATATATATATATATATGAAAGTGTTGGTATTAAATAAATATCAAAATATATAATTAGTTTCACATATTGATAAGGAAAAAAATATTGCAAATAATAATTCTAAATTTATTGAATGTCTTATCTATAATAATAAGGAATTTTAAGACCTAACAATATTAACAAAAAAACAACTAAAAAACTAAAAAAATGACCAAATAAAAAATATTATTAAATTTTTAAAAATTATTTGAACGGAAAAATGAAAAAAAAAATCATTTTTGAAATGATCACGAACAGAACTTAAAATGTAAACATGAAAAAAAAAATCTTGCTAACAATGGAAATAATAAAAATTGGTGAGACCATAATTATTGTTAGAGAAAAAATTTCATTTTTTTTTTAATTTTCATATTATTATATTAAAAGTATTTCAGAACAATGATATTAATTTTGTTTTTTCAAAAAAACCTAGGTCATTTATATATATTAAAGCTTTAATATTAAATAAATAAAAAATATATAATTACTCTGGTATATTTAAAAGAAAATAAAGCTTATAAATTATCATTATTATTATTTTGAATGTTTTATCTGTAATAATAACAAAATTCAATATCTAACAATATAAAAAAAATTATATTTAAAGAAATTGCTTAACGGGAAGAATAAAAAAAAAGAAATAATAACAAACATTATTTCGTTAAAATTTGGACATTAAATAGAAAAACTTAATAATAGTGGAAATAAAGAAAAATTGGAAAGAAAAATGAAGAGCATATATACATAAACATGGACAGAAATATGAACTATGTAAGAAATATGTATAAAAAATAAAGGAATTAAAATAAAATTCAAGATTAAAAGTATAATAGATAAAATAAAAAGGAAACATATGTAAAAAAATTAATTTAAAGGATAAAACTCAAATAAATCCAAACATTGAAATTAAATAATTTAAAAACAAAGCTGGAAATCCAAAGAATTAGGACTGAAATGAAACTGAAATCCATAATTAACTTGCATGGAAGGATAAAATTGTAAGAAATTAAACTTTGATACCAAGAATATTAAGGATTTATAATAAATTTGCATGGAAGGATGAAATTGAAATAAATCAGAACTTTGATACCACAAATATTCAGGATTGAAGACTAATCCGAACACTTCAAAGAATGAGGACCTAATTGAAACTACAATATATATTCAATTTCAATTGAAGGATGAAATTGAAACAAATCAAAAACTATATAATAGCAATAAGGGGCAGAAAACCAAATTGGAATGTTCAGGGACTGAAGTGAAAATTGACAAAAAGAAGTTGCGCTGACGTCAGTCTGCGCAGGAGGAGAGAGAAATGGGGGGGGGGAATTGAAACGACCATTGACACGTCTCTAGACACCAAATCGCCGCACGCGCCGCATCATGAGGAAGATAACATGTTGGAAAATCATTCTAGACGCCGATTGGGCATTTTTGGATGCCGGAGGACGCCGCACGCGCCGTCCGAAATAGGCGTGAGCGCGGAAACAGACGGAGCGTCCGGCGACGCGCCACACAGTACGCGAGCGAAAAAAATAAAAAATTGTCTAATTACCGGATCGCCCCTCCCCCACAGGCTTGAGTTTTGTCCTTTTCGAGGGACAAAACGGTTATTTAACTGTTCAATAAAATATTAAAAAAATTAAAAAACTGGTTGGACAAACCGGACCGAACCGGACCGAATATGTGCAATGACCGTGGAGCCCCTGAAACCGGCGACGTTTTTTGTCTTTTTCGAAGGACAATTTCGTTAATACACTTTTCATTTAACGGAAAAAAGAGAGGATATACACCCGCGAAGCACCGAGTCAAATGTCCAATGAACAATGACTATGAGTCACGGGGAACAGTGACAGAACAGTGAAACACCGTTCTGTTTTAGTGTTTTTGTTAATTATGGTTGGTTTGTTTGTTTCCATGTTTTTATTTTTCTGTCACAGCTATCGACGTGGATTAGATTGCCCTTATACCTATGGGCAATTGTTGACTTTTAGGTGTAAATGACAACACTTATGATGATGGCATATATTATATGTTATATGATCTCTTCAATTTTAAATTTTATTTTTGTGTTTTTAAATCATTTTAATATTAAATTTTATTTTTTTATTATTAAATCATTTTAACATGCTAAGGTTAAATTATATTTTTAAGAAATAAAAAAAATATTATTTTAATATATTTCTAAATAAAAAAACACTTTAAAATCAATTTTAATCAAAATATTCCAAATGTATACTTAATCTATATAATTGGGTTATTTTTTTCTCATTTTATACAAATTATTGTCTCATAATTCTTCCTTAAAAAGTAAATAATTATCAGACTAGGTTTGTTTGAGTGTGTTTATTTTATGTTATATGATGAAAGTATTGTTTGATACTATGTTTTAAAAGTATTTTTGAATAAATTTAAAAATTTTAATTTAAAACTTTTTAATTTTAAATTAATTTTTTTGGTGTTTTTAGAATATTTTCATATACTAATATCAAAAATAATATTAAAAAATAAAAAATATATTTAAAAACAACATCATTCATACTATCAAATAGTCACAGATCAAAAATAATATTAAAAAATAAAAAATATATTTAAAAACAACATCTTTCATACTATCAAATAGTCACAGACACGAAATTCCCAAATCTAAACCTTTGGCTTGAATGGTCACTGGAATTTAGAAACTTTTTGTAAGGACAAGAACTTTATTATGCTGACTCATGATTTAAATATCTTTGACACGACAGGGAAGGGGCTTCGGAAACTTGGATTGTAAGATCGGATCGTAAAATCATACCTAATTTTTTCCGTACAAAAATCATAAAATCACAACAAAAATCGTGTAGGTAGAAAAATCGTAAAATCGTAAGTAAAATATTTCCGAATACAATACAACATAATTATGGACATAAAACTTCATTAGTTAAGGTTCATGCATGATTCAAAATAACTTAAAAATACATTACAAAACAATTATGTCCATAGAATTTCATTAGGTAAAAACTAACAAATTTAAAATAAATATTTTGTTGGTATGCTACATAAATTAAAATCAGTCTCATGACTGTCATTTTCATAGCTCTTTTTAATACATTCATCAAAAGCATTACTATTGAAATGATCAGTACTAATATTGACACTAACACCGATGTTGCTAGTACTAGCTCCAACTCCAACAAATTATTTCGATATCAAGACATAAAAATGATTTAAAAACATCAAAATATTTAAATTTAAATTAAAAAATTAAAAAATTATTTTAAAATAAATAAATTAAGAGGTGATTTTAAATTAATATGAATGATTTTTAATAATGATTATATATATATAGGTAGGGAGGGGTAGGGCATGGCCTATGGCGTGGGGGGAGGGCTCCCGGGCATGGCCTGACATGACCTATGGTCTAGCTGGGGGTGGTGGCAGCTTTTATTTTGAAATTTCAAAAGATTTGAAAGGATCGTAAAATCAGATTCTAATTTTATAATTTTGTACGAGTTTGATTGAGTTTGATAGAGTTTGATTGAGTTTGACCGAGTTTAACTAAAATTAATTTTTCTACTCGAGTTAACAAGGTTTAATGAGTTGACTCGTAAAATCATATGATTTTACAGATTTTACAAGTAAACTTGCAATTTTAACAACCATGCCCACGACCCCGTTCTGGGTACAGCTAGTGAAAATGCTGACATGGTCAAGGACAGGGCTCGTGTTAACGTTTCGACCACACATGGTCTTGATCAAGTAAAAAAAAAATTAATTTTTTTATTTTATTTATGAAAAACCCACTACCTTTTTAAATATGCACGTGACAACGGACCCGATTGGTTTTATAAACCCGACAATGTATTAAAAATCATCCTTACACTTATTCACGTTCTAGCTTCTTTCAACTTGGTCTTCTTGTTTTTTTTATTTGATAAATAAGATTACTTATTTTGTTTTTATATATAAATTCATACGTTTTGAGATCCATTTGTTTCGCACAAAGCTTTTTCATTTTTTTCTGTCATTAATTCTCGAAAATATCTTTTATATTTATTTTCCAAAAATTATCATAGTCACTTAAAACTATTTTATAGTCAACGTTTAAACTCAGTCCAATGGCTACATAATATTTTTGATTTATGAAGTTCCGTATAATATTCTACAAATAATAATCAATTTACAATATAATTCAATTATTTCAACCATCATTAACATCTATTCTCCTTTTATTATTATTATTATTTTTATCACCACCACGACTACCACTTTCTCTACCGCTATCTTTTCTTTCACTATTATAATAGTCACCTCATCAATATCTCCTACACCACCACCACCATTAATACTGTTTGGGAATGTTGTTAAAGTTGATTTTAAAAATGTTTTTCATTTATAAATGCATTAAAATAATGATTTTTTTATTTTTAAAATTATTTTTAATATCAACACATGAAAATGATCTAAAAACACCATTTTTTTTTAATTTAAAGTAAAAAATAAAAAATAAATATTTTTTCAAAAATGCTTTTAAAATATAATGTTAAACACCCTCTAAAATATATCTAAGAAATTTTTAAGAATTTTAAAATATATCTAAAAAGTTGACACGACAAAGAAGTGGGTGTTTGGCTCCGTGTTTTTACTTGTGGTTGAAGCAAAACACGGAGCCAAACACAATAATAACCAAACAGCTTAACATATTTTGACGGTGGGTCCCACCACTTTTACATCAATTTGGCCGCAAACACAAAAGCATCTGAGAGATGCTTTTGCATCCGCGACCCACGTGTAAACGCAGAGCACCCCAATGCATCTACCCACAGACCTCCAAGACAGTCCCCCACCCTCTCTTGCCTCTCTTCGCCGACAGTCCCCCCTCACCTCCCTCTCTTGCCTCACCGAACTCTCCCAATTGCATTTGCCCACAGACCTCCCTTCGACAGTCCTCTGTGTCCCTCTCTTGCCTCATCGATAGTCCCCCCTCACCTCCCTCTCTTGCCTCACCGAACTCTCCCCCCTCACGGAACTCTCTCTCAGCCATCTCCGATACCACCCAAACCATTGTCCCGTCCCCTCAGTGACACCTGCAAAACGACCGTTCCCCCTCCCTCAGCGACAGTCCTTCTCCCTCACCTCCCTCTCTGCCTCGCCGAACTCTCAGCTAAACGAAACCCTCTCTCAGTCATCTCCAAGACCAGCCAATCCACCCACCCACCCTCAGGTCCGTCTCTCCTCACCCCCAACTCCAACCACGACACCCCATCTCCCTCACCCGCAGCTTCCACCGACAGAGCTGCCCACAGACCCGTCTCTCTCACCGTTAGCTGAACGTTGCAAATCAGCAAGGTAGCTCACCCTCAGCTCCACCGACCCTCAGATCATCGTTGACCACGAAGGGGAGCACTGATTCCTGCAGATAGGTATGTGTTTTTAACCCAATTTTGTTTCCAAATTTATGAACAATTGATCAACAATTTTGCCGAATGTATGTGTGTGCGATCTACGTTATGGTTTACTGAACTTGTGAATCTAAAATTGAGGAGAGAGCATGAAAGTTTATCTAAGGGTGAGAGACGGGTGAAAGTTTATCTAAGGGTGAGAGCATGAAAGTTTATCTACGTTGATCAACAATTTTGCCGAATGGTATGCTATCTACGTTATTTGTTACTGAACTTGTTGTGAATCTGAAATTGAAGAGAGAGCATGAAAGTTTATCTAAGTATGAAAGTTAATCTAAGTTTATCTAAGTTTATCCGAATGGTCTGCTATCTATGTTATGGTTTAGTGTTTTGTTGTGAAAGTTTAAATGATTCGAAAATTGTTGACTTCGGTTTGTTATGATTTTGGTATTAAGAACACTTTCAATATTGATATATTTTCTGTTTGAATCCATCGTTGAACTTGTTTTTGTGCCTTTTGATTTACTGTCGTTACCTATGTTGGTGTGTGGAAGTTGTGAGTGTTGGAGTTGGTGTTGGGGCATGTTGTGCATGTTCCATTGGCAGGCGATAAGGAGATTGAGAGGATGGTTTTAGAGAAGAAGAAAATGGAGTTGTATGTTTGTATGGTAGTGATTCATTGCTGGAGGGGCAGAAAATGGGGCCTATGTTGAGTTGAAAATGGAGAAGAAGAAACTGTTATGCGAAATTTTTGCTCGAAGTATGTTTAGTTGAAGTTTTGTATTTTTGTTAATTAATTTTTGTTGTGAAATCTTGTGAATTAAGGTTTGTTTAGGTTAGTTTGTTTAATTAGCAAGTATAATTCCTGCACTTTTTGTTGTTATATAAATTGTTAATTGTTGCGAAATAATTAAAATTATAGAATTGAAGGTGGTGAAAATATGGATAAGGCTACCTGGACAAAGGAAATGTTGCATACTTTTTGCGACATATGTATAAGGGCAATTGAATTGGGAATGCAACCAACAACGTAATTTGATAAAACGAGACGGAAATTTTTGATCAAATCATTTAAAGAACAAACTGGTCATTCATTGACCAAAGCACAATTAAAGAACAAGTGGGATGGCTGCAAAAAGGATTGGAAAATATGGACGAAGCTCCTATCTGAAACTGGGGTGGGATGGAGTAGTGAATTGGGGAAAATCGCAACAACGAATGAGTGGTGGACAACTAAAATTCAGGTTAAGTTTCATTATGTCAAATATTTAAATTTATTTTCCATATTTCTGATATCTATAACAAAATATTTGCGTGAATTATTTGTTTATGTAGGAAGTTAAAGGTGCCAAAAAATTTAGGCATGCTGGAATTGAGCTTGCATTGAAGTTCAAATATGACAGGATGTATTCCAACATTGTGGCTACCGGAGAGTATGCGTGGGCACCATCATCAGGAGTGCAAGGTGGCAGTAATTGTTCTCAGCCTGGCACTAACGACGCGAACATTGACGCGGTGGATTTGGAGGAAGAAAGTGGTGATTCGGAAGAGGATAGAAATCCTGCATCTGACAATGTCATTGCTTAGTTAGTTGGGGGGGTGAACATATCAAGTAGCAGCAACACACAGACAAGTGGAAAAAGAAAAGAGATAGAGGCTGCTGAGGGTCACGCGAAGAAGAAGAAATATAAGAAGTCGGCTAGCATTGGCGTTCAGCTAATGTCAAAGTGAGGCGAGTTAGTTGACAGTATGTTGACGAGGAGTGATTCAACTTCTTTGCACATGGATAAACAAGGGTGTAGCATTCATGAGGTGATGGATGAGATCCATTCCATTCCTGGAATCCGAGCTAACATTGATTTCCATGACTTCGCATCAGAATTTATACTCCAACGTAGGAGGAGAGAAATGTGGGCTACGATGGGAAGTCTTGAAGAAAAATACGATTGGCCAAAGCAGATGCACGACCGTACTAAACAAAATTAACTGAAGGTATGACTATTTTTACACTTTAAATCATTTCTGTGTTTTGCAATGTTAGCTGAATGTAATGTGTGATATTATTGTAATCATTGCTTGATAATTGATGTATACGTTTATATTGGCAGATTTATTGCGTGGACAGTTTTGGTAATATTAGTTTGCAATTCGCGCATCGTTGATGATGAGTTTCGTTGTTGTATTACTCGGTATGTCATAATCATTGGTTGCAATAAGTTTCTCTTTATTTGAATTTGTATTTGAATTGTTATCAGCGTTTGTATTTGAATTTTAATTCCCTCGATACTGTTTTGGATACATAAATTGGTTGTATTGTTGTATTAATGCACGAGTGAGATTATTTTGCAATTTGAATAATTCTGCGCATGATCTCGGCTGATTTGCAGTATTTTGATAGTTTGTGCTGCTGTTTTTTTCTAGTCTTTTATGAGTTATGGACTGACAGGTGTTATGCAAGGGAAAATGAATTATTCAGTTGTGACAAAAACATAACTATTCACTCAAATGTTTGGCAGGAAACAAAACAATACAAAGGTGCAGCAAATGTGAATTAATGTTTACTAAATGACAAGTAAATAATTCAAAGGTTCTCCATGTCAATTATTGTTTACTACATGACACGTAAATAATTCAAAGGTTCTGCATGTGAATTATTGTTTACTACATGACAAGTAAATAATTCAAATACAATCCAAAAGTTGCAGAACAACATGTGAAATATAAAACAATTCTTCAATCAAATTTTCTATATAAGTGGGAGTGATTCCCAAAACATTTACACTCACACATTTACAATCTCAAATACATCCTTTGAAGAGCAACATTCTACAATTTACAGGTTCATTTAATGTTTTATCTTAACTTCTTGCAATTTTAATTTATTCTTTTCAACCTTATTTAGTTGTTTTTTGTTTAAGGAGTATTAAAAGGTTTTTTGTTTTATGGAATGTGAAGATATGAATGATCCTTGGTATAACAATATAGTTAACAAAGATTTTCATGGCGATTATGAAAATGTTATAAACCGCGTTGAAGAACAAACTAATTATCATGCTTTTGGAGGTGCTAGTACATCGGTGGGAGGTGGTGACGATGGGGGTAACGATGATGGAAACGACGACAATAACGATGATGATAGTAACGATGATGATGATGACGATACTGATGATGATGATGACACCGACAATGAAATGGAATTTTTTAGGAGACAGTTTGAGAAGGAGAAATTAATTATATGTACAGCTGGAGCTGTAGACTTGTATTACATAAATTATATGCATAAGTAACCGTGTATGGTTTCATACAATATAGGTATGCGTTGGCTGACCGAATTACTAAATGGTCATTGGAAACGATATGTTAACATGTTTAGGATGGACGCAAATACTTTGACGAGTTTGTGTGTAGATTTAGAAACACAGTATGGTTTAAAGCCTTGAAAACGCATGTCCGTGATGGAAAAAGGTTGCAATGTTTTTATTTACGATAGCCATTGGCGCGTCTAACAGGGAAGTGCAAGAGAGGTTCCAACATTCGGGCGAAACTGTTAGTAGATGCATAAATGAAGTCCTTGAAGCTGTATGTTTGTTCGTCGTGGACGTCATAAAACCAACAAATCCACAATTTACGAACACCCCAAGAGAAATTGCAATGAATCAAAGATATATGCCACATTTTAAGGTCAGGTGTTTTAATTTTAATAAGGTGAAAATGCATTTCTATTCTTTTATTCATGGACCAAATAATGAGACTTTTCACATTTTTCATGTAGAATTGTGTCGGTGCAATTGATGGAACACATGTTCATGTTTGCATATCAGCGGAAAATGAAGTTCCATTTATTGGAAGAAAAGGTGTACCAACCCAAAATGTTATGGCTGCTTGTAGTTTCAACATGCAATTTACCTTTGTATGGGCAGGATAGGAAGGGAGTGCACACGACACACGTATTTTTCTAGAGGCTATTAGCAATAATAATATCAAATTTTCCAAACCACCAGAAGGTAGACATCTGTGATACATTTTAAGAGTTGGTCAATTTAGTTTAATTATATTCTTCATTAATTTCTGATTCGTAATATATACTAGTGTTTTCCTCTATTTTTTACAGGCAAGTACTACGTGGTTGATGTTGGATATCCCAATGAGTAGGGTACTTAGGTCCTTATAAAGGTTACAAGTATCATTTCCAAGAGTTTAGGCGTCATGGACAACCAAGTGGTCGTGAGGAAGTTTTTAATCGTGCACACTTATAACTACATAACGTGATAGAACACTCATTTGGCGTATAGAAACAGAGGTGGCGAATTTTACAAAACATGCCTGCTTATCCATACAAAACACAAGTGAAGATTGTGGTTGCATCAATGGCACTACATAACTATATTAGAAGAAGATCACAAGATGATATGACTTTTGCCGAATATGATTGCAATCCTAATTTCATTCCTGAAGATATTTTACCAGATGTTGTTCATCGATCAAATAGTCAGGAAATGTAAACGCATTCACGTATGGATTTAGTACGTAATGGAATTGCAAGTAGTTTGGTAGGAGAATAAAACCAAGTGTCTAATTTATTTGCATTATTAATTACATTTTATTTTTATGATTATTAATCTACAATATTTAAAAACCAATGTGTCTGTGTGTTCTTTAAAGTAATTTCAACAGTTCATAGCAATATGAAAAGCATGGTAACCAAACACACGAAACTATTATTCATTAAACTCAATATCAACCACAGTTTTAACCAAACACTAAAATTTCAGTTATGAATCGCAGCTAAAAGTGCTTTTCATAAACTGTTTTTTTTCAACCTCAACCGCAACAGCAACCGCCACGCCAAACAGGCTCGAAGAGGACCGCGTAGACGACGGCCCAGTGGCCATGTTGTGTAGTAATGAATTATGGCTGGTTTGTTTGTTTACATGTTTTTATTTTTCTGTCACAGCTATCGACGTGGATTAGATTGCAGTCATACCTATGGGCAATTGTTGACTTTTAGGTGTAAACTAGTTAATTGCCCGAATGGATCGAACAAATATTTTTTATAATTGTTGGAATTGAAATAATTAATAGATTTTGTTAGTTCAAAAATAAAATATAACATTTATATATACAAGGTTTGATATAATGAAACATATCAACACATCCTATTATGACAACAACCATATCAAAGGCTTAACATCTAAAAATATCATTATTATTATTACTAAAATAATAAAAATTATTAAATTATTCCAAGGAGAAAAAACTCGAAAACATTAATGAAAGAGAAAGCAAGAAAACAAACTAAAATTATTATTATTATTATTATTATTATTATTATTATTATTATTATTATTATTATTATTATTATTATTGCATGAATAATGGAAAAATAAATTCAATAAAAGAATAAAAAAGCCCAAAAACTTTAACAAATCAACAAAAAAAATGAAAAAAAAATATTTGCTAAAAAAAATCATTTGATGTGAAAATAAAAAAAGCTAATAAAAATTAAAAATCAAAACTAAATGCACATATATATAAACATGGATAAAAATAGGGACTATTTAAGAACTATAAAAAATTAAAAAAATTAAAATTAAAAATTAAAAATATAAGGACCGAAATGAAAACCAAATATATTATCAATTTCAATCAAATGAAAAAATTGAAAAAATCAAATAAAGTATAACATCTATACATACAAGGTTTGATATAATGAAACACATCAACACACACTATTATAACAACAGGAACATCGAAGCCTTATCATCAAAAATATCATTATTATTACTGCTAAACAATAAAAATTATTAAATTACTCCAGAAAAAAAATCAAAAACATTAACAAAAGATGAAGCAAGAAAAAAAACTAAAATTATTATTATTATTATTGCATTAATAATGGGAAACAAATTCAATCAAAGAAAAAAAATGGTCAATAACTTTAATAAAAGAGCAAACAAAAAATAAAAATAAAATTATTAGCTAAAAAAATCATTTGAGGTGAAAATAAAAAAAAATAACCAAAATAAGGAAAAAAAATATATACAGGGAATAAAAATGATTACCTCCACCATATCAAAGCTCTTTCTTATTCTCCCTGGCGATCAACATTTCTTTTGTCTCCCCATCTCACACGCGGCCTAGTGAATGCAAGCTCTAGGGAAAAAAAACAAAAAATAAAAAGGTCAAGAACTAGTCAAGCTCGAATCCGTGGCTATCTCCTTGTAAAACAAACACTCTAACCACTGAGCTACAGACGCTTCTTTGTATATGATTGTGAAAAAATAAGGAAAAACCAATAAACTAGCGAGTTGAACGAACCGAACCGAACCGAACCAAACCGACCCGAAAACTGAGCAACAATATTGTAATCCATAGTGATTTGTCTCACAAGCTACAGTAACCGAACCATGACCTCTTTTAGTATATAGTAAGTATAATAATGACAGCACTTATGATGGCAAATATTATATGTTATATGATCTCTTCAGTTTTAAATTTTATTTTTGTGTTCTTAAATCATTTTAATATTGAATTTTATTTTTGTGTTATTAAATCATTTTAATATGATGAGATTAAAAAAAAAATTAGAAAATAAAAAAATATTTTAATGTATTTCTAAACAAAAAATACTTTAAAAAATAACTTCAACTAAAACACTTCAATCAATTTGTATTTCTATTGTGAATATTTATGGAATTAATTAAGATAGAGTGAATGGGCAATTTTTCAAATGTTTTCTTATTATGGTTTGTGACTTTGCTATAATACCAAAAAATAAAAACAAAAGGCATGAGAAATAGTCTTGTACAATAGCATAATTATTGCCCAAACAAGACAACAAATGATTGCATTGCTTCGTGGTTTACGAAAATAAGGATGACAACATAATAAAAAAATGAAATAAAGGACCGAGCAAAAATTAAAGACAATTGGCCAAAACAAGAACAGATAGAAAAAAGGTTGACAAAGGTAAATAGATAAGGATGACGAAGGTTGCCAATGAAAGCCTCTTTGATAGAAGGCAACACAAAGGCTAATGTCCTGGACTCAAATGTGAAATAAAGTATTTGATGGTTTATAAAGTCTAATTTTTAGAAAGGAAACCAACCTATAAGCAAAAAGATTCAAAAAATATAGGGACAACAAATCTAGAATAATAGAAAAGGAACAATAACTTGCACATGAAAATAACAAGATGTTTGATATGAAAATAAATCCATATTTCATTTTCCAACTCATATATATCAGAACTTGTGCAAAAAATAATACACAAAACAAAATTTATACAAAAGATACGTAGATAAGCTTATTTCAGAAATATCGACAAACAAACTCAAATGACATTTTGCAAGTCATCATACTTCTTTCTATATAAATGGGAGTGTTTCTATTATGTATTCCAATAAACTAACTATCTTAAGGACAAACGTCTCAACTGAATTTGTTGTAAGAAAATGAAACACTCCAGTGGTTTTGACAAGTATGTTGTAAAGTTATTCTTACCAAGTCTTTTTTTTTTTATATTGAATATTATTTGATTTAATTTATAGTTTTTTATTACAACTGTCATTTTTTTTTATTTACATGTGTTTGAAGATATGGATGATACATGGTTCAATGTTATATTTGACAAAGATTTTGATGACGATTACAAAAATATAATGAACCTCGTTGTAGAACACATTAATTATCATGATTATGAAGGTATTGGTGTCTCAATAAATGATGGTGATGCTGGAGATAATAGTAAGAGAAATGACAACCACGATGATAATGATGACAATATGATTAAAGTGCTGAGGATGGTGAAATTTTTTGAGACAATTTGGTATGAAGAAATTATTTATATGCATAGTTAAATCTATAAACATGTATTATATTAATTATATGCATAAAAAACCATGTATGTTTCTATAATGTAAGGTTGTGGTGGTTAAATAAAGTTTTAAGGGGTCATTGAAAACAATGTCTTATCATAACCACTTTATTGACTTTTAAGAGATATTTAAGTCTTTATAAAGGTGTGATGTATCACTTACAAGATTTTAGGTGTTATGGACAACCAAGTAGTCGAGAAGAAGTTTGTTATCACACACGCTCATCACCACGTAATGTGATATAACATTCCTTCATAGCATAGAATTAGAGGTGAAGAATTTTACGAAACACATCTATCTATCCATACGAAACACAAGTTTATATTGTAGTTGCATCAACGGCATTACATAGTTATATTGAAGGTGATCGCAAGATGATGTGACTTTTGTTAAAAATGATTGATCACAATTTTGTTCCAGATGATTTTTTACTATATATTATTGCTCACTCAAATAGTCAATGATCGCAAAGGCCTTCATGCAAGGATTTTATACATGATGGAATAGCAAATAATTTGATAGAACAATAAAAGAACATAATGCACATGGATTATTCATTCATTATATAATTATAATAATAAATCTACAATATATATATATATATATATATATATATATATATATATATTTTAGTAATTTCACAATCAAACCTCAATATAAAAGGTATATTAACCAAACACATGTAATGATGTTTTATTCCACCACATTTTAAACCAAATACTTAAATTTAACTTATAAAATTCAACTAAATTATTTTTTTATGAAACCAGTTTTTTTTTTTTACCACAACCATAAAAGCAACCAAAAGTCAAACACGCCTTAAAAGCTAATGGATCCTTTCTTATTATTTATAGACCTTATTCAGGGTTATTTATATACTATCATTGTGATTTGGACTGGTAGTTTTTGAAAGAAAAAACAAATAATATCAACGGAGAGCTTTCAACATTGATATAAAAGTTCAAGTTTGGAAAGTTCCAATTCAACTCTTTGATTGGTTTGGATTTTAAATTAAATTGTATAAAAATTATCTCGACATTATCTTAATGATTAGGCAAATTCAAAGACAAATAAAAAAGAACAAATAGACAAGGTTAATCCTAGTCAACCCACCCAACTTACAGTTTGAATTATTAACTCTACAACGTTGGATTAATTTTATTATTATTATTATAACATGGTAAAAAATATTAAAACCAATTAATAATCAAGGTAAAATTAAATGATAAAATTCAATGAAACTGTCTCAAATCCTCGGCTTTTCCTTCCTTATTTTTCTCCTTTCAGCTGCTATAATATGATATATATATATATATATACACTACAGAAGAAAACTAGTTGGATAAACAAGAAAGGTCGCCTGCTCAAAATGACGACTACTTGACTCCTGCAAATTTTACCAGTGTTATGCATGGCGTGACCTTGAACTTTTGCCAATCAAACAAGGCCTTGCACATCCTTGCCAAGAAACCTTCTCCAAATGAATTGATGGAATCCTCAAAAACTAATTGCAACCACAGATGTTGCTGCCACTGAAATTGGCAGATTATGGTGGCAAGTAGAAGGGTATACTGGCTCGATCCCAATTAGAGTGCCAAATATGACTTTGTTTGCAAATTGTTATTTGTGCCTCAGACAGCAGAACCTGTGAACATAATAACTTGTTAAATGTGATAGATGAATGCTACCAATATGAAAATAAACATGCAAAAGTAAACACGAAAAACATTTAAGAAATCAGATTTGATCCAAATTTTATTAGCAAGCAATCTATAGGTCAGTTGGAGATCCTGATAAATCTCTACAAAGAATAAGAGGCATAACTGGATAAAAGAACGATAGAGCAAATCTTTGGCTGCTGTAAGGCTAAAGTATGTGAGCAAATACAAAAGCCAAAGATTTGACTTGGATGAAGTATTTGCTCACATTGACCGAGCAAAACTTGACCAGAAAAGAGACAAACAACTGGCAGTTCTAGATATCAGCCAGTCGAGCTGGCATGAATGAAAAAACATTGCTTGAAGACTAGAGCAGAAGGTCTTGCTTATCTTCACAAGTTTTTACATTTACCAGCATGGATCTGCATATATGGTCTAAAAGGCCACCAGATTAATGGCCCCAAAAGTTCATAAAACATTCCTATCCCAGCAGATCCCAGGAAAAGTAACTCCATATTGGAAACACGCTTCTCATTCTACTAGTGCCCAAACCAGAGTAGTACAACCAGCAAGTTTTGCAAGCAAAGCAAGCTGCTTATGAAAACCTTGTATTTCAGCTTAATAAAGTATCAGCTTGTATATCAATCCTAACAAAGAACTTAAAACTTGATTTTAAACCTATTATACTGATGCACCGAACTTAAACAAAACCAATACTGTCTCATTTACTATCATAAAAAGGTCCAAAGCAAGAGCCGAGGCAATTCTTGATCCTTTTTGGCCACAATCCTTTTTGGCAACAAGCTATGGATAAAGAACTTTCTGCTTAGCATCACACAAATACTTGAGATTTGGTTCCTCTACTTTCTGGTAAGAGTGTTGTTGATTTTTGTTGGGTGTATAAAATCAAGAGTAATTCTGATAGATCTATTGAGTGATACAAAACTTGGTTAGTTGCAAAAGGATTCTGTCAACAGTATAGAATGGATTATAAGGAGACATTTGCTTCTGTTGCTAAAATGACTACTTTTCGCACATGGAAGAAAAATCTTATAGAACAACAATGGTTATTGTTAGAGCAGCCAGGAATCATCCTTCAATTCGGTCATCAAAATTTGTGGCCAAGTATTGAGCTAAAAAACTACCACAGGTTTGTTGACTTCTTGCTGTCTTTGATAAGAAAGTTGTGTTTCAAAGACATAATGGTTCATGCGAGGAGCTAATAGGAAGGGGAAGCTTTGGCAAATGGATATTTTTTACTTAAATGCATTTTGTTCAAAGATTAGTTTTCATTTTGGTATTTGTGTTTATGAAAATTATGAAATTGAGGTTGGTTTTGTATTGTAGACAAAGTGTTTGATGAAATAACATGTTTTAATTCTTTTCTATTTTTTAGCATAATTGTAATATTATTTTGATGATAATTTTATAAATAATTAGATATTTTTTGTTAACCTTTTTGCGAAGAAGTTATAGAATTTAATTTTCTAAACTATAGCATATAATTGCAATATCAATATCAATCAAATTATGGGGATGCTAATGGTACTTAGGTTTTGCAATAAAAAAAATTAAATAAATAGACCAGACAGTTTTTGATGATATTTATCCCTACTTTTCCTTTTAGCTAGTTTACTTGATAAGTTACCTTTTCATATCAAAAACAAATAATTTTTATTTTTATAAACGCATCATGAAAATAAAGGTTGTTTATATAAAATAAAATAAAAAACTTGTAGATAAATTAAAATAATCTCTTTGAAGTATTATACATATATATATAATTATTTTAAAAAAATATATAAAATAAATAATTTAAAAAACAAATAAAAAAAGGTATTAATTTAAATATAGATAATAAAAATTAATTCAAACAAATAAAATACATAAAACAAATAATTAGGGTATCACTTCAAGATAAAAAACAATTATATAAGAAAAAAAGGTCATGCATTACCCATTTAAAAAAAATCTACATGATCCTATGCATGTAGGATTCCGTTTTTTCAAATAGGATGGATGAGTCCTCTGGGATTTTTTGAAAAAAAGAGAGAGAAATGATACATCATTTTGCTTTCCTATCTCCAACTACTATGGAGATTGTCAAAAAAATGGGTAGGGTGTTTTCTTGTAAAAATATAATTTTCATAACAAAACACTTAAAATAACCCTATTATGTGAATGAACAAAAAAAAATGTTCAAAGACAAAATCTTCTCTCAGGTTTGAACTTCTTTTTTTGGTCAATTTAAAAGGAAAACATCTCAATACAATTCTCTCATTAAATGAAAATGATTGACATTGACATCAACATTGACCTTTTAAATGGTCAAAATTGATCTCAATTGAGACTCTCTCTCTTGCAGCACTTTCCTTCTCTTCGTGCGACCATAACATGCCACCATTCCCGGTCCATCACCACAGGAAGAACCAGCTCGACCTCCTCTATACAGCGGCAACAACAGGTAATCCTCTCTCCCTCCTTCTCCTAAAATTGTTCACTACAAGTGCATAGTAGGCTTGGCTGGGCTGGATACTGCCCCCTTTACGCAGTTTGGTCAATTTTTGCCCATTTGGTTGGGCGATAACCCCTTCATTTTGTCCCATTTCGTTGGGTAGCCTAACCCCTTTAGCATGTCAAGCCATTTCAACCCATTTGGGTAGGCATCCAAACCATGAATATACATAAAAAAAATATAAATTGCATCTAAAACAATGTTTTGTATTCGTGAATACGGCTAAATTCCAAAGTTTTTCCAAGCATGTTTTTTTGTAAAAAAAATAGATAGCATCTTTCTCATGTTTTAAAATGAAAATGGGATATTGTAACCGATTTGTGATTATCTGTTGGAATTTAGCCAAAAGATAAAAAAAATTAACAATTATTTTCTTTTAGCTATTTGGGTATAAAATTACATTGTAAAGTACACCTGTAAATAGTAAAAAGGGGTTTTCTAAAAGCAGTGAATTTTTTTCAGACTTTAGAACGATTAGGTTTCCGACTCAATGAGGTAGAGACTTTCTCACAAAGAGAGATCTACTTTGAGCCTTAGAAAAGACCAACAAATAAAAAATCTGACTTAGAAAATAATCAAACCACAATGCAACTTATCTTATGTAAGGTGTATTGGGGATGATTCTTCTTCCCCTTGCACAACAGTTTCTTTACCGTAACTCTCGCAAACCTTTAGGTTTCCTAGTGACTTTAACACTAGGTGGAGACTCCTAAAAATTATGGTCATAACTTTATGATTATTAAACCTCTTTCCTTCGTGTCGTCTCCTCTCTGGAGATGGCAGAGCACGAAGCGCGAAAAAAACCTGTTGTCACGACAAATGACAACTCCACTGGGGACTTGTTTAATTTATTTTTTAGCACTCATTTGTATTGTTTGAGCATAAATCTTTACTTCCAGTTCACGCATAAGCATCATATATGAACTAATGTCATTATAAATTTTGATTCTGCAAATGAACCCAATTCTAAGTTAGGTGGGGAGTAGCAATCTGCCTTATGACTTTCAGTCGGAATTCAGATTCGTGAAACATTTAACTATGAACTGAGTATTTACTTGATAATGATGGTCACACCGTGCCCCAACCATTCTTATACTACCTTTATGTAAAGCGATCACTGGGCAGTTTATAGACCTTTTAAGACTAGGTAGAAAGCTTACCTTTCATATAATACCTTAGAACCTGTCTTTAGGATACGAACTCTTTAATAATACATTTTTTAAACATTGTAGAATTTATCAAACGAAGATCATGACTTCCATGACCTTTTTGGAATAAAGGGAAAATTTGAGATGATGAAATTAATTGAAGGAGATTGCTCAAGGACTAAGGTTAATGAATTACCACACATAACCATAGTACACTGCTCCATAGAAAATATAAAGAAGCTTATGCCAATCCTGGAGTATATAGATGAGACACTGTTTGAAAGAAAATATGGAAGAATTGCTCATCTAATGAAAATCTCAATTCATATATCAGCAGTCAAAGCCCTTATATATTTTTGGGATCCCAGTTATAGATGCTTCACCTTTGGTGATGTTGACATGACCCCTACCATTGAAGAGTATGCTCAAATTCTGAATTTCCCTCATAACCCTCACCGAGTTTATTTCAGATAGAGGATTGAGAATACAACTTCAGAGGTCACCAAGCTGTTTTGCTTAGATCAAATAGACCAATACAGGACATCTACTACAGGTTTCAAGTGGAAGATGATTGAGAGCAAGTTGAAGATGGATAAAGATAAAGGGAGGCTTAGAGAAGAGATATATCGATAAGTGGATTTTACCATTTTTGGTTTAGTATTATTCTCTTCAGATGCCATTAGGATTATTAGTATGGAAACTGCTAGTGCCTTCATCGAATATGAGTAAGTAAAGAATAATCCCATTTCAACTATATTAGTTGAGACCTTCCTGTCTCTGAACCATTGTAGATTACGTGGGAAAGGAACAATGCAGTGTTGCATTCCCTTATTATTTATGTTGATGTTCAATCATTTGGAAACTCCAAGAGAAGTTTTCAATATTTTTTGGTGGTTTAACATGAGGCCTCTTGGGATTGTCCTAAATGAATGATGGAGGGACCTAGATGAAAAGGCTTGGTTGAAGAAATATCAGGAACTCCCTAAAAGTAATTTCATATGGAAGGCCCCTTCGATAAGTGGTTCAACTTACCTCATAAGTTTTCGTAATAAAGCATAGGTCCCACTGATTGGCTTAACTGGGTATATTAGTTAATCACTCTCATTAGTAACCAGGCAGTTTGAAGGGACACAATATGTACCAAGGACTAGGGGCTGGCCGAATACATTGGTTCATTCAGAGAAATTAATTCATTGGTTGAGCTTGAAGTTTTAGGAGAGACTAAGAACAACCTGTTCTAATTGGCAAGGAATCCACCAAATAAAGTTCTCATTTAGTCCTATTTATTCAGTATGGAAGAGTTACGACATTCCAAAGTGTAGTAAAGCAAAACTAAATGCAAGATGAGTCACCCGTTATCACCAGGGCTAAAAGAAAGAGAGTTGTCGAAGGAGACCTGCAAAAAAAATTGGATAAATTAAGGATTGAGCTCAGTAGCAACAAAAGTCATCAAATATTCCTCGAAGAACATCTCCTAAAAGAAGAACAAATGAGGGCTTCTTTGAATCAACAATTGACAGGAAAAGATAAGCAGATTAATGGTTGATCTAGGGAAAGAGCCAACTAGAAGAAAGGAGTTCCCAATACGATGACTTGGTGAATAAGCATATAAAAATGGAAAAGGAATTGGTCACTTTAAAGAAGACCTTCGAAAGTAAGGAACATGCAGACCAAGAATTAATAGCCTCAATGAAAAGAGAAAGGGTTCACTATAAGATGAAATGGGAAGCTGAGAAAGAAAAAAGAAGGGTGACTAGTTTTGTCATTGAAGAGGAAAAAGATTTGAGAGCCTGATACAAAGTTTAGGCTGAAAATGAGATGGAAGTAAGAAAGGTGGCTCAATCAGATATGAGAAGTTTCTTAGACAAAATAAATGCCTTGAAACAACAAGCTTCTGTTATGCAAGCTAAACTTGAAACTCAGGAAGAGGAACTAAAAAGGGTGTAAGAGCAGTTTAGAGAACGACAAGAATACAACAGCAATATTGAAGTTCAGTTAAACACCAAAATAGTAGGGCTCGATACAGAGATAAGGGAATCACAAAGGGCTAAAAGTAAGATCCATTAGTTAGAGAAGATGGTTCAAATGCTGGAAAGAAACAACAAATCGTTGGTTACTAGTAATGGAACATTACTTCAAGATAACACTGTATTCCATAAATATGAAGAATACTTGAATGAACTCTCCTCTTTTGTCACGATTGTAGCTAATAGAGGAGTAACATTCAAGTAAATGTATTTGTATGACTTATTTTGATGAATGAAATGGACAAGATCCACTCTTTTGGTAGGTGTATGTAATTCAATTAATCTAAATATTTGGATAAAACTCCAAATTTAACAAACTACGGATTCTAACCAATAAGAAAGTCATGGATTGGTTTCTTAGAAATAATCATACATACATTCATTCATTGTAAATAACATGCATATCATCAATAGGTTGAAATAAAGGTCCCCAAAAGGCTTCAATCAACAAAGTTTACAACACTCAACTCCACCAAAGAAATATGGAGGATGAAGAATGTGCACATCAAGATGCTCACTTTCAAGGAGAGTTTGATGCTTTGAAAGAAAGTGTAGCTCATATTGCCAGCTTACTTGAGCGGGCATTGAGAAATGCTTTTGGTGAGGGTCCTTCAAATATACCCGTAGTAGCTGCTCAAACATAAGTGGTGAACCATCCTTAAGAGATAATTGGAGAAAGAGTTCAGCATCCTCAACAAAATCCTACTTTTATTCAATCAGCAACATCAACACTTGTACCAACACCTATTATTAAAGCATTTATAAATGAATCCCATAAGATACGATCATATGACCACATTGATAAGACAAAATGACAGCATTGGAAGCCAAAATAAGGGCCATTGAAGGGGCAAATTTGTATGATGTGGTGAAAGCCACAAAAATGTGTTTAGTACCAAATGTGGTAGTGCCAAAAATGTGTCGGGTTCCTGAGTTCATTAAATATAGTAGGGAACAATGCCCCATCACTCATTTGAAATCATACTATAACAAAATGGTGGAAGTGGTGCATGATGAGAAGTTACTAATGCATTTTTTTTCAAGATGGTTTGAGTGGGGAAACTTTAAGTTGGTACATGAGGCTTGATAGCACTAGAGTTTGCAATTAGAAAGACCTAGTGGATGCTTTTGTTAAACAATACAAGTTTAATATGACATGGCTCCTGATAGGACCAGTCTATCCAACCTGCAAAAAAGAGAAAAAGAAAGCATAAGAGAATATGCTTAAAGATGGAGAGACTTGATCGTAGTACACCCTCCTCTTTTAGACATAGAGATGGTTACTCTATTCACCAACACACTTAGAGCATCATACTACGAGCATGTGATGAGAAGTTCAGCACAACAATTTATGGATGTCGTGGCCGTGACAGGGCGCATAGAATAAGGAATAAAAAGTGGAAGAATCTCTGCACCAATGGAAAAAAAAGGCTTTGGTGGAAAGAAAAAAAAGATTGACCACATTGAAGGAGGTTATAGCCTAATTTCAAAAATATAACACCCCATCATCTCAAATTGCCAATATTAACTTCAACTCTCCATTATCTACCAAGAGACCTCAGAACCAAACTGAAAATTTACCAAAAAAACAAACTAAAAGTTTCCAAAAAAGAGTTACCAAAAAATTCAGGAATAATTACCCTCATTGCCACTAACCTTGAATGAAGTATATAATAAGTTATTAAGTATTGGACAAGTAGCTCCTATACCGTTGCCACCGTTACAACTGCCTTATCCTAATTGGTATAAGCCAGATCTTACTTGTGAATACCACGCAGGAATTGCAGGACACAATATTCATACATGCAATACTTTCAAAAGGAAACTCCTCCAATTAATAAAGGCTGGATGAATAACATTTGAAGAGCCCCCAAATGTAAGCACCAACCCACTACCTAGTCATGCTTTGGGTAGCGGATCAGTGAATATATTGGATGTCGAGTATCCAAAAAGCTTAAAGGTGCCAATAGAAAGAATTTATCAAATGCTAATAAGAGCAAAATATGATGTCATGAGATGTTCCAAGCACCATAACCAAAAAGGTCACTCTATTAGTCAATGCAAAGGCTTCCATTAAAATGTAATGAAAATGATAAATAGAGGACTGCTTTAGGTAGAGACAATAATGGATGATGAAGTGTTCATGATAGAGATGTCAGGTAAAGAAGTATGTCGGGTTTAGTTCATCCTAGAACGGTCATCCAAACTAGTTTTGTCCAAACCTACAACTATACATAAAGAAGACTATAATATCATACCATACAACTATGGGCATTCATCTCGAAGCACAAGACAACCACTTGTCTTTCTACTAGAAATTTGAGGCTTGACCCAAAGTGACAAATGTTTTACCCTAGAGGAGTTAAAAAGGTAAAAGGGAAGGAAGTGAATGACACGACCGAAGAAATAAATAAACTTGTCATAGAAGAGGAAACCAATGAATTTTTTAAAATTGATGAAGCACAATAAATACAGTGTTGTGGAACAACTCAAGAGAACTCTTGCTAAGATATCATTGTTTTTCTTTATATTAAATTCCAAACCTCATCGAAAGGCTTTGCAAAAAGTGATGAATGAGGTCTATGTATCCCCATGACATCAACCAAGAGACCATGGAACACTTAGTGGGGAGAATACAGGCTTCAAATTACATGTACTATACTGATGGTACTAGGTATAATAAGCC
This sequence comes from Salix brachista, assembly GCA_009078335.1. Classification (NCBI taxonomy): domain Eukaryota; kingdom Viridiplantae; phylum Streptophyta; class Magnoliopsida; order Malpighiales; family Salicaceae; genus Salix; species Salix brachista. The sequence continues at coordinate 29,339,078 of CM018587.1, forward strand.
ATTATACATCACGGAACGATGTAAGGATGTTTTGGTTGAAAAAGTATTAATTGATAATGGCTCTGCATTGAGTGTGTTACCAAGGCATATGTTGAAAGAAATTTCATTGATGAATTACACATGAAGCCAAGTACCATAATGACGATAGCATATGATGGATCACCAAGACAAACAGTGGGGATTCTGGAAGTGGAGTTATACGTAGGACCACAAATGTTGCTAGTGACATTGCAAGTAATGGATATCCATCAATCCTACAATATATTATTGGGAAGGTCGTGGATTCATGCAGCTAGAGCGATGGCTTCATCACTACACCAATGCTTGAAATATATTATAAATAGAATGTTGATTATTGTGAAAGCTAAATAAACAATTTCAATGACTAGAAATGTGGTCGTACCCTTCGTAAAAGTAAAGAGCTATAGAGAAGGGAACATTGATGTATTCGAAATAGTGAATGCAGAATGGGTTCCTAAGGGTGCAACAGTAAGGAAACCTAGAATTTCAAAAGCAACAAAGATGACTGCTAACTGCTAAGTGTTTTTTAAGGAATGGGATTCCCTTTCAGTATGATCCCATAAGTGGAATGCTAGAGCAAATTAATATAATGAAGTTGAAATGTGCGGATCAGAGGTTCGGGGCTTGGGTATAAGCCAAAAAGAGAGGTTTACAAATGAGTTGCCCAAGTTAGGAAAGAGGCAAGGATGTAAAAAATTGAAGGAAGATAGTCAAAAGAAGAAGAGCTTGTCATCCCACCACTCCAAGTATCTTTTCGCAATTCAATTGAGGTAATCAAGTGAGGCATAACTGATATGCATATTAGCACTCTTGAATACCAAGAAGAAAAGATAAATTTCTCGTAGCTTTCTATCCACAACGTTGATGAGCCCCCCACAAGAACTTTTGTGCTGAAATTAGTTGAAGCAAAAGTCTACTAGAATTGGAAGATGGAGCATACTCTTATTGTGTTTAAAAAGTAATTACTTTTGTTTGATCATGACCACATATTGATCTATTTTGACCTTGACGGTAATTCAACTCAGGATGCCACAAGATTTGCCTTGTTAAATTAGCACTCTTTTTAATAAGATCATGCATTTTTTCATCATATCCATGTTTTTTTACAAATAGCACTCTTAAACAAACACAGCTTACACTTTCAGAGATCTTAAAAGTTCCAACTACTCACAGAACTACCACACTAAGAATTGTTGTTACTCCTTTTTAGACCCACGTGGAAATGGTGTATACCTCTTTGGACAAAAGTAGAGAATAATGTTTTTTTTTCGAACCCTGTCTTTGTTGCTTTTTGTTTTTCTCATCCCCCTCTTTTACTGCTAAAATCGTTAGGATTCTTAAACCAATTAGGAATTTTCATAAAACTAAAGTCATTGTTTCTTTATCTAGGTTTAAGGTTGGATAAATCTCTCATAATTTGAACTTAAAAAAGGATTTTGCTTCTGCCGCAAAAATCCTTTTCTTCAAAACAGTTTTGACCAACCAGATTACAAGTAGATTTTGTCCATCAAAACGATTTTTTATCCCTTTCAGGTCCTTCATCAAAAGTTGTAATTGCACACGTGTAGATGAATTTAGGGTTTCAAATTTCCTTATTTGGATATCAGAATATCAAGATATTCATATTTGAATATCTAGTATAAAAGAAAAAAATCCTACCGCGACAATGATTCTGACCCGAGATTTGCAGGTTTCATTCAAGAAACTTAATATAATGTTTCAAGAATTTATCGGGATAACCAGAGACCAATTTTAAAATTTTGGAAAAGTTAATTAGTCTTGTTGAAAAATAGGGGGATTGGTTCAGAAAACGTCACAATAATTAATGTTGCTCGACTGTCACGCAGTGTTATATTTTCTTTCTTTTTGCAGAACCAGTAATGTTTTTTTATTTATTACTTTTTTACCATAGGTTTAAAGTTGGATAAATCGCTAAGAATTTGCATTGAAAAAAAAAGATTTTGCCGATGCCACTAATATCCTTTTCTTCAAAATAGTTTTCACCAAGCAGATTGCAGGTTGATTTTGTCCATCAAAACGATTTTTTCTCACTTTTGTTTTCTTCATGAAAGTTGTAGTCCTGTACGAGTAGATAAATTTGAGGTTTTTAATTGCCTGATTTGGATATCAAAATCTCATGATAATCCTATTAGAATGTCTTGTATAAAAGCAGAAAATCCTTTTCTTCGAAACAATTTTGACCAAGTAGATTGCAGATGATTTTGTCCATCATAACAATTTTTATCACTTTGGATCCTTCATAAAAGTTGTAATAATGGACATTTAGATGAATTTGGGTTTTAAAATTTCCTGATTTGGATATCATAATCTAAAGATATTTTTGTTAGAATGTCTGGTATAAAAGCAGAAAATCCTTTCCTTCGAAAGATATTTTACCAAGCAAATTGTAGATCAATTTTGTCCATCAAAATGATTTTTTCTCACTTTGTACGCTTCATGAGTTGTATTCCTACATGAAAAAGATGAATTTGGGGTTTTTAATTTCCCAATTTGGATATTAAAATCACACGATATCTCTGTTTTAATGTACAAGGTAAAAGCAAAAAATCCTGCCATGATAGTTACTATTCATTGTCAATTTGAAACAGCCCCTGTCTGTAACTTCTTCCCGTTTCACTGCAATTTCCCATTTGGTTTCCATGATTTTCTCACTTAATCTTTGAGCTGCTAATCATGCTTTTTCTGCCTCAAAATCACAGAATATCAACTAGAATATTTTTTTCCGTATTTTGTTTATCTAATTGCAGAAAAAACATAATCTTGCATCCTATATTAAATGCACTAAATCTTTCCTAAATAAGAGCTATGCTAGGCTATATATACCCCTACCCTACTGACCTAAGGGATAGAGGAAAACAAAATGAGAAAAAGGAGAAGAAAAACAGAGAAATCAGAGAAAGAAGAGAGGGAAGAGTATGAGAGATAGGTTGTCAAGAAGAAAAAACAGCAGCCAACCATATCCTCTTCATCTCAACTTCTCTCTTAACCAACAAACTACAAGTAACAACCCCGATCAGACCCCCCCTATTGGCCACCAGTTTTGCAAGTGTCTTCCATCATCTCTAGAAGCAGTGATCACCAGTTGTGTAAGAGTTCTGATGGCATCACCTCTACCCATCAGTTGCCAGGTTAGTATTCCATGCATTCTTCTTCATTTAGCAACATAATCAAACCTTCTACATGCCTTTGTTTTACTGTTCAAGTGAATTATAATTCACTTGAACAGTAACTAAATAGGCATGCGTGAGGTAGCTCATGCATGCCTCTTGTTTACCCAGCCAGGTCATTGGTTTGGATAAGTGACCCGACTCTTTCTTTCTTTCTATTTTCTAAAAAAATATAAAATACGAGGAAAAGATTTATGATTTTATGGCATATTTAGTTTAAGGTATGTATTTTCTTTATATTTAAAAAATATCAATCTCGTATTTAGAATGTCCGGTTTTCAGAGCGATGCGACAAATATACATATATACCAAAAACAAATGTTTTCATGCATACGACAAATATGCTAACATATCTTGAACATTCTTTTGTTAAAAAAAGAATCAAATATTCAAAGTTTAAAAGAAAATATGTTTTAGCATGGATATCATAAACACAAATTATTTTCTTGCATTTTTGGATTTTACAACATGTTTAAGGCAAAAATAGACTTTTAAAGCACTCTGAATTTCCTTAGATTTCTAAGTTTTTTGTTCCTTTTCCTTGCGAACCAATCCTAGGAAAATTGATTAAATAGAACCAGCACCATATCAATCATAAAGCAAACCAAATCACCTAGCAACTTACTCTATAATGCTCCATCCATTTCTTTTATTTTTTGTTAGTGGATTTTCCTAGATTTTTTTTTAATGCAAGCATTGCTTTCCAAATGCCTTTAGCCTACCTTTTCTGATATGCTGATCAGTTTTTTTTAATTAGCTGGATGTGATTTTAGATTGTCATGTAGTTGGCATACTACATTTTGAAACAGTTGTCTATCAAAGTAGTGAATGTAAACTTGGTGGTGTTGTTATGCATTTGTATATATATATATAATTCCTTGAGAATGGTGTTTAGTTGTATCTCAGGTGGATGCCTTCTATCTCCTAGTTCATATTTACATGACATTTTTTTTTTTGTCAAGCATTTAGGTTTCTTTCCTCCTTTGACATATTCTCATGTCTATTTGATATATATATATATGTTCAGCAATGTTGTTATCTTATCTACGATAAAGTGTGATTGATACTTTTATGTTTCTTGTTTAGGGCTCATGACCTTGTGGTCATCAAATTGTTGCCTTCGGCACGGTGGATCATGGGGTATGTAAAATCCCCCTCTCTCTCTCACTCTCTCTCGTAGAAGCTAGTGTCAGTTTCATAACTAAAATATGAGTACTTAGATTGTTAGAATTCAAAATACGATTCAATCTCCTTCTTTCTGTATATTTCAGTATTTTTCTCTTACATTTAAGACTGATTTTATAGACAAGTTACAATACTAGAAGAGCAAAATGTAAAACTACTTTATCGCTACTTTACATAGTTTCCATATCTGGTAATTAACGACCATATTTCAACACTCCCCCTCAAGTTGGAGTGTAGATATTTATCATGCTCAACTTGTCAATTGCGTCATAGAACGCCCTTCCGGAGACTGCCTTTGTGAGGATATCGGTTAGCTGATCTTCCGACCGAACAAACAGAAGTTGTATAATTTTCCAATCAAGATTTTCTTTAATGAAGTATTGGTCGACTTCAACATGTTTGGTACTATCATTTTAAACAGGATTATGAGCAATTTCGATAGCTGCCTTATTATCACAGTGTAGACCCATAGATATTCCATAATCAATTCTCAGGTCTTGTAATACCTGTTTAATCCATAGTAATTCACACACACCATGAGCCATACCTCGGTATTCTGCTTCCGCACTTGACCTTGTGACCACTTTCTGCTTCTTACTTCTCCAAGTGACAAGGTTGCCTTCTACGAATGTAAAATATCCTAATGTTGATCTCCTATCAATCTGACTTCCTGCCCAATCCGAGTCTGTATATCCTTTAATATCCTGGACCTCCCTTTTTGAGAATAGAAGTCCTCTTCCTAGTGCACTTTTTAGATACCTTAAGATCTGATATACAGCTTCCATATGTTCTTCTCCTGGTGAATGCATAAACTGACTTACCATACTTACTACATAGGCGATGTCTGGCCTAGTATGTGATAAGTATATTAGTTTCCCAACTAATCGTTGATAACATCCTTTGTCTGCTGGCGTTTGATTTTCTGTTTGTCCCAGTTTGTGATTCATTTTCATAGGTGTATCTACCGGTTTGCACGCAAGCATTCCGGTTTCTGCCAATAAATCTGACACATATTTTCATTGTGATAGACATATCCCTGTTTTTGACTTTGAGACTTCAATCCCTAAAAAATACTTTAGTTGTCCAAGATCTTTCATTTTGAATTTCGAAGCTAGAAACTGTTGCAGTGCCTTTCTCTCTTCTGGATCATCCCCTGTTAAGACCATATCATCCATATATACTATTAGTGATGTTACCTTCCCTCCTTTGTGTTTTATAAACAAAGTACGATCTGAATTACTTTGCTTATAGCCAAACTCATTCATCGTGGATAAGAATCTTCTGAACCATTCCCGAGGTGACTGCTTTAGACCATATAATACCTTTCTAATTTGCATACTTCAGTTTCACATGAGGACCTGGTTTTCACTCCAGGTGGCAATTCCATATACACTTCTTCTTCAAGATCTCCATTTAGGAAGGCATTCTTGACATCAAATTGCTGTAAGGCCCAGTCTCGATTCACTGCTATAGATATGAGAATCTGGATGGTGTTCATTTTTGCAACTGGGGCAAAAGTTTCTTGGTAATCCACTCCATACTTCTGTGTATATCCCTTTGCGACTAACCTCGCTTTGTATCTATCAATACTCCCATTTGCTTCCAACTTCACTGTGAACACCCATTTACACCCAACTTTCTTCTTTCCTTTTGGTAATTGACATAGCTCCCAAGTGTTATTCTTCTGCAGTGCCTCCATTTCTTCATTCATCGCCTTGGTTCACTTTGGGTCTACTAATACATCCTGTACATTACTAGGTGTTGCTATCCAATTTTTGACTCTTTATTTTTCAAAAAATAGATTTTTTTTTTCAAGGGCGAAATTGAGCAATTTGAGAGTTTAGTGGTCGATTGGGGTTTAAATCGCGAAAATCAGAAACCAAGGACCAGATTTAGAAAGTCGCGCAAAGCCAAGGTTGAGATTGAATATTTGATGGGATTTAATTGCATAAAAAGTTTAAATCCATTTGGGTGCATTTAGAAAAATTTTTAAGGACCAAATCATATTTTTTTTCCTTCCAAAAATTTCGAAATCTGCATAAAAGAAATGTGCACTGTTCCGGCATGCATTTGTTTGAATTTTTCAGGCGCGTTTAAAGCAGATCAATCAAAATTTCCTTCCTTTTTCTCAATTTGATTTTCTTCCCAATTCACGGTGATCTCAGCAAATCATTCAAAATTTTGCTTCCTTTTTCAAATTGATTTTTCTCCGTCGCAGCAAGACAAATCAGGTCAACCGTGATTTTCTTCCCAAATTTATCTCCAGCGTGATCTCCTTCCTGATTTTATCGATTTGTTTGGCTGTTTCTGATACTGCATTTAAACATGATCACTGCGCTTGTTTCTTCTCGGCTATAAATAGAGGCCTGCACGGAGAAGAAAAAAAAAAAAAAAAGAGGAGACAGAGAGGAGATTTTACGTAAGAAATCCCCATCATTTTTCGTTTACACTCTGCCTCTCTCTCACTAGAACCAGACCTCTGTTTCTTTCTACCTCTCGGTTGACATCTCCGACCACCAATTTCAGCCAAATATCACCACCTTCAACCACCTAAGTTACTCCCCAGCATCACCATCATCCCTGCCATAAACCCTCAGCTTCACAGCCATATTCTCTGTTAAAGAAAAACAGAGTAACCCGAAGTAGACGCCCCAGCCCGTCAGTTTCAGAGACTCCGTCCGGCGAACTCAGGCCACCATCTCCGGCGAAACAATGACCAGAAGAACCACCACGACATTCTCTACACAAAGGTACTAACCGTTTCTCCTTTCGTCATATTGCAAAATTTACTGTTCACGCATCTTCTCCACTTCGTCTGCATGCAGTGGGACGCAATTCGCGTCCCACTGTTCATGCAGGCCAAGCGAGGTGAACCGGGCTGTGTGCCCAGCCCAAAGGCAAAGAGAAATGGGCTGAAAGTCGGTCCAAGCCCAAGAAGAAGGGCTGAAAGGTGGCCCAATGTTAAATGGATCGGAGGCCCAGTAAAAGGACATTTGGGCCGAGACCCAGCCCATATTAAAGAGTGGGCCAACAAGCCCCAGATCATTGTGTTTGGGCCGAAGGCCCGTTTCCTCCATACGGGCTGCGAGCCCAGGCCCTATCTGGGCGGGCTGCGAGCCCAGGCCATATCTGGGCGGGCCACGAGCCCGCCCCCCCTTCCACTTGAGCAGGCTGGCAGCCCAGCCCCATCAGGGCTGGGCAGCCAGCCCCCTCCCTATATATAATAATATATAATATTAAATATAAAAAATATAAAAATACAAATTTTCCAAAAATATTTTATTAAAGAAAAAAATGTGTTGTTTTCTTGCATAAGGCCAATACACTAGCATATTTTAAAAATCATTCTTTTGTTTCAAAAATATATATTATCTTGGGTTTTTGAAAGAAAATGAGTTTTAGCATGGATTTCGCAAAGAAAAATCATTTCTTGCATTTTGAGATTTTACAACAAGTTTGTAAAATCCAAAGGGTATTGGCCAATATTCAAAAAAATATAAAAATCTTATTTATTTTTTGAATTTATTATTCACCATCGGTATTTGGATAAATAAATCCTAAGGGGTTAATATCCAAAATATTCGGCGGGAATGATATGCTATTATTCACTGTTGGTATTTGGATAAATAAATCCAAAAGGGGTTAATATCCAAAATATTCGGCGGGAATAATATGCTATTATTCACTGTCGGTGTTTGGATAAATAAATCCTAAGGGGTTGATATCCAAAATATTCGGCGGGAATGATATCCCATTTGCCATTTAATTAACATATGTTTTTTTTCAAAGCCATAGCAAATCATAAGCAAACCAAAACGTCAAGCAGCTTACCTTAGGTAGGGCGTACTAGGGGTGCTAAAACCTTCCCTTTACGCAACCAGTCCCTTACCCTAGAATCTCTGAAAGACCAGTTTTAGGTTTCCTAGTAAGCATTAATACTAGGTGGCGACTCTCCTTTTTCAAATAGAGAACCCCCCCGACATTTAATCCCCCGCTCACGGGGACGAGTCGCCACGATGCCGCATTTAGTAAATTTTTTGGGGTGCGCAGAATGGCGACTCCACTGGGGACTTGGGCTAAGCTTGACAGTTTTTTTTTATTTGTTTATGATATGTTTTATTTGTTTACTTATTTATTTATTTATTTATTTTCATGTTGCTATGGATTATTTATAAGCTTTAGCATGCATCTTTACATCCTGTCATCATGCATCACTTTTTTCATTATTTTTGAGAGCACACACTAAACTTTAAGTTAAGTGGGGGACTAGCAGCTTACCTATGACTTGAGTCAAGGTTGAAGTTTGTGTAAACCCCAACTCTTTGCTGAGTGTTTAGACTGGTAGTGATTGGTATACGTGTCATATCACTATCTGCTGAACCCCCATATCGCCTTTACGAGGGTGATCACTGGGACAGCAAGAGACCCTCTTTAGAGACCAAGTAGTAAACCTACCCTATGTCTCACGTAAAGGAACTAGAACCTATCGTTAGGATGTATGCTCCGTAATATCTTTCACATAAAATGGAAAAACCTAAAAAGCATCTTTTCTTTACAGGTCTTGTGAACGAAATGGCCACAACCACTAAACTTTCCGTCATGGAGTATGGGAAAAGTTCTGAATTGTCGCAATTGACTGAAGGAGACTGCCTTAAAGGCGATGCTATGAGGCTATTACCAATCAAGAATCTGGATTGCGTTATAAATGAGGTGAACAAGTTAACGACTCATTTTCAGGATGTGGATAAGGACGCATTTTTTAGAAAATACGGACGCCTGATGGAGATTGCAAAGGTGGACGTTTTAAGCCCAGCGGTGCGAGCTCTAGTTCATTTCTGGGACCCTGACTACCGTTGTTTTTCTTTTGGGAGCATAGATCTATGTCCTACTATGGAGGAATACGGGATGTTGACTGAGTTTCCGAATGACCTATACATAATTTATTTCCCTTTGAGATCTGACAAGGTCATTCCTGAACTGTCGAAGCTGCTCAGGATCCCCAACTTGGAAAGGTCATTAGAAAAGAAGGTTGCTGGCCTGAGATGGAAGATGCTGGAGTTGGAACTAGAACAGAAGTCTGGGTCAGAGAAAGAAAGATTGATTGCATTAGGCATATTTGGCCTTGTGTTATTCCCGAGCCGGACGGGTATAGTAAGCTTAGAAGCTGCTGCTGCTTATGTGGAATATGAGAATACACAAATCAACCCTGTGGCCTCTGTGTTGGCCGAAACCATCATAACACTTAACCATTGTCGAAGAGCCGGGAAAGGAGCAGTGAGATGATGCACGCAGCTGTTATATATCTGGATGGTTAGTCACATTGAAACCAAAAAACCTGTCTTTAATAATTTTTGGTGGTTCAACCAAAAACCATTGAGGATAGTGGAGGAAGAAGAATGGAGAGATCTAGACAACCGAAGTTGGGTAGAAAAGCTAAAAGCTATACCTAGTGGTGGTTTCAAATGGAGAGCCCCTTGGGCCAAAGCAATGAATGTCTTAATGAGTTGCGGGCAAAGATGCTGGGTTCCGTTGGTAGGGATTACCGACTATGTGAGTTATGCTCCTGCTCTCGTGGTAAGACAACATGGGGGGATGCAATTCGTTCCAAGGACCAAAGGAATTGCTCAATTTTTTGGTTTGTTTAAAGATCCTGTTGCACAAGAAGTCGTAAGAGCCATCAAACAAGATTGGAAACATCTAGTTTTGTTGGAAATAAAAGGTTTGGTAGATCCCAGTGCAAGTGAAGGGTATGCAAAATGGAGAGACTTAGTTGCCTCAGCCGCGACCAATGAAGAAGTAAAGTCTCCACAAACTGAAGAAAAGTCTGTTAAGAGGAAAAGAGTTGACAGTGAAGGAGAATTGAGGAGACAAATTGAAAAGCTTCAGATGGAATTGAACAAGACCCGAAGAGACAAGTTGATGATGGAAGAAATGGTGTTGGAAGGTGATAAAAGGAGAGCATTTTTAGATGAGCAATTACAGTCTAGAGATGCAAGAATAACCAAGCTCGAGCTGAAGATGGCTGAGGAGGAGAATGCTAGGTTGGGAGTTGAGAGAGAATTAACGGAGATGAATTTGAAGTGGATGCAAAGTTGCTCTGAACTCGGCGCATTGAAGACTGAACATAATGAATGCCAAGATAGCATAGAATATTACCAGGAGAAATTTGCAGAAGTTCAGTGTGAGCTGATGGATAGAATTGAAAAGTATAAAGATTTGTATAAGAAGTATGTAATGTCGGAAAGTCGTTCGACGGGGTCCGAGAAAGACGAAGCCATTGAAGCAGAGTTAGCAGTCAAGGGAGAGGAGATAAAAACTCTGAGAACGAAGCTCGACAAAGAGAAAGAAAAGGTGAAGCATCTGGGCGAGAAACTAGCATTGATAGAAAAACACAAGGATCAAATCGATGCTAATAATACTTCATTGAACAGAACCAACATGTTGCTTATTGAAAAAATGTCCAAGATGGATGAACAAATGGATGAAGCTGCTGCGCACGCTCGGGTCGTTAGAACCAATGCGAGAAATATGGGGAGAGACATCATCCGTTATCAGCGAAGTCTAGCTGAGACCGATGCTTTCTTGGAGACAATCGAGAACTGCGGGTCCGCTTTCCTACCCTTGGCTAAAGATGTGGCAGAAGAAGAATATTAATTTGCTTTTCCTCTTTGTGTTTTCAAAAATGTAGCAAACTTATCCATTCAATAAAAAGGGCGTTGACCCATCTCTTATGCAAATCCTGTCTCTTGGTGAATATGACTCAAGCATCGACCCGAAAAGCAGTACTCCTAGCAGCAATGTGACAAGAAACCCATATTCTATGAAGTGTTTGGCCATTAATTGTTCACAAGAGAAATCCATTTGCATTACATATACATTCATACAAGCATATTCATCATACCACATACATTTTCCATTCTCTTATACATTCATGCAAACAGCTCAACTACGAAACATAGGTCCCCCTGCGAAAGTCCACAACACTCGTTTAAGAAGAAGAATGGAAAATGAAGAAAGGGCCGAGCTAGAATCTCCATACCAAAAAGAGCTCGAAGCTGTCCGAAACGATGTGGCACGTTTAGCCAGCATGCTCGAGAAGGCGTTAAGAACAAGAGATGGAGAGGGAACGTCAGCTCAGACGGATGAAGCACCACCGGCAGTTCAAAGCCCGGGGGCACCTCACATTTTAAGGACAAGCTCACCAAAGAAGCAGCCCGAATCCACTCGGCCCATCCCAATCCCTATTACATTGGATTTGACAGATGAGGAACCACAAGACGCTAGATTCTCTGACCATGCAGGATATGACAAGTGGTCCACACTAGAAGAAAGGATAAGAGCAGTTGAAGGGAATGATCTATCTGACCCAGTTAGGGCAGCCGAAGCATGCTTGGTGCCTAACATCGTGATACCGCGGAAGTTCAGGGTTCCAGAATTTATCAAGTATACTGGGATAGAATGCCCAAAAACTCATCTTCGTTCCTACTATAACAAGATGGCAGAGGTCATACACGATGATAAATTGTTGATATATTTCTTTCAGGACAGCTTGACAGGGTCGGCCCTTGGCTGGTATATGAGGTTAGATAACATCAGGATTAGAAAGTGGGCAGACTTGGCAGATGCTTTCTTAAAGCAATACAAGTTTAATATGGAGATTGCTCCTGATAGGACCAGCTTGATGACCATGGAGAAAGGAGCTCAGGAGTCCGTAAGGACTTATGCTCAAAGATGGCGGGACCAAGCTGTCAATGTACAACCTCCGTTAATAGAGACAGAAATGGTAACTCTATTTGCCAATACGTTTAGGGCCCCGTACTACGAGCACCTGATGGGAAGCTCCGCCCAGCATTTTTACGATGCGGTACGAATCGCTGAGAGGATTGAGCAAGGAATCCGGAGCGGGAGAATTATGGAACCCGTAGAGAAGAGGGGTTTTGTTGGAAAAGAAAGGAAGTTTAGGTGAATAATCTGGAGGACAGGTACAAGGGGAAAGAAAAAAATTACAAAAACTACCAAACACCTGCACCCCAAACCACCAGCATCAACTTTTCCAAACCCACCACTCCAAACCAGCCTTTTTACCCAAAATTCCCCGCATATAACCAAAATAATTTCCAAAAGAGAGATTATCAACAACCAGAAGAACAACTACCACCTCTACCCATGACCTTAAAAGAGTTGTATGCGCAGTTGCTAAACATCGGACATGTTGCTCCCCTACCACTACCCCCTTTGAAACCACCTTTCCCTGCCTGGCACAACCCCAATTTAACTTGCGAATACCATGCTGGTAATGCAGGTCATAGCATCGAGACCTGTGTAGCGTTTAAGAGGAAGGTATTGCAATTGATCAAGATCGGATGGATCACCATTGAGGATCCACCCAATGTGAACCTGAATCCTTTGCCCAAGCATGCTGCAGGAAGTAGTGGGGTAAATGCAGTAGAAACTGATAGCAAAGTAAGGGCTCTCAAGGTGACTATGACCAGATTATACAGTATGTTGGTGCAATCTGGACATTTGATGAGATCAACCAAGCATGACATGGGCGAAAATGACTTTTGCCCATTCCATAATGAAAAAGGGCATCACATTGATGAGTGTACCGAATTCCATCAAAAGGTCACGAGGATGTTGACTTTGGGGGAACTAAGGATCGAGGGTATGGAAGGTAGTGGAGAGATAGCAAGGATAGAGAAGTGTAGGATCCAATCAACAGCTAGTGGGCTCTCGAGGTTGGTATTATATAAGCCCTCATATGCAAAGGAGGCAGACTATAGGGCAACGCCAGGAAATTATGTTGCTACCTCAAATGATGAAGCTCCTTTTTTCCAAGCCGAGGTAGGTGGTTTAACCCGAAGCGGTCGATGTTTCACGCCTGAGGAGTTGGAAAAACAAAGAAAAGTCAAGGGCAAAGAAGCATTGGGTTTCGAAAAAGAGCTGGAGGTAAATAAACCTGTGACGGAGGAGGAGACAAATGAATTCTTGAAGTTGATGAAGCACAGTGAGTACTATGTGGTCGACCAGTTGAAAAAGACCCCTGCAAAGATCTCTATCATGTCATTGATCCTCAATTCAGAGCCCCATCGCAATGCCTTACAAAAGGTATTGAATGAGGCTTATGTACCTCAAGATATCGAGCAAAGGACTATGGAGCATCTAGTAGGGAGGATTCACGCTTCAAACTACCTGTATTTCACTGAGGATGAACTTAACGCTGAAGGAACAGGCCACAACAAACCTCTGTATATCACAGTCCGATGCAAGGATTGCCTCATTGGTAAAGTTCTCATTGATAATGGCTCAGCTCTTAATGTGTTGCCAAGACATATGTTGAATGAGATGCCAGTAGATCCTTCCCATATGCAGCCAAGTGTGATAATGGCTAGAGCATATGATGGTTCACCAAGGCAAGTGTTAGGGTCGATCGAAGTTGAACTAGCTATAGGTCCAAAAGTCTTTTTGGTAACCCTTCAGGTGATGGACATCCACCCTTCCTATAGCATGTTGTTAGGAAGACCATGGATACATGCTGCAGGAGCGGTTACCTCCTCACTGCATCAATGTTTGAAGTACATTGCAGATGATGTCCTGGTAACCGTTAAGGCCGAAGAAACTATATCTATGATGAAGAACGTGGCAGTACCTTTCATTGAAGCTGGAGATTGTATGGATGGAAACCTGCATGCGTTCGAGGTTGTGAATACTGAGTGGGTGCCTGAGAATACCATAAGAAGGAAACTGAGGATCTCAGAGGCCACTAAAATGGCCGTTAAAAGCCTTTTAAAGCACAAGGTTCCTGCCCGATTTGGTGCAAGAAAAAGGAAGTTCGAGTGGATTGGGATAACGAAGTTGAAGGTCGCAGAGCAAAGGTTTGGCCTGGGATATAAACCTAGAAAGGAGGATTACCAGCGGGCTGCTGTGGCAAGAAGAGAGAAAAGAATGGCGAGGATTGAAGGAAGGAAACCTGAAGAAGAAAATTTAGTCATTCCTCCGATCAGAGTCTCATTCCCAAAGGCAGCATATGTCATACAACCTGATCCAGGACATGAAAGCTCTCTTCAGAAGCTGTCATCTATGAGCATAAATATTGTGGAAGAGGAGGAAGTCAAGGGCATTATCAAGAAGACTCAGTCAGAAAAAAGGGATGAAGAGCTATCACAGTTAACCATCTATGCTCTGGAGGAAGCTACGACCTCCGCTTGTATTCGGAAGCTAGCCAAGGGAGAGAAGTTCCAGAATTGGGTGACCCAAGAAGCTCCATTGGTTTTCAGAATGTAATGAGCAATGTTTGTTTTGTTGTTTTTGTTTTGTTTTAAGGCCCAACAGGCCAATCGAATTTTATCTTTGTTTTTGTTGTGAACCGAATTTTTTATAAGATCATGCATTTTTAGTTCATCTCTCTTTTTATTTCTATTTTGTTTTGTGCATTTACACTCATTTTCCGCTTTCAGGAACCCTGAAAGCGGAACTTCCACAACACCACTTGCACTTTACACTGAGAATGAATGGCCGAATTTTAAAGAACACATAATAGCTGTAGAAGAGGAAGAAGGGGAGGAAAATAGCATTAGGGAATTCACGAGATTAATAGAACAACACGAACAGGTTTGGAAGCCTGCTAAGGAGGAACTTGAAACCATAAATGTGGGTACTGAAGAAAGCCAGAGAGAGCTCAAGATAGGAACTTTGGTCACACAGAAGGAAAGAGAAGACTTGATTGCATTACTTCGAGATTATGTGGATGTTTTTGCTTGGTCTTATGAGGATATGCCTGGATTAGATACGGATATCGTAGTACATAGGGTACCATTGGAAGAAGGTTGCAGACCGATTAAGCAAAAGCTAAGAAGAACACATCCAGAAGTTTTGATCAAAGTAAAGGCGGAAATTGAGAAACAATGGAGCGCTGGTTTCCTAGAGGTGGTCAAGTATCCGCAGTGGGTGTCCAACATAGTGGTGGTACCCAAAAAGGAGGGCAAGATTCGAGTCTGTGTGGACTTTAGGGATTTAAACCGTGCTAGCCCTAAAGATAATTTTCCTCTACCACATATAGACATGTTAGTTGACAATGCAGCTCGTAGCTCCATATATTCCTTTATGGACGGGTTTTCAGGCTATAATCAGATAAAAATAGCGCAAGAAGATAAGGAGAAGACAACCTTTGTTACACCATGGGGGACGTTCTGCTATAAAGTCATGCTATTTGGGTTAAAGAATGCTGGTGCCACTTACCAAAGGGCTATGGTGACTTTATTTCACGATATGATGCACAAGGAGATTGAAGTATACGTGGATGACATGATCGCTAAATCCGGAGAAGGAGAGAATCATGTCCAAGTATTGAGGAAATTATTTGAAAGTTTAAGGAAATATAAGTTGAGGCTTAACCCTGCAAAGTGTTCGTTTGGGGTGAAATCTGGGAAGTTGTTAGGATTCGTGGTGAGTGACAAAGGAATAGAAGTGGATCCTGAAAAAGTAAAGGCTATTCAAGCCATGCCAGCTCCGAAGACTGAAAGAGAAGTAAGAGGGTTTTTAGGAAGGTTAAATTACATTGCTCGATTCATATCCCAACTAACCACAACCTGTGACCCAATCTTTCGTTTGTTAAGAAAGAAGAATCCTGGGATTTGGAACGCGGAATGTGAAGAGGCTTTTGAGAAAATCAAGCAGTACTTGCTAAAACCACCTCTACTTGTCCCTCCTGTACCAAAAAGGCCGTTGATCTTATACTTAACAGTGACAGAAACAGTGATGGGAAGTGTGCTTGGACAACAGGATGAATCCGGGAGGAAGGAAAGGGCCATTTATTACCTAAGCAAGAAGTTCATGGAGTGTGAGTCTAGGTATACTATGATTGAGAAGTTGTGTTGCGCGCTAGCATGGGCTGCAAAAAGGTTGCGACAGTATATGCTGTACCATACCACATGGCTAATTTCTAAATTAGACCCGTTGAAGTACATCTGTGAAAAGCCCTACTTATCCAGCCGAATTGCCAGATGGCAAGTTCTGCTATCCGAGTATGACATAGTGTATATGACAAGGAAAGCGGTAAAAGGGAGTGTTATTGCTGATCACCTGGCAGACCATGCTATGGAGGATTATGAGCCGTTAGATTTTGATTTTCCTGATGAGGATGTGTTTTCAGTTGAGGAAGGAAAACTAGGATGGTGGACTATGTACTTTGATGGTGCTGTGAATGTATGTGGTAACGGAGCCGGGGCGGTGATAATATCTCCTGACAAGAAACAATACCCAGTTTTAACTAAAATGCAATTCGGGTGCACTAATAACACAGCCGAGTATGAGGCATGTATTCTTGGTTTAGAGACTGCGTTGGAGTTAAACGTAAAGAAGATAGATGTTTATGGGGATTCGATGCTAATTATTTGTCAGGTAAAAGGGGAATGGCAAACCAAAGAAGAAAAGCTAATACCCTACCAAGAATACCTATCTAAACTGGCTGAAGAGTTTGAGGAAATAGAGTTCACACATCTAGGAAGGGAAGGAAATCAGTTTGCAGATGCCTTGGCTACACTAGCTTCTATGGCTAGAATAGACTTCGGGCAAAACTTGCAGCTGATACACATTGACATCAGAAATAACCCAGCTCATTGTTGCTCAGTTGAAGGAGAAATAGATGGAAACCCTTGGTACTACGATATCAAGAACTTCATCCAAAACCAGGCTTATCCCATGGGGGCATCCAACATCGAAAAGAAGACTTTGAGGAGACTGGCAATGAATTTTTATCTTGATGGAGAAGTTTTGTATAAGAGGTCATCTGATGGGACTTTGCTAAGATGCCTAGATGGAGTTGAAGCCAGAAACGCGTTGCGAGAAGTTCATGAAGGGATCTGCTCGACCCATGCTAGTGGACATATGATGGCAAGGAAAATACAAAGAGTTGGTTACTTCTGGATGACATTAGAGAAGGATTGCATTGACTATGTCCGCAAGTGTCATAAGTGTCAGATCTACGGTGACAAAATGAGTGCCCCTCCGACCCCTCTATTTAACTTGTTATCTCCATGGCCTTTTGCGATGTGGGGAATCGATGTGATTGGACCTATCAACCCAAAAGCCAGCAATGGTCATAGGTTCATTCTCATGGCAATCGACTACTTTACAAAATGGGTAGAGGCCGGGTCATTTGCTCATGTAACGCAAAAAGTGGTAAAGAAGTTTGTTGAGAGAGATTTGATATGTCGGTACGGACCACCAGAAAAGATTATAACTGATAATGCACAGAACTTCAATGGGAAGTTGATAACAGAACTCTGTGCTAAATGGAAGATCAAGCATTCAAATTCCTCTCCTTATAGACCAAAGATGAATGGTGCTGTAGAAGCTGCTAATAAGAATATCAAGAAGATTGTTCAGAAAATGGTAGTCACCTATAAGGACTGGCATGAGAGGTTGCCGTTTGCTCTTCATGCATACCGTACCGCAATTCGGACCTCAACAGGAGCCACTTCGTACATGTTGGTGTATGGGATGGAGGCAGTAATGCCTTTAGAGGTAGAAATCCCATCATTAAGAATATTGATAGACTCTGAACTAGATGAAGCAGAATGGGCAAAGGTCAGATATGAACAGTTGAATTTGATCAGCGAAAAGAGGTTAGCTACAATCTGTCATCATCAATTATACCAAAGAAGGATGGCCAGATCATATGATAAGAAAGTCCGACCTCAAAAATTCCAAGAAGGCGATTTGGTATTGAAAAAGATATTGTTTGTACCAGGGCAAGATCAGAGTAAATGGGCCCCGAACTATGAAGGCCCTTATGTGGTGAAGAAGTCGTTCTCGGGAGGAGCTTTGCTATTATCTAGGATAGATGGAGAAGATCTAGTCAGGCCTGTGAATTCCGACTCTGTAAAGAAATATTATGCCTGATATTTTGTAACCTTCCTCAATGTGATAAAATTCGGCCATGAATTCTCGTTACAGAAAAAAAAAATTCAAAGCACATGATTTTATAATATTTATTTATGTTTTATCATTTATTTTATTTTTTGACATATCTTGTGCACCACACCAGGGGCAAAAAGAAAAAATCATATTTGCATTTAAAAGTGTCAATTTGCATAAACAAAGCCATGTTTTGAAAAAATCTTTAAAGTATATCGGTTTGAGTTTTTGGACATCAATAAAAAGGAAATTTCAATGGAGCTAGAAAGGGCCCTATGTGGAACAAAAGTCTCTTCACCCAGCATGAAAGTATAGCACGAGAAACATATCCTATGAAGGAAGACCACAACGGACAGGGGGGACCTATGTTTCTAAAGATGTAACAAAAACATGCATATTATTGTCATAACACTAACCTGACAGGAAAGGTGTGGCGAAAGCTGATGTGATTTCGAGTTTTGGAAAATATGGAGAAGCAGAATCTCAGGTCAGCAAAATCACGAAAGATGAATTGAAGATCGTTGATGAATTGAAGATCGATGTTGCTCGAGACGGGTCGGTCACCCAGGAAAATGAGACCATGCTAGCCGGGTCGGTCACCCAGAAAAATGAGACCACGGGTCGGTCACCCAGAAAAATGAGACCATGCTAGCCGGGTCGGTCACCCAGAAAAATGAGACCATGCTAGCCAGGTCGGTCACCCAGAAAAATGAGACCACGGGTCGGTCACCCAGAAAATGAGGCCATGCTAGCCGGGTCGGTCACCCAGAAAAATGAGACCATGCTAGCCGGGTCGGTCACCCAGAAAAATGAGACCACGGGTCGGTCACCCAGGAAAATGAGACCACGCTAGTCGGGTCAGTCACCCGTTATAATGAGACCTCTTTAACCGGGTCGGTCACCCAGAAAAATGAGACCTTTCTAACCACTAACCGGGTCGGTCACCTAGAAAAATGAGACCTTTCTAACCACTAACCGGGTCGGTCACCCAGAAAAATGAGACCTTTCTAACCACTAACCGGGTCGGTCACCCGTTATAATGAGACCTCTTTAACCGGGTCGGTCACCCAGAAAAATGAGACCTTTCTAACCACTAATCGGGTCGGTCACCCAGAAAAATGAGACCTTTCTAACCACTAACCGGGTCGGTCACCCAGGAAAATGAGACCCTTTCTAACCACTAACCGGGTCGGTCACCCAGAAAAATGAGACCCTTCATATCTAGCTTGGGTAGGTCACCCAGAAAAACGAGACCCATATCCTTCATTCTGTTTTTCTTTACAACACTTACTATTTAAAGTCTTTTACAAGACTTTAGTCGTAAGCATTGTAAAGAGGGGGTATCTGTTGCTACCCAATTTTTGACTCTTTATTTTTTGAAAAATAGATTTTTTTTTTCAAGGGCGAAATTGAGCAATTTGAGAGTTTAGTGGTCGATTGGGGTTTAAATCGCGAAAATCAGAAACCAAGGACCAGATTTAGAAAGTCGCGCAAAGCCAAGGTTGAGATTGAATATTTGATGGGATTTAATTGCATAAAAAGTTTAAATCCATTTGGGTGCATTTAGAAAAAAATTTAAGGACCAAATCATATTTTTTTTCCTTCCAAAAATTTCGAAATCTGCATAAAAGAAATGTGCACTGTTCCGGCATGCATTTGTTTGAATTTTTCAGGCGCGTTTAAAGCAGATCAATCAAAATTTCCTTCCTTTTTCTCAATTTGATTTTCTTCCCAATTCACGGTGATCTCAGCAAATCATTCAAAATTTTGCTTCCTTTTTCAAATTGATTTTTCTCCGTCACAGCAAGACAAATCAGGTCAACCGTGATTTTCTTCCCAAATTTATCTCCAGCGTGATCTCCTTCCTGATTTTATCGATTTGTTTGGCTGTTTCTGATACTGCATTTAAACATGATCACTGCGCTTTTTTCTTCTCGGCTATAAATAGAGGCCTGCACGGAGAAGAAAAAAAAAAAAAAAGAGGAGACGGAGAGGAGATTTTACGTAAGAAATCCCCATCATTTTTCGTTTACACTCTGCCTCTCTCTCACTAGAACCAGACCTCTGTTTCTTTCTACCTCTCGGTTGACATCTCCGACCACCAATTTCAGCCAAATATCACCACCTTCAACCACCTAAGTTACTCCCCAGCATCACCATCATCCCTGCCATAAACCCTCAGCTTCACAACCATATTCTCTGTTAAAGAAAAACAGAGTAACCCGAAGTAGACGCCCCAGCCCGTCAGTTTCAGAGACTCCGTCCGGCGAACTCAGGCCACCATCTCCGGCGAAACAACGACCAGAAGAACCACCACGACATTCTCTACACAAAGGTACTAACCGTTTCTCCTTTCGTCATATTGCAAAATTTACTGTTCACGCATCTTCTCCACTTCGTCTGCATGCAGTGGGACGCAATTCGCGTCCCACTGTTCATGCAGGCCAAGCGAGGTGAACCGGGCTGTGTGCCCAGCCCAAAGGCAAAGAGAAATGGGCTGAAAGTCGGTCCAAGCCCAAGAAGAAGGGCTGAAAGGTGGCCCAATGTTAAATGGATCGGAGGCCCAGTAAAAGGCCATTTGGGCCGAGACCCAGCCCATATTAAAGAGTGGGCCAACAAGCCCCAGATCATTGTGTTTGGGCCGAAGGCCCGTTTCCTCCATACAGGCTGCGAGCCCAGGCCCTATCTAGGCGGGCTGCGAGCCCAGGCCATATCTGGGCGGGCCACGAGCCCGCCCCCCCTTCCACTTGAGCAGGCTGGCAGCCTTGCCCCATCAGGGCTGGGCAGCCAGCCCCCTCCCTATATATAATAATATATAATATTAAATATAAAAATACAAATTTTCCAAAAATATTTTATTAAAGAAAAAAATGTGTTGTTTTCTTGCATAAGGCCAATTCACTAGCATATTTTAAAAATCATTCTTTTGTTTCAAAAATATATATTATCTTGGGTTTTTGAAAGAAAATGAGTTTTAGCATGGATTTCGCAAAGAAAAATCATTTCTTGCATTTTGAGATTTTACAACAAGTTTGTAAAATCCAAAGGGTATTGGCATATATTCAAAAAAATATAAAAATCTTATTTATTTTTTGAATTTATTATTCACCATCGGTATTTGGATAAATAAATCCTAAGGGGTTAATATCCAAAATATTCGGCGGGAATGATATGCTATTATTCACTGTTGGTATTTGGGTAAATAAATCCTAAGGGGTTAATATCCAAAATATTCGACGGGAATGATATGCTATTATTCACTGTTGGTATTTGGATAAATAAATCCAAAAGGGGTTAATATCCAAAATATTCGGCGGGAATAATATGCTATTATTCACTGTCGGTGTTTGGATAAATAAATCCTAAGGGGTTGATATCCAAAATATTCAGCGGGAATGATATCCCATTTGCCATTTAATTAACATATGTTTTTTTTCAAAGCCATAGCAAATCATAAGCAAACCAAAACGTCAAGCAGCTTACCTTAGGTAGGGCGTACTAGGGGTGCTAGAACCTTCCCTTTACGCAACCAGTCCCTTACCCTAGAATCTCTGAAAGACCAGTTTTAGGTTTCCTAGTAACCATTAATACTAGGTGGCGACTCCCCTTTTTCAAATAGAGAACCCCCCCGACATTTAATCCCCCGCTCACGGGGACGAATCGCCACGATGCCGCATTTAGTAAATTTTTTGGGGTGCGACACTAGGAATAGACACATTGGATAATTGATTAACAGTAAATGCATATTATTCTGATAATCTATGGGTAGAGATATAGTTACTGATGGGATATTTAGTTTTGTTTTTGGGATCAGGTTCATATTGTTTCTTTGGGACTCCCCGGTTTAGTCTTTGTGGGTATCTATTGGTCACATTATTTTCTAAGACAGGAATTTCATTTATCTCATTAAGAATAGAATTTAGGGGTACCTGAGTGGATTGAGGAGAGACATTCTTGGTTGATTCTTCGGTTAATGGTGTAGGCGTTGGTAATTCCAGAGACATAGGGGGGTCGTTACTGAGATCATTCCAGTCTGTACAGACATCCAGATTATCATCCCTGCTTGGTCTCATTTCCTCTAATTCGAATATATCTTCATTCTCTTCATTGTTACTCTCCCCCTGAAGAGAAGAATCGGGAACTCCCCCTGAATAGTAGGGTTTGGATTCTCGAAATGATGCATCTAAGGTTACATGCAGCTTGCGATGATGAGGATCATAGCACCGATATCCTTTCTGAAATTCTGAGTAACAAACAAACACACACCGTTTTGCACACGGATCTAGTTTGCTTCGCAGAACCTTAGGGATGTGGACATATACCGTACAACCAAACACCCGAGGCTCCAAATTTGGAAGGTGAGGAACCGAGAGAAGAGATTCCATTTTCTGTTGAGGAGACTGAAAATCAATTGCACTGGATGGTGTTTGATTTATTAAGTACGCAATGGATTTGACTGCCTCACCCCAATAATATTTTGGCAGATTCATGCCAAATAGCGAAGCATGAACTATTTCCATTATTTGCCTGTTCTTTCTTTCGGCTAAGCCATTTTGTTGTAGAATATATGTGCAGGATGTCTGATGTCGAATTCCATGATGTTGTAAAAAATTACCTAGTACTTGATCCATAAATTCCATACCATTATCTGATTGAAGTGTACGAATGTGCTGTTGGTATTGAGTCAGCACCATTTTCTGAAAATCCTGAAATGGTGTACCTACTTCACTTTTATTTCAGAGGAGAGATATCCAAGTCATCCGAGTACATTCATCAATAAATATAACAAAATATTATGCATGAGAAAAAGATGAGACCTTAGCAGGACCCAAACATCAAAATGAATAACTGCAAATGGTTCTACACTTTTATTAAAACTTGGCAAATAGGAAATACGGTGGCTTTTCGCCAGTTCACAAATGTCATTGAAAATCCAAAATACTTAAACTTGAAAATAAATGCAGTTGTAACTTCTTAAGATACCCAAATGAAAGATGTCTGAGTCGTCGATGCCACAACCATACGATAGCCTGAGCTTGATCCGTACTTCTGGTTTGATGCGCATGACCCAGCTTTAACCCCCCTTGTTTCATTAATTCCAAGTAATATAGGTTGCCCCGTCTAACACCATAACCAAGATTCTTTCGGGTTAGAATGTCCTGAAAAACACAAAACAGAGGCCAAAACATTATCGTGCACTCAAGGGTAGTCGTGATTTGACTAACCTATAGGAGATTATACGCAAGAGATGGAACAATCAGTACAGTATCTAGTGTAATAGTATCAGTTAAAATTAGAGATCCTTCCCCTGTAACAGGGAAGGTACTACCGTTAGCAATGCATATAGATGTTCGTAAGGAAGGTTTATGACAAATTAAATTATTGAAATCTCTAGTCATGTGATTAGATGCACCTGTATCAATAATCCAAGTACTATTTTTTGTAATAATAGAGTGTGCAAAATAATTTTTGATGATACCTGGATGGGCCACAATCGTTGTGGATTGTGTTGTATTTGCTTCCGTCAGATGGACCAGAGGTTTTCAGATATTCTTCCAAGATTTTTTCCTAAAGTCCCACCAATCAGGGTAGCCAATAATTTCATAACACCTTTGTTTTGAATGTCCCGTTTTACCGCAATGAAAACACATCAGTCCACCAGTATTTTTTTATTTTTGGTCGACTCGGTCAACCCGGTTAACTCGGGCAGCTGGTGCCCTAACCCCTTCATGCCCACACACTGCCACGTCAGCCCTAAACTCCTCACGCCCAAATCTCTCCTTCCTCTCACCAAAGACAGATCACGCCACCCCAAGATGGCCCTCCCTCCCTTGCTCTCCCATTGACCGATGGGCCTTGTCACCATTACCGAGTGCTCAGGGAACCCCGGGGGACCTCCATTGTCGTCCATGACTTGTTTCTAAGAGTGTTCTCTCCAAACACATGCATAGGCTCCCTTAATGTCAAGTTGCGGGTCCTTTTGTAGGATCTCACCACGGATTTGCTCAAACCCAGGGTCAAGACCACTGAGGAAGATGTGGACCCTGAGTTGAGCCATGGTCGAGTGGTGGTGAAGGACGTTGTCGACTGTCTTGGCTTGAGATGCAGTCCGGCCATCGATTTCTTGGAAGATCGCCATGAGTTCGGTGTAATAAATGGACAGTGGTCGTCCATTTTGACAGGTATTAAAAGATCGTTGATTCAATTCAAAGATGCAAGTTGCATCGGAGCCGTCGTAGAAGGTCCTGCCGACGGTGTCCCAGATTTCCTTGGTCGTCGGGAGGCGAATGAACCTCTGCATCAGGGATGGGGTCATGGAGTCAATTAACCAACATTTGACCCGATGATTCTCGGTAACCCAACATTTCAGTCGTGGGTCACCTGGTTCAGGTTTCGTAGTGTCTCCGGTAAGGTATCCCAACTTATTTCGAGCTCCGATTCACATTTTGATGAGTTGTGACCATAACCCAAAATTGGTTTCATTTAGGATAATGTTCGCTGTGAATGCCGAGTTGTCTAGAGGAACAATGATTTGTGGTGACGGGATTGAGGTCAGTGGATTCGTGGGATTAATTTCCATTTTGTTGTGATTTGATTTCTGTGCAATCTTGAAAATGGTTGAATGTTTGAATGTTTGTGATTTGCTGGAGAATAGGTGTGGGTTTGAATGTTTCTGGGGTTTTTTTTTAATGATTGAATATTTGAAGGATTGAATGTTTGATAATGCACGTAAAGTGTTTGATGAAATGCTTGAAAAAAAATTGCATTGGATTGTTTCGGGTTCTCTGAAGTTTCTAGTTTCTGTGACTTTGGGATGAATTTCTGGGTTTGTTTCAGTGTGAATTTGGGATGAATTTCTGGGTTTGTTTTGGTTAGGGTTGATGTGAATAGTAGGTGTTTTTGGTTGTTGGGATTTCTGGGATTCAAAAAAAAAATTCAATTCGGGAAAAAATTCGTAAAGAGATTCAGAGTTGCTCTGATACCATGTTAGAATTCGAAATACGATTCAATCTCTTTCTTTTAGTATATTTCAGTATTTTTCTCTTACATTTGAGACTAATTTTATAGACAAGTTACAATACTAGAATAGAAAAATGTAAAACTAATTTATCGCTACTTTACATAATTTCCATATATGGTAATTAACGGCCATATTTCAACATAGATACTGGATTTATTTAGACAATGAATAGAAACCAAAAAGAAAGTAAATGGTGAAGAATAACAAGAATAAGCAAAATCAAGTAGTTTTATGGACTTACAAATGCATATAGATTGACATCAAGGTGGATCTACAATCTCAAACGGAGCAGGAGGGATCGTAGAGGAGAATAGAGCTTCAGGTGCACTAGAGAGTAAGTGTCAGTATTTACAGGATGGTTAGGATGAATTGATCAAACCTGAGGAGAAACATTTCAGGTACTAGAAACCTGAGATGATAAACTATCAGAATCCTCAAAAAAGGAATTTATACGAATAAGATCAGATCTAGTGAAGCAATGAGGAGTGGATGAAATAGAAAATAAAGGTATATGCTCGAGAAAGACAACATGAAGAGATACATAAAGTTTTTGAGTTATAGGATCATAACAGCAATATCTCTTTTTACCTTCACCATAACCAAAAAATACACAAATAGCATATCAAAAGGAAAACTTGTTGTGTTTGACATGAGGGAGAAGAAAAAAATAAGTACAACCAAAAACTCTAAAAGAAGAATAATCAGGACCATAATTTAAAGCTTTTCAAAAAGAGATAAACCTTACATAAAAGAAGATGGAATTGTATTAATAAAACTTACAGCTATAAGAACAGCTTCTCCCCAAAACTCACTAGGAACCAAAGCAAAAAAAAATAGAGAGCGAGTAGTTTCAACAATATGCATGTCTTTTTTCAGCAACACCATTTTGCTTAGGAGTATTTGTACACGAGGTTTGTTGAATAGTTCATTTAAGTCCATCAACTCACAATATTTATTAGAGGTGTAATCCCCACTGAGATCACACCTAAAACATTTTATAATAGCAGAATGTTAAGTTTTGACAAGAGCTCAAAAGGTTGTATATATCCCAAAGAATTCATAACCATGTTTCATCAAATAGATCTAATAATAACGAGTATAATCATCAATAAAGGAATCATAATATCAAGCCCCTCCTTTAGTGGAAACAAGAGAAGGTCCCCATACATTACAATGAATCAAATCAAATGGAGAAGAAGAAATAGAATTACAACAGTTAGGTAAAACAAAAAAATTTATTAGTTTACATTCACTACAATCAGAAATATCACAAGTTTGTAAATTTCCTAAAGCTCCTGTGGATGCTAAAAATCTCAAATGAGAAGACAAAACATGACCTAGACAAGAATACCATAAATAAAAACTAGAAGAGGAATGACTCTATCAAAAAGAAAACAAACCAACACTAATAGTAGCAACAACAGCAACAAGAGGAGGCACTGTTAACTCATCTAGAATATATAGTACATTCTCTCTACGTCCTGTCTCAATCATCTTATGAGACTGCAAATCCTACACAACAAAAAGAAAAGGAAAATATGAATAAATAATTACTAGAATCACATATTTGACCAATAGAAGCAAGATTCAATGTTACGTTCAGATGAGGTAGCCATTAGAAAAGGACAGGTGAGGTGTAAGAACATAAACAAAACTTGCTAAAGGCATAGGAATGCCATCACCATTCATGACATGAATAGAGGGTGAAGGGGACACAGACGCAAAAGATGAAGGATATGAAGACATATGATGTGAAGCACAAGAATCCAAAACCCATTTGAATTGCAATATACCTGAAAAATTATTAGACAACTGACCTACAGAAGAAGAGACAAACATAGTTTGTGGTTGTAAGGAAGAAAATTGGTTTATAATATATAATTGTGTGGTGGTTTATAACCTTGAGTTGGTTATGAGCATTAGATTGTGATTAGTTGTCATGTTTTTAGGACTGATTATGTTGTCTCAACTTAGGACACTGAGCTTTCCACTTACCCTTCTGCTTACAGAAACTGCACTCATCAAAAACAACCCTTGTGTAACACCCTCAAATTATAATATCATCAAATCTCCTAACATTTCTTTACCAATGTCAAGTATTGGGTAATATGTCTAAAATTATGGGATTTTTTTTTTTAAAATTTCTGCAGAGTTTCCTCTATTTTTGTTGGTACCAAGTTATCGACAACACTTCTATTATATGTCATTATGACTTCCATCTTGATCCAATCATCCTGGATCACATTCCATTCATCAAACAATAACTCAATATTCATACTTATCAATATATGCAAGTCTCATAATATCAATTAGTAAATCAACATAAATGTACTACCAAAACAACTCAAAGATAAACAAATTCATCATTAAACGTAATAAATGCTAACTAACTACATATAAGCCTTTAAACTAAATAAATACAACATTAAGATTAAGAGTCATATGATATTTATCATTTTGAAAATGATTTGGTCATACTAACAACTATACATATATATAATACATCCACTACATATTACACCTTCTACTTAATTTTTACAACACAAAAGGATTTACACTAAAAGTAAAGACATGAATATTACATTCCAAAATAGTAATTCATAAACAGGAGTATTCCTACATCTAACGATCTGCATCACCTCGCGATGTACCTATTTCAACAATAACAATATTAAGTAACTTATTCACTATATTATTCTAATATTAATTAATTACTCTTAACCTTTGAAATTTAATACTTTTACTTCAATCTAACTTAATCCCTTAATTTACATAATCTTTTCAAAATTTAGAAATCCAGCTAACTCATCTTAATTACCAAATAAATCTAGCACTTCCATATAATTACTCAGAAATTTGGTTTCCTTCCTCAGTCACCAATAGATCCAGTACTTCCATTCGAATTACCCATCATCCGGCTAACCTCTTTTGTTAGCCAATCAATCCGGTAATTCCATTTGAATTTCCCAGCATCCGGCTAACCTCTTTTATTAGCCAATCAATCCGGTAATTCCATTTGAATTACCCAGCATCCGGCTAACCTCTTTTATTAGCCAAACAATCCTGTAATTCCATTTGAATTACCCTGCATTCGACTAACCTCTTTTATTAGCCAATCAATCCGGTAATTCCATTTGAATTACCCAGCATCCGGCTAACCTCTTTTATTAGCCTAACAATCCGGTAATTCCATTTGAATTACCCCATATCCGGTTAACCTCTTTGTTAACCAACAAAACCGGTAATTTCACATAATTTACCGGTAATTCACATAATCATAACTCAATTTATTCATTTGCTCCATTCGTTTAATATCAATTAAATGAGTAACACAGATTATTAGGGAAACTAAAAATTATAAAATAAGGTGACGAATCACCTACCTTCTGCTCGGGATGACCCAGCTCCTCCTGTCTGATAACCAACTCCAGACACAACTCCTGAATCAATCAAGTGTCATTATATCATTAGTCCATCAATATTTTTCTTATGTGCCGAAACACAAAGCACGTAATATTTTTATTTGTAATTTGTTCTAATAAAAATTCATTCTCAAATATAACATCATTATTTTACATACAACCTCATATTTAACTCAAGTTACTTCTTTGCTTACTCTATGTTCATAATTCCTCCATCAAATAATTCTTTTATTCTTTATACCCTCACATCATATTATTCATTTTATCTAAATACTATATTCAAACACAATCTAGACATCTTGTCTTCATATTTTCTTTTAACTAGTTTATTTCTCTTTTAATTTGAATTTACTTATTATTATTATTATTATTTTCTCAATTTAAATGCTATCTCTTCATTTAGTCTTTCTTACATTTTCAATTATCATGAATAAACATGGTTTGTTTATAAACATTAACATCAAAACTCATTCTCCCCCTTTTTCCTTCATTTGGCCAAATGTGGTGTTTCTTTTTCCTCCTCCAAATTTTTCTTCATTTACTTGTTATTTCAACTTATTTTCATTCTATTCCACTTCAATTTCATCATTTTTTCCTTCCCCTCCTATTTCCCCCAAATTCACATAAGAACCCTAAGTTCAAAAATCTAGGATTTAAGGGAAACTAAGGTAAAATTCCATGAAATTACTTCCCAACTTAATCAAATAAGCTTAAGAACACCTCTAAATCAAACATGAAATCTAAACTTCTCATGCTTACCTATTGCTTTTCTTCCAATTTCTCTTCTCTTCCAAGGTTAGCTGAATTCCCCTTCTCAAATCCTCCTTCCTTCACTTGCTTTAGTGCTTTATAGGTTGAACTTGCAAGCTTATAAAGGTATTTTCTCAATTTCTTGTGTTTTTCCTTACTTTTCTCTCTTTCTCTCTTTCTCTCTTTCTCTCACGTTATGCTCTGTTTCTCTTCACCTTTTTTTTTTTTTTTTGTTTCTGCCCATTCGGCAGTTATTAGAAGAGAAGGAGAGCTTATATGTTTGTTTTCAATGGCCAATTTCTATTATACCCTTAATGAATATATATTTTTTTTTTTGCTAGCACTACCGAGCTCCATTCATCTTAAAATTTTAACCAGATTTTATTCGATATATTTTAAGGTTCCTCAGAAAATTTCAGCTCAATCCGATGGTCGGATTGAAAATTACATCCAATAACGTAAAACTAGTCGAATTGTGATTTTTCATCAAATTTTCGAATTTCTCTAAAAATTCTGAAATTTTAACCCAAGCTAAGGTATCATATTAGAAGGCTTCACGCAAAATTTCAGAACTTTTTTGATAACCCAATCAAGAGTTACGAATTTTTTTGTTTTACATAAAACTAGTCAATTTATGATTTTTCGCCCGGAGGTTTTACACCTTGTGTATGGCTTAGACTGATTATTGAAAAATAGTTTGGAAGGATCTGCTAGCACAGAAGGATTAGAGAGAATGCCCTTTTTTCGATAAAGAATGGAGATGTATTTCTTCAACCAATAACTTGCTTACAACAGAATCAACAGAGGGAAGAGGGGAACGATACAGATTCGAACCTCTCAATCCTTCAAAATCACTGTGAAGTTCTGTTAAAAATTGTATTAATCATTGTTGCTCTCTATGTTCATTATAAGCACCACATGCCTTTAATTTTATTGATTCTATAGGAGCCAATTGATCTCAAAGATTTGTCATGGAAGAATAAAACTCCTGAATACTCATCTTCTTCTGGTGAAGAGCTCATATATCGTTCTCCAATTGATATTGTTTTGCAAAATTCGATTGAGCAAATAACCTTTGCAGTTGGTCTGATTCTTCCTTTGTTGTCTCATACTTTGCTAGTCTTGGAACAAAATGCATTTAAGTAAAAATATACATTTTCCAAAGCTTCCTCTTCCTATTGGCTCCTAGCATGAACCATCATATCTTTGAAATGCAACTTTTTCATCAATGACAGCAAGAAGCCAACAATCTTGTGGTAGGTTTTTAGCACAATATATTGATGACCAAATTGAAGGATGATGGTTCTCATAGTGTGAATTCTAGTGAGAGAAACAAGAGAGAGATGCTCCCAAAATACACGCAGCCATTTTCCACCAAAAAGCCCTCAGCCGTCGCCGGAACCCACCATCTCTTTTAATAATCTGCACCTTTTACCCTCAATCCACGAACACAGGTCTCTTCAAAATCCTGTACCTCCTTAGCCACGTTAAAAAACCTTTTTAGCATCCCCAGAAAATCCCTTCTTGAAACCACCATTTTTTTTCACTTTTCTCTGCCTACCCCGCAATACCCAACAAACAATCCCAAGCCTCAATACACAGATCATTTTGTTGCCCGGTGTCACTCTCTGAAGACAAGGTTTTCTCTTTTTTGTTTTATTGTTATTTGCAATGGCGGCTGACAAAAAACAACCACCACAAAAGCCAAACACAAGCACATGGGCTGATAGGGTCAAGGTAACTGACTCCAGTACCAGATTCACACTGGATCCCATCCCACGACATGAAGGAGATGATAAGCCCAAGCTAACTGCTGAGATGCTCACAGAAAATGCTGAACAATGGGACCGTTGCATGGTGGGGTTCTTTCCTGGTTTCAGGATGAATTTCCACACTGTTAACACGGTTGCAAACCGTATATGGAAGCAAGGGGGGCTCGAATCTGTGATGTCCACTGCAAGTGGGTTTTGGCTGTTCAGGTTTCAAAGGGAAGAACAGATGCAGGCGGTCCTAGAGAGAGGGCCATGGATGTTTGGGGGTAAAACTATGATACTCCAACAATGGCATCCTCAATTTATTTTTGACAAAAATCGTATATCAAAGCTTCCAGTCTGGGTGCGCATTCACGGCCTCCCTTTTTCATTTTGGTCACGCAAAGGGCTCAGTGTTGTTGCGAGCATGATGGGAAGACCTTTGTCTTGCGATGAGTCCACATTTTGTTGCACAAGACTTGACTATGCTCGGGTATGTGTAGAAATAGATGCTGCACAGCCCTTCATCAAAAATTTCGATCTTAATAATCCCCTCTCGGCTGAACCAATCCACATTGAGGTTGAGTACGAATGGACTCCTGCGAGATGTGAAAAGTGTAAGGTCTTTGGCCATGCTTGTATTGACAGAAGGGAGAAAGAGACGCTTGAGATGGGACCTCTTGCTCGTAAGGACCTTAACCCAGCGACAACAACGCAAGAGAAGGGGAGAAGCCAACAGACAGGCCACACCCAAACTCTAGACACTACAAACCATCACACCCTTAAAGTGCTAATGCAGGGTATCACTGATGTTAGACCTGTACGCCAGGCCGAGAAGACATTGGAGATGCTAAATAAGGGTGGAGGGACAAGTTCAAACTTGCACTGGAAACCCTCAGCAGTTCATGAGTCTCTTACGGAGGCAACTGAGTCATCTAGGGCAGCGAAAGGCAAACAAAAGGAGGTGGAGATAACTATGTTCACAATTAATGATTCTCTTCAAAGCCAGGATACCCTTGATGAGGAAGAGTCTAGTGCAACAACAGCCATGGATGAAGACCGGGGGGAAGGCAGGGATACCTCTCCAATGGAATTCATTAAAGTGAGGAAGAAGAAGGGAGGCAAGAAAGGGAAGGGTGCAGGCTGATAAAAGGTCCCGAGTTTTCTATCTTCTCCTCATTTTATTTTATGTTTATGTTAAATATAGGTTGTTGGAATATAAGAGGCTTAAATGGCTTCCAAAAACAAAAAAATGTTAGTGATTGGATTCGGAAGAATAATTTGAGTATGTATAGTTTGGTTGAAACCAAAATGCATGAGACAAACATGAAAAAATGGCAGCATGATATGGCAATGAACAAGTGGCAGTTCTTCTCAAATGGGTCAAATACTGACACTGCAAGAATTATTGTTGGATGGGACAAGGGTGTGTTTGATGTGGTCACTATGAACATATCTCCACAATGGGTCACTTGCAGGGTCCATTCGACTGTGCATGGTTTTGATTTTACAGCTTCTTTCTTTTATGGGCACAACACACCCGTAGCTAGACAGGAGATGTGGGAGTATATCAAGGGGAATGGGGCCAGTTATAAGGATAATCCATGGGTGTTAATGGGTGACTTTAACGCAACTATGAACCCTACGGATAGTAAGGGAGGTGACCCTAACTGGAGCAGACACAAACAGGCTTTTGGAGATTGCATGCACCAAGCCGAGCTTCACACAGTTCCTTATAGGGGCATCAAATACACCTGGCACAACGGGCAACAGGGAGAGGACACAATTCTGAAGAAGTTGGATTGGGTTATAGGAAACACAGCTATGGCCAATGTTTGGCCGAATGCCACAGCTCATTTCCTCCCCAGAAGTGTTTCTGACCATAGTTCTATGATGCTTCAGCTTAGGCAAGATCATTTCAAGCCCAAGCCAAGTTTTAAGTTTTTGAATTTCTGGGCCGAGAGGGAGGATTTCATTCCTCAGATCGCTAGGGTGTGGCAGGCGCACATTCATGGGTCCCCTATGTTTAGATTTACCTCTAAACTTCAGTTAATCAAGGCGCATTTGAAAAATTGGCATAAGGTTAACAGAAGCAACATTTCCATTCGGGTGGCTAAGGCCAAGGCTGACTGGGATGAGGCCCAGTTAAGGTTGGATGCTGACCCAATAGCAGAGGAGACTATTCTGTTAGAAAGAAACAAAGCAAAAATATACTTAAGGCTGAGCAAGGATGAAGAAGCTTTTTTCAAACAAAGATCAAGAATCCAGTGGCTTACTCTCGGGGATAGAAATACCACTTTTTTCCATCGATCTCTCCTTCACAGAAAGATGAGAAATAAAATTACTTGTCTTGAGGATGGGGAAGGAAACATTGTCCACGACCAAGAGGGTCTGGGGAAAGTGGTTGTGGGGTATTATAGGCATCTAATGAATGAGGAAACAGGAACCGGGGCAGGATTGCAAGATTATGGTGGTTTCCCTAGGCCTATTTCGGATAATATGAAAGAGGATATCACTGGCCCAATCACAAAGGAGGAAATCCAAGCTGCCTTGTTCTCTATATCGGACGATAAAGCGCCGGGCCTTGATGGGTTTTCAGCTTTGTTTTTTAAAGCAGGATGGAGCGTAGTGGGAGAGGATTTTGTAGCTGCAGTCCAAGATTTTTTCAACACAAACTCTATGCCGAAATGTGTAAACGCTACAACCCTAGCTCTTATTCCCAAAGTTGAAAACCCAAGCACTTTGGATGAGTACAGACCTATTTCCTGCTGCAATGTAATCTACAAGTCTATTTCCAAAGTTTTGGCCAACCGTCTGAAGAAAGTTTTGGAGCATACTATTGGGTATTCTCAAAATGCTTTTATCCCGGGTAGAAACATTGCAGATGCTGTTCTTTTATCTCAGGAGCTCATGCACAATTACCACCTCCGAACTGGCCCCCCGCGGTGTGCTATGAAAATCGATCTTCGCAAGGCTTTTGACACCATTCGCTGGGACTATATCCTGCAGGGTCTAAATGCTATAGGAATCCCTCAAGCAATGGTTAACTGGATCAAATCCTGCATCACTACCCCCCATTTCTCTATCAGCATAAATGGAGAGCTTCAGGGTTGGTTCAAATCCTCTAGAGGCATTCGGCAGGGAGACCCGCTATCGCCTTACCTCTTTGTTTTGGCGATGGAAGGCCTAAACGGGCACATAAAGGAAGCCACAGCTAATCCAGATTTCAAATATCATTGGAGATGTAGAGCCAATAAAACAACTAATATTTGTTTTGCAGATGATCTTCTTCTTTTTTGCATGCAGATATAGTCTCTGTAGACATCCTGAACTGTGCCTTGCACTCTTTTATGAATCAGTCAGGGATGAGCATAAATCCAGATAAAAGCTCTATTTTCCTTACAGGTATTGATCAGAGTTTACAAAGAGATATCCAGGCTATGCTGGGGTTTCAGATAAAAACCCCTCCGATCACCTATCTTGGGGTTCCTTTATTAACGAAGAGATTGACCAATAATGATTGCAACAAGCTGGTGGAAACTATCACAGCCCGCATAAAGCTCTGGACCTCGGCTTCCCTAAGCTACGCGGGCAGACTTCAACTCATAAAATCCACATTATTCTCAATGCAGGTCTACTGGTCCAGTATGTTCATCCTCCCTGTGGCAGTTATTCATAGAATAGAATCCATTATGGCTAGATTCCTCTGGAGGGGCCCTTCGATGGAGAAAAATGGATCTAAAGTTAGCTGGGCAAATCTGTGCTACCCGTTAAATGAGGGAGGTTTGGGTATTAAGAGTCTTCGTGAATGGAATAAAGCTGCCTTGCTGAAGCTTGTTTGGCGCATTCTTACAAACAAAGATTCGGGCTGGGCTGGTTGGGTGCATTCTGTTCTTCTGAAAGGGCAAAAATTTTGGGAAGTCAAAGCTTCAGCCAAATCATCCTGGAGTTGGAGGAAAATTATGGATAGCAGAAGATGGTGCAAAGGCCTCTTTAGAACGATTATTGGGGATGGCAGAGAGACTTCCCTCTGGTTTGATCCATGGCTGCCCGAGGGGAGAAGACTGTTTGAAGCCTTCACTCCCCGTATTCTTGCAACAACGGGTCTTGGATGGGATGCCAAAGTGAGTTCTATAATTAATAATGGGGTATGGACCTTCCCAAACGGTCACCTTACTCTTCAGCAAGCTTGGAGCTCCATTCCTTTCCATCCGAAGCAGCACACTCAGGATAAGATTATTTGGCCAGCTCACGCCTCGGGTATTTTCTCTATCGCTTCAGCCTGGAATCTTTTAAGAAGTTCTAAAGAGAATTCCACCTTGCATGGGTTGATTTGGTACAACCACCACGTCCCACGCTACTCTTTGATTTTATGGTTGGCTTCGAGAGGTAGATTGTCAACAATGGACAGACCAATGCTGGGGACCACAACAGGAAGCCGTACCTGTATCCTTTGTGGAAGTGAGGATGAATCACACAACCACCTGTTTTTTCAATGCACTTACACTGGATTTTTCTAGAACAGGCTTACCTCTTTTGCTCAGCAACAATGGCCTGAGGTAAACTGGGAAAATGTTCTTCAATGGGCTGGGAAAAAATTCATTAAAAAGAAGAGATTCAATTGCCTCCTTGCTAAACACATGCTAGCAACTGCAATCTACTTCATTTGGATAGAGAGAAATCACAGAATCTTTCAAAGGCAGAACAAGCCTGCTGGGGTTCTAGTGCAAGAAGCAATCACTCAAATCAGACTGCTGCTAATGAACTATACGGGCCACATCCATAATTATGCTCGAGATCGATGGAAGTTGTAAGTTTTCTCTGCTGCTCGAAGGTCCTTCTTGTTCCCAGGGTCTCTAGCTTTTCTGCATGGTCCTGTAGCATGCATGGCGAAAGGGCTCCTACGTGGGCCATGGAGTGAATCTCGGCTGGTCTTAAAGTTTCAGGAACCGGGCCTTGGTTTTTTTAAGCTTCGTTGGTTTTAAAGGTCCAGGGGCGGAGCCCAAGTTTCCTTATCTTCTTCGGTCTGCTTCCTTCATCGTTTTTTTTAGGCCCGCCTGTTTGGGCTTCAGCTTCTTTTCCTTTGCAGTCTTTGGGCTGTTTTGTCTTTATTTTTTTAGGCTTGTAGTTTTTTTTCTGGTTTGTTAAGCGGCTGCCGCTTCCCTGCTCTTTAGGCCGAGTCTTGTGCCGGTCCTAGCAGGCCCCTGTAAATTTTCCTTTGCTTAATCCATTTTGAAATTGTTAAAAAAAAAAAAAATTGAAGGATGATTCCTGGCTGCTCTAACAATAACCATTGTTGCTCTATAAGATTTTTCTTCCACAGATATTGAATCTTTCTCGTACCTTTTTCTTGTCCACATAGCTTTGGATTTCCCTCATTAGCAGCACTGCCACCCATCAATCTAAACACATTGTTGGATGGAATGGAACCAGAGATATCATCAAAAGACATGTTTAAAAGCACTAAGCTTGAAGAATCATTAAACCTCACTTCTGATTGCTTTTAAAATATTATGAAAATAGTTGTTTGCGGAGTACTAAAAATTACAGGCTGCTGTTTTTAATCTTGGTATCTAAAAGGGCTTGTCATTGTTATAGGTTCATCAGAATGTTGAAATCTTTCGTCTGTGTAGATTTAATTAACTTTATTGATCCAAAACATCCGGTCTATTATTACACCTTGAAAATAAAATTCTAAATAATTAGAAAACGTTTTCTTCTCTTAGCAACAATAATATTGTTACACCTTGAAAAAAAACACGGGTTTTTCATCTGATTTCCAGCGGTCAATCTATGCTGATGGGATAAAGATCCTTGGTCTCATCTTGACTTTGGAGGGAAAATGAGGAATCGATCCATGGTCCATCCCTTGATCTGCTTCTCTGCACCTCACTGCTTTGAGAGGAAGTGGAGACCTGTGTTTGGCTATCTTGTGATAGAAGCTCGAGGGCTCTGAACCTTGCCTCCTGGTCCGTGCCACCATGGTTGATTATTGGAGCTTTAACTGGAATATTTCCCTCAAGCATTCTCACCACGGAAGACATTAATGGCCTTAGAGAGGGAGATTGGTTGGTGCACAAGAGAGCCAAGTGAAGCATCTTCATTGCCTCTTCTTTCGAGTAGCTTGAACCTAGCCTTGGATCCACAAGCTCTAGAAGGTTGTTTCTCTCATGCAGGACATAAGCCTTCGATTCAAAGTCATGGGGGAAAACTAAGCAGTTAGAATTCATGAAAAAGATAGATAGCTCAAGAAATGCTTAACAAAATCAAGTCCATGTAATTTCCATCAAATGTAAGATAAAAAAAGTAGAAGATATATATATTACCCAATCAAGAAGATAAACAAAGTCCTCTTTAGGCCTGTAATTCGTGTTGCTCTTCCCGCTGACAATTTCTAAAGCAACGACTCCAAAGCTGTAAACATCTGCTTTATCTGTCAAGTAACCCCTCATTGCATATTCTGGAGCCATATAACCTCTGGAAGAGAAATTATTTGGTCATGATATAGCAGAGAGTAAATTTGTATGTAGTTTTTTACAATTTTTCCAAATTAATATCAACTTTGTGACACTCTATTAAATTGAGAGAGCGGGGGGGGGGGGGGGGGGCGGAGAACTGACATTGTTCCAGCTATTCGCGTGCTTATATGAGTGTTTTCCTCTTCATCAAGCTTGGCTAAACCGAAGTCAGATATCTTGGCATTTAGATCATTATCAAGCAGCACATTGGTTGCCTTTATGTCTCTGTGCACAATTTTCAGCCTTGATTCTTCATGAAGATATGATAACCCCTTCGCAATACCCAACAATATCTTCTTCCTTGTCTGCCAGTTCAGTTGAAGCTGGTGTTCCTCGGGACCTGAAAAACAAAGATACAGAGGAATAGGGCGAACAGCTCGATCGTATTCTCATTGTATGTGAAGTAGTTGGTCAATTAAGCAAGTACCAAGTACCAAAAAGTGCGCGCGCAAGACTATTGTTTTCCAAGTATTCATAGACTAACAGCAACTGGTTTCCCTCAATACAGCAGCCATAAAGCTTCACGAGATGGGGATGTTGCAAAGCAGATATCATGCCTATCTCATTCACAAATTCACGATTTCCTTGTCTCGATTTCGATGATAGCTGTTTAACAGCAATTACAGGACCATCTGTCAACACACCCTGAAATCAAAGGCGCAAAATTTTTAGAATCTTTCAAAGATGATATGCTTTTCTTTTGTATAAAATTATTTTGCAAGCATGGCAGTTTTATTCATGGCCCAAGACATTCCAAGAGCAAAGCCTAAGTAATATAGTCGGATTATGCTTCCGCGTGCATCACCAAGTAGTTAATAATAAATTGAAAATGCAAGAATACCTTGTAAACTGGCCCAAATCCTCCCTCTCCTATCTTATTTGCAGGGTCAAAATTATTGGTAGCATGTTTAATTTGTCTTAACGTGAAATAACCCGTTTGGAGATCCAGACCGCGAAGTTCTGTTACAAAAAGAGAATCTCAAACTCAAAAGTGTTATAACATACGCACAATCAAACAAGCGAGATACCTGTGCCTTCAGTCCTACCTTTGTTTTCGAGGTCCTTTCCTCCGAGGTAACCTTTCGTTCGCAGCAGTAGCAAAAACAGCGCAGCAAGCACACATGAAGCAGCTACAATGCCGATTACAGCTCCGGCTGATAATCCTCCCTTCTTCAAGTCTACAAGTAGAGAAAGAAATAGTTAGATGAGAAGTTCGCGGGTTGAAAATCATTAAAACTTTGAAGATTCCATGACTTACATGGTGTCACTGTGATGGCAGATATGAGTGGGCCATGGACACCTCGTTCAGGAACGAAGGTAGTACCTTTGCCTGCCCAATATAAGTGTATCTCTAGTGTGCTACCGTTAACAATTATATTATCAAAAACCTCAGTGGTGCCAATTCCAATTCCGCCAGCATTCTCGGCAATATTGAAATTCTTCCGAAGTGTGATACCCTGCGCCAAAAAGTTCAAATTATAACTTCAAAAAGTTTCAAACAGTAGTTTAAAATCTTTTCATTGGCATACTAAACTTGTTAGGGCCAAACAAAACATGGTAGGTAGGCCTCATGAGGAAATATAGAGATTAAAATCATAAGAAATAAACAAATTCTTAGACCAATATGCATGCTTTTTGAAAATCATTTTGCTTACTTGAATTGATATATCAAATATGCGCCTCCCAAGGCTTTTATATGTCTGGTCATTAGAATACATAATTTCCGCAAAGTGAAGCTGCACTTTATACTCTCCCTTTGCCAAACACAGGGCATAGTACTTGAGTGATTGAGGAGCAAGGCGAGCAGTCGCATAAACATCTTCCACACTCAGATTAAAATCATTTTTTGCTAAAAATGGACCTGTATTACTACTTTCCAAATAACGCCCAGTACTGCTATAACCCCATTCTCCTTGTGAAAAGAAAAATGATGCTGGCCCACCATCAGTTGAGTCGGCTTCATATGTATTATCATTAAAACGCACATTGCTGCCCCCTCCACAGTTTATGAACAAGGAACGATCTGCAGAACAATCAATATCTTTCAACAGGGCAGTAAACATGGTGATTTTATGTAATGAGTCTTTCATAGAACATCAGTGCTGTGTGGTTTCTTTCATACTTACGTTCAGGGTTTTGTTTGCAAGGAAGGCCTTTCGTGAAGCACCACTCATCATCAGTACTGAAAGATAAGAATTCAAGCTGTCAGCATTTCATAGTTCCAGAGTTTTCACAAAGCATCTCAGTGAAAGAGGAACTTACTTGTTATTTGATAAATAACTAGAAACTAAGTTCCTGTTGAATTTTAAAGTAGAATAATGAGCAACATGAGACAAACTAGGAAGAGAAAACAAATAATGAGCAAAATAATGCTTACAGTGTATTCTGCTGTTGGCATCCACCAGAAGCTGGCCTCGTAAAATTGCTAAAATTGTTGTAGGACAGATCCCTGAAATAGATTTTCCATGGTATGGATAATACAGTTCTTGATTGGTGAAAAATGAAGATTAACGTATTTCTTGTATGACGGGACACACAAAAGATTTCTGAAAATTCTATCAGAGTATGAATAACATGGTAACCAAATAGTAATACAAAGATTGATAGCATCACTGTCGACTCACGCATGCTTCCTGTTGTTCAATGCCCAAGGAGGCACTTCTCCAGTTAGTAAGTTGTTGCTCAGAAATCTACACATACATTATAAAAGAAGTCAATCAACAAGGTGGCAATACGAGAAGAAAATTAATTAATTAGTTAAGGTCCTATGTGTTTCAGCATGTGCACGATTGACTTACACCGTTACGCTTGCCAAATTCTTGAAGATAGAGATATTGCCTGTCAACCTGTTGATGCTCAAATCTCTGTAAAGAAATATATAAAGATTAATGAAATCTTAACATTGCTAGATTGTGGTTCAGGTTTCAAGGAAATGGTGAGAGAGTCCCAAGTCCTGACTGTGCAATCATATGTAGTTCAAATTAGCCATCCCTGTTTCATAAATATGCACAGCCTATGGCAACTCTCTCTTATTTCGACAAAAATAAATGAAGGGATCAGCTCATCGCTAGACCATTCTGATGCACTTTACTTTATCCCTCTTCAATCTAAAGCCAAATGATAACTTTTGTCAATCATTTGCCTCTTTTGGTTTCTTTGAATTCAAAGTAACATCTATAGGGAAGAAGTACAGTCCATGAAATTAAGCATTTCCACAAGGATAACTGTTAGAAAAACTTACAAAATATTCCAAGACGACATATTTGCAATGTAGTCTGGGATTGAACCGGTAATTGAGCAATTTCTCAGAATGCTGTCGCAAAAATGTGAACAATGATCAATTAATTATAGTTAAGGCAATCCAAAGGTAATTAGAAAGGCTTTTCAATACATAGGAATCTTGATCAGGGTTATTCAACTCACAGAATTTCCAAGTTTTTCATGGCCTGTAGATTAGGCAAAGTTGAACTTGATCCACTCAAATCGGATATTCTCCTGGAAGAGAAAAATCGGTTACTCATGCGTATGAACTTTCTTAAAAGCAAAAGGGCAGAAAATTGCAAGATGATTGGAAAGCTACAGGAATGAATGAACTTGTTTGTGCTCACAGATATTTTAAACTTGTTAGCTGTGAAATGTTAGATGGAATAGGACCCTCCATGGATGTTCCTTGCAAATCCCTGAGAAAGAAGATAAAGCTGTTAGGAATGCGAAATAGAAACGAAAATAAATTAATTTGTCCTAGAGGATACCACGAGAAGATAAACGGACAAAAACTGATTACTCACAATATTTGAATATTGATCCAGTTCCCGATAAATTCTGGTATCTTCCCTGACAGTTCGCTCCCATCTATACTACTGCAGCAACATATATATAAATCATGAATATTGAAAGCGAAAATGATTGCAGCCGACTTCATCACTTACAATTGAGTTAAACTCTTTAAATTGCCAAGTGTCTCTGGTAGCTTTCCTGTAAAATTGTTTGAGGAAAGAACACTGCAGAAACAAGAAAAACAAATCTCAACTTCCTCTAAAATCACTAATAGGTATCAGTACCATAAATAAATAAAAAATGAGATTGAATATTACGGGACAGACAGACACATCAACAAGACATGGTATTAAGTATAATCATGAAGGCATCTGTCTTACAGTCTCTCCAAGCTTTTCAAATTTCCAAGGTCTGGAGGAAGAGACCCTCCCAGCAGGTTATCTTCCAGGACCCTGCAAGCTTGTCAAATTCAAGATTTAACGTTCTAGATTAGTGTTTAATCTAAGAAGTTCGTTTTGTGACTTACAGCTCCTCCAGTGTGGTAATGTTGCCTATTTCCGGTGGAATTGGACCGGTGAGACGGTTAACGATGAGAGACCTAATAAGACAGGAGAGAATTGGCGAACAGGTTAACTTGTACATGAATCACATATACAGAATGCACGAAAAAACTTACAAAATCTTAAGTTTAGGAAGCTGTCCAAGTCTTGGAGGGATTGTTCCATTAATATAGTTGCGAGTCAGATCACTGTCCAACGAAAAATGCTTCATCTCAGTCATTCTGTAATTCCTTATAGTTTACAAGTCACTGTTTCTCTTAGCCACTTGGACAAAAACCTATTCCCGTTTGAATCATCATAAAACTTTTATTTGTTTTAATAAATTAATTAATTAAAATCCTCTGTGAAGGTGCCAGGAAATGTGAAGAAAAGAAATCCAAATATATAGCAATTGATCTCTAATCAATAATGATATTAATGAACTTGACTAAGAATCGTAGAAAATGCACTCATCACTTACATTTCAAGCAGTTCGGGAAGGTCTCCTAGTTCCTCTGGTAGAACTCCATTCAAATTAAAACCTTTCACTCTTCTGTCAAAAACAAAATATAAGAATTAGTAGTAGATAAAAAGAAAAGAAAATGGAAGTATCGATCACCGTTGAATAGACTACACAGAGACTCTTCTCTCCATCAAATATTATTTTTACTGACTAGCTGTTGCAGAACACATTTTTGCTGGTGTTTTTATTATTAAAAGAGTAGCATAAATTCACATTTAAAATAGAAAAACGTATCGCCATTGTAAACAATATGGATTCAGCAGGAAAACGTGATACAAAACTCTGTGATCACGTGTGTATTTATATTGAATTACATGATACAATTCAAGGCAAACAAGGTTGCTTTACATGATAAGAATACACGCAGACAGTCCTATTCTAATTGTAGCGCTGAGTCCTTAGTCATATAGGAGTCTTGCGTGGGAGTGTCTCTTGCTCTGTATTCTATCTCTGTTACAGCCATGACCATGAACTTGTTAAAATAAATATATAAAATAGAAAAGTAGAGTTTTATTCTACTCTTTCACAAAACATCAAATTTATCATGAAAATTATATATAAATCTCATGGTTTTTGCAGGGGGGAAGAATTGCAATTCTTGAATATTTCCTATATATAAATATATATAACATACATGTTAGTGACATGACAAACGGAGTCATTCTCGAATGTACAGTTGCATTGAACAATGCTTTGAGTTTTGTTGTCGGTTGTGGTGTAGTTCCACCACTCTGCCTTATCACAAGAAGTTTGATCGATGGTGGCCCAATTGCTGATATTCAACTTCTCGGATATGTTTTGAAGCGTTTGTACTGTTACATACAATTCAGGAATCCATAAAAACAATAATAATATTAATATTAATATTAATTATCCATAAAATATTGTATGAAGGCCTTGCTAAAACACAACTAGATAATAATAATAGTAATAATAATAATAATAATAATAATAATAATAGGTAAAGAAAATGCTGACAATAATGTCAAATTATATTTTTCAACAAATTATTTGGATAAGCATCACTCTTAATTGGATACCCAACAACGTTCGAGACATTTGACATTAAAAAAAGTAAAAACGTATGCTTGATCCATTTGCATTTTGGCATTTCATTGATTTATCGTATGTAGTGGCCAGTTTCTGCTATTAGTTTTAAATTTATTTTCATCCGTTAACAATTGATAACGTTTTTATCCTCAAACTTATTTTTTTCTCTTTGAATTTCATTGGAATTCTTTAATTTCAAATAATTATGTACAATGATTCTTAATGCCCTAACATAATTTACTAACTCTGCAACAAAAATCAAAAAACACTCAAAAATATTAGGAATGAACTATTTATTAT
Source organism: Salix brachista (assembly GCA_009078335.1). Taxonomy (NCBI): domain Eukaryota; kingdom Viridiplantae; phylum Streptophyta; class Magnoliopsida; order Malpighiales; family Salicaceae; genus Salix; species Salix brachista. Next base: position 29,383,040 of record CM018587.1, read on the forward strand.
TAAAAACAATAGTCCAGAACACCAAAACAACTCTTACTTACATAGTTAAAGAAAATGTAAAAAACAATATTATTGCATATTATTATCAAGGCTAAAATAAAATAAAATGTATCAATTAAGCAATTTATTAGCCACAATAGTAGTTGTCCAATTTAATAAAGATTATCCTAGCCTTCGTGCAATCATACTTTGCAAAGCTCTCTGCCATCTCTTAATTTTGATGTGCTTATATTAAAATAGGTTGTACAAGGGATTCACGGTGTAGATAGCTAGTTAAAGGCAAAGAGTTGTGCAATAAAAAAGTTGCAATAACTGCTTTGATGACGTCGACATACCATATATTATTATTATTATTATTATTATTATCATTATTATCAGTCCTCACAAAAAACACTTTGCAATAAAGCATCACAGATGAATATTTTAGTGATTTTCAACCTTCAAATAATTGTTGAAATACAGTTTCAGAAGGAATATTTCAAGCCAACTTGGAAGAGAGTGGATAGACTAATCTTCACTCTCTCTCTTCGATCAACACTATTCTTCATTTGATTTGCTTAACTGTAATTAGAGATCGTCAATAACTGTAAGCCTACTTAATCTTTGATTTTATACAAACTGCTACATGGATAACAAGATATATATAGCTGGTTTAAGATGAATATATATATATATATATAAATATATATATATCAAAAGCCGGTTTAAGATGAAAGAAATAAAAAATTTAATATATATATTTTTATTATTATTATTTCTTATGTATATTTATAAGTTTTCATGGAGATAATTCTTATTTTATAAAATAGATTTCTGATAAATAAAAACCTTGAGCCAAAGTGTTATTTAATAATTTATGTAAGTCATTTTCCAGGAAAAAAGGAAGTTCCAATCACACTAAAGAAAAAGATGAGATTATTGAATTGTTAGGAGTACGGACGGACCTTCATGGAGTGGCAAGAGTTGAGTGACTCCTTGAGCATGAGATCCAAATCTGTCCCCAACAAAGCAATTCAGCGCCACAAATCCAAACACCAAAACAGATGAAGTCTTCGACAGTAGTGATGGCCACAACGCCATGTTCAAGCATACGCAAAGCACGACTCCTTTTCTTGGTAATGGCTGTATTTTCTGGGAAAATCTTGGAATGACGATTCGAAGAACAGCAGACCACCAGTCGTTCAACGACAGAGACAGTGTCTGTGTATTCTTTTAAATAATGAGAGTTGGGTTGCTTGAGGGAAAGAAAAAAAAAAAGCGATTTGAAAGATGATCAACAGCACCACGGTTTGCTTTAATTTGCTTAGGGAAAGGTCTTCTTATGGAAATTGTTGCCGGTGGCTGGCGAAACTTCAACGTCTTTTATACAGGGATTGAAAGAGAGTGATAATGAAGTCGGAAAGTCCTATGTGGCAGCTGGAGAAAAATGAATGACGACTCGAAAGAAAAGGATGAACTTTGTTTTCATCTTATAAACTTATCAACCCCACACCTTTTCTTAACAAAAATTTAATTATATTTTTTTTAGCGTACTAGTTAAACTATCCGAACTACGTTGATACATACGTTGATACAGTAAATAATTTTTATAACTATTGGGATTGAAATAATTAATAGATTTTGCTAAATCAAAAATAAAATATAACATTTATACATACAAAGTTTGATATAATAAAACACATCAACAAACCCTATTATAACAGCAGACATCAAGCGTTTAACATCTAAAAATATCATTATTATTATTGCTAAAACAATAAAAATTATTAAATTATCTTGAGGAAAAAAAAACTTGAAAACGTTAACAAAAGAGGAAGCAAGAAAAAAAACTAAAATTATTATTATTATTATTATTATTATTATTATTATTATTATCATCATCATTTCGTGAATAATAGGAAAATAAATTCAATAAAAGAATAAAAAAGCCTAAAAACTTAACAAAAGAGCAAACGAAAAATAAAATAAAAGTGAAAAAAAATTATTAGCTGAGAAAAAGTCATTTGAAGTGGAAAAAAAAACTAATAAAAAAAACCAAAAGAAAGAACAACAAAAAAAAAACAGAAATATCAATTTTCAAATGATCACAAACACAAACTAAAGTTTAACAAAAATTTTCAAAAAAAATCCTACCTCAACAAAAGAGAAAATAAATAATTAAAAATCAAAGCTAAGAGCACATACATATAAACATGGACCAAAATAGGGACTATTTAAGAAATATAAATAAATAAAAGAATTAAAATCAAAAATTAAAATATAAGGGCTGAAATGAAAACCAAATATATTATCAATTTCAATCAAATGACAAAATTGAAAAAATCAAATCTTTTGTACCGAAAATATTAAGGGATTTAAAATCAAACCAAAAATTAAAAGAATAGGGACTAAAATAAAAATGTAATATATAATCAATTTCAATCGAAGGACACAATTGAAAGAAATCAAAATTTACATAGCATAAATAAGGATCATACAGCACAATTAAAAGAGAATGGACTAAAATGAAACAACCATAAAATCAAGAGGATGTCGTGTAGTTTAGGGTAAATGAGAGAAAATGGGGCGAAGTTCAACCGTCCACCGTCACATCTCTGGCAACCATGTGAGGCCACACGCAATACCATGAGAAAGAGGACACAACAACATATCCACAGAGATGTTAGATGGACATTTACCTCCACTGGAAGACACCGCACATGCCGCCTGAAGAGTGCATGAAGCCGAATACTGTACCGCACATGCCGCCTGAAGAGTGCATGAAGCCGAATACTGTGGGCGCGTGTCCACATGTGGCGCACGCCCCACAGTATTCAGAGGAAAATAATTTTAAAAAATACTAAATTATCATAACACCCTTAAAATCAACTTTTAAATTGTCTTATTTGGGGGAAAATTAGTATTTAGTCATTTTCAAAAAATATGAAATACTCGTGGCACCCCTACCATTGCTATTTTTTTTGTTTTTTTCGAGGGATAGAATGATTAATTTACTGTATAAAAAATATTAAAAAAATCAAGAAACCGTTGACCCGACCCACTAAAGAAAATATAAGTTATTTTCCAGGAAAAAGGAAGTTCCAATCACACTAAAGAAAAAGGTGAGATTATTGAACGTTAGGAGGACGGACGGACCTTCATCGAATGGCAAGAGTGGAGTGACTCCCTGAGCATGAGATCCAAATCTGTCCCCAACAAAGCAATTCAGCGCCACAAATCCAAAAACCAAAACAGATAAAGTCTTCGACAGTAGTGATGGCCATAACGCCATGTTCAAGCATATGCAAAGTACAACTCGCTCTCTTGGTAATGGGTGTATTTTCTGGGAAAATCTTGGAATGACGATTCGAAGAACAGCAGACTACTAGTCGTTCAACGACACAGAAACAGTGTGTCTGTGTATTCTTTTCAATAATGAGAGTCGGGTTGCTTGAGGGAAAGAAAAAAAACGATTTTAAAGATGATCAACAGCAACATGGATTGTTTTAGGGTGGGTTTGGTATTGCGTTTGTTTTTGTAGTTGAGGTTTTAAAAAAGTAGTTTCATGAAAAACACTTTTAGCTGTGGTTCATAACTGAAATTGAAGTGTTTGGTTAAAAGTGTGGTTGAGTTTGAGGTTGATGAAAAGCAATTTCATGTGTTTGGTTATCATGCTTTTCATATTGCTGTCAACTTGTAAAATTATTTTAAAGGACACACACACACACACACACACACACACACACATATATATATATATATATATATAATTAACTAAACAATAAACATTGTGACTATTTTATTGTGCACACAGACACATTTTACTACTCATTGCTACAGTGTAATTACTATTTTACCCCAGGATCGAAAATTTTTAACCCCCGGGACCAGGGGCATTTTAGCATCTTTCACGGGACACAAATGGCATTTCCAGATTTGTTGCACAGTGAAACGACAAAAATAGTCCTCCTAAAAGACAAAATAAGGAAAACCGGATCGGGGGTACTTTAGCAATTTCTAGGGGACATGGATGATATTTCTGAATTTGTTGCACAATGAAACGACGGTTTTAGCCCCCCTAAACGACAAAAAACATACGCCGGACCCGGGGGTATTTATGCATTTTCCATTGTGGTTTTTTTGTGGTTATCGGGTGGGTCTAGGGGTGTGTTGGTAATTGGCCATTAATTTATTATTTCTTTTCGGAAACACTCCAGGCGCGTCGTACGGACGCGTCTGTAGTGTTTCCACCACACGCGCCATTCGATCGGCGCGTGCAGACGTTTCCGACGTTCAGAAACCGGCGTCCTCCGTTGCAAATGGTGCACCAACATGTTCTCTTTCTCCTGGTGCAGCGTGTTTCCGGTTATGGTGTCCGTTGAAGCTCCGGTGGCCGGTTTTATGTCTTCTCTCCCTTTTCTCTCTCCTGCCGCGCAGAAATACATTTCGGTCCTTGATGTTTGCGCAATGTTTGTTTTGGTCCCTGGTCTTTTGATTTCTCTTTGATTATTGTTTTTTCAAATATAGTTTTTGATTTGTTGCAATTGTGCCCTTCAATTGAAACTGATTATATATGTGGGGTTTCAATTTAGTCCTTATCCTTTTGATTTTCGGTTTGGGTCCTCCAATTGAAATTTATCATATATTATGTCTTTCATTTCGGTCCTTATTCTTTTAATTTTGTAAAAACATTATAATATTTTTAAAATGTCTTTATTTATTTCAGTCCCAAGGTTTTATTTATTTCAATTTTGTCCTTCAATTGAAATTAATTATATAGTTTGTTTTAATTTGTTTTGATTGTGTCCTCCAATTGAAATTAGTCATATTTCAATCCTTATTCTTTTAATTTTCTTAACAAAATTACACTGCAATTTTTAAAAAATATTTATTTGTTTGTTTCTGTCCCAATTTTTTTAATTTGTTTCAATTTTGTTGTTCGATTGGAAATAATTATATATTTTATTTTTCATTTCGGTTCTTATTGTTTGAATTTTTTATTTGCTATTAATTTATTTTGTTTTTTCTGTCATTCTTGGACAGCGTTTATTTTTTATCCGTATTTATGCATCTATGCTTTTAGTTTTTGTTTTTAATTTTTGTCGTTTTATTTTTTATTAGGGATTTATTTTTATTTGGTTCAGTTCTGAAATTTTAATTTATGTTGGTGATCATTTTCAAATTAATATTGCTCCCTTTTTGCCTTTGTTCTTTTTTTATGTTTTCTGTTATTTTTATCTATTCTTCGAACATATGATTTTATGATTTTATTCTTTGCACCATAATTATGATAATTTTAGTTATTATTTTTTTTTGTAAAAATGTTTTGCTTTTTTATCTTAACAAGAATTGTACACAGATTTATTATTTCACCTAAATTTATATTATAATAAAAAAATCTCACATATTTAATTTTTTTGCGTTGAAAAAAATATGTTGCCGCCCGCGACGAGGCGCGGGGGCATTGGCTAGTGTGTGTGTGTGTGTGTGTGTGTGTGTGTTGTTTTTAAAATTTTATAGATTAATAATTATAACAAAAATATTAATAATTCATGAAAAAAATAGATATTTGTTTTTATTCTCCCATCAAATTACTTGTAGTGAGTGTTTGGCTCTACGGTGTGACCTGAGGTTGAGGCTCACCGCAGATTCAAACTTGTGGGTCCCACCTAAAAACCTGTGGTTGCACCGTATTTTAAAAAATATATGTTAGATGTTTTTCACAGCACGCCACACCTACTACACAAAACACACACAGTCTGTGAGAGGGAGGAGACGATGGCACTAGAAAAAACAAATAACATATGTTTTCTTCATCGTCATCTTTAGCATCGTCTTCTTCGTCATCATCTTGCTCATCACCATTTTCCTAAACCCATTAGTTAGTAGTTAATGCTCAATACAATCTCACAATTAATATTTTTTGCGTTGAAAAAAACATGATTTTGGTCGCGACGAGACGTGATAAGTGGCTAATATATATATATATATATATATATATATATATATATATATATATATATATATATATATATATATATATATATATAACAAGACGTGCTTGAAATGACAAGTTGAAATACTCCACAACTAAAATATATTTCTCTAATTAAAATAAATAAAATTGATAATCATGATGATAACATATTACTTTTACCATCTCATATGGATTTTTTATACAATGCTCAAAATCTCAAAACCATCACAAATGTATTAGTATAATTTTGTAAAAAAAAGCTTACTTAACAATGTCACTTTGACTTTCTTCGGAGCCACCGACAAGAGGAAGTGTCTATTAAACGAGGATAAAAAGATGTTACCTAGTCAAAGTTTTACATGATAGTCATTGGGCATCCTCGCTATCCATAAATTTAATTCTGTAAAGTCGTTAATATATTTATAATTCAATTATTTCGTGCATTTTTTGTCTTTTTAAGTTTACACGGCATCTGGGTTACCCAATGAAAGTAATTCTCCTTTTTATATAATAATGAAATAAATTTAAATTATGAAGAAAAAAAAACCATGGTTTTATTCGTGGTTTTGTTATTTTATTCGTATTTAAACAAAAAAAGAAAGAAAGAGGTTGGCATGATAGTTGACTTGGCTTGCCCCATCACCTTCGAAGTACACTCTGTCCCTTCACGCTCAAAGCAAGTCCCTCGATCTCTCGTTCTTCCTTTCTTTCACACTCCACACAGGACTTTCCAATATCATTTCCCACTGCAAATCATTCCCATATTTGTATTAAGATTAGCTCCATTATATTTGAAATAATAATTGGAAAGCATTGAAAAATTGAAGTATTTTTAACATTATTGTTTTTATGATGTATATAGAGATTAAAAAAGTAGATAGAGAAGGAGAGAGGGTATATTTAATATTCAATTGAGCTTACTCAACTATATAATATTATTATTATTATTATATCCTCTGAAATTAAGCTATTCTTCTGCGTTTCCAGGAAGAAGACAAACAAGAAATTAAGATCCCAATAATCCAGACATGATAAATGTCAAGAGTTGAACATGGGTTGTGCACGAAAAATCCCTTCTAAAAGCTACAAAACTTAAATCTCTTTCTTAAAACAAGTAAACTGGATGCTAAATCCTGTGAGCTATACTCCTGGTCCACGTAATTAATATTACTAAGTGCCCGTTTGGCATTGCGATCTCACCGGCTTTTGGCCGAAATTTGAATTTTTTTTTTTTTTTTAGTTTAAATGAATATGTTTTTGAGTGTTTTAGATCATTTTGATGTGCTGATTTCAAAAATAATTTTTAAAAAATAAAAAAATATCATTTTAATGTATTTCGACACAATAAATACTTTGAAAAGCTATAGCAACCACACTCCGATTTCTAAATCCTGCAACTGGTTTTATTTTATTTTATTTTTTGGGCTAACCCAAACAAAGCAGTGCATTTACAAGTCAAACACGCCGTACAATACAACGTGGGCATGTGTAAAAAACAAAAGTTGACACGACATTTGAAAGGACAATTTTTCAAATGCTCTCTTAGACTTATTACGGTTTATGACTTTGCTATAATACCAGAAAATAAAAACAAAAGGCATGAGAAAGTCTTGTACAATAGCATAATTATTGCCCAAACAAGACAACAAATGATTGCATTGCTTCGCGGTTTACGAAAATAAGGATGAAAACATAATAAATAAAAAATGAAATAAAGGACTAAGCAAAAATTAAAGACAATTGGCCAAAACAGTAACAGATAGAAAAAAAGGGAAAAATTAAATGGTAAATAGATAAGGATGACGAAGGTTTCCAATGAAAGCCTCTATGATAGAAGGCAATACAAAGGCTAATGTCCTCGACTCAAATGTGAAATAAAGTATTTGATGGTTTTTAAAGTCTAATTTTTGGAAAGGTAACCAACCATAAAAGCAAAAAGATTCTAAAAAATATAGGGACAACAAATATAGAATAATAGAAAAGGAACACTAACTTGCACATGAAAATAACAAGATGTTTGATATGAAAATACATCCACATTTCATTTTCCAACTCATGTATATCAGAATTTGTGCAAAAAATAATACTCAAAACAAAATTTATACAAAAGATACGTAGATAAGCTTATTTCAGAAATATCGACAAACAAACTCAAATGACTTCTTGCAAGTCATCATACTTCTTTCTATATAAATGAGAGTATTTCTATTATGTATTCCAATAAACTAACTATCTTAAGAACAAACGTCTCAACTGAATTTGTTATAAGAAAATGAAACACTCCAGTGGTTTTGACAAGTATGTTGTATTTGAATATTATTGTAAAGTTATTCTTACAAAGTCTTTGTTTTTTTATACTGAATATTATTTTATTTTATTTATAGTTTTTTATTAAAAAAACTGTCAATTTTTTTATTTACATGTGTTTGAAGATATGGATGATACATGGTTCAATGTTATATTTGACAAAGATTTTGATTACGATTACAAAAATATAATAAACCTCAATGTAGAACACATTAATTATCATGGTTGTGAAGGTATTAGTGTCTCAATAAAGGATGGTGATACTGGGGATAATAGTGACAGAAATGACGATAACGATGATGACAGTAATGATTAAAGTGATGAGGATGGTGAAATTTTTTGAGACAATTTGGTATGAAGAAATTATTTATATGCATAATTAAATCTATAAACATGTATTATATTAATTATATGCATAAAAATGATGTATGGTTTCTATAATGTAAGGTTGCGGTGGTTAAACGAAGTTTTCATAGGTCATTAAAAACAATATTTTAACAAGTTTAGGATGGACACAACCACTTTGTTAAGTTTTATGAGGTATTTAAGTCCTTATAAAGGTATGATGTATCACTTACAAGATTTTAGGCGTCATGGACAACCAAGTGGTCGGGAAGAAGTTGTCATCATGCACACTCATCACTACGTAAAGTGATATAACATTCATAGTATAGAATTAAAGGTGAAGAATTTTGCAAAACACATCTATCTATCCATACAAAATACAAGTTTATATTGTAGTTGCATCAATGGCATTACATAGTTATATTGAAGGTGGTCGCAAGATGATGTGGCTTTTATTAAATATGATTGATCATAATTTTGTTCTAGATGATTTTTTGCTATATGTTATTGCTCACTCAAATAGTCAATGATTGCAAAGGCCTTCATGCAAGGATTTTACACGTGATGGAATTGCAGATAATTTGATGGAACAATAAAAAAAAATGCACATAGATTATTCATTTCATTATATAATTATATAATAAATCTACAATATATATATATATATATATATATATATCTTTGTTAGTAATTTCACAATCAAACCTCAATATAAAAGGTATATTAACCAAACACATGTAATGATGTTTTATTCCACCACATTTTAAACCAAATACTTAAATTTAACTTATAAAATTCAACTAAATTATTTTTTTATGAAACCAGTTTTTTTTTTTACCACAACCATAAAAGCAACCAAAAGTCAAACACGCCTTAAAAGCTAATGGATCCTTTCTTATGATGTGTAGACCTTATTCAGGGTTATTTATATACTATCATTGTGATTTGGACTGGTAGTTTTTGAAAGAAAAAACAAATAATATCAACAGAGAGCTTTCAGCATTGATATAAAAGTTCAAGTTTGGAAAGTTCCAATTCAACTCTTTGATTGGTTTGGAATTTAAATTAAATTGTATAAAAATTATCTCGACATTATCTTAATGATTAGGCAAATTCAAAGACAAATAAAAAAGAACAAATAGACAAGGTTAATCCTAGTCAACCCACCCAACTTACAGTTTGAATTATTAACTCTACAACGTTGGATTAATTTTATTATTATTATTATAACATGGTAAAAATATTAAAACCAATTAATAATCAAGGTAAAATTAAATGATAAAATTCAATGAAACTGTCTCAAATCCTCGGCTTTTCCTTCCTTATTTGTCTCCTTTCAGCTGCTATAATATGATATATACGAGCAAATTTGCCTGCGCGATGCGCTGGACTTTTTTATTTATATAGAAAATTGATTGATTTTGTGCGTGTTATAATCTATTATTTTAATATTTAATTAATAAAATTATAATTCATAAAATCTGTTAGAAACAGGTTTTTTTTCCTTAAAGAAGCGATTGAATGTTGCTACTGCTAAAACTCTTTTGATAAAATTTGTTAGAAATTATTTTTTTTCTATGTAGAAAACTGATTGTAAAATTGATTGCTCATGTTATTATATTAAAAATATTTTAGAATATTGTTCGTAAATTATTATGCTTTGAAAATAATAAATATGGTATTTCTTTATATATATATATATATATATTAAGGTGCTGATATTAAATAAATATCAAATCAAAATATATAATTAATCTCACATATTTATAAGAAAAAAAAATATTACAAATAATTCTTATCATTATTTTGAATGCCTTGTATATAATAATAATAATAATTGTCGCGACGGCAATTTTTTCGCGCTTCGCGCCCCGCCATCCCCGGATTGGGGAGACAACGACGCGCGGTGAAAAAGGAGGTGTGCTTTATAGTCGCAAAATTACGACTATAATTATTAGGAGTCGCCACCTAGTGTTAAGGTTACTAGGAACCTAGTGGTCTGCGAGAGTCTTGGGTAAGGGGACTTGTTGTGCAAGTGGTAGACGCATCACTCCCAGTGCACCATACCTAAGGCAAGCTGCATTGTTGTTTGATTGTTTTTCCTAAGTTTGATTTTTTTTTGTCTTTTCTAAAGTTCGACGTAGATCTCTCTTCGTGAGAGAATCTCTACCTAGTTAGGAGTTTGAAAGACTAACCAAAAGAATTTTACACTGCATTAAAAAAAAACATTTTTTGTTTGCGGGTGTACTTTACAATGTAATTTTACACCGCAATAAAAGAAAATCTTTTTTAGTATCTCCAAGTGTACTTCACAATGTAATTTTACACCGAGATAGCTAAAACAAAAATATTTTTTTATTTTTTTTTGATATTTTGACCAAATTCAAAAGGATAATCATAAACCGGTTACGATATCCAATTTTCGTTTTAAAATATGAGAAAGATGCAACATATTTTTTTTTTTACGAAAAATAAACATGGAAAAATCTTGGAATTCGGCCGTATGCACGAAAACAACACATTTTTTATGTTTTTTTATGTTATTTTTTTTTATTTTTTTTTATTTTTTTTTAAAATAAAAAAAAAATACGGGCTGGGCCTGACCCAACCAAATGGGTCGGCCCAGCAAAGTTGGGCCAAAGGTCCAACTCAGCTGGGCTGGGCTGGACCCGGCCCAGCCAACTAGGCTGGGCCGAGAACAGCCCGGCCCAAAAACACGCTGCATGAATTAATTCATGCACGTGTACAGTAAAATGGTGGTCGGCCGACCACCACGAGAGGCTCACCTGCCACTGCCACTGGGTAGAGGAGATCGAGGTGGTTCTCCCTGTCGTGGTGGCGTCGAAAATGGTGGCTCGTCGTGGTGGCCGGGATGAGCTCCTGAAGCTGCCGGTCTGTGCTGTGTTCGTTGCTTGCCGCTGCAACTTTCACGGCTGGAGCTCTCGCCGGAGCTGGAGAAGAAGGCTGGGCTGGAGCTTCTGGCGACGGAGCTGAGGAGGAGCTTCTTGCGTGGTGGTCAACGGGAGCTGGAACTGGTTTTTTAGAGAGAGAAAGCCACGGTCGTGGAGATAGAGGGAGCTGCGGGGAAGAGAGGAGTTGCAGCGTTGAGGAAGGAGAGAGGGCTGACTTCTGCGTGGCGAAGGAGATGATCGAGCTGGTGGTGGCTGGCCGCCGGTGATGGAGAAGAAGGTGGCTGCAGCTATGTGTTCGTCGTCACTGCTGCTTTTTCCTGCAAATGTATTTGTGTTTTTTTTTTTTTGATGGTTTCTCCTCAGTTTTTCAGCCCCATGACAGTAAAAATTTCCCAGTTTCGAAATCTTCTTTCTGAAAGAATTAAAATAACTTTGAAACAGAACAGCGAATACTTGCTGTATTATATTCTCAATGAATGATATTTGTACATATTACACTCATTTATATGCATTTTACAGAGAAACTATACAAGGAAAGTTAAACTAATTATGGCTGATTTCTTCTGTCTTTATATCTGATATCCTCTGCATTCATGTCTAATAACGTTGACATTCTTGTTTAAGGAAAGAAGATCATGGACCGTTGTTGCTGCCATTTATGTGTCATCAGCTGTGACCAGCTATGATTTTGCTGTGCTTGCTGTCATCATTTAACACCCCCCTGCAAACTAATGGGGAGATCACGAACCATGAGTTTGTCTTTCAGAAACTGAAACCGAGAGGATGTCAATCCTTTAGTAAAAATATCGGCAGCTTGGTCGACAGTAGAGATATATTGAATTTGGACATCTCTATTCTGTATCTTTTCACGAATGAAATGATAATCTATCTCAATGTGTTTGGTGCGAGCATGGTAGACTGGATTGGTTGCAAGGGCGATGGCACTTTGATTGTCACACCAGATCACAGGAGGAGAAAGAAGAGATACACAGAGGTCTTTGAGTAACATATGAATCCAGTACAATTCAGCAACAACCATAGCCAAAGCTCTGTATTCGGCTTCTGTGCTTGACCGAGAGACTACCTTTTGTTTCTTTGCACACCAAGAGATCAAGCATGGACCGAGAAAGACACCATAACCTGTAGTGGAGCGTCGATCAATGATGTCTCCTGCCCAATCAGAATCGCAAAATGCATGGAGACTGAGTGACCCTTTGGTGAAGTACAGACCATGATCCACTGTGCCTTTAAGGTAACGTAAAACACGTTTTGCTGCCTTCCAGTGGGTAGCAGTGGGTGAGTGAAGATGCTGGCAAAGTTGATTCACTGAATATGAAATCTCAGGTCGTGTTAAAATACAATACTGAAGAGACCCAACGATCTGTCGATATGCTGTGACATCCTGAATAGGTTCATCACTTGCGCAACCTGTTTGCTATCGGAAACACAAGGTGCCGAATATGGTTTAGCACCAACCATGCGTGCACGATGAAGAATATCAAGGATGTACTTACTTTGTCTGAGGTGTAAGCCATTATCATCTCTGGATGCTTCAATTCCCAGAAAATACCCGAGAGTACCAAGATCCTTGAGAGCAAATTCCTTCTTGAGTTGTGCAGTAAGGGTGGCAATAAAGTTAGGACAAGACCCTGTGATAAGTAAATCATCCACATATATGAGAACAAAGATGTGAATTTTGCCACAGTGAAAGGTAAATAGTGAAGTATCAACCGGCGAACCCACAAACCCCAAATCAAGTAAAGAGGTTGAGAGTCAAAGAAACCATGCGCGTGGTGCCTGTTTAAGACCATAGAGAGCTTTCTTAAGACGACACACATGCTTAGGACGTATGGGATCAACAAAGCCTTTAGGTTGTTCAATAAAGACTTCTTCTTCAAGAGTTCCATGCAGGAAGGCATTGGAAACATCAAACTGCCATACTTGCCAATTAAAGAACACGGAGAGGGCTAGCACTACTCTCACAGTGGCAGGTTTGATTACTGGGCTGAAGGTCTCGGTAAAATCCACACCACTTGCTGAAATCCCAGAGCCACAAGTCTTGCTTTATAACGGTCTACACTCCCATCTGCTTTCTGTTTGACTTTGTATACCCATTTGGTACGAATCACATGCTGGTCTGGTTTTCATGGTACTAATTCCCAAGTGTTGTTGACCAGAAGAGCATCATACTCTAACTTCATGGCCTGCTGCCAATCTTGTGACAGAATAGCTTGAGAGTAGGTTTTGGGTTCTACATGAGTAAGCATACTAGTGAATGCATGCAGTGGATGTTTAGAGGCATAGAACAATTTGAAATCTGGAAATTCTTTTGGTCGACGAGTGCCAGTTTGTGAGCGTGTTACCATGTGATGCTGGGGAGGAGGCAAAGTTAATTGTCTGGTGGATGAGGATGGAATTGTAGAAGGATTATGGGGAGACTGTGGAGAACTGGAAGATGGATTATGTGGAGGACATGGGGGTAGCTCACTTGGTGGACTCTCTCTGGTTGGAAGACAGTGGGGTAGCTCATTCAATGGACTTTCTGTGGTTTGAGGTGGTGGAATTGGTGGACCTGGAGATATTTGACCGAGACTAGAGCGAATGATGTTTGAATCTGTAAGATTAACAATTGGGGCAGGGGGAACATGATGCTGTATGGGTTGTGAGCAGAAGGAAGGGAGATCAAAAGACATACCTTTCTTGGAGACGCTCGTGCTAACAGGAGTTGTGGAGACAGACCATTCCTTTGCTGGAAATTTGAGTTCATCCAAAGCAACATTACGAGAGATATACATCTTATTAGACACTGGATCTAGGCAACGATATCCATGATGTTGAGATGAATATCCGAGAAAAACACATTGCTTGCTACGAAACTCTAGTTTATGCTTTATGTACGGTCTTAAAAGTGGATAGCATGCGCAACCAAAAGATCGTAAAAAACAATAATCTGGGTTTTGGGAAAACAATTTGAAGTATGGAGACTCATAACCTAGAATGGAAGAAGGAGTTCGATTAATGAGATAGATGGCGGTCATAAATGCTTCAACCCAAAATTTTGTAGGTAAATGAGATTGAGCCAATAATGAAAGTCCAACCTCCATGATATGCCTATGTTTGCGTTCAGCTAGGCCATTTTGCTGGGAGGTATAGGGACAAGAGAGACGTTGATGAATCCCATGTTGGCGTAAAAATTCTTTGAATTGATTGGAAAGATATTCCCCACCATTATCGCATTGAAATTGTTTGATAGTGGTAGAGAAATGATTTTCAGCCAAGGACTTAAATTGTATAAAACAGGAAAGAACTTCAGATTTATTATGAATTGGGTAAACCCATGTAAACCGAGAGTAGTCATCAATGAATAAGACATAATATTTATGACCGTTATTGGACACAACTGGTGAGACCCAAACATCTGAATGAACAAGATCTAAAGGAGACAACACAACACGCATGGAATCCCCAAACGGTTGTTGTTTGGCTTTTCCCATTAAACAAAACTGACAGATAGAGTTTGTTTCAAATGAACCAGAAATAGGTAATTGAAAGGACTTGATAATGTGTTTGGTAATATGCGAGGAGGGGTGACCTAATCTGGCATGCCAAACAGCAGGAGACGTACGAACCCCTATAAGTGCAATTCTCGTGTGAAGCTGATTGATGGTTTGTTGATCAACCTTGATGGGGTACAATCCACCTTCACTCCTGCCTGTTAGCAACGTGCGTCCCGAGATGTTCTCCTTCACAAAAAATTCAGATCCTGTAAGTATAAAATAACAGCCATTGTCTATGCAAAAACGATTAATTGACAAAAGGTTTATTGCTGCCTTCGGGCAGTGAAGAATGTGTTTCAACTTTAGAGTGGAGTCATGTGTTTTTAGCATGCGTGTACCAGTATGCTTAATTTATAGACCATTACCGTTACCCACAGCTACAGTGTCATCTCCTGTATAAGGTTCTGTCATTTGAAGATTGGCAATGTCAGCAGTAATATGCTGATTAGCACCACTGTCAGCATACCATGTATTATCATCGTGCATGGTATTTGATTGAGCTACCATTGCTGCAAGTTGTTGGGGTGGATGACGCCCTTGATAGTTATAGTCATACCTGTGGAAACAATCGAGTGCCAAATGGTTTCTTTTGCCACAAATTTGATAGACGTAAGGATCAAAGGTTGGATCATTTGCCCATGCAGGAACCCGTCCTGTGTTTGCGAGAGGATGCTCATTATTGAAGGAGCCTGTACTGCCATTTCTATTTCCTGTTTGATATTTCTGGGCTGTTGGTGGTGTAGTAAACCGTTGCTGCTGCCAGTTGGTTGGTATGTTCCCAACGTTAGGAGAGAACATATTGCCATTGCTGCTGTTTGGATTGGGTTTTTGACTTGAGGGAGACACGGAAAAACATTGTTGTTGCCAGTTTTTCACGTGTTTCTTCTGATTTCTTGCGCCACCTCCCAGTTTATGAGCAATCATTGCAAACTTATTATGGTCGGTTTGCAAGCTTCGTTGCTGGCTATCAAGGAGCGCTTCAAAGGCAAACAATTCAGATTGAAAATCAAACAAAGATAGTGGCTTCTCACGTTGAGCAAAGTAGCAGTTGGACACAAAAGATGTGTAGGCATTGTTGAGTCCTCCCAAGACCAGTGAGATCAAGTCAGCTTCATCAACAGGCTTACCAATAGCTGCTAATTGATCAGCAAGGGTTTTCGCATGCTCAACAAAATCTGAGCAATTCATTCCTCCTTGCTGCAAGCTTTGCAATTGACGTTTCAATTGATTCACATTAGAGATGGATGGAGAAGCAAAGTGTTGTGCTAGAGCAACCCACGCTTGTCGGGCAGTCTTCAGACCATAGACCATTGACAAAACCTTGTCAGATATTGTGGATTTCATCCAAACCAGTACAAACCGGTTTTTGCGATTCCATAAAGTGAAATCGGGATTGATTTCTCTAGTTCCTCCTTCAGATATAGGCAAGAACTCATTTGGGCATGTCTTTGTTCCATCAACAAAGCACCAGAGATCATGTATGCTGAGAGCATCTTCAACTTGAGAAGACCAGTTTAAATAGGAGGAAGGTCCTTCAAGTTTCACCGAAACAAATTGCAGAAGGTTGTTCGGAGGAGTATAAGTAGCAGCGGAAGAAGACATGATAGTAGGATCTAGCGTGAGCTTTAAAAAAGCTCTGATACCATGAAAGAATTAAAATAACTTTGAAACAGAACAGCGAATACTTGCTGTATTATATTCTCAATGAATGATATTTGTACATATTACACTCATTTATATGCATTTTACAGAGGAACTATACAAGGAAAGTTAAACTAATTATGGCTGATTTCTTCTGTCTTTATATCTGATATCCTCTGCATTCATGTCTAATAACGTTGACATTCTTGTTTAAGGAAAGAAGATCATGGACCGTTGTTGCTGCCATTTATGTGTCATCAGCTGTGACCAGCTATGATCTTGTTGTGCTTGCTGTCATCATTTAACACTTTTCCCCCCGGTGTTCTTCTGTTTTTTTTCTTCTGGTTTCCCCTCGTGACAGTTCCTCTCTTTCCCTCGAGTTTCAAAGTTTTTTTCAGTTTTCAGCCCCCCTGTTAAACGTTCTCTACCAGTGACTCCCCAAAATTTCTCCCCTGTTTTTCATCAGTTTTCAGCCCCCGTTACTGTCTACCTCTCCCCCCCTTTATTTCTGTGTAAATTTGCTTCCTTTTATAGGCAACCTGCAGCATGGTGAGGCATGGGAAGGGTGTCCAGAAATGATGTTTAGGAATGGTGGCTTGTGTGTTGCATAAGGCAGGGGGCATGGTTGAGCATGGCTGCAGCATGGCCATGCTGCCGGTATATTTTTTTTATTTTGAAATAAATAGGTTGTGACAAAAAAGAGTTTTTTGATGGGAAAAACTAGGAAGAATGATGTTTTTTTTGTTCAATTTTGGCTTCCGATTTCACCCGAAAATTTTTTTATCACCAAAAATTCTGATCGTCTCAATTTAACCCACATTAAGCTTCCAAACTTATTTTTTCACCAATTAAGCCCTCAATTAATTTGACCCATTTAAAGTATAATTAAGCCCTTGCGCTTAATTAAATCCTTCAATTGGGCTCTCAATTGATCCCTAAACATAATTACACTTTAAATTAGCCAATGATTAAATCGAATTGGCCCATAAAAATATAATTATGTCTTTTGACTTAACTTTCACGCAGATTTATCCAATAATAAATTATTTTAGCCTTGAATCTGCACTTTCCTTCATTTCTGGGCAAAAAAAAAGGTACGACCGGGCTTTCAAAAACGTCCAAAATTTCCACATTAATTTTTGTCGACACCAGCCCCTTTTATTTTATTTTTTGGTATATTTGGGGAATAACCCAGAAATTGGGTTATGACAATAATAATAATAATAATAATAATAATAATAATAATAAGAAGAAGAAGAAGAAGAAGAAGAAGAAGAAGAAGAAGAAGAAGAAATCTCAACACCTAACAATATTAACAAAAAAAGCAATTAAAAAACTAAACAAATGACAAAATAAAAATAAATATTATTAGATTTTTAAAAATTATTTGAATTGAAGAATAAAAAATAGAGAAAATATATAAAATATCATTTTTGAAATGACCACCAACAGAAATTAAAATGCAAGCATTAAAAAAAATAACATTAAAGAGTGAAAATAATAAAAATTAGTGAGACCATAATTATTGTCAGAGAACAAAATTCCATATATTTTTTTCATATTATTATAGTAACAATATTTCAGAACAATGATATTAAAAAAAAAATCAAAAAAACTTAGGTCATTTATATATATATATATATATATTAAGGCTTTGATATTAAATAAATATTAAAATATATAATTAGTCTGACATACTTAAAAGAAAATAAAATTCACAAATAATCATTATCATTATTTTACATGTCTTATCTATAATAATTAGAAAATTCTATATGTAACAATATTAACAAAAAATAAATATTATTATATTTGAAGAAATTATTTAACTTAAATAATAAAAAAAAAAATAATGTTGCGTGTATGCTGGCCTTTAATTAATGAAATACAAAAAAAAGGTATAAGTGGGAAAAAAATGTAAGAAAAAAGTGGGTCTGGAGATAAAAAAAAATGTATACGTGTGAAAAAAATCATGGTGCACGTAAACTGACCTAGACTCTCCGGTTATAGAAAAAACAAAAAAAAATGTATAAGTGGGAAAAAAAACATCAAAAAAAATGTAAAAAAAAGTGGGTTTAAAAATTAATCATGTTGCGTGTATGCTGGCCCGGACACCCGGTTATTAAAAAAACAAACAAAAAAAAGAAGCCTGATTTTTTAAAAAAAAAAAGGAAATAACATTTTCAAACAGTGAAATCATTGTTCATTTCTGTTTGAAAATGCAGCCTGAGAGATTCGAACTCTCGCTGCAGGGGAAGGGGAAGTCGCACGCCTTAGCCACTCGGCCAAGCGACCTCTTTGTGTAGTTATAGCAATTCCATTTCCGTGTTTGTGGCTGGCGTGATTCGAACTCTTGCGGGAACCTTTGCAGCGCACACTTTAATCACTCGGCCAAAGTCAGTTTGTTGTTGTTCTAGCATGCAAATATTACTTATCTTATTCTAACATTTTACTATTACAATCCACCGTGCATCTGAGTCTTGATGAACAGTGCTACGAACAATTAACAACACTGTTCCAAAACCCATTCTCTTGTAGCTTTTGTGTAAACATTAAAAAAAACTTTAATAACAGTGAAAATAATAAAAATTAGTGAGACCGTAATTATTGTTAGAGAAAAAATTCTATAATTTTATTTTATTTTATAAGATTTATTACTCAGGGACTAAACTGAAATACGTGTGAGTACAGAAACGGACGACATGTCCGGCGACGTGCCAACAGTAATTTAGCAGAATAAATATAAAAAATGGTAAATTACCAGGACACCCCTGCAACCAACTCTTAAATTTTATCTTATTGGGGGACATATCTGTATTTAGCTATTTTTAAAAAATATGAAATGCCCGTGGCACCCCTCCCGGCCAGACCTGATTTTTGTCTTTTTCGAGGGACAGAATAGTTATTTTACTGTGCAAACAAATATTAAAAATTCAATAAACCGGTTGCCCAAACCAGAACGGACCGCACCGAAAATGGGCAATTACCGTGTGACCCCTCCAGGCAAGCGCATTTTTTGTCTTTTTCGAGTGACAAAATCGATATTTTACTGTGCAAAGAACAAAAAAAAGTAGACCGGTGAACCGAACAAACTGAACTGACCCGACCTGATCTGAAAAATAAGTTTTATTATTGTAGTCCACAGTAATTTATCTCATTGTGAACAGTAACTAAACCATGTCTTGGTTTAGCTTTTAGATAACAATTAAAAATACTTTAATTTTACAATTTTTTCTTGATTTATCCTTACCCTGAATTGTTTTATTTCCAATCCTCTGACCAAATGAAATATTCTTCGAAGTAGCTTTTTATTTATTTATTTATTCAAACAATTTTTCTGAAGTCTTTATCTTGTCAACTCTTTTTCATGCAAATAGAAAGTCTGTTGAAAAATTCATAACAGCAATAGTTGACTATTAACTTTGAAAAAAACCCTTTTGCACTCCTCCTCTGCAGACGTAAGAGCTTTTTGTATAATAAAATAATTAAAAAAAGAAAAAAATATTCTAAACCAAATGTTATTGGACGGTAACGGACACCCTGATTTTTAAGGTCACACGCAGATAACTTATACTCATCAAACTTGCGCCTGCAATGCTTATAACAGTCAGATGTATAGACGTGGTCTCATGAAAGAGCGAGTGGCATGAGTCTTGGAAGAAGCAAAATGATTCATTACAACCAGAGATGTAAATCCCGTTCCGTTCCGGCCGGAACGGTCCGTTCCACTGAAAAATCCGGGACAAAACGGCGACGGTTTTTGTCCCGGGTAGAATTCCGGACCGATCCGGCAATTCCGGCCGGAACGCCCCGGTTGCGTACCGGGGGTTCCGTTCCGGTGTCAGCCAAAACGACGTCGTTTACACCAGAATCAAAACGACGTTGTTTAACAGTTAATAAACCCCCCAGACCAGACCCAAACACCCAATTCCCCGATTCCCATTTCCCCAAATCAATTCCCAATTTCCCTTGCCCTAATCTCAAATTGATCTCAACTCAGCTCACAAATCCAGTAATCCCTCACTTGAAAAGCTCAATTTGTAATCTCAATCCCTAACCTAGCTCAAATTCTGAATTCCTAAATTGAAAATCAAAATCACGGCGGCACAATTTGAAGTTTGAACAGCACGGCGGCACAATTTCTTCCACACGGCGGCACAAAATCTTCATTGGTTCTTCTTCCCCAAATCTTCAGTGAAAGGTACACATTCGAGGCCCCTAATCCTTTAATTTTTTGAAAAAGTGAAACTGCCGAAACTTGGCATAATTGATTAAATTGGGCATTTATGTATGGAATGTTTAATTGGAAGATGTTCATTCATGTTGTGTTCCTGATTAAACTGGGCATTCTTGTTAACTAGGAATGATTGTTGATGAATTGTGGGAAAGAGAGTGATTGTCAAAATTGAGTTTGAAACTGCCGAAACTGGGCAGATTAACTCTCTGGAGTTCTTGATAGATTGGTGTAGAAACTGTGAGTGAATGATTGTCAGAATTTTATGAATTTTGTCTTGGTAGATTAACTCTCTGATTTTATGTTGATGTTTTTCATTGTTTTACATTTTTAATGGCTTTTTACTCTGTGGGTTTTCCAAATTAGTGGAAAGGCCAATGTTGTTTGATACTTTGATGCTGTTTTGAGGGAAATAATACCAAGAGGGTGTTGGAAGTGGTTGTTCCTGGGAGCAATTTGTAGAAGAGATATGGGTTTGCGAAAAATATTTGGAATTTCCAAATTAGTGATCGATTGTGAAAAATAGTTTTGGACTATAGGAGTTGATGATATGGGTTTCTGAATGAAAGAAAATAAATAAGAAAAAAAGATAAACATGGATTTTGTTGATTTAACTACTGTGTTTAATTTTTAGAATGTGGAGTAAAGAATGATACATGCCTAACTTGTGTTATCTTTTTACAACAGATTAAATTACATGGCTGAAAACTCATCTAGTGGTGGGACTTCCATTTCTTCAGCTCCAGCAAGATTAGATGATCCAGCATGGGCTCATGGACAGGTGGTTGCTGGTGTAAAGAATGCAAGTATATGCATTTATTGTAATAAACGGATCAATGGTGGTGGTGTTACTCGGTTGAAGTACCACCTTGCTGGTATTAAAGGTGAAGTTGAACCTTGTAAAAAGGTCCCTCCGGATGTTAAGTGGCAAATGAAACAACTGTTAGATGACATGACAATGGAGAAAGAGAGAAGAAAAAGAATTAGAACTGATATTGGAAATTCTCAATCAGTTTCCAATGATGAAGAAGTAGAAGAGGGTGATGCTGCAAATCCTCGTTCGGGTGATATATGTTCACAAACAAGTAGAAGAATGACAGTGCAAGGAACAAGTACATCTAGAAGAAGGATTCCTTTATTTGCTCCACGAACTACCCCGGGTTCCCAACCTAGTATTAGAAGTGCAATGGCTACTAAAGAGATGGAACACAATGCAAGAAAAGTCGTAGCAACATGGTGGTATGATGCTAATATACCGTTTAACAGTGCTAATTCGTATTATTATCAGCCAATGCTAGATGCCGTAACATCCATGGGACCTGGGTTTAAAGGCCCATCATATCATGATTTAAGAGGATCACTTTTGAAAGATGTAGTTCATGATGTCCATGAATACATTTTATGTATCAAGGCTGATTGGAGACTTTATGGATGTTCAATTATGGCTGACGGGTGGTCAAATAGGAGGAATGCACCAATTGTGAATTTCCTTGCCTATTCTCCGAGAGGCACCGTATTCTTGAAGTCTGTTGACACTTCAGGACTTCGAAAAGATAAAGAGACATTGCTGGAGATGTTTGATGAAGTTGTCAAAGAAGTTGGACAAGAGAATATTGTCCAGTTTGTTAGTGATAATGAGGCTTCATTTAAGGCTGCTGGGAAAGATTTGCAGCAAAGGTATGACACCTTTTTTTGGTCTCCTTATGCTGCCCATTGCATTGATTTAATGCTAGAAAATATTTGTGATCCGAGATATTTTCCAATGATTGATGAAACCATTAAAAATACAAGAAATATAACCAAGTTTATATATAATCATGCATGGGTTCTAGCTTTGATGAGGAAAGAATTCACAAATGGACATGATTTATGTCGTCCTGGCATAACAAGGTTTGCAACCTATTTCTTAAGCCTCCAATGTTTACTGAAGTTTAAGAATGAGCTTCGACAGATGTTTACTTGCACAAAATGGGTTGAATCAAGTCATGGCAAAAGTCGGGTTGGAAAGGAAATTGCTGCTATAGTTTTAGAAGATAAAGACTTTTGGCCGAGATGTGCACATATAGTCAACGTCAGCGAGCCTTTAGTACGAGTTCTAAGGTTAGCAGACAGTGAAGAAAAACCATCAATGGGATATTTATATGAGGCAATAGATAAAGCAAAAGAAGTCATCAAAACAAGGTTGAAAAATAGAATGTCTCAATATGGACCATATATTCGGGTAATTGATGCTAGATGGGATAAGCAACTTCATAGTCCATTACATGCAGCAGGATGTTTTCTTAATCCTGGAATATTTTTTAGGCCTTCTTTTTCAAAACAAAAGGAGGTAACTCGAGGTTTGCTTACCACAATTATGAGATTGGATTCCTGATTGTGATACTCAAGATAACATCAGTGCCCAAATTGAGGAGTATAAGAGAGCAACTGGTGATTTTGGTATAACCCTAGCTATTCGTCAAAGAGAAAAGTTAAATCCAGGTAATAACTTTTATTTTTTACAATATAATGTCTTTTTTTTTATCTATAATATTTGATTTATTCAAATTTTCTTATCTAGTTTCATGGTGGGAGCAATTCGGCAATGATACTCCAGAACTTCAAAAGTTTGCAATTCGAGTTCTTAGTCAATGTTGTAGTGCAACTGGGTGCGAAAGAAATTGGAGTGTATTTGAATACATCCATTCAAAAAAGCGAAATAGGCTTGAGCATAAGAGATTAAACGATTTAGTATTTGTTCGCTATAATCTAAAGATTCAACAGAGGTAAAATATCAATATTATTATATTAGTAATTATTTTCTATTACATTGCTATTAATTTTTTAATTTCTTTCGTGTTTATTCTTTGTAGGAATATGAGCAGAACAAGAGATGCTTTAGATCCCATTAGCTTTGACAATATTGATCTATTGAATGAATGGATTTGTGAAGAACCCGGTCTTCTTGATGGAGATGACATAAGTTGGGAGAGTATCGAAGCACCTTTCGCTACTTTAAATTTAGATGATGAAGAAACATGTGTAAATGAGGAGAATAAGCTTAGTGGAAATGACCAGCTATTGGAATGTCTTGTTGACAACTTTCCTTATGTTCCACAGCAAGATCAAGATCCTTATTTTTATATTAATGATGTAGAAGATGTTTGATGTATTTTTTTTTTATTTTAGAACATTTTACTTTCATAATATTTTGGAATTTTAAAGATGTTTCTAATTTTGAGATTATGTTTGTATTGTATAATTTAAATTTCATTTATCTTGAATTTAAATTATACTTGTTAAATTAATATTTTATTTTTTTCATATATATAATTAAATAAATATGAACAGTACAAAACCAGAACGGAACCCCGGAATGCACCAAAACGGGAACGTTCCGTTCCAAACAAAAAACCAAAACGGTACCCAGAACGGATTTTACAACAGCAAAACATGTGGGGGGAAAAAACATTTACACGCAGCTTTTGTTGTAATTGTAAGCGACGTAGCTTCATCATTTGTTCTCACAATCACAGTTTAATGCATGCTGAAGCAGCAAATCATATATCCAGTCCACTGTGATTGTGAGTCTGGATAAACAGTAAATGAATAGTGACCAAACAATGCCGAAGCAACAAATCATATATCCAGTCCACAGTGATTGTGAGTCTAGATAAACAGTAAATGAATAGTGACTGAACGTTTTACTTTAGCTTTCTTACTAATACACACACACTACAGAAGAAAACTAGCTGGATAAACAAGAAAGGTCGCCTGCTCAAAATGACGACTACTTGACTCCTGCAAATTTTACCAGTGTTATGCATGGCGTGACCTTGAAGGATCCTAGATAGACAGAATCGAAGAAGAAAATCATTATATTGATTCTTTCTTCAATAACAAACTGAACTTTTGCCAATCAAACAAGGCCTTGCACATCCTTGCCAAGAAACCTTCTCCAAATGAATTGATGGAAGCCTCAAAAACTAATTGCAACCACAGATGTTGCTGCCACTGAAATTGGCAGATTATGGTGGCAAGTAGAAGGGTATACTGGCTCGATCCCAATTAGAGTGCCAAATATGACTTTGTTTGCAAATTGTTATTGGTGCCTCTCAGACAGCAGAACCTGTGAAGAGAATAACTTGTTAAATGTGATAGAAGAATGCTACCAATATGAAAATAAGCATGCAAAAGTAAACACGAAAAACATTTAAGAAATCGGATTTGATCCAAATTTTATTAGCAAGCAATCTATAAGTCAGTTGGAGATCCTGATAAATCTCTACAAAGAATAAGAGGCATAACTGGATAAAAGAACGATAGAGCAAATCTTTGGCTGCTGTAAGGCTAAAGTATGTGAGCAAATACAAAAGCCAAAGATTTGACTTGGATGAAGTATTTGCTCACATTGACCGAGCAAAACTTGACCAGAAAAGAGACAAACAACTGGCAGTTCTAGATATCAGCCAGTCGAGCTGGCATGAATGAAAAAACATTGCTTGAAGATTAGAGCAGAAGGTCTTGCTTATCTTCACAAGTTTTTACATTTACCAGCATGGATCTGCATATATGGTCTAAAAGGCCACCAGATTAATGGCCCCAAAAGTTCATAAAACATTCTTATCCCAGCAGATCCCAGGAAAAGTAACTCCATTTTGGAAACACGCTTCTCATTCTACTAGTGCCCAAACCAGAGTAGTACAACCAGCAAGTTTTGCAAGCAAAGCAAGCTGCTTATGAAAACCTTGTATTTCAGTTTAATAAAGTATCAGCTTGTCTATCAATCCTAACAAAGAACTTAAAACTAGATTTTGCACCTAATATAATGATGCACCAAACTTAAACAAAACCAATACTGTCTCATTTACTCTCATAAAAAGGTCCAAAGCAAGCTCTTGAGTAAATCCACTATCTATGTACTCATATTTTAGTTATGAAACTGACATTAGCTTCTACGAGAGGGAGGGAGAGAGAGAGAGGGAGAGAGAATGACATGACATACCCCATGATCCACCATGCCGAAGGCTACAATTTGATGGCCAAAAGGTCATGAGCCCTAAACAAGAAACATAAAAGTATCAATCACACTTTATCGTAGATAAGATAACAGCACTGCTGAACATATATATATATAGAGAGAGAGAGAGAGAGACATGAGAATATGTCAAAGGAGGAAAGAAACATAAATGCTTGACAAAAAAAAAATACTGGCATCCACCTAAGATACAATTAATTACCATTCTCAAGGAAATATATATATACACAAATGCATAACACCACCACCAAGTCTATTCACTACTTTGACAGAGCTGTTTCAACATGTAGTATGCCAACTACATGACAATCTAAAATCACATCCAGCTAATTAAAAAAACTGATCAGCATATCAGAAAAGGTAGGCTACAGGCATTTGGAAAGCAATGCTTGCATTAAAAAAAAAATTCTAGGAAAATCCACTAACAAAAAATAAAAGAAATGGATGGAGCATTATAGCTTATATGACCCTATCCACCATTCACAAAATATAGTAAAGAACAATGCAACTATAGTAAAATGTAGTGGAAAATATTAAAAAATAAGCATCAATACAAGCACCATTTATACTTAACATCTCTGCAATATAAAGTAAAATATTTTGCTTAACACATGCTGCTCGATCAAATATTAGCTTTTCTAGAGACTAAAATTTCAACAGAAAAAATAACTTTCAACTTCAACACACAATATATTGAGTTGACAAATGAAAATCAAGATAGGCAATGAGCCTATAAGAAAAGGCAAAACAGCAGCATGTCGATCGTCCTGAAGTGGTTGTTGTAAACTATAGGCTCACAGCCCTACTTGATTTTTCAATCTGAATCTAGCCAACTAAAATCCTACCAGTTTAGATTTTTTTTATGTGGGTAAGAGGGATTGATTCCTATTCAGATTGCAATGTTTACAATCATACCAAGGACACTCTCTCAACTTAGCCAACAAGGACCAGTTTTAGATTTTATCAGATCAAGACAAATGTGAAACACGGAGTGAGTGAAAAGTAGGACAATTCTCCAACACATGCTTATAACACCTATCCAAAATCAACAAAAGAAGCACTGATATGACCAAGACAATGACCAGTGATGCTGCCAGCATATTCACATCTGTCAGGATACATATGAATTCAAAATCACAACACATTTTCTAGTTTTATCCTTACAGCAGTATAACTCTGTCAAGATGCTGCTTCCTAGGAAGTTCATCACCATCAATGCAAATCCCTTCATTTAATTGTTTCTCCTAATATTTCTTATTCTCCTGCACTACCGAGATCAGGAAATGCCCCTAAAACTTGCATGCAAAAAAAGAAAAATAAATCTTAAGAACAAAATAATGAACAAAAAAAAAGAAGCAAACCAATAGCTTCCCAATCAGAGAAATACAATATATAATGAATAAAACATAAGACATCTAGCAATATCCAAACATTGCAACCAGAAGACAGCTCAAGCAGTCTATTTTCTTGACTTCGAAATGCCTCAACCATTGTTTACTTTTGGCTCCTATCATTCGCTACAACCAAGATATTGGCACCAAGCTACTAGTGTACTTACAGGGAAGAAATTAAAAAGATTTTGACTGGGAAAAAAAAGGAGGGATGGAGATACAAATAAAAGACAGCATGCTCACAGAAATTTATCACTTACTTGACCATAAACCTCATCTCGCAGCTTCACAGTGGAACATGTCTCGCCGCATGACCAGCATACCTTGGCCAATGAATAAAAGTCTAACCAACACTCAGCCACTGATATTTTAAACGAGATGAATTCATTTCATAGGGGAAAAATGAATGGTGTTTCTCCACATGATAGACTAGTAGTAGAGGAGAAGGCCTCCCGTTCAGGAGCTGAGAGCCTCCAACTTAAAAGTTCAGTTCCATTTTTCAATGTTATTTCTCACCTTAGTCATAATGGGAAATTCATTGTTGCAGGAATGACAAATCATCTAATGGTGAGGGGAGGTGTATCTTCTACCTTGACAAACAACGTAATTTTGTGATAGAAAGCATGTTTTCGTGTTTTCTTTTCTCCCTTTGTGGAAGGGGGAGGGGGGCATGGAGCTCTCCCTCAAAGAAGAACAAACTTTGACTAAATCCAAATAACTAAGCCTGATGTCAGTGCTCTAAGATCCCAGAAGAAATAAATGCAATGCCATCATAAAGGAAGAGGAGTAAAACAAGCCAGCTAAGAACTTTGCCAAAATGCTAAAGGTTTGCTTGACTGCATAGTCCTGGTCGCTGAAGGTGAAGAAATGAAAATGGTATATATGTACAATAAAGCTAAATTAACATCTATAAACAAATTAAATGTAAAATTAGGTCAACTCTAGGATGTTAGAATATTACATAAGCCAATTCACTTTTGGACTTGGTTAATAAATATTAAGAAATATTTGCATGAAATTTTGGAATTAATTACCATTTTAGGCCTAATTTAGGCTTGTCTTGCTGTTGACTAAACCCTGCATTTAACACCTTTTTGAAGCCTAAAACCTGATTATTTCGTAACTATCAACCATCAATAACCCCTTTTAAGCCTAAATTTGTTTGTCTAGCAATTCCTGCAACCCGATTCTCAAATTCCAAATGCAGCCATTGAGTTCCTTTAAACCCTCAACCAATTCAAACCTAATCAGACTAGCCCTAAAATCATATTTTTATCATTTCAAACCTTAAATCCTGATTTTTCATATTTAGTTCCAAATCAGAATGTAAAGTATAATAGAAGGATTCTTCAAGACAGTTTGGCATCAAAACAACTACAAGAGCATCTTACTCTGAATAGTAAGAATCCCATACCAGTTAGAGATTAGTCAAAATCTGAGTGTAATGAGAAGAGAATTTGCAGAGCAATGCCACAGTGCAGATGTCAAATGGACTTAGAAGTATAAAATATAAACACTAGACTGAAACATCGAAGTACAAAGCATAAAAACTAAACTGAAACAAGGTAGCTAACTGAAGAACTAAGTAAAGATCTCAAAAGCGGTAATGATTTGAATTTGATCACACATTGTAGAGCAATTTTCTTGGTCAATACAAAAGAGAATTTCAAGACAAGAACTGCTTGAAATGTAGGCGTATCGCATGTCAGCAGGTCAATTGATTTAGCTTTACACTCGTCCTTTTCTCCGGAAACAGAAGAAAAGGAGAAAAGAGGGTGGTGGGAAAATGGCATCCTAAAGAAGAAGCTATAAACTTAATGAAAATAGTAACCAAAGGATAGATGATTTTCATCACCTGCTCAATGGCAGGTCAGGGGTCCCCAAGTTTACTTTCACTGAACATTGAAGATGCTCTCAAAACAGCAACACTATCCTAATGGTTAAGGATGCATCCTAACAAACCACCAGTAAACTTACTGGAAGTTGTAACAGATAATTATAGATGGCTCATCGACAACTCAATGGCAGATCAAACATCACCAGTTAAATTCATTTGAACCTTGAAGATGCTCACCAAATAGCAGCTTTATCCTCATTTTACCATTTTAGTTGCCAAAACTACCAACAGATTCCAGAGATCAATGTTTCTTTCTATATTTAAGAAAGAAATTAATATCTGGGACAACAAAAAAACACTCAAGCAGAACCTTTTGAGCTAAGATCTGAAGTAAACCAACTAAGGTCTGCAATAAAGTGGAGCTAGATGAACGGTAAACTTCACAATAACAATTATCAGAAAGTGCCTCAAAGCAAACTCCAGAAGTTCAGGAGATCACAGAGCAAAATATTTAACATAACCCACTTGTTCATCCACCACACGGTTCCCTAAAGTTCAATGCCCCCTGAATATGGTGTTTGTCTCAAAAATTGATTATTCACAGCCAGATGTCTCACAACTGAGAAGCATAATAAACAATATACAGCTGTGAAGCATGAAAACCTGACCTTTTCAGTATATGAATTGCAATTCATGAGTTCAAGCATGGACAAAATTCACACCATAATGCATTAAAAGAAGGGTTTATGCAAACATTGGCAGTAGAAGATGACAAATTAATGTAGTGCACTGCACCCCGAAAATAATATGAACTGTCATTATTAGCAGGTACAACTTCATCAAGTGAAATAGATGAGCAAGACTCTTAAAATAAGCATACTGAGATAACAGTTCAAACCCAAACCCAAGTATCTAATAAAGTGCAGCCTAGGATACCATTTGAAACACATCTTAGCTTGGTTTGAAAGCCAATCTATCTGGGTCCTTGTGCTCGCTGCAAATCATATGCACCCCAGGAACCAGGTCCAGCTCCATACTGAGGAAAACTTTCAGCATTAGCTTGCACCTGAAATTTTCCAGAATGAGAGATATTGAAACTCATTTCCCAGAACACAAACATGTGCGTGCACATAAAAATAAATTTGGAAACACACATTGAGATCTTACAGGATTCATGCTGTAAACAGACTGATATGGATTTGCTGCATATCCAGTTTCCGGGTTTCCGTAATTTGCATTATAAGCTGCAGCTGCATAGAAAACTTCAGATTATGAAAACTAAGAGCCAAATGTCAGCAAAAGTGATGCACCAATCTCTAGAGTGAAAATAGAAACTAAAGGAAGGCAGTCCATAAACATTTCTTGTTTAAGAGATTGATCTCATTTAGGACACTTCATATCAGACACACCAGTTGACCCTATCCATCATCTAAGAGGAATAAAATCATCTAGACACTTGCCTTTAAAAGCAGTTAACACGGGGGGGGGGATTATACAAGTTTGAACATTTGATTTCTGTACTTTGTTTTTCACATTCAAGGTACACATTGACTTGTTTCCAGCCTCACTAACTAACTCAATCAATTAACACCACGATCCCCATTAAGTATTCAAACAACAGAGTACCTGGATTTCCTACAGCGGCGGCGGCACGAGCTCTCTTCTCTGCATTAGCAATCTCTGCCCGAAGTTTCTCCATCTCCCGAGCCATGCCAACCAGTTTTTTCTCCATCACCACACCATGCTCGTAATTCTCCGCATAGCCTTTCTTCTCATACTCGATGGCAGCTCTACGTGCAAAAATAAAAAAATAATAAGAAATTCAGGGCTCAAGTTACATCGCACTAAACAATAGAGATCATGCAACTTTTACCGCGCACGCTGCAGTTCCTGCTTCATATTTTCAATTTCAGCCTTCACAGCTGGCACTTGTTGCAAATCTACATTATACCTAGACAAATCTTGACCCATCGCCTGCATCCGACCCGTAAGCTCCTGCTTTGCATCAGTAAGTTCTTTAATATCAGAACGCACATGATGAAGCTCATTCCGCATAGCTTCCACCCCACGAAGATCCATCTTCATCCTCACAGACTTCTCATGCAACTCCCTCATCTGAACATCCTTCTCGGCATGAAATGCATCCCCAAAATGTGCCATCCTATGCAACTCATGCTGAGCAGCTTCCAATTCCTGCTTTAATGCAACATGGGTCGCAGCAAGGCGCTGGTTGTCAGCTAACAAAACTTGAATATCTTGGTGCTGGGCTGCAAGACGATCCTCAAACATAACGTGATGAGGAGGAAGGCGCCTGGGGTCCATCCCAAACTGGGGTTCTCTCATATCCTCTAATAAACCTGGATGGGGAGGCAATGGTCCAAGTCCCCTGCCAAAGCGAGACTCATGTATGGCAGCCGGTGGTAGTGAAGGGTGAGGTCCACCTTTCATGGGAAGAGGCGGTCCTCGATTTCTCGCAGACATATTTCTACTGTTTATTTATTAAAGAAAAATCCAAACCTGAAAATTAAAACCAACAAAACCATAGTAATAAATCTTTAAGACGAAATCAGCATAGCAATATTCTAAATTTCAAATTTGTCACAGACTAAACCCTAAAAAAAAGAGATAGGTTGATTGAAATAATGAATAAAATAGGGAAATCAAGAAATGTTAAAAATAATAATAACAATTAGTAGTAGTGTAGAATTACTGACCTTTGGAGGAGAGGAGAGGAGAGGAATTTGGATGGTTGAAAGACACTATAAAAGAGAGAGGAGAATTATAATCAGACGGACAATATATATTTATAAAATATCTATTATATTTCTATGATACTAATTAGTTAATTAATTTAACTAATTATAATCTAAAGTCAAATTTGGATGGAAGCCTGGGTAAAGTACGAGAGGAGATGTTGAAGAAGAAAGAAAACAAAGGTCTGGCAACTCAACGATTGAAAGCCCAGAAGAAGAGAAGACAGGTTTTATTATTCTTTTCTTTTTTTTAAATATTCTAATTAATATATCGTGCGTGGTTGGGCTCAAATATTAAAACGGCCCAAATAAATCCCATTAGCTAATGTAAATACTAATTAAACATTGAATTACATTAAAAAATAAAATAAAATAAAAAGTCGCTGCACAAATACTGTAATGTAGCCCTAGATTCATGGGCACAAGAGACTGCACTGCAATACCAAAATTACAATTTTGCCTTCCTCCACTAAAAATCTGGGCTTGTCTTCTATTATTTTGTTTTCCACAGTAAAATTACTAACATAAATTTTAAAGCCGGAAAAGAAAATTGAGCTATAGTATAGGGGTTGTTTTGACTTTTTTTAATAACATAGTAAAATGACTTAATTGTTCTTGATTTCAAAAACTTCAAGCTTATATCAAGGGGGCACTTTGGTCTTTTCACCATGTTTTTTTTTTCAATTTCCTGGTTAGACCGAGGGTAATTTGGTATTTTAGCATTGATAAAATATTATTTAATATTAAAAAGTTCATGGTGTGTGCTACCCATGTGAGAGTTTGGGGCAATGTGTGCTTTTTTGGAGTGATACTTGTAAGATTCGTTCGGTGTCCAACCGTCGACTCATGTGGCATCATTGGAACCTTCAAGGCAATCCCTCCATCATTAGGGGAGTGTGTGATCAAATTCCATCTCCATTAGCGTCAACGGCCTTTTTTTCCTTTTCTTCATGATTTTCGCATTTATACAAAGTTTTAAAATTATTTTTCAATTAGTTTTCTTTCATACTTGGTCGCTCTTATTTTTATTCTTGTTTGTCTTATTCTAAGCAATTCATGAGACTAAGATTTTCTTTTAATTTCATATACCTTTGATTTTTTTATTTGTTAGATTTTATCCTTATTTTTTAATCATTTTCTTAATTGATTTTTTTTCAATTGCATCTCTCAGTATTTTATCTCAAATGTGAGCCTTATTCTCTTAATTATTATTATTTTTTAGATCATTTTTATTAAAACTTTTTTTTAATTTCATCTCTTGGTATTTTGTTGATTAAGATTTGACTTCATGATTTTTTTATGTTTGTCTTCCATGGGATAATTATAGTCTAAGAACTCGAGTTACGAGTTTGGAAAGTTAGACCTAAGTCCTCTGAATCTTTTTTACAATTAATTTTTTTATTTTATCTTTTTATAAGGTTATTCAAATCTCATGTGTCGAGTTGTGAGTTTTGCGGCTTAACTTAGGTTAACTCGAGTCAAATTTGTTTTGTTCAATTTATATGTCATTGTCTAGGACCAAGTTTTTTTAATTCGAGATGGTTTTTAAATTTGATTTTTTTAAGGATTTCATCCTTCTTTAGTTTTATTTTTCCTATCAGATTTGATCATCATTCTTTTTGTTGTTATTTTTTATACTTTAGAAAAACTTTTAAAAACGATATTTTTTTTTAATTTCATCCTTAAATATTAAATTGATTAGGAATTGAGTTTTTTACTTGAACCTAGATGTAGGATTTTTGCAGTTACTGTTTAATGCTTTTAAAGTTTTGTTCCCTATCAAGTTTAATCATCATTCTTTTTATTATTATTTTCGTTTATTTTTGAAAAAAATTTATATTGACATTTTTTTATATCACCTTTCAATGAGTTTATTGATTGAGCCTAGATATAGGATTTAAGAGTTTTTGAGATAAAATCAACTTTAAGAAATTCGCACAAGTTCACTCTTTTTTTTTAAGGTCATAGTTTTTTAATATCATCATTTATCTCTTATTCCATTAGAGATTAGACTATGTTATTTATATTTATTTGAGTTTATTTTGGAATTTTTTTAAATATAATTTTGTTTTATTACTCAACATTAGATTGGTTAGGATTATTTTTTTTCCATTTTCATACTTCAAGGCAGGGTTGTCAATACCGTTCCATTCTAGCCGGAACGTTCTGTGCTATTAAAAAAACCGAGACAAAACGGCGTCATTTTCATCTCGGTTTTAATTTCGGCCCGTTCCAGAAATACCAGCCAAATTTCGGCTGGAACGGCGGTACTGTTCCGGGTGTGCCGTTCCGGCCTTAAAATCCTCATTATTTTGATTAACTTGTGATTGTGTTTCTAATTTTGAGATTATGTTTGTTTGACTTTGTGTGTATATTGTATAATTTAAAGTTAATTTATCTTGAATTTTAATTATGCTTGTTAAATTAATATTTTAATTTTTTCATATATATATAATTAATTATATATGAACAGTACAACCCCGAAACGGCACGCCGAGATGCTCCGAAACCAAAACATTCCGTACCAATAGAAAAACCGGAACGATATTAACAACCTTGCTTCAAGGTTAAATTTTCTCTTATATTTGGCTTCATTATTTTCTTCAATTTCTTTTAAATTCATTTATCATAGTCTCATCATGTAAACTGCAGGCTTGATAGGTTAGCTTGGATTTACTTTGGTTTTCTTAGGATTTTTTAATTTAATATTCTTTATATTATGTCCTTCATTATTAGGTTGTTTTTATAATTAAGCTTCATAATCCTTTTTGGTTTTATCTTTTATTGAGTTGTTTGGTTTGCCTGGTTTATGCGTTGTTCTTTTCTTTTTTAATTTCATCCCTTGGCATAAGATTTGTTTGGAGTTGTGCTTTGATTTTTTTTTTCTTTATGTTAGTTTATCCTAATCTCACAATCTGATTTTCATGTTTACCATGCTTACTTAGGTTGATCTATATTGAATTTTCTTTTTTTATTTTTTTTTCAATTTTCTTTTATTTCCATTTGATTGGATGGAATCTTAAGCTTCACCGCATGTTTTGTTTCGGTAATTATTTCAATAGGTTCCTATTATATGTTTTCTTAAGATTTTTCTATTTACTATCATTATTTGGTTTTTTATTATCTAATTAAATTATAGTAGTTTTTTGCCTAATCAAATTTATGCTCCTGAGTCACATTTTTATTACTTATTTGAAACATCCTTATATGGCTTGAGCATTGTTTTTTTAATACAAAAATTGTCCCAGCCCATGACACAACATCGGCAGACAAATTTAATTAAATACCATAACAAAAAGCCACAAGGAATAAATGTGGCTTGTGAAAAGATTCATTAAAGTCACATAATATCTCTTTTTTTTTAGAAAAATTCTTTTTCAATCATTTTTTTTTATTTGATCTTTTACACATTTTGTTAATTTAGATTTGAGCCTAATTATTTGTTTTGTATTCATTTTTTGGGAGGTTTTCATGAATTGATTGTTTGCAGGGGGATCAAAATGGAAAGTTGGAAAGTTGGAAGCCCTTTTATTTAAAAAGATGATATATGTTTTTTTACCTTTTTGTAGTTATCTTCTCCTTCTTCTTTGGCTACTGAATTTGTTTTCAAGTGTCAATATATTTTATTTCATGAGATATATGTCTTTAAAATGTTTTCACATGTCATATTGCAAGGAAAGGTAGAGAGGCTTCATAAATATTTTTTGAATTAGGATGAATTTTAAGGTTTTTAACTATTAACTATTATTTTGAGGTTCGATATATAAGTTCATTGAAATTTATGTGGTGCTCCCGAACTGTTTTAAAATGAAAAAAAAAAAAAAATGATGTTTTGTCCACAATAGAGATGATTTTCTAGCGATGAGAGCATTTGGGAAGCACGTGAAAAATGCTTTTCAAAAAAGTTTGATTTTTTTTGGTTTTAAATTAAATTATTTTTAGGGTTTTTGTTTTTGTAATTTCTCCAGCCAAAAAAATGTCCATCTGGACCCTTTTAACTAGTAATATATAGACATATTGTCACACACACTGTAAATGTTAAATTACGTCTTCTAGTCTTGAGTCAAATTAAAATTAAAAATCAAAAATTAAAATTAAAAAAAAGTAGTATCCTGCAGGAGGAAGCCTAATGATCTTCCATGGTGTAATATCCTGCAGAGTGTTTTACACTGTATTTTAAGAGTGTTTTTAAAAAATTAAAAATAAATCATTTTTATTTTTTATTTTAAATTAAAAAAATTAATCTTTTTAGACCATTTTTAATGCATTCTAAATAAAAAACAATCATAAACACACTCCTAAACAGGCAACAAAACTGTGACGTTTTACATCCCAGCACCTCAGAATTTACACCTATAAGTGAATACAGAGCCTGATAATTTCATTTTCTGGAATTGGAACCCTATCGTTGGCAAGAAAATTGATGATATAGGAGTGAGAGCAGCGCTCGATATCTTTGACAAGGGTAAACGAATAAGAAAAAAATATTTTCCTTTCTACAGAAATTATTTAAATTTTGTTCATCGATTTATTATTTTTTCGACCTTGATTTACACAGTATTTAATTATTTAACACCCCTTGTGTTATACAACTGCAATGCATGATCTATTAACTTCTTTTTTAAAATTAAATAAATAAATAATGGTGGACAGTACAAACATCTACCATTATCAAGTGACCAAGTAATGCTGTGTCCACTAACACAGCATCCAGTAAAATTTTATTTCTGGAAGAATAATGATGTTCATCACAGATGAAACAACATTACAAGTAAGGGAGGGGCAACTGATCAGACAACATTAAAATGGGAGATCAGGAGGAACAGATAAGAGGAACATATGAGGCTCCTACGTCTTAACCAAGTGATAAAATCAAATATTGAAATAGCATTTGAGAAAAGGTAAGAGTAGAGTAACTCAATAGAAAAGGTTGCGACTTGGAAAGCAGACCTCAATAAATGGATGCCATCACCAGGGAGAAAAAAATATTCTCAGGAGTCCGGCTCCCAATCAACACAATACTTGCAAGAGTTTTTGTGCAAACATCTCGGAAACCACGGCCAGATTGAAAAAGCAAACAGCAACCGATCGAGACACTGCCTTGGATAACAAGCAAACAGAACAAACGTTAGCTTTACTAGCTGCTAGTTAAACCATGAATTCCATGCAGGAATAAGAACAGCTGTTAATGGATTAGATTTCCTAACATTCGATATGAGACAAATATATATTCAAAACACCAACAACTAATAGCATATTTATCCAAACTGGAGAGCAAAGCGACTAAAATCATGAGTTGACATCCTTTTCTCTAAAATTTTGAAAGTGGAGCCAGTAAGAATTATAAGGTGATTTCTTTTATGCTCTGCATTCAGCAATCCAATGGACTTTTGACTGTACAATGGAGGCCTTAACCTCTTTTTTTATTGAAAGGATGAGAAAAAACTACACAAGTTGTTTTTCTTTCTTCTTTCTTTTTTTGTTCATATGCCAAATAAGACTTACTGTACACATTGTATTAAGGATTTTTCAAAGTTACTAGAATTACAGGCTTAAGACAAGGGGATTGTGTTTCTCATTTATGTCTTAAAGCAGAGAGAATCAAAATATGAATATTGAGGTGAAGCATGTGCTAGGATGATGTATATCAACCCTGATATCGAAAGGATGGGCAAGGAAATAGATTTGACGATTTAAGGCAAGAACAGAAATAGTGGATGCACGCATCAGCAGTGCACTGAAAACATGAACAAAAGAAAAAAACCACCGCTGCTGGATTGAATTTTGATTACCAACATGTGTGCGCGCACACAAAAGTGACCGAAGAGCATAAGATTGGATCATGTTGGCCATGTATATGTTCCTCTAGGGCCTTTACTCTTCTTATAACAGTTGCACCAGAAGCCTAGATTATCGTTTAATTAGGAAGTTGGATATACCGATGGATTCATATCAATTTAAAATCATACAAAATATGGAAAGAAAGACAGCACACAAAGACTCCTTGAAACAAGAAGTTCCAAAGCATCCATTATCTAGACTACGTTATGAATACACTCCTATTTGAAGCATTGTCCAGGCAAATCAACATGCCCTGGCACCCCAGAGCATTATATACCACAAGCATCAAGATAGATCAATCTCATACAATGGAAAATAATCACAAATAACAAAACAATTGAATTGAGGCATTACTGGTTCCTCACCTTCTTTTGCCAGCATGTCCATGTTATGCATGCGAAACTATCAAGGGTTCTTTGGACTCTTGTATGGATTTCTTCTTATAGTGAAAGTATAACAACAATTGCATAATTCCCAAAATGGTACCAATGCCATTTGGAACCTGAAGTTTAAATGGAAATCAAACCTGTTAGTGGGCAAACTTACCCAGGCTAATATATATACGGCTTGTAAATGAAAAGCATAAATATAAATTCATCCATATACAACTACATAGTTATGAAAACACACTCATAAATTTATGTTACATAAAGAGGGGCATAATAGTTGGAATTTATGGCTTAAAATAAATAATGACTTTGCTTGAATTGATTTGTTGATTTAATTGAGTAAATTGAGTTACAATACATTGCTCCACAACCATGAAAACCCTAAGATTTGGACTTTGTCTTGACACTTTTTTCCTGGTTGGATATAATCTTATGTGACTTGACTCCGCGCGGGCACACACACACACATGTATGTTGCATAAATTTTAGAGGGAGGATAGCCGAAACTTCTTGTGGCCATCACCTTTGTTTGTGATTTTGCCATCAATAGAATTACTGTAGTATTTTCTTTAGTGATTTCTTGGATGTAGTTGGGATTTTGGGTAATGAGTTAATTGTGTGCTTGATTATTGATTGTAATTCCCAATATTTGATAGTGAAGTTTTGTAGAGCAAGCTTTTCAGAACCACATTATATTTGATGTCCCTTTTATTTTGTGTTATTGTTTGGTTTGCTTAGGTGTTGCACAATAACTGGTATCAAATTCTGGTTGATTCAAGAATTAAGCAAATCAAATGGAGATGATGAGGACACGAATTGGTGTAATGAAATAAGAGATCAAATTGTTTGATGGGACAAAAAAAATTCATTCTTTGGCAAAGCACAATAAAGGATGTTTTAATAGCTTAAGGACTTGATATTGTTGTTGAAGAGACTAAGCCTGAAATGAAGGATGTTGATTGGAACTTAATTTAGAAGGAAATGGCGAGTTAGATTCAATTGGCATTGGCTTCAAAGGTTAAGTACAATGTCCTAGGCAAGTTGACAACTAGAGGCATCTGGGATAAGTTTGAGAGTATTTATGCTTCCAAGTCATTAACTAATCATTTTCTTTTAAAATTGGATTAATATTTGATGAGGATGGATGAAGGAACGAGCATCCACATCCATCTTTCAAAATTTAACAGGTTGATGACGCATATAGTTAATGCTGGAGAAAAGATTGAGAATGATGAGCAATCCCTCCTTCTACTATCATCTTTGCACATCATACAAGTCATTGGCACAAACAATTCTAGTTGGATGGTAAACTTTGGGTTTGAATGATGTGACTACAATTTTAATAGAGAATGATACGTTTTAGGAGTAGAAAATAATGTTAGAGATGACAAGGCTTGGTTGTGGAAGGTTCATCTCGAAAACAAAACTATGATTATCATGGTAGAGATATGGCATGAAGATTTAGACTTGATAAAAAGGATCTAGATTAAATTATAGACCTAGAGTTGATTACAATAACACAGAATGCTTTTATTGTCAGGGAAAAGGCCATATCCAATAACATTTTGAGAAGATGAAAACCAACATAGAATAGATGAAACTAAACTGCAAGAAGTTTGGAGATGCTGCAGTTGCCATGATTTTACATGCTTCTTCCATACATTTTCAAAGAAAGAATGGTTTGATAATTGTGAAGAATTTGGCGGAGATTTTGAGTGCTAGTAGATGATAATGAAATTAAAGTTAATGGAATTTGTATTGTTAAAATTAAGATGCATGAAGGTACATTGAAGATATTTGGTGATGTTAGCCACGAGCCAAAATTTGAAAGGAATTTAATTTCAATAAAGCTACTTGATTTGTGTGGTTATGCGTGCTCAATTGAAGGTGGCAATATAAAAGTTATTCATGGTGTTTTGGTAGTGATAAAAGGAAAACTTATGCATAATATTTTGTACAAATTGATAGGAAATGCAGTTCAAGGTGGAGCATGCAATGAAGTGAGTAGTTAAATATACAAAAAAGTAGTGTGTGGTTGCATCCAAGAAAAGCGTTAGTTTGCTTTGATAGATAGTGGAAAAGAAGAATATCATGCGAAAAAGTTTCAAGGTACAAGCAAGTGTGTGAGTGTGGAGAAGAGTAGAGTTGCATACTTAAACGAAAACAAGGTTGAAGTAGAAGATGATTTGTCCCAATTTAAACCAAGGTGGAGATTTGTTGGAATTTATGGCTTAAATTGAATAATGAGTTGGCTTTAATTGATAGGCTAATTTAATTAAGCGGAGATACAATAAATTGTTTCATTCCCAAGAAAACCTCGTATAATCATAATAAGTTTTGGACTTTGTCTGATACTTGTTTCCTAGTTGGATATAGACTTGTGTAACCTTACTTTAATCATGTGGGTGTGTGTACACATGTGTATGCGGCAGAAATCGGTAACTTGTAACCTTGGTTTTATTTTTTTGTCAACAGAATTAATGTGGTATTTGTGTGATCGGTTTTTTTTCAGTAGTGAGGTATTTAAGTGTGTTCTTGATTAGTAGTTATAATCCCTAATATATAATAGTTAAGTGTTGTGGTGGGGTAGACTTTGCAAACCGCTCCTTTTTTATTTTGTGTTAGTTAGTTTGCTTGGGTTTTGCACAACAATTGTAACTACTTGTACATTAAATCTGAAGCACTAAAATATAGAGGGAAAAGGTAAAGGTTGCAGGAAAAGGAAATGCATGTGCCAAAGGAAGCTTACATAGATAAAGGCATCGAAATTCAATACTCCATATAGCAAGAAAGAGGTGCTCATCAAGAAAGTGGAAAGGGAGAGATAAAATGGCATGAATTCAACACTCTTTGTTCGAACCACCAAATTCTGTAGATATATGCGAAAAGCAATAAGATATTAAGCAATTTAAGGAAAGGAAATATTAAATTAAAAGGAAATAGTTGATTTACTGACAATTATAAACAATGGGGACGCGAACATTGATATGAGAGAAACGACAGTCAATGACCCAACAGAGATCCACCGTATCATTTGATCATGAATTTGCAAGCTTCCTACAACTATCATTGCAAATACGCCGAGCACCCCTAGCAGTAATGCTAACATACTAACCTGCCAGCAACAATTGATAGAAATGTAAGTGAGTGAGCACATAGAGCCCATAAAATGTTGATAAGTTCTGCATATAAAAGGGGCTAAATACCTTTGTTTTTCTCTCGGCATATATTATAAACAAGATGAGGTAGGCTGATTGAAATACAGTGCCAATCGAATTGACAGTGACAACCAATAGATTATCAGCAGATATGAGGGGCGTGCCGTACCACATGCAGATCAAGCAATTCATTAGTGCATATATATACGGCAACCCCGAGAACTGTTCCGTTGAACGGTTTCTGATGATTCTCCTATATGTTGGTCTGACATTTTCAACATGAAGGGGGAAAAATGGTAGTCAAAGGGATGATTATATCAATCTCTGTAGTCAAACAACACCGAGGACAGAAGAGCAACTTACATAGGCGATACAAACAGCCCAAAAGCAAAGATATTCCCTGCAACAATCAAGTATCGGTGTCAAAGCAACATTCTCAAATGATATTCAATTCCATTTCATATAGCAAAATACATTTATTTCATACCTCATATCATCTAATTTGACATTTGTTTCGAATTGATTAAGCAAAAAATAAAGTATCCAATGCACGCATAGAATTTAAGAAATTCCCCCCCCCCCCCCCCCCCTTCCCTTTCTGAACAAACTGTACATGGATTCCTGCTGCGATCCAAATTGTAAGAAATAAAGATGGAAAAGGGAAAATTGATGAGGCACTAACCCCCATATATAACCATATGAGATGTCTAGTTTTTTTCTCTTCTGAATCGATAAATTGTTACGAAAAACAGAACAAAAGGGTCATTTTTTAAGCTGGAAACATATGGAAGAAGTAGGAATTGAAAGAAGATTACCGGCGATTCCTGCTGCATCCTTGCAAGTGGCCCAGACAGGATATTGAAAAGAATCACTCATCAATCCTTCCTTCACTAAACAACAACCAACCTCTCTTTCCTTAACCCCGATTAAAACCCAGCCCTGAGCTTTTATCTCAGCCTTACAAACAAAACCCACCTCCCCCCCTCTTTATAATGCATATAGCAAAGTCTTTCTCTCTCTAAATTTTTAACGTTTTCGAAATAATTGGAAGAAAGAGAGGTTTCCCCACCTCTCGTAAAATTAGTACGACAACACTTCTTTCCATGTAAGATTTTTGTTAAATAGGGCCAGAGAGAGGGGACCCTTGTTTTCTTTCAGACAAGGGGACTGGGGTGAGTTGGCAGGGTCCGGTTGGTGATATCCTCATCCACTTATCATCCTCATCCATATCCATGACGACCCATCATATCACTCAACTTTTTTCTTTTTTCTTTTTAATTCATAGATACCGTTCAAAGTTGCCCTAATATATATTTTTTTAAATAAATTATTTTTTAAAAGTATTATTTTTAATAAATTATTTTATTTTAAACTATTTTTTAAATTGTTTTAATATACTATATCAAAAATAACTTTTGAAAAATAAAAAAATATTATTTTAATATATTTTAAAATAATTTTCTTCAAAAAAATATAAAATAAAATACTATTGTAATCGGAAGATTCTTCAGACAGCAAACCGTACTCTAATAATTAATTTGAATGGTTGTTTCATGATTATTGTCTGTAGCTGGAATTAGGCAGGCATAGATAAATCATAGTTGTCAATACCGTTCCGGTCGCCATTTCGGTTTTTCGATTGGAACGGAACGTTCCGGTTTTTTGATTGGAACGGAACGTTCCGGTTTCGGAGCGTTTCGGTGTGCCGTTCCGGTCTTCGTACTGTTCATATATATATATATATATATATGAAAAAAATAAAATATTAATTTAACAAGCATAATTAAAATTTAAGATAAATTAACTTTAAATTATATAATACAAACACAAAAACAAACAAATATAATCTCAAAATTAAAAAATCACTAAAATGTGTGCACATCTCGGTCGGGGCTTTTAAAAAAAGGAAATAATGGATCCAGCTCATAGCATCCAACGAACAAAAAAGAGATGCAATGCATCAGCTCATAGCATTTATGAAGCATTAATTAGGCGTCCTTTTTTTTTCTTTTTTTCCTTGGTCCTCCCCGTAATCCTCTTTACATTCTTCTTCACATTCTTCTTCACCTGGGTAACATCTCTCCTCCACATTCTTCTCCACCTGGGTAACATCTCTCCTCCACATTCTTCTTCACCTGGGTAACACCTCTTTACCCATCTCTCCTTCCATCAACTCCTCCACCATCTTCTTCAAACCCTCCCACTTCACAAACCCTCGCAACACCGAGTTCCATCCACAGTGACTCAGAAAACATTGTTGAGATTTGAGGTGAGCTGATGGAAGAATTATGGAAAATTGATTTGGGGAAGAATTTTTGGGTGTCGGGGCTGTATGTGTGTGATTTAAATCGGAGACGAAAGTGACAAATTGAACGGCGTCGTTTTGATTCTGATACCGGAATGGCACACCCGGAACGGAACCGGGGCATTCCGGCCGGAATTTGGCCGGAATTTCCGGAACGGACCGGAATTAAAACCGGGACGAAAACGACGCCGTTTTGTCCCGGTTTTATGAACGGAACGGAACGGATTTTACAACTATGAGATAGATCCCCCACCATATTTTGTTACTTTATTTTTATCAATCAGGTTCCCAAGCTTTCAACAATTCTCAATCAAGTCCTTCAATTTAAAATCATTGTAAGTGTGTGTTATAAACAATTTAAGGATTTGTAAGTAAAGAAATAATTGATGTATAGGTTAGGGATCCAATTGATAAGAAAAAAGATTGGGGACTAATATGAGGTAATGATTTTATAAAAAACAAATATGAGGTTACTCTTTATTTGTGTGTTTTATTCTCTCAAAGGTGGAAAAAGAAGAAGCAGATTTTGATACTATATTCAAATATCAATAAAGAGGGGAAGGGGAAGAGTTAAATAACACTGAATTAGTCTATTTTTT
Organism: Salix brachista; assembly: GCA_009078335.1. Classification (NCBI taxonomy): domain Eukaryota; kingdom Viridiplantae; phylum Streptophyta; class Magnoliopsida; order Malpighiales; family Salicaceae; genus Salix; species Salix brachista. Next base: position 29,427,282 of record CM018587.1, read on the forward strand.
TATTGGAACATTATTTTTTTGGAGCTATGATTAATACTTAGCTGGTGTTTAGCATTGTATTTTAAAAGTGTTTTTGTAAAAAAAAATATAATTTTTTTTTCCTTTAGATTAATTTCTTTTGATGTTTTTACATCATTTATGCATTTCTGAACGGAAAAAAACTTTTAAAAACAACAACAACTACACTCTCAAACATGCAATTAGTTTAATAAAGAAAATTATACCAACCTTTACGAACTACTTGTTTTTTTTATATTTTTTGATCAACCCTAATCCTTTTTTCCAATTCTTGTAATTATTGAAAAATAACATTAAGGTGTTAGTCTTGTAATTAAGAACGCTAGCTTACTCTCTTATTTGATTTCCTAAACTTAAACTTTAAGATTAACAATATTCAAAAACAATATTAAATTATTGAAAACTATTTTGATAAACTGTTATGTTAGAATACAATTTATTTATTTATACTTTAAAATACTTGCTTACGCTGGCTTGATGGGCAATGAGGTTTATTCTCTTATTTTTATATTTTAAGGCCAAACTTTAGGACAAAATTTTAGGAAAATATATTGTGTTGAATACAATTAAAATCGTTCAAAAAATAGTTTTCATTAACACACACACACACACACTAATTAGGAAAACATTTGTGGTAAAATAAAAAAGTATATGTGTGTGCAAGCTTTTTCATTCTATGATCAATTAATTTTATGAAAGTAGAATATTAGTAGATGGAAATCAATTATGATTAACAACATACATTTGTATTTACCATCTTGACTCTCTCTTCCCAATGCATGCATTGATTGGATTAATTTATCGTGAAACTCCAATTGTTGTTCTTCTTATATCGAGGGCCCGTTTGTCTTAACATTTCAGCTTGTTTTTTGGTAAGAAAAAGAAGAAGATGAGAAGATAACTTTCTTATCACATTTTCAAATACCAATATGGACCCATTTATTAATAAGATTTGTCAACAAAATGTTGTCGCTACAAAAAGAAAATAGAGGGGCATCTTCAACCATAAAATGATTGTATTGTAAATAAAGACACAATTTCAATGATGTTCTGTAGAGGAGACATGCATGCTTGCACGACTAATCATTACCGTAATATATATATATATATATATATATATTAATTTGCTAGCTATGAAAGTGACATATATTATAAAAAATAGAAGAAAAGAAAATGATATGGGTATTTAGGGTTTGGGGGGAAAAAAACTAGCCGTGTTAAATGTAAACCTGAGTAGACCCGTTAAGATTTTTGGACAAAAGAAAAAAGAAAATACTGACCTTATAAACTTTGTAGGGGTAAATTTTTATCAACTCAACTCGTAATAAACATGGAAAATGATGACGTTATAGTGATTGTTTGGCACTTCAATCAAACCGGTGTTTGACCAAAATTTAATTTTTTTTTCATTTTATATGAAATTTTTTTGGTGTTTTTAGATTATTTTGATGTGCTGATGTCAAAAATAATTTTTAAAAAATAAAAAAATATCATTTTAATATATTTCTAAACGAAAAGCACTTTAAAAAACAATCATAACTGCCCTCCCAAACAAACTCATATTATTATATTATTATAAAAGCTGCAGCAAGTAGCTTACCTTGGAATTGGGAATTGGAGCACTATCGCTCAAGAAAATCTCGTCCCATAAGATACGGAGGAGGAGGAGGAGGATGCCAAAATCCATTCCTTCTTCTTCAGAAATTAAATTCGAAAGTGAAATATAATTAATTCTATAAGTCAAATTAACATGTTTTTCTTTTACTTTTTGTTTGCTGATAATTGATGCTGGCCCTCTGCATGCGTATCTTAGAATCAAGGACGTTGAAAAAAGCAAAGATATTAATTCTGACCTGGCTTGCCGGGTTCTTTCAGAATTTGTATAGCCTGTTCTTTATTTTAGACCTGATAATAAAAATAGTTATAATTTATAATTGATTTAGTTTAACTAATTTATTGATCAACTGGTGACCATTCAGAATATAGCTGGACTTTTTTTTTTTTTTTTGGCAAAACATCATCATCATCATCATGTTGACATTAAAAGCAAAATTCAAACGATATGCTATAACCTGATTTTTATCTTTTTATATTTTTTCAAAATAAATCCAAAAAATTTTAAAAAAATTAAAATATATATTTGATATATTTGCTGTATTTATAAAAAAATTTAAAGAATTCAAAATTGTACTTTCAATGCGTTTAACGTTCCCATTTTAAAATCATTACTTATTTATTTGCTTTTAAAAAAAACATCAAAATTATAAAAATATATTTGGACAAGGGGACAAAAATGCAAACAAAAAGGAAAAATGAACAAAGTGTTTTTTTCTAATTGCTTGGGACCATGCAATTGAGAGAGAAATTTTTTTTTGTCTTAAGTGGTTATACCACACACAAAAAGAAGAATTTTAGGTAGAGAGAATTAGCCATAAAAAATAGAGATGATTAGTTAGAGAAAAAAAGGGCCAAAAAAAGAGACACCACACATTTCTCTCTCATATATATGACAAACTTGTGACCTCACTCAATGTTGTCAAAATCATGATTTGACTCATAAAATCATACCGAGTCAAAAGAACAAACCTGGTAAAATCAGGTAGAAAAATCGGACCCTGTTAAAATCGAATCTGACTTAGTAAAATCGGTCAGAATCGGAAAATTAGATCGGATCGGTCCGATTTACGATCCTCGTTTCCCCCTCCTTCTGTTAATTAATTTCCTTTTCCCCAATTCTTCTTCTCATCCCTACAGCCACTGAAGCTAGACTAACCAGTTGTCCTCTCAAATTGTCGTCTCCTCTCATCTTTCAAATCATCATCTCCTCTCAGCTCGTCTCCGTCATTGTTGTCATCACCTCTCATCTGTCACCGTCGTCACCTCTCATCAATCTTCAATTTGTCACCTCTCAAGGTTAGTTAACTTAGTCTGTGTATCAAACTCCAACAGTTTATGGGTTATTGATTATTTCTAGGTTAGTGATTGAATGGTTTATGGTTTCCTTGGTTACTGATTGAATGCTATATTTCATTGTTGATCATGCATGGTTAAAAAAGTGAGGTTTCTTTATTTCGTTGTTGATCAAATGCTAAACTGGGTGATTGTTTTCTTGAATTTCACCTGGGTTGATTTACTAAAGCAAAGAATGCTTGAATTTCATCTGGGTTGTCCTGCAAGAGTTAGTGATGTGAATATATTTCTGGCATGACTATTGTCTTTTATGAATATCAGTTCCACAACATGCCCCCAATAATGTAATTGCAAATGTATCTATTATTGTAAAATTGGCTCTCGAAGCCTATCTGCTTTGATGTCAACTTGATGTTTCAATCAAGTTCATTCAGCTATATCAGTTATGAATATGCCTGTAATTATTGATGAGCTACCTGCTGCATCTCTTCTTATTTCTCTGGTCACTGTGTAATAGAGTTTAATTGTTAGGAAACTAATAATTTTAGGGTTTTAATGATTAGGGTTTTGAAAACTTTATAGGGTTTTGAAAACTTTGAATAGAAAAAGGCATTAATACCCTTAATGGCTTAAGATTAGGTATAAATGAATTAAGGGTTTAATAGTAACTTGTAAAATATAAATAGAAAAAGAAGAGAAGAGAAGTAAAGCTGAAAATTTTAGAGTGAACCAAAAGAGAGGAGAAAGGAGAAGAAAAAGAGAAAAGAGTAAGGGAGAAAGGAAAGAGGAGAAATAAGTATTAAGGTAATGTGTATGTGTTATTATATAATTTATTAGTTAAGCTTTTGCTTGTATTGGTGATTAGGGTTTGTAGATTTTATTTGGGTTTAATTGATGAAAGGATTGAGATGTTAAGGGTTTAATATGTTGGGTAATGGTTTAATGGGTTTGATTGTAGATGATTTTGAAGTTATTTGATTTGTTTGGTGTAAGACAATTTTGAGAAATGGTGAAAAACCCTTGCTGGAATTCTGAGCTGGAGATTGAAGATAACAAAATTTTATTTTGGTCCCTTTTGTGAAAAAATACAGTTTGGTCCTCGAACTTTGGAAAATTACAGTTTAGTCCCTGAACTTTGGAAAATTACAGTTTGATCCCTGGAGTGAAATATTAGTATTTTAGATTGGTTTGATGGATAATTGAATCTTATTTTATGAATTATTATCAATTTTAGGAATTGTGTATTTTAAATTAGATTTTGGAAGAAACCGTTGTTTTTAGGTTTTGCGAAAAATAGATAGTTTGATTCGAACACATAGGATTATGAATTAAACTCTTAGATACATTTATTAAAGATATTTTAATTCTTTTGAGTCATTTTTGAGTATGTTTTCTTTTAAATATTCAAATAATCCTGATATTCTGCCCGCGGTACGTCAGTAAGATTTCATCATCATTCTGCTTTTGAATTCTATTATCTTGTGAGTCAGGTGAGTGGATAATATTTAATATGCATGGAAAATATTATAAATATTTGATTTGATAGTATTTGGATTATGCTTCTTGATAATATATACGTTGATTACAATTTTTGTTACGATAAAACATAATCAATTGTTGAATATACGTTCTTGATACGAGTCAATATCTGTTTGTGAATTGATAGCTCCTCATTTAATTGATGTCATGAGTTGAGCCTTCAGATATGAATATGTCTGTTTGATTATGATATATATATATATACCTCACACCTACGGTATACTAGTCAGAATACCCACGGTAACAGGGAAATGTTAGTATTTGTGCACATCGTATCTGAAATCCTAGTTGGTCGGGGGAGTCACCAATCTGTGCGGACTGATCATCCCATAGTATGGAGCCTCATGCTCATTGCATTATGATTTTCTGACGAGCTTTACCTATTACATTCTTGTTATGACCTATTTGAGAAACCTTCTTGTAAGAACTCCTAGTCGATTTGATAATATATTTCTCATTGTTGTATTATCTCGTATGTGTATATTAGATGTTATCTACTCACTAAGTTGTTGAACTCACCCCCTTATTTTTTATTATTTTCAGGCTCGTAACTTGTTAGCAGATCATTATCGTTGAAATTTCATAACTTACTATTTTGGTTGTAATCGACACTTTTGTTTTTATGTTTAGTTTACACTCCACAATTATAATAAGATGTTTTCGACTCTTGTATTAAGACAATTGAACTATATTATAAGTTTACTTTGTTATTTCTGTTGCGTTGAACTCTGAATATAAATGATAAGATTGTAAGTTTGGGTTCGCATAGGTGTGGAACCTTGGAGGGGAACCATGCCTATGTGTCAGTCACGGATCCGGGAATCGGGTCGTGACATAATGAGATTTTGAAAAACAGAGAGAAGATTTGGTCTAGTGTGTTGTTCCTTGGTTATCAGCCTTTTTTACCCGACCACAATTAAATTCAGCATAATGCATGCATGTGTCATGGAATACAGAAAGGCGTGAGAAAATTGTTTGAATCATACATTTTTCCTTACTTAATAGCTTCTTGTATTTCATAACTAGTTATGATTAATTGTCTGAAAATTATGGTATCAGCAACCCAGTCTACAGTGACCTCTTTCAGCAGAATATTTATTTTAAATTTGTTAGTTTCTACCTAATAAAATTCTATGGACATAATTGTTTTGTAATGTATTTTTAAGTTATTTTAAATCACGTATGAACCTTAACTAATGAAGTTTTATGGCCATAATTGTGTTGTATTATATTCAAAAATATTTTACTTACGATTTTATTATCCGAGTTCAAATGTCAATTCCGTGTCATGTAAAAAAGTGAGTTTGACAAACTTGACCTCACTGTCTCTTTTTGAAAAGAAGAACGATAAGGTGAACTACACATAACTTTTTCTAAAAAATACAAGAAAAAGCTACATAAATAAAAACAAATACCACAAAGCAAAAGACTCTCTAACATTTCCAAGAAAAAGAAAAGAAAATTGTCCCTCTCTCTCATTTAAAGACACTAAAACAAAAACCACCATATTATCATTCATTGTCCACGGAAAATGAGGGACCTATAGATTGTTCTCCCTCGCTTAGTAACTGGCAATGAAAATCAGATTATCCCACTCCCTCTCTTCCAACAATACCTGTCAGTTTCGCTTCAGTTGGCGTTTTGTTTTTTCTATTGGTACGGAATATTTTGGTTTTAGAGTGTTTTGGCGCATAATTTCGGGGTTGTACTATCATATATGATTAATTAATTATATATATGAAAAAAATTAAAAAGCAAAAAAAAATATAATTTTTATTTTTTATAAAATCAAAGTTGACGCAACAATTTTATTTTTTTATAATATATATTTTTTAAATTTTTATTGTTTTGATTTTGGTTCTTATATATATATATATATATATATATATATATATATAAACAATGACATAAGCTCATTCAAAGACATGCGGTGATGACAACATCGAAGGTTGTTGTCCAGCGGGAGATGAAAAGCAAAGTGACAAGTGGCAACAATTTGTCTAGGCGGCGGAAGATGAAAAGCAAGAAAGTCAAGTCAAGTAGGAGATTTTTTTGTAACCAAAATGGCACAGACGAAGTAATACCGGCATGTTTTCGGCCGGTATTGGGCTGAAAAATTCGGAACATACCAAAATTTAAACCGAGATAAAAACGACGTTGTTTTGTCTTATTTTTTTGAATGGTATGAAACATTTCAGCCAAAATAAAACAAAACTGACAACTATGCTTCCATCCAATACTAGTAGATTAGTAAAACAACAATGCTAACCTATAGGCTTTATTTTTCTTTAGTAGCACCAACCACACAAACACATGTCTTCTTTACCATCTCCTTCGATAACCAACAACTATCAACCTTTATTAGCCATCAACAACTTTAAAAGCATCATTTTAAAACAATCTTCCCGTTAAAACTTATAAAACAACAACCCAAACTCCACCATGACCATCTTCTCTTTTATAAAACACTCAATTCACTGATACATTCTGATAAGGCATGCCCAACATGTTACTATATCCCTCTCACTATAAAGACTTGTTGTTTATAATCATTATAACCTTTAAACATCCTCCACAACTGACAACACCTTCCCTACAAGTAACATCATCACAAGTTCCTAGTAACAACATCCATTAATTCCTCCACAACATTGTCAACCACCAGGACAACAACAACAACAACAACTCAATAACCTAAACCTCTACACTGGCCTTAACATCAATTTTCTCTTTTAGTTACCACCGACCCAGTTTCAACAAAACCATTAGTAACAAGTTTGTGCCTCTAACCTCTATCATCAGCAACCCAACACTAGTTTCCTTTTTGTTTCCTATTATTACCAATGACAATCACAATCTTCATCAATGTTGGAGAGACAATAGTCATCCAAATATCATTGATCTAAGATTAAAAAAAATAGGGAAGACTATCTTCCCTAAATTTTTTTCTCAAGCCTCAACATGCCAACCATCAGTAATTTCACCTTGATAGCAGCAACAACTGATGCTCAGGTCACCAAGTTCGCTTTCACTAGTGATAATAGTAGTAGCTACTAAAAAACTAAAAGAGTGGAAACAAAACAGAGAGCAAGAAAAAAGAAGGGGAGGATACTTGAAACTTTATGTGTTTGTTTTTTTCCATTTTAAGGTTATTGTGAATGACCTCACAAATATATTACCAATAAGAGTGAAGAAATTTGCATGATCTTGTTGGCCACTCTCCACCTAGGTGTTAATTTAATATGTTTTGTAGTCAAATGGTTGGTTACATGTGATATCATTATATTCATATAAATATATATATTTATCACTATGAAAGACTTAATTTATCTTTAATATTTATTTAATATTAGATTAATGAATCTAATATTTGATTTATAAATCTAAAGTAAAGACAAAGTTCATGGGATAAAATGAGTTACACACATTAAGAATCATTAATTAGAAATTAAACTGAGATGATTTAATTAAGTATGACTTGATTAAGATATATTTTAGAAATTAAGGATATAATATAATTAATACAGGGAATATATTTATAGACCTAGAAAAATCAAGGAATTTATTGAGTTAATTTCTAAAATTGATATGAATTACTATATGAATAATATTCAAGGGATAATTCATATTTTCCAAATCATATGGTTTTTCATATATTTTTTATAAATAGTAAATTATGCCTCTTATTTTTGAGTTGTTGTTTATTAAAAAATAAAACTATGCATGTCATAGAATAAAGCATTAGTTGGCACTTTAGACATAACAATCAAACTCTTTCAAAGAGAGATTTAGGAGATTTTTCATTGATGATTTGTGTAGATTATCATTGGAGGCTGGACAATTAGATGGTTTATGGTTTGCGATAATCCAAGATTTAAAGAATTATTTAAAGTAAAAAAAGATCATAGCTTTATTTAAGAAATCCTTTAACAACTTCAAATCTATTTAACGAGATCCTATGAACTCTTGAATAATTTTGTTTTATTGTTTTCACTATATGTATGATATTTAAGAAACCTCAACAATAGTGAAGCTATTATTAGACAATTAGGGTTGTTGTTTACATGTTTTAATTGTTATTAGTGTTACTTTTGAATTAATTTTATGTGTAAAAATATTTTTTCCAAAATTATTTTTTTCTCCAAAAAAGGAATGGATATTGTTCCAAGCAAATTTGGTTGATTTATATTGAATCTGAATGAAATTTTTCTTATGGCTAGAATTTTCAATTAAAAAAACACAGGGTGGTTGCCACAACCACAATCAGCAACACCAACATCCTTGGCATGTTGGTCGTGCTACTTGCACAACCAGCCACCACCGATTACAACCACAATAACATCAAGACGACTATATGTATTTATTTTTTAAATATTATTTAATTTTTATACATATTGCTTATGCATTGTTTAAATAATTTTTTCATGCATCACATGCTTTAATTTTAAGGGCATATGCAAGCTTCTAGGTTAGGTAATGCGTTAGCAGTATGCCCTACTATCAAGGTTCAATATATATGAAACATCCAACTCAGGTTTGAGTGTCCTTGGAAATCATGGGTATACATGCCTTAACCATTCCTTGCACTGCCCCTGTATTGTTTGTACAAGGATTGTAATTAGAAAGATCTGGGATCTTTTTAGATTAGTTAGGGTTTTTAGTGATCAAAATATTAGATAGTGGCTATATTCTTTTTTATTGATAAAGATTAAAGGTTTCTCTTCTTTCCAACCATTACCATAAAGATCCTAGTTTGGGAGGATGATCATTATAACGCCAAACACGTGTGACAACATGAAGATTCCATTAGGGACACCCGTGAACTAACATTGTTTTTTCTCTTAATAGTTGTGTTTTAATTATAATTTGGTATATGTATTTACTTTTTTAACTTGCTTTAAGTTGTTACCTATACATTTTACTTTTTGTATATATTGCTCATGCATTGTTTAATAATTCTTTCATGTATTATATGTTTTAATTCTTGAGAGAACACACAAGCTTCTAGGTTAGGTTAGAGGATTAGTGGTCTGTCTTATGACTATTAGTCGAGGTTTAAGAGGCGTGAATCACATAACTCAAATTTAAGTGTTTGTTTAGTAATGATGGGTATACATCCCTTAACTATTCATTTCAACACCCTAATATTGTCTATAAGGATCGTCACCGGACATATATGAGACTCTTTAAAACTAATTGGAGAACCTACCTTAATTCACTTAATGAATATAACATGTCCAAGATAAATATGTCACATTAAAATCACATCAAGGAGATCCTGACCTGTAACTATCTTGAATTCCAAGAATTTTAGGTGGCAAAATAATCACCACATAGATTCTACAAGAGTTTGGATCATTATAAATTCATTGAGATGAATATAAATTCCCTCATTAGAGTAATAAAACATCAGGTGATGACCATTATCACCCCTTGAGGGCAAACTGATATATAATTTACATGTTCTTTTTCCACAAGCAAATTATTTTTTTTATAACATTGTATGTTTATCATTTGTAGAGGAAATATATGTTTATCTATCAATGTCAACCCCTACCAAGATTTATAAGAAGCAAATGAAAGAGTTTAGCCTAAATTAGGCAAAATAACTCTCTAAGAAGGGAGACTGCTCAGTTAACCAATCTACTAAGATGAACAATTCACTCTAAGAAAACGACACCACTTATAAAAGTCAATATTGAAAAATTCATGTACTTTATCCCTTTATATATGCTCATAAGAAGAAGGTTTTAAATGTTTGTTAGGTTAATAAGAGTTTGTAATGTTTTGTTTCCTAAGATCTTAAGTTTAATAAAAGTTCAAGTTATATTGCCCCCAAATTCACAGTAAATTATTGCAAATCAAATGCATCAAACACCTTCATCATTGTTCCACCCCAAACATCACAAAAACATAAACCATAAAAGAAAATACTAATCTTCTCACATTTTTGCTCCCGTAATGATATTTATCAAAGCCTAATATATTCTCACAAAATAGTGTTTGAACTCTAAACTCATCTGACCACTTTTTCTCAATTGGTATAACAAGAATGTCAAATGCAAGAATCATGCATGAGTAGTGAGTGATTTCATCATTTGTTATCGATGTTTTAAAAGAAAGATTAATCAGCTAATTTGACATAAATGATTATCATTTTAGGAAAGAAATGGAGAATTCAGTATAGTCATACAGAATGAAGATTCACATGACTCGCTTCCAATCAAAGGAATATGTTGTAAGCCAAATAGTAAGATTCCTAAAATATTTAAAGTTCCTAAAATTGTCAAGTACACAGAAGTACAATGTCTGTAGAATCATCTCAAGATATATTATAGTGTTACAACAGAAGTTATCTATGGTGAGTAGCTTTTGATTTGTCATTTTCACTATAACTTGACTAGTCGCACTTTTAAATGGTATATAGGCTTAACTGGCTCTGAAAAGGAGAAATGAGAATATTTGGTGGACATGTTTTAACAACAATTTAGATTTAGCTTAAAGAAGGCTCCGGCTAGGACAGACCTTGAAAAAATAAGGATGATAAATGATGAGTCCGTCGAGGAGTATGCAATGACGTTGCTTGAAAATGAAACACAAGTTTATCCTCCACTATTTGAGAATGAGCTCAACTTCATATTTAACAATAGTTTAAAGATTCATTTATGTGATTACTTGAGTGGTAATTCATCACCTTATTTTATAGAGGTAATAATAGCAATTGATTGTTGTAACTCAATTTTCACCCTTATTTATATATTTATTTATTTTTGAGAAAAAAAATAGAAAAATGTCTTTTAAGTAATTTTAGTTAATCTAAGCATTTCATTTTTATTTATTTATTATGTGTAAAAAATCTTGAAAATTATATGTAATGAACAAAAAAAAATAAAAATACAAAAAAAGTTAGGGTTGAAAATTGGGCAAAACATTGAGCATCATAAACAAAAATAAAGTTTGGGGATTTTGGGACTATAAGGTATGAATTGAAAAAGGAAATTGAGGAGGAAAAAAAGGGGTTAATTTGATTTAATTTGCTTAGATAGAAGGAAATATGAAGTTTAAGGATGAGTCGAAAACTAATAGTAGAGTTAGAAATCAATTAAGAGCTTAATTGGAAGAAAAACAACACGAAACTGGGAGTTAATTTAGCTTTAAAATGAAGATGGAAGAACTATGGATAAAACTGCGACAAATAATTAAAGATAGAGGTCTAAATTGATTTAATTAGGGATGCAACTGAAAAACAAATGAGGACAAACCTGGTTCAAATTGCAAGAGTTCAGAATACAGGGGCTAACGGGAAAAGAGTCTTAATTGGATAGATGAATTTAAGGAATTAAATTGAAAGAGAATGCAAGATTTAAATCCTTAATTGAATGAAATTGGAAAATTCCACAAGCAAGGACTGTAATGAAAAGAGGTGAATATTCAAAGGTTAACTGGCTATTGATATTACCTCGTTTCAGTCGTAGTTGTTTCTTTCCAATCATTCCAGTCCATTGTAGTCCAACTATTGTCGAATCAATTCAATCCAGTCCAATTCAATCCACTGATCTTGTCCAGATTAATTCAGTTCAGTCCCGAATCCATTAAAATCAATGAATTAATTTCAGATCTTCGAATCACAATCCCCGCAATTAAAACTACACTTCAGTCTCCCTAATCTCTCTCAATCCCAGATTTTCATACCCTAATTCAGCCATCAAAGTCCCAAATTGATTTCTTCAAATCAATCCCACAATCTTCCTTAATCGATTCAAGCTCCCCATAAAAACACAAGACAACACAGAGCATTCAGAAAAAAAACGAGAACCTCACAATCAACCAGAGGACCACCGACAATGTCTTCTTCAACCACCACTGTCCATTCCTCTCCACCCAGAACCCAGAAACCACACCAATATTCCTAGCCTCTCTTTTACCCAAGACAAAAAACCAGTAACTGCCATCAACCATAAGCGAACCTAACAAAACTCCTCTCCCCTGCCATTACAGAGCCACCACCAAGAACCAGGACAGACCCTCCGTCTTGCCATTTTTTTCTTCACACCAACCTCTCTCCCATTAATAGACCTTAACACTGTGTGTGAACCTATTATTATCCAGTGACAGAAAATCCATAACCCCATAACACAAAACCACACTTTAGGAGATGGAATGATTGTGGTAAGAGCAAATCCTTGGCATTACTAGATCATAAGGTTCTCAAATCCCGAGTTTTGCTCTTATACATAGTATTGCATCCGGTATGAGTTATTTGATTCAAAAGCTCGTTGGTGGAGGCAACTGGAGAAAATCAAGTTACCATAAGATGAATCATTTTGTTGCATGAACCTGATATCTATAATGCTTTCAACTTTAAAACCCAAGACATTAACATGGTGCATCTATAGAATGGACTACTTCATGCATGTTTGCCATTCCATGTCGTTCGTAACATAAAAAATGGATGAAAAAAATATTACTGAACTCTGAGATGACATTGTTGGGAAAGCTAACTTAAAAAAGGTGTTATATTGTCAATCATTTTTGCTACTTTCACCTTGTTGTTAGTATGTTTTCAATATGTATTGGGATCATATTAAAGAGTTGGCTTGTGTGTGAGGCCTCTTAAGTATTGTTTTACTTAAATTTAGAAAAATTTAAATTTTACTAAAATTTTAGAAATTAAAAAGTATAAGGATTGAAGTGAATTTTTCACCGTGAAAAATGAAATTGGCCTCTCTGTCTTTCCACTTTGGCTCAAATTCTTTAAAGTGTGCTCCTTCTTAAAAAATCAAATGTAAATGGGCATTAATTTGACAATATAGAAAGTAAACAGCAAAGAAAATTTATGAAGTTAAGAAAAAGAAAACAAGTACAATCTATAACACTCTATGTCAATAGCGGTGTGGTGCATAGTAAAAAAAACATGTCATTTAGTTATTACGAGCCGATTTGCCCGCTTCGCTAGGCTTTTTTATCTATGTAGAAAATTGATTGATTTTATAAATGTTGTATTTTGTTATTTTAATATTTAATTAGTATAATTGTAATTGATAAAATCTGTTAAAAATGTTTTTTTTCAACCAAAATGTGATTGAGTATTGCTATTGCTAAAAAACTTTTGATAAAATTTGTTAGAAAATTTGCTAAGAAGGTGAAATGATTTATTAGAAATTTGTTGTCACGGATACTCTGGTTAAAAAAAAAAAACTCGGTTAAAAAAGAACAACTGACTTGGACACTAAAAAATAAAAAATACATGTGAAAAAAAGGTCACCGTTTCTTAAAAGGAAAAAAAAAGTCTCAAATATAAATTTAAATTCAAAGCCAAAGTTTTTTTTTATAAGATTTATTCATCATATTATTATATTAAATATATTTAAGAATACCGCAAGAAATCGTAGGTCATTTTTTCTCTCTCTATATATATTTTTAGGCCATAATATTAAATAAATATTAAACACATATACTTAGTCTCACATACTATATAGTGTGATTGAAATGGGAAGTGCTTTTTATAATTTTTAATTGTAGATAACCTAGGTAAATTTGTAAAAAAAAAAAATATGAGTTGCCTTTTTTCCCCAGTAATATTAGATCTGACACATTATAAATAAAAATATTGTAATTTTTTTTAAAAAAGAAATATAAATTTTTTGCGTGCTATAATTACTTATTTGCCGTCTAAAAAGAACAGTGTAGTTGAAACGGAAAGTGCCTCATATATTTTTTAATTGTAGATAATCTAGGCAAATTTGTTGACCTTTTGTTTTTTTGAGTTGTATTTTTTCCCGGATAATATTAGATCTTAAATATTAAAAATCCAATTTTTTTTTTTAAGAAATAAACTTGAACAAAAGAGCACAAAATTAAAATTCAAAGCCAATTTTTTTTTATAAGATTTATTCATCATATTATTATATTAAATGTATTTAAGAATGCTGATATTAATTTTTTTCCTGCAAAAAATCTGAGGTCATTTTTTTTATCTCTTTATATATTTTTAGGTGATAATATGCAATAAATATTAAAACATATAATAATGACTTGTTTGCCGTTTAAAAGGAACAGTGTAATCGAGATAAAAGTGACTTGTATCATTTTTTAATTATAGATAACCTAGGTAAATTTGTCAATTTTTTGTTCTTGAGTTGTCTTTTATCCCCAGTAATATTAGATACAAAATGACTATTGCTATTATTGCAAAAACAATTAAAATTATCAAATTATCCCGAAAGAAAAAATACTCAAAAACATTAACAAAAGAGTAAGCAAGAAAAAGAATATATTATTATTATTATTATTATTATTATTATTATTATTATTATTATTATTATTATTATTATTATTATTATTATTATTATTATTGTGTTAATGATGAATAAAGAACAGAAATAAATAAAAGAAAAAAAATCATAATAACTTTAACAAAAAAAAAAATCATAATTATCAGGAAAAAAATTTCATCTAACTTGAAAATAATAACAATAAAACCAATAAAAAAATAAAAGAAAGAGCACATAAAAAAATATAATAGATGATAAAACAAAAAAATAATTTATTAGTTGAAAAATCATTTAATTTGAAAATTTAAAAAAATATATGTTCTACGTTGCAGGCTGAGTAAACAATTTTTATAGGATTTGCTGGATCCAAAAAAAATATAATATTTATTTATGCGAAATTTAATATAATAAAATAGCTCAACACCTCCTAGTATAACAATAGCAAAATCAAAGTTTGAAAATCTAAAATTATCATTGCTCTTTACTATTAAAATAATAAAAATTATCAAATTATCCTGAAAAAAAACACTCAAAAACATTAACAAAAGAGTAAGTAAGAGAAACAATTAAATTATTATTATTATTATTATTATTATTATTATTATTATTATGAAAGAAACAAAAATAAATGAAAGACTAAAAAAATGCTAGAAACTTGAACAAAAGCTAAAACAAAGACATAAAATAAAAATAAAAATAAAAATTATCATTGCTATTACTGCCAAAAAAATAAAAATTATCAAATTATCCGAAGAAAAAAAAAACATTATCAAAGAAGCAAGTAAGAAAAACAATTAAACTATTATTATTATTATTATTATTATTATTATTATTATTATTATTATTATTATTATTATTATTATTATTATTATTATTATTATTATTATTATTATTATTATTATTATTGTGTTAAACACACTTATATATACATGGACAAAAGTAGGGGTTACATTAGAAATTTTAAAAAATAAAAGTATAAGGGCTGAAATAAAAATCAAATATAAAGGGATTAAAATCAAAAATTAAAAGTTTAAGGGCTGAAATGAAAATCAGATTTATTAACATTTTCAATTAAATGACAAATTTGAAAAAATTGAAACTTCTGTACCGAATATATTAAGCTTTTTCAAACCAATCCGGAAATTAAAAGAAGGAGGACCGAAGTGAAACATTAACATTTAATTCATTGCAATCGAAGGACCCAATCGAAGAAAATCAAAACTTATATAACTGAAATCAGGCCCATAGACACAATTAAAAGTCAAGGGACCGAAGTGAAAGTATACAAAACCCGGGGGGCTCTTCTGCACTTTAACGTGTAGGAGAGAGAAACGGTGCACCGGCTTTAACCGGCCACCGCCGCGTCCACAGACACCGTGTGGAAAAACGCGCCGCAACGGGAGGAAGACCAAGCGTAGGCGCACCAGATTAGACTCCAGTAGCCCATTTACGGACACCGTATCATACACACGCGCCACTTGAAAGGGGCGTTAGGGGGAATACTGTCGGTCATGTGAAACACACGCGCCGACAGAATTTCGAAAAATAAATAAATAATAATGGTCAGTTACCGTTATAGCCCTGTGCTTAATTAATAAATTTTGTCTTATTAGGGGCTATAATCGTCTTTAACCATTTAAAAAATATTAAAAAAAAAGGGTTGCGGCGGACCCGACCGAACCGGACCGGTCCGTACGCGCGCAATTACGCCCTTAACCCTCAGCCGAAACGTTATTTTGTCTTATTACTGAGGCTAAAATAGTTATTACACTGTTCATAAGCGGAAAAAAAAAAAGGTGGACGAACTCACGCGACACACGGATGACAAAAGTCCAGTCCACAGTGCACATGAGTCACTGGCTACAGTACCGACCCCGAGCTCTTTTAGCTCTTTTACTAATTATCTTCTTAAATCAATGTTAATGCTAACAACGAGTGTACGAAACCTATTATGAAGATTTAGAGCTCTTTTTTTTTGTGGTTGAAAATTGCTCTTACAAAAAAATAAAAAAAATCATTTTAAAATATATTTTTATGGTTTTAGATATTTTAATAAGCTGATATAAAAAATAAATTGTAAGAGGAAAAAAAATATTATTTCAATTTACTTCTAAAAAAATAGCTAAAGAGTGGAATCAATCATGTAAAGTAGTTTGTTATTGATTGTTTGAGAGTCTGATTGAAATTGCTTTTAAAAGCATTGTTGTTGATCTCATCTGTTTTGGCCGAAATGTTTCGTACCAATTAAAAAACGAGATAAAACAGTGCAGTTTTTATCTCATTTAAAATTTCATTATGTTTTGGAAATTCCATCCAAATTCCGGATGGAACGTTCCGGTTTCATTATGTCCATTCCATTTCAGCCAAATAGTGTTTTTTTAAATAATGAATAATTTTACAATTTCAATTATATCTCTTAATCCAACCGTTAGATTGATATGAAATTTTACGAGAAGTCGATTGACATATTTATATATATTATGTTAAAATTTCAGAGCAATCAGAGAATATTATGATGTTTCGAGATTGATGATGATATTCTCATAATATTATACATGTTCATAATTTTGTTCAGAAAAATTATTTTATTATATCTTTTTTTAGATTAATTTTATCTCAATTTCATTATTAAACAACGAGTTTATTAAGAATTGAAATTTATTATTTTATTTGATTTGTTTCATTTAAGGTTATCATGGTCTTATAATGAATGTCACACATTTAAAAAGTTAATATAGGTTGACTTAAGTTTATATAATATAACGTTGTTTCAATTTTTTTTAAGATGTCAATTTGATTTTTTAATTAAACTATATTTAAATCAATTTTTCATGTTATCTTTGAACTCATCAAGTCGGTCGAGTTATATCAATTCAACTCTCTTTTTTTTATTTATGTTTGAAATTTAAATTGTACAATTCTAAATAATTTTATTTTTGGATTTGAACTAAATTTTCTTATGAATTAATATATTTAATTATATATATATAAACAGTACAACCCCAAAACGGAGTGACGAAACGCTTTGAAACTAAAAGATTCCGTTCCAATTAAAAAGGCAAAGCATCAACCGAAACGGAACTGACAACCTTGTTTGAAAGTGTTTTTTATCCAAAAATTCATTAAAATGAAGTTATTTATTATTTTTAATTTTTTTTATATCATACAAAAACGATCTAAAAATATATATATAAAAAAATAATTTAAAATAATTTTTTTTTTTTTTGTAAAACGCTTTGAAACATGTCCTGAAAACCAAAACGATTTCATTAGTACGAAAAGAATCTCATGATTCATCGATGTTCGCGTGAAAGACTGTGTGCCGGTAACAGTTCAGTCGCAGCTTATTCCATCTGTGGCCCCTCAAATTCCATGCATAAAGTTCATTGGATCTGCAACGTGCACATGCAAGCTTGCCCTTTGGGTGTGAGTGTGAGTGTTTGCTTAGAGCTTAAGGGCCTATAATAAATAAATAAATAAATAGAAAATAAGCAAAAGCTCTACCCTATGCACCTGAGTTGTCAAACATATACTTTTTAATTCATTAATTTATTCTCCTCTACATTAATTATTCAAAATGTATATTATATTTATTCTATAATTTACTCTCTCTCTCTCTCCCCACCCAATCACTTTTTAATTCATTAATTTATTCTCTCTCTCTCTCTCTCCCCACCCAATCACTTGCTAATTTTGCCATTTTAAAAGCTCTAAATTAAATTACTGTTTGAAAACATAATTAGGTTGTTTTTTAAAGTTTTTTTCATCCAAAATATATCAAAATAATATTTTTTATATTTTTAAAAATTATTTTTTACATTAGCACATCAGAATAATCTAAAAAACAAAAAAAAAATCAAAATTTTTCAAAAGTATTTTTCTTCTGTTCCCAAACACCTGTGAGAGGTCATGCATGTTACAAACTTAGGGTAGAAAAGAGTTAAATATAAGACTTAGGGGACCGTAGTGGTAATTTACCTTTTTTCCCCTCTTAAATATCTGACCAACCCAAGCCCGCCTCAACATCCACTCTGAACAGCGACACTGGTCAGTCAATTACTTGACAATTAAGGATATTTTAGTCATTTAAAAAATATTAAATGGTCCTCCTTAACTGTCTCAATTTTTAGTACTCGCGAACAGACACTATACATAACAGGAACTCTCCCCAACATCCTTCTCCGTCACACCATTTCTGTCCCAATTTCATCTCTGTCTCTTAAATTTCCATTGTTCCTGGGATTTGCTTGATCTTCACGTGATTTAGATTTGTAAGTATATCCTGTCACTTCTCTCTGTTAACAGCTCTCTCTCTCTCTCTCTTTCTTATTTTGTCTTGAAATGTTTTTATTTCCTTACTAAATTCGAGCATGGTTTATGCAAGTTTTGATCTTGATCAGCTGCTGTTGTTTTCAAGCTGCTTACGCTTTTTTATGATCTGGGGTTTTCTCCATTTTGTTAGATCTTTAATAAAGGTGGAACCTTTATGTATAATCTGTTGCATGCTATTAGATTTGGATGATCCACATTTGTTGCGTTCGATCTGGGTCCATTGTACTAAGAAAATATAATTTGGAACTATTGTGAAATATCAGTTTTATGTTTGTTTTGTTGAAATTGGCTCTTGGAATCATTCATTTGCGTGCCACTTTTTGTGGATCTTTGATGTATTGTTGCCTTATTTACTAATGTATAGGATCTGATGATTGGGTGGTGATCTTGTAGTCATCTTACCTTCATGTTTGCTAATCGTTCTTAATGTTTGCTTTTCATAAGATTTTGATTGCATATATAACTGAAGTATATAGGTAGTTTCTTGATGACATGGAAATGCCATTGCTTTAGATTTAGTTGAACTGTACTAATGCTTCATTATACTGGAAGATAAAACCGGGAAAAATGAGATTTAGTACTCCTTCGGTTTATTGATGATTGACCTCCTCCCTAGATTGCACTCGGATTTATTGTCCATTTCTCTCGCTCTTTCTCTCTCTGTTTATTCTTTACTTAATGTGAGCTGTGGTGTTTGGCTATTGTTTTTCTCCCAAAAAATATAATTGTGGACCCATATTTAATTGCATTCGTTCTACTTTGTCTTATATGGCGATCTAGATCTACATTTCCCTATAAATTTCCGGGCCAAACCATTGCATTCTTTAACTTGCAGTTCTAGGATCTAATATTTTTTTTTTAGAAGTTGTTTCGGCATGGCTACCTATACTCCGAAGAACATCCTCATCACTGGAGCTGCTGGGTTTATCGCGTCCCATGTTTGCAATCGGCTTATCCGTAACTACCCTGATTATAAAATAGTTGTTCTTGACAAGCTTGACTATTGTTCAAACCTGAAAAATCTCCTCCCTTCGAAGTCATCCCCTAACTTTAAGTTTGTCAAGGGTGATATCGGAAGCGCTGACCTCGTCAACTTCCTTCTGATCACGGAGTCGATTGACACAATCATGCACTTTGCAGCCCAGACTCATGTGGACAACTCTTTTGGTAACAGCTTTGAGTTCACCAAGAACAACATATATGGAACTCATGTCCTTTTGGAAGCTTGCAAAGTCACTGGTCAGATCCGGAGGTTCATCCATGTGAGCACAGATGAAGTATATGGGGAGACTGATGAAGATGCTGTTGTAGGAAATCACGAGGCCTCTCAACTCCTCCCAACCAACCCCTACTCTGCAACCAAAGCTGGAGCAGAAATGCTTGTTATGGCATATGGAAGGTCATATGGGCTGCCTGTGATAACCACTCGTGGGAACAATGTTTATGGTCCCAATCAGTTCCCTGAAAAATTAATTCCAAAGTTTATTCTCTTAGCCATGCAAGGGAAGCATCTTCCCATCCATGGTGATGGTTCTAATGTGCGAAGTTACTTGTATTGTGAGGATGTTGCTGAGGCCTTTGAACTCATTCTTCACAAGGGAGAGGTAGGCCATGTTTACAATATTGGGACAAAGAAGGAAAGGAGAGTGATTGATGTAGCCAAAGATATTTGCAACCTTTTCTCAAGGGACCCTGATACAAGCATCAAGTTTGTAGACAACAGACCATTCAATGACCAGAGGTACTTTTTGGATGATCAGAAGCTGAATAATTTGGGATGGTCAGAGCAAACTACATGGCAGGAGGGTTTGAGAAAGACTATGGAGTGGTACACTCAAAATCCTGATTGGTGGGGTGATGTCTCTGGAGCCCTTCTTCCTCATCCAAGAATGCTCATGATGCCTGGTGGGAGACACTTTGATGGCTCTGAAGAGAAAGATGCTTCTTATATCTCAAATAATTCAAATCAGACCCGGATGGTGATTCCAGTTTCAAAAGGAAGCAGCACTGACTCTCCTCAAAAACTTTCACTTAAGTTCCTGATCTATGGCAGGACTGGGTGGATTGGGGGTTTGCTTGGGAAGTTGTGTGAGAAACAAGGAATTTCCTATGAATATGGAAAGGGGCGCATGGAAGATCGATCCTCACTTTTGTCAGATATTCAGAATGTTAGGCCTACCCATGTTTTTAATGCTGCTGGGGTCACTGGCAGGCCCAATGTTGATTGGTGCGAATCCCATAAGACAGAAACTATACGCACCAATGTTACTGGAACTCTGACATTAGCAGATCTTTGCAGAGAGCACAACCTCCTGATGATGAATTTTGCTACAGGCTGCATATTTGAGTATGATGCTGGTCATCCAGAGGGTTCTGGCATTGGTTTCACCGAGGAAGACAAGCCCAATTTCATTGGTTCTTTCTACTCAAAGACTAAGGCCATGGTAGTTATTTTCTTTTAGATTCCGTCTCCCTCTCTCATATCCCAAATTATATTTCTAACTTGCATGTACTTTCTTTGAAATTTAAACCAGGTCGAAGAGCTTTTGAAAGAGTATGACAATGTGTGCACCCTAAGAGTTAGAATGCCAATATCATCAGACCTAGAAAACCCACGCAACTTCATCACAAAAATTTCTCGCTATAATAAGGTGGTGAACATTCCAAACAGCGTTACTATCTTGGACGAACTTCTACCTATTTCAATTGAGATGGCAAAGAGGAACTTGAGAGGCATATGGAACTTCACAAACCCTGGTGTTGTGAGCCATAATGAGGTTTTGGAGATGTACAAGAACTACATTAAGCCGGACTTTGCATGGACTAACTTTGACCTAGAGGAGCAAGCCAAGGTGATAGTTGCCCCCCGGAGCAACAATGAGATGGACGCCTCCAAGCTGAAGAACGAGTTCCCTGAGTTGCTGCCGGTCAAAGATTCATTAATCAAGTATGTCTTTGAACCCAACAAGAGAACCTAAGCCAGAGATTCACTTCCAGACCCTATTTTGCATTGCTTTACCTCCAAGTTTCCCAATTATATTTAAAAATTTTCTGGTCTACCTGCCATTCATTATTAGATTCATCTAATTGTTTCTGCCATCTTAGAGAGTAAGGAGGTTAATTCCATTACCAGTTTTGGTACACACATCCCAGTTATTTATCTCGGTTTGTATTTTTATTTGCCTATTATCATTCCTTTCCGCACGAAACTCTTAATAAGCTATTTACAAATGTTGTGTTTTGATTCTTTATCGCTGAGCTTTCCAATACAAGATGGGCACTGTTTTGTTATGTTCTAGGGTTTCAGGAAATTTGATAGGACTCGGTACTTGTAGAAGAAAAACTTGTTTTTGTACTCGAATAAATCCCCAGATTTGTTTAAGGACTAATTATACTGAATTCTTCATTCAAGGACCTATTTATGCTTTAACCAAATAGTTAGAGGGTTCTATGCTTTGAGCTTGAAATTCCATTTCACTCAGCTATATGGAGTACAGTTGGACCGTGTGGGGTTACGCGGAGTTAGAGAGGCATGTGGTTTCCACGACTTCCATGAGCAAGAGTCGAGATATTCTACTTTCCGCCTCTCTTTTTTTAATTGCTGGGATTTTTCCTTCTTTTTAGCAGCCGTCAGACGGCAAATATGATTTTTTTGCCCTTTGAAACCAATTTCTTTATTAAAGGGATTTAAAATTTATTTTCGTTTATTCGGAACCTTTGCTGGAACTGTTTGTGTAACTGCGGATAGTTATTTTTTCTGTCGATGGACTCATTAAAGAAATAGTGCAAAAAAGTTTCATCCCACTTTTTTTTTTAAAAAAAAATAATAATCAAGGAAGTCCCATCAAATAGGACTTGAAATTCAATTTTGATCAAATATCGCGAAAATGTTCAATTTAATCTTTAAAGTTGTACTTTTTTCATGTACATATCATGTTTTTTTTTAATTGTTCCTTTTATTACATTTTTCGTTTCATTAAATTTGGTAGAATGATAATTATATAATATGTTATAGTTGTTAAATAATATTAGAGTATTTTATGGTAAAACTTTGTATTGAGTGGATAAAAGATATCGCTATCTTCTTCAATAGATGATAGTAGCACATCCCAATGCTGTATTTTATTTTTTATAAACTTTCATATTTAACAAATATATGAGAAGACCAAAATATCTCAGATTCTTTTGTCTGTTGAAACCGGCCTGATAATAAATGTCTTTAATTGAATAAAAAAAGAAAAAAGAAGCTCAAAGAGCATTATTTTGTGGGCTAAAAATTTAAGGGTTGTTCTTTCGGCACTATTTTGTCTTTTTATATATATATATATATATATGGATTGTTTGAAAATTGAGGGTGTGATGTGATGATGTTAAGACGTGTCGCATGTCCTATTTTTTAATTACTAACCTAACTTCACAGAAGAAGACCGTCAGTTTTTCTTAGGAAATAAGTAGGGTAGAAGCTACTTGTTATTTTACCACTAGTTCCTCACATTTTACACTGAAAATAAACGTTATCAACGATAGATGCAAAAGAGCAGAAATGAAGAAATTGAGGCCTTAAGAATTCACGCCCTCAATCTTTCAGCAAAGGTCACTTTCAAAAACCATACCTGCTGGTTCTTGAACCTCGTGTGCATGCCAAGCAACCTGCAGGTTTATCAACTTTCAGCACCGCGTGTCTCACGGAGATGCATTGGCTAGTCTCGTCAGGAAGGAGACGACATCATCTGACGAGGCCAGTTGATAGCGAGCATTGGTACGAGATCGACCAACAGCACAGGAGAAGTAGTTATCGCCCTTGAGATCAAGCACGTTCCATGAAATCTTTTCTGCTGATGCCCGCCGCGAATTCCCACAGCTGTGGTTAGGATTTCCCTTCTCGGGATTTGTTAAAGCACGTTGTGCCTTGCTTTGAGATGATTTTGGCCCGCTTCTGCTACTGGCTGTAGGAAGCTTCATAGAAGGGCGTCCTTCATTGGGTGATTTTTGTCCATCATTTTGCTTTGTTCTTGCCGCACCTAAGCCGTCAGAAGGGAGCTCTGGCTCGAAGAAGGTGTACACATCTTCATCCTGATGATCAAGTGCATGACAGTGAGATTCCACCATTGAAGTACAAGCACACCATTAGCTATTTAATCATTTCAGTTTTCCAACCTAATCAACTGCACAATAATTTTCATTCATTACACAATAGAAGCCCATTAGAGCTGAATAATCATTGCGCAAAAACAAATCCAGCATGACAAGATTTATCCAAGCACACGAACCGCGTCTTGAAAACCATCATCACATGTAAGATCCTGGTCTCACCAGGATTCTGCTTAGTATTGCAAGTGATAGCTGAAATTACCTTTCCCAGAAAATGGCCAACGCATAAGACATAATCAATTGGTGTTGTCATGGATTTACTGTGGACAATCTCTCCAAGTATACGATCAATAGCAGCGCCCTGAATAAATAGGAAGCTGTCATATAAAGAACACCCAACTCCACTACTCGTACATTGAGAATTCGGGAATGTCAATAATTTTAACCATGCGTTTACCTTTGTAACACCAACTGATCGGACCTCAACTGATCGGCTCCCTTGGACCACATCAACAGAGGCATTTGAAAATGGGCCTGTCCAGAGGTGTTGCAACATATCCCTTGCTTGAAGCCTTCCAAACTCAACATCTACCAGAAATATAATATTAGCACAAAATATCAAGGAAAAAACAAGCAGAGATACATAACTTCGAAAGATTAGCTGGTCCAAACTCCAAAAACTCAGGTACCTGCGTACTTGTAATTCCATACAAGGGATGTTTCACGGGGTTCAAAGTGTGATCGGGGTGTACGTTCTGTGAAGTACTCAAAAACTTGCTGAAAAGAAATGAAAAGTGTCATCTAGCTATAGGCAAGAATCAATGATTAAAAATGAATGCTATTATAACAGAAGTACCTTCACACTGTCAACCCATTCCATATTTAAGTGTTCAGGCATTGTTGTCATCCATTCTCCATTTGTAAGTCGCAAAAACATTCCATGTTCTGCTGCCAACCACATGTCATACTCTCCAAAGTTCTGAAGAAGAGAACATTTGGTAAGAACATTTTTTTTTTTTTTTGGATATCTCCGTATGGAGAACGGGGGAAACCCCACTAGCTGGAAAGCGCACTTTGTGAGCCCAGGTAGTGTGGAAAACCTCCGGCTGTCCCAGTGATCTTACGAGGGGAGTTGAATATGTGGGGCTCGAACCTGGGTGTTGCCTTTGGCAACCCCAGGCCTTACCGCCACACCCCACCCTCGGCGACTTGGTAAGAACATTTTCATAACAGTGTAAGCAGAAAATGAAAGTGAAATAGGGAAAGTACTTTGTCTAGTGCTTTTCTGTCACTCCCACTGAGAACAACAACGGTGGTCTTTCGATCACTGCAAAGTGCCGTCAGTGCTTCTTGTAACCCTGGGTGCAATTTAAGTTCCATTTCCTTAATTTGGTCACCTCTTTTCCCAGGAGTGTCCACTGGCTCAGTCAACGTTGCATTGAATCCCTGTGTACGAGGGAAGAAAGCAGCCACAGAAACAATTTTAAGACCATTAGAAGTCAGGTACTTAAACATCTACTACGAGATACTATATGTTTCTAATACCATTCAACTTTAATTTCTGATAATGAGAATTATCCAAAAGCCTCGTTAGGATTTCATTAGCATGGTGGAAAGAAGAAAATCACGTGTTTAGAATGACAGGTAACTCCCATGAAATATTTTTGAAGGTTAAGCTTTGATTCAGAAAAATAGCAGATCATTGATTTTATGAATTCATTTTCTTACAAATTATTTGAGGGAATGGGTGATGCCAAGATAATCACCATGTAAAACAGATGAGAAAGTTGACCTTATTCACTTCTGCCAGCCTGCTTCACTCACAGCATCCAGATGCAATTTTTAATACGGTGCTAGTACACTTCAAAGCATGGAATAGAGGTAGAAATTGGTGCTTCTCCAAGATATAAAATTTTCAGTTTCAGCTCAACCTCAAGTGAATTAATGTTTATTTAATTGCATTTAGCATTTGGTGCGCGCGTATATTGGCTCAGGGTACTCATTGATAAAATGGGACACAGACTACCATAAACTGGCTGAAAAAAAAATGAAGTCAAAGAAACAAAATTCCTTCACTAGAAACAGATTGTGTAGCTTCATCAGAATTAAGTTGCACAACTTTCGGTTTGTATTTGCAAACCATTCAAAGAGCTTTTTAAAATATACTGGTAATTGGATTTCTCATTCTGAGCAACATGATGACTTGTTCAAATTAAGAGGAGCAAACCAGTATATATATATATATGAAACAGGAGCATACCAGTATGAGCAACCGGTTAGTAGACCGCAAATAACGTCTAATGGCATCATCTTCTGGAAGTGAAGGTGGCACTTGCCTGGTCCTTAGTTGTGCCTCAATAACTGTATCATTTAGTTCGCTGGGAAGAAATTATTCATCAATCAAAGTTTAGTACCACAAAAGGATAGTTGAAAAGCTAGAATTTTCTATTCTTGTTTTCTTACAAAATGCAAAATATCAGAAGAGCTACATTTAGTATTGAAGTTTTCATACAGCAGCACTATACGTTGCAAAGTTGAATTATGACTACTAGAAATATAAGAGCTTGACCATCTTTGCTGAGAAGATACACCAGGTGATAATCATTTTCACATTATTAACTAGTCTATTCATAACTATTTAAATGTAATTGGTGCTGATCAATTATTCCCAATTATACTTCACTTTACACACACGTGGTATGCCAGATGCAGCCATTTATTAACATGCACCAACAGCATTCAAGAATAAAAATAAAAAATATGATAAGAGACAACAATATTGAAACCAATGTTGCTCATCCAAACTTAATTTATCCTACTGCAAAGGCTCTACAGAATAACTCTGTGGAAGAACCTGATGTAGAGGGAAAAGGTTATGATTACGCCTGGGGATTGCATTTAAAAGGTTTCCACAGTGCTACAAACCCATAACCTCAGTAATCACAAAAGACAAATAATATCAACAATTTGTGTTTAAAAAGGTTTCAAGACCTAACCCGGTAATCACAAAAGACAAATAATATCAAAAACTAGTGTTTGGAAAGGTTTCAAGACCTAAAGTACTTTTGGTCCATTTGTCAAAGATAATCTATGCTTAAAACACTGTTATAAGTGTACCTCACAAAAGTGTCAGCCCATTCTTGAGCAGTGTGGGTTGTCACATGGACAAAGTTGTGTTGGTGTCGCTTCTCTCTTTCTTCAGGTGTCATAGTTAGAGCTTGGCGTATTGAATCAGCAACTTCAGTGATGTTCCACGGGTTCACAAGGATTGCTCCAGCACCCAAGGATTGGGCTGCACCTGCAAACTACAAAATACAAAAAGCCTATTTTTTTAGACTGAGACATATAATGCATAACATACATAAAATATTAATTATTCAAATATAAATTTATTAACAATTTATAGTAAATATATTTTATTTTCATTCCAAATCAATGCAGAAAAACACAGCATCAAAGGGTTGGTGTTGATGCGCTTTGTGGAGCTTGTATTTTGTCATCAGTAAACAAAAAAATCTACAAATATTGCTGAGATCATAATCATGGAGCTTCACTATGAAATCCCGCACTAGTTAAAATTATATGCTATTTTTTTTCAAAAAAAATCTGCTGCCTCTGAAGTTTGGAGGAAGTGAGTTACAAGTTTGAATTTAAGTGTTTGGTGGTCTTTACATGTTCATACAATTACATAAGGAATGAAATTCCATTCTCATTGCTTACCTAATTATTTCACTGGAAGAAAAAAAATGTAATATATTTTGAAAACTGAAATTCGCTGCCCATTGTTTATTCGCAGGAAAAAGAAACATTAAGTTCACTAACTTTGAGATTAAATGAATTTCCTGAACAATTGGTAATCATGTTTATGAAGTTGCTGCTTGTTGCTAAATCAGCAAATATCATTGAAGGTGTCAGATCCAGCCACATAAGGCCAGAACGTTAAAAAAAAGAAGAAAGATATCAGTTAGAAGGATACAAAAGCAATAGTTAGATAAGATTACAAGAAGACTAACAAAAATACATTTTCACAATTGCAAGAGATAAACAAAATCACAAATATTAGAGAAAATCAGACATCACACAATTTAACTGATGTTTAATTACCTCACTAAGAATGAGCACACCTTTCTTCAAATCTTGGCATGCTACAAACTCATAACTGACAAGATTCATTCCATCCCTCAAAGAAGTTACAAGAGCAACATCTGGAAAGAGAGAAAAGAACATCACGGTGAATGACATCAGCTGAAAAACAGACCAGGTTTCTTCTGTGTTCATCCCGTTTCCAATAACAATACAATTAAATCAGTGAGAGTTACACTTTTAGGAGAAAACATTTTGAATTTTCTGTGATTAATACTGCTAACATTCTGAGACAAAATTCCAGTTCTTGAAGTTTGTCCAAAGTCTAAAAATGAAAGCATTTTCAGACCTCTACTGGCAGATGGACATTGATACATTTACTTATTTCAAATTTTCTAACAACGTTAATTTACTAGTTACTGCAGTAGTTCTGACACCATCTGGTACCCTAGAACAGCTGGCATACTTTCATATTTACTTCTTGGAAAAATGCCATTTCACAAGTAACAAGAGTTAAACAACGGCATACAACCCTACTTGAAAGTATATCATTAATAGTTGAACAAATAATACACAAGGAAAGGCACATATTCAAATAGTGAAAATGAGAAGAGTAAAGTATGGACGTGTGAATAAATTTATTTCTGAGAAAGTAGGATTTCATATAAAAAGGATTCACTCATAGAAATATATACATACATATGTGTTCGTGTGCGTGCATAAATGTATATGCCAACTCCATTTAGAAGAATATGTGCAACATGGCTGTTCAGATAAGCATTGTACTGAACAAACACCATATCTTTCCTGATAATGAGCTAAGATCTAAGTGATGCAAATGTATTTGGAACAGTTTATAGGAGCAAAAACCTAAGTGATGTCAATTTTAGTATCATCGTGTCAGTTATCATCTTGGGTTTTGATACTGTTTATGTAAAAATTCTCAACACAATGGATAACCTACTAAACAAACACATGCATACACGGTGCACACACGCAATTCGATGTCCCAAACTGATAATTTTCTATTTACATTCCACTTCAGAAGTTTCAACTCATGATATAGCTTTTCTAACGATTTGGCCTATGAACAATCTCTGCTTATATACATGCAACTATCTAGGAAATTTTTGCGCTTCCACTTGCATATCCACTCCATTAAATACAAATGAGTGCTGTGTAGCTTTTCAGATAGTAAAGATTCAATTAAGGATCATGTCCAACAAATAAGCTAACATGTAACTGATGCAAGAGTTTCAATGGCTGTAGTATGAATGACCGCAAGGATGTGAACTTTATGGGCTGTCATTTCCATCTCTACCTTGTCATTATTATTGTTGTTTTCGTTATGATATTTATTATTGATAATTTAATCTGCGGTGCTTCTGAATGATGGTGAATTTCTTCTTTTTTATAACATTATGGCCACATAGCAAATTTTATAGTGGCAAAGTTAAGAAGGATTAAAAAGTTTACAAATAGCTGGTGAAGGAAAAAGGAAAAAGAAAAAAATTTGGAAGAGAAACTAGAGCAAATTAAGGGAATTAAACATCCTATTCTGAAGATTATAAGCTATAGCTCTTGATCAATCTATATAGGTTGAAAATATCTCAATCAAAGACATTTGTGTGCTGCCCATATATACAAGAACACAGTAGCTGCCAAAATAGCAATGTTTATCTCTTGGAAGCTATATTTAAGAAGATACTTGTTAATTGTTGGTAATAGCTCATTTTGAAGATTGGGTTTCCCGTAAAATAGGTGTAGAAAGGTTAAACTAAGGACATCGTGACTACGAGTCTTTCGTGACCCATCTTTGAGAAATGGTAATAAGAACCACTAATATTGGCTTGTCCATTGTTTTCAGTAGAAGAAATAACAAAAAGGCAAACCTTAACCAGAAAAAAAGAAAAATATATATAAAAGGATTCCAAAAGGAGGAAAAAAGTTGGAGAACCCAAGCTTTGAAGGACAGAAAAAATTACCAGTAACTGCATATAATGCACACAAGGCAAAGAAGTCGAGAGAGCGATCCTGTAAGCACAAAAGAAACTGCTTCAGAAACTTCCCATTGATGATACTCGGATGCAAGATTAAATCATTAGAAGATGACTCAGAAAAACTAGGCATTTTTCTAGGATTAGATCGAAAATATTTAAATAAGTTCTAATACTATGCTTGCTCAAATAAAGTATCCCACAAGCAAAGCAGAAACCCAGCCAAGGTCGTCAGTTCTCTTAGTTATAAACCACCCAGCTCAAAAACTGGAATATCGTCATCCATTTTATCTTCATGCTGTTATGTTTTGTTGAGGCCTGAACAGAACTAAGTGCACAAAAACTTGTCTCCCAATAGTTTTCTCAATGGCTTCCACTTTACTTGGATCTAGAATGTTAAAACATCCAATTATGTTTGGCTACAGCTTTGTATGTCAGGGTTTGCCGTTCAATATGAAGGCCAATTGGAGTTCCTTCCTTGAATACATACTAGTCTGACTGTGAGCTATAAGGAAAGGAGAAGAGAACAGAGCACTCAGCATTACAACATTTGATCCATGTGTGTGCCCAGGATCAAGGGCTATGCCTCAAAGGTCAGACCTAAGAAAGAGATATTAGGTGATAGCAAGTCTGGCTATGAACTATATTTCACGTAGGTAGGCCCTTTGGCTCTTCCTTTACTTTTGAAACAGAGATCTGCATGAGTTCTTATTTTTACATTCAAATGTTTAGATTAGAGAGAAACAGGTAGATTTTCTGAAACTTGATAGATGGAACTGGTCATTATTCCTGAGCTGTGTGTTGCTATCATCATGTTAATTAACAAATACAGCTAATATTGGTCAACTGGCAGGTCTCAAGAAGATACACAGGCATGTAAAAAAGTTCTGGTTGGAACTCTACTTGAACCAACAAGAATAGATTTGCAGTCCTAACACATCCCAACAAGTTTGATTTCATGGATCTTATTCTTATGGATGGAATGTTACACTAAAATAATCTTAAGGAAAAATATCAAGCTTGCTTCACATTCTAGAATAAAATGTTACACTAAAGCTAATTACTAATATAACTACGGATATAGTAGACTATTAAGGTACTAACTGCACATAATTTGAATTCTTGAAATGGTTCATTAATTTCTTGATAATGTCACGGCACCAAAGTCTGTGACGTTATACAATTAAGTCAAGTTATAACAATATGGACTGTCCTTAGCTTTACTTGGTCCACACCCTTCCTCCCTTCTCAGCTATAAGACTTAATCCTGCCATTCTCTTAAAATTTCCAGCAGATATACACATCTGAAAGTATCACAAGAAGCTAGAAACAAGATCAGCATAAGGCCAATGATAAATTTTACACCCTTCAAATAGTTTTTAATTTGTCAAGCCAACAAGCTATGTATAACAAGCTTTCATAATCCAACTGAGTTCTCAAAGTAAAAACATACCAGGTGATGTATTGGAACTGCAGTTAATGTTCCAAATCTTCCATTAATGCGTCCAACAATTTCATGAACCTGGCTTGTTAGCTTTTGATCTGTGAATATAACAAGCAAAACTTACTGGATTATCTTTTTTGCTAAGATACAAAACCCACAGTTTGGTATGCAACACAAGGCCAAGAGTCAATAATGTATTTAGCAAGGAAGAGACATGATACAATGACATCAAAGCTGAGATCCAGCTTTCATGCTCACATCCTCATTTGCTTTTTGAGCGCCAGCTCAAGGCTCAAGCTGAGTTCTACTTTTAGGCCCAAGGTTAGGGTTTCCACAGAGACATTAGGTTCAATTTACAGTGATCTAGTGTTGCTTCTACCATTTAGGAAAAATACATATCCTATGCAAATTGGAACATTTTTGTACACACAGGGCATCACCAGTGCTTAAGAGCAAAGATCTAACTTCCATGCCCAGACCTTTTCTTTCGTAGTTTATATTGTTTAGGCATATGGGACCATATAACTCTTTCAGACAAATAAATTTCAGAGAATAGTCAGTTTAAAATGCCGACAACATGATGAGCAGCACCGTAAAAGAAACTGTATCAAGGGTGTCAGAAATCATACACTCTGGAACATCTGTTCTTGTTGGCACAGCAATTTGCAGTAGAACAACTTTATCACACCAGTAAGGATACTCCTCGAGAAATTTTTCAAATGCAAGAATCTTCTGTGGAATTCCTTTAATCATATCAAGGCGGTCAACACCTAGCATCACCTGTTAATTATAAGAATTTCAGCAGTAATCAGATAGGAGAACATAATTTAAAGACATGGTTTGTGAATCAAATGGATGACAGTAAAAGCGACAGTGTGAGAGAACCTAAACCATAAAAGTTAAAACACATAAGATAATTACATTAAAAGGGCAATCAAAGGTTCTCATGGGGAAGTGTTCATTTTCAGATTATGCAAGTGTTGGTGCTGGGTCCTGGAGGTAGTTGATCATTTTAGAAAATAACATGGGTCAAAACAACTGACCATTTTCTTCTTTTTCTTTCCTTAAATACTTAGATAAGGAAACATGAAACAATATTCAAGGTCTGACCGCTGGAACTGTTCAGGAGAAAGAATATTCAAATGACATGAAACAATACAGAAACTCAAATATGCATGATTTCGCAGCTCGAACTGGAGGTGCTCCTAGTTTCCATGACCAACAAAAATCAGAGTTCCAATGTCATGCCAATTGCATATGTCGCAAGTACTTCAAACCATATACATTACACGTGCATTCAATGTCAACCTAGTGATACTTGAAAAAACTTAAAGTTTCAACCACCATATTGCAGAAAATAGAGACCTTAATCAAGTAAAAATCACATCTACCTTTCGGCCAGCAAATCTTTCCTTCAATTCTTTAATGTGCACCTGGACTTGAGGGAGTTCAAGAGCTCTTATGAACCGATCTGAGTCTATCCCAATTGGAAACTGATCTCAAAAAGATAGAGCATAATTATTATAACAAGAGTAGAGTTTTGTTTGCTCATTAAACATTTTAAAACTTTGACATGCTATGGTGCTACAACAACAAGAACGGAGTTGCTTAGCGAACCAACACAAGGGGATTTCAAATGAATAGTTCTCAAACATACCGCAGCAACTCGTGTCAGCCTCCCTTGATCCTCAACCCCTTCAGGTGTGCCCTCTAGCCCAAGAATACGAGTACAAGCGCTAACAAAATGTCTTGCATAGTCATAGGTGTGAAATCTAGAGGACAATATTAATATGTTAAGCTATAGTGTTGGGAGTAGTGACACAAGTCTTAGCAGATACTGAAAGAATGCTCTTACATCTGAAGCAAAAAACGCAAAAGAAAAGGGGGTCCTATTCATCTTACAACAAGATTGATTTGCAGCAACAAAGTTTTATTTCTGAGTTTGAAAGCGATGTTCCTTCTGTATTTCAATCAATAATGATAGATTTAAAGATCCTACATCAAAATTGTTCAGAGCAATGAATTCTATGTCTCAGGTATGTATGGAACCTATTCCTGAATTACTGATTTCCTCTAGGTTTCCCCATTAAATAACTGCAAAAAAATTAGATGAAGTTCAACCAAACAATTTCAAGCTTGAATGCAGTCATATAGTATACACACACCAGCTTTTTGTTTGTCTGCTATAAGAGACAGACAAGTGAGATGAAGTTCGTGAGATCATTCGTCGCTCTTGTCTCTAAACAGACAAGGGAGTTCAGCAAAGAGACAGAAATACAGTCCCATCCATCAATCACGTGTACAGTGAATTAGAGATAGTCACTCAGGTGGAGGATGCAATACATGAAAATTAAAGAATAAATGGACCATTCTAGTTTAAAGTGAAGTTCAAACAATTTACAAATCCAGCCATTTTCCCTTGCCAATGTTTTAACCGTATCAACCATACTTGCAAAGCTAAAATGGTATGCTATATATGATTTAAGACATTTGCATTACATAAGTGAACTTACCCAACTAAATCGGCAGCAAGAACAGAACGTAATAGGTCTGATCGAGATGGCAGTGTCCTGTGGATTTCAGAAGAAGGAAAGGGTGTATGGAGAAACCAACCAACTTTCATATTATTGTTGCGCTCCTTTAGGCATTTTGGGAGGAACATCAAATGGTAATCATGGCACCAGACAACATCACCCTCCTCATAATGCTGGTGAACCACATCAGCAAACATTTGATTTGCCTTCTTATATGCCTCGAACTGAGACTGGAAACTTCTGGTTGTGGCGAGTCGATCTTCTTGTGGAAGCCCAAGATAATGAAAGAGAGGCCACAGTATATTGTTGCAGTAGCCATTATAATATCGATGAACAATCTCTTCATCAAGGAATACCGGAATGCACCTCTGCAATAATTGAAGAAGAAGAGAGAATCATCAACTTTCAAGTTTTTACGTATAATGTGCGAGAATCCGCAAGGAAGAATTCAAGTTCGAAAGGTTTCTGGGGGCAGAACCTTTTCACCCAAAGCTTTAGTAAGTGCCTTCTGGCCAACTTCATCTGGCACGTTAACCCCAGCCCAGCCAATCCATCTCGCCTCAAACTCCTTCACACCTTGTTTAACATTGTCCAAAACGCATTAGGTGCATAATGACAAGAGGAACGAGCTAATGCAATAAAAAAATAACTTCAAAAACGATGAAGTTTAATGAAGTGGAGGACAAACCAGAGAATACGGAAGCCTGAACAGTGAGAATGAATAATTTAAATAACAAACCCAACTCAACAAATTCTTAGTCTCAACCACTTTGGGGTCCATTACATGATTTGTTATTCTCCATTCCAAAAATTGTTTA
This sequence comes from Salix brachista, assembly GCA_009078335.1. Taxonomy (NCBI): domain Eukaryota; kingdom Viridiplantae; phylum Streptophyta; class Magnoliopsida; order Malpighiales; family Salicaceae; genus Salix; species Salix brachista. The sequence continues at coordinate 29,462,322 of CM018587.1, forward strand.
GAACAACAATCAATGCATCAAATATTTTACTTGCTTACCTAGAAGAGCGCTGACTAGGCCCCCGGCACTCATCTCCAAAGACCATGAGTCTTCACCTTTTCTAACAGCAGATACAGGCAGTCTGTTAGCTACCACCAATAGGCGTTGCCTTAAAGGCCTGGCATCTGGCTTTTCACATCCCTGCGTAATAGCCCCTTCCAAGTTTTGTTCGATATAGGAATTGTTTAAGCTGTCACCTTCCCGCGCTCGTAAATCATATTCACATGGTTCAGTTCCTCTATGGTTATCAGTTAACTCATTTGAATAGGCAGACTTGTTTCTCTTTTGCTCTCTTATTTTTAAGAGCCGTCCGACACGACCTGAGTTATGGCTGGAATTACCGTTGTACTGGTTTCCAGGCATACGCTCAGTTTAGTAACCCAACCTCCAATCACCAATTCTATGGGCTCCTGGTGTTTCTAGAGCAATTGAGCCTCCTACATTTTTATTTGAAAAGTAAATTGAGTGTTCAATGATCACTATAAGCCACACAGAAATCTTAAATCCTAGTAAGTTAGACTCTAAGAATACAACATCATATCATTGTCACATCTTAAAACAGTGAAGCACTTTTCTACTGCCGTATAAAACTCAGTAATCGGAGTGAATTTAATTAGCATGAGCATCTTAAGCGTATTCATCAAAACAAGACAAAACAAAATGACAGAAGGGCAACGAGAAAGAGATAACACAGACAATGGGATCCACAGAACTGCATTGAAGCAACAAAAATGGGGTCTACAAAAAATCCTGGCTATTTAAGCCCAAATATTTGAACTTTCTCATTCGAAAAAAAAAAAAAAAGCCTCAAATATCCAAAATAGCATACCACCCTTTTTTCAAGTTCATGAAAACAAGATTGACAGATTGTCAGAGGGAAGACAAGACGAAACATAAGATCCACAGAAGCAATATAATCCAACACACAAAAACAGAGCTTGCTCTTAGTTTTCACATAGATGAAGAGGTGAGCACATTGCATGTAAGGATACACAAAACACTTCCAACTTGGATATCAAGTTGAGCTCAAAAACACTGACACAAGTAAAAGAATTCCCTTCATTCCCTTGTAACCAAACACACAAGATGAATTATAACTCACACAAGTAAGACATCAAGAACCCACCTATGCAGCAGGCAATAAAAGAACTGATTTTGAACAGAAGACTAAAGGAAAAATAAATTAAAAAACACCAGGGTTCTGCAAGAAGCCTTATTTTTTCACTCAATTTTGAAGCTATTATTGAATATGGGGGGGGGGGGGGGGGGGTTTGTAAAGAAGAAAGAAGAAAGAGAGGGAACACAAAATCCCCGTGTCAGCTTGCTTTAAGGTGCATAAAAGCTCCAGAGCCATGCAAGGATTTTGTTTTCAAAAAAACTGTATCTTTACCCTCTAAAGGAAGAGGAAGGAAGGAAATCAACTAAAAAACATATTCAAGGAACTAATTCTCTGCACTGCATCGAATAGATACTAAATAAGATTAATGTACTGTTTAGGTAAAAGTAAGTATAAAGATCGATTATAAAGATTAATAAGCAATGCTGCCCTTAGAAATGGATAAACATCATTTTTATTACCGTACCGTTCTGCTGCCATTAATTATAACTCTCTGTAACTTATATTCATACATAGTATAGATACAATTTTATCTACCTTGCAAATCCCTGTTTTTGTGTTGGGCGATGCTAAGTGATCCTTGAGAATAAACTTAAGACCACTATTTCTTGGAAATAATATATATTATTGAATCATACAATAAAATTTATAACAATCCATGCATCATAATAGATGTAGTTAGATAATATTTGTAAGGTGTTGTAATGATATTCTAAGGACACAACTAGCTTTTTGTGGTTAAAATACCACGTGACAGTGCTATTATATCGAATAATTATTACAGGATTGTTTTGGGTTTAGTTTATTAAGATTGTTACTTTATCAAGCTATCATATCCTGCTACCTGAATTGTCTTCCGATCCAACAATGGTGTTTTATTTTTCAAGTTTATGGTGTTATATCCTACCACCCGAATTTTTTTTCCAACAGGTTTTGCATCAATTGCCATCACCTGCGAAGCCACTGGTGTCACTATTTTTGTAGATTTCAGACTCTGTTTGAAGCACCACTCCGTACCGTGGACTCGTCTTTTTTGTCTGACAATTTTTGCGGTTAAAATCCAGCCCCATTCTCTTAAGCTTCCTGCAACGCTGCTAGCACGCAGAGAGTACGATCCATGCCTTCAAATCCAACTAGTCTAGTCACAATCCGTTTTGACTGTTTCCAACAATTTGATTGGGTCTATCAGTTCACCTGGTTTTTGCCATTTTTTTTCTTGTTTAACCAATTTCCTGAGGTTTATGGGCATGCTATTTTTGTTTTCGCCTTGGTTTTTGCGGTAGAATCTATCTCTACAGTCATGATAGTCTTAAGAAAATAGCCTAGCCAAACAATTTTTAAGAGATCTATATGATGATTTTAAGCCTGTTCATGCCTCTTCTTCAAAAGGAACAACTTCTCAGGTCGTTTTCTTATTGGTAACATCTATAGATGTTGTGTTCTTGCTACTTCATCTGTCAAGAAGATCGACGCCTTGAAGAACAATCCGGGTATGTTATTTTTTAATTGTCCTTGCCTTTAAAAGAAAGCAACTAAAAGGACATATTATCGGCAAAGCCTACTTGCTCCCCTGTTACTGTTGAGGGGTGCTTTCTTCTCCATCTCTGCAAGATCTTATTGATCAAATTGATTTTGGCACCCTAAACTAGCTCTAAGTAAATCTCACTATGATATTATGCCCTCTCTACCCTTTCTGTTATCCCAAATAGCTTGCCCTCTCGAGAATTGTTTGAGATTATTGCTTGGGTATTTTTAAAAAACAAACGTATCAAAATATATTTTTTTCAGATTTTTTTAACATTGACATGTCAAAATAGTTAAAAAATATCATTTCAATATTTTTTTCTAACTAAAATCACCTGAATAAAAATGAAAGTGGATTCTCCATTGCATGTCAACTACATTTTTGTCAAACCCTTCACTTCATATTTCATTTTTAGTTCCAAAAGTTACTTCAAGTCTTATATTAATCATGAATTGGTTGTTTATTTGAGTCTGTTTCTTTTCATCTTTCTACTTTGTTGTTTGGTGTCTTGTATTTCCTCATTCAATTCCAACACTTGACATTAATTCTAGATTAGATCATGTTTTATTTAAAAAATTCCATCCTTAAGAAACTTCATGTTAAAGAGCGTAGAATATACAAACAAAAAAAACCATGTAAAATGTTCTTTCAAAGAACAAGTTTTGCAATAATTATATGAAAAATATGATGATATTAAACTGTTGATGGTGTTTTGTTGTGATGAGATGACGATGGCTAGTACAAGCTTTTTCTACAAAATACCTAATTTGCAAATAAAGTTTGTACGTTTATACCGTGTGAGCTTTATTGACACCACCACTACCTGACAGAGTCTTGGCATAATGCTGTTCCTATCCACTATTAGATTCGATAATAATAATAATAAAACCCTAAACCTTCCCACATCTACCCAGCTGTAATTTCACTTTGCAATACTCAATTACTTTGCGATAAAGATTCTCTAATGAAAATGATGTCAACTTCAACCAACCAGGCCCACATGCCAAAGTTGGGGATTAAAAGTGGAAGAAAGCCAGTAGCTTAGAACAGCACATGCAATATAAACTGAAAGGATCGCTCAACGTAAGCGACCAATTAATGGCAAAAGATTTTTGTGTCCACTAGGGCCTTGCTTCAATCATGAACTTAAATTGGACCCAAGAAAATCACAATGACACTTTCCTGGCCAGCAACAGGCTAAATACATGCTCTAAAAGTGGTTAGCTGAGTGAGTGGTATCCAGCTCCCCCACCACTTACAGGTACCAGAAAAGACTTGGCCCTTCAGGGCGGACGCCTATGGGGGGAAAACACTTCTGAAGGGGACCGAGAAATATCTCACTCATTGGCCATTTTTGAGAAAGCACTAATAAGGAGACGAAATGTTTGGTTGGAATTTATTTCTCATCCAATCCCCACAGAGAGAAAGTTCACGATGACATATTTGCTAATGTATGTATTATTATTTTTAATCAATAGCAGCCAACTTATCTGACAAATATAAATTGACTCTTGCCCTACCACCTCCGCTATTGAAGACATGAAGACCAAAACTACCTAATAATTTTTTTACCTGTTTTATGTTCCACTTAATCTATTTATCACGCTACTCCTTTTGATTTGCAAGGGAAGACTAAAGACTGATTTCTTGTGTAATTCAACACTGTCCTAAGAGTAACAATAAGAAAAAAGGATTTGATCTGCAATTAATTACCAGATTCAGTATTTTCTAAATCATCGTTTTCTTATAACTTCAAAAGATGTGCAGAGCACGGTGAGATGCTCCTCTCGAGAGGGGAGTACTTGACCACAGTAGACCATTTGAGATCATTATATGTACCATCTTAATCACACAGTTGATGTTTTTAATCAGCTGAACTGATTCGACGTGGAGTTCATACATATCACTAGTGGCAGTTTTACTTTTTATGTCAACAGCACTATGGACGCCAAATGCAGTATGCTATGGCTGCTGAAGCCTTACATTTGGAAAAAAAGCTCACATGGTAGCACAGATTGATCATCTGAAAGCTAAGTGGTCCACCCTATGCTATAAGGCTACTGTTGTTATAAATGCCAATTAGATGATCTAAGTGAGCTTTTTGTATGTTCCATAGCTAATTGGCATCATTAGTTTGATTTGTTCAAAGCCTAGTGCATGCCGATACACAAAGGCTGGCTTTAATTTTACCTACTCTGGATTCCAGTCTTGGAATATAGCATTTGAAAACTAGGCTGGGGTGCATGCGTGCCCTAGGCATGCTCAGGGAAAACAAATGCCAAAAGAATTGTTCATGAGAATGTAAAGAGCAGGTAAAGCGGACGCAGTCAAGATGATATCAATAATCCAGAAAGTAACCCATAAGCAAAGAAGCTTAGATCCCAAAACGATAGCAGAAAATACCATATAACCTGTTCAAGAAGCACGTACCTTCATTGACATGTTGATGCCGGGGGGAAACTTCGAGTCCTGAGAAGTGACAACAAGAAATATCTCTGAATACAAGCAACCCTCTTCTCCACCGCTTGCACTTAAAAGAGAAGTGCCATAATAAATGTGACTAAATGAATGAATAGGCCGAAGGAGACTCAAACATAATCAGATATTGACAGAAAAAGACTGGCATTCAGCATGGTTTCTTCAGTGCTAAACGAAGGCAAGTGGACTTGAGTGTCATTGCTGCTGTCAGTTACTTGGGATTCTAGAGGAGGAGAGCCCGTGAAGACCAACAAACACCCAGGAATTTGCAGCTAAACCATAAATTTGTCACGCATGCAAGAAGGTATGGCACTCAAATTTCTTGTGGGTCCCGCTAGGAAGATATCTTAGACTAAGGCTTTTGATCTGATGGGATGATCTCAGCCATTCATTTTTAAGCCGCCCTTTCCAAGAGTCGTTTTTTAAAAATTCACAGTAAAATATCAGCTGCATAATTAACCAGGTGGTGAAAAAAAAATCTTTCTCAAGGCCATAAAAGTCTTGCAAAACAGTAAATGGGTGACGTGCATTAGCCAACACTTCTTTAAAAACAATGTCACTGGTGAGCTCATGATCAGGCGACAGTAAATGGCCTAACATTTGTTTTCCTTGGGCTGGTGGGAAGACTGTCAGTTTAAGAAGACTTGCTATGTTATATTCATGCTATATTGTTTTTTAAAGTTATTTTTATTTAGAAATATATTTAAATAATTTTTTATTTTTAAAAATAAATATTTTTAACATCAGCATATAAAAATAGTTTAAAAATAAAAAAATAATTTAAAATAAAAATAGATACAAAACACAGTAGCCTGATAGTCAAGTTTGCAAAAGAAGGTAAATTTTCTACTTCTCTCACCAACAATTTGGCTTTGTTCATTTTAGCACAATCCCTTGGTTCAATTATTAGGCAGACTTTCGTGTATCATGTATATTTGAGTCACATCATAAATGTTTTTTTCTTGATACAACATTATAAAAAATATATTTGTCAAAATAGATGCCCATTTTTTTTTCCAAAAATAAAATTACAGTTAAAAAAATATATTTAACTTGAGTCTTTTAGTGTCCTCTCTTAAAATATAGTAATAGTAGAAATTGCATTTCAAAATGATTTTTATTTCAAAATTTATTAAAATAATATATTTGTTTTTTTAATATTTTCCAAAACAATCCAAAAATATAAAAATAACTTCTAAGCAACAAAAATTCAAAATTATATTTGAAGTACGAGAAAGAAAGAAAAAAACTCAGAAGTGAGTTTTGCTTTCTTGTGTTTCATGCATTTACGACTAATGTTTTTAAAAATATTTTTTTGTTTAAAAATATATTAAAATAATATTTTATTATTATTTAAAAATTATTTTTGATATTAACACATGAAAAAACAATAAAAAAATTTAATTTAATATTGAAAAAATCATATTTAAAAAAAAAAGGTTTTAAAAAATATTAAAATCAACTTTAAATCTTTCGAGACCGTTATGTGACCTGGAAAGCTGCAGCAAATCACTTTAACAGTCAGGTTGGAAAACATACAAGGCAGTGCATCCACTGAGCAACTTGTGAGGAAACTTATGGTCAATAAATAGCTATTGGCCTCGGATGGATCGCGGGGAAATCTTTGGTGTAATCTAGAATGACAGAACCAAAATCAGAAATGCCTGATACCACTAATATGATCTTCATAATCTGTTTAGCACGGCGTCCTGCCCCCTAAATATCTGCCAGCACACCTTTTCCTCCGGTGATTGGGACTCACTGTGCCAATGTTACACCAACCCTCTGCCGGAATCATGACCATTAACATCCCTATCCTCAAGATTGGAATAGTTTCGGACGCGCATTAGTTAAACTATAAAGAGTTAATCTTCAAAGCAGGAGACGAACAAACAGGATTTAAAATTAAGTAGAAGGGACAGAGAAAATTCGTGTTCTTGACCTGAAGGACCATCGTTACAGAAATTGTCCAGCGGGCTAATAAGGAAAAAGAGAGAATGGTCAAGTGACATTGACTGGAGTGGGATGAGTAACGAGACACGAGATTTAAAAGTTTATACAGTAGAATATAGGCAAAGAGCGATATGGTAATGGGACAATTAATATTCTTTCAAATGTCCAAGGAATAGATGACGAGGGTCCATCTTGGACTCCATTATTGATTTTTTTTTTTTTGATAACCGGGATGTCCGGGCCAGCTTGCGCGCACCACATCTAAATTCTCGGACCCACTGAACATCCTGCAAACCCAATGGGCATGTAAGACACCGCAGGGGTGACAGGCGTGACTAACAAGGCTTGAACCTGGGGTGAGAGAAAGCGAGAAGTCTTTCATGACCACCAGGCCAAGACCCTGCTGGCTCCGTTATTGATTTTTACTTCGATTAAAAGATGTTTAACAACAGTAACAATTACATTTTTATTTGAAAATATATTCATATAATATTTTTTTATAAAAAAATTATTTTTAATAACAATACATTAAAACGATTCGAAAACAATAAAAATAGTTAATTTAATACAAAGTATTTTTTTAAATGTTTTTAAAAAACACAACTATTAGATATTAACATGACCATAAAAACCTTTTATATTTTTAGATATTGCAGAAGAATCACTCAAAATAATATTAATATGTTTAGTGAGTACTCGAGAATATATACATATATATCAAAACTTTTTAATATAAGAACTGATCTTTGAATTTTCTATAAACCCGTATTTATGTGTACTGTTAATTTAATGAGAGAATGGAGTTATCATAATTGAACTCCTAACCGCATAATTACTAAAACTTTGATACGAGATGTTGAATTTCATAATTGAGACAAAAATTAGAGAGGATTGAGAGTGGAAGGGAAGATAGCAGAGAAGAGAATGTATTTTTCTCTCTATTACATGTTTGAATAATGTAATACAAACTAAAATTTTGCTTGAAAAATGTTTTTTTGCTAACTCTCGAAGGGATTGATTTTGGTGGGTGAAGGTAGAAAATTATCTACTCCCATTTCGTCTCTATACCAAACATGGGAATCTGCCCATCCCTTCGAAATTTCTTTCCTCCCGAAATCAAACCTTAATTTCCAAACATTATGATAGAGGTTGAGGAGTGCTCAAAATTTGGAGTCTTCAATGAGCCGTCGGCTTTTTAAGAAGCTTCACTGCTGTGATGAATTTTATGTGGTTAAATTATAGTTTTATTTTATAAAAAAAATAACTTTTGTGGTGAGTGATTTATATTAGCTCTTTAAATAAATAAAAAATGTAAATATATTCCATTTCCGATGCAAGATATCGCCGCTCAAGAATCGTTGTAGCCATTTGCTTCTTGAGCACATCTACCCTTTGATTGCGGCTTAGGGTTTCCATTCCTTCGGTCAGGGACGTGTCCTTGTTAACCAACTTGTCGTTCTACGGACTGAATGTGACAGTGGAGATGTTGAGTACTTGGAGTAATGCGAAATTCAAGCGCTCGCAGCGAGATGGGGGGAAGGGAGATGAGAGGTTAGATTTTGGTGCATTTCTTCTACAATTTCATAGCCATTATCTTCTCTGTAATCCACAAAGTGTTATGCTGAAGAAATATAGCCATATTTCATGGCTTTGGTCTCATTCCGTAGCATCCCTCTTCTATGTAATGCTTTTTTCAAATGAAACGCTTTAAAAAATAAAAAGTAATATTTATACTTTATTTATTTTTCAGATTTTAAAATATTAAATTAAGTATTCATTCATATATATATATATATATATATATATATATATATATATATATATATATATTAAGTTAGGTTTTGAGGTTTGATAATATCAATAAACTATTTACTGATTCAAATTGTATCTATCCAGTTAATTTAGATAGATATCATTCATACTTTCATGCTTCACTTTCCGTTATCAATAGTCATGAGTTTTAACAGTAACGAAGCATGCATCATTAAAAATTTCACAAGATCAACCAGTTGAAGAAGCGATCAGTACTAATCAACATGAGCTGTGCAAATTGAATATATGTACGTATGCTGTACATATACGCAGACAGTAGTGAGTAGACAAACTACAAACTACAAGGCATCCATACGTCCATACTAAACTAAACTCAGATTCAATCTGTAGTCTAATTAAGATTGGAAATCTTTCGAGAAGAATAAAAAAAGCCAAAGATCTAATTAAGTAAAAGCTAAGTTTCGAAGATTTAAATAAATATGTTTAATTCAATGCTGAGAAGAATGGGAGGAGGAGGAGAAAACGACGAACCTGGAGATACGATAAGCTGTTTGGATGGAGTGTCGCTGAGATGATCAAGGATCTTCTTGGAGATAGAATGTACGCTTGCAGAGAGAGAGAGAGAGAGAGAGAGAGATTTTTGGAAGAAGAATGAGAAAAGAGGGAGAGAGAGAGATGGATATTGAAAACCAGGTGTTGAAAATGGTTTATACATGGGAGACATGATTCCGCCAGCCAGGTTAGCTTTTTTTTTTTGTTTGTTCTTGGCGGGCGAGGGGGGTGGCTTTCTTCTTTTGCCCAATCGTTTGGAGGGAATTTGTTCTTCTTTCATCTGTTTTGAATTTACTATTCGCGCATCTTGTGGACTCTACTGCTTCTCTTTCATTCCTGCTCTTGTACGAAGCCAAAAGCCATTCTTCACCGTCCCTCACTTTCTTTCCATCCATTGTGTCTCGAGAAATTTGTCCCTCCGTCTAATTTATTTTTTATTTTATTTTTTACAAAAATATTTTTTATATATATTTTAATGCGCATGTGTTCATATCAAAAATAATTTTAAATAAATATAAATATATATACTATTTTAAATCATTTTCAAATGAATTTTTTTTAAAAATAATATATACCATACTCTCAAACTTAAACACCTCATTTATTTCCTTGTAAAACACAATGAGATTTAGTGCATGTTTGGGATTATGGTTAAGTTTGTTTTTGAAAATATTTTTTGTTAAAAAATATATCAAAATAATATTGTTTTTATTTTTTTTAAATTATTTTTGATATCAGTACATAAAAATAATTTAAAAACATCAAAAAAAAAAGACGCAATGCCAAACACCCCTTAGTTATACTTATTTTCTCATTTTTTTTGTTTTTTGACTGTACTCTTTCAAATTTCAAAAACTTAATACTCCAATGCAAAATTAATTTTGTTCTACAAGAAAATTAAACGCGTCTATGCTTGGTAGAATGTAGTAATTAAGAGTGGTCGTATAATTAGTAGAAACTATATTACAAATTTAATTATAATTTTAACTTCGTTTATATAACTGGATAGATGGAACTAATATAAGCTTAGGCGATTAACTTGGGCATAGGTCTAAAAGAACCAAGGATAATTGGATTTAGGTCTAAATTTCGAGATCCTTATCTATCTTGTTCTAAATCGTACGAATTTGATCTTAACTTGATGAATAATTTCCTTCCATTACATTGAGTCAATTTTGATTGATGAAACAAAAACAAATGTGATGACCGTTGTAGTCCAGTACATTCCTTTTTTTTATTTATTTTTATTATTATTATTATTTCTACTATAATATTATTCGTCACATTACTTTTTACCAAATATACGCTATATATTTATATTTTATGATTTACAACCCATGACTAACTAAGTTGATGAGAATAGAAAGATGTCACAGTTTATAGTTTAGATCATGACTAGAGTAGTTCCCTACGCTACACTGCGAGCTATAAAATAATTAAATTAAAATGATAGGACAATGATAAAGTTAATTCAAGTTAACACCATGATATGAGATCTGTTTAGTATTATAAAAAGCAAAGTAAAAAAAAAAATACAGAGTTTATGTCCCAGTAATCAAATGTTAAAGGACAAAAACAAAATAAAAAATCAATTTTAAAAAAAATCTCAAATCAATTTGAGTTAAATTTATCAACTTAATGAGCACAATACGAAACTGGGATTAAAAAAGATTTACAACCAAACTAGAAAAAAACCAAAGTTAGACCAACAAAAAAAATCTTGAACCAATACATGTTCATGTTGTCAAGGAACCATCTCACTTAAAAGTTTAAGCTGTTAGGTGGAGTCCTAGAATATGATTTATATTATTCTCTAACACACCACCTAAAGTGAAAGTTATTTGAGCTTGAAACTTGCACACATGATAACACTACATTGTGATTTATTTGTATCAAATAGAAGAAGGGCGGTGAAGCTCTAACACATGTGACTAACACACCTAGAATAACATCGCATAGTTTTCAAGTGGTGTGACGTGGTGGCAAATACCTTGAGATTTGACTTACAGGTCTCAGGTTCGAATCAGGGTGTGCTCACCTTGTAAAAGTCTGGGACAGCCGGGATTTTACTCGTTTAACCCAGACTCATAAAAGCACCTAGAGGAGGGTGAAGTTTCCTCAAATTCAAAAAAAAAACATTGCACAGGGGGGAAGTGAAAAACAAAAACTCACAATGCCCGGGGGTTAATAATTTATTGTTAAAAGATATAATTGAAAAACTAATTCAATCTAAAAAACAAAATAACTAGGGTTAACTCAAGTAACTCGTGATATAAGATATGAGATAAGAATAATCTAAAAAAAAAAAAAGCAAAACAATAACTCAATGTTGAATGATGAAAATAAATAAATAATTTTTAAAAAAAATCTTAAAATACCAAACTTAAATTGGATTAATGTTCAAAATTGAATTGATGGACTAGATTATAAGATCAGGATTACAATGTAGATTACAAACAGGTAAAAATACGAATCAAAATTCTCAACCATAAAGAAAAACCAAATAAAGTTTAGTCAATTTCAATCAAATAAACGTACGGAGAAGTGGTGACATTTTTTAAATTAATAAGAAAAAAGGGCCAAAATATGTGGCAGGAAGATATTCATAGACAGAAATGATGATTAATCAATCAAATGGATATAAGATTTTTATTTAAATTGACTGGCCTCAGTTCTTCCAGCAGCGGGCATCGGCAAGCCTATCTAGCTAGCGAGGTACCTTTATTTTCTCCACCACCACTACTTTTGGACTCGCACGAGAAACTACAGTATATTATATCAATGAAAGAAATATTTCAGTGAAGGAGCGGCTCTGATAAAAATGTTACTTGTAAATATATTCTCTTCAGCTGTCGAGTGAGATCTCCTTCAGATTTCTTTAACATCATGCATGGTGATCGTCAGCCCAACATGATCTCAACTTTATGCCTTCGTATCTCATCCTTTTTTTCCTGTCAGTACTCAGCTCACATCTTAATGCATCTACTTTTCTTTGCCCCCCCTTTTTTTTCTTTTCTTTTCAATTATTGGAAATTTGGAATATAGAATAACATGCCTTTTGCAGGAAGCATATTGGGGCTGCATTATTTTATTTTTGATATATATATATATATACAAAAGCAAGCTTCCTGTAATGGTTGCCTGTGATGCAGTGCTCGTTATACAATCTTGAGAAAGAGTCCTTTATGCTAAGTTTTTCTTGAATGAATATATATATATGTTGTTAATATCTCTATAGTATCAAGATAATAATATATTGAATTGATTGTATTTAATTACTTCAATTTATATATTAAATATGTAATCTGAATTACAAGACTATAGTAACCTCGTGAAAAGTAAATAAAAATAAATTCTTAAATTCAATTTCTAATATTTAATGATAACATTAAAAAAATCAATTAAAAAACGATTATAAAAGGTGACCCAAGTTAATCTATCATACTCGTGATTCAGGTTATAAACTAAGATAACTCTATAAAGTATAAATTATAAATTTAAATTCTCAATAAACAGAACATTAAAGCATGAGATTAAAAAAGAAACCAATTAAAAAAAACATAAAAAATAACTCGAGCTAATTCACCAAATTAATGACTTGGGTCATCACACCAAGATTATCTCATGAATTTATTTTAAAAAAAATTGATTTAACCCGGATTAACCTACCAAATCCATGATTTTAGTCATGAGACATAGTCTACACCATGAAAAGTTAAAAAAAAAATCAACCTTTTTTTTTTGGGAATTTTATGGTACTCATAAAACAACTAGAGATATCCTATTAATTATTACTTGGAATAATTGTTTTTTTTCTAAGAACCAATAGGCACAAAGAAGAGAGAAAAACATAAAATGGATGATTCACTAACAAGTAATAAGATTGATCCAAAAAATAATGAAAATGATATTAAAGAATTGTCCATCTCTTGTTGCTCAAGGCAGCATAGACTGTGATGCATTCAAACTTCCATGGGCCAGCAGGGTCTTGGCGTCATGAATGGTTTCTCCTTTCCTCTCACCCCAGGTTCAAGCCTTGTCAGGCATGCCTGTCACCCCGCGGTGTCTTACATGCTTATTGAATATGCAGGATGTTCGGTGGACTCAGGGATTTAATTGTGATGCACGTAAATTATCAAAAAAAAATCAAAAAAAAAAACTTCCATGGTGGTGGGGGAAGCTCTCGATATGAAGAGATTATATTTGCATGCACGTATAACAGTCCTCTTGTTTTCTCTTTTTAAACCCTTACAGTACAAAAAACAATGCATGGCATGCAATTGATGAAGACAATTTATCTCCAATATCATTATTAGGTTCTTAATGTCTCTCTCTCTCTCTCTTTCTTAGCATCTCCATCAACGTGTCGTTTTCTAAAGCCACCAAAAGCTGTCTTATCCTAGAGAGTGGTGCTAGATTCTTGCATTTAAGTGCCCCCTACCTTTTCTTTTTAAACTGGGGAAAACATGGACATGATATAAGTAACAGGCAGCCGTGTTTGGAAATTATTATTTTTTGTTTTAAATGGAAACATTTTTAGTATTTTTAAATTATTATAATTTGCCGGTATCAATAATATTTTTTTAAAATTAAAACATATATATTATTTTAATATATCTCTAAGTTTAAAATATTTTTAAAAATAATCTTAACCAAACTTTCAAACAAATTAATATATCAATTTATATCATAATGATATCCATAACAAGGAATGATTGATGACAATAAATAATTGTTTTTTTCCTCACCTGTATAAATATATATAAATACATTTTTATTTATGTATTTAATTCTTCACCTAGTAGCATCATTGGATCGTTTTTTCTAACTAATTTGATAAAAAAATATTTGTTTTTTTCTCACAATTTCGCTTGATGTTTGAAATTAATATATTGGTAAAGACATATTCTACCTTTTAACCATCAAACCAATATTTGATAATAAATGTATCAATCTTATCTTATTTAAAAAAAAAAACAATATTGAGAGACAAGGCAGATACAAATAATAGGCTATACCCATGACCATTAGTGTCATAAACAAATTTGATACTGCATTTTAAAATATATTTTTAAAAAATGAATTTTATTTTTATTTTAAATTAAAAAAATAATATTTTTAGATCATTTTGATGTTTCCATGTCAAAAATATTTTCAATTTAGATCATTTTAATGTGACAATATCAAAAATATTATTTAAAAAAAAAAACATCATTATAATATTTTTTTAAATAAAAAATAATTTTAAAAACAAAATCAACCAAAATATCAACATTACTAAGCAAGTTTCCACCATTAAAAGGAAATCATCCGCATCCCCTGAACCATGCTTCCTTGTCGGTCTGCTTGGATTAGGCTGAGTGGGTTATCACTAGGAGATTTAGACCTGGCACTCTACGAACTCCATCATATACCTAGGGCAACAACTTGACAAAACAAAGGCAAATGAATCAGCAATTCCACCACTTCTTATGGCCATACCAGATGGCTACACGGCACCGTTGTGCTCTTGCTGTGAGCCGAAAGACCAGCTAGCTCTATGTAGTATGTACAGACAAACACATATAATTGAGGAGGGAAATTATTAGCACAGATGCAGATGCAGCCATAGATGGATCTTTCATTGTACCGGAGTATCTATTCTCTTACCGATACGAGGACGGCTCAAGTTGGCAAGTGGATGATTATTCAGCCATAGAAATTATAATTATCTCTTTTCTTTTACTTCTTTTCTTAGAAAAAATAATTAGTTATTGTCTGGTTGTGTACGTTGTTAAAGTTATTTTTCTAGATATTTTTAATTTAAAAATATATTAAAATGATCATTTTTTAAATATTTTTTATATCATAACAACAAAATAATTTAAAACACTAAAAATTATATAAAACAACAAATAAAAATTATTTTTTTTATTTTTTTTCAAGAATATTTTCAAAATACAATGTCAAACATGCACTTAGTTGCATCGCATAGTACCATGAGGTTTTTACGATAAAGTTGTTAAATAGCTTGGCAAACCAGTATGGTGGCCAACTGACCTAACCTTTATCTCGGCTTGACAATTACATCAATGATTTGATTAAGCATCAAAACAAATTAAAATTTGATTTGTTTTTTTTTAAATTATTTCAAATCAATTTAAAATATTTTTAATACAAAATATTTAAATTAATTGATATTGGTAACTCGTTTAATCAACAAACTAGATCATGAGCTTGATCAATTCAATAATTTGTTTTAAAAAAAACAGAAATTCATAGAAACTAATAATGGAAGAAAAAAATGTTTGTTTTGCATAAAACTTAATAAACATAACCTAGTTTCCCAGCTCATGTATTTTTTTTTTTATGGAAATATTTTTTCTTACATGGGTGTTATTTTTTAAGAAAAAACCTATTGCAATTGTGAAAGTAGGTTTCAATTAAAAAATCATGAATCCATCATCTTTTATGTACTTATATGTAAAACAAACATCAGAATGATAATTTTTTTAAAAACTTATCATAAAAATTAAGAAAATAGATATTTATCACTACTCAATATTAATAACATATTATATTTAAAAATGCTGCATGTGAGGGTAACACATAATTATTCATGATGAAATTGATAATACAATCATAAAGAAACCATGATCTTATTGAACCAACGAAACAATATTTTATTAAAAATATTTATTTTTTGTCAAAAAATCTAATTATTTTAAATGAGGAGAAACATTTCGCTTATCTAAACCTCATTTCTTTATCAATGCATACATTTATTGTTTCAATGAAAATATATTTTTTTAATTGAAAACATTATTTTTAAATAATAACTCACCATAATCTCAAAAGCCAGTCGTAATAAAAATACTAAAATATTGCCTTCATATCCTGCATACTACTAAAGGTTAAAAAATAAATTAATGTGATAAAAACATTTCAATAATATATCTAAACATAAAATCATATTTGTCTATAACTGGTGAATATTCATGAAAATGTTTTTTTTTTATATATTGGGCATATAATAATTGAAGAATTGTTTTTTAAAGAAACCATATATTATTTAAAAACTAGAACAAGATTTTACAATAATTTAAATATCATGTCATATATTTTATTCACAGTGTATTTCAACAAAAAAAAGAAAATCATAGGAAAGCTCCTAGCCCAAGAGAAGAAGGTGTGACACGTAGACTTGCAAGATCAAGTTTACGTTTCTAGCCTTTTTAATTTTTCTTTTTTTATGTTTAAAGATAGATTATTCTCTTTCAAAAAAAGAAGAAGAAGAAAACAGATAATAATTGAAAGAAAGTTAATATTCATAAAAGCAAGGTTGAAGTGAAGTTAAAGTTAATATTAAAAAAAATAAAAGCAAACGGAAAAAGAAAAATTAAAAAAAGTATTTCCTTCGCTTTTCATATTCCATAATAAAAAGGGCTAAAGTGAACTGTAACCCTTTATACATATGTTACGTAGTAAAATACCATTTAAAATAATTGATTTTTTTTTGGTTAAAATTTAAAATAATTGATGACAGTGAAGTATAACCCTATACCCCGATCTGTACCTTATTATAGGGTTATATTTTAAATAATAATAAAAATGAAAAAGAATTTGTTCCCATCAACACTGAAGGTGGAGTCAAACCCTTTTTTTATAGTTTTTTTAGTATGTAGTATAATATAATACAATACAAATGAGGCATCTGCGGATTTATTTATTTATTTAATTGCCTTGGTGGTTTTTAATTTACCACTTGGTAATTGTTAAGTGGGAAAAAGTGTACTCTTTTGTAACAATTACGGGTGACATCTAGTGTGAGGACCATTTGTACTAAAGAGGAATCTCCATCTATATATATATATATATATCAAAGAAATCAAGGTACCGAACGATATTGTATAAAATAACCAAGTTATTGTTTGACTCTGTATTTTTTAAAATATTTTTAACTTTTCTAGTTTTAAATTTATTTTTTATATATTTCTAGATAATTTTGATATTATCATGTTAAAAATATTTATAAAAAAACAGATTCAAACACCTGAGATTGAGGAATGGAATCGATATAGAGGGTGCTTGACACTGTATTTCAAAAATATTTTTGAAAAAAAAATAATTTTTTAAATATTTTTATATTTTATTTGAATAAAAAAAATTAGTATTTTTATATTATTTTCATGTGATGATTTCAAAAATAATTTTTTTAAAAATAAAAAATATTATTTTAATATATTTATAAATAAAACAATAATTTCAAAATCAAATCCAACAATAAATAGCATCACTTCACATCAAATATTAATTAATGCTAAAAAGCAGCCTATCTTAGAAAAAGGAGTTAGCATAGGTTGGACAAAAGATTCAGAAAAGAGTATTTGACGAAAAGAAAGAATCACTTCAGCAGAATTCGTGGAAACCACCAGGCTATTTTCATTTTTCAGACAAGCACCATGGTTGTAATCAAGACTTTTTCAGACATTACATGTATCATTGATCCTTTAATTAGACTAATCTTGTCCAGTAAAAAGGGGAAATATTCAATGATGACCTTAATTCATCGTATCTATTCTCAGTTTTCACATATTATCTACAAAGAAATCTTGCCCCGGCCATATTCTAGAGACCATCCCTGTTTCCGAAAGGCCTGAAGCATGCACAGATTGTTTTTACTCCGAAAATATTTATATATTGATATTCAAAGATATGTCGCGTTAATAAAACAAAACAAAAGGAGAGTATTTACTAGGAAAATATCTTTCGCATAAAGAAATATTCGAAAAGTTTGTGTATGTATATGGACAGAACATCGGGGCATGGTGGTGGTGGGGCATTGACTAGGGTTCCTTTGCTCTATCATCACTTGTGGCGATGAACGGCAGGTCTAGGAATGTGTGATTGTTTGTACTGTGTATGATTTTGTTTTTAAAAATACTTTTTATTTAAAAATATGTTAAAATGATATTTTTTAATTATTTTTTATATCAACAATGAAAATGATCTAAAAATATTTAAAACAATTAATTTAAAATAAAAACAAAAAATCTTATTTTTTTTTCTTTCAAAAATACTATTAAAATACAGTGACAAACTCGGATTCACTTTGTCTATAATCTCCAGAACAGATGGGTCCGTTGAGTATGATGATAGGCTTGCTTTGTTCTTTCCGATAAAGTTTTGTTTTCCAAAAATGTTCACAAACGTAATGCTGCGAAGCAGAGTGGGGCGAGATAGTGATTACTGATTACCATGTCCGATGGAATCTATGTATCATGTGACCAGATATTAAGCTGTCCCCGCACCGTGGCTGAATGACGGCAACTCCTACTGCACAGTGGAAATAACAATTATCTAAAGCTATCTCAGTTTGTCATGCCATTTTAAAATTAAAAAAAATTAATTTTTTTTAATTTAAATTAAATATTTTTAAATTATTTTTGTATATTGATGTCAAAAATAATTCAACTATACTGTGAATACATGCACCGATCATGAGAAAAATAACGCACAATGCCAGCTGGGTCTTGGCCTGGTGGTCAAGAAAGGCTTCTCCCTTCCTCTCACCTCAGGCTCAAGATTTGCCAGGTATTACTGTCACCTCGTGGTGCCTTACATGCTCATTGGATTTGCAGGATGTTCAGTGGGCTCGGAGATTCAGTTGTGGTGCTCGTAAGCTGGCCTGGACACCCCGGTTATCAAAAAAAAAAAATAACGCACAATAAATGAAAAAAAAGGTACTGTATTCATGTGTGAAATTATATCTTGGTTCTTGACAAAATCACTCAAGGCAGAACAGTGGGTTTTTGCTAATTTCATTTGTGATTTTATATTTGTTCGGGAGAATCTAAGTATTTTCATGAGTTGGTTTTGCATAGTTTAAGTTCCTTGGTTACCATTAAAAGTAAGAAAAAATGATTTAAGTGATTTTTGAAATCTCTTTTTAGCATAGCACAATGTAACTGGTCTCTTGTACTTTGTATTAAAAAGTTGTAGGATTTGATCAGGGTAGAGTAGTTCTAAAATAATAAAAAGGAAAAAGCTACTGACAAGTCTGACATGTTCGTGGAACGCAACAATAAGTGCACTTAGTTGATGTCTATCTGGTGGAGATGTGATTAATATTGTATTTGAAAATATTTTTTTTAAAATAATACATTAAAATGATTTCAAAAAAATATTTTTAACACTAGCATATAATTTTTTTTTAAAAACACTAATTTTTTATTTAAAGTAAAAACTAATACTAAAAATAAATATTTTTATTTTAAAAAAATACTTTTAAAACGTAATATCAAACTATGACTTTATTATCTTCAAATATCGCATGAGGTGGCACACGAGGTAAAATTCAGCTTCCTTGGTATTTCTATAGTTACCTGTCTGTGCAACACGTGTGAATGTTTGACACTGTGTTTTAAAAATATTTTTGAAAAAAAATGATTTATTTATTATTTGAAATTATATTTTTGATGTTTTTAAAATATTTTGATGTGCTGATGTCAAAAATAATTTTTTAAAAATAAAAAATATCATTCTGATTTTTTTTTAAACAAAAAATATTTTTAAAAATATTCATCAACAACACTATCAAACATAATGGTCATAACAATTTTTTTTTTGTTTTCTTTAAAATTCTTTTCTCTTTCTTCCTTGAAACATGCCCTTACAACATTTCACTATAACTCTTCATATATTTTCCTATGGACTTGGTATTTTCTATTTTATTATTTGAATTAGTTTAATTAATTGAATTTGATTTTATTCTCCAACATTCCCTTAGGCTTTTTTTTTTGTTTGTTTCTATATGATTTTTCATTTATTTTGAAAATAATATAGGTTATTTCAGATCTCTTTCATTGTTATTTTTTTTAATTATATTATTAAATTAACCTAATTTGATAGATTCAGTCAGGTTATTTACCCAAGTCTCAAGTTTTTTTTTTTTAAAAAAAAAACATTGGTCAGAGAGATGCCATAGTGTGTGAGCCGTTCTAGGTTTGATCGAGTCATTTTTTTATTGATTTTTTCTTCTTCATCTCATGCCTTCAATATTTGATTAATTTGAATTGAATTTTTTAATTTGAACTCCATGGTGTTATTATGAGCTCATGTTATATATCGAGAGTTTCACATGCTAAACATAGTTGATTATGATTGATTGAATATATTAACATCTTAATATAATTTTTTTAAAAATAAGTCACGATCTCAATATTTTAAAAAATCTTTATCTATTATGGATTGAACATTTAACTTAGTATTTTTCTATTTTTATAAGGTTATAAAAAAAAATAACCCGCACGAGTAAGAAATAGTAATAATGTGCACTTGAAGTCTCGGCCTAGCGAAGACAGGAACTTGTTCCTTCCTCTGCATTTGAATTCAAGTCTTTTTGTGCACGTCTGTCACCCCCCGGGGTGCCTTGTCTGTTCACTGTACTTGCAGGATGTTCAGTTGATCTGGAGATTAGTTGTGGTGCGCGTAAGCTAACCTGGACACTCCGGTTATAAAAAAAATAGTAATAATACCACATCATCAGATGTGACGCAAATACATAATATATAGTCATGGCATATATTTTGATTAACTTGTATTTTATATCTTGGGATAGATCTCGTTTGGTTTGGAACATTAACTTTCGTTATAATACATACACCAGAAATTCCAAAGAAAAACCACTTGTTAATTCTATTTTTTAACAGAAAACCACTATTCTGCATTTACTCTCTTAAGCCTGTTTGTCAATTGGTTTGAAAACATTTTTTTTTTTAAATAATTTATTTTAAATTTTAAATTAAGTTTTTTCTAGTGTTTTTAAAACATATTAATGTACTAATATTAAAAATAATTTTAAAAAAATAAAAAGCACCATTCTTAATATTTTTTGAATGAAAAATATTTTTTAAAACACCATTAACTTTACTCCCATACAGCCCGCTTGTACTTTAGTTTAAAGCTTAAAGCCCTTCAAAAAATAACCTAAAAGCACGATGACCTGAAATTCAATTATATAATCAAAGAATGACAAGTTGGTTAGACATTCATGAACTTGCAGGATCGCACTAATTATATAACTTTCTCAAGGCAGTATTTAAGAGTTTAGTGTTTTCTCTCTATCTGAATTATAGGACTGCATAATTTCCAGACGACCAGACTTTTGCATTAATATAAAAACTCCTCCACTATTTGGCAATAATGCAGCAATGGAATATACATTGTGTAAACAACAAGGGTTTTCACCACGCCATCCACTAGGTAAATGGCGGGTAACATAATCTGTCGAAACTCAAAATCACTGGATTCACACGAGAACATAATCTACGAAGATGAAAAGTTGGAGAGTACTGTACCAAGATCATCCACTAAATGTAAAATTTCCAAGAATCAGAGATCTGCACAGCAGAGGCTTCAATTCTTAAAATTCAAGCACAGGATACCTTCAACATATCCCTGCATGTCCTTTAAGCATTTTAGTCACTGTCCTCAAAATGTACATTTAAGCTTCTCGATGAAGCAATTGCACCCAAGTAGCAATCTGGTCAATGCAATATGAACATAGAGGAGAAACTTTTAACCATGCTACACAAAACTCTGGAGGTGCAGGCGTAGCGCAGCAATCAGGAACCATCATATCCATTAACCTTGCATGGCAAGACCACAAAATAAATAATAAATAGTTATAAGCAGAAGTATGTATAAAACTAATTGCAACTCAAGTAACTCAATAGCATACCATGAACAGACTAATTCGCATCAACATAGAGCGCTAAAGCAGACGATGAATTGTGATCTGGTACAATTACAGCAACAGAATTAGCAGCGGAGAATTTATGGTTCAATTAGATATATCAAAGTAAATTCAAAGATTATGCACACACCTTCTGATTCCACTTGCAACCAATCCCGTGCGCATATCAGAGCTTGTCGAGTGTCTGGATTGAGGGAACTGCGATAACTATCAAGAACCCTGCCTCCCACACCAAAAGCCAACTCTTGTGAAACAGTTGACATGGGAGTCCCCAGAATATCTCGTGCCATCATGGACAAGATAGGGTACCTTGGTGTGTGGACTTTCCACCAGTTTAGTATGTTGAAATCACAATTGCGAGGAAAGACAGGCTCTTCCAAGTATTTGTCCAAATCAGATATTGCACTCTGACTTTGAGAAGATTCGTAGAGGAATTTGTCAAAGCCCTTTAACCTGTCCCTACTATCAGTACTGGCACTAGGTAAACTGCTGCCCGGTAAAGCTGACCCTTGATCAACCAAAGTTGAGCAAATAGAGTACGCATTAAAAAGCTCCTTGATGCCATCAGAAACTTCCTTGATTCGATCCAGGGCAGTGCTACCATAAATCTGGGAATAGTAATACTCCACCAATTTCATCTTGAATCGAGGATCTAAGATGGCTGCTACTGCCAAAGCCAAACTGCACTTGCTCCAATACTTATCAAACTTGGCTTTCATCTTCGATGCCATGGAACTAAGAAAATCATCTGGGTTCTTGCACCACTCAATTAACTGGATGTGAACATCACAAATTTCAGGAAAATATCTGTTTGCTGTTGGACATTTATCCCCAGAGAAGATATTGGTGATTTCAACAAAAAGTTTCAAATAACCAGTGATGGACCTGGCCCATTCCCACTCTATATCACTTAAAGCTGATGTGTAGGCTGGATCATGCTCTTGCAAAAAACAAAATGCACTCTTGTATCCTATGACTGTTTCGAGCATGAAGTATGTTGAGTTCCACCGAGTTGACGAATCAAGAACCAAATTCCTCTGACTGCTGATTCCAATTTGCTGGGCAATGTCATTGAACTTCCCTTGTATTACTTGTGAACTTTTAACATAACTAACACTTGCTCGAACCTTTTCAGTCACCTCTCGGAGTGTTTCCATGGCATCTTGAACAATCAAATTCAGAACATGCATGGCAGAGCGAACATCAAACAATTGACCATTACTCAGTAGTGGCCTGTCTTGAGAGATCCGATCCTTAATTCTAAGCACAATATCATCATCATCAGAACATTCATCAAACGTCATGGCAAATAACTTGCACTCAACATCCCATTCCATGAGACAATTTATAATCACTTCTGAAAGCACATCTTCAGTATGGGAAGAGTCCAATGTCACAAAATTTAGAATTTTCTGTTGTAATTTCCAATCCTCGTCGATATAGTGTGCTATCAAACACATGTATTCAGCATTTTCTGGAGAAGACCACATTTCAATAGCAAGGTTAATTCTTCCATGCAATCTATTTATCATCTCATACACTTTCTGCTTCTCTTTCAAATAAAACTCCATACAAGAGACTTCAATGGAGCTATTTGGCACAAACTCAAACAAAGGCTGAAGATTCTTCACAAATATTTTGAATCCAACATGCTCAACCATGGTCAACGGATAACCATGCAATATAATCATACGGGCAAGGTCTAGCTGACTCCGTTCTTGATCAAACCTACAACTTCCAAGGCTAATAACCTCATCTTTTCTCTGCTCAAGGTCAGACTTCATAGCCGTGGGCTTAAAATATTCATCTTTTCTTTGTGCTTCATCATAACTGGTATTGACATTTGCAAGGCTAAGAGAAGTGTCCTTTTTCTTTTTTTTTGCCACAAGCAGTTGTGACACGTCATAATTAGATCTTTTAAGACATCGCAATAAGTGATTCCTTAGATGCGTAGTCCCACTATTACTTGACCCACTGAGTTTCTTGTCACAATGCACACAAACTGCATAACATACATCAGCCTTCCTAATCCTTTGAAAGTGATTCCACACGACAGATGTCAACCTCTTTGGTTTCTTAATAGCTAACTCATTTGATACTTCCATTGAATAGGTTTCAACTAGCCAGGGTCTGCATTTCACAAGAATCAACAGATATTATGACTCATTGTACCACCATCCTATATGCCACACCCGACATAGAAATAATGTTCAGGTCATCATGTGTACACATCAAAAACATAGTTTACAACTGATATAGCATAATTTATAAACCCCTCAACATCCAAAGGCGGACAAAATGCAGTTGCAAAAATTCAAGGAACTCGATCAAAATAGACAAAGAAAATACCAAATGGGGAAAAGAGGAAAGAACTGCTAATTAATTATGGTCAAACAATCTAAGTCGGGGCATGCAAAACCAAAATATACAGGGCCAACGAAGAACATGGCATATTACAAATGCGAGTCTACCTAATCAGCAAAATTTCCATTGGTCCAACAGAGCTGAAAAATCCAAGGAATATAACATTCAAATGTTGAACCAACACCAGTATAGATTAATCTAGATCCACCGAATTTCAATTATACTACTCACTTAACACAAGCAACTTACAATAAAGACACCATCCTCATTGACAAAAGGCTGTCATATACAAAATGTAAGGTCATAAAGCAAAAATATGAGATGATTATTCTCCCTCAAACGCACTTTTAATGTTCCCTGTAGAATACCCAGAAATAACTGTAAGAGATCACACCATATCCGTGAATTTACAAATGAACCAGTCATCTTAAAATCCAAAATTCTCATAAAACCAAAATCCGCCATTTCAGCTTCAACCTTCCTCGTAGACCGTAACTCAACGGATACACAATACACAAACCGATCCATCACCTTAAAATCCATAACTCTGGAACAAAATAAACAAAAGTACCAATAATTCCAGCTTCAATCACCTCTATAACTATCAAGCACTATAAAGCACAGATGGGCCAACCTCAAAATCCATGGTTCCCATCAACAAAAAAAAGAAAGAAAGAAACTTTTTAACTTCAGTTTCCTCTTTAATATCAATGCAAGATTTAATCTTTCAGCCATTATAACCATCAACTAAACAGTAACAGAAAATAAATAAAAATTCGCATTAAAAAAGAAAGTGAAAGGCTTGCATATACAAGAACGAACCAAAAAAAGAAGATAAAAGCATTAAAAAAAAGGTAAGAAATGGAGAGCGAAAGAGGGTATTACATGGATTCTTGGATAAGCTTTGCCTTTTTGAAACCCAAAGAGCCCGATCAGAGGATCCGGGAAGGTTTAGAGTTTGGAAAAGATAGAGAGAAACGAGAGGATCCGATGCGGGGTGTTGTTGAAATTTGAGAGAAAACGGGTAAGGATCCGATGGGATAAAGGGTTAAGTTGGGTATGGGTTATGGGTCACTACCAAGATTAGATTTTTATTTTGTTTTTAAAAAGCCGGATGTGAAGGCAGTGGTTGTATAATGACGAGGTGTGTTTGGACCAAACTGAATTACTAAATAGATAATTGGGACCATATTGAAATTAAATTTGGAGCTAGACCCATGCTAATGCTTGCGTCCATTTACGCGGGGGCGGGGGCTAGGTTTTGGATTTTGCAAGTGTGTGTGGGTTTTGCGCATGGATCTAATCAAGTTTCTAACGGGTTAAAGTTATCAAGTCTAAGGATTTTTCTTATTTTATTTATTTATTATAAATTAGGCTCTCGACTTCTTTTCTTAATCTACATACAAATATTACATAATTTTAAATACAATTTGCTTGTTTCTGTATTTAAAAGTGTTTTATTAATATTATTTATTTTATTTTTTTCTTCAAATTATTATTTTTTGTTTTCAGATTATTTTGATATATTAATATTTAAAAATATATTTTTAAATAAAAAATGTTATGAAGAACAATCAATACCATACTTTCAAATGTACTCTAAATTGTTTTTTAAAAAACTTTTAATGATGCACATTCTTAGATTTCCATCACCTTATCATTTCTAATCTATTTCTTCCCTTATTTTCTTTTTCCTTCACTTTCCCCCTAATTTCCCTTCTTTTCTATTGATTAATTAACATGCATTTTTTTTAACTAGGTTTGCTGAGAGTCCATTATGAATGTCCTTCGTAAGGGTGAATTAAACTTAACAATGACCTTTTTTTATGCCCGACACTGTTTTATATATATAAACTCATCAATTTGCATACTTGACTTGCTTTTTTTCCTCGGTCTGGTCTGAATTTATGTTTTCTTTTGCTTAACTATAATGTCTAGATGTATTTTTTTTTCACTTTCCATTGCATTATTACTTGTCCCTTTATCAATTTGTTTTACTTGTCATAAATAAAACTTCTAAAAGTTGTCATTTACTTATAATTATAATTGGATTAAAAAAAAGTTTTCTTGAAATTATTGTTGTTGCTCATTGGTGATTCTGACTATTTTTTATATTCCTTTTGAATTCTTTTTGAGCATGTTTATATTATGAGCTTCAATTTATTTATTTTTTCTGATTGATATATGTTCTTATGGTCCTTCACTATCATTTATTGTTTTTTTTTTAAAAAAAAATTATAACTTTGTTTTTTCCTCTTTCTTCTGCTTTACTTCTTTTAAGTTTTGGAAACTTCTTGCAACTATTTTTTAGGTTTTAAAGAGAGGAGTACATGTTATTTTTTTCACTTTTTTCTCTCTCTCTAAGATGTTGTCACTATCATTATGCCATTGCATTCCTATATTGCCTTTTACAATTTATTTTTCTATTGTTTTCCTTTATCTTTAATATGTTTTATTATGTTGTTAGGATCCATAAATGCCCTACCTTTCCTTTTTAGTATTATAACACCTAGGAAAGGTGATGTTTTTTTTCTTTTAAATTATAATTAATTGTCCGAGTTTTCAATGGTTTTTTTGTTTCCTTACAATTCTGGTTAACTTGCCACTTGCTAACTATCTTAGATGATTATTATATTCATTGTTTGGCCATGTGATGTTTTTTTTTTCCAAACACAAAACTTTATACATTTACACCTAAAAAAAAATGTAATTTGCTTTCATACTTTTTTTTCTTCTAGGAATCACATTTGCTAAAAGTGCAATGTATTCTATTCTTTTAATTTCTATTTTCTTCGTTACATAAAATAAAAAGGAAAATAATGCTTAGATTCATCTTCTTTTCAGCTAGTTTGGATATATTACGCTAACCATCCAACATCAATTTTGAAGATGATGAACATGAACATATTGCAATAACTAGTGGAGGATCTGAAACTCAAACAACCAAGAAAAAAAACTTTAAGGTTCATCTCTTCCAATAGAGCTTTAATTTAAAATCCTACCTAAAATCATCTCTTTGATTGTGCTTGTCATTGTTTCATTTAAATGTTAGATGCTGTTGTTATATCTACTTTGGTTTGTTATGTGTACATTGTTTATTTTGACTTGCATATATGTTTTTGGGAACAAACTTTAAATGTGCCTGTAAATCTAAAGCTTTGGTTTATAGTGTCATTAATGTAAAAAAATTAATGCATATTTGACAAAAAAATATGTTTTTTTTTTATATATATATAATTATCATCTTGGCATTCTTTTGCATGAGTTACCTTTTATCTTTTTTTTGTGAGGTATTTTTTCATTAAGTTTCTCTTTTGAAAATTGACAAGTGTTGCTTAACACCTAAAAATCAAAACGCGTTACCCATTTAATAAGCTACAAACATCTTATATAGTTTATGAAGAGTATCTTGCTACTAGATTATTGTTTGTATCATTTACTATTTCTAATTCATTATTTGTGTTCCATCTTTATATAGGTTTCATTTCAACTCACATGAATTTTGATCAAACCCACACCTATCATTTTCATTTAAAAAACTATGTTCGAGACTTTTTATTATTATTCCAATGCATTTTTCCTTTTTTTGTTACCTTGGTCATCAACATTGATAAGAACACTTTGATGTAGGTGAAGTCATGCTTTAGAATGGTTTTAGTTTTTCATGCTCTATCTTAACAAAATTTTGATTCGTCTAATAACATATCTTTGTTTTAAGTGTCATACATAATGGTTTATGTATGTGTATATTTAGTAATACCTATAAAAAATGAAATAATTACCATATCTCCCTTTGAAAATATATTTTTCTCCTTTCTAAAGGTCATGCACACTTTTTTATTGTAGCGAAAAATTAACAATGTTTAAATTACCTTTATACTTATTAGCACGAATGCTCATTGTTAGACCATGACTTAATGCATAAATTATATCTAACCCACAATATAATATGAACAACAAATTTGGTATATGTTTAGAAACATTGTAAAGTAGATATCGTTATTATGATAATAAATGGATGAAACTAATATCAATAACATTGATGCACCAGTTACTCTAGTTGCCTTCATCAACCTAATTGTCTTGTTCAATAACCTAATTCTCGTTTATGCTCTATATAGGAAACATCTTAAGTTTAGTGGCATAAATTTTAAGGGAGGATATCAAAAAATATTGTTATACTTTATCTTTTTGAATTTCATGATTCCTATAAAAAGAGGTTCTGATTCTTAATAATAAAAAATGAGATTCAACCACCATTGTTGTAATATGAGCATGAAAGCACTTAATTTTTTTTTATGCAAAAACTATGTTCTTAATGGGTAGGACAAAACTTTATATAATATGTATAGGCAAGTCAAGATTGTTGAATCATTATAAGATTCCTTAAATAAAAAGTATAAAACTAAGGAGACTGGCATGAAGAAATTTGTTATTGGCTAGTTTTTGGATTATAAAATGGACTCTAAATATGTAATAAATCAAGTACAATATCTCTAATTAATCCTCCATGTAATATATATAAAAGAAATGGTCTTAAGTAACTCCTTACAAGTAATGATTGTAAAACTACAATTCTTATAGAAAGACTTGAAAAATCATTTAAAGCATAAATGTAAGGATATAGTTTTTCAGAACTTAATAGTATGACTAAGGATTAAAAAACATAACCAAGATATTAAGAAGAGGATTATAATTTATTCTATTAAGACCAAGGAAAATATGGTGGAATACATATAAAAGATCAATAATAGGAAGCATAATGAATAAGTTCTTCCAAAGGTTTTAATAGTAGTGACGATGATAATAAATGTTTTAAAGAACTTGTTTTATTTACAAGAAGCTAGAAACAATACACCATACAACATGCTTGAGAATATTAATGAGGGAATCTATAAAACTTGCTATAATTATGTTATAAGTGAACTAAGTGGATAAGCTAAATAATTATAAGTTAATAGTTAAGCCACCTATCATGTATACTCAAATACAAAGAGTTGTTTTTTTGTATTTAACAACTGTTTATGAAGAGTAGGTTTATGAAAAACTTTTTATGTGCAAGATCATGTGACAATAAAATATGGTATTAAAGATGATATTTGGAAAATAATTGACTCTTAATAATATGGTTCATGCTTTTAATATTAATTTTTTTTAGTTTTTGGCTTCTTGTTAAGCAATAATAGGTTTATGTTGGTTTTTAAGTCCGATAAACTTATCCTCATTAGGAGTGGGATTTTTATGGATAAATATTATGTGTGCAAGAATTATATCTTAAATAGGTTGAACAATACACTATATGATATGCTTAGTTAAATTAAAAATGCAAAATCTTTATAATAAGCTTTAGATAAAAAAAATACAATGGTAAAATATCAGTTTTAAGTAATTCAAAGTCGGTAAATTTCTAGATTTCAAGATGGTTGATTCAAAGACCATAATGAATTAGATTCAAGATTTTTAACTTTTCTGACATGATATACAAGTTGTACGTATATCTCTTAGTGAGTCCCACCAAATGGATTTAATTATTGAAAAATTATCAATATTTCAAAAGGAATTCAAGAACTATAAGTATCAACACAATGAGACGAGATTTGAAGATATTATTTCAAGATTAAGGATTAGAAAGAAAATAAGTTAACCCAAAAGAGAACCAACTTTTATGGTGCCCTAAAAATAAATGTTATGGAATGAGTGGTAAAGTTCCACAATAGAAATCAAAAGAAATGCTTGTTGTGAAAGGGGAAGGAATTGCAAAGAAGTTTAATGGCAAGTGTTTTATCTGTAATAAGATTGGGCATCAAGACAAAGAGTTTAGAAATAAGGGTAAGCAAGGAAACCCTAAGAAAAACATTGCTTAAGCAAACATGACCGAGTTTAATCACTTTATAAATAACGTTTTAAAAATGAACTTGTTTTGTGTTATTTCTTAAGTCAACCTATTCAACAATTATGAACAATGATGGATTGATAATGGCTTTACAAGACATGTATACATTAAGAAAAAGATGTTTCTTACTTATAAAGAAGTGGGTGAAAAAACTATACATGAAGAACTCATCAACCTCGAAGGTACTAGGCGTTGGGAAGTTTATATTGAAAATAACCTCTAAAAAGCTTCTCACCCTCAACAATATATTGCAAGTTATTGATGTTAAGAAAAACTTAGTATTTGGTTCATTGTTGAGCAAAAATAGTGTTTGGGAGTGATAAATTTATACTTTTTAAAAGTTTTTTTTGTTTTTAGGAATGGGGTATCTCTATGATGGTCTTTTAAAAATAAATATAATGACTACTGTAACCAGTTGTCATAATCTATTTCTAGGTTATTCCCTAGATTCAATAAGAATAAAAATATCTAAAATAAAAATAAAAGGGAATGACATGGTGGAAAAATCAAACTTGAACTTTTGAAAAAACTTGAAAGCCTAATTGTACCATGTTGTGCCCAAGAATAAAGAAAAGCAATGCATATTCAAGGTCAAAATAAATTATTATTGAAATAATTGTATAAAAATTAAGTTTAATGTTATAATTATATTTTTAGTAGGACAATTTAATTTAATCACGGGCCAAATTAAAGTTTAACTGTGTTGAAGAATTAAATTGGGTTCAATTAAAGGATGCAATTAGGTGTAATGATTTCATTATACTTTAAATGCATCAAATTAATTTTATTAGGGATTTAATTGGTGAAAAATTAAGTTTGAAAGCCTAATTTGGTCTTAATTGAGAATATTGGAATTTTAGAAGACCCAAATTATTTTTTAACAAGCCAATTGATTGAAATTAGGGGTAAATTGCAAGCAAGTTGAAAGTTTACGGTCAATTAAGGGCTAAAATGAAAAAAAAAACTTGCAACCAAAAATGATTTTGTAAAGCGCATCGAACCTTGAGGACTCAATCGATTGAAATCAGGGGTAAAATTGAAGATAAATGTCACGACCCGATTCCCGGATCCGTGACCGGCACATAGGTATGGTTCCCCTCCAAGGTTCCACACCTATGCGAACCCAAACTTACACACAAACTTAACATTTAACTTTCAGAGTTCAACGCAGCGGAATTAACAAAGGAAACTTATAATATAATTCGAATGTCTTAATACAAAAGTTGAATAATCTTGCTATAATAGTGGAGCGCTAACTAGACATAAAAATGTCAATTACAACCAAAATAATAAGTTCTGAAATTTCAACGATAATGATCTACTAACGAGCTACGAGCCTGAAAATAATAAATAATGAGGGGGTGAGTTCAACAACTCAGTGAGTAGATAACATCTAATATACACATGCGAGATAATATAACAATAAAAAATATATTATCGAATCGGTTCGGGGTTCTTACAAGAAGATTTCTCAAATAGGTCATATCAAGAAGATAATAGGTAAAGCTCGTCAGAAAATCAGAATGCAATGAGCATGAGGCTCCAGACTGTGGGAGGATCAGTCCGCACAGGTTGGTGACTTCCCCGACCAACTAGGATTTCAGATACGATGTGCACAAAGACTAACATTCCCCTGTTAGCGTGGGTATTCTGACTGGCATACCGTAGGTATATATATATCATAATCAAACAAGCATATTCATATCTCAAGGCTCAACTCATGATATCAATCAAATGAGGAGCTATCAATTCACAAACAAATATTGGCTCATATCAAGAACGTATATTCAATAATTGATTATGCTTTATCGTAACAAGAATAGTACTTAACGTATATATTATCAAGAAGCATAATCCAAATACTAGCAAATCAAATATTTATAATATTTCTCATGCATATTAAATATTATCCACTCACCTGACTCAAAAGCGGTCGAAATTCAAAAGCAGAATATTGACGGAATCCTACTGACGTACCGCGGGTAGAATATCAGGATTATCTGAATATATAAAAGAAATACATACTCAAAAATGACTCAAAATAAGTAGAATACCTTTAGTAAACATATCTAAGAGTTCACTCATAATCCTATGTGTTTTGAATTAAACTATCAATTTCTCGCAAAACCTAAAAACAATGGTTTCTTTATAAATCTAGTTCCAAATACACAATTCGTAAAATTAATAATAACTCATCAAATAAGCTTCAATTATCCATCAAACCCATCTGAAATACTAATATTTCACTCCAGGGACCAATCTGTAATTTTCCAAAGTTCAGGGACTAAACTGTAATTTTCCAAAGTTCGGGGACCAAACTGTAATTTTCCACCAAAAGGACTAAAATGAATTTTCATCATCTTCAACCTAAACCCAGAATTCCAGCAAGGTATTTTCGAAACTTCTCAACATTATTTCACCATTTTTCTCAATATTTTCTTAAACCAAACACATCAAAATCATCTACAATCAAACCTAATAACCATTACTCAAACCATTAAACCCTTAACATCTTAATCCATTCATCCATCAAATTCAAATAAAATCTACAAACCCTAATCACCAATGCAAGTAATTAACTTAACTATTAAACAATACTTTTACATAATAACACATACACATTACCTTAATATTTATTTCTCCTCCTTCCTTTCTCCCTTCCTCTTTTCTCTTCTTCTCCTTTCTTCTCTCTTTCGGCTCACTCTCAATTTTCAGATTTGTTTCTCTTCTCTTCTTTTTTCTATTTATATTTTACTAGTTACTATTGTATCCTTAACTCATTTATCCCTAATATTAAGTCATTAAGGGTATTAATGCCTTTCTTATTTAATGTTTCAAAACCCTAAAATTAATTTTCTATTTAGAATTTCAAAACCCTACAATAAACAAAAGTGTAATGGTCAATTAAGGATGTATTATATAAATCCAAAACTAAGGACCAACTTGAAATTTGTCCAAAACTAGAAGTTGTTTTGATGAAAGGAAAAAGAAAAAAAAAGTGAATTAGACGATGCCGCTCTAAAATGACCAACTTGGGAAGTCTTTAAATTTTAAATTTGACAGCTTCTAATAGCAAATATGAGCCAACAATTAGGCTAAATTCAAGTTGAATCAAAGGATGAAGTTTTACCCCAATAATGATAAGATTACTATATTCCACCATTTATAAATAAGAGTGAATTCCATACTCAGATCATTAAGACATCAAATCTCAAAGCTTGTAAAAAAACATAATTTCTCAATTTTCCACCATTTGTTTTCTTCAGCCTTCTTTTCCCCTCTTTTGTTTTCCATATTCGACAACATTACCACGTCCAAAAACCATCCATCACCTTCCATGTACCATTGACAATACTTTTGGACACCAGGTAAACAAACTTCTCATTTTGCTCCCTGAAACTAGCCCTTCTAGGTGGTGGTCATTACATGCACATTAATAATCATCACAATTATTAATAAGTTTGAAATACATCAAATGGATGCAAAAAAACATTTTTAATTGATGACCTTGATAAATAGGTTTACATGGAACAACTCGAGGGGTTTGTTATCAATAAATAAGAATAGAAAGTTATAAGATTGTCAAATCATTATATGATTTTAAATAAACATTTAAACAATGACATGAAAGACTTGACGTGCGTCATGTCGGGGCTGTTGTGTTTTGGAGAAGGTGTAAATGCAGTTTGGTCCTTCAATTTGTAATTGGTCTAATTGCACCCCTAATTGGATTTAAGCTTGTAATTTTATGCAATTGTATCCTCGCGAAAACTTCAATACCAGTCTCAACTTTGCACACTTTTTTATTTTGGTCCTTGGTTTCTGATTTACATGATTTTACCCTCAATTGACCATTAAACTGTTAATTGTCTTCAATTTGACCCCTGACTTTGCACAATTGGCTTGAAAAAATTCAATTGGGTCTCCGAAAATTCAAATCTTATCAATTGAACCAGAATTAAGCTCAAGAACTTGATTTTTCATCGATTAATTCCCCTAATAAAATTGATTTAACCAATTTAAAGTATAATTAAGTCCTTGCACTTAATTAAATCCCTCAATTGGACCCTAAATTAATTCTCAAATATAATTACACTTTTAAATTTGCCAACGATTAAATCAGACTGGCCCATAAAAATATAATTATATGTTTCAACTTAATTTTTACGCAAATTTATCCGATAATAAATTACTTTAGCCTTGAATCTATATTTTCCTTCATTTTTGGGCATAAAAGAGATACAATCGAGTTCTCGGAAACGTCTAAAATACCTTGATTTTTCTGCCGATACCGACCCCTTTTATTTTATTTTTGTTATTTTTGGGTAGATTTGGGGGATAACCCAAAATTGGGTTATGACACCTATGATGGAAATAATTGTGAGTTAGAGCGTTATAGAAGATAAGTTAAGATCTTAGTAATTTTTATATCTTCATACACTGAGTAGAGTATAGCAGAACACTATTAATGAAAGATCAATTATATGAGTGAGAAATATGACCGATTGTTTGAAAACTTTGATAAAGAATGAATTCTCTAAAGCACTCATGAATTCAAAAGTTGTATAGGGGGAAAATAAACACAATAATGAGAATCAAATGAAATCTCTAGGTAGAGAACTATATGAGTATTACAAAAAAGCTTAATAATTCAAGATATTGTGTTCACTATTTAGCCGAGTAAATTTGATAGTATTTCATTAAGAAAGGTTGAAAACTAAAAGTTATCTATATTGATGTAGTAGCCTATCAAATCATTACTTCTTAACAAATCTTTGAGTCATTTTCAAAATGGTGAGATAATTTTCATAATATAAATGCAAGGTATTATTGAAAACATGTTTTAATTAATATGATTTAAACAAATTATAGGTAGATGAAAAATTAATCTCAAAGAATCCTTGATTTTCTATATTTAATTCTTGATTTATAATGACTAATCAAAAGAGATTCTAGCTTGAATATTTTAGACTCTTACATACCTTTTCTTATTTTATATTTTAGTGTTTTCTTCACATTTTAAGTTTTGGTTTTCCTTCTAGATCTACAATTTAAGTTCATCTTGTTAAAAGATATTTAAGTTTCATATTATTTGGTCTAAATACCTCATTTACAAGTGCATCTAAACTAAGGTGATGATGTTGGAATCTTGAAAAACATATTACAAACATTATAGTTTCGCAAGTAATAAGATCTTAAGAACAAAGATTCATTTTTGACAATAACAAAAGATTCATTATTTTAAAGTGCTTATACATGTACCTTTCTAGTTTTGATTTAAGCATAGTTGTGCATCATTGATACCTTTTAGGATGCTAGGACTTTGAATTTATATCAATTGCAAATTTGAATATATGATTAGTATGCATGCTAGTATTCTTTTGATTATATTCATGTTGGAAGCATGTTTACCGAGAGTTATTAGGTTGACACTAGGCTTTTCTTGAAAATATCTTTATGTTTAACATGCTTTATTATGATAAATTAAACATTTTTATTCACCAATATTATATTATAATATATATTTGCAAACTCTGATCTACAGATATTACAGAGGATGCTACTGCTACACGTGCAAGGAAAAACAAAACACTGTTCCCAAGGGTATTGAAACATATGTGCCTCTTTATATCTATGCATCACACTGTGACAACTTCTATGTACCCTCTTTAATTACATCCCCGCAAAATCCAACAACATAATAGCTATTTCTACGTATGTCTGTTGCTAGTCACTAAACCTGAGGTAGATCACAAGTAAGCAAAAAAGGAACCCAAAATCTACACTTGCATGATATCAGGATTGCTTTTTATTCCTTTTTAACTGAAAAATATGAGAGAGAGAGAGAGAGAGACTATACCAAAACCAACTAAACCAGACTGGTCCAGGTAAACTGCACGCCTTGTCATGTAGGCTACAAACTGGAAAAGTAAATATCAAAGGTCGAATACTCAGAAATATAAACAGATCTAGCAAATTGAGTAAGAATACCAATATTGATCTAGGCTACTGCTAAGACTGGTTAGTGCAGCCTAAGTCCAGCACTTACGTGAACATTTGAGGGCGGCTACGTGAAAGCTGAGGGCGCTTTATCGGGGATAGAATCAAGTTCCTTAACGTCATTGAGGGGTTGCCGGATCCAGCTCCAAAGGCACGGACAGCGCCAGGTCTTCTGTTTCCAAAATCAACTGGCATGGCTGCTTGTTTTGCTGGTGAACAATCAGAGATGTCAAATGGACCAGAATTAGGGCTGTTCTGTCTTGCTGGCCATGAAACCTCCCGAGGCCCTGGAGTTGGGGGAGTGGAAACCGTCCAATCTGCAGGAATTAGGTCAACTGCATTTGGAGATATTTAAGCAAAAGGCATTATTAAGCTATAGTGTGACAATATCATTGCAAAGCACACATTTTCCGCTGCTGTAAGCTTAACAAGAACTCTAATGCTCAAGAAACAATAACTTTCTCTGGCACGAACCAGAGCCTATGCAGTACTATTGTCATTTTAAAATGGACGTCTTTACCTTTCCAGATAGGGTTTCTGCTATCCAACATGGTAGCAGCATGGTTTGCGAACAAATCAGGCTCATTTCTTGAAAATAAATTGTTTGCCGGTTGGATGGCTGATCTTTTCATTGAATCGTACTCATTCCTAAGCTGATCATACATTTCATCAAGTTTCCTCTTCTGCCTGGGAAAGCACTGGTGTTTTGAGGATCCAGTCTCACAATATAAGCGAATAGAATAGAGGCTTTGAACAATATATTCACTGACCTAGATTTCTCTGAAAATTTTTCCTGGAGCTCTTGTTTATCCTTTGACAAACTATCAATCTCTTGTTCCATCATCTGACACCTTTCGGCTATTTTCTGATATGCAGTATGCAGCTGCTCCAGTTTTTCTGCGAACTTTTCTTGCATGGATTCACATTTCTGCCGGCACTGAGCTACAACTCTATTCATCTTGTATTGCATCTCAAGTTCCCTTTGCCCAATATAAAACATCACGCTTCTGTATGCACTTTTCATCACTGAATTGATTGAGGAAAATGCATGGATTAAAATACTGTTTTTTGCATGATTTCCAGGGAATGCTAAGAACCATTCTGTTTATTCAGTTTGGTAACTCTCTCAAATGAACTAGAAGAAGTACGAGTGCCACCAAATAATCTTATCGTTTCAAATTTTCTAGTTCTATTCAAACTAGTGGATGGATTTAAGGAAGAAAAAAGGT
The DNA here is from genome assembly GCA_009078335.1 of Salix brachista. Taxonomy (NCBI): domain Eukaryota; kingdom Viridiplantae; phylum Streptophyta; class Magnoliopsida; order Malpighiales; family Salicaceae; genus Salix; species Salix brachista. The sequence goes on from CM018587.1 coordinate 29,499,981, forward strand.
ATTAGCATATAGAGGATACATATCTCTGGAGATATTCCAGCCATTGCCATCTGCAAAAAAAATAAAAATGCATTGCGAATAAAAGGAAAAAAAACAACCAGAAAAGTAAGAAATTAGCAATGTTTGACCAAATAATGAAAGCATTTTCGGATTTAAACATGATAAGGTGTAAGAGAAGAAGCAAGCTATTCATAATATTCCAAGCTAAGTCCTTTCTTACATTTATCCATTCGTCATTTGGATTGATCTCCACAGGTTTCATAAGGCTGTCAAGAGGAAACCAATGTTGAAACTAAAATCAGAATACCATGAGCAAGAAACATTAGTAAAGATTGCCCAAATCATTAGTTCGTATTAAAGGAGTTTAATAAAATTGGCTGATATATTCACACAGCTGCATGACCTTGTGGGCACTCAACAAAATATACAATCAAGGCTGAAATCGAAGATCAGTCAATAATTTAAAATAAATTCTGTATGTTAAGAAACAATTCCTTACTATGAAAAATTAGAATACACTATCTTTATTCAGCAATCATGATTCCTAGAACTTCCATGTGATTTAGCAACCATTTTTTACAGAGCACAGGCACAACAACCATTTCAAAGACTCAGCATTTCCATAAAGTACTGACCTCTCAGAAAGCACTTGATCACAGATTGGACATGGTGCATCACTATTAAGGATCTTGCTTGCATCTTCAGTACCTGTTTACTCCGTCAAGGGACTATATGCCAATGCAATAATAATCCAGAAAGCATAGAACTGTAAGGCATAATTATAATCTGCACTAGGATACATAAGAGGTGACCACAAGTAGTAGAAACAGCTCGCTCTTCTAATTCTCGCCAGCACGCATTGCATCTCATTTTGACTTCTATCGAAATATAATATGTATAATCTGAACCTAATAAAAGGAGGTTCGTAGCGTTAGCATCAACTGCAATAAAACAGGAAGACACATAGATTCAGACTGATCTGCATCACTGTAGCAAGCAGCCACATGTTTTTGAAAAAGGATAATGGAAGAAAATCATCAGCTGTAAATACATAGAATTTTCGATTTCTAGTAAATTCTTCAAATTGATTGAGATGCGTAATTTGTGAAATAAAGAAGCATCTGATGAACCGCATAACACTTTTCCATCACATCATTAAAGGATACATATTGTCAAATTCCCATATTACTTGTCAGATTTTCAAGTGTAAAAATATTGATTAAGGTAGGGTTAACCAATAATCAAGAAAAAACCAGTTAAGATTTTCAAAATGTCCAAAAACGCCCTCAGTTTAACACTGAGAAAAAGAGTCCGCACAGCCCTCAAATGTCCATCAAAATCACCATTTTTAATGGCGTTCCAAACAGTAAAGCCTTATTATTCAAATTTCTGAAACTCCTTTCCATTTCTCAATTTTTTTCTCATCAACAGAACAGGAAACGCATAAACAAAATCATGTAAAAATTGGGTTTACCTGCGAATCGAATTGAAAAAAAATCCGCGCGAAAGCTTATAATTACGTGCCTTCACGTTCTCCTTAATCAGAATCACCAACCCCTGAGATCGTAAAAAGCTCAATCTTCGCTCACTTGGACGAATAGAGTAACTGTCCAAAAAAGAGAAGCAATTTCTATGGTGAAATCTTATTCATCTATTACTTTGGAAAGAAAATTCGTTGCAGTGAAATTTGAATTGAAAGAGAGAGAAATGTGAATCCATAAACTGAAAGAGTTGTGGCTTCAGATGTTTTTCTTCTCTTATTGGCTGTGTGTGGAGGATTTGAAGGAGAGAAATGGCGGCAACTTGATTTTTTTAGACACCCCTGCTTTCTAGAATGCCGTTCCTTGGTTAAATGCCTTTGTACACGTGGCAATTAATAAACCATTAGATACTATATAAAACAATAATACGACGGGTTATTTATTAAAATACTGTATTTATTATTTTAGAGAATTTGAATTCGGGGTTGGATTGTGTGGTTAAAATTATTTTTAAAAGTTATTTTTGTTTAAAATGTATTAAAATAATATATATATATATATATATATTTTAAAAAATATTTAATATCAATATATAAAAATTATCTAAAACATCAATTTTTTTTAATTTAAAATAAAAAATAAAAATATATATTTTCTCATTTTAACATAATTTTATTAATTCTAATTATAAAATTTATCAATTAAATAATTATCAAAATAATTTTAACAGTACTAATATTCAATCATTTTAAGATAAAAAAACCTATTTTCTAATGGATTTTATCAATTATAATATTAAAATAATCAATTATAACAAAGAAAATTAATCAGTTTATTAGATGAAAAAACACGGCGCGCGCGGTTAGGTTACCTCGTGCAAATAAAGAATCGCTTATTCGCTTATATATATATATATAGTCCAAACAGTTACAAAAATCAAAGCAGCTCTTGTGGCTCCATTTCATCCTCTTCTATTTTCCCCTAGAAACACCTTGTAAGAAGAGTGGGAAACACGAACTGGGTTTTCGTTGTAAGGGAGGAGAAAGTCAGATTCAAGGAGTGGAAATAATTTATAAGAGGTTTTTCTCTTATCTTTAAGATAGAAGAGAAAAGAAGAAGAAGAAGAATGAGGGAGAGGAGTTTAAGGTTGTAGAACAAGAGAAACTACTGTGTTTTCTTTTTTATGCGGAGATAGTGAAACAGAGGATTTGAGGGGGAGAAAAAAAAAGAATATTGGTTGTCTTTAGAGAGAGAGAGTGAGAGGGAAGATGAAGATACAGTGCAACGTTTGTGAGGCAGCGGAGGCGAACGTGCTGTGCTGTGCTGACGAGGCGGCGTTGTGCTGGGCATGTGATGAGAAGGTTCATGCAGCTAACAAGCTTGCTAGTAAACACCAGAGGGTTCCTCTTTCTACTTCTTCCCCTCAGATACCTAAATGTGATATTTGTCAGGTAATTAATTTTTTTTTTTACTTTTTTTTTTAAAATTTGATGGTGTTATTTAAGATTTTGGATTTCACGTCTCTTGCGTTGCTTATGGTTATGGAGTTCTGGGAGATGTTTTAAGCATACTTGAAGTGAAGGGGTTTAGAATTTTGATTTTGAGTTTGTGAAAGTAATAGGAAAGGAACAAAAATTGTGAAGTGTGCTTGCTTTATGAAATGTATGCCTTGATTTCCCTTTTATATTTTTAGTTAATCGCAAACCCAATATGATTCTGGGTTTAGGGTTTAATGGAATGGTTTCTGACGACCTTTTAAGACCAAGTTCATATCTGAACTAAGAGTTGTGGGTATTGGGGTTTTTGCTTAGTACTCCAAAATAAGGGTGATTTTAGATTATTTTTCCTTCGAATTCTGCGAACACTCCCCTCCCAAACAAGTTAATAAATAAACAACCCCCTCTGCTAATAAATTGAAGAAGGTTTTTTGACTTATACAAGATTATGTCTAAACATTCACAGTTTCTTTTGTGTCCGGTGGAATTTAATGAAGTCTCAATCTCAATTAGGCAGATTAGGGTAGTTAGATGTGAACAAGTGTGATAACTTCTGGCTTTTCAAGGCCGGCCATGCTCTGAAGTAAATTAATGTTATGGAAGACTAGATCGAGCATATACTCTGAGGGAAAGGATAAAGCAAGACAATTGGAAAGAAAGGAGAAGAAGAATCATTCTCTGGGTTTGGCAACAAACTTTTACATATCAGCCTGTTTAGTATTTTCCCACTTCGAAGAGTATATAAGGTTCAGAGCTAAGTAGATAGCTACCAGTATGTTTCATTACTTAAGAGCCTTAAGATGTCCCGTTGATTTGACCGTCTGGGTTACCTACCATCAAAGAGCAAGTTTATTCTTTTTTATGGCATAGGTTGTTCTAAAAGTATCATTCCCTTTCAGAAAATCTAATTCCTTAGAACTTTCAGGTTCTGTTTTTGAAGTCTACATTTTGCTCTTTGGGGGCGGATGTCCAATTGTACACTCATCTTGGTTGGAATGATATTGATTTTTTGGTATATGAATTATGATTTTTTTTTTCTTGTTGTTTAATAAATAGTGAACCTGTCGCTCATTACAGGAGGCTGCTGGTTTTTTCTTTTGTCTAGAAGATCGAGCATTGCTCTGCAGGAAATGTGATGTTGCCATACACACAGCAAATACCCACGCGTCTGCTCATCAGAGGTTTCTGCTCACTGGAGTAAAGGTAGGTCTAGAACCTACTGATCCTGGTGCATCCTCTTCCTCAGGGAAGTCACCTCCAGGGGAAAAAACAACCTTGGAAGCGAAATCATGTCCTGTTTCTAGAAGAGGCATGTCAATGCCTTTGGCTGGTCCATGTAATCAAGTTTTGCCTACAAATGTTTGTGGAGTTGGAGAATTTGGGCCGGCAAAGCTGCCCTATTCTGGAGGCGCAGCAGCTTCCAGCATTTCACAGTGGCAAATGGATGAATTTCTTGAACTGCCTGAGTTTAATCAACATTATGGCTATATAGATAATGAATCATCTAAGGTATGCATGCAGATTCACGAGGCAAACACGGGCTTGTGATCTAATTCATGTTCAGCCGGTTGAGATTTACATCACATCACTCTAGCAGAAATTGAATTAAACCATACCTACTGTATACATATTATTGTTAGATGAATTCTTGAACTGGCTGGGTTAATGAGAATTATGGTTATATTCTGCATAATGGATGATCTAAGGTACAACTGTAGTCTAATCAAACACAGATGTACTGCTTGAGAGTAAGATCTTAACCAGACCGGATCCATTGGTAGTACAATGAAGTTTGATCTAATTCTTGTTTAGGTGGTTGGGATTTACATACTTCTTGTCATCACCCAATTTTTGGGTGACTCCCCAAAATACACCAAAAAATAACAAAAATAAAATAAAAAGGGCTGGTGTCGGTAGAAAAATCAATGTGGAAATTTTGGACGTTTTCGAGAGCCCGGTCGTACCTCTTTTTTACCCATAAATGAAGGAAAATGCAGATTCAAAGCTAAAATAATTCATTATTGGATAAATCTGCATAAAAGTAAAGTCGAAAGACATAATTATATTTTTATGGGCCAATTCGATTTAATCATCGGCCAATTTAAAATGTAATTATGATTTCGAAATTAATTGAGAGCTTAGTTAAATGATTTAATTAAGCGCAAGGGCTTAATTATACTTTAAATAGGTGAAATTTTATTAAGGGCTTAATTGATGAGAAATTAAGTTTGGAAACCTAATTTGGGTTAAATTGAGACGATCGGAATTTTCGATAACGAAACTTTTTGGGTGAAATCGGAAGCCAAAATTAAAGATAAAAACATCGTTCTTCCTGTTTTTCCTATCAAAAAAACTCTTTTTTATCACAACATATTTATTTAAAATTAAAAAAAAAAAAAAAAAAATGTTGGCAGCATGTTTGGCCATGCCGTGTCCATGCCGTGCCCATGCCTCCCAGCCATACCAGCCCATGCCTACACCTTACCTCATTCGCCTATAAATAGGCAGGAGAAACCAAGAGATGAGGGGAGGAAATAACACGGAGAGAAAGTTTTGAAATTGGGAGAGGGGGAGAACACTGAGAAATTTTTGGGGGAAGGATCTCATACAAACTGAGGGAAAATTTGGAGACAGGGGATAAAATAATACTGGAAGGGGATAACACAAAAACACACACACACACAACATTTGCAGAAAACAGAGACAAACTGGAACAGGGGCGAGAAGGCTGAACAAACCGTGCAACCAGTGCAACTTCCACCTTCACCCTTCACCAGAATATGAAAATTGGTTGGCCAAGGACCAAATGGTGATGTCCTGGATTTTGAATTCCATGGAACGCCATCTTGCCGAGATGTTCAGCTACTATCAATCTTCACTGGAATTGTGGGTTGCAGTGAAGGACATGTATGGAAATCAGAACAACTCAGCCCGAATTTTTCAGCTTCAACAAGAAATTGCTGGAATTCAACAATCTGGGCAGCCCTTCGTCAACTTATTAAGCAAATTCAAGGGTCTGTGGAACGAATTAGACGTTTACAGACCACACTCCGTAGACCCAGTTGTTCTTCGCAGACGCAAGGAAGAAGACCAAATTTTTCAGCTTCTGGCTAGCTTAGGATCGGACTATGAAGACCTTCGCAGCCATATCTTGATGAACGACGAGCTTCCCCCATTAAAGAGTGTCTGTGCCACCATCCAAAGAGAAGAAATCCGGAGGAAGGTGATGACCCGAGAAAACCCATCAAAAATGGCAGAAAATCGAGCTTTTGTTGCCCAGAAAATGGCAGAACACAGCACCCCCAAATTTGCCGAAAAACCCTTCAAAGGTAATCGTTCTATCCTAAAATGCAGTTATTGTAACTCTATGGGACACCAAATGGAACGATGTTGGGTTCTTCACCCAGAATTGAAGCCAAAAAACTTGGGAAATCGACAGCAATTTCCCACAGCACACCCAAAGAAATTTCCTAGACCTAGGGCTAATGTTGCTGCGCATGAACTCAATTCCTCTAGCCCTATGAATCTGCTAAATGAATTTGCGAATTTTCTCCAAGAGAAGCAAAATTTTGGCAGAAATGGAGAAGAAGGGAGCTCTGCCGAGAATGGCGTTGCCAGCGCGTTTTTGAGCAACTTTGGGGTGACCTGTGACTCAACCGGGTTGACCCGTGAGTCAGCTGGGTTGACCCGTGAGTCAGCCGGGTTGACCCATGATTTTGCGGAAAAATTCCAAGGTATTTATATTGCTCTTTTAACTGCTTTAGAATTGAGTAAATTTCATGATATTTGGGTTGTGGATTCTGGTGCTAGTGATCACATGACACCTAATTTAAATAAAATTCATGACTTTACCCCGTTCCCTATACCATCATTTGTCTCAATTGCAAATGGGTCTACGGCAGCAGTAAAAGGCAAGGGAAAAACTAAAATTGCGTCAACAACTATTAATTCTGATATTTTATATGTGCCTTCTTTTCCATTTCAGTTATTATCTGTTCGAAAGTTAACTATTTACCTTAATTGTGATGTTATATTTACTCCGTTTAAAGTGATTTTTCAGGACCATCACACCAAACAGAAGATTGGTGAAGGATTTCATTTGAATGGTCTCTATTTTTTCTGTGATTCCGAAGTTTCGAAAGGATTACAAGCTGTTTATTCTCCGATCAATGATCATCAATTGTGGCATTTTCGTCTGGCTCATGCATCCGATTTAGTCATCTCAAAATTAAAACCAAATTTGTCAAAAAGAATGTATGATTGTGAGACGTGCCATTTTTCCAAATCAAGTAGACTTCCATTTAAATTATCTCTGTCCAAAGCATCTCAGGTTTTTGAACTTATTCATTCAGATGTATGGGGACCTGTTTCAATTTCAATTGATGGTTTTAAATATTTTGTTACATTTATCGATGATTTTTCGAGAGTTACATGGTTATATCTGTTAAAATCAAAAACTGAAGTTTTTAATTGTTTTAAAGACTTTCACAAACTAGTTTCTACCCAATTTTCCACAAATATTAAAACCTTTCGATCTGACAATGGCTCAGAATTTACATCTCATGCTATGGAAAATTTTTTAATTTCTAATGGAATTCTTCATCAAACTAGTTGTGTTAATACTCCCCAACAAAACGGAATTGCTGAACGCAAAAATCGGGATTTATTAGAAAAAACTAGAGCCCTAATGCTTCAAATGAATGTTCCGAAAAAATTTTGGTCATATGGAATTCTTACGGCCACCTATATTATTAACCGCTTACCCAGTCAAGTACTGGATTTTCAGTGTCCTCTTGAAATTTTGCAGGGTAAAATTCCCAATACCTCACACTTGAAGATTTTTGGGTGTCAATGTTTTGTTCACCTTCACTCAAATCAACGTGACAAACTCGACCCCCGAGCTTCCAAATGTATTTTCTTGGGATATTCTCATACCAAGAAAGGGTACAAATGTTATGATAACATCAACCAGAAGCTTTATGTCAGCCGGGATGTTAGATTTGTTGAGACCACTCCTTATTTCACTGATTCTAATCAGGGGGAGTCCTTGGAAGACTTAGTCCCTCTTCCCAGAGCAGAGATCTGCAGCATCGACTTGCCTAGGCCCACTAGACCAATTATCTCCACGGTCATTCCAGTAGACGATCCTCCATCTCCTATCATACCTCTTGAACCAATGTCCCCAAATTTTCAAGATGAAGTGCCAGCTCCAAGACGTAATCCTCCACGAACTCGACAGTGCCCTTCCAAATTTCAAGACTATGCTGCTTATGCCGTCAGGTATCCTGTCTCGAATTATTTGGATTACTCAAAATTATCACCATCGTATTCTGCTTTTTTGTCAGCAATATCCATTGATCATGAGCCTAGAAATTTCGCTGAAGCTCAATCTCACCTGATATGGCGAAAAGCTATGGAGGAGGAACTAACAGCACTTGCTGACAATAATACTTGGAGTCTAGTTCCTCTTCCAAAAGGTAAACACGCAGTTGGCAGTCGATGGATATACAAGACCAAGTTCAACTCAGATGGATCTGTTAATCGATATAAAGCGCGCCTTGTGGCTCAAGGGTATACCCAAGAATTTGGTGTTGATTACAAGGAGACATTTGCTCCTGTGGCCAAAATGACCACGGTAAGAGTTTTATTATCTGTTTCTGTCAATAATGGATGGTTCTTATCGCAAATGGACGTAAAAAATGCCTTTTTACACGGGGATCTTGAAGAAGAGGTGTTTATGAAGCTTCCTCCTGGCCACTCGTTAAGTTCCACTCCTAATTTGGTATGTCAACTTCATAAATCTATTTATGGGCTCAAGCAAAGTCCTCGCGCATGGCATGCAAAACTTAGTGGAGCCCTTGCTTCATTAGGTTTTAGGAAAAGTTCTGCAGATTCCTCATTATACATTCGTTTTAAAAATGATGATAAATTGATGGTTCTTATTTATGTCGATGATTTAATTATCTCAGGAAATAATCTTGAATCTATTTCTAAATTTAAGAAAACGCTTCAACAATTATTTCCGATTACAGATCTTGGTCCCTTGAAATTTTTTCTTGGGATTGAAATGGCCTCATCTAAGAAAGGTTTTTTCCTTAATCAACGTAAGTACACTCTCGATGTGCTTCAAGATGCAGGTATGCTTTCAACTAAACCTTCCCCCTACTCCGGTTGATAGTAAACTAAAATTATCTTTTACAGGTACTGCTCTTTCTTCACCTAAATATTATCAACAACTCGTGGGCAAACTCATTTATCTGACGATTACCCGTCCGGATATTACATATGCTGTCAGTCTTGTCAGCCAGTTCATGCATGCTCCAACCATACATCATCTCAGCATGGTCAAACGTATTTTGCGATATTTAAAAGGAACTATTGGTCGCGGAATTGTCATGACCAGAAACCACCATACAAATGTAATGGGCTATACAGACTCAGATTGGGCTGGAAATCAGCTTGACAGACGCTCGACTACCGGGTATTGCATGTTTGTTGGCGGTAACCTTGTGTCATGGAAGAGCAAGAAACAACATGTTGTGGCTCGCTCAAGTGCCGAAGCCGAATATCGTGCCATGGCGGCTGCTGCTTGTGAACTTGTGTGGTTGCGAAGTCTCCTAGCTGATATGGGTTGTACATCAGTCACTCCGATGAGCCTATTTTGTGACAACCAAGCAGCCATGCATATTGCAAAAAATCTTGTGTTTCACGAAAGAACTAAACACATTGAAGTTGATTGTCATTTTATTCGTCAACAAGTTCAATCTAACAACATCACTACGCATTATGTGCGCACCAGTGATCAACTTGCCGATGTGTTTACCAAAGCCGTGCCATCATCTCAGTTTCATCGGCTATTATGCAAGCTTGGATCTATCAACCCTCTTGATCCAGCTTGAGGGGGAGTGTTGAAGACAGTGCCTAATTACATATAGAGTGTGTTGTAGATATTATAGGGTTTGCATTAGATATTGTTACTGTGCAGCATTAATTAGCAACGGTAATATTACTGTTCATAACCATGTATATAATCCAGTGTAATCTCTACAAGAACTTACGAGAATATATTCAATCAGCTGCAACTCCAGCAATTAATCTACAGTTATTTTTTCATCTGAATACTTTTAATTTCTTCAGCGAGGCTACCCCAGCAGTTCACCTCCGTCTCCCTCAGCTCATCTTCATCAGCTCCGGTGACCCCCATAGCCAGCAGCAACCCGTTGCAGTGGCTCTCTCTCTCCTCCTGGCAGCAACGTTCTCTCTCTAAAAACCGGTTGCAGCTCCTCATCTCCCCCCGACAGCAACCAACCACCAGTCCAACACCACCATCCTCTCCACCGACAGCTCCTCTTCCACAAAAGCCACCCAGACGTGACTCCGGCGAAGCAGCAGCAGCAGGAAGCAAGCAGGGGCGAAGCAGCAACAGACCAGCCCTTTTGACGCCTACTCCGGCCACCACGGGCCTCCGTTTCGGACGCCACCACGACTGGAAGAACCACCTCGATCTGCTCTACCCGACGGCAGTGGCAGGTAAGACTCTCGTGGTGGTCGGCCGACCACCACTTTACTGTTCACGCTGCATGAATTAATTCATGCAGCGTGAAATTTGCTTGGGGCGGGCTGGAATGCTCTCGGCCCAGCCCAGTTGGCTGGGCCGGGTCCAGCCCAACAGCCCAAGTCTATCTTTGGCTGGGCCGGCCCATTTGGGTGGGCTAGGCCCAGCCCAAATTTTTTATTTTTTTATTATTTAAAAAAAATCAAAAAATATTATTAAAAAAAATAAAAAAATATATTTGTTTTTGTGCCCAAATTCCAAGATTTTTCCATGTTTATTTTTCGTAAAAAATATGTTATATCTTTCTCATATTTTAAAACGAAAATTGGATATCGTAACCGGTTTATGATTATCCTTTGGAATTTGGCCAAAATATCAAAAAAATAAAAAATATTTTTGTTTTAGCTATCTCGGTGTAAAATTACATTGTAAAGTACACTTGGAGATACTAAAAAAGATTTTCTTTTATTGCGGTGTAAAATTACATTGTAAAGTACACCCGTAAACAAAAAACTGTTTTTTTTTAATGCAGTGTAAAATTCTTTTGGTCAGTCTTTCAAACTCCTAACGAGGTAGAGATTCTCTCACGAAGAGAGATCTACGTCGAATTTTAGAAAAGACAACAAAATCAAACTTAGGAAAAACAATCAAACAACAATGCAGCTTGCCTTAGGTAGGGTGCACTGGGGGTGATGCGTCTTCCCCTTGCACAACAAGTCCCCTTACCCAAGACTCTCGCAGACCACTAGGTTCCTAGTAACCTTAATACTAGGTGGCGACTCCTAATAATTATAGCTGTAATTTTTACGGCTATAAAACACACCCCCATTTTCACCGCGCGCCGTTGTCTCCCTAAACCTCTAGGGACGGCGGGGCGCGAAGCGTGAAAAAAATCGCCGTCGCGACAGATGGCGACTCCACTGGGGACCAGGGACTGAGCTTTGATTGTTTGATTGTTTATTTCTCAATTTGCGTTTTGCACTCCTTTTAACAGCTTCAACATGCATTTTTACTGCTTTAGCATGCATTTTATTTTCAATTTATGCATAACATTAAATTTAAATTAATGTCACCATGCATCTTATTTTTTTCAGTAAACCCAATTTTAAGTTAGGTGGGGAGTAGCGGTCTGCCCCATGACTTTTTGTCGGGGTTCAGATTCGTGAAACATCCAACTATGAACTGAGTGTTTACTTGTTAATGGCGGTCACACTGTGCCCCAACCATTTCTTGTAAACCCCTATACTACCTTCACGTAAGGTGGTCACTGGGCAGTTCATAGACCTTTTGAGACCAGATAGAAAACTTACCCCTCATGTAATGACTTAGGACTTGTCTTTTTGTATAAACTCCCTGATAATTTACCTAATGTGTATATACATGCATTTGCATCCATATGCATCCATCACTGTGCATAACATATCATCAGCGGATTGAAATATAGGTCCCCGAAGAGCTCCTACCACTAGACTTCAGTAGAGAAATATGGAGGACGAAGAGCGTGCAAACCGTAATGCTCATTTTCAAGACGATTTGGATTCTTTGAAAGCTAGTGTGGCTAGTCTTACCAGCTTACTCGAGCAAGCATTGAGAAATACCTCTGGCGAGGGTCCTTCAACTAGACCCGCAGCGGCTGCTCAAGCACAAGCAATGAATCACCATGAAGAGGTGACAGGAGAAAGGGTTCAAGATCCAGAACAAAATCCAGCAGTTGTACAATCAACAGTGCCGACACCTGCGCCAACCCCAACAGTTATAGAAGCATCAGAGGGTATTGACCAAGATAAGATGGCGACGCTGGAAGCCAGGATAAGGGCCATTGAAGGGGTAAACTTATATGACCCAGTACAAGCTGCAGAAATGTGTCTGGTCCCGAATGTTGTAATCCTAAGAAAGTTTCGTGTCCCTGAATTTATCAAATACACCGGGACACAATGCCCTATCACTCACCTAAAATCTTACTGTAACAAAATGGCAGAAGTAGTTCATGATGAAAAGATACTGATGCATTTTTTCCAAGACAGTTTGAGTGGGGCAGCATTGAATTGGTACATGAGACTAGACAACACCAGGATCCGTAGTTGGAAAAATCTGGTAGATGCTTTCATCAATCAATATAAGTACAACATGGACATCGCTCCCGACAGAACAAGTTTGTCCAATCTGGAGAAGAAAGACAAAGAAAGCATAAAGGAATATGCGCAGAGATGGAGAGATCTTGCTGCACAGGTACATCCCCCACTTCTAGATAAAGAGATGGTGATATTGTTCGCCAACACGCTAAGAGCGCCCTATTACGAACATGTGATGGGCAGTTCAGCACAACAATTCACGGATGCTGTAGCAGTGGCAGAGCGAATAGAGCAGGGAATTAAAAGTGGTAGAATTTCTGCATCTGTGGAGAAAAAAGGCTTTGAAGGCAAGAGAAGAGATACTGAGCATTTCGAAGACGACTATAAGGGTAGGAACAACCAATTCCAAAACTACAATAACCCTTCATCTCAAATTGCCAACATTAATTTTCAAGCCAAAGATCCACCAAAAAAATTCCCGAAAAGAAATTACCAGAAAATCCAAGATCAGCTGCCTCCATTACCATTGCCTTTAAATGAGATGTATCAAAACTTGGTAAGCACTGGAAAAATAGCTCCTGAACCTTATGCACCTTTGCAGCCACCTTATCCTGATTGGTACAAGCCTGATTTAAGCTGTGAATACCATGCCGGTGCTGTGGGGCATAGCATTCACACTTGTGTTGCCTTCAAGAAGATGCTCATGCAGTTGATTAAAGCGGGGTGGATAACATCCGAAGGAAATCTAAGTCCGGCACCCAAGTAAGCTTCACGGAAATAGGGTACCAAGTGTCTGCACCATTTAAAGTGAAATCGGCAAAAGCTTTTGAAAAGGGAATGTGCTGATATTGGGAGATGAAGTCTACTTCCATGATTTCCTTTTTGTTTTGGTCATGTTTGCACATTATATTCCTGTTTTGACTTGTCGGCAATTTTGCTTGTAACGCCACAAGACTTTTGTTAAGCAAACATTTCTCTTCAGTGATCATGTATTTGCTTATGTTTACGATGTGTTCGTGCTTATTGTTTAAATAACACAAGCATGCCTGATACCCCTTTCATCCAAATTATACATGATCTCATGATTTCATCAAGATTTTTGGCAAATCAAATTCTAGTACGAAAAGAAATGTCAATTTGATGTTTGTTTAACAAATGTGTTCTGGGAATTCAAAGGACTTCATTGAAAGGTGATCTCATACCACCAAAACCCACATAATAAAGCTAACCTCTTAGCCAAACAAATAATCAAAAAAATCAAAAACGTGTTTCACATGGAAAAGCAAAGCTTATTGATTCAGATTGCATGTTTTTGAAATGAGGAAAGGCCATCTTTGATATGCCATCACAAAGTCTCAAATATCCCTTGCAGTCCTTATTTGAGCCTAATTTTTTTCTTGATAATTAACCCTGACAAGGATCACACCCTACACTGGGGGGCAAGTGCAAAAAAGAAAAAAAAAAAAAAATTTTAAAAAACAGTCCTCAATAACAAGTGACGCCCGAACAAAGTTGGGGGGCATAAACATAAAAAGGGTTTTAGTACACAATAACAAAATACTTGGGGGGCATGTCAAGTCAGCACAACGTTAGTGCCAAATACCAATGAAAAAACCCAAACAAAATACTTGGGGGGCATGTCAAGTCAGCACAACGTTAGTGCCAAATACCAATAAAAAAGCCCAAACAAATACCGGGGGGCATGTCAAGGTCAAAGCCCAAACAAACACTGGGGGGCATGCTAGGTCACTATGAAAATCAATCATGAGGGCTAAATGAAGTTCTAAGAGTAAGCACTAAGTGATCCTTAGTCTAAAAAACCCTTAAACACTTTTTGAGCCTGCAAATATCTTTTTTTTCGTAGCCAGTAACCTAAGCCTACGTTACAAGCCTAATAAAGCCCTTTCTGATCAAATACGAGTTATCTGGATTGATAAGCAATGCTTTTCCATTTGAAACAATTCTTACAAATGTTTTACATTACCTGATCGAAGCCTTCCTGATATACGAGACAAGCACCATTTCACATTCTTGTCAAAATCAACATAAAACCTGACAATGAGATCACTTGAATTCTTACGAGAACAAGTTTGTTAAACAAACATCAAAATGGTTTTTGTGCTTGGAATGACTTTGAAATTCCAAAAGTTTTGCATGAAAATATTTTTTGCAAATAGTCATCCCTTTTCCTGCCAACACTCGTAGCCTAAAACACTGGTATGACATGACCCGACTGGGGCAATCCAAATGACATTTTTGCTTGGAATGACTTTGAAACTCCAAAAACCCACATGAAAACACCATCTTTGCAAATAACCAACCCCTTCCTGCAAACACCTGAAGCCCAAAACACTTTTGGGGCATGACCAAACAGGGGGGCAATCTAAAATGCAATTGAAGTTGGCTCCATCGTTTCTTTTCAAAGAATCTGGATCAAACTCAGGGGGGCATATCATCTCAAGTGGTCAAAATCAACAAGTTGCGGCCTGAGTATGCAGAAGCGAGAAGCCGTCAAATCATGAAGTTGACTCTATAATTCATTTTCAAAGAATCTGGATCAAACTCGGTGGGCATATTGATATGGAAAATCTATCATCTAGTGGTCAAAATCAACAAGTTGCGGCTTGAGTATGCAGAAGCGAGAAGCCGTCAAATCATGAAGTTAGCTCCATTGTTTCTTTTCAAAGAATCTGGATCAAACTCAGGGGGGCATATCATCTCCAGTGGTCAAAATCACAAGTTGCGGCTTGAGTAAACAGAAGCAGGAAGCCATCAAATCTAGAGGTCCAGATCCCGGAAAAGAAGGTCAGGAAGAAGAAAGGGGACCTATATCTCTCAGGTAAGTATACATGCATCATCATGCATTGCATCCCCATTGAAAATCTAAAAAATATTCTGGAGGGATCGTAATTCACGAACCTTCATTCATTTTGTGTGCACGCTTTCAAGCTCTTACCTGTTTGAGAATGCTTTTCAGCTTTATCTTTTTTTTTTATTTTGGGTGACATCATGCATTTCATCCCCATTGAAAATCTAAAAAATATTTTGGAGGGATCGTAATTTACGAACCTTCATTCATTTTGTGTGCATGCTTTCAAGCTCTTACCTCTTTGAAAATGCTTGTGTGCATGCTTTCAAGCTCTTACCTCTTTGAAAATGCTTTTCAGCTTTATTTCTTTCTTGATTTTGGGCATCATAATGCATTCTATCCCCGTTGAGAATCTAGAAATTGTTTTGGAGGGACCGTAATTCACGGACCTTCATTCATCATTTTGTGTACGCCTTCAGGCTCTTAACTCTTTAACGCGCTTTTTAGCCTCATCTTCTTTCCTGAATTTGATTGCCATCACGCATGGCATCTCCCCACTAATAATATAAGAAATGTTTTGGAGAGATTGTAATTTACAAATCTCCAGTCATTGTTTTGTGTGCGCCTTTGAGCCTATACCACTTTCACTTCCATGAGTGCCCAAGTGAGTCTTTCATCAGCGTAGATAGAGCGTTTTTCAACCCTATCTCTTCTCCTTTTTGAGTGTGCTTTCTAGCCATCAACCAACTCAGATAACATGCTTTTTAGCCCCATCTCTTTCCAGAATTTGAGTGAGTTTTCCAACCCTCAACCATCAATTAAGATAGTGCGCCTTCCAGCCCTATGTTCCCTCCTCTTTGAGTGCGTTTCCAACCCTCGACCATCAATTAGAATATTGTATTTTCCATCCTTATTCCCCTTGTTTGAGTGAGTTTTCCAACTCTCGAACATAGATCCTAGATAGCGAGCTTTCTAGCCCTATCTTCCATCCCAAGAAATCTTCACCATTTTCAATTGGGCAGGTCGCCCATTACAACAAGACCATCTTTGTGTTTTTACCGTCTTCACCATTTTTCACCTTGGTAGGTCACCCGTTACAATGAGACCGTCTTCACCATTTGTCACCTGGAGGTCACCCATTACAATGAGACCATCTCTATCACTTTCACCCGGGTAGGTCACCCATTACAATAAGACCAATTTCCTGTGTCATTCACAAACATCACCATTTTCCATCCTTTTTGAGTGTCCTCCTTAGGCCCCAATTCTTAGGTAGTGCGCTTTCTAGCCCTATCTTACCATTCCTTTCTGAGTGCGCTTTATAGCCCTCATTCTTATTTTTGGATGGATCAACTATTTCTTGGTCTGGTACATCAACCTTTCTTTTTCTTTACAACGCTTACTATCTAAAGTCTTTTCCAAAACTTTAGTCGTAAGCATTGTAAAGAGGGGGGCAACTGTCATCACCCAATTTTTGGGTGACTCCCCAAAATACACCAAAAAATAACAAAAATAAAATAAAAAGGGCTGGTGTCGGTAGAAAAATCAATGTGGAAATTTTGGACGTTTTCGAGAGCCCGGTCGTACCTCTTTTTTACCCATAAATGAAGGAAAATGCAGATTCAAAGCTAAAATAATTCATTATTGGATAAATCTGCATAAAAGTAAAGTCGAAAGACATAATTATATTTTTATGGGCCAATTCGATTTAATCATCGGCCAATTTAAAATGTAATTATGATTTCGAAATTAATTGAGAGCTTAGTTAAATGATTTAATTAAGCGCAAGGGCTTAATTATACTTTAAATAGGTGAAATTTTATTAAGGGCTTAATTGATGAGAAATTAAGTTTGGAAACCTAATTTGGGTTAAATTGAGACGATCAGAATTTTCGATAACGAAACTTTTTGGGTGAAATCGGAAGCCAAAATTAAAGATAAAAACATCGTTCTTCCTGTTTTTCCTATCAAAAAAACTCTTTTTTATCACAACATATTTATTTAAAATTAAAAAAAAAAAAAAATGTTGGCAGCATGTTTGGCCATGCCGTGTCCATGCCGTGCCCATGCCTCCCAGCCATACCAGCCCATGCCTACACCTTACCTCATTCGCCTATAAATAGGCAGGAGAAACCAAGAGATAGGGGAGGAAATAACACGGAGAGAAAGTTTTGAAATTGGGAGAGGGGGAGAACACTGAGAAATTTTTGGGGGAAGGATCTCATACAAACTGAGGGAAAATTTGGAGACAGGGGATAAAATAATACTGGAAGGGGATAACACAAAAACACACACACACAACATTTGCAGAAAACAGAGACAAACTGGAACAGGGGCGAGAAGGCTGAACAAACCGTGCAACCAGTGCAACTTCCACCTTCACCCTTCCTTGTCGTCGGCGAGGCTACCCCAGCAGTTCACCTCCGTCTCCCTCAGCTCATCTTCATCAGCTCCGGTGACCCCCACAGCCAGCAGCAACCCGTTGCAGTGGCTCTCTCTCTCCTCCTGGCAGCGACGTTCTCTCTCTAAAAACCGGTTGCAGCTCCTCATCTCCCCCCGACAGCAACCAACCACCAGTCCAACACCACCATCCTCTCCACCGACAGCTCCTCTTCCACAAAAGCCACCCAGACGTGACTCCGGCGAAGCAGCAGCAGCAGGAAGCAAGCAGGGGCGAAGCAGCAACAGACCAGCCCTTTTGACGCCTACTCCGGCCACCACGGGCCTCTGTTTCGGACGCCACCACGACTGGAAGAACCACCTCGATCTGCTCTACCCGACGGCAGTGGCAGGTAAGACTCTCGTGGTGGTCGGCCGACCACCACTTTACTGTTCACGCTGCATGAATTAATTCATGCAGCGTGAAATTTGCTTGGGGCGGGCTGGAATGCTCTCGGCCCAGCCCAGTTGGCTGGGCCGGGTCCAGCCCAACAGCCCAAGTCTATCTTTGGCTGGGCCGGCCCATTTGGGTGGGCTAGGCCCAGCCCAAATTTTTTATTTTTTTATTATTTAAAAAAAATCAAAAAATATTATTAAAAAAAATAAAAAAATATATTTGTTTTTGTGCCCAAATTCCAAGATTTTTCCATGTTTATTTTTCGTAAAAAATATGTTATATCTTTCTCATATTTTAAAACGAAAATTGGATATCGTAACCGGTTTATGATTATCCTTTGGAATTTGGCCAAAATATCAAAAAAATAAAAAATATTTTTGTTTTAGCTATCTCGGTGTAAAATTACATTGTAAAGTACACTTGGAGATACTAAAAAAGATTTTCTTTTATTGCGGTGTAAAATTACATTGTAAAGTACACCCGTAAACAAAAAACTGTTTTTTTTTAATGCAGTGTAAAATTCTTTTGGTCAGTCTTTCAAACTCCTAACGAGGTAGAGATTCTCTCACGAAGAGAGATCTACGTCGAATTTTAGAAAAGACAACAAAATCAAACTTAGGAAAAACAATCAAACAACAATGCAGCTTGCCTTAGGTAGGGTGCACTGGGGGTGATGCGTCTTCCCCTTGCACAACAAGTCCCCTTACCCAAGACTCTCGCAGACCACTAGGTTCCTAGTAACCTTAATACTAGGTGGCGACTCCTAATAATTATAGCTGTAATTTTTACGGCTATAAAACACACCTCCATTTTCACCGCGCGCCGTTGTCTCCCTAAACCTCTAGGGACGGCGGGGCGCGAAGCGTGAAAAAAATCGCCGTCGCGACACTTCTAAAGGTTCTTCCTATCCAAAAATCATTTAAGGAAAACATGACTATATACTTTCACATGAATAATTGTACAGTAATTAATAATTGTAACTTGTTTTGGTACAATTGTAACATCATGGGCCCTTCTTCCCAAGGTTATCATAAAATTTGGTTTGCCAAGAACCAGGGATCTTAGGCTTGCCTAGTACCAAAAATTGTCTGCCCTTGTAATACTATTGATTTTTGATGTGTTGTGTTAGAAGTAAGGCCATTTGTCAGGAAGTTGATTTCTTTGAGAAACTAAACCTTTTTTCCTTTTCATTTTTTATCCTTGTATGCACTTGCTTTTAATGATCAGAATGTTAGCTCAAGAACTTTCCAAAAAAACAAGATAGGGACTGTTATCAAGTTTGGTAATTGAGTTGTAGAGATAAAATTCAGTGTTTTGAATCAATTTCTCTCCGTTTTCTCTCATCTACCTCTCTTGTCTATCTTTCAATTTCTCTATTCTTTTTGATTGCATGCCAAGTTGGTACCCACTTGCTCATGGAGATTATAGGATTATGATCGAGAAAAAGCAACTGATGTGATGGAAAAACTGAATCAGATAACGAAGTCCTTGAACCCCCTCCTTTTTTTCCCTCCTTCTCATCCATAGACACTTGCATTTTCTTGATTATGATTATGTAATCTGGATCATATAATATATATGTATATGTTTGTGTAGCATTTTTCCATCCAATGTTAAAATCGGATTCCATATTGCTTGGTGTCTGTTGTGTATTTTCAAAACTTTGGATTTGTTGCATTCATCACAAAAGAGTGGGCACACACAATGTTGTTCTGTACATCTTGAGCTGGTGTTTTTTACCTGTTTTTCATAATTACTTCCTAATGAGTGTTGTTAGCAACATTTTGTGACTTTACCCTTCATGGTGTCCTATACTGTTTGTAATTTTGGCTTCTTTCTTACAAGCAGGGTGATAGTGGCAAACGCTGGGATTCTGACAGCTCTGCAATTTTAAGATCCGCCGAAGAAGAGGTAGATGATGAAGAATGCTTGGGTCAGGTGCCAGATAGCTCCTGGGCAGTGCCCCAAATCCCATCCCCACCTACGGCCTCAGGGCTCTACTGGCCAAAAAGTATTCATTATCCTGATGCAGCAATTCTTGTGCCTGATATATGTGGCTCAGCTGTGCAAAACCATCGTCATTGTCAGCATCGTGGAACTGTTTCCAAATGGCGGGAGCAACTCTAGAATTGTCTATGTCAAGTTCATGGATGTCCAGGAGTTTGATGCCATGTTTTCAATGAAATCTTCCCGCTATTCTAGGTGGTTTAGAGTATTTACTGGTTTGATTCGTGTAGCTTTCTCCTGACATTAGAACGACTCCATTCCACCGCGGCTGCTTGGGAGCTTGTAAGATAAAAGGCACTAGTACTTTAACTCTATAATTCATTCACCTGAGACATTTGATGTATGTACGAGGTAGAAGTTTCTTCAAGAAACAGTTCAAAAACGTGATGAAAATTTCTGTTTCAAAAAATTGTGAATCCAAGGTTGGGAGCACACTGAGTTTCTTTTTTTTTTAAAAAAAAATTAAAAGAAAAGATAAAATGCATTGCCTTTGTTTACTGTGAATTTTAATAGTTAAATAATATTTTTACCCTTAAAAAAACTCTTAAAATGTTGTATTTTCAAGGATAAAATGGTATTTTATAGTGGTGAGTATTTTTAGTTCGATTTAGTTGTTATCAATAAAAACAACTAAATTGAAGAAAAAAAACCTTGAAATATACTCGGTTTAAACCGACCGGTTTTGGTTTGGTTTTTTAATTAAAAATCTAAAAAATATTTTTGGTTGTTTTAGGGTTTTTTTGTTCTTTAATCAAGTTTTCTTTTCTCTAATTTAGCCAAAATGGAAGCAAATTAAAATGTTTGAATTGAATCGAAAGAAAAAAAATTATAGCATTTTTTTTTTTGAATTTGAACCGATTCAATTTAGTTTATTGGTTTTTTTTATTTAAAAAACCAAAAACCAAAATGAACCGGAAAATTTAAAAAAATTCTAGTTGGTTTAATCGGTTTTTTTTCTTGATTTGTTTTTTATTTTTCTCGATTTAATTGGTTTTTTTGCTCACCCATAGTATTTTCCTTTGGTGAGTTTGTTATTTTATAATTGTTCAAAGGGTTTTATTATTTTATTTTTATCATGTTCATGCTTAATAAAATAACTTACTTTTAAAAGCAAAAATTCATTTAATTTTGTTTGTCTTTTCAATTATTTTATATTTTTATATACAATGAAATTAAAGTCTCTTAACTAATTGATAAAAGCGTATATTAGATTTGCTTGTAATTGTTAGATTTGTTTGGGGTGATGATATAATTTTCTATTTTATTATTATTATTATTTTAATTGAAAAAGTTGTTGGCTCATACACGTGTCAATGTGTTGGAGGCACCGAATATTTTGAACAATAATTGCAGCATCTCTCGGCTGTAAGAAAATATGCTTTTATCTTGTCATTTTATTTGTCATCGTGCTCTTATTATTCTTCTTTATAGTTGATAGGTGTCATACAAAAATAGTTGATTTATCGCTAGTGACTCTCCCCTTTCATTTCTCTCTTATACCCTTAAAAAATCTTAATTTCCTATTAAAGAACCTAGTTTTTGTTGGTTTTTAGAATCTATACTCTTAGTTTTAATTTTTTATTTGTCATTTTTTTTTGTTAAAGTTTCATTTAGTCCTTCAATTTTTATTGGTGTTTATAATACTTTTTTGTTTCGGTCATAATTTTGGCCTCCTTTTTATTTGTCTCGTCTCAAAGTTTTTTTTTTTATTTATAATTTATAATTTTATTATTCAAACCAAATTTATGATATTTCTTTTAGAATTGAAGGATGTTCTTTTCAACCAAATCATAATTGATTAATGATCACATTATAATTTATTTATTATATTCTAGCCATATATTTCTAAAATTTATTTGCAATCAAGTCACACGTGATTAATTACCATATTCTAATTTTTGGCCAATAGTTCTTACATTTGCAATCAATTAGGTGACCTAATAAGTCGACCTTAATATAAATCATAATATTAAATAGAATAGAATTAAATAAATTAATTTATTATCAAATCAACAATTAATTGATTTATATTTAAAGATCAGATACAATATCTAGGAACCTATTATGATCTCCCAAATATTAAAAGTCATAAGTGATTTAACTTAATCTTTCAATGATTAATTTCTCATTGTAATTATTATATATTTTTTCATCAACAATGTTTCAAATTATGTACTATAGCATGAAGTGTGTATTATGTCAAAATCATATATGTTCTAACACTATAGTCATTTATTATTTTATTTTTTCCAAATCTCATTCCTCCTTGCATAAGAATTTACAATTAATACTATTTAAAAATATATAAAATATTTTTTTCAATTCATTTAGGATGATGAATTATTTCTTGATTATTTAAATATCTTCATATAGTTCATGTTATGCTCAATATCTACTCATTTATTATCCTTGATTAGAAAAATATGGCAAAATCATAATATAACACTCTGTATATAAAATAACATAATGATCTCAAGTTTAAAGATCATTTGAACAATTGACACATGGGTTTTTCCATAAACACAAGTGATCTCTCTATATGAAGTTCTCATACGGGTCAATTTAATATATATATATATATATATATATATATATATATTATCTAACAAGTACCTACATATTAGTTATTGACATCTCTTACTCTTAATTTATAAAAACAATTGCTTAAATACACACACACACAAAGCATAATATTTATTAGTCTCATCAACTCTAATTAATATACAATCTCAATAAAACAATGACTAGGAGCATTTAAGAACAATGTTTTGATGCTATAAAAATCTCAAAATTATAAATTTATAATTTTTTTAGTAAAATAGTTTTGTCCCAAGAACTTTATTTTTACTGTAGATTCATTAATAAACATTTTATTCATGAATTATATACATACACACGCACACACGAACGAAATCAATATAATGTATAATCAACTGATTAACAAGAAGACAAGTATATTAACACTAGCAAGTGATATAAACCTGCTGACTATCTATTCACCAAAAAAATCCCATGCAGGGTTGAGAACCTAAGAATTCTCAGACAGGATTGGGATATAAAACGGCAATGATGCCTCAAAAAAGCAGTGGGAACACATGCTAAGTGGCTACAGATAGCCAATCAACTTAAATCACCATTCCAGCATACTCTTTAACTTTAAGTTACAGAACCTGCTAGCCAGAAGGTGGGTCAATTTTCAGATACTTAGCGAGAGCAGCTCCCATGAGAATCATGAATAACTCTACAAGGATTTACTGACTCTGTCAGCAGCTAATTATATAACAATATGAATTGGAACATAGTTCTATAATATCGTCTTGTTCGAATCTCATTGTAACGTACTCGTTTCCCAGATGCTAGTTTGTCCCCGAAAGAGATCTTCAGGCCGGAGTGATCGCATGATATCATTTTGTTTTTGTTTCATCCTTCAGCTGGTCCAACTGGCCGGAAGGCGGTCAGACATAACTGGAGGCAGGGCACGAACATTGATGTCAAGAGGAAGCAACCGATATTGAATGTCAAGCTCCCTGAAAATCTTCATCATCTCATCCAGCAAGAGAGATCTTCTTATAAACCTCTCTCCCATGTCTTGGTGGTTCATCCTATGTGTCACCCAAACTGCTACCCGCACCCTGGTCAAGTCCTCTGCATCCTTGAATATAATCAAGGGGGAAGGATACCAGTGGTCCCTTTTGCTCTCAATATAGCTGCAGTGACAGATGCAAGGAAATTCTTAGCATAGATAATCAATTCGAAGAAAATATCTATCGAACTCGAACTCAATGCGCGCGTTATAAGCTAATGAAAGGACAATAGATAATTCAACCAGATATCTTAACAGAAAAAGAACATTGAAACAAAGATTCTCACTATATGAACACACAATCATGCATATGTAACAGTACTTGTGTGTATCTGCTGTTTTTAGCAAGTCTCTAGGTTCCAGCAGTATAATAATCTCAAACTCATTCGAAAGACAATTACATTGGATTTAGTCTTCCAGAAGGCATAAATTTACGATGAGAAAGTGCTTCGAAACAAAAACACAACCTGAAAGAATCACAGCCATTGAATTTGCAGGCTCCACATGTGGATCCCAGAAAGCAAGGGATTTGATTGTTTTTTGCCAAGGTTTTCATGTTTATACCATGATTTATTTTTTAATGCAACTTTATTAAAGTGATTTCGGATATAAGAGAACAGGTGGTTAAAATACCATCATTACTTCAGTAAAGAAAACTTGACAAGAAAAAAATATCCCTCCCATTAATGTGCTCACCTGCTTATTCTTTGTTTCACAATGGCGATCTTTTCAGCTGGAGTAGCTAGGTGGATGAGGAACTCAACTGCATCTCCCATATCAGGGCTACGGTAGTAGTTCCCAATGGCTTTGGTAGCAAGAACACTGTTTGTGATTATTATCTTCTGGTTGTCAAATCTTAAAAAGACAGTAGTTAAAATGTTCATCTCTTCTACTACCATCTGAAATTTGTAGAAAAACAAATTTTGGTCATGCTAAATCCATGAAATTGGGATACAGTTCACTTGTCAGCTTACATACCTGAACTCCATCTATTTCACAGCGATCGCCCACATCAAATGGATGAATCACAAACAAGAAAATAATAGATTCAAACACGGTTTTGCATGTGTTTCCAAATATGAAAGCCACAAGAAGAAGCTGTGAGCTTAGAAAGAGGAGAAACTTGCTTGTAGCAATTCCTAGTATAAGAAGCCAAATAACTGCTATTATGATCCCAACCAGAAAGTTCACCATACGATGCAGTTTGTTCACAGCTGTTTTTGTGTCGTTGAGTGTCAAAGCGAGGGCTCTCCGTTCTCTGAAAGCATTAACCTGACAGAATCATACAGCGCCTTGTCATATGACTGTAAAATAAAAATCATGCAGGAATATGCCTACACTTGTCAGTAGTTTGAGCAATTAAAATCCCATGCCAGGAAAATATGGAAGCAGACAAACTTCACAACTATCCAATCAAATATGAATCTGCAGAGCAGGTTCCATTTTTGCATAATCCATGTCAAGAAAATCCTCATTTAAGAGAGGAGATCATCCAAGTGAAAAGAAAGTGGTGGTGTGTGTTAGAGAATCATCTCACCTAAGAACTTAAGTTGTTAGGCAAAACTCCAGAATATGATTTATATTATTCTCTAACACACAC
Organism: Salix brachista; assembly: GCA_009078335.1. Classification (NCBI taxonomy): domain Eukaryota; kingdom Viridiplantae; phylum Streptophyta; class Magnoliopsida; order Malpighiales; family Salicaceae; genus Salix; species Salix brachista. The sequence continues at coordinate 29,525,420 of CM018587.1, forward strand.
CTTTAAGTGAAAGCTCTTTGGGCTTGAAACTTGCACAAGCTCATATTACCTTGTGCTTGATTTTTATCAAATAGACTGAGGATGGTGAAACTCGAACTCGTGACCGCTGGGTCTACAAGGCTCTGATACCATGTTAGAGAATTATTTCATCTGAAAACTTAAGGTGTTAGGTGAGACTCCAGAAAATATAATTTATATTATTCTCTAACAGTGTATACATGGAAGATAAATAAACTTATGCTTCTTGGAAACCACAATCAAAATATAATGTGAAAAGTATGTAGAACCATTAAAATTTGACATTATTTCAAAGACAAACATCTAGAAAAATTATGGAGATTTCAAATTTCGGAGCTTAGACTTTAATGTCCAAACTTTGACATTCTTAGAGACCTATGATTGTTAAAAGGTTCCCAGTCCAATCCCTTACATTTACGAGTTCAGTTGCACCTACTACACGTTTAGATACCATGAGATATTCGTAAACTCTACAACCAAAAGAAAACTGTTGACCCTAAGAAGGAATACAAATTAAACGGAGAAAAGACAAAAAGGAAAAAAGAGTATATTATTACTTTGTTCTTACCACCCAATTTTTCAAACATTTTTTGCTGATTTTGTTGCTTTCAGATGCTCCATCAATGAGGCTCGTGACTTTTGAAGCCTCGTCTTCTTGCATGAAACGCATGATGTCATCCAGGTAGATATACCTGCATGGTAAAGCAATGACAGAGGATCAAAACAGGATGAAAACGGTACCGCATAGAAGAACACCATCATAGAAAAACTCAATCAATTCCCTTATCAAGCACCTGTCATCTAAGCACAGATCAGGACAAATCCTAACGAAATTTGCAAACCAGTTAAATTTCATATGGCAATGCCCATTTTATCCGACAAGAAGCTGAGACTTATGGAGCAGGTCAGATACTAGAATAGAGTGAAAGTGAAGTAAATCAAACACACTAACTATATTGTAGATGCAGAAAAAGGCAAGACCTGACCAGACAACATTCAACAAGGGACTCCAAATATGAAAATTGGGTGGAAATAATGACTTACCGAGATCCTTGCCTAGCAACATTTGTGAAGATGTTCCTTGCTGCAGCTCTTGCCTCAAATTCGCTTCTAATCTTTGTAGCTGACTCTTCATCACCGTGATTAGAATTTTGTATCTGCTCATCCAGTGTTGACAGAGCACCATGTCGAATTATATTCATTAGCCTCTTCATATTCCAAGCAGAAACATTCTTAGGATTCAACTTGTGCAAGTGGTCGATCGTTATACCGTCACCTTCCCCATCGATTTTGTTGGAAAGTGCACGAGAAAGCTTGGGGGTACCAATTCGAGGGGTTTTCTGAAAGCTACCACTTCCAATCACCTTTGCACTCTGTGGTGGCGATGGGCTCGCCGTTGCCTTGAGGCCAGGGGGCACGGCGGCGCCTGCACTCTCTTCCTCCTCTTCATTTCTTTGCATTTCAACCAATGGGGGACCGGATAAGGTTTCGATCACGTACTGATTAAACAGCGACTCCTGAATCCGATCAAAGTAAGTGCTCACATGAAATGAAGATGCAAGAACCTTAACCACTAAGGTCTTCACCAACCACAGCAAGGTACCCACCACTAGACACACTAAAACCTTAGTCACAAACCTAAGTGTCGTACTCCTGGTCTCCCTCTCAATTTTTTTGTCAAATAAGTAGTGCCAAGCAATCAGAACAAGCCCTAACCACAGGCAATTCTGCACAGCTTTCCTAATTCCATAAACAAAATATAAAACCCTTTTTCGCAAAAGAAAATTTCTCTCGATGAAAAACACAATAATCTTAATAGCCCAACCAGAAACCAATCTCCCACAAATCAGAACCAAAACCAATACTTCCCATTTCCACAACCGAAGTCTCCAAAAATTCTTAGCTCTCAGAAATGGAATCGCAAGACTACAAAATAAAGCAGCAGTAATAACAATCAAACTCGTCCATTCAAGTAAAATCCAAAAATCAAGCTCATCTTTTTTATACTCATCAGGCAAATCCTCTTCCAATAAAGGGTCATCTTCCTCTTCATCTACAACACTCCCTTTCCCTAAAAATCCAGACTTCAACTGCCCTGACCTCCCAACAACCACTCTCCCTGACTTCTCCGGTGGCGGGTCCATCAATCTAGACTTTGTCCTCTCCTTCGACAAACTAGAGTTCCTCTTAAACGGGGAATTTCTACAAATCAATCCGTCGTTGCTAGAACTACACCTCAAAACCTCACCATCACCATTATTTTGATTACGTGGAGAAGAATTCTTGAAATCCCTTCTCCTCCTCACTGACTCCCCTGAGCCGGGTGGGTTTGGGTCAAAAGAAACCCGATTCGTATAAGTGAGAGGAGACTCAGTCACAGGAGGTAGATTCTTATGAGGAACAACAGTATCGTTTTGAAGATGAGTCATCATCTCTAAGTCCATATCTAAACAAAACTCACCTGATGCTTGCTGTTTGTGCAAGAAATGACCAATCAACTTCGAGGGTGGATCTTCCTCTTCCATTACTGAGCCGCTATCACTTGCACTGGCAGTAACACCACTGTTACTGTTCTGATGACCATTAAAATCAAATTTGCAGCTTCTGCTTGCATTAGTATTGGTACTGTTGTTGTCTCCATTCATGAGAGGTCGTTTGTCCATGATATCTGCATTGTTTAAGAGATCATAGCTTGACTCCCTCCAAATCCTCCCTCCTCCTGATCCAGTGTTGTTGTTATTTGACCCCACGTCAACACCTTCATGACAGAGCTCGTCCATACTCGAAATCACATCTTTCCAGTCAGTTGAATTGAGGGCCATGGTGGGTTTTTATTACTTAACACCGAGGATACAGATAAAGTAGATAGAGTATATTGTGATAATGTGGAGCTAAGGAGATGTTTGGGACGTGGGAAAACGCGAGAAAGGAGTTTTGTTTTACAGGATTCCTAGCAAAGAGAAGAAGCGTGGACGCGTGTATTTACAGGGTGAATAAAGAAGGCATCGAAGTGAACCTGCAAAGAGAAATAATAAAAGACAGAGAAGCGGAGGGAGTGGAGTTCAAAGACCGAAAGCGATAGATACGCGGGGGGATTTTTCATTTTTGTGTCTTGGGGTTCTTACACAGAACCCTAGTTTCCTCCTGAATTATGAGCTAGGTCGCCATTAGTTTTTTTTTTTCCTTAAAAAAGGAAATTACGATAGTTTCATCTTTTTCTTTCGGTTTTGGGAGAATTAACTCTATAATTTACGCCTCTAACTAGAGCTGTGAATCTTTAGTTTATATTTGATGAAGAACGCATAGTAGTTAATGGAATTCGATCACAAACATAAGCAAGATGGGGACACTCATTACTATTATCTTCAAAAACGTACTGAATGTCTTTAAGATCCACTAGAAACGCTTTTAGCGTCAAATTTCTTATCATTGTATATCACAGTATTTTTAATAAAATTAAAATTTTTTGTTTTCAATCAATGTTTTTAAATTATTTTATAATATTATTTTAATATATTTGTTTTTTTAGAAAACCATCTTAATAGTACGCTCAATCAGAAACATCGACACGATATACGATGAAATGGTGACAGAAGATAAGCAAATGGGCAGTCATGATATATATGATTTCGATAATTTAATTATAGGAAAAGAAAAGAAAAGAAGAACAAATGATTGGGATTTGGGAATGTTTTGACATGGGCCGGAAATTATTATTTGAAAAACAATTTAAAAATTTGATATTTTAATATATTAATATAAAAATAATTTTAAATATTATTTTAACCCATTTATGTTAGAAAAATATTTGACAAACGATTGGTGAAGAAACTATGACGCTTCCACTTCTTGTGTTCGTTTTAAGCTTTACGCGGCTAAAATGAAAGCATTATCCCTAAAGTTGACAAGACAAGACACTAGAAAGCTAGGCATCCCTATTTATGTTAGCCTTGACCTAAAATTCTTATCATATCCTTTTGCCAGAGCATCATCTGTAATATAACTCCAGTCGATGATGAGACACTTCAGTCGGTGTTTGGATACAAAAGGGGGTGTATACCGCAGATTTGGTAAGAAATATTGCGACTCTCCCGGTAAGAATAAAGCTTAAGGTTATTCTATTCTACTTCGATGATGAACAGGATCGCTCTGCGAAACTTGAAACTAAGACCTAAACGGCTGAAATGGCCTTGTTCTTGCCACGTGGACCAACCCACAAAAGAAAGCGAATTGCTGATGATAAGCAAACCTCGTTTTCAACGCCCAAGACCAAAAACCCAACATGGAATCCACGCTTGCCCCTAGTAAATCACAAGATATCCTTTTCTATTCATACTATTTATTTCATGCCCAGTAGCCAGTAGACCCACCTGAAGAAAATGTCTTCTCGTGAAATTGTTGTCCTTACTAGCTCTCCTGACGGCCCCGTTACGGCTTATGACATCTTCTCAGGCACCGCCGTAGCTCGCTTCGCTGGCAGCAGGTCGCCACGCCATGGCCTTGTCCTTGCAGGGAAGGCTTATGTTGCTGTCTCTCATGTCTCTTCAGCCACTGCCTCAGGCTCAATTCACCTGTACAATTGGTGGTCCCCGACAGCTTTTCACCATCTGCCTGTCCCTGAACCTGTGGCTCCACTTGCTGCCACTCCTGATGGGTCATTTTTATTTGCTGGTGGCCTTTCTGGGAATATCTATGCTCTCTCCATCCCTTCAGGTAACATTCTGAAATCATTTCCTGCCCACACCAAACCTGTATCCTGCCTCACAATCAGCAACGACGGGTCACTCCTAATTTCTGGCGGTGATGATGGCACCATACTTGCTGCTCCAATCTTTCAACTTGTTGAGCAAGCAACGGGTGAGAATTGTAGCGATTTGATGTTGCATAGCTTTGATGCACATGATGGTCCAGTTACGGCTATTACTAGTATTGGGTTTTGGCACAGTACTGTAATTTCATGCTCAACAGATTGCACTTGCAAGTTGTGGAGCCTTTTGGATGGAACAAACCTGCGCATAATTACATTACCATGTGCAATTTCAGGGATTGCTCTGGACCCAACAGGGACAGAATTCTATGCTGCAGGGGCAGATGGTTTGATTTATAAGGGATTTTTGAAAGCCGGAAGCAGAAAAGAAGCGAGCCGCATGCATGAACTGGTGATCTTGGGTGACAAACATGGTGGAGCAATCATATCTGTGGTGATGATGAATGAGGGGAAGAATCTGGTATCTGCTGCAGAAGATGGGAGGGTGTATCTGTGGGAAGTTGAAAGAGGGCAGGTGATTATGGTTCTTGGCAATAACATGGAAAGCATAAGTGATCTAGTTGTCGCCAGTGGGATTGGAGATTGTAGAAGACAAGGTGTTAGAGCAGGCGATGATATGAGTAAATCTGTTGGTGGAGGTATTGTGCCATTTGGAAAAGAGTTTACCAGATCAGTAAGGGATACAGTAGAGATAGAGGATGTCTTATCTGTGGCAGCAAAAGATAGGAGCAAAGCCATTGATATGCTGGAGTCTGCGATTGGAGTGTACGAGAGACTATTGGAACTCATTCTTAAGGAAGCCAAGGGAGGCACTAGCAGGAATAGCCATGAAGACAAAGGTGACATGTAAGCAGATTAGAAATTACAAACCCTAAATGGAGAAAGGAAACCCATAGGCCATAGCATTTATCATGTGTTAGCAGCGAGTATTATTCGAAGGCAAATAAATCCATTTTTCTGAAAATGGAAAGCGAGTAAAACACAGGTAAACGAGTAAAACACTAATTGTTCTAAGTGTATATCTTAACTTGAATTTAAGATTTGCTGTACAAATTACAAATCCTTTATCATCACGCCGTCTCCGATGAATATTCCCCTGATTATTTGTCACTGTTCATACTTTTCGAGGCGGTGAATTCAAAATTACATCATCAGAAAATTGCCACAAAAGAAGATTAAAAAGTCACTTTGTCCAGTTATGAGCCTGACCTCTTAACAAAGGACTAATGCATCAGCTAAAAAGAATAGATATACAGATAAAAACGGTAACATTTTGTATCTAACAACTATACAACGAATATTATCCCAAACAGATCCAGAAGGGCTTGTAAGTACCTCCTTGTTCGGCACTCTGTTGCGAAGTAGCAGAGAGCTTTGTATGCAGGTCACCAAACAGCTCAAAGTGAAACAGGGCATTACACCTTATCTGCACCTGATCATGATCATTCCATAAAAACAATAAATGTTTCTATCCATAAAAATAAAGTTGATCATTCCTAATTCTCATATAATTTTGTGACGTCGTTTTACCATACCGTGTTTGTTAGAGTATATGAACAAGGAATTTGATGGATTATTTGTTGAACTGCATGCTATCATATTTTTTAAACGCAACATATTCTTTCACCAAATCTTAATGTCACAGCAGGTTTCGAGTTCAAGTCAAAATGTGTATCTCTTATAAGAACCTGGAACAGCTGAAGTTTTATTCGCTTATCTGAACCCACAAAGTATTCTTTCTGATAATATGGTTCCCTCGAATCCAAAAAAAAAGAGTATTAACCCATGTATATTTTGAAAAATCATATACTAAACATGTATAATATCAAAATTTGCCAATGGATAAAATAAGGGAAGGTTCTCATAAATCACAATGAGTTTTATACAAAATATTCAACTGTTGGAATTTTTTGAACCTCAAAAAAGTAATTTATTGAGCTTTGCTAGTGGACAACTATCACAAACATGTTTGGATTTCAATGTTCATGTGACATCTATCAAGTCCATATTCTTTAACGATTATAAAACTAAAAGTTGAAGGTTTCCTAGACATTTGTGTCACATTTCACCCGAGCCTGATTAAATCTATAAAAAAAATATAGCTACGGTGAAGTCGAAAGAATATAAAGATAACACACTTGCATCTCCTTGTGATTACTGGTTATCCCAACTAACACCCTTGGAACACCACAAAGCCAATTCATTAGCTCAAAATACCCCCCAATAAATTCAAAAACTAAATCAAACAGGCTTAGATTTAACTTTATCGGGTTAGATATATTGTTTTAATCAACATTGTGGGTTTAAATAACTATCATCAAGTCCCTCCTCGAACACCAAAATAAAATATTTTAATGGTCGAAAATGGCTTGAACGATAAATTTATTTCTCATTACTAGAATTTAACAACTTTTTTCTTCCTCTTCTTTTTCTAGCTAGAGACTGAAAATAATACAATTAATTTTTTGCTCACTAACTAATTTTGCTACATTTTTAAGGGATCTAAATTGTATAACTTGACTTATTTTTGAAGTCTTAGGATCTAATTTTATTTTTCACATGATCTCTGACACGTCATCCATGTTCGATGCTTTTTTAATTTTAATTCCTATTTTTGCAGTTCCACTATTACTTAAGAAATCCATGTCAATTGACATTCAATTAGAATTAAATTGTCCAAAATAAAACTTTGAGAATCAAAATAAATTTTTAAAAAAAATACACAATGTCATCTATAATATTTTGTGTATATGTGAACAGTGTTTTTATTTCTATTCTTCCTATTCCACCATTTCCTAAGAAATTCAAATCAATTAACTTTCAATTAGGATCAAATTGTCCAAAATAAAAATTTAAGGATCAAAATAAATTATTAAAAAATAAATAGTATCATCATAATTTTTTGTTTGTATAAATAGTCCCGACTTCACAGTAATCAGCCTCATGTTGTAGTTTTTCAAGTAACGGTGTAATGGAAAATTTCTAAATGTAATTTTTATTTGAAATAGGCTCCACTTGAATGTATCGTATCCATTTAACTTGGGCTCATTAAAATGTGGGCTTGGATAACCTATCTCTAGAAACTGAAATCCATCTTACATGGGCTCATCCAAGCCCTAACCACAGCTCGAATGAAAATACAAACCCCATCTTATCCAGTCGCATGAAACAGAACCAGAGGACAGCAGCAAGGACTTAGCAGAGAGAGGGGGTGAGTGAAGTGTATGAGAGAGAGAGACGAGAATGGCAATGCTCTGTGCCTCATCTTCTTTTACTTCAGCAAAACCCTCTTGTTCTTACTCAACAAGGAATGGCACTAGTATTTGTACTACCCCTTTTGTTGTTGGGTTCTCATTTTCACAATCAAAATTCAAACCATGTGTAAAAACATCTTTAGTTCCTTTGAATAATAGCAGCCGTAGTTTTGAGGTTCGGTGCGAGAAGAAAGAGATAAGCGTCGTCACTCGCGTTCCTCTAGACCAACGCTGGTTGTTTGAAGAATCTGAACTTGATGGCCCTGTAATTTCATCTCTTTCTCTCTCAAGTTTCTTTAATTTAAGTGTTATAACTCCCGATGTATAATTATTTTATTTCTTTCGGTTGTCTTTTTTTTCTTCTATTAAACAAAGAAAAATTGCTGATTGGGTTTTTTTCCGTTCTGATATTTGCCAAAGCTTTGAGTCCCTTTGTAAGATTTTTATGGCGGTGCGTGATGTTCAGTTTTGCTTTATTACAACCTTTTGTTTTGGTTTTGTTTTGAATAGGATATTTGGAATACGACATGGTATCCTAAAGCAGCAGATCATATTAACACGGAGAAAACTTGGTATATTGTTGATGCAACTGACAAGATTCTTGGAAGACTGGCATCTACAATTGCCATTTACATTCGTGGAAAGAATTTGGCGACTTACACTCCTAGTGTGGATATGGGGGCTTTTGTGATCGTGGTATGTGGATCGAATCAGGACGCATGTTCCATGCCTTTCTTTAACCATTTGCAATGAATGTTGAATGCGTAACGTATCACTTTATCTTTTTTTCATATGCTAAATATTGCTGAAGTTGGGAGCTTTTGCAGTTTGTAAGTAGATAGAACTGCTATATATTGCTTGCTGTGTCACATTACATTGCATTTAATTAGTTTCCACTAGATTATATCCTGAAAGCTCCTGGTATGGTTTCAAACCTCAAATAGCTGTGTCTAATGCACTTTCTGCATCAGTCAAAGTGAATTTGAAAAATATGGACCATGATAAATTATTTGTTTCACCTACTTTAACTTGTTTCTATCTTAATTGTGTAACTTGCAAGCTCATTGCTGCATATTTGGAGTTGAATGGTTCATAAAATCTTATCAAAGCATCAGAAGAATGTTCTGAAGCACATATATAGAAAGTTATAAATTTGTTTAAAGAATTAGCATTCCAAATTAATAAAAGCAATTAAAAAGTGTACTGTCGATTATGTATAGGTTTCGAGGTTGTTTTCCTCTAGGAAACCATTATCTTCCAGTCAATTTAGTACCATAAGCATCAATTGGTGGAAATGGGTTGATACTGAAGGCTTCATGCAGAACCTAGGTTGCTGAATGTTTATCCTCCTTAAGAAAAATCTTGTTACATTATGGATTATTTACTAACTTTATCATTATGGTGGCATAATATAATGTATCTCTTAACACTCCTACTGATAAGATAATCAATTGCTTAAAGTGCTTTGTAAGAGTTACTGGTGAAAGAATTAGTGGGACATTTCTACTTCATCCCTGAATGTCAATTGCTGTACAGTGCTTCGTATAGTATCGATTACATTTAACTTGTGCTAAATTTCTGAAAGCTATTGCTTTATATGAACTCTGAAGGTAAATGCTGAGAAAGTTGCTGTATCTGGTAAGAAGAGGACCCAAAAGTTATACAGAAGGCATTCAGGAAGACCAGGTGGTTTGAAAGTGGAGACATTTGATCAGCTACAACAGAGGATTCCAGAAAGAATTATTGAACATGCTGTTCGTGGTATGCTTCCTAAAGGAAGGGTGAGTGCTTATGTTCCAACTCAGAATGAGTATGAGTATTTATTTACTTACAAGCTTTCTCATTCCTTAAGATTGTCTTATCCAGCTATCCTCTTAGCTGTACTGAATTGTTTTCCCATTCTCAATAAAATTGCTTATAAAAACAAAGTACAGATGTTGACCTTTATATATTTAGGATTTCTGTTTTGCCTATATTTTTACAGCAAAGTTTTTCCATGAAGTCTGATTATATTCTGTAAATAAATTCTTGGTTTTCCTTGGTGCTTTGCTCTGCTGTATAAATATTCATATTTTGACATAGGAGCTGTAGTTTTTTCTTCTCACGTGCTTTGATCTTCACTCTCCAGTTGTATTGCCTTTTTTGCTCAGTCTTACACAAAGCATCTTGTGTACATAGTTTTGCAACGATTTTATTTAAATTGCTTTGAATTTAAATCATTGGCCTGTCATTGGACAAGTTGGAATGATAGAGCATAATTCATAATTGATATCCCATTCTATTATGGTATTGCCTATAATTGGGTTGCTAAGATAACACTGTTAGGGAATAGTGCTGTATGTAATTGGGCTGCTAAGATCAGCATGCTAAACTAGCTGATGCTAAAAGATTGAGGGGATGCAGTCCTCGTGATGCTAGAGCTGGCATGCTCTGACATGTTGCCTTTTTGATGAGCTGCATAACCTAACATGTGAATGCATGTGCATGCACATGATCAGAACGATCTTTGGGGATATGCCCACAATGTGAAAATGCTGAAAGGATAGTGAGTAGCCATAGAGGCTGAGCATAAGTTGGCGATGTCCTCATAATGATTTTGGATTGTCAAGCATAGGTGATTTTGAGATTTTAGAAAATGTATGCAGCTGAGAAGAAAAAGTAACAAGGATGGCTTAGTGAGAACTGAAGACTACTTGCTGTATGCTCATTGTTGACTTGGACGATAAGGTTAAATTCCTCATGTTACTATAAAACAGATTCTGGATGAATCAATTTGTTACACTTCCAAAACAACCTGGCTTTTCCCCAGTTCATTGGCAAGTTATGCTATACCTGAAATAGCTCTCACTTTGTCCCTGGCTAGCCTTTTTGCCTATGCTGCCATTGTTTTTTGTTTGGGTTTGCTCTGTTTGAAACTGATGTTAGTTTATATGCCATTAGATGATACGTAAGTAAGATGAGAACTCTTATATGTTTGTGTAGTTAGTAGGATAGGGGTGTCTGGCATCAAGTAGTTCTGTGAGTGATGGCCTGTTGGATTGCAGGATAGCTGATTTGGCATTTAGTCTCTGTAAAATATGAGAGGATAATTACAGAGTCCAATTAGAAATCAAAAGCGAAACTCTGACAAATACTTTTTTCTCTTAAACATTTAAATGCATGTGGAATTTATATGTGCTGGTATGCTTGTGATACAGTGTGTTAACTTCATGATTTTTAGTTAAATAGATCTATTTCATTTCTTTTCTGAATGATCCCCCCCCCCCCCCTAATAACTATTTGATGTCTTGTCTAAAATGCTTGTACTTCATGCTGACTGCATTATTGGTTACCTGCTTGTTTCCCAATGATGTGGTTTTGACGTCTGTTTCCTGCAGCTTGGCAGAGCATTATTCAATCACCTTAAGGTTTACACAGGCCCAACGCATCCACATGAGGCTCAGAAGCCGATCGACTTGCCGATAAGGGACAAGAGAATACAGATGGAGAGATAAATTTGCTTCATAACCCTGGCTTTAGATAGGGCTATCAATCTATCTTTGCCCCAATGCTTCCCATGTTTGTGGCATCAGGTTTTCGCTTCGTGCATGGCCTTCCTATGAAGAAAAGCTTTTTGTCCACGTTTCTCTTTGATAATAGAGGTAATTGGAATTGATCTTGCCTGTCTCTTGCCAAGGTTCAGGGGGGCATCAAGGAAGTTCATTTTGTAGTTTTCTGTTGTTTCATGCACTTTACCTGAATCTACAATGTATTTTGTGTCACAGTTTATTGTTTGCTTAAATGGAAGGAGTAGACTGCTTCTTATTATAGCAGGAGACTAGCTTTTTACGTGACAAGTTGGTTTATTTGTTTTTCCTATCTAAAAAAAAATGTTTAAGACACAAGGAAGTTAAAAATTTGATGAATAATGTCGAAAAACATCGAAATGATGATATGTTTATGTTAGATCAATTTAATTTTAAATCTAACTCAATCAAGAAGCTCACATTTTTAACAAGTTTAATATTGAAAACGATGTGTTTTATGTATTTTATCTTTCTTAAAACAGTGTTTGTTTATTCTTCTTACAAAAAGTGTTTGTTTATATATATAAAAAATAATACATGAGTCGAAGCCCTATCCTTCCTTGGGCCAGGGTGTGTGGTTATTTTAGGGAGGCCCAACCTTAGTGTGGCTGAGCTCTTTTGTATTGCTTTTTTTTTTTTCTCTTTCCTTTTGTTTTAATTTTATTATTTAGTGTTAGGTTTTTATAAATTTTTATTATTTAGTATCGAGTAGATATTTTAATTTTTATGTTCTTATAGCATATAATAAAATAAATTTAATTTAATTCAACATAATAAAATTAATAATTTAGATAATGAGTTTGACTAAATATCAATCAAAATGTCGGATTATGATTTTTTAAGTCGGAGATGTTGTTCCAATAAGAAAACCTCTTACTCAAAATAGAGATCTTAGATATCTAAGTTAGATGGAATGAGAGAAAATGTTTATAAGAAAAAAGAAATGCATGGTGTGATTTAAGGGTATTTATAAATCCATGAATCAAAATGAACTTGCGTTCCTCCACATAATATATGTATCCTATTTATTAAATAATTACCTATGACTACTTGTAAAATAAGACATTTAAAGGAAAAGCTGATATAAGTACTTGGTTAACATAATAAAAAAATGTTGGTGCACTAGAATTAAAAATAATAATAATTTATGTACTCAATTGATATAAAATCTAAGCTGGTGTATCAAAAATGGACAAAGGATATAATTGAGTTACTGATAGAAAGTGGAAGGAAGAATATGAGTGGAAGTTTTGAAAATGCTAACATGGTGTAGGATATGAGAAATTGTTTTTTTTTTAAATATATATTAAAATGATATAATTTTTAATTTTTTAAAAATATTTTTGATATCAATTCATCAAAATATCTAAAAGTACAAAAAAACATTATTATAAACAAAAAATAAAAATACAAAATTTATAATTTTTTAAAAGCGTTTTGAAACGAAGAAGAACAAAAACGTAAGCACCCCAAATAAGTTAACAAGTATCAAAGTAATAATAACAAGGCAACAGAACATGCTTTAAAACATAAGTTATAAGATGGTGGTGCTTGCGGCGGCGGATGGAAAGTTGATGAAGCAAATTGGGGCACATTTCTCTAATCTCTGCCCTTCCAATAGTCAGAATTCAAAGAGACTGGATAAAGATCACCATCAGATGTAGAAGCAGCAGTCCACGGTCCATCCATTGACATGCTCTGAGTTTGAGTCTCACTTATTTCCTGTCTGTTGATGACTTGGAAATGCTTCCTCATCTCTTCAATCTTGTGCTCATCCATTGACTTACTTTTATCTGGAATGTCAAAATCTTGAACAGCAGCCTTCCCTTCGAGCATGCTTACTACTGCAGACATCGTAGGCCTGACTGCTGCAGAGACATTACTGCAAAGGAGAGCCACATTAATCATCGTTATCACCTCTTCCTCGTTGTAGTCTTGTCCGAGACTTGGATCAACAAGCTCCAGCAAAGTCCCTTCCTCTTTCAAATACAATGCCTAGAAAACAAGATACAAATCATAATCAAGAAGATACCTTGTTGAACCAGTGGTTACGAGTTTGAATCTTTCCATCTCTATTCTATTTGATAAGAATTAAGTACAAAGTAGTATGGACTTGTGAGCAAGTTTCAAGCCCACTGACAGTAACAACAGGGGAAAACAAAAAATGAAGACGGGGAGAAACTTCTCATACCCAATCAAGAAGATAAACGGTGTCCTCCTTTCCTCGATAACTAGTATTGCTCTTCCCACTGACAATTTCCAGGGCAACAATTCCAAAGCTGTAGACATCTGCTTTGTCAGTCAAATAACCCCGCATTGCATATTCAGGAGCCATGTACCCGCTGCAAAGATACAGAGATACCATATTTAATCAGGTAGTGTAGAATGAGTTCTATTCGAAGGACTTAATCTTACGGTGGATTGCTCAGGGACAAGTTCTGTAACAGACATTAGCACCACCTATTCATTATCTTTATAATTTTTGGTTGCTGACCAAATCTGTTTAAGGTTGTAAGAGATTTAATTAACGTTCAAGAGGAGCTTCAGGATGAGTTTTTTTAATCTTTTCTTTCATTGTATTCAACTTAAAAATAAAAAAAAAGTATTAACACGAGACAATAGTAGAGAGCAGACTCACAAGGTTCCGGCAACTCGGGTGCTTATGTGGGTGTTGTCCTCTTCATCAAGTCTGGCTAGCCCGAAGTCAGATATCTTTGGGTCTAGATTCTCATCAAGCAACACATTGGTGGCCTTGATGTCTCTATGCACGATCTTCAATCTTGATTCTTCATGAAGATAAGCTAAACCTCTTGCTATACCAACACAGATTTTCTGCCTTGTAGCCCAATCCAAATTCAGCCGGTATTCTTCAGGACCTTTCAGACAGAATCAACAGTAATGTTAAGTAGAAGATGAGTGTTTTGTCCCTTCCCATACAAAAGTTTTACATGTATGGAACCATCTGAGAGCCAAAAGTTTGCCGTGAATTAAATTATGTTCTTTGAATTTACCAAACAAAGCACGAGCAAGGCTGTTATTTTCCATATACTCGTACACCAGCAATAATTGATCGCCTTCAATGCAACATCCGTGAAGCTTTACAAGATGAGGGTGTTGCAGAGCAGAGATCATGCCAATCTCATTCACGAATTCCCGGTTTCCTTGTTTTGATTTGGAGGAAAGCTGCTTTACAGCAATTATGGTTCCATCTAATAGCAGACCCTGCATCAAGGCAATGCAAATTTTTTTCGAGAGACAAATATTGCATCAAGCTAAGAATCTTAACAACATTACGAAGGCCATAAGCAAATAAGTAAAATTCATGTTGAATACCCTGTAAACAGGACCAAAACCACCTTCTCCAATTTTGTTTGCAGGATCGAAGTTGTTTGTAGCAGCTTTAATTTGCTTCAATGTGAATTTACCTGTATTTAAGTCCAGGCCCTTCAAATCTGTTGGAGAAGTGAATTTGTATCAGAAACGAATCCGTTTGGTGGAGCTAATGTTCCTTCCCTCTCTATCTTTCCAGTTTCAGTTTAACAGGTGTGATTATATATATATATATATATATATAGTTCTACAAAGCTGATACAGAGAAATCGTATGCAGAAATAGGAAAATAGAGATAAATCCTTAGAAAATACCATGACGCATACTGATCTTCTGTCCAAAACAACCTTTCCACCAGAGAATTCCTAGAATCAGGAAGATGAAAACTACTGCAGCAGCCACAATGCCAACCACGGTGCCAACAGATGTACCAGTACTACTGCTATTTTCTGAAGGAGGTTTAAAATCTGCAGAAAGCAAAGAATTTAAAACAGAACGACATAACATAACATTAAGAGTAGAAAATAAGATTCAATAGCAAATAATTGTTTTGTGCTGTACGAACAGAATCCTGATGACTAAGTTCATAAAATTTCGTCAACTTACCAGGTGTCACAGAAATAGCCGATATGAGAGGTCCATAGACTCCTCTAACAGGCAGTCCTGTTGTCCCTTTTCCAGCCCAATAAAAGCGTATCTCCAATGCACCTCCAGTTACAATAGCAGTAAAGTTTTTTATAATTGCCTTACCAACACCGCCTGCTTCATTCTGGATACTGAAATTCTTTTGTACAAGCTTCCCCTACATTTTTGTTGTCAGATTGCTATTAATAAAACTGAAAGAAAATCAATTCTGTATGTTCATTCAGACCTTTAATACTGAAAGACAGTAAAATTTTGAGCAGTCACCTGAATATAGATATCAAAAAAACGCCTGCCAAGGCTGCTGGATGTGTTGTCATTAGTAAACATTATCTCTGCAAAGTGAAGGGAAACTGTGTAGTTCCCACTTTCCATACAGAGACCATAATAAGTCAGAGAGAGTGGAGAAAGGCGTGCATCCATGTAAAGTGATGAAGTATTTGCAGAGAGTTTGGTGGAATTCGTCCATGTGTAGGAATCTGGATTCCTATCATCGTCCATGAAGTGACCAGTGGTACTAACTGCCCAGTTACTTCTCTGGTACAATCTTGATGGTCCGGCTGGATCTGTATCATCTTCGTACAAGTTCCCTTCAATAGTTGCTTCTTTGCCTCCACAATTTATGTGGAAGGAATAGAATTCTGTTTCCAAAGAAAAAACATATCAATCATTCTTATGCAATTATATTCCTTCATAATGACATCATAGTACACTCGATCTTTAACTTCCAGGAACAAGACTGCTGGTTTATAGATATTTGGTATGCAAAACAAACAAATAATTTTCTATTATAAAATCATAAACCTAACTTACTTTTTTGACAAGGAAGGCTTCTTAAGCAGGGAACAGTTCTTCCGCTGAGATACAAAAAGAAAAAATAAACATATCTGATTACAATTTAAAATAGGAAAGGCCTAGACCAAAACATCACTTTGAAGTTTAAACACTTACGAGACGTTTCCCATTGAAGCGCTGCCAAATAAGTTTCTGTAGGAATTCAGAGAAGTGAAAAAATTAGCTCTTACGCAAATTGCAAGTAAATGAAGGGGAATGCGGGAATGATGGATACGAAAAAAGTGGATAACATAAAACTTCACTTTCTTACATATTGCGCTGTTGACATGAGCTTTCATTTCCGAAATTGTTGTAGGAAAGATCACTGCCAGAAGAAAGGCAGATGTTCAGTTCAAAATCTACATTAATCAAACTATTTCTTGATCGCATATTTGGTTAAGTGTGCCTAACTAGCCTTAGTGGCTATGAACCTTTCTGCTGTTCTTATTATCCCTTAATGCATGGAAGTTTTAGTTTTAGGCATCAAATCTAGAAAAATACGCTGGATGACTTGGTTTTCCAAATGCAATAGATCATCAGTGAGCTGTAATAGAAATCCCAAACCAAATTTATTATCTTCTGAACACAAATCTATGGATGTTATGGAACTGTGTTCCTCAAATGGCTTCTGTAGCAAGAGAACAATAGGTAAATTCTGTAGCTATTTGTAAAACTAAATAAATAACTTTTAGAAGTATCAGAAATAAATCTAGACAGGAATAGAAACCTTACACAGATTTTCCATCCTTAATTATCCAGTCTGGTACGCTTCCATTTAGCTCATTCCCCGTTAAATATCTGAAAAGAAGTTGTGCATCAATGAAAGTGGATTTTGATAAAGGAGGGGCCTCCACTTAATTTATCCCTGAGGTAACAATTGTTCATGTAGCTTATACAACAGTTGCAAGACTTGGTTTGAAATATGAGAACCGCTCGGGACTTGGTTTGAAATATGAGAACTGCTCGGGATCTTCAAGCTAAATGTAAGAAGGAACAAATATATAAAGCCATTTGCTTACATGTAAGTTGCTTGTTTTACACCCAAAAAGCTGTCTGGAATTTCATCGTCAAGTTTGTTAAAGCTGAGGTCTCTGCAGAGAAACCATAAGGAGAGCTCAAAACATTGCTGCAAATTATTAGAGAATGAAGAAGCAAGTGTAGAGCCAAAATGAGGGAGAGTCAATTTCCATATAGAAATATTTTCTTGCTAAATTTTATATATGATCTTATCAGTCTTACAGTAAGTCCCTGTTAATTCCACTAGTAGAGTAACTATTTTGAGAGCAGGAGAAAGTTCAAATTCTCCAGATTTGATGAACTTCATAAGCCTCTCGGGGTGAAATCAACATATATAGTGGAAAGAAAAATGGTCAAATAACCAAGAGAAGAAGTGGTCAAACAGGAACAGAACATTAGTTTATCACCGCCAAGGACGCAAATACAAGACAGGGTAAATGCTAACAAAGTCCAAAACAAGAGGTATATATACAAACACTTGAAAAAAGTTGATAGAAGGAACTGACAGGGTTTTCAAGCTGGAAAATTCACCAACAAAGTCAGGTATTCGTCCAATAATATTGCAACTCCTCAGTATCCTGCAACATAAACATTAATTTTAGAATCATATAAAGAAGAAACAACAAAGCAAAAAACTAATCACATGATGATTGATAAGACAACATCTAACTCACAATATCTTAAGTTGTTTCAGATTAGCTATTGGCGGGAATGGGGCTCCAGTTCCATTTCCCTGCAGATCACTGATTCTCCTGCATACATTCACGGTCAAGGATAAGAGCTTTTATTATGGTTTTTACGGAAGCTATAAACCAACAGAGCTTTACTCACAGATCAGTCATCTTTTCCAGAACAGCAATGCCTGGTGGGATCGGCCCGCTAAGACCGCTGCCTTGTATCACTCTATCATGTAGTCAAATACTGGTTCAAGTAAATAATCTGACAGGCCACAAACAAACTGTAAAATAGTTCATACAATTATGAACCATCAAAATCTTACAGTTTTTGTAGGTTTGTCCATTTCTGAATGAGATTCGGTATCTCACCAATGAATTGGTTATCACCAATTCGACTGCAAAAAAAAAAAAAAATATAAAAAATCATGCCATTAACATTTAATTTGTATCATAACAGCAATACTTCAAAAACTTACAAATCCTTCAGTGTGGTTAGCTTTTCAAATGCTGCCGGCAACTGTCCAGTAAAGTTGTTTGAGGTTAGATGCCTACAACATCAAAGCAAAAACAATGATGGAATATCATTCTAACTAAATAAAGCTTCATAGGTTTTTTCCAGCAAAGTTCTTACAAGATAGCACACAAACTTGTAGCGAAAGGGCTTACAATTTTTCCAGGCGAGACAAATTTCCAAGTTCCGGTGGCAAAACTCCTGAAAACTGATTAAATTCGACTGTGCTGCATGGTTAATTCACTCAAGACATTACATCTACCGAAACTATTACCTGGTAAATAGCTTAAAGGAGAAAAGGATCGATCTTATTTATCTTACAAGTTTACAAGAGTGCTGATGTTTCCAATTTCTTTGGGGATTGGACCGGTAAATCGATTTCCTATAATAGAACTGCATACGATATGATATAAACTCAATTTTTTAGTGAGTTTCATGTGTAACAAATACTATTCAAGAATTCATATATTTATATTGAGAGGAAAAAAAAGTAGCGTACATGTCAAGCATTTGCGTGGCACCCCATTCTCGAGGGATGCTACCGTTGAGGTAGTTCCGCGAGAAGTCACTGTAAGTTTTGCAGACATGTGTTCATACATGTATAGTATTCAGACATGCAAGTTATGAAATATTTTGGTAAAGAATTTAAGAGGCAATGCTTACATTACTTGGAGGTAAGGGAACCTGTTGAAATCCGGTGGAAGACTGCCTTGAAGATTCTGGGTCTTCAGAACTCTGTGCTTCAACAAATTATAAAGATTTTAAGCTATATTTAAAATAATTAAAACATTTCTACAAGTAATTATTGACATGTACATTATTGCAAATTTATAGTACTCGACATGTAGATCACACAATTTATATTCATATTATACAGACACACACACACACGCACACACACACACATTGATTATAAAACAATCTGAAATAAAAAAATGAAATAAGTATATTGCAAAGCTTTCAGAAAACATTCTTACATTTATTACGCGGTTATTAAACCTGGAATAACTTAATAAATTGATTCAAAATTTAATTAATCAATCTCTTGATCCTAGTTGGATCTGAAAAAAATTAATTTGATTTAAGCTATAAAAAAACAATGATTTTCTTTTTAAAAAAAATTATTGTGTTAAACTATGATTTAGTATCCCATGAATTAAGTTTCAAACTATAAAATAGTTTATTTATTTTGTGTATAATATTTTATAAATAAAAAATATTTGACATTTAAAATATTTTTCATATTTTTTATATATTTAATATCATACGGTGACCATGATGACAGTGAAAGAAGACCAAGTTGAAAGAAGCTAGAACGTTAATATCATACAGTGTAAGGAAGATGTAGCAAAAATAAATTCCTATTTTGTTCATATTTAAAAACCCAATCGGGTCCGTTGTCACGTGCATATTTAAAAAGGTGCTGGGTTTTTCATAAATAATAATAATAAAAAGAAGTGTTTAGTCTTTCTTGATCAATACCATGTGCGGTCGAAACCTCAACACGAGCCCTGTCTAGCAGTTCACAAAGTTCTCGTCCTTGACCAAAAGTTTCTAACTCCAAGGTTTAGACTTGGAACATAAAATAAACACACTCAAATAAACTTGGTCTGATAATTATTTACTTTTTAAGGAAGAATAATGCCAATAATTTCTACAAAATGAGAAAAAAGTAACCTAATTATATGTTTCTTTGGGAGTGTACTTCAGTTGTTTCGTAAAGTGTGTTTTTTAACCCAGAATGAGGATAAGAGGTAGAGTTTGGCCTGGGATAATTAATCAAGGGCCATCCGCAGCTTCCGACAAAAGACTTTCATCAGATCCACCACCGAGACAGAGAGAGAGAGAGAGTGAGAGAGCTTACATGCTAGTGACAAACAAAACTTTCATTATATAACATAAAATAAACACACTCAAACAAACCTAGTCGGAAAATTATTTACTTTTTAAGGAAGAATTATGAGACAATAATTTCTATAAAATGAGAAAAAAACAACCCTATTATATAGATTAAGTATACATTTGGAAGTATTTTGGCAGAAGTTATTTTTTTAAGGAAGAATTATGAGACAATAATCTCTATAAAATGAGAAAAAAACAACCCTATTATATAGATTAAGTATACATTTGGAAGTATTTTGGCAGAAGTTATTTTTTAAAGTGATTTTTTATTTAAAAAATATTAGAATGATATATTTTATTTTTAAAAAAATATTTTTAACATCAAATATTAAAATGATTTAAGAGAACACAAATAAAATATTAAAAATTTAATTTTTTCAAGAATAGTTTTTTTAAAGTTTTCCCAGCACCCTGCCTTGAAGAGATCATATAACATATAATATATGCCATCATAAGTGTTGTCATTTACACCTAAAAGTCAACACTTGCCCATAGGTATGACTGCGATCTAATCCACATCGATAGTTGAGTAAGCTAATTCACAACTTGGAAACAAACAAACCAACCATAATTCACAACTTGGCCACTGGGCCGTCGTCTACTTTAATAATAATAATAATATTATATAGTTGAGTAAGCTCAATTGAATATTAAATATACCCTCTCTCCTTCTCTATCTACTTTTTTTTTAGAAAACAATAATGTTAAAAATACTTCAATTTTTCAATGTTTTCCAATTATTATTATTATTTCAACTATAATGGAGCTCATCATATATATATATATATATATATACAATAATGTTAAAAATACTTCAATTTTTCAATGTTTTCCAATTATTATTTCAACTATAATGGAGCTCATCATATATATATATATATATATATATAGAGAGAGAGAGAGAGAGAGAGAGAGGTTTGTAGCAAGTTCAATAATATTTTTAAATTATCTCCCACATAACTTGCATATGAACAATTTTCAAGAGCAATTTATCCTTTTAAGGTAAAGTTTCTATCAATATATAATAAATATAAACTATTGTTGGTAAGCTATTACCATGTAGCTAAGAGGATAATCTGCAGAGGTAGAGTTTGGCCTGGGATAATTAATCCGCAGCTTCTAACAAAAGACTTTCAGGTATGATCCATGAGCAAGAGAGAGAGAGAAGAGAGAGAGAGAGAGAGAGCTTACATGCTGGTGACATGGCAGATGGTGCCATTTGAGAAGGTGCAGTTGCAGGATACGGCATTTTCACTCCCTTCCACTGCATTTGGATTAGCCCAACCCCACTGACCACCGCAAGGATCGGCACTGAAATTCCAATCTGTCTTGCCTAACGTCTTTGCTATGTCACGTAGAGCCTTAACTGTAGATTTTTTAAAATAACCATATTTAATAAACATTAAACTATATTCCAGAATAATGATATGTGATTAAATCGAAGAGCTTCATCTGCATAGCTATGATTGTTGGGAAAACATACAGCCGAAAGAAAATAAAAACTCTAAAATCATCCCAATCTTGCCTTGAACATACATACCTTCATCAGCGGGCAAAACAGCAGCCCCAAAAGCACATGTTGCGAGGCCAAACGCAATGAGTGAAGCAAAAAGAAGCCTCGAGAAGGACATGATAATCGGCAGTTTATTAACCTTCACAGTCGAGAGAGAATATAGCTAATCTTGATACAAATAAGGGAATAATTTGCAGTGGGAAATGATATTGGAAAGTCCTGTGTGGAGTGTGAAAGAAAGGAAGAAAGAGAGATCGAGGGACTTGCTTTGTACGTGAAGGGACAGAGTCTACTTTGAAGGTGATGCAGCAAGCCAAGTCAACTATCATGCCAACCTCTTTCTTTCTTTTTTTCGTTTAAATATGAATAAAATAACAAAACCACGAATAAAACCATGGCTGTTATTTTTTTAATAATTTAAATTTATTTCATTATTATATAAAAAAGGAGAATTACTTCCATTGGGTAACCCATATGCCATATAAATTTAAAAAGAAAAAAAATGCACAAAATAATTGAATTGTAAATATATTAACGACTTTACAGAATTAAACTTTGACTATCATGTAAAACTTTGACTCTAATTGGCGGTTAGGTAACATATTTTTATCCTCGTTCAATACACTTCTTCTTGTCGGTGGCTCTGGAGAAAGTCAAAGTGACATTGTTAAGAAAACTTTTTTACAGAATTATACTAATACATTTGTGATGGTTTGAGACTTTGAACATTGTATAAGAAATCCGTATGAGATGGTAAAAGTAATATGTTATCATCATGATTATCAATTTTATTTATTTTAATTAGAAACATATATTTTAGTTGTGGAGTATTTCAACTTGTCATTTCAAGCTTATCTTGTTATACATACATAATTTAAATATTAATTAATAAACATAATTTTAACTCAAATCTAAAGATAAACTAATTTGAAAGTATGCAATTTAAATTTCAAACATAAATAACAAAACTAAGAGTTGAATTGATATGACCCGATTGACTCTAAAAACCAACTAGTAGAAATATAGTTTGAATTAATAAAATAATTCAAGATGACATATTTTTAAAAAAAATATTGAGATAATAACATATTGAATAAACACAGGTCGACTCGAGTTAATCTTTTAAATTCATGACCCTAGTCATGAGATCATAATAACCCTAAATAAATCAAAACAAATTATAAAGCTCAATTATAAATAATTTTTTTATTGAATGATGAAATTAAAAAACAAATCCAATCTAAAAAAGAAAAAAAAACTTTTAAAAAAAATCATGAATTTGAATAAAATTACAAGAATATTATTGATAGTCTCGCAAGACTTTTCTAAGCTCCGATTTCCCTAAACTTTAAACCTAAGATATAACAATATTTCAAGAGACTTATAAATTTTTAGCCTAATCCAACAATCAAATTAAGATATATGATTAGTATTCTAAAATTAAACAATATAATTTAAAAACAAAAAAAAACAAAAAAAAATACTATTTGGCCAGCTTTGAACTTTTTCTCTTTCTATACTGAAATCTAGCTAGCCCTTTTTCTCCTCCACAAAACAAAAATTGTAAAAATAAAATAAAATAAAATAAAGTTTGGTATCAAAATTAATTTTTGAAAATTAGAGGGACCAATTTTCCTAATATCTAAAAAAGACAGTGTACTAAAATGAACATTTTAAATGAATTTCAAAGTCATCACCTATTTTATTATTTTTTTCACTTTAGTTGTCTGTCTTTTAATTCAACATTTACTCTTAAAAGATATGTAATTGGATGCTAAATTGGGATCAAAAGAGCTCTATTATGTAAAATAAAAGTTCAAGGACTAAATTAATTTTTTTAATAAATTAATTTTTGAAATCCATAATAAATATATAAGTCTGGTTAAACAATAATTAATAGGAAAATCATCAACTCTTTTAGTTTATACTTGATAGGTAGCCTACGCTACATCGCATGCCAAGGTTAACTCTTTCCAATGCTTAAAAAACAATTCAAGCAAAAATAATCCAATATGGCCTAGGTTAAACTAATTAAAACATGACATGAGATATGAGACCAAAAGAACCCTTAATAAGGAAAATAAAAAAATTATAAAGTTCAAGGTCTAATAATATTATGTCAAAGATGAAAAATAACTCAAAAAATACAATGTTAAACAAGAAAACACAAGTTAGCTGAAGACAACTTGACAAACTTGCAATATGAGATCTGGATAAAAAAAAAAAACTTCAAAAGAATAACCTGGTAAAAAAATCAAAGCTCAATAAAAAAACATCAAAAAACCCCTAAGCCAATATGGATTAACTTTAGGGGCCTACTCTTGAAATAACCAAATAGTAAGAAAAGTTAGAAAATGACAAAGCTCAAGGGTAAATAATTTAATGTAAAATAATTAAATTGAAAAAAAATCTAATAAGATATTATATCTGTCAAGGAACCATAATAAATTTAATATAAAATAATAAAATTGTGGAGAAAGAAATTTCAACGTGAGAATGAGAAATTTACAAAGAACTTTTCAATTTATTGGAATAAGATGTTATATCTATCAAGAAACCATTTCACCTAAAAATTTAAGCTATGAGGTGAGATCCCAAAAATATGATTTATCTTATTCTCTATCACACTCCCTCAAATGAAAGTCCTTTGAATTTGAAACTTGCACAAGTCCACAGTACCTTGTGCTTAATTTTTATCAAATAGAATGAGGGTGGTAGGATTTGAACTCGTGACCGCTGAGTCAACCTGACGCTGATATCATTTCAATGAATTATTTCACCTAAAAACTTAAGCTGTTAGGCGAGGTACTAAAATATAATTTATATTATTCTCTCACAATATCAATTATAGTTATAAATTGTTAACATCTTCAAATGATTTTGTATATATGATTTCTTAATTGCATCTTATTGATCTATAATATTCTTTATGTTTTATACACCAATAAAAAACATCATTAAATTTTTGTTAAGAAAAAGGTGTGGGATTGATAACTTTATAAGATGAAAAAACAAAGTTCATCCTTTTTTTTCTAGTCGTCATTGATTTTTCTCCAGCTGCCACAGAGGACTTTCCGACATCATTATCCTTGTTGTAACCCAATTTTGGGTTATGCCCCAAAACTACCTGAAAATAACAAAAAAATATAATAAAAAGGGTTGGTGTCGGTAGGAAAATCAAGGTGAAATTTTGGATATTTTTGAGAGCTCGATCGTACCTCTTTTGTGCCCAGATATGAAGGAAAGCGCAGATTCAAGGCTAAAGTAATTTATTATCGGGTGAATCTGCGTAAAAACTAAGTCGTAAGATATATGTATATTTTTATGGGCCAATTTGATTTAGTTGTTTGTTAATATAAAAGTGTAATTATGTTCGAGAATTAATTTAGGTCCAATTGAAGGGTTTAATTAAGCGTAGTGACTTAATTATACTTTAAATTGATCAAATTAATTTTATTAAGGGCTTAGTCAATGAGAAATCAAGTTCTTGAATTTAATTTGGGCTCAATTGATGAGATTGGAATTTTCAAAGACCGATTTGAATTTTTTCAAGCCAATTTTGCGAAATCGGGGGCCAAAGTAAACAAATTAAGAGTTTCATGGTCGATTGAGGGTGAAATCGCGCAAATCAGAAATCAATGACCAAAGTAAAAAAGGGCGCGCAAAGCTAAGGTTGATATTGAAATTCTGATGGGGTATAATTGCATAAAAATCATAAGTTTAGATCCAATTGGGGTGACTTTAAAACAATTACAAATTAAAGGACCAAAATGCACTTTGACCTCCCAAATCAACACGCCACTGCCTACACCTACTGACAAGCCCCCTGCGCATGCCACCAACGGCTATATTTTCAAGCATGCAGGAGGTGACCCACCGCTGCAACGGCTACCTCCTGCGGCTATAAATACAGCAGCCATGCAAGACCAAAGAGGAGGAGGAATGATACAGAGGGAGGAGGAGACAGAGTAGAAAAAAAAACAGAGAAAGAAAAGAGCTGAGAAGACAAGGAAAATTTCACGTAAATTTTAATCTTCTATTACCTCTCATCTGCTCTCCTTCACTCTCCCTCTTTGCCTTCGTTTTTTTTCCTCTTCTCTCTCTCTAAAAACGTAATAACAGACCCGAAGCTCTCTCTCTCCCTCTCGGCCAGCCAGCCACCATCACCGTCGACCACCCATATCCCTCCTCAGCATCACCGGCGTCTTGCTCTCGAATCCCGCAGGTCAGTCGTCTTCTCCGGTTGAAGAAACGGTGACAGCCCCCAGCACAGCAAACCGACCGGGGTACTTCCGACGCCCATTCCGGCCACCACAGACCACCATATCCGACGCCACCACGACCAAAAGAACCACCTCGACCTCCTCTACCCAAAGGTGTTAACAGGTACACCATTCATCACACTCCAAAAATCCACTATTCACCATCTTCTTCTCTGTGCATGCAGCGGGGAGTGAATGCTTTACGCCCGGCCTGTTGCCAAAAAAGGCTTCCAGCCCACTGAGCTGGAAGCCCAGACCGAGAAAAGACGGGTTTCCAGCCCGTTTAGATTGAAGCCCAGTCCGAGAGTAAATGGTCTTAAAGCCCAGATAGAGAGTCAATGGGCCGACTCTGGCCCATCCATGGCGGGTTGACAGCCCAGCCATGCACAGGCGGGCTGAGCCCAGCCCCAAGCAAGGGGGGCTGACAGCCCGCCCAAAAAGAATAAAAAAATAAATAATAAAAAAAAAATAAAATAAAAAATAAAATATAAAATTTTCAGCAAAATATATACATTTTTTTCTAAATATATAAATGTGTCATTTTTGTGCATACGGCCAATACACTAACATATTTTAAAAAATCTTTTTGTTTCAAAAAAATATATTACCTTGGAATTTTAAGGAAAAAATGTATTTTTGCATGAATTTCACAAAGAAAAATCATTTCTTGCATTTTTGGATTTTACAACATGTTTGTAAAATCCAAAGGGTATTGGCCAATATTCCAAAAAACATAAAAACCCTTTTTTTTGGTGATTCGTATTATTCATTGTTGGTATTTGGATAAATAAATCCTAAGGGGTTGATATCCAAAATATTCGGCGGGGATAATATGCTATTATTCACTGTCGGTGTTTGGATAAATAAATCATAAGGGGTTAATATCCACAATATTCGGCGGAAATGATATGCTAATATCCATTGTCGGTGTTTGGATAAATAAATCAAAAGGGGTAAATATCCAAAATATTCGGCGTGGATAATACATCATCATCATTTAACCAATACATTTTCAAAAGATTAATGATATAGCAATCATAAGACAAACAAAAACACCAAGCAGCTTAACTTAGGTAGGGCGTACTAGGGGTGCTAAAACCTTCCCTTTACGCAACCAGTCCCTTACCCTAGAATATCTGAAAGACTAGTTTAGGTTTCCTATTAACCATATAATACTAGGTGGCGACTCCCTTTTCCAAAAATAAAGATGATACCCCACACATTGAAATCCCTGCTCATGGGGAGGGTCATCACGACGCCGCGCTCCCGCGACGGGGTGCGACAATCGCTCTCTTTCAATCGCTCTATAAAAGACGTTCATGTTTCGCCAACCACCGGCAACAATTTCCCCAAGCAAATTAAAGCAAACCGTGTTGCTGTTGATCATCTTTAAAATCTCTTCTTTTCTTTCCCTCAAGCAACCCGACTCTCATTATTGAAAAGAATACACAGACACATTGTTTCTGTCGTTGAACGACTGGTGGTCTGCTGTTCTTCGAATCGTCATTCCAAGATTTTCCCAGAAAATACAGCCATTACCAAGAGAACGAGTTGCTTGAACATGGCGTTGTGGCCATCACTACTGTCGAAGACTTTATCTGTTTTGGTGTTTGGATTTGAGGCGCTGAATTGCTTTGTTGGGGACAGATTTGGATCTCATGTTCAAGGACTCACTCCACTCTTGCCACCACTTGAAGGTCCGTACGTACTCCTAACAATTCAATAATCTCACCTTTTTCTTTAGTGTCATTGGAACTTCCTTTTTTCCTGGAAAATAATTACATAAATTATTAAATAACACTCTGGGTCAAGGTTTTTATTTATCAGAAATCTAAACAAATAAATAAGATATATTTATTAATTATATTTTATAAAATAAGAATTATCTCAATGAAAACTTATAAATAAACATATGAAATAATAATAAAAATACATATATTTTTTAAAATTTTATTTCCCCCTCGATTTCTTTCATCTTAAACCAGCTTTGATGTGTGTGTGTGTGTGTGTGTGTGTGTGTGTATTATTTTGACATGTTATCCATCTAGCAGTTTGTAACTTTGTATAAAATCAAAGAAATAGTAATAATAAAAATATATATTTTAAAATTTTTATTTCCCTCCCCCCATCTTAAACCAGCTTGTGATATATATATATATATATATATATATATATATATATATATATATATATATATATATATATATATATATATATTCATCTTAAACCAGCTATATATATATTGTCATCCATCTAGCAGTTTGTAAAAAATCAGATATTAAGTAAGCTTAGAGTTACACATGCCCATAATATAGCTAATCTTGGTACAAATATGGGGATAAAATACGAATGAAATAACAAAACCTCGAATAAAACCATGGTTTTTTTTTTTTTAATAATTTAAATTTATTATATATATATATATAAGGAGAATTACTTCCATTGGGTAACCCAGATGCCATGTAAACTTAAAAAAGAAAAAAAATGCACAAAATAATTGAATTATAAATATATTAACGACTTTACAGAATTAAATTTATGGATAGCGAGGATGCCCAATGACTATCATGTAAAACTTTGACTCGAATTGGCGGTTAGGTAACATCTTTTTATCCTCGTTTAATAGACACTTCCTCTTGTCGGTGGCTCTGAACAAAAGTCAAAGTGACATTATTAAGTAAACTTTTTTACAAAATTATACTGATACATTTGTGATGGTTTTGAGACTTTGAACATTGTATAAGAAATCCATATGAGATGGTAAAAGTAATATGTTATCATCATGATTATCAATTTTATTTATTTTAATTAGAAAAATATTTTTTAGTTGTGGAGTATTTCAACTTGTCATTTCAAGCCTATCTTGTTATACATACATAATTTAAATATTAATTCAATAAACATAATTTTAACTCAAATCTAAAGATAAACTAATTTGAAAGTATGCAATTTAAATTTCAAACATAAATAACAAAACTAAGAGTTGAATTGATATGACCCGATTGACTCTAAAAAACTAGTAGAAATATAGTTTGAATTAATAAAATAATTCAAGATGACATATTTAAAAAAAAAATTGAGATAATAACATAATGGATAAACACAGGTCGACTCGAGTTAATCTTTTAAGTTCATAACCCTGGTCATGAGATCCTAATAACCTTAAATAAATCAAAACAAATTATAAAACTCAATTATAAATAATTTTTTTATTGAATGATGAAATTAAAAAACAAATCCAATCTAAAAAATAAAAAAAATAACATTTAAACAAATCATGAATTTGAATAAAATTACAAGAATATCATTGATAGTCTTGCAAGACCTTTCTAAGCTCCGATTTCCCTAAACTTTAAACCTAAGATATAACAATATTTCAAGAGACTTATAAAATTTTAGCCTAATCCAACAATCAAATTAAGATATATGATTAGTATTGTAAAATTAAACAATATAATTTAAAAACAAAAAAAAACTATAAAAAAAACTATTTGGCCAGCTTTGAACTTGTTTCTCTTTCTATGTTGAAATCTAGCAAGCCCTTTTTCTCCACCACAAAACAAAAATTGTAAAAATAAAATAAAATATAGTTTGGTACCAAATTTAATTTTTGAAAATTAGAGGGACCAATTTTCCTAATATCTAAAAAAGACAGTGTACTAAAATGAACATTTTAAATGAATTTCAAAGTCATCACCTATTTTATTATTTTTTTCACTTTAGTTGTCTGTCTTTTAATTCAACATTTACTCTTAAAAGATATGTAATTGGATGCTAAATTGGGATCAAAAGAGCTCTATTATGTAAAATAAAAGTTCAAGGACTAAATTAATTTTTTTAGTAAATTAATTTTTGAAATCCATAATGGAAATAAGTCTGGTTAAACAATAATGAATAGGAAATCATCAACTCTTTTTGTTTATACTTGATAGGTAGCCTACGCTACATCGCATGCCAAGGTTAACTCTTTCCAATGCTAAAAAAAAAAAAATTCAAGCAAAAATAATCCAATATGGCCTAGGTTAAACTAATTAAAACATAACCAAGTGTGGTTGGTGTGAGTGGTTCGGCGCTCTCACACCTTAAAAGAGGTCTGGGGTTCGACCCCTGCTCTTGTATGGAGACACCTATTTGGCCAACACTTTACCCCTTCAGAGCCCACCCGGTGCGAACGTGGATTAGTCTGGGCCAAAGCCTAGGATACCACATGGTTTATACCAAAAAAAAAAAACTAATTAAAACATGACATGAGATATGAGACCAAAAGAACCCTTAATAAGGAAAATAATTTTTTTTTATAAAGTTCAAGGTCTAATAACATTATGTCAAAGATGAAAAAAAGCTAAAAAAATACAATGTTAAACAAGAAAACACAAGTTAGCTGAAGACAACTTGACAAACTTGCAATATGAGATCTGGATAAAAAAAAACTTCAAAAGGATAACCTAGTAAAAAAATCAAAGTTCAATAAAAAAACATCAAAAAACACCTAAGCCAATATAAGCCAATATGGAGGGTGTGTTTGGCATTGCGATTGCGATTGCGATTGCGGTTGAAAAAAAGCAGTTTAAAAAAAAGCGCTTTTACTGTGGTGCAAAATAAGCAGTGAAGTGTTTGGTTAAAACTGTGGTTGAGTTGGAGGTTGAAAAAAAAACAGTTTTGGGTGTTTGGTTACCAAACTTTTCATATTGCTTTTAACTTGTGAAATTACTTTAAAGGGTATATATATATATATATATATATATATATATATATAGATATATATATATATATATATATATATAGTGTAAATTTCATTTATTCTAATAATATAATGTAATTAATAATTAATAAAAATAAAATAAAATGACTAATAGATTAATTATTTTTTAAATTTTGTAGATTAATAATCATAACAATAAAATGTATTATTATTATTTGAAACTGACTAAATAGATTAATTTTATACAAAATTAATAGATTATTATTATACAAAATTATAATTATGTAATTATAATTTTGTATATTAATTTTTTTAAGTAATTTTGTCATATATAAAATTTTTGTCATATATAACTTCTAAAAACGCATTTAAAAATAAATAACAATTTCTATTAATGTGAATACTTCAAGTAACATGGAAACGTCATTTCATTCACCCATCAAACTATTTGCAATGCCCTCGCGAACAATATCCATACGTGAATTTCTGCGCGAACTCTGACTAGTTTCACACGCAACAACATCTGGTAATAACTCATCTGGGATATAATCGGGATTACGATCATATTCAACAAAAACAGCATCATCTTGCGATCTCCTTCTAATATAGTTATGTAGTGCCATCGATGAAACAACAATCGCAACCTGTGTTTTGTAAGGATAAGCTGACATGCACTGCAAAATTCTCCACCTTTGCTTCCATACTTCAAATGTTCGTTCTATCACATTGCGTAGTGATGAATGTGCACGATTAAATACTTCGCGTCGTCCACTTGGTTCACCCCGACGTCGAAAATCTTGTAAATGATATCGCTCCCCTCTATATGGACCTAAATATCCATACTCATTCGGATAACCGGCATCAACCAAATAGTATTTTCCTGAAAATATAAACAAAATTCAACTTGTATATTAATTCAATATAAAAAGATGAATAGTACTTTATTGAATTTATCATATCTGTAAGAAATAATAAATGACAACCTTCATGCGGTTTAGGAAATTTGATACTCCTACTGTCTATAGCCTCGAGAAAAATGCGTGTATCGTGCGCACTACCTTCCCATCCTGCCCATGCAAATGTGAATTGCATGTCATAACTACAGGCCGCCATGATGTTTTGTGTTGGGACACCTTTCCTACCAATATAAGGAATTTGATTTTCGGGTGAAATCGTGACACGAACATGTGTTCCATCAATTGCACCAATACAGTTCTACAAGTACAAAAAAATTGAATTAGGATAAAAATATTCAAACAAAATACACAATTTTAGTGCAAACTACATTTAATGTAAAATTTAAAAATTACCTTGAAATGTGGCATAAATCTTGGATTCATAGCAATTTGTATTGGTGTGTTTGTAAAGTCTGGATCAGTTGGTTTGATGATATCTATAGCAAACAGACGTAATGCTTTAAGGACTTCTTTCATGCATCTACTTACAGTTTCGCCTGAATGCTGAAATCTTTCTTGCACATGTCGATTTGATGCCCCATTTGCAAGAGTAAATAGAAACATTCCTACCTTCTCGAGTACGCACATCCTCCGCGAAGGTTTTAAACCATAGCGCGTTTCCAAATCATTACACAGACCCAGCAAAGTGTCTTTGTCCATCCTAAACATGTTAACACAACGTTTCCAATGACCTCTTAAAATGTCATGCAACCAACGCATCCCTGTATTGTATGAAATCATACATGGTTCTTTATGGATATAAGCAATATAATATAGGTTTAATGCTCCAGCCGTGCTTAAAATTAGTGTGTCATCATCATATTTTCTCCGTATAAAATTTGCCTCATCTTCATTTTCATCGTCATCGTCGTCGTCGTTGCTACTGTCGTCGTCGTCGTCGCTACTGTCATCATCGTCATCGTCATCGTTGTCGGAAATAGCAGTTCCACCATCAACGTATGCGCTATTGTTTCCTTCATCAGCACCATAGTTAATGTGCTCAATAACACGATCCATCACATTGTCATAGTCACCTTCAAAATCCCCATTAAGTAGAGCATTAAAATGTGCATCATCCATATCTAGAGAACAAGCGCAAACCTGTCGACATTAAGAAATTTGAGTCAAGATATACATTCTAGAAAACAATATGATGTTAAGAATATTCGTCACGATATGTTTTAAAACTAGTCCAAACAAACATTCATAACAATGAGCACAACAATTTCACAGTCGTAATAGAAAAACATTTGCACAACAAATTACTTGTTTGTGACGTTACAATCCAAAACTAAGACAAATATGAAAACCAAATCGTCAAAGTTTCTACGAGCATTGCAGTTAATAATTTTCTCAAGGCGCGACGTTTAGTTGAAGCCAACGGTATTTTTTTTGAACACCTATGATGGCAGCCCACATTTCTCTATTTTTTCGCGATTGTAGAAACTTCGTGGCGCGAACCAAAAATTGTCCGTCATCTGTCGAACCAGGTATGGATTGGAGCTCAGCCATAACTTCATGAATACTACAGCCTGACAAGTCTTTATTTGCAGAAGTTGAATCACTTCTACTAGACATGCTGTTGAGAAGCTGTTGCTGTATTGATACAAGTTGAGCACCAATAGAAGATGACTTTTTCTTTCTAGCTCTTCGCTCCGGCTGCTCTCTTTCTTTTCGTTTACCACTGCTCTTGGTGTTGCTACTACTAGATATATGCTCCCCCCCAACGCCTCAAGAATGATAATTTTCAAAATCTGTATCCACATTCTCATCTGAGTCCCCGCTTCCTTCCTCCAAATCAACACCTTGTAGACCGACATTTAAGTCTCCAAATCGTCATCACTGCCAGGTACTATGCCTGACGATGGTGCCCATGCATGTTGTCCGGTAGCCGTGACTCCAGAGAACATTCTATCAAATTTCAACTTCAATGAAGGCTCGATTCCGGACTGTCTAAATTTTGAGACTCCTCTATTTTCCTACATAAACAAATTAATGCTCTTGTCATTATCTTCACACAACATAATAACATTGTTGAAAAAGATGGCATGACAAAATATCACCTGAATTCGTGATTGCCACCACTCATCGCTGGCAGCAATTGTTCCTAATTCATTACTCCATCCAACACCAGTTTCACCAATCAATTTATTCCACATCCGCCAGTCTTTCTTACAAACATCCCATTTATTTTTTCAGTTGATCTTTCTGCAACTGTTTACCCGTTTGTTCTCCAAATGATTTTACAATATATTTCCATCCGACTGGCTCAAAATGCGAACCCGGTCACAAACCCATATCAATTGCCCTAATGCATATATCACAAAATATATGCAAGGTTTCTTTAATCCATTTAGCTTTCCCACCTGACTTAGAAGCGTCCATGATATGTCGTGAAGCTTTGCAAAGAACAACAAATAAACATTACAAACCGGCACTACATACTATGAACGAACGATTACTAAAACACACCATGTGTAGTACAACAAAAACACCGTAAATACTAACATTGCAAATACTTGCAATGCACTTCTAATCAAACGATGAAATAAAATCAGTCAAATAAAAGAAAAACTAAATGTATCCTTTGGACCCTTAGGCCATATCACTTTTTGTCTAAATTTATTTAATTAGAAAAATCTATCAAGTTGTTCTTTAGTAGATGAAATTGAAATAAAAAAACTAGTGGGTCCAAACGAAAAATTATCTTCCTAATATAGGTATTAATAAATAATGATGTTAATTAAAAATAAGAAATTTCATTTAAATTTTTCGTTTATTAAATTTCATTTATTAAAAATTTTATTAATTTTTTTTTAATAAATTTCATTTATTATAAATAATTAAGAAATTTCATTAAAAAATAAGAAAGATTTTCTCACAAGTTTTTATATTGAAAGTATCTTTTTATATATAGTTTTTTTAACAAAACAACTATATATAAAATTCACAATGGCTAGGGTCAATTATGTAGAAGATATAAGAAAGAATTTATTTACGAAAATTAAAAAAATACTTAAATACTATACATATATTATTTAAAAATACTTTTAGGAATAGCCAATCAAGTCTCAACTTGATTATTCGAGGACTACAATTATATTCCGTTTATTAATTATTTTATAGTCCTTCATCATTGTATTATTTTTATTTTTTATTCTTGCACATCAATATTATTCTGATTCGGAACAGGATAAATTATTGAAAAAAAATTCACAATTCAATGCACAAATAATTTCGCGTTCATGTTCATAATAATATCCGACAATCTTCAAAGTCTTCGCTAAATCCTATGGAGCTTTGTGCTACAGAACACAACACCGCATTCAAGAAATGGAATTCATAAAAACGTGCAATCATAGAGCATTAAGAAACTTCTTAACGTAAGGAAATGCAACTGCTCCACGCTAATCAACCAATAAACTTTCAGATGAGAAAGCAGACCTGATCAATCACAGCAATACAAAGATCAAACAAAGAACATTAATTAATTGTTTTAACAACATCAATGATGAAAAAATAAAAGCAAACTAACATCTATAAAACCCAACATCTCCAACCTTAGAATAAAAGAAAAGAAACAATTTCAACAGAAGGCCAATTTCAACAGAAGGCCAATTTCAACAATTTAACAGAAAAAACTCACAGCAATTTCAACAATTTCACAGAAATTTCACAGAATAAACTCACGGCAATTTCAACAATTTCACAGATAATCCACAGAAAAAACTCACAGTTATTTCAACAATTTCACAGAATAATCACATAAAAAAATCACATCAATTTCAACAATTTCACAGAAATTTCACAGAAAACACTCACGGCAATTTCAACAATTTCACAGAAATTTCACAGAATAAACTCACGGCAATTTCAACAATTTCACAGAAAATCCACAGAAAAAACTCATAGTAATTTCAGCAATTTCACAGAATAATCACATAAAAAAATCACATCAATTTCAACAATTTCTCAGAAATTTCACAGAAAACACTCACGGCAATTTCAACATTTTAACAGAAAAATCACAGAAAAAAATCACAGCAAATTCAAACAATTTCACACATATTTCACAACAAAAACCCACAGCAATTTCATAAATTTCACAGATATTTAACACAAAAAACTCACAGCAAGTTCATCAAAAAAATCTCGGCAATTTCAACAATTTCAACAGAAAATATATAGTGCAATTTCATCAACAAATACACATATTAATTCAAGAATTTGACAGAAACAAGAGCTTACAAGTTATCGCTGTGCTAGTGAAGTGAGGGTGTTGCATGGAGAAGATGGGATCTGTGAGCAGAGGAGAGAACAGGGCGATTTTTAAATTGCAAGAAATTGGAAGTGAATTTAGAGAGAACAACTTTCAAACTCACCGATTTCAGCCAGATCGTTGCGAATCACAAGGAGGGTAGAAGAATCGGACGGTTGTGGTTAAGCTGCTTGGGTATTGGACGACGATGAAGGTGGTGGCGATGACGGGAGATAGAATCACTGATGACCGACAGGTCATCTTGAACTGGAAGAGAAGGCGAGTGCGGTGGTGGTGAGCCCAGATCGTCTTCTTCAACTGGTAGAGAAGGAAAGTGGGTTTCTAGAGAGGGTTGCTGTGAGGGTTGCAGAGGAGAAGGGTGTGGTTTTTTGCGGACGAGAAGGAAGAGAAGGCACCCGAAGGGTGTGGAGAAGAAGAGAAGCCAGAAGGAGACGTCCACGACGTTGCTTGGTGCAAACGAGAAAAGAAGAGAAGGAAGAGAAGGAAGAGAAGGAAAAGAAGATAAGGCTCGAATGAGGGCTCGGATGAGAAGATAAGATTTTCAGCAGATTTCCAACGGTTATATTTTAAATCGCAGGTATACGCAGATCGTGGTTTTACAAATCGACAATAAATAAGCATCATAAGTGAGCTTTTTTACAAACACCGTTTCAGATTAAAAGTGGCGTGGGACCCACCGGTTTGACTGGTGTTTGGTTTTTACCAAACACCAAAGTTGTGGTGCGATCTGGCAATCGCAGATCGCACCACAACGCCAAACAGGCACGTAATAGACAATTTTGGCTGAAGGCTCCTACCTTTCTGGTTTATTTATTGCACACGTAGTATGGCTATTTGCCTTTAACTACCTATCTACACCGCAGACTGATTTTGTTTTCCCATAAAAACTGTTTGCCTTTAACTACCTATCTACACCGCAGACTGATTTTGTTTTCCCATAAAAACTGTTCACTGTAGTAAAAAAATATTATTACTCGGATTATATACTAAATGACTCCCTGTGGATATATAAGAGAAGAAAGTAAATATTTACAGTAGGACATAATATTAAAAAAAATGATACCAACAATGTATTTAAATTCATTTATTAAACATAAAAGGATGAAATAAAATAAAAAACAAAACCTAAAAACATAAATCCTAAGATTGAATTAAACCTGATAGAAAAAATATAAAAAATTATAAAACCTATTTTTTCTTAAAAAAATTAATATGTGTTTAACTTTTTAAACGCATGACCCGGATAATTAGACTTGAAGCATTCTATCACAAAGCTAAAAAGAAGGTAAGTAAAATAATAATAATATCAACAAGTGCTAACTTTTTAAACCCATAATTTAGGGCATTAGACTAGAAGCATCATATCTAGAAAAACTATGAAACGTGATTCCTAACCAATTAAATATTGAAGGATTAAATTGGAAAATAATTGTTAAATACACAAAAAGATCCCAAACAAAAAATGATAATTAAAAAAATGAAGATAAAAAATTGAAATACAAAATAAAATATTTTTTTTATTGAAGGGTGTGATTAAACAAAAATAAATTAATAGCATTTTGGCTTCCTAAACATGCATCTTATCATCCTAATAGGACATGATAACATATAACAAAATGATTGGATAAAAAACAAACAAAAAAGAACACATCAAAATACCATATTTAAACCCATGGTAGTGAAACTTAGAACAATGAAACATAATATATTTTTTGTGTTCATGCAACCTGAATTCAAAAATTATTTTTTTAAGTCCCTTTGTGCACGAACAAACTTAGCTATGATGAGTATGAATATCCAATCATTAACTAAGCATGGCTTATGTCCAAATATCAAACTAAAACAAAAATATGAACAAAAATATATACTTAAACAACAATGATTTGAACAACAATACAAGAATTAAACAAAAAGTAAATAAGACTTTGAGAGTAACAAACATAAAGCAATAAAAACAAACACAAACAACATTTAAAACACAACATCAATTGTTAAGCATCCCAACCATTTTTATAATGCTTTTCCAACGTAAAACATCAAAAGCAATGCATAACAAGGCAAAATACAATGAAAAGGCCTGCCATAAAGCCTGCCTTTGATTAGAACAATACCTAAAAAACACTATTTTTTTTCTTTTCTGCTGCTGCCTCCCCCTCCTCTCAAACATGCTTGAATCCAAATCTGACCAATTGATCTTGATGTAGACGTTATGGACTTCTGATATAAAGAAAATAGAGTGTTTCAGAGTATAACCAAGTGAAGAACACATTGGTCTTTACATAGGAGTTCCACCATCGAGGCTGATCGAGTGGCCTATGTTTAAGGTGTTGTCGGAGAAAGTATGACGTTGTTGTCATCGAAAAATATCACAACTTGATATAAGAGACGCATATTTGTCATTTGAATCCATTCTAGCTTAATTTTAAGGTTTGTAAATCCATATTCATGCATTCGAAGTTGCCAACTCGATCAGCCAAAACAGACAAAACAAAGTCTTAATGACATGTCATCCACCTTTCTTCTTTACATCCGAATGACGCGTCGTGTATGGGGATTATGGTTTTTAGAATGAGATACTGTATAATTTCAGTGAAGTCCGTACTTTTAAAATTTAGTATGATTACACTCCTAATTACCTCTAAACTTTCAATTACTTTCAATTTTATCCCTGTCAAACTAAAATTTCAACTTGTAAGTTGGTCGCCATTTTCATTATAGTCCTTAGTTATGAATTTGTACAATTTGACCTTTATTGACGAACAAACTTTTAATTTCTTTGATTTGGTCCATGGTTCATATTAAATATGGCCCCTATGTTTACGCACCTTTTCCAGCTTGGTCCTTGGTTTTTGGATTGTGCAATTTGGCCCTCAATTGGCCAACAAACTTTTAATTTTATGCAATTAAACTCTTGATTAGACCAAATCATTTTTAAATTACAAATTAAACCCTAGATTTGAATTTCTTACAATTCAAGGCCTAAATTGGACTAAAAAAGGTCTTTCGATTAGAAAAGAAAAGATTTTTTTTTTATATATATATAAAAAATAAAATTCTAAAAAAAAAGGGTCCATAATTGGGTAACAGCAAAATCAAGCAAATAAATTAAATAGAAACAAATATTAAAAATGAGATTGAAAAGATAAAAAAACCAAAGAGAAAAACAAACAAACATGTAGGTGTGAGTAGCCTAGCATGTGAGCCTTTTTGCAAAAAAAAGAAGTAAACATGTGATCCATAGGAAAGCCTAACACACCAAAACCTTGTTTATTTAATTTTCAAAATGATGAATGATATGTCGTTCGTCTTTTTTTTTTTTATTGAAAAAACAATAGCAGGAGACACATAACTTGTTACTGCCAAAAATCTGACCATATTATGGTTGTTGGAAATCCTAGGAGTGCGATTTTGATGTTGATATTATGTTTTTCAACCTATTTTACCCCAAAATACCTAATAAACACCTTAACATATACTTTAAACGATATAACAATGAAATCACTTGAAAACAAAATCACCCGAATAAAAAATAAAAACAATATGGAATCTCATTTTTTAGGCATATTTGTAGACAAAACATATAACAATCTAAATTCTATCATAGAATGAAACACTTTGACACCATGAATTGTATTTTATTTATCTTTAAATTCATGATTCTGTCGAGTTTTTTAAATTCAAACTTGTGAAAGTAATGCTTAGATTTTAATCTAACTAATACATATACACTCATGAATGCAAGTTGTTAATAAAAAATATACCGTTAAAGATATTCTTTGATGTAGTTATAAACTAAAAATGGTACGATATAAATTATTGTAACTAATTATTTGAATTAATCAGAACAAGAACAATTTCAAAAAAATATAAATAAAAGAAATAATTTGATAATTTAAATAAAGTGTTTTGTCATTTTGGTTTAACAATAGTTATGAAGGGGCGTAGCTGAAATTTTTTGCAAGTTCTGATATCAAACATGTGAGAATTAAGAGATGGCAGAGAGGTTTGCAAAGTATGATTGCACGAAGGCTAGGATAATCTTTATTAAATTAGACAACTACTATTGTGGCTAATAAATAGCTTACACTGAGATGGAAAGGACAATTAACCACCATTTAACAAGTCCTATAATCGTGGTGCATGACCTAACGGCTAGAAAACTCCAATAGTTTCATCCAAACATACAAAGGCTAGAGAACAAGTGAAGAGATTGTTATTGTTTATTAAGAACCAAAAACCTATTTATAAACAATTTTTAACACATAAAACTATGTTGAATATTTTAAAATTTCGAAAATTTTAAAAACAATAGTCCACAACACCAAAACAACTCTTACATAGTTTAAGAACCAAACCTATTTATAAATTGCTTAATTGATACATTTTATTTTATTTTAGCCTTGATAATAATAGGCAATAATATTGTTTTT
Source organism: Salix brachista (assembly GCA_009078335.1). NCBI lineage: Eukaryota > Viridiplantae > Streptophyta > Magnoliopsida > Malpighiales > Salicaceae > Salix > Salix brachista. The sequence continues at coordinate 29,566,081 of CM018587.1, forward strand.
TACATTTTATTTTGTTTTGGTGTTGTGGACTATTGTTTTTAATAATAAATAGTTCATTCCTTATATTTTTGAGTATTTTGTGATTTTTGTTGCAGAGTTAGTAAATTATGTTAGGGCATTAAGAATCATTGTACATAATTATTTGAAATTAAAGAATTCCAATGAAATTCAAAGAGAGAAAAATAAGTTTGAGGATAAAAACGTTATCAATTGTTAACGGATGAAAATAAATTTAAAACTAATAGCAGAAACTGGCCACTTCATATGATAAATCAATGAAATGCAAAAATGCAAATGGATCAAGCATACTAATAGCTTATCCGACTAATTTGTTGAAAAATATAATTTGACATTATTGTCAGCATTTTCTTTGCCTATTAATAATAATAATAATAATAATAATAATAATAATATATTATCACTATCTAGTTGTGTTTTAGCAAGGCCTTAATACAATATTTTATGGATAATTAATATTATTATTACTATTGTTTTTATGGATCATTGAAGTTCCTGAATTGTATGTAACAGTACAAATTCTTCAAAACATATCCGACAAGTTGAATATCAACAATTGGGCCACCATCAATCGAACTTCTTGTGGTATGGCAGAGTGGAACCAGACCATTCGAGAATGGCTCCGTTTGTCATGTCACTAGCATGTATGTTTATATATATATATATATATATATATATATATATATATATATATAGGACATATTCAAGAATTGTAATTCTCCCCCCCCCCCCCCCCCCCCTGCAAAAACCATGAGATTTATATATAATTTTCATAATAAATTTTATGTTTTGTTAAAGAGTAGAATACAACTCTACTTTTCTATTATATATTTATTTTAACAAGTTCATGGTGATGGCGATACGTTTTCCTATTTTAAATATGAATTTATGCTCCTCTTTTAATAATAAAAACAAAAGCAAAAATGTTTAATAATATTTAATGGAGAGCAGAGTCTCTGTGTAGTCTATACAACGGTGATCGATACTTCCATTTTCTTTCTTTTTATTTACTACTAATTCTTATATTTTGTTTTTGACAGAAGCGTGAAAGGTTTTAATTTGAATGGATTTCTACCAGAGGAACTAGGAGACCTTCCGGAACTGGTTGAAATGTAAGTGACGAGTGCATTTTCCTCTATTTCTAGGTTTTTTTGGAGTGTTGTTGAGGTTGTTTTTTAAAGTCTTTTTTGTTTAGAAATATATTAAAATAATATATATTTTTTATTTTTAAAAAATAATTTTTGACATCAGTATATCAAAGTAGTATAAAAATATAAAAAACAATTTAAAATAAAATATATAAAAAAAATTCATTTTTTTTCAAAAACACTTTTCAAATAAATGCCAAATAATAACTTAGTCAATTTTATTAATATCATTATTGAATAGAGATCAATTTATATATATTTGGATTTCTTTTCTTCACATTTCCTGGCACCTTCAAAGAGGATTTTAATATATTTATTTATCAAAACAAATAAAAGTTTTATGATGATTCAAACGGGAATAGGTTTTTGTCCAAGTGGCTAAGAGAAACAGTGACTTGTAAACTATAAGGAATTACAGAATGACTAAGATGAAGCATTTTTCGTTGAACAGTGATCTGACTCGCAACTATATTAATGGAACAATCCCTCCAAGACTTGGACAGCTTCCTAAACTTAAGATTTTGTAAGTTTTTTCGTGCATTCTGTAAATGTGAGGGGGGTTTTATATCCCGATGTAGCGATTCATGTACAAGTTAACCTGTTCGTCAATTTTCTCATGTCTTAGGTCCCTCATCGTTAACCGTCTCACCGGTACAATTCCACCGGAAATAGGCAACATTACCACACTGGAGGAGCTGTAAGTCACAAAACGAACTTCTTTAATCAAACACTAAGCTAGAACGTTAAATCTTGAATTTGACAAGCTTGCAGGGTCCTGGAAGATAACCTGCTGGGAGGGTCTCTTCCTCCTGATCTTGGAAATTTGACAAGACTAAGAAGACTGTAAGACAGATGCCTTCATAGATGTACTTTATACCATGTCTTGTTGATGTGTCTGTCTGTCCCGTAACATTCAATCTCATTTTTTTATTTATGGTGCTGATACCTATTAGTGATTTTAGAGGAAGTTGAAATTTGTTTTTCTTGTTTCTGCAGTTTTCTTTCCTCAAACAATTTTACAGGAACACTACCAGACACATTTGGCAATTTAAAGAGTTTAAATGATTTGTAAGTCACAATTTTATTTATAGTACATACTATGCTGAATTAAGCATCCATCTGTTTCATATGCTCCTGCAGTAGGATAGATGGAAGTGAACTGTCAGGGAAGATACCTGAATTTATCGGGAACTGGATCAATATTACGACATTGTGAGTAATTAGTTTTTGTCCATTTATCTTCTCATGGTATCCTCTAGGACAAGTTAATTTAAATCTCATTTTCGTTTCTATTTCGCATTCCTAACAGCTTCACCTTCTTTCTCAGGGATTTGCAAGGAACATCCATGGAGGGTCCTATTCCATCTAACATTTCACAGCTAACAAGTTTAGAATCTCTGTGAGCACAAACAAGTTCATTCATTCCTGTAGCTTTTCAATCATCTTGCAATATTCTGCCCTTTTGCTGTTAAGAAAGTTCATACGCATGAGTAACCGATTTTTCTCTTCCAGGAGAATTTCCGACTTGAATGGAACAAGTTCAACTTTGCCTAATCTACAGGCCATGAAAAACTTGACAAATCTGTGAGTTGAATAACCCTGATCAAGATTCCTATGTATTCAAAAGCCTTTCTAATTACTTTTGGATTGCCTTAACTATAATAAATTGATCATTGTTCACATTTTTGCGACAGCATTCTGAGAAATTGCTCAATTACCGGTTCAATCCCAGACTACATTGCAAATATGTCGTCTTGGAATATTTTGTAAGTTTTTCTAACAGTTATCCTTGTGGAAATGCTTAATTTCATGGACTGTACTTCTTCCCTATAGATGTTACTTTGAATTCAAAGAAACCAAAAGAGGCAAATGATTGACAAAAGTTATCATTTGGCTTTAGATTGAAGAGGGATAAAGTAAAGTGCATCAGAATGGTCTAGCGATGAGCTGATCCCTTCATTTATTTTTGTCGAAATAAGAGAGAGTTGCCATAGGCTGTGCATATTTATGAAACAGGGATGGCTAATTTGAACTACATATGATTGCACAGTTAGGACTTGGGACTCTCTCACCATTTCCTTGAAACCTGAACCACAATCTAGCAATGTTAAGATTTCATTAATCTTTATATATTTCTTTACAGAGATTTGAGCATCAACAGGTTGACAGGCAATATCTCTATCTTCAAGAATTTGGCAAGCGTAACGGTGTAAGTCAATCGTGCACATGCTGAAACACATAGGACCTTAACTAACTAATTAATTTTCTTCTCGTATTGCCAACTTGTTGATTGACTTCTTTTATAATGTATGTGTAGATTTCTGAGCAACAACTTACTAACTGGAGAAGTGCCTCCTTGGGCATTGAACAACAGGAAGCATGCGTGAGTCGACAGTGATGCTAGAACTTCGCGGTCTGGATCTCCAAACGGGTTATTTCACGTTAAGACAAATTAAACATGCTACCAATAATTTTGACCCTGCAAATAAGATAGGAGAGGGAGGATTTGGGCCAGTTTACAAGGTATTCTTGCATTTTCAATTTATTATTAACTACTTGGTGACGCACGCGGAAGCATAATCCGACTATATTACTTAGGCTTTGCTCTTGGAATGTCTTGGGCCATGAATAAAACTGCCATGCTTGCAAAATAATTTTATACAAAAGAAAAGCATATCATCTTGAAAGATTCTAAAAATTTGCGCCTTTGATTTCAGGGTGTGTTGACAGATGGTCCTGTAATTGCTGTTAAACAGCTATCATCGAAATCGAGACAAGGAAATCGTGAATTTGTGAATGAGATAGGCATGATATCTGCTTTGCAACATCCCCATCTCGTGAAGCTTTATGGCTGCTGCATTGAGGGAAACCAGCTGTTGTTAGTCTATGAATACTTGGAAAACAATAGTCTTGCGCGCGCACTTTTTGGTACTTGCTTAATTGACGAACTACTTCACATACAATGAGAATACGATCGAGCTGTTTGCCCTATTCCTCTGTATCTTTGTTTTTCAGGTCCCGAGGAACACCAGCTTCAACTGAACTGGCAGACAAGGAAGAAGATATTGTGGGTATTGCGAAGGGGTTATCATATCTTCATGAAGAATCAAGGCTGAAAATTGTGCACAGAGACATAAAGGCAACCAATGTGCTGCTTGATAATGATATAAATGCCAAGATATCTGACTTCGGTTTAGCCAAGCTTGATGAAGAGGAAAACACTCATATAAGCACGCGAATAGCTGGAACAATGTCAGTTCTCCCCTCCCCCTGATCTCTCAATTTAATAGAGTGTTACAAAGTTGATATTAAATTGGAAAAATTGTAAAAAACAGACTTATAATTTCTTGTAGTGTATGTTTTACTGGGAAGAACTAAACTACATACAAATTTACTCTGCTATATCATGACCAAATAATTTCTCTTCCAGAGGTTATATGGCTCCAGAATATGCAATGAGGGGTTACTTGACAGATAAAGCAGATGTTTACAGCTTTGGAGTTGTTGCTTTAGAAGTTGTCAGCGGGAAGAGCAACACGAATTACAGGCCTAAAGAGGACTTTGTTTATCTTCTTGATTGGGTAATATATCTTTTACTTTCAGAATTTCATCCTACCTATCTTATATTTGATGGAAAATGCATGGACTTGATTTTGTTAAACATGTCTTGAGCTATCTATCTTTTTCATGAATTCTAACTGCTTAGTTTTCCCCCATGACTTTGAATTGAAGGCTTATGTCCTGCATGAGAGAAACAACCTTCTAGAGCTTGTGGATCCAAGGTTCAAGCTACTAAAAAGGAAAATACATGAGTGCCCTTGGTGGCTTAGAATTAGGTGTGTAAATAAATTAAGGGCAGGGTAGTAATTGCATAAGCTTATAAATATAAATAGAAAAGAAGAGAAAAGAAAAAACAAAAAAGAAGAAGAAAGGAAATAGATCTGAAATTTGAGAGAGAGAATCGGGAAGAGAGGAAGAAAGAACAAGAAGAAGAGAAAAGAGGGAAAGAGAAGAGGAGGAGAAAAGAAGAAGGAGAAATAGTTATTAAGATAATGTGTATGTTTATTATGTATAAATATGGTTATTAGTTATGATTTTTGCTTGTATTGATTGTTAGGGTTTGAGGATTTTATTTGGGTTTGATTGATGAATTAAGAGAGATGTTAAGGGTTGAATGTGTTGGGTAATGGTTTAATTAGTTTGATTGTACATGATTTTGAAGGTATTTGGTGTTTGGTGTAAGAAACTATTGCTAAATGGTGAAATAATGTTGAGAAAATTCGAAAATCCCTTACTGGAATTCTGGGTTGAGGTTGAAGATGATGAAAATTCATTGTGGTCCTTTTTGTGAAAATTTCCAAAGTGGTATCAGAGCTTTGGTTTGTCCTGTTTGCAACGTTGTTGTTGATGCCCAATGCCATCCGGCATGGAGGTGATTCGTGAGAGACTCGCCCAGATCAAAAATATTCTGGGTCCCTTGGCAGAAAACGAAAATCAGACTGTGAATGAAAGACTTGCGTATACTGTTGAAATGGCTGAGAGGGCTGCGGGGCAGTATGTGGATCTTGCGGCTGAGGTAAGTCGCAAGATACAAGTTCTGGAGGGGGAAATTGCGGTGTTGAAGAGGGCAGTAACGACTATCCCCACAGGTGGTGGCACATCCAAACCCAGAGTACCAGAACCGAAGCCATTCGGTGGCGCAAGGAGTTCCAAAGAGTTGGAAAACTTTCTGTGGGACATGGAGCAGTATTTCGGTGTGGCTAGAATTGGGGCTGACGAACAGGATAACATCACAGCGATGTATTTGTCCGGTGACGCGAAGCTGTGGTGGAGGACTCGGATCAAGGATGATTTGAGTGCAGGGCGTCCTAAGATTGAAACTTGGGAGCGCCTGAAAAAGGAATTGAAAGAACAGTTCTTGCCGAACAACACGTCTTGGCTGGCTAGGGATGATTTGAAGAAATTAAAGCAAGACAAATCGGTGAGGGACTATGTCAAAGAGTTCAGTTCTTTGATCTTAGACATAGAGAACATGTCTGAGGAGGATAAACTATTCAACTTTATGTCGGGCTTACAGCCTTGGGCACAGGCTGAGTTGCGGAGGCAGAATGTTAAAGACTTGTCATCTGCCATTGCTGCCGCAGATAGTTTGGTCGACTTCAAGACGGTGACGAGAGATGGTTCTGTTGCTGTCCCCTCGAGATTCAAGACTAAAGATAAGAGGGATGCAAGGGGGAAGACAAAGAAATTCGGTGGGGGAGGATACAAGCCTGGGTTTGATAAGGAAAAGGGCAAAAAGGCTGATGTGCAACAAAGTAGGGACTCCAACAAGCCGAATGCAGGATGTTTCATTTGCAGTGGGCCACATTATGCAAGGGAATGCCCGAAAAAGGAAAGGTTGAATGCAATTCTCGTGGGTGACAGTGAGCAAGAGGAGACAGTCACGCACATCAACTCGATGCGTGTACAGAATTGCTTGGTTGCGGAGATGCAGGATTCGGTGGCCGAATCCAGCCTTGTTGAGACTGACTTAGCACGGATTGATGTGCTACAACAAGGTAAGTCGGGTGCTGTGGATACTCTAATGTATGTTAAAATTAGAGTTAATGATAGGGAGATGGTTGCTATGTTGGATTCTGGTGCCACAAATACATTTGTTGCCGATAGGTTGGTGACGTAGCTTGGGTTGCGTTTGAGTAACAGCCAGACGTCAATGAAGGCAGTGAATGCCAAGGCGCAACGGATACTGGGCATGGCCTATGGCGTGTCAGTGGTGCTGGATAAGTGGCAGGGAAAGCAGGATTTGTTGGTGGTGACGCTTGACGATTTCGATGTCATTCTTGGCTTAGACTTTCTGAAGAAAGCCAAGATTGCGTTGATGCCTCATTTGAATGGAATTCTGCTTGCGAATGAATCATGTCCCTGTTTTGTCCCTTGTCATAAGGTAGTGATGGCTGAAAGTCGAAAGGAGGGAAGTAGCTTGGTTTCAGCCATTGCGATCAACAAGGCCTTGAAGAAGGGTGGTGAAGTGTTCTTGGCAGTAACGGCGACTGAGGAGTCGGAACAGGCAGGGTCAGTGCCTGATGTTATTGTTGGGCTATTGGAGAGGTATAGGGATGTGATGCCTCCAGAGTTGCCGAAAAAGCTTCCACCAAGGCGGGCTGTTGATCACAAGATTGAACTTGTGCCTGGTGCGAAACCACCGTCGCAGCCTCTGTATCGCATGGCCCCAAGGGAATTGGACGAGTTGAGAAAGCAGTTGACGGAATTGATTGATGCAGGATTTGTTCGACCGTCGAAAGCTCCATACGGTGCTCCTGTTCTGTTTCAGAAGAAGGCAGATGGTAGCTTGCGGATGTGTGTGGATTATCGCGCATTGAACAAGGTCACGATCAAGAACAAGTATCCTGTGCTGCTGATTCAAGACTTACTCGACAGATTGAGTGGGGCTTCTGGATACTGGCAGGTTAGAGTTGCTGAAGGGGATGAGCACAAGATGACTTGTGTGACAAGGTATGGGTCATACGAGTTTATGGTTATGCCGTTTGGCTTAACCAACGCTCCAGCTACTTTTTGTAATTTGATGAATGATGTTCTTTATGAGTTTTTGGATGAGTTTGTGGTTGTCTATCTAGACGACATTGTTATCTTTAGCCGATGTATGGATGAGCATGTGGTGCACTTGGATAAGGTGTTGTGTAGACTAAAGGAACACGAACTGTTTGTGAAGAAGGAGAAATGTGAGTTTGCTTGTTCTGAGATCACATTCTTGGGACACTTGGTGAGTTTTGGGCAGGTTCAGATGGATTCGAAGAAGGTGCAGGCTATATGGGATTGGGCAGCCCCGTCGACGGTGCCTGAGCTGAAGTCATTTTTTGGGCTTGGCAAATTATTATCGTCGATTCATAGAGGGATACAGCAAGAAGGCAGCCCCTTTGTCGGATTTGTTGAAGAAAAATCGACGTTGGGACTGGTCTAGCGAATGCCAACTCGCATTCGACAAGCTGAGGAAGGCTGTAACGTCTGCTCCAGTGCTGAAACTGCCGGATTTTGAGAAAGCTTTTGAGGTACACACTGATGCTTCGGACAAGGCAGTAGGGGGTGTTCTAGTGTAGGAGGGTCATCCGTAGCTTTCGAGAGTCGAAAGCTAAGCGAGGTAGAACAGAGGTATTCCACGCATGAGAAAGAAATGGTAGTCGTGGTGCATTGTCTTGGCGTGTGGAGGGTGTATCTGTTGGGGCCGCAGTTTGTAGTGAAGACAGACAATTTGGCTAATACATTCTTCAAAACTCAGAAGAAGAGGACGAGAGCGCATGCTGGCTCTCTTGGCCGAAACCTATTACTGGCCAAAGATGGAGTTTGACGTGGAACTTTACGTCAAAACTTGCTTGGTGTGTCAGCAGGACAAGGTGTTGAGGCAGAAGGAAGCAGGGTTATTGCAGCCTTTGCCGATACCGGAAAGGCCTTGGGTTTCAGTTTTGATGGACTTTGTAGTGGGGTTTCCGAAAGTCGATGGCATGGACGCTGTTATGGTGGTCGTCGACAGGTTTTCGAAGTATGCTGTTTTCGTGGCTACACCATCTGTATGCACGGCTGAAGTTGCTGCTGGTTTGTTTTACAAATACGTAGTGAAGTACTTCAGAGTTCCTTCAGATGTGGTGAGTGATCGCGATGTGCGATTCACTGGACGATTCTGGACAATATTGTTTGGGTTGATGGGAACAAGGCTGAAGTTCTCGACAGCCAATCATCCGCAGACGGATGGACAAACGGAGAGGATTAATGCATTGTTGGAGGAGTATCTTCGACACTATGTGACGGCAACACAACGAAACTGGCTCGAGTTGCTTGATAGTGCACAGTTTACCTACAATCTCCACAAATCGTCAGCGACTGAGCTGAGTCCATTTGAGTTAGTTTTGGGGAGACAGCCCTAAACTCCAGCGGAGATAGCCATCCAGAAGACTGGGGGAAGAAGTCCAGCCGCGTATAGATTTGCGAAGGAGAGGCAGGAACTCTTCGAGCAAGCGCAAGACAGTTTGCAAAGGGCAGGCAAGCGTATGGTGAAATACGCTAACAAAAAACGGAGACCTCTGGAGTTTGATGTTGGCGACAGGGTGCTGTTGAAGTTGACTCCGCAGATATGGAAGAAGATTGTTGGGAGTAATCGGCACCGCGGATTAGTGCCAAGGTATGACGGGCCGTTTGAGGTGATGGGGAAAGTGGGCGCTGTTGCCTATAGGCTGAAGCTGCCTGAAAGGTTAAAAATTCATCCCACATTCCATGTTAGCTATCTAAAGCCTTTCCATGAAGATGTTGAGGATACGGAAAGGAGCACATCACTAAGGGCTCCACCTACAATTCAGAAGCAATTTGAGAGGGAAATCGTGAAGATTTTGGACCATAGAAGACTTGGTCAGCACAAGAAAAATCGACGGAACGAATTTCTTGTGAAATGGGCGGATGGTTAGGAGGTTTCGTGGGAGAAAGACACTGACTTGTGGCAGTTAGAAGACTTGGTGCAGGACTACCTTCGGACTGATCCGACGAGGGCGTCGGCTCCTTCTGGTGGGGGAGGTTTGTCACAGCCTTAGGCGCAGGGCGCGCCAACAAGTCGCTGCGAGGTATTACACAAGTGCAGGGGCAGCATGTGTACGCAGTGCAGATTGCGGCAGCGAGTATAACGGGTGCGTACGAACAACAGGTTCATGCTTCGCACCATGCTGGACTTAGATGATGGACTGTCTAAGTCAACTTGAGCTACACGTGAGGACTAGCAGCTTGAGAATTAGTTTGGGCAGTTTGGTTTGTTGGGTGGCAGACCAAGGAAATTACTTGGGAGCAGTTACAGAGCAGTTACGAGGGAGTGGGTTGTTTTTGAATGTGCTGTCCATAGTGGGGGAAATTGTCAAGGGGCAATTTTATTTGTAACTTCCATTGTGTTATGTGTAATACATAGGGCCTAAACAAGTGTAGCATGCAGATTCGGATTGGGCATAACACACATACATTGTTCTTATGTATTTCCTTGGTTGATGGAATTATAAAGGTTGGGTGATTTCCTGTAATTACTTGTATTGTGATTGTGTTGTGTTGATCAATAACTTGTGTTCTTTGTTGCCGAAATTGGGAAGAGTTGTGGAGAGAACCTCTGGGTGTGTGAAACACTTAGACTCTAGGCAAACACGAGTGAATTGGGAGGAAGGCAGAGTCTAGTAACGGGACTAGACTGCCGCGCTGGGATTGAAAGTGTGACGAAATTTTATCCCTGTGACAAGTGGTATGGTCCCTGGAGTAAAATTGGAGATTCTGGACAGAATTGAGGTTGAATTAGGGGCAAAATTTTAGTATTGTTATGAAATTATGAGGAGTTCAATTGGTCACTCAATTTGGTAAAATTACAATTTGACCCTAAAAATATGAGAAAAATTCAGAATGGTCCCTAGGTGAAATAATAGCATTTCAGATTGGTTTGATGGATAATTGAAGCTTATTTGATGAATTATTATCAATTTTATGAGTTATGTATATGGAATTAGATTTCGGAAGAAACCTTTGTTTTAGGTTTTTGCGAAAAATGGATAGTTTGATTCAAAAACACATAGGATTATGAGTTGAACTCTTAGACATGTTATTAAAGGTATTTTACTTCTTTTGAGTCATTTTTGAGTATATCTTCTTTTATATATTCAGATAATCCTGATATTCAACCCGCGGGACATCAGTAAGATTTCGTCAACATTGAGCTTCTGAACCTTGTTTGCTTTTAAGTTAGGTGAGTGGATAATATTTAATATGCATGAGAAATAGTATAAATATTTGAATTAGCTAGTATGAATTGGATTATGCTTTTTGATAATATATATACCTTGATTACTATTCTTGATACGATAAAGCATAATCAATTGTTGAATATACATTCTTGATATGAGCCTATATTTGTTTGTGAATTGATAGCTCCTCATTTGATTGATACCATGAGTTGAGCCTTGAGATATGAATATGTTTGTTTGATTATAAGATATAGCTATGGTATGCCAGTCAGAATACCCATGCTAACAGGGTAGTGTTAGCCTTTGTGCACATCGTATCTGAAACCCTAGTTGGTCGGGGGAGTCACCAACCTGTGTGGACTGATCATCCCACAGTACGGAGCCTTATGCTCATTGCATTTTGATTTTCTGACGAGTTTTACCTATTAAATTCTTGTTATGACCTATTTGAGAAACTCCTTGTAAGAACTTCGAGCCGATTTGATAATATACTTCTCTTTGTTGTATTATCTCGTATGTGTATATTAGATGTTATCTACTCACTGAGTTGTTGAACTCACCCCCTCATTATTTATTATTTTCAGGCTTGTAGCTTGGTAGCAGGTCATTTTTTTTGCGCTCTCAGAACCTGCTATTTTGGTTGTAGTCGACACTTTTGTTCATATGTCTAGTTAGTGCTCTACAATTATAATTGTATATAATCAACTCTTGTATGAAGACAATCGAATTATGTTATAAAGTTTACTTTGTTATTTCCGCTGCGTTGAACTCTGAATATGAATGATAAATTTGTGTGTAAGTTTGGGTTCGCATAGGTGTGGAACCTTGGAGGGGAACCATGCCTATGTGCCAGTCACGGATCCAGGAATCGGGTCATGACAAAGATGGTATCAGAGCTAAAAATAAAATGAATAAAAGTAAAAGAGTGTATGACAAAACTTGGTATTAGAGCTTAAAAATAAAAGCAAAAAGAAGGGTAGTAGTGACAAGACTTAGTATTAAAGCTTTTTATTCATGAAACAGTAATAAAGTTACTTTATAATATGTGGAGCATTAGGATCCGTATTGTCTTGTTTGTTATGCTTGAAATTCTGAACTCTCATCAAGCATGTCTTCTTGATCCATTTTGATATCCAAATAAGGAAATTTGAAACCCTAAATTCATCTACACGTGTGCAATTACAACTTTTGATGAAGTGCCTGAAGTGACAAAAAATCGTTTTGATGGACAAAATCTACTTGTAATCAGCTTGGTCAAAATTGTTTTGAAGAAAAGGATTTTTGCGGCAGAAGCAAAATCCTTTTTTAAGTTCAAATTATGAGGGATTTATCCAATCTTAAACCTAGATAAAGAAACAATGACTTTAGTTTTATGAAAATTCCTAATTGGTTTAAGAATCCTAACAATTTTAGCAGTAAAAGAGGGGGATGAGAAAAACAGAAAGCAACAAAGATAGGGTTTGAAAAAAAAACATTATTCTCTACTTTTGTCCAAAGAGGTATACACCATTTCCACGTGGGTCTAAAAAGGAGTAACAACAATTCTTAGTGTGGTAGTTCTGTGAGTAGTTGGAACCTTTAAGATCCCTGAAAGTGTAAGGTGTGTTTGTTTAAGAGTGCTATTTGTAAAAAAACATGGATATGATGACAAAATGCATGATCTTATTAAAAAGAGTGCTAATGTAACAAGGCAAATCTTGTGGCATCCTGAGTTGAATTACCATCAAGGTCAAAATAGATCAATATGTGGTCATGATCAAACAAAAGTAATTACTTTTTAAACACAATAAGAGTAGGCTCCATCTTCCAATTCTAGTAGACTTTCACTTCAGCTAATTTCAGCACAAAAGTTCTTGTGGGGTTGTGGGGGGGCTCATCAACGTTGTGGATAGAAAGCTACGGGAAATTTTTCTTTTCTTCTTGGTATTCAAGAGTGCTAATATGCATATCAGTTATGCCTTACTTGATTACCTTAATTGAATTGCGAAAAGATACTTGGAGTTGTGGGATGACAAGCTCTTCTTATTTTGACTATCTTCCTTCAATTTTTGCCATCCTTGCCTCTTTCCTAACTTGGGCTACTCATTTGTAAACCTCTCTTTTTGGCTTATACCCAAGCCCCGAACCTCTGATCCGCACATTTCAACTTCATTATATTAATTTTCTCTAGCATTCCACTTATGGGATCATACTGAAAGGGAATCCCATTCCTTAAAAAACACTTAGCAATTAGCAGTCATCTTTGCTGCTTTTGAAATTCTAGGTTTCCTTATTGTTGCACCCTTAGGAACCCATTCTGCATTCACTATTTCAAATACGTCAATGTTCCCTTCTCTATAGCTCTTTACTTTTACGAAGGGTACGACCACATTTCTAGTCATTGAAATTGTTTATTTAGCTTTCACAATAATCAACATTCCATTTATAATATATTTCAAGCATTGGTGTAGTGAAGAAGCCACCACTCTAGTTGCATGAATCCATGACCTTCCCAATAATATATTGTAGGATTGATGGATATCCATTACTTGCAATGTCACTAGGAACATTTGTGGTCCTACGTATAACTCCACTTCCAGAATCCCTACTGTTTGTCTTGGTGATCCATCATATGCTATCGTCATTATGGTACTTGGCTTCATGTGTAATTCATCAATGAAATTTCTTTCAACATATGCCTTGGTAACACACTCAATACAGAGCCATTATCAATTAATAGTTTTTCAACCAAAACATCCTTACATCATCCCGTGATGTATAATGGCTTATTATACCTAGTACAATCAGACTCAATTCATCTTCAGTAAAGTACATGTAATTTGAAGCCTGTATTATCCCCACTAAGTGTTCCATGGTCTCTTGGTTGATGTCATGGGGATACATAGACCTCATTTATCACTTTTTGCAAAGCCTTTCGATGAGGTTTGGAATTTAATATAAAGAAAAACAATGATATCTTAGCAAGAGTTCTATTGAGTTGTTCCACAACACTGTATTTATTGTGCTTCATCAAATTTAAGAATTCATTGGTTTCCTCTTCTATGACAAGTTTATTTATTTCTTCGGTCGTGTCATTCACTTCCTTCCCTTTTACCTTTTTAACTCCGCTAGGGTAAAACATCTATCACTTCGGGTCAAGCCTCAAATTTCTGGTAGAAAGACAAGTGGTTGTCTTGTGCTCCGAGATGAATGCCCATAGTTGTATGGTATGACATTATAGTCTTCTTTATGTATAGTTGTAGGTTTGGACAAAACTAGTTTGGATGACCGTTCTAGGATGAACTAAACCCGACATACTTCTTTACCCGACATCTTTATCATGAACACTTCATCATCCATCATTGTCTCTACCTAAGCAGTCCTCTATTTATCATTTGCATTACATTTTTATGGAAGCCTTTGCATTGACTAATAGAGTGACCTTTTTGGTTATGGTGCTTGCAACATCTCATGACATCATATTTTGCTCTTATTAGCATTTGATAAATTCTTTCTATTGGCACCTTTAAGCTTTTTGGATACTCGACATCCAATATATTCACTGATCCACTACCCAAAGCATGACTAGGTAGTGGGTTGGTGCTTACATTTGGGGGCTCTTCAAATGTTATTTGTCCAGCTTTTATTAATTGGAGGAGTTTCCTTTTGAAAGTATTGCATGTTTGGTTATTGTGTCCTGCAATTCTTGTGTGGTATTCATAAGTAGGATCTGGCTTATACCAATTAGGATAAGACAGTTGTAATGGTGGCAACGGTATAGGAGCTACTTGTCCAATACTTAATAGCTTAAGATAGACTTCATTCAAGGTTAGTGGCAATAAGGGTAATTATTCTTGAATTTTTTGGTAACTCTTTTTTGGAAACTTTCAGTTTGTTTTTTTGGTAAGTTTTCAGTTTGGTTCTGAGGTCTCTTGGTAGATAATGGAGAGTTGAAGTTAATATTGAAAATTTGAGATGGGTGTTATATTTTTGAAATTAGGTATTCTTGCTCTTATAACCTCCTTCAATGTGATTAATCTTTTTTTTCTTTCCACCAAAGCCTTTTTTTTCCATTGGTGCAGAGATTCTTCCACTTTTTATTCCTTATTCTATGCACCCTATCATGACCATGACATCCATAAATTGTTGTGCTGATCTTCTCATCACATGCTCGTAGTATGACGCTCTAAGTGTGTTGGTGAATAGAGTAACCATCTCTATGTCTAAAAGGGGAGGGTGTACTTGTACGATCAAGTCTCTCCATCTTTAAGCATATTTTCTTATGCTTTCTTTTTCTCTTTTTTGCAGGTTGGACATACTAGTCCTATCAGGAGCCATGTCATATTAAACTTGTATTGTTTAACAAAAGCATTCACTAGGTCTTTCTAATTGCAAACTCTAGTGTTATCAAGCCTCATGTACAACTTAAAATTTCCCCACTCAAACCATCTTGAAAAAAATGCATTAGTAACTTCTCATCATGCACCACTTCCACCACTTCCACCATTTTGTTATAGTATGATTTCAAATGAGTGATGGGGCATTGTTCCCTACTATATTTAATGAACTCAGGAACACGAAACATTTTTGGCACTACCACATTTGGTACTAAACACATTTTTGTGGCTTTCACCACATCATACAAATTTGCCCCTTCAATGACCCTTATTTTGGCTTCCAATGCTGTCATTTTGTCTGATCAATGTTGTCATATGATCGTATCTTATGGGATTCATTTATAAATGCTTCAATAATAGGTGTTGGTACAAGTGTTGATGTTGCGGATTGAATAAAAGTAGGATTTTGTTGAGGATGCTGAACTCTTTCTCCAATTATCTCTTGAGGGTGGTTCACCACTTGTGTTTGAGCAACTACTGCGGGTATAGTTGAAGGATCCTCACCAGAAGCATTTCTCAATGCCCGCTCAAGTAAGCTGGCAATATGAGCTACACTTTCTTTCAAAGCATCCAACTCTCCTTGAAAGTAAGCATCTTGATGTGCACGTTCTTTGTCCTCCATATTTCTTTGGCGGAGTTGAGTGTTGTAAACTTTGTTGATTGAAGCCTTTCGGGGACCTTTATTTCAACCTATTGATGATATGCATGTTATTTACAATGGATGAATGTATGTTTGATTATTTCTAAAAAACCAATCCATGACTTTCTTATTGGGTAGAATCCGTAGTTTGTTAAATTTGGAGTTTTATCCAAATATTTAGATTAATTGAATTACATACACCTACCAAAAGAGTGGATCTTGTCCCATTTCATTCATCAAAATAAGTCATACAAATACATTTACTTGAATGTTACTCCTCTATTAGCTACAATCGTGACAAAAGAGAAGAGTTCATTCAAGTATTCTTCATATTTATGGAATACAGTGTTATCTTGAAGTAATGTTCCATTATAAGTAGCCAACGATTTGTTGTTTCTTTCCAGCATTTGAACCATCTTCTCTTACTACTGGATCTGACTTTTAGCCTTTTGTGATTCCCTTATCTCTATATCGAGCCCTACTATTTTGGTGTTTAACCGAACTTCAATATTGCTGGTGTATTCTTGTCGTTCTTTAAATTGCTCTTACACCCTTTTTAGTTCCTCTTCCTGAGTTTCAAGTTTAGCTTGCATAATAGAAGCTTGTTGTTTCAAGGCATTTATTTTGTCTAAGTACCTTCTCATATCTGATTGAGCCACCTTTCTTACTTCCATCTCATTTTCAGCATAAACTTGGTATCAGGCTCTCAAATCTTTTTCCTCTTCAATGGAAAAACTAGCCACCCTTCTTTTTTCTTTCTCAGCTTCCCATTTCATCTTATAGGGAACCCTTTCTCTTTTCATTAAGGCCATTAATTCTTGGTCTGCATGTTCCTTACTTTCGAAGGTCTTCTTTAAAGTGACCAATTCCTTTTCCATTTTTATATGCTTATTCACCAAGTCATCGTATTGGGAACTCCTTTCTTCTAGTTGGCTCTTTCCCTATATCAACTCATTAATCTGCTTATCTTTTCCTGTCAATTATTGATTCAAAGAAGCCCTCATTTGTTCTTCTTTTAGGAGATGTTCTTCGAGGAATATTTGATGACTTTTGTTGCTACTGAGCTCAATCCTTAATTTATCCAATTTTTCTTGCAAGTCTCCTTCGACAACTCTCTTTCTTTTAGCCCTGGTGATAATGGGTGACTTATCTTGCATTTAGTTTTGCTTTACTACACTCTGGAATGTCATAACTCTTCCATACTGAATAAATAGGACTAAATGAGAACTTTATTTGGTGGATTCCTTGCCAATTAGAACAAGTTGTTCTTAGTCTCTCCTAAAACTTCAAGCTCAACCAATGAATTAATTTCTCTAAATGAACCAGTGTATTCGGCCAGCCCCTAGTCCTTGGTACATATTGTGTCCCTTCAAACTGTGTGGTTACTAATGAGAGTGATTAACTAATATACCTAGTTAAGCCAATCAGCGGGACCCATGCTTTATTACGACAACTTATGAGGTAAGTTGAACCATTTACTAAAGGGGCCTTCCATATGAAATTACTTTTAGGGAGTTCCTGATATTTCTTCAACCAGGCCTTTTCATCTAGGTCCCTCCATCATTCATTTAGGACAATCACAAGAGGTCTCATGTTAAACAACCAAAAATTATTGAAAACTTCTCTTGGAGTTTCCAAATGACTGTAGATCAGCATAAATAATAAAGGAATGCAACACTGCATTGCTCCTTTCCCATGTAATCTACAATGGTTCAGAGACACGAAGGTCTCAACTAATATAGTTGAAATGGAATTATTCTTTACTTACTCATATTCAATGAAGGCACTGACAATTTCCATACTAATAATCCTAATGGCATCCAAAGAGAATAATACTAAACCAAAAATGGTAAAATCCACTTATCGATATATCTCTTCTCTAAGCCTCCCTTTATCTTTATCCATTCTCAACTTGCTCTCAATCATCTTCCACTTGAAACCTCTAGTAGCTGTCCTGTATTGTTCTATTTGATCTAAGCAAAACAGCTTGGTGACCTCTGAAGTTGTATTCTCAATCCTCTATCTGAAATAAACTCGGTGAGGGTTATGAGAAAAATTCAGAATTTGAGCATACTCTTCAATGGTAGGGGTCATGTCAACATCACCAAAGGTGAAGCATCTATAACTGGGATCCCAAAAATATATAAGGGCTTTGACTTCTGATATATGAATTGATGAGCAATTCTTCCATATTTTCTTTCAAACAGTGTCTCATCTATATACTCTAGGATTGTCATAAGCTTCTTTATATTTTCTATGGAGCAGTGTACTATGGTTATGTGTGGTAATTCATTAACCTTAGTCCTTGAGCAATCTCCTTCAATTAATTGCATCATCTCAAATTTTCCCCTTATTCCAAAAAGGTCATGGAAGTCATGGTCTTTGTTTGATAAATTCTACAATGCAAAGTCTCACTATTGCAAAGTTAATTAGCAAGCTGCATATCCAGGAGCAAAGAGTACAAATGAGGGATGATGAAACTATTGAAGGAGCATTCAAAGCAAGCTGTAAAGGGAAAAGAAATAAAATTTTTCTGAAGAGAAATTTCAACAATGGTAAAACAATCTTTTCAAAAAATAAAACAATTGCACCTGCTAGCAGACAATTTTTTTTCCCTTGTTCTTATTGTGAAAGAACAAATTATGCTAAAGTTGATTGCTAGTTTAAAGGGAAGACTCTCCTTCATTGTGATTACTGCAAGAAGATTGGCCACAGTGAGAAATTTTGCAGGTTGAAGAAGAAACAGTTGCAACTACAGCAGCAAGCCAACGTTTCTGAATCGCAAGACTCTTCTATTGCAGAAATTTTAGCCTCATTTTTTTCTGGAATTGACATCATAAGCTTTTCTACTACCTTATGATCCTCAAATATGTCCCCAATGAGGATAAAACTCTTTATATAAGGATTACAAGGACATGCAATTGAAATAAACTAGGACTCTCTACACATGAGAGATTATTGCTTAATAGGTTTACACTAAACCTGTTAAGAATAGTAAAATACTGAAATTACGTAAGCTACTGAAACTAAAACACAAACTTTGCCTAATCTTCTTATCTTCAAGGCTAATCTAATTAAAATATAATAGATGTATACTGATCTTCTATCCAAAACAGCCTTTCCACCAGAGAATTTTTTTAGAATCAGGAAGACAAAACTACTGCAGCAGCCACAATGCCAACCACGATGCCATCAGATGTACCAGTACTACTGCTTTTTTCTGAAGGAGGTTTAAAATCTGCAGGAAGCAAAGAATTTATAACAGA
Source organism: Salix brachista (assembly GCA_009078335.1). Classification (NCBI taxonomy): domain Eukaryota; kingdom Viridiplantae; phylum Streptophyta; class Magnoliopsida; order Malpighiales; family Salicaceae; genus Salix; species Salix brachista. The sequence continues at coordinate 29,585,302 of CM018587.1, forward strand.
ACGACATAACATCACATTGTAAGTCAAATTGGTTAGGCAATACATTATTCGTATAAAAGTGAAGAAACTGTATAATAAATAAGAGTAGAAAATGAGATCCAATCTGCATTGATGGTTTTGTGCTATATGAACAGAATCCTGATGATTAAGTTCATAAAATTTCGTCAACTTACCAGGTGTCACAGAAATAGCCGATATGAGAGGTCCATAGACTCCTCTAACAGGCAGTCCAGTTGTCCCTTTTCCAACCCAATAAAAGCGTATCTCCAATGCACCTCCAGTTACAATAGCAGTAAAGTTTTTTATAATTGCCTTACCAATACCGCCTGCTTCATCCTGGATACTGAAATTCTTTTGTACAAGCTTCCCCTACATTTTTGCTGTCAGATTGGTATTAATAAAACTGAAAGAAAATAAATTTTGTATGTTCATTCAGACCTTTAATACTGAATGACAGAATAAAATTTTGATCAGTCACCTGAATATGGATATCAAAAAAAGGCCTGCCAAAGCTTAAGCTATTAAGTGAGGTCCCACAATATAATTTATATTATTCTCTAACACCCCCCCTCAAGTGAAAGCCCTTTGGACTTGAAATTTGCATAGGCCCACAATACCTTGTGCTTGGTTTTTTTTATCAAATAGAATAAGAGTTAGTGTTAGAGAATAATATAAATCATATTTCTGAGGCCTCACCTATCAGCTTAAGCTTTTTGGTGAGATGGTTCCTTAACAAAAGGAAACTTTGTAGTTCCCACTTTCCATATAGAGACCATAATAAGTCAGAGAGACTGGAGACAGGCGTGCATCCATGTAAAGTGATGAAGTATTTGCAGATAGTTTGGTTGCATTCGTCCATATGTAGGAATCTGGATTCCTATCATCGTCCATGAAGTGACCAGTGGTACTAACTGCCCAGTTACTTCTCTGGTAGAATCTTGATGATCCATCTGGATCTGTATCATCTTCGTATAAGTTCCCTTCAATAGTTGCTGCATTTCCTCTACAATTTATGTGGAAGGAATAGAATTATGTTTCCAAAGAAAAAACATATCAATCATTCTCATGCAATTATATTCCTTCATAATGACAAGAACCATGACATCATAGTACACTCGATCTTTAACTTCCGGAACAAGACTGCTGGTTTATAGATATTTGGTATGCAAAAGAAACAAATAATTTATAGTTAAAAACAAACTTGTTTGAGGTTAGATGCCTACAACATCAAAGCAAAAACAATGATGGAATATCATTCTAACAGGTTTTTTTCAGCAAAGCTCTTACAAGATGTAATTAACTACGAGCAGCTTATAATTGCATAAAACAATCAGGATAGCACACAAACTTGTAGCGAAAGGTCTTACAATTTTTCCAGGCGAGACAAATTTCCAGGTTCCGGTGTCAAAACTCCTGAAAACTGATTAAACTCGACTGTGCTGCATGATTATTTCACTCAAAACATTACATCCACCGAAATAGTACCTGGAAAATAAATTAAAGGAGAAAAGGATCGTTCTTATTTATCTTACAAATACAAGAGTGCTGATGTTTCCAATTTCTTTGGGGATTGGACCGGTAAATCGATTTCCTATAATAGAACTGCATATGATATAATATAAACTCAATTTTTAGTTAACTTCATGTGTAACTAAATTACTATTCAAGAATTCATACATGTATATTGAGAGAAAAAAGTAGCGTACATGGTAGTCATTTGCGTGGCACCCCATTCTCGAGGGATGCTACCGTTGAGGTAGTTCTGTGAGAAGTCACTATAAGTGTTGCAGACATGTGTTCATACATGTAAGTTATGAAATATTTTGGTAAAGAATTTAAGAGGCAGTGCTTACATTACTTGGAGGTAAGGGAACCTGCTGAAATCCGGTGGAAGACTGCCTTGAAGATTCTGGGTCTTCAGAACTCTGTGCTTCAACAAATTATATAATGAATTTAAGCTTTATTTAAAGTAATTAAAAAAATTCTACATTGATACAAATTATTTAATATGTACATTATTGCAAATTTATAGTACTCGACATGTAGAACACACACAAACATATGTATTACGCGGTTATTAAACTGATTCAAAACTTAATTAATCCATCTCTTGATCTAAGCTGGACCTCAAAAAAAGAATTAATCTAGAATTTTACTTGTTTATCTGAATACATAAAATATATTTTTTGAGAAGTGAAGTTTACACGAATTAAAAAAAAAAAATAGTGCAAGGAAGATGTAGCAAAATAAATTCCTATTTTGTTCCTTTTTAATACATTGTCGGGTTTATAAAACCCAATGGGGTCCGTTGTCACGTGCATATTTAAAAAGGTGCTGGGTTTTTCATAAATAATATTTTTTATATTTTTTAAAGGAAGTGTTTAGTCTCACTTGTCCCATGTGTGGTCGAAACGTAAACACGAGCCCTGTCCTTGACCATGTCAACAGTTTCACTAGCTGTACCCAGAACGTAGTCGTGGGAGATATTTAAATCATGAGTCAGTATAATAAAGTTCTTGTCCTTGTCTTGACAAAAAGTTTCTAAATTCTAGTGATCATCAAGCCAAAGGTTTAGATTTGGGAATCTCGTGCGTTGATATAGTTTTTGTTTAAAAATATATCAAAATAATGTTATTTTATTTTTAAAAAATTATTTTTAATATTAGCACAAAAAAATAATCTAAAAATACTATTTTTTTAATTTAAAATAAATTATTATTTTTTAAATATTTATGAAACACAATGTGAAATATATCTTCATCATATTACATAAAATAAACACTCAAACAAACCTAGCCTGATAATTATTACTTCTTAAGAATGAATAATGAGAAATAATTTGTATAAAATGAGAAAAAAATAACCCAATTATATAGATTCAAATATTTTTAAGTATACATTTGCAATTGTTTTGATTGAAGTTATTTTTAAAGTATTTTTTATTTTTTTTAAATATTTTTAACCTCATCATGTTAAAATTATTTAATAACACAAAAATAAAATTTAATATTAAAATGATTTAAGAAAAGAAAAATAAAATTTAAAATTGAAGAGATCATATAACATATAATATATGCCATCATAAGTGTTGTCATGTACACCTAAAAGTCAACATTTGCCCATAGGTACGACTGCAATCTAATCCACATCAATAGCTGTGACAGAAAAATAAAAACATGTAAACAAACAAACCAACCATAATTCATTACTACACAACTTGGCCACTGGGCCTTCGTCTACGCGGTCCTCTTCTTTGTCGTGTCAGCTTTTTTAAAAAACAAAATTAAGTTATTAAATTAAATGCACTTCTTAAATTAATAGAGTTTGGCCAGGGATAATTTGAGAAGGTGCAGTTGCAGGATACGGCCTTTTCATTCCCTTCCACTGCATGTGGATTAGCCCAACCCCATTGACCACCGCAAGGATCGGCACTGAAATTCCAATCTGTCTTGCCCAACGTCTTTGCTATGTCACGTAGAGCTTTAACTGTAGATTTTTAATATAACCATATTTAATAAACATTAAACTATATTCCAGAATAATGATATGTGATTGAATCGAAGAGCTTCATCTGCATAGCTATGGTTGTTGGGAAAACATACAGCCCAAAGAAAATATTGAGATGACAACATATCAGTTTGATTTAGGTAAACCTGAGATAACATTTTAAATCTATCACCTAGGTAATGAGACCATAACAACCCTAAATAAACCAAATCAAAACAAATTATAAAAGCTTAATTAGCAATAAACTTATTATTAAATGATGAAAATGAAAAAAAAATCTAATCTAAAAAAAAGACAAAAAAATAACCTTTTAAAAATGTAAATTTAGAAAATGATAAAGTTTAAAGACAAATAATTTAATGCAAAATAATGAAATTGGAAGAAAAAAAGGTCATAAAAAAGAGGGGGGGAAATTTAAATCAACTCGGGTTAACTTAACTAATAAACTATATATAGCAAAAGATTTGGATATAAAAAAACAGACCTTCAAAAAAAGAGTCTAACAAAAAATTCCAAGTTATATAAATAAACCATTGTGAATAAAAATTCAAGCAGTTAGAATGACCAACCTACTATTGAAATTATAAAACAAAAAAATAACAAAACTAGGGTAAATAATTTAATATAAAATTTAAAATTGTGGAGAAAAGAAATTCCAAGGTGAGGAGGAGAAAATTGCATAGAACTTTTCAATTTCTCGGAATAAGATGTTATATCAACTTATAGCTATAAATTGTTAGCATATTCAAATGATCTTGTATGATTTCTTAATTCATTCTTATTGCTCTATAATTTTCTTTATGTTTAATACACTAATAAAAACGTCATTAAATATTTTTTAACAATAGAAAGGTGTGGTACGGAATACGTTTTAGTCAATTTACATGCAAAGAAAGTAGTGTATTTGATTTTACGGTTTGAATTAAATAAAAAAGAAAAAAACTAATCTCTTTAACCTTCGCCTTCGAGTCGTCATTGATTTTTCTCCGGCTGCCACAAAGGACTTTCCGGTGGCAACAATTTCCATAAGAAGACGAGCAAATTAGAGCAAACCGTGTTACGACGAAAGTCTTTAAAATCCCCTTTTAAAAAAGTTTAAGAAAAGGTGTGGGATTGATAAATTTAAAAAATGTAAAAACAAAGTTTATCCTTTTGTTTAGAGTCGGCATTGATTTTTCTTCAGTTGCCACAGATGACTTTCCGACGTCATTGTCCTCATGTAGCATGTGGCAACGACAGTTTTTCCCGTGATTCCCGTTCTGCCATTAATAAAGGAATATCTTGTGTCATTCCTCCTCTATTTTAATTGGATTTTTAGTATTTTTTTTTTAATATTTTTTTTGGTATTGTTTCTTTTTGTATGTTTAAAGTTGGTGACATGGCAGATGGTGCCATTTGAGAAGGTGCAGTTGCAGGATACGGCATTTTCACTCCCTTCCACTGCATGTGGATTAGCCCAACCCCATTGACCACCGCAAGGATCGGCACTGAAATTCCAATCTGTCTTGCCCAACGTCTTTGCTATGTCACGTAGAGCTTTAACTGTAGATTTTTAAAATAACCATATTTAATAAACATTAAACTATATTCCAGAATAATGATATGTGATTGAATCGAAGAGCTTCATCTGCATAGCTATGATTGTTGGGAAAACATACAGCCCAAAGAAAAAAAAGAAAAGAAAAACTCTAAAATCATCCCAATCTTGCGTTGAACATACCTTCATCAGCGGGCAAAACAGCAGCCCCAAAAGCATATGTTGCGAGGCCAAACGCAATGAGTGAAGCAAAAAGAAGCCTCGAGAAGGACATGATAATTATTATTTGAACTATAATGGAGCTAATCTTGATACAAATATGGGAATGATTTGCAGTGGGAAATGATATTGGAAAGTCTTGTGTGGAGTGTGAAAGAAAGGAAGAACGAGAGATATGAATAAAATATGAAGTATAAAAACATAACAAAACCACGAATAAAAATATGGTTTTTTTAATAATTTAAATTTATTTCATTATTATATGAAAAGGAGAATAACTTTCATGTGATAACCCAATACTATTAAAAAATAATATAAATTATATTTTTGGATCTTATCTAAATAACTTCAGTTTTTAGGAGGAATGATTATTTAACATGATGTCAAAATCTTATTGATTCAACGATTGCGAGTTCGAATCTTACCACTCTCATTCTATTTAATAAAAATCAAGCACAAGATAATGTGAATCTTTGTACAAGTTTCAAGTCCAAAAGACTTTTACTTGAGGATGTATGTTGTTAAAGAATAATATAATCATATTCTGGAACCTCAGCTAAATAGTTTGAACTTTTAATTGAGATGGTTAATTAACAAATGCCATATAAACTTAAAAAGAAAAAAATGCACAAAATAAATGAATTATAAATATATTAACGACTTTACAGAATTAAATTTATGGATAGCGAGGATGCCCAATGACTCTAATAAAAACATCATTAAATTACTATATATATAAAAGGCGTGGGGTTTTAACTGTGCACCCACGCACTGTGCACACAGACACAGTGCACTGTGGATTGCAATAGTTTTTTTTTTTTTTTTTTTTTTTTTTGCTTTTTTTTTTGTTTTCTGCTTACGTTTTTTTTCTCTTTTTTTCCTGCTTTTTTTATTTTATTTTATGATTACACTCCTCTTTTTTTTTTCGTTTCTTCTTTCTTTTTTTTTTTGCTTTTTTTTTTCCTAATTATTCTTTTTCTTCTTTTTTTCCTCCGTTTTTTGCTTCTTCTTTTTTTGCCCTTTTTTTGTATTTTTTCCTTATTATTTTTTTTTTTCATTTTTTTCTTATTATATATTTTTTTCTTTTTCTACTTATATATTTTTTTTGTTTTTTGTTTTTTAATAATCGGGGTGTCCGAGCTCGCTTAAATGCACCACGATTAATCTCCATATCCAAATTTTTTTGATAACCAGGGTATCCAGGCCAACTTATGCATACCACGACAATCCCCGGACCCACATTTTATTTTCTAAAGTGGTTTCCTGCTGGTACATTTTTTTTTCTTTTTTTTATACTTTTGTTTTATTCACTTATATATTTTTTTTATAACCGGGATCTCCGACCAGTTTAAGCACACCACGACTAATTCTTGGGCCGAATTTTTTTTAAAATAATATGGATTGCTACAGTGCTTTCACGCTTATACTTTTTTTTTGTTTTCTTTCGCTTATATATTTTTTTTTGTAACCATGGTCTCTCAGCCAGCTTAAGCTCTTTTTTTCACTTATACATTTTTTTTCACTTATATATTTTTTTTATAACCACGATCTCCGGGCCAGCTCAAGTGCACCACCACTACTTCTCGGACCAAATCTGTTTTTTTGATAATCGGGGTGTCCAGGCCAGTGTGGACACACCATGACTAATCTCCGAACCAATTTATTATTATTTTTTATTTTTTTTCCTTATACGTTTTTTTGTTCACTTTTATTTTTATTTGTTCTTTGGATTAGATGATTTTTATGATTTTATTATTTGCGCAATAATAATGATAATTTTAGTGATTATTTTTTTATAAAAATCTTTTGATTTTTTTTAAAGATTTTCCTGAAATTTTAATTTATATCGGTGATCATTTTAAAAGTAATATTACTCTATTTTTCCCTTTATTCGTTTTTTGTTTTGTTTTCTTTTTCTTTATTTGTTCTTTAGATTATATGATTTTTATGATTTTATTATTTATGCAATAATAATGATAATTTTAGTTATTGTTTTTTTATAAAAATCTTTTGCTTTTTTTATATTTTTCATGGCAATTTAATTATTTTAATTGTTTTGGCAGTAATGTTAGTAATAATTTTAGCTTTAATAGCAATGATAATGGCAATAACATCAGGATGAATTTTCAATCTATGTTTTCGTCTTTTTGTTGATAGAAAATTAACAACTTATTTTTTTTATTTGATTATTGTAGGTATTTTCATAATTTATATTTTATTTTTGTTTGATTTAAATTGAATTATAAAATGAACTAATCTTAATACAGTGAACTTAATAATTCAGATATCCGAGTTTTCTTGCTTTTTTAATGATGATGATAAATTTATGCTGGTTATTTCGTTTGAAACTACTAAACAGATAAATTTATATCGATTTTAAATTCATATATTTTATAGAAAACTTGCACTTGACATGAATTCTGCACAGATTTTTTATTTTAGCTAAATTTATATTATAATAAAAAAATACACACAATTAATAGTTTTTTACATTGAAAAAAATATTGTGCCGCCCGCGGCGAAGCGCGGGGGCATTGTCTAGTAGAAGGTAAACAATTACGAGAAAAAAAGTAAAACTTCCTTTTTTAAAAAAAAAACCAAAAAAAAAAAGCAAGCAAATCCTCTTTCGAAACCCGACTTAATTTATAAAACTTGTTACTCATTAAATCATGGATTTTATTTATTAAATTATTGAAAGAATATTAATAAGAAAACTTTCTAAAACAAAAAAAAATACAGATAAAATCTAAGAGAAAAAAACCTAAAAAGGATGGAATTTAAAAAAAATAAATTAAAAGAATCAGTATTAACTTTGAAAGACTAAAAAATCATATGGTGAAATTAAAAAACAATATATAATTTGATAGATTATTTATATATTAAGAAATTGTAGGTGTGATATTGAAAAATATTGGCTAACTCAATATAATAAAATCGCAAAAATTAAAATAAAATAAAATAAACAAGAAAAACTTTAGCTTAAAAATATAAAACACCAAGTAAACTTGAGCAAATCTCCTAATCCTACTCTAATCTCTAAAACTCGTTTTTGTTAAGAAAAGGTGTGGGATTGATAAGTTTATATGATGAAAAAACAAAGTCATCCTTTTCTTTCGAGTCGTCATTGATTTTTCTCCAGCTCCCACGTACAGAGGACTTTCCGACGTCATTATCCTCATTCAGCTCTCACTCTCTTCCAATCGCTCTATAAAAGACGTTCATGTTTCGCCAACCACCGGCAACAATTTCCACAAGCTAATTAAAGCAATCCGTGTTGCTGTTGATCATCTTTCAAATCGCTTTTTTTCTTTCCCTCAAGCAATCCAACTCTCATTATTGAAAAGAAGACACAGAAACACTGTTTCTGTCGTTGAACGACTACTAGTCTGCTGTTCTTCGAATCGTCATTCCAAGATTTTCCCAGAAAATACAGCAAGAGAAGGAGTCGTGCTTTGCATATGCTTGAACATGGCGTTGTGGCCATCACTACATTCGAAGACTTTATCTGTTTTGATTTTTGGATTTGTGGCGCTGAATTGCTTTGCTGGGGACAGATTTGCTCAAGGAGTCACTCCACTCTTGCCACTCGATGAAGGTCCGTCCGTACTCCTAACAATTCAATAATCTCACCTTTTTCTTTAGAGTGATTGGAACTTCCTTTTTTCTTGGAAAATAACTTACATAAATTATTAAATAACACTTTGGCTCAAAGTTTTTATTTATCAGAAATCTAAATAAATAAGATATATTTATTAATTATATTTTATAAAATAAAAATTATTTTCATGAAAACTTATAAATATACATAAGAAATAATAATAAAAATATATATTTTTCAATTTGTTTTTATTTTTCCCTCTATTTCTTTCATCTTAAACCAACGTTGATGTGTGTGTATATATATATATATATATATTAGTTTTGTTAGAGAATAATATAAATCATATTATGCAGCATCATCTAACAGCTTAAGCTTTTAGGTTAGATGGTTCCTTAACATGATATTAGAGTCTTGTTGACCTAGTGGTCACGAGTTCGAATTTCACCACTCTCATTCTATTTGATAAAAATCAAGCATAAGGTAGAGTGAGTCTGTGCAAGTTTTAAGCCCAAAGGGTTTTCACTTGAGGGGGGTGTTAGACAATAATATAAATCATATTCTGTGATCTCATCTAACAACTTAAGCTTTTAAGTGAGATGGTTACTTAACAAGTTTGACTTGTTATCCATGTAGTAGTTTGTATAAAATCAAAGATTGACTTGTTAGATTAAGCTTCTAGGTGGGATGATTCTTTAACAAATTTGACCTGTTATCCATGTAACAGTTTGTATAAAATCAAAGATTAAGTAAGCATAGAGTTATTGACGATCTCTAATTACAGTTAAGCAAATCAAAATGAAGAATAGTGTTCATTGTAGAGAGAAAGAATGAAGATTAGTCTATTAATTCTGTTCCAAGTTGGCTTGAAATATTCTATCTGAAACTATATATCAACAATTATTTGAAGGTTGAAAATGACTAAATATTCATATTGTGATGCTTTATTGCAAAGTGTTTTTTGTGAGTACTGATGATGATAATAATAATGATAATAATAATAATAATATATGGTATGTCGACGTCATCAAAGCAATTATTGCTTGATATTGCAACTTTTCGATAATGCTAAGTGACCTTATGAAAATAGACAATTTATGAAAGGTATTATTACTTGGATTATATACTAAATGACTCCCTCTTAATATATAAGATAAGAAAATAAATATTTACAGTAGAAGGACATAATATTAAAAAAATGATCGCAATAATTTTTCTAAAAGAAACAAACAATGTATTTAAATTCATAGTTTATTAAACATAAAAGGATGAAATAAAATAAACAACAAAACCTAAAAAAATAAATCATAAAATTGAAATAACCTGATAGAAAAAATATTTTTTTTTATAAAACCTATTTTTTCTTAAAAAAATCAATATGAGTTTAACTTCTTATACTCATGACCCAAATAATTAGACTTGAAGCATTCTATCACAAAGCTAAAAAGAGGATAAGTAAAAAAAAAAATAATATCAACAAATGATAACTTTTTAAACCCATAATTTAGGGCATTAGACTAGAAGCATCATATCTAGAAAAACTAAGAAATGTGATTCCAAACCAATTAAATACTGAAGGAGTAACTTGGAAAATAATTGTTAATTACACAAAAAGATCCCAAACAAAAAAATGATAATTAAAAGAATGAAGATAAAAAATTGAAATACAAAATAAAATATTTTTTTATTGAAGGGTGTGATTAAACAAAAATAAATTAATAGCATTTTGGCTACCTAAACATGCATCTTGTCATCCTAACAGGTCATGATAACGCATAACAAAACAATTGGATAAAAAACAAACAAAAAAACACATCAGAATACCGGATTTAAACCAATGGTAGTGAAACTTAAAACAATGAAACATAACATATCTTGTGTTCGTGCAACCTAAATTCAAAAATTGTTTTTTTAAGTCTTTTTGTGCACGAACAAACTTAGCTATGATGAGGATGAACATCCAATCATGAGCTAAGCATGACTTATGTCCAAATATCAAACTAAAACAAAAATATGAACAAAAATATATACTTAAACAACAATGATTGAACAACAATACAAGAATTAAACAAAAGGTAAATAAAACTTTGAGAGTAACAAACATAAAGCCATAAAAACAAACACAAACAACATTTTTCTAATGCTTTCCAACATAAAGCATCAAAAGCAATGCATAACAAGGCAAAATACAATGAAAAGGCCTGCCATTGATTAGAACAATACCTAAAAAACACTATTTTTTATTTGCTTTTTCTTTTTTGTTGCTGCCTCCCCCTCCTCTCAAACGTGCTTGAGGAGCGGGGTATTTATAGAGATTTTCTAAGATCTTGGGATGTTTTGAATCCAAATCTGATCAATTGATCTTGATGCATGCTATTTGATATAAAGCAAATGGAGTGTTTCAAAGTATAACCAAGTGAAGAGCACATTGGTCTTTACGTAGGAGTTCCACCATCGAGGCTGATCGAGTGGCCTACTTTTAAGGTGTTGTCAGAGAAAGTATGATGTTGTTGTCATTGAAAACCATCACAACTTGATATAAGAGACACATATTTGTCATTTGAATCCATTCTAGCTTAATTTTAAGGTTTGTAACTCCATACTCATGCATTTAAAGTTGCTAACTCGATCAGCCAAAACAACCAAAACAAAGTCTTAATGACATATCATCCACCTTTCTTCTTTACATCCGAATGACTCATCGTCTATGGGGATTAGGGTTTTTAGATTGAGATACTGGATAATTTCAATGAAGTCCTTACTTTTAAACTTTTTTTTTTTCTGATGACACTCCTAATTACGTCTAAACTTTCAATTACTTTCAATTTTACCCTTGTCAAACTAAAATTTCAACTCGTAAGTTGGCCTCCATTTTCATTATAGTTCTTAGTTATGAATTTGTACAATTTGAACTTTATTGACCAACAAACTTTTAATTTCTTTGATTTGGTCCATGGTTCATATTAAATATGGCCCCTATGTTTACATGCCTTTTCCAGCTTGGTCCTTGGTTTTTGAATTGTGCAATTTGGCCCTCAATTGGCCAACAAACTTCTAATTTTATGCAATTAAGACTAAATCTTTTTTAAAATTACAAATTAAACCCCAAATTTGAATTTCTTGCAATTCAAGACCTAAATTGGACTAAAAAAGGTCTTTTGAAATAATTTGAAAATTATAGTAACTAATTGTTTGAAGTAATCATAATAAGAACAATTTTAAAAAAATATAAATAAAAGAAATAATTTGAAAATTTAAATAAAGTGTTTTGTCATTTTGGTTTAACAATAGATATGAAGGGGCGTAGCTGAAATGTTTTGCAAGTTCTGATATCAAACATGTGAGAATTAAGAGATGGCACAGAGCTTTGCGAAGTATGATTGCATGAAGGCTAGGAGAATATTTATTAAATTGGACAACTATTGTGGCTAACAAAAGTCCTATAATCGTGGTGCATGACAGCACTAAACATAAAGCATTAAAATAATTATTCAAACTAACAAAAATAAACATAGGCTAGAGAACAAGTGAAGAGATTGTTATTGTTTACTAAGAACCAAAAACCTATTTATAAACAATTTTTAACACATAAAACTAAGTTGAATATTTTAAAATTTCAAATACTAAACTAAAATCTGGTTGTTTGGATGAGTGGGGATAATAAATTGCTTAATTGATACATTTTTTTTTTTAGCCTTAATAATAATATGCAATAATATTTTTTTAAAAATTTTCTTTAACTATGTAAGAATTGTTTTGGTGTTGAGGACTATTGTTTTTAATAATAAATAGTTCATTCCTAATATTTTTGAGTATTTTATGATTTTTGTTGTAGAGTTAGTAAATTTTGTTAGGGCATTAAGAATCATTATACATAATTATTTGAAATTAGAGAATTTCAATGAAATTCAAAGAGAAAAAATATAAGTTTGAGGATTAAAACGTTATCAATTGTTAACGGATGAAAATAAATTTAAAACTAAGAGCAGAAAATGTTTTTACTTTTTTTACTGATGCAAATGGATCAAGCATATGTTTTTACTTTTTTTTTTGTCAAATGTCTCGAACGTTGTTGGGTATCCAATTAAGAGTTATGCCTATCCAAATAATTCGTTGAAAAATATAATTTGACATTATTGTCAGCATTTTCTGTACCTATTATTATTATTTTATTATTATTATTATTATTATTATTATTTTATTATTATTATTATTATTATTATTATTATTATTATTATTATCTAGTGTTTTAGCAAGGCCTTCATACAATATTTTTATGGATAATTAATATTAATATTATTATTGTTTTTATGGATCATTGAAGTTCCTGAATTGTATGTAACAGTACAAATTCTTCAAAACATATCCGACAAGTTGAATATCAGCAATTGGGCCACCATCGATCAAACTTCTTGTGCTAAGGCAGAGTGGCGGAACAAGACCGACGACAAAACTCAAAGCACTGTTCATTGCAACTGTACATTTGAGAATGGCTCCGTTTGTCATGTCACTATTATGTAAGCTTTTGTGTGTGTGTGTGTGTATAGGAAGAATTGTAATTCTTCCCCCCTGCTTTTCTATTTTATATATTTATTTTAAGAAGTTCATGGTGATGGCGATACGTTTTTCTATTTTAAATGTGAATTTATGCTCCTCTTTTAATAATAAAACCACCAGCAAAAATGTGTTCATGCAACAGCTAGTGAGTAAAAATAATATTTAATGGAGAGCAGAGTCTCTTGTGTAGTTTATACAATGGTGATCGATACTTCCATTTTCTGTTCTTTTTATCTACTACTAATTCTTATATTTTGTTTTTGACAGAAGAGTGAAAGGTTTTAATTTGAATGGAGTTCTACCAGAGGAACTAGGAGACCTTCCCGAACTGCTTGAAATGTAAGTGATGAGTGCATTTTCTACTATTCTTAGTCAAGTTCATTAATATCATTATTGAATATTTGAGTTTCTTTTCTTAACATTTCCTGGCACCTTCACAGAGGATTTTAATATATTTATTTATCAAAACAAATAAAAGTTTTATGATGATTCAAACGGGAATAGGTTTTTGTCCAAGTGGCTAGGAGAAACAGTGACTTGTAAACTATAAGGAATTACAAAATGACTAAGATGAAGCATTTTTCGTTGGACAGTGATCTGACTCGCAACTATATTAGTGGAACAATCCCTCCAAGACTTGCACAGCTTCCTAAACTTAAGATTTTGTAAGTTTTTTCGTTTATTCTGTATATGTGAGGGGTTTTTTTCTCATGTTCAAGTTAACCTGTTCGCCAATTTTCTCATGTCTTAGGTCTCTCATCGTTAACCGTCTTACCGGTCCAATTCCACCGGAAATAGGCAAAATTACCACCCTGGAGGAGCTGTAAGTCACAAAACGAACTTCTTAAATCAAACACTAAGCCAGAACGTTAAATCTTGAATTTGACAAGCTTGCAGGGTCCTGGAAGATAACCTGCTGGGAGGGTCTCTTCCTCCAGATCTTGGAAATTTGACAAGCTTAAGAAGACTGTAAGCCAGATGCCTTCATCTTCTATCTGAGTTTATCTGTGTATCTACTACATGATACTCAATCTAACTCTTTTTATGTATGGTGACGATGTATGATTCTCACTCAGAGAAATTTATTTACCCCTGCAGTGTTCTTTCCGCAAACAATTTTACAGGAACAATACCAGACACATTTGGCAATTTAAAGAGTTTAAATGATTTGTAAGTCACAATTTTATTTATAGTTGACACATTCAGCTATGCTGAGCTTAAGCATCCATCTGTTTCATATGCTCCTGCAGTAGGATAGATGGAAGTGAACTGTCAGGGAAGATACCTGAATTTATCGGGAACTGGATCAATATTACGACATTGTGAGTAATTAGTTTTTGTCCATTTATCTTCTCATGGTATCCTCTAGGACAAGTTAATTTAAATCTCATTTTCGTTTCTATTTCGCATTCCTATCCGCTGTTAGTTATTAAACTTATTTATCAAGATTAAGTGTATTGAAGTTAGTACAATGTATTACTATCCACATTAGAAATACTATGAATCTAGAGTAAGTATTGAAGAGTCTCAATATTAATTAAGTACTTTGAATATTGTAAAAGACATTTTATAATATCTATACATATTGTATGAATTTCATAATGAAAAGATGTGAGAATATCATTTCTTAATGTATTGTATTCTACCCAAAAATCTGAGTGTGCACCCTAAACCCTCCAATCCTCTCCTCTGTTACTGCTGTATTTCCAACAAAATTGGTATCAGAGCTTGAGAGTAGACATGACCTCCAACAACAACAATTCTCAATTCCATATTCCCCGCCTTACCAAACAAAACTATGATTTGTGGTGTATCCAATACAAAGCACTACTTAGATCACAAGAGTTATGGGAGTTAGTTGAAGACGGTTACGCTGAACCGAGAGAAGATGCAATGATGAGCAATGCAGAAAGACAAGCGATGAGAGAATCAAGGAAGAAAGATAATAAGGCGTTATTCACGATCTATCAAGGGCTTGATGAAGCAACCCTTGAGATGGTGGCACCGGCAAAGACGTCAAAAAAGGCATGGGAAATGCTTAGCAAAACTTACAGTGGAGTTGAAAAAACAAAAAGAGTTCGGTTACAATCTTTGAGAGGAGATTTTGAGAAGATGAACAAAGAAGGTAATTAGACAATTTCAGATTACTTCACAAAAATAATCTCTTTGGTTCACCAGATGAGAAGGAATGGTGAAAATATTGATGATGTTCATGTGATGGAGAAAATTCTGAGATCGTTGGATTCAAAGTTTGATCATGTGGTTGTAGCAATTGAAGAATCAAAGGATTTAGGAGATCTGACAGTAGAAGATTTAATGGGATCACTGCAAGCCCATGAGTAGAAAATTGACAGAAGAAGAGAAGGAAGATCTCTTGAACATGCTTTGCAGACACAATTAACTGTGAAGAATGCTAGTGAATCTGGTAGAGGAGAATTCCAGAGAGGAAGGTTCCTGCATAGAAGAGGAAGAGGAGGAAGATCATATAGAAATCAAGAGTTTCATGGAGCACGAAATCAAAACTTCAATGTTAGAGGTTGAGGCAGAACCAGAGGAAGAAGTCATGGAGCATATTCAAACTGGAGAAATAATAATGCAAGCGTGTAGTGTTATAATTGCAAGGAGTATGGTCATTTTGCTTCAAATTGCTCACAATACAAATTTGAAGACAAAAATGTCAACTTTGCTGAGAAGGTGAGTGATTAAGAAGAACCTGCATTATTATTGGCATGTGGAAAATTTGATGGCAGCAACTCCAGCACCTGGTATCCAGACACAGGAGCATCAAATCATATGTGTGGCATGAAGGAAGCTTTTGTCGATATTGATGAAAGTTATAAAGGTAAAATTACCTTTGGAGATCTTTCTCAAAGACCAGTTGAAGGAAGAGGCAGAATCCTTATAAAACTCAAGAATGGTGAGCAGAAGTTCATAACAGAAGTGTTTTATGTTCCAGACATGAAGAACAACATTTTAAGTTTGGGGTAGTTTCTGGAGAAAGGGTTTGAAGTGCAGATGAAGGATAAGAATTTGAAGATCTTTGATGAGTCTGGAGCTATGATTGCTTCAGTTAAGATGACTAGAAACAGGATGTTTCCTCTAGACCTGAATATATATCTGTCAAATTGTTTCAAGGCAGAAATCTCCAACATGACGAATTTGTGGCATTTGCGATATGGACATCTGAACTACGGATCAATGATGCTGATGGAGAAAAACAAAATGATTCTGGGAATACCAAAGCTAGAGCACACAAACAACTTGTGTGAAGTATGTGTAATGGGAAAGCAATACAGAAAGTCTTTTCCAAAGAAGAGTTCAAGAGCATCTCAGCCTCTGGAATTGGTATATTCAGATGTGTGTGGGCCTATTTCGCCTACTTCAATAGGAGGAAGCAGATATTTTTTCACTTTTACTGATGACTTTAGTGGAAAGACATGAGTATATGTGCTAAAAGAAAAGAAAGAAGTGCTGAGTAAGTTTAAGGAGTTTAAAAACTTAGTAGAAAAACAAAGTGAATGCAAGTTAAAGAGCCTAAGAACTGATAGGGGAGGAGAGTATGTTTCTCATGCTTTTGATGATTATTGTAAAGAGTATGGTATAGTTATCAGCTTACAATGCCACAGACTCCACAGCAGAATAGGGTATCAGAGAGAAAAAATAGGACTATTATGAACATGGTTAGATGTATGCTAAAAGAAAAAAATTGTCTAAAAGAGTTTTGGGGAGATGCTGTTGTATGTGCTGTGTACTTGTTGAATAGATTTACAACAAAGAGACTTCATATGCTTACACCAGAAAAAGCCTGGAGCATGAAGAAACCTAGAATCGATCATCTGAGAATTTTTGGCAGTATTGCTTATGCCAAAATTCAAGAAGAAAAGAGAACTAAGCTTGAAGATAAAGTCAGAAATGCATACTACTGGGATATGGAGAAAATTCGTATGGTTACAAATTGTTCAATCCATTGACAAAAAAGGTGATCATGTCAAGAGATGTGAGGTTTGATGAAGAGAAAGAATGGAATTGGAGCTCTGAGAATCAGCTGCAAAAACTGATTGTAGATGAAGAGCAGATTCAGAAAGATGAAGGAGAAATCATGATAGCTCCATCTCCATCAACTACATGCCTAGCTAGTTCTCCAAGTTCAACAAGAAAGACAAAGAGCATACAAGAGATTTATGATGTAACAGAAAGAATGGATCTTGATGATGTAAACATGCTCTGCCTATTTTTAGAAAATGATCCTATTACATTTGAAGAAGCATATCAGGAAGACAGGTGGAAGAAAGCAATGAAGGAGGAAATCAATTCCATTCGGAAAAATGATACATGGGAATTGACTACACTTCCTGAAGGACACAATGCAATAGGAGTAAAATGGATCTTCAAGACAAAGAAGAATGCAGAAGGAGAAATTGAAAAGCATAAAGCTAGATTAGTAGCGAAGGGGTACAAGCAACGATATGGAGTGGATTATGAAGATGTTTTTGCCCCAGTAGCTCGAATGGAAACAATAAGATTGATGATCTCACTAGCAGCTCAGAAAAGATGGAAGATATTTCAGATGGATGTAAAGTCAGCATTCTTGAATGACAATCTTGAAAAGGAAGTATATGTTGAGCAACCAGCTGGTTTTGTGGTGAAAGGAGAAGAAGGAAAAGTGTGCAGATTGAAGAAAGCTCTTTATGGGCTTAAACAAGCACCAAGAGCATGGAACTCAAGAATTGATGGCTATCTTTCTCAGAAGGGGTTTACAAAATGCCCGTATGAACATGCATTATATGTGAAGAAAAACTTGCATGGTAGAATGATGTTTGTTTGTTTATACATGGATGATATTCTGTTCATAGGGGTTGATCCTACAATGATTCAAGATTTCAAGCAATCCATGGTAAAGGAATTTGAGATGACAGACTTAGGTCTTCTAGCATATTTTCTGGGATTAGAAGTGAAGCAATGCAGTAATGAAATTTTTGTTTCTCAAGCCAAGTATGCAACAGAAGTGTTAAAGAAATTTGCTATGGAAGATTGTGATCCAACAGACAATCCAGTTGAGTATGTAACGAGGTTAACTAAAGAAGGAGAAGGAGATTTAGTTAATCCTACATACTACAAAAGTATTGTGGGGTGTTTGCGTTATCTAACTTGTACCAGACCAGACATTCTGTTTGGAGTTGGTTTGGTTAGCAGATACATGGAGAGAACAAGGAGTTCACATTTGAAGGCAACAAAGAGGATCCTTCGGTTTATTAAAGGAACATTAAACTATGGATTATGTTATTCATCATCACAGAATTTCAAAATCACAGGTTATAGTGACAGTGATTGGGCAGGAAGCTTGGAAGACAGGAAAAGCACAACTGGATTCATATTTTTCATGGGAGAAACAACATTCATATGGACATCCAAGAAACAATCTATTGTTGCATTATCCACATGTGAAGCAGAATACATTGTTGCTGCATCATATGTGTGTCATGCAATATGGCTAAGGAAATTGATGGAAGATATGCAATAGAAACAGAGTGAAGCCACAAGAATTTTCGTTGATAACAAGTCTGTTATAGCTCTTGCAAAGAATCCAGTGCATCATGAATGTTCAAAGCATATTGATACTCGATTTCATTTTATTAGAGAGCACATAAAAGAAGGCTATGTGGAGTTAGTTCATGTCAACACTCATGAACAGATTGCTGATATTTTTACAAAGCCATTGAAGACTGAAGTTTTTTGTTATCTGCAGAAGTAGCTTGGAATCGTGAAGATTGATGAAACAAGTTTAAGAGAGGTGAATGTTAGTTATTAAACTTACTTATCAAGATTAAGTGTATTGACAATGTATTACTATCCACATTAGAAATACTATGAATCTAGAAATACAATGAATCTAGAAATACTATGAATCTAGAAATACTATGAATCTAGTAGTACTATGAATCTAGAGTAAGTATTGAAGAGTCTGAATATTAATTAAGTACTTTGAATATTGTAAAAGACATTTTATAATGTCTATATATATTGTATGAATTTCTTAATGAAAAGATGTGAGAGTACCATTTCTTAATGTATTGTATTCTACCCAAAATCTGAGTGTACACCCTAAACCCTCCAATCCTCTCCTCTATTACTGCTGTATTTCCAACAACAGCTTCATCTTCTTTATCAGGGATTTGCAAGGAACATCCTTGGAGGGTCCTATTCCATCTAACATTTCACAGCTAACAAGTTTAGAATCTCTGTGAGCACAAACAAGTTCATTCATTCCTGTAGCTTTTCAATCATCTTCCAATATTCTGCCCTTTTGCTGTTAAGAAAGTTCATACGCATGAGTAACCGATTTTTCTCTTCCAGGAGAATTTCCGACTTGAGTGGATCAAGTTCAACTTTGCCTAATCTACAGGCCATGAAAAACTTGACAAATCTGTGAGTTGAATAACCCTGATCAAGATTCCTATGTATTCAAAAGCCTTTCTAATTACTTTTGGATTGCCTTAACTATAATAAATTGATCATTGTTCACATTTTTGCGACAGCATTATGAGAAATTGCTTAATTACTGGTTCAATCCCAGACTACTTTGCAGATATGTCGTCTTTGAAAATTTTGTAAGTTTTTCTAACAGTTATCCTTGTGGAAATGCTTAATTTCATGGATTGTACTTCTTCCCTATAGATGTTACTTTGAATTCAAATAAACCAAAAGAGGCAAATGATTGACATAAGTGTATTCCATCATTTGGCTTTTGATTGAAGATAGATAAAGTAAAGTGCATCAGAATGGTCTAGCGATGAGCTGATCCCTTTATTTATTTTTGTAGAAATAAGAGAGAGTTGCCATAGGTTGTGCATATTTATGATACAGGGATCGCTAATTTGAACTCCTTTTACATATGATCGCACAGTTAGGACTTGGGACTCTCTCACCATTTCCTTGAAACCTGAACCATAATCTAGCAATGTTAAGATTTCATTAATCTTTATATATTTCTTTACAGAGATTTGAGCATCAACAGGTTGACAGGCAATATCTCTATCTTCAAGAATTTGGCAAGCGTACCGGTGTAGGTCAATACGTGCACATGCTGAAACAAATAGGACCTTAACTAATTAATTATTTTTTCTCTCGTATTGGAAACTTGTTGATTGAATTCTTGTATAATATATGTGTAGATTTCTGAGCAACAACTTACTAACTGGAGAAGTGCCTACTTGGGTATTGAACAAAAGGAAGCAAGTGTGAGTCGACAATGATGCTATCAATCTTTTTATTACTATTTTGTTACCATGTTATTCATACTCTGATAGAATTTTCAGAAATCTTTTGTGTCCCGTCAATCTTCATTTTTCACCAATTAAGAACTGTATTATCCATACCATGGAAAATCTATTTCAGGGATCTGTCCTACAACAATTTTAGCAATTTTACTCTGCCAGATTCTGGTGTATGCCAACAGCAGAAAACAGTGTAAGCATTATTTTGCTCATTATTTGTTTTCTCTTCCTAGTTTGTCTCATGTTGCTCATTATTCTACTTTAAAATTCAACAGGAACTTAGTTTCTAGTTATTTATCAAATAACAAGTAAGTTCCTCTTTCACTGAGATGCTTTGTGAAAACTCTGGAACTATGAAATGCTGACAGCTTGAATTCTTATCTTTCAGTACTGATGATGAGTGGTGCTTCACGAAAGGCCTTCCTTGCAAACAAAACCCTGAACGTAAGTATGAAAGAAACCACACAGCACTGATGTTCTATGAAAGATTCGTTACATAAAATCACCATGTTTACTGCCCTGTTGAAAGATATTGATTGTTCTGCAGATCGTTCCTTGTTCATAAACTGTGGAGGGGACAGCAATTTGCGTTTTAATGATAATACATATGGAGTCGACTCAACTGATGGTGGGCCAGCATCATTTTTCTTTTCCCCAGAAAAATGGGGTTATATCAGTACTGGGCTTTATTTGGATAGTAATAATACAGGTCCATTTTTAGCAAAAAATGATTTTAATCTGAGAGTGAAAGATGTTTATGAAACTGCTCGCCTTGCTCCTCAATCACTCAAGTACTATGCCCTGTGTTTGGCAAAGGGAAAGTATAAAGTGCAGCTTCACTTTGCGGAAATTATGTATTCTAATGACCAGACATATAGAAGCCTTGGGAGGCGCATATTTGATATATCAATTCAAGTAAGCAAAATGATTTTCAAAAAGCATGCATATTCGTCTAAGATTTTGTTTATTTCTTATGATTTTAATCTCTAGATTTCCTCATGAGGCCTACCTACCATGTGTTTTGTTTGGTCCCTAACAAGTTTAGTATGCCAATGAAAAGATTTTATACTACTGTTTGAAACTTTTTGAAGTTATAATTAGCTTTTTGGCCCAGGGTATCACACTTTGGAAGAATTTCAATATTGCTGAGAGAGCTGGCGGAGTTGGCATTGGCATTACTGAGGTATTTGATAATATAATTGTTAACGGTAGCACACTAGAGATACACTTATATTGGGCAGGCAAAGGTACTACCTTCGTTCCTGAAAGAGGTGTCCATGGACCACTCATATCTGCCATCACAGTGACACCAGGTAAGTCATGGAATCTTCAAAGTTTTAATGATTTTCAGCCCACGAACTTCTCATCTAACTATTTCTTTCTCTACTTGTAGACTTGAAGAAGGGAGGATTATCAGCCGGAGCTGTAATCGGCATTGTAGCTGCTTCATGTGTGCTTGCTGCTCTGTTTTTGCTACTGCTGCGAACGAAAGGTTACCTCGGAGGAAAGGACCTCGAAAACAAAGGTAGGACTGAAGGCACAGGTATCTCGCTTGTTTGATTGTGCGTATGTTATAACACTTTTGAGTTTGAGATTCCCTTTTTGTAACAGAACTTCGCGGTCTGGATCTCCAAACGGGTTATTTCACGTTAAGACAAATTAAACATGCTACCAATAATTTTGACCCTGCAAATAAGATAGGAGAGGGAGGATTTGGGCCAGTTTACAAGGTATTCTTGCATTTTCAATTTATTATTAACTACTTGGTGATGCACGCGGAAGCATAATCCGACTATATTACTGAGGCTTTGCTCTTGGTGTGCATTGGAATGTCTTGGGCCATGAATAAAATCTACCATGCTTGCAAAATAATTTTATACAAAAGAAAAGGAAATCATCTTCAAAGATTCTAAAATTTCTGTGTGCGCCTTTGATTTCAGGGTGTGTTGTCAGATGGTCCTGTAATTGCTGTTAAACAGCTATCATCGAAATCGAGACAAGGAAATCGTGAATTTGTGAATGAGATAGGCATGATATCTGCTTTGCAACATCCCCATCTCGTGAAGCTTTATGGCTGCTGCATTGAGGGAAACCAGCTGTTGTTAGTCTATGAATACTTGGAAAACAATAGTCTTGCGCGCGCACTTTTTGGTACTTGCTTAATTGACCAACTACTTCACATACAATGAGAATACGATCGAGCTGTTTGCCCTATTCCTCTGTATCTTTGTTTTTCAGGTCCCGAGGAACACCAGCTTCAACTGAACTGGCAAACAAGGAAGAAGATATTGTTGGGTATTGCGAAGGGGTTATCATATCTTCATGAAGAATCAAGGCTGAAAATTGTGCACAGAGACATAAAGGCAACCAATGTGCTGCTTGATAATGATCTAAATGCCAAGATATCTGACTTCGGTTTAGCCAAGCTTGATGAAGAGGAAAATACTCATATAAGCACGCGAATAGCTGGAACAATGTCAGTTCTCCCCTCCCCTTGATCTCTCAATTTAATAGAGTGTTACAAAGTTGATATTAATTTGGACAAATTGTAAAAAACAGACTTATAATTTCTTGTAGTGTATATATGATTTTACTGGGAATAACTAAACTACATATTAAATTTACTCTGCTATATCATGACCAAATGCTCACCATACAATTTCTCATGGATAATCCTTACTCTTCTGATTCTTTCTAATTTCTCTTCAGAGGTTATATGGCTCCAGAATATGCAATGAGGGGTTACTTGACAGATAAAGCAGATGTTTACAGCTTTGGAGTGGTTGCTTTAGAAGTTGTCAGCGGGAAGAGCAACACGAATTACAGGCCTAAAGAGGACTTTGTTTATCTTCTTGATTGGGTAATATATATATCTTCTACTTTGTTTATCTTACATTTGATGGAAAATGCATGGACTTGATTTTGTTAAACATTTCTTGAGCTATCTATCTTTTTCATGAATTCTAACTGCTTAGTTTTTCCCCATGACATTGAATCGAAGGCTTATGTCCTGCATGAGAGAAACAACCTTCTAGAGCTTGTGGATCCAAGGCTAGGTTCAAGCTACTCGAAAGAAGAGGCAATGAAGATGCTTCACTTGGCTCTCTTGTGCACCAACCAATCTCCCTCTCTCAGGCCACCAATGTCTTCCGTAGTGAGAATGCTTGAGGGAAATATTCCTGTTGAAGCTCCAACAATCAACCATGGTAGCACGGACCAGGAGGCAAGGTTCAAAGCCTTCCAGCTTCTATCACAAGATAGCCAAACACAGGCCTCCACTTCCTCTCAAATCAGTGAGGAGCAGAGAAGCAGATCAAGGGATGGACCATGGATCGATTCCTCATATTCCCTCCAAAGTCAAGACGAGGCCAAGGATCTTTATCCCATCAGCATAGATTGACCGATGGAAATCAGATGAAAAACCCGTGCTTTTTTTCAAGGTGAAACAATATTATTGTTTCTAAGAGAAGAAAACGTTTTCTAATTATTTAGAATTTTATTTTCAAGGTGTAATAATAGACCGGATTGTTTTGGATCAATAAAGTTAATTAAATCTACACAGTTCAATTTTAAACCTAAGTTAATCAATTAGTTGGGTTGAAAGATTTCAACATTCTGATGAACCTATAACAATGACAAGCCCTTTTAGATACCAAGATTCTGAATTAGCGGTGGTGCTGTACAGGTATGGTGTAAAGCAAAAACAGTAGCCTGTAGTTTTAGTACTCCGTTGCTTCATATCAAACAACTATTTTCATATTATTTTAAAAGCAATAAGAAGTGAGGTTTAATGATTCTTCAAGCTTAGTGCTTCTAAACATGTCTTTTGATGATATCTCTGATTCCATTCCATTAAACAATGTGTTTAGATTGATGGGTAGCAGTTCTGCTAATGACGGAAAAGCTATGTGAAGCACCCTTGAAACCGTGTTCCTCTTCCATTGTAATATTCGACAACAAAAAGGTACGAGAAAGATTACATGGGTTATGCTACTCTGCTCAGTGCTGGTTGTCTTCACAGTGGCATAAAGAGTGCAGTAGTTTCATGGAGATGCTACTCTGTCTTGTAGTTTCATGGAAATCTCTTGTAGTGGAAATAGAAAACGGTGAAATATGACTTCTCAGTAGAGTGCAATGTCTCAATCAGAATATGCCTGAGGATGGAATGGAGTCGGCATACGATTCACTTACGCAGCCCAACTTCGTGACATCTCTAAGCTAGAAAATCTAGAAGAAAATATAATTTGTGCAAAGAAATAAGAAATCAGTAAACGGATTACGTGAGGAGATCTGAGGGGAGAAGGCGTGATTGAGATGAAGAAGAGAGATTTAGCAGGTTAATTACTTTGATTTGTTTTTGTTTTTAATTGATATCAGAGAGCGGGGGGGAGTATAAATGATCTTGTTAAGCTATCAAATTTAAAATAATTTTTTTAATTAGTATCTGTTGCAAAGTCTTCTCAATCAATAACAGATTATTCATTGAAGATTTAAAATAATTATATCTACAACAGATTTTCCGTTGCTAAACACAATCCATTGTTAATCCATTGCTAAATCAGCAATGACATTATTCCATTGTTATAATATAAATGATGGTTATGCAATTCAAGAAGTGAGCAGGTGATATTGTTGAGAATATTATTTTCTGATTCTTCAATTTGGGATGTTTTTTGTATGTTCATCGAAGCAAGTAGCAACAACTGCTTGAAGTTGCATCTGCTCATCACGACTTTCATTTATGGTGGAAGCTTCCTGAATATGAGGGTGACACAACCCCAGAGGGCAATTGAATTTGCATCTTTATCACAAAGTTTAAATTTTTAGATGAGACCCAAAATATAATTTATATTATTCTCTGACAAACTTTCTAAAATGAAAGTCATTTGGGTTTGAAACTTACACATACGTCAATACTATTTTGTGCTTAATTTTTATCAAATAAAATGAGGGTTGTAAGATTTGAACTCGTAACCACTGAAATAATAAGACTTTGATACCATGTGAAGGAACCATCTAACTATCGAGTATGTTTGAGAATGTAATTAAAGTTGCTTTTTAAAATATTTTTTTTGTTTAGAAATGTTTTAAAATAATATATATTTTTATTTTTAAAAAATTATTTTTAATATCAGAAAATCAAAATGATCTAATAGTACAAAAAAACATTAATTTAAAACAAAAAATAAAAATATAATTTTCATTTTTAAAAAAAAATATTTTTCCAACAAAATGTCAAA
Organism: Salix brachista; assembly: GCA_009078335.1. NCBI lineage: Eukaryota > Viridiplantae > Streptophyta > Magnoliopsida > Malpighiales > Salicaceae > Salix > Salix brachista. Next base: position 29,611,234 of record CM018587.1, read on the forward strand.
CATATGTAATTCACCCGGAATAAGTTAACAAGTATGAACCAAAATAATAATAACAAGGCAAGAGAACATGCTTTAAAAAAAAAGCAATAAGATGGTGGTGGTGGTGGCGGATGGAAAGTTGATGAAGCAAATTGTGGCGCACATCTCTAATTTCTGCCCTTCAAATAGTCAGAATTCAGAGAGACTGGATAAAGATCACCATCAGATGTAGAAGCAGCAGTCCAGGGTCCATCCATTGACATGCTCTGAGTTTGAGTCTCACTTATTTCCTGTCTGTTGATGACTTGGAAATGCTTCCTCATCTCTTCAATCTTGTGCTCATCCATTGACTTGTTTTTGTCTGCAATGTCAAAATCTTGAACAACAGCCTTCCCTTCGAGCATGCTTACTACTGCAGACATCGCAGGCCTGACTGCTGCAGAGACATTACTGCAAAGGAGAGCCACATTAATCATCGTTATCACCTCTTCCTCGTTGTAGTCTTGTCCGAGACTTGGATCGACAAGCTCCAACAAAGTCCCTTCCTCTTTCAAAAACAATGCCTAGAAAACAAGATACTGTTAGAGAATAATACAACTTATATAATGAGATTCACTTAATAGTTTAAACTTTTATGTGAAATAATTTTTTAAATATAGTATCAGAGCTTTGTTGACCCAGCGGTCACGAGTTTGAATCTCACCATCCCCAATCCATTTGATAAAAATTAAGTAGAAGATAGTGTGGACTTGTGTGCAAGTTTCAAGTCAAAGAGCTTTCACTTGAAGGGATGTGTTAGAAAATAATATAAATTATATTCTGGAGCTTCATCTAATACTTTAAGCTTTTAGATGAGATAGTTCCTTAAACAATAACGAGAAGGAAAAAAATGAAGACGGGGAGGAACTTCTGTTACCCAATCAAGAAGATAAATGGTGTCCTCCTTTCCTCGATGACTAGTATTGCTCTTCCCACTGACAATTTCCAGGGCAACAATTCCAAAGCTGTAGACATCTGCTTTGTCAGTCAAATAACCCCGCATTGCATATTCAGGAGCCATGTACCCGCTGCAAAAATACAGAGATACCATATTTCATGAGGTAGTGTAGAATGAGTTCTATTCGATGGACTTAAATCTTACGGTGGATTGCTCAGGGATAAGTTCTCTAACAGACATTAGCAGCACCAATCATTATGTTTATAATTTTTGGTTGTTGACCAAATCTGTTTAAGGCTGTAAAATTTTAGAGAATAATATAAATAATATTATATAATTTATATTATTCTCTAACACATCCTCTCAAGTGAAAGTTCTTTGGACTTGAAACTTGCACACAAACACACACTATCTTATGCTTGGTTTTTCATCAAATAAAAGTTTAAGTTGTTAGGTAAGGTCCTGGAATATAATTTAAATTATTCTCTAACATAAAAGAGGTACTTAACATTGTATTCAACTTAAAAATAAAAAAAAAGTATTAGCAAGATACAATAGTAAAGAGCAGACTCACTAGGTTCCGGCAACTCGGGTGCTTATGTGGGTGTTGTCCTCTTCATCAAGTTTGGCTAGCCCGAAGTCCGATATCTTTGGGTCTAGATTCTCATCAAGCAACACATTGGTGGCCTTGATGTCTCTATGCACGATCTTCAATCTTGATTCTTCATGAAGATAAGCTAAACCTCTTGCTATACCAACACAGATTTTCTGCCTTGTAGCCCAATCCAAATTCAACCGGTATTCTTCAGGACCTTTCACACAAAATCAACAGTAATTTTAAGTAGAAGTTTTGTCCCTTCGCATACAAAGTTTTACATGTATGGAATCATCTAAGAGCCAACCTAATTGTTTATCTTATTCTCTCTTTTCGTTAACGATTCAAAATTCGTTATCTTTCTCATTTATTTTTCTCATTTATTCGAGTTTTTCACAAATGTATCCGGGCTGCATTTTTTCTTTTCATTTCTTTTCACAAGTTTTGTGATAGATAGGATAGACATCCAAACGAACTTCTTTGAGTAAAACAAGGAATCCCTTTTAAAATAAAATTGGAATGATTAACAATGATAAGACTTTAGAATAGCTTTAGAATATCTTTTTTTTTTTATTGACTTTTATTGACATAGACTCAAGTCATTTACTAAAATGCAGTCAATAAAATTATGTTCTTTGAATTTACCAAACAAAGCACGAGCAAGGCTGTTATTTTCCATATACTCGTACACCAGCAATAATTGATCGCCTTCAATGCAACATCCGTGAAGCTTTACAAGATGAGGGTGTTGCAGAGCAGAAATCATGCCAATCTCATTCACGAATTCCCGGTTTCCTTGTTTTGATTTGGAGGAAAGCTGCTTTACAGCAATTATGGTTCCATCTAACAGCAGACCCTGCATCAAGGCAATGTAAATTTTTTTCGCGAGACAAATATTGCATGATAAGTAAATAAGTAAAATTCATGTTGAATACCTTGTAAACAGGACCAAAACCACCTTCTCCAATTTTGTTTGCAGGATCGAAGTTGTTTGTAGCAGCTTTAATTTGCTTCAATGTGAATTTACCTGTATTTAAGTCCAGGCCCTTCAAATCTGTTGGAGAAGTGAATTTGTATCAGAAACGAATCCGTTTCGTGGAGTTAATCTCCATTTCCTCTCTATCTTTACAGTTTCAGTTTAACAGGTGTGATTATATATATATATATATAGTTCTACAAAGCTGATACGGAGAAATCGTATGCAGAAATAGGAAAATAGAGATAAATCCTTAGAAAATACCATGATGCATACTGATCTTCTGTCCAAAACAACCTTTCCACCAGAGAATTCCTAGAATCAGGAAGACGAAAACTACTGCAGCAGACACAATGCCAACCACAGTGCCAGCAGATGTACCAGTACTACTGCTATTTTCTGAAGGAGGTTTAAAATCTGCAGAAAGCAAAGAATTTATAACTGAACGACATAACATCACATTAAGAGTAGAAAATAAAATCCAATAGCAAATAATGGTTTTGTGCTGTATGAACAGAATCCTGATGATTAAGCTCATAAAATTTCCTCAACTTACCCGATGTCACAGAAATAGCCGATATGAGAGGTCCATAGACTCCTCTAACAGGCAGTCCAGTTGTCCCTTTTCCAGCCCAATAAAAGCGTATCTCCAAGGCACCTCCAGTTACAATAGCAGTAAAGTTTTTTATAATTGCCTTACCAACACCGCCTGCTTCATTCTGGATACTGAAATTCTTTTGTACAAGCTTCCCCTACATTTTTGTTGTCAGATTGCTATTAATAAAACTGAAAGAAAATAAATTATGTATGTTCATTCAGACCTTTAATACTGAATGACAGAATAAAATTTTGATCAGTCACCTGAATATAGATATCAAAAAAACGCCTGCCAAGGCTGCTGGATGTGCTGTCATTAGTAAACATTATCTCTGCAAAGTGAAGGGAAACTGTGTAGTTCCCACTTTCCATACAGAGACCATAATAAGTCAGAGAGAGTGGAGAAAGGCGGGCATCCATGTAAAGTGATGAAGTATTTGCAGAGAGTTTGGTGGAATTCGTCCATATGTAGGAATCAGGATTCCTATCATCGTCCATGAAGTGACCAGTGGTACTAACTGCCCAGTTACTTCTCTGGTACAATCTTGATGGTCCGGCTGGATCTGTATCATCTTCGTATAAGTTCCCTTCAATAGTTGCTTCTTTGCCTCCACAATTTATGTGGAAGGAATAGAATTCTGTTTCCAAAGAAAAAACATATCAATCATTCTTATGCAATTATATTCCTTCATAATGACATCATAGTACACTCGATCTTTAACTTCCAGGAACAAGACTGCTGGTTTATAGATATTTGGTATGCAAAACAAACAAATAATTTTCTATTATAAAATCATAAACCTAACTTACTTTTTTGACAAGGAAGGCTTCTTAAGCAGGGAACAGTTCTTCCGCTGAGATACAAAAAGAAAAAATAAACATATCTGATTAAAATTTAAAATAGGAAAGGCCTAGACCAAAACATCACTTTGAAGTTTAAACACTTACGAGACGTTTCCCAGTGAAGCGCTGCCAAATAAGTTTCTGTAGGAATTCAGAGAAGTGAAAAAATTAGCTCTTACGCAAATTGCAAGTAAATGCAGGGGAATGCGGGAATGCGGGAATTATAGATAGGAAAAAAGTGGAGAGCATAAAACTTCACTTTCTTACATATTGCGCTGTTGACATGAGCTTTCATTTCTGAAATTGTTGTAGGAAAGATCACTGCCAGAAGAAAGGCAAATTTTCAGTTCAAAATCTACATTAATCAAACAATTTCTTGATCGCATATTTGGTTAACTGTGCCTAACTAGCCTTAGTGGCTATGAACCTTTATGTTGTTCTTATTATCCCTTAATGCATGGAAGTTTTAGTTTTAGGCATCAAATCTAGAAAAATTCGCTGGATGACTTGGTTTTCCAAATGCAATAGATCATCAGTGAGCTGTAATAGAAATCCCAAACCAAATTTATTATCTTCTGAACACAATCTATGGATGTTATGGAACTGTGTTCCTCAAATGGCTTCTGTAGCAAGAGAACAATAGGTAAATTCTGTAGCTTATTTGTAAAACTAAATAAATAACTTTTAGAAGTATCAGAAATAAATCTAGACAGGAAAAGAAACCTTACACAGATTTTCCATCCTTAATTATCCAGTCTGGTACGGTTCCATTTAGCTGATTCCCCGTTAAATATCTGAAAAGAAGTTGTGCATCAATGAAAGTGGTTTTGATAAAGGAGGGGCCTCCACTTAATTTATCCCAGAGGTAACAATTGTTCATGTAGCTTATACAGCAGTTGCAAGACTTGGTTTGAAATATGAGAACTGCTCGGGACTTGGTTTGAAATATATAAAGCCATTTGCTTACATGTAAGTTGCTTGTTTTACACCCAAAAAGCTGTCTGGAATTTCTCCGTCAAGTTTGTTAAAGCTGAGGTCTCTGCAAAGAAAGCATAAGGAGAGCTCAAAACATTGCTGCAAATTATTAGAGAATGAAGAAGCAAGTGTAGAGCCAAAATGAGGGAGAGTCAATTTCCATATATAGAAATATTTTCTTGCTAAATTTTATATATGATCTTATCAGTCTTACAGTAAGTCCCTGTTAATTCCACTAGTAGAGTAACTATTTTGAGAGCAGGAGAAAGTTCAAATTCTCCCTTTGAGATTTGATGAACTTCATAAGCCTCTCGGGGTGAAATCAACATATATAGTGGAAAGAAAAATGATCAAATAACCAAGAGAGAGAAGTGGTCAAACAGGAACAGAACATCAGTGTATCACCGCCAAGGACACAAATACAAGACAAGGTAAATGCTAACAAAGTCCAAAACAAGAGGTATATATACAAACACTTGAAAAAAGCTAATAGAAGGAACTGACAGGGTTTTCAAGCTGGAAAATTCACCAACAAAGTCAGGTATTCGTCCAATAATATTGCAACTCCTCAGTATCCTGCAACATAAACATTAATTTTCAGAATCATATAAAGAAGAAACAACAAAGCAAAAAACTAATCACATGATGATTGATAAGACAGCATCTAACTCACAATGTCTTAAGTTTTGTCATATTAGCTAATGGCGGGAATGGGGCTCCAGTTCCATTTCCCTGCAGATCACTGATTCTCCTGCATACATGCACGGTCAAGGATAAGATCTTTTATTATGGCTCTTATGAAAGTTATCAACCAGCAGAGCTGTACTCACAGATCAGTCATCTTTCCCAGAACAGCAATGCCTGGTGGGATCGGCCCGCTAAGACCGCTGCCTTGTATCACTCTATCATGTAGTCAAATAGTGGTTCAAGTAAATAATCTGACAGGCCACAAACAAACTATAAATAGTTCATACAATTATGAACCATCGAAAATCTTACAGTTTTTGTAGGTTTGTCCATTTCTGAATGAGATTCGGTATCTCACCAGTGAATTGGTTATCACCAATTCGGCTGCAAAAAGAAATAATATATAAAAAATCATGTCATTAACATTTAATTTGTATCATAACAGCAATACTTCTAAAAACTTACAAATCCTTCAGTGTGGTTAGCTTTTCAAATGCTGCCGGCAACTGTCCAGTAAAGTTGTTTGAGGTTAGATGCCTACAACATCAAAGCAAAAACAATGATGGAATATCATTCTAACAGGTTTTTACCAGCAATGCTCTTACAAGATGTAATTAACTACAAGCAGCTTAAAATTGCATAAAACATCAGGATAGCACACAAACTTGTAGCGAAAGGTCTTACAATTTTTCCAGGCGAGACAAATTTCCAAGTTCCGGTGGCAAAACTCCTGAAAACTGATTAAACTCGACTGTGCTGCATGGTTATTTCACTCAAAACATTACATCCACCGAAACTAGTACCTGGTAAATAAATTAAAGGAGAAAAGGATCGATCTTATTGTTCTTACAAATTTACAAGAGTGCTGATGTTTCCAATTTCTTTGGGGATTGGACCGGTAAATCGATTTCCTATAATAGAACTGCATATGATATAATATAAACTTATTTTTTTTAGTTAATTTCATGTATAACTAAATATTATTCAAGAGTTTATACATGTATAATGAGAGGGGAAAAAAGTAGCGTACATGTCAAGCATTTGCGTGACACCCCATTCTCGAGGGATGGTACCGTTGAGGTAGTTACGTGATAAGTCACTGTAAGTGTTACAGGCATGTATAATATTCAGGTCGTTTTTAAAGGGGACGATTATGAAATATTTTGGTAAAGAATTTAAGAGGCAGTGCTTACATTACTTGGAGGGAAGGGAACCTGCTCAAATCCGGTGGAAGACTGCCTTCAAGATTCTGGTTCTTCAGAACTCTGTGCTTCAACATTATATAAAAAAAAGTGTTTAGTCTTTCTTGATCAATACGTCGAAACGTCAACACGAGCCCTGTCTAGCAGTCCACAAAGTTCTCGTCCTTGACAAAAAGTTTCTAAACTCCAAGGTTTAGATTTGGAACATAAAATAAACACACTCAAATAAACTTTTTCTGATAATTATTTACTTTTTAAGGAAGACTAATTATAAGTTTATCTCGATTTCACGTTCTGAGTTACATGTTTGGCAATTTTTCAAGATTGATCCATTTTGACTTCAGGTTTTTTTTTAGTTTTTTTTCTAAATTGATTTTTTTTCTGGATTTTATTCTTCGATATTAAATTATTGGGCCTTCAGGTTCATGGTCTCTGTTGCTTTTCTTTTCATTGAATTATCCTGACATCATATCCTAGCCTCTAAACCGAACAATGAATTTGGAACACCACGAGTTTTTTATCTTTTTTTTAATTTGTTCTCCAATGTTTAATTTGTTGATAATTGAGCTTTAAATTTTTTTATGAGGTTATCTGTTCTTATTTTAATTTTATTTTGTTATAAAATAAAATTATCAGTATTTTTAAGAATATTTGGAGGATGTTTTTTCATAATAGTAACAAACATTAAATTTTTTTCAGTGTTCATTGTCATTTTTTTATTAGTAGTATTTTATTGTTGTTGGATTTTTATATTATTAAATTTTATCTAGTTTATTGAATCCATTTGAAGCATTGACATAATTCTAGATTTTCTTATTTTTTAATAATCTTGAGCATTATTTTTTTATATTAAACATGTTGCATAGCATCAACCACGGATCTGAGTATATGCTAAATAGATAGGGTATCTTATGCTAGCTGTGAGGAGAGAGAAAGAAATCATTTGATGTTTGAAAAATAGTATTACTTTTGAAAGAAATCATTTTCTTATGTTTGAAAGAAATCATTTAAATTGCTTTAAATGCTTTATAAGTTTGTTTGGAGTGTACCTCAGTTGTTTCTTGAAGTGTTTTTTTTTTACCGAAAATGAGGATAAGAGGCAGAGTTTGGCTGGGGATAATTAATCAAGGGCCATCCGCAGCTTCTAACAAAAGACTTTCAGATATGATCCACGAGCGAGAGAGCGAGAGAGAGAGAGCTTACATGCTGGTGACATGGCAGATGGTGCCATTTGAGAAGGTGCAGTTGCAGGATACGGCATTTTCACTCCCTTCCTCTGCTTTTGGATTAGCCCAACCCCATTGACCACCGCAAGGATCCGCACTGAAATTCCAATCTGTCTTGCCTAACGTCTTTGCTATGTCACGGAGAGCTTCAACTGTAGATTTTTTAATATAACCATATTTAATAAACATAAAACTATATTCCAGAATAATGATATGTGATTGAATCGAAGAGCTTCATCTGCACAGCTATGATTGCTGGGAAAACATACAGCCGAAAGAAAATAAAAACTCTAAAATCATCCCAATCTTGCCTTGAACATACCTTCATCAGCGGGCAAAACAGCAGCCCCAAAAGCACATGCTGCGAGGCCAAACGCAATGAGTGAAGCAAAAAGAAGCTTCGAGAAGGACATGATAATCGTCAGTTTATTAACCTTCACAGTCGAGAGAGAATATAGCTAATCTTGATACAAATAAGGGAATAATTTGCAGTGGGAAATGATATTGGAAAGTCCTGTGTGGAGTGTGAAAGAAAGGAAGGTGTACGGGAACAAAGAGAGAGAGAGGGACCTGCGTTGAGCGTGATGGGACAGAGTGTACTTCGAAGGTGATGCAGCAAGCCCGGTTGTGTTATATATACTAGCCACTTGATTGCGTCTCTCGGCTAGAATCATATTTTTTCAATACAAAAAAAATATTAAAAGTATAAGATTTTTTTTATTATACTATAAATTTAGATGAAATAATAAATTTGTATAAAAATTTTATAGAGCGCAAGTTTCTAATAGAATATATAAATTTTAAATCGATATAAATTTATCTGTTCAATGAAATCACCAGCATAAAATTATCATCATCATTAAAAAAGCAAGAATATTCAGATACTAGAATCATCAAATTCATTGTATTAGGATTAGTTCATTTCATAATCTAATTTAAATTAAACACAATAATAAAATATAAATTGTAGAAACACCTACGATAATTAAACAACAAAAAAAACTCGATGATTTTCTACCGAAAAAAAAAGAAAACATCATTGAAAATCTATTGCTAGATTACCATAATTATCATGACTATAAAGCTAAAATTATTATCACCATCATTTCCCAAACAATTAGAATCATTAAATTGTCTCCAAGAATTAAAAAAAAAATACAAAAAAACAAGCAAGAAAACAATTAAAAAAATCACTTAAATTATCATTATTATTGCCCAAACAATGAAACCATAAAATTATTTTAAAGAATAACAAAAACTTTAACAAAAGAGCAAAAAAAAACAGCATCAAAAAAAGAAAAAACTAAAATAAATATTATGAGCATAAAAAAATCATTTCATCCGAAGAACATATAAAAATAATAAAAAACACTAAAAAAAAGAAAAAAAGGGAAAAAGGAAGAAATACTAATTTTAAAATGATCACCAACATAAATTAAAATTCCAGAACTGAACCAAATAAAAATAAAACCCCAACAAAAAATAAAACGATAAAATTAAAAACAAAAACTAAAAGCATCGATGCATAAATACAGACAAAAAATAAATATTGTCAAAGAAGAACCGAAAAAAACCAATGGAATTAATACTAAATAAAAAATTAAAACAATAAAGGCCGAAATGAAAAATAAATTATATAATTAATTCCAATTGAAGAACAAAATTGCAACAAATCAAAACCTTAGGACAAAAAAAAAGGGATTTTAAAAAAAATTGCAATGTAATTGTTTTAAAATATTAAAAGAATAAGGACCGAAATAAAAAGTACCATATCTGACCAATTTCAATTGAAGGACAAAATTGAAACAAATTAAAATCTACAGACCAAAACAATTAAAGAAACCAAAAACAAACCAAAAATCAAAAGAATAAGGACTAAAATTAAGAACAACATATATGATCAATTTCAATTGAAGGGCACAATTGAAAACAATCAAAATATCCATTGAATAAATCAGGAAGAAAAATAAAATCAAAAGAACAGGGATTGAAATAAAACACCAAAAACCACAAAGGATCGTATTGTAGTTTGCCTCTCTAGGAGAGAGAAAAGGAGGAGAAAAAAGAAAAATCATCCATCGACGATTCCCCGATCGTCGTCACAGACACACGCCACACTAGGAGGAAGAGTACATGGTGGCGCACCCTCTGACATGGCGGAAGGACATTTTCAACCATCGTTAGACACCGAAAGTGCCACCTAAAAAGCGCGTCTGAGTAAAAAGTGACGGCCCACCTGCAGTAAATTCGAAACAAAATAATAAAAAAATACATAATTACCTACCAACCCCTGGACCCATCGATCACCACACAAAAATCTGGCGTAAAACTACCACCATACCCCCAGCCGCAAGCCTTCAGTTTTGTCTTTTGTGGGGATATTTTACGTTGTGCACATAGATGTGAAAAACCTAAAATACCCTCGTCTCCAGCCGCCTGCATTGCGTCCCGCTCAAGGGCACATATGATATTTCAATATCAGGTTAAAAACCAAAAATACCCCCAGTTCCAAGGGTTAATTTTTTGTTGAAGGGGTAAAATGGTAATTTTACTGTTAAAATCCACAATGAACGTATAAAGTAAAACATTGATGCGTTATATATATATATATATATATATATATATATATATATATATATATATATATATATATATATATATATATAAAATCAATAAAATCTAAATCTAAATCTAAAGATAAAGTTATTAGAAAATATGCGATTCAAATTTCAAACATAATTAAAAAACTGAGAGTTGAACTAATATGATTTGATTAACGTGATGACTATAAACATAACCTGGATAACTGATAGAAATATAGTTTGAGTAAAAAAATTCAAGATGCATGTTTTTTAAAAAAATATTAAGATGACAACATATCAGATGGACCTAGGTCAACCTCATATAACATTTTAAATCTATAAACCGGGTCATGAGACCACAACAACCCTAAATAAAGCAAATCAAAACAAATTATACAGCTTAATTATCAATAAACTTATTATTGAATGATGAAAATGAAAAAAAATCCAAAAAAAAAAGGACAAAAAAATAACCTTTTAAAAAAATCATGAATTTAAAGTTAGAGAATGATAAAGCTTAAAGGCAAATAATTTAATGCAAAATAATGAAATTGGAAGAAAAAAAGTCATAAAAATTAAGGGGAAAAAATTTAAGTCAATTCAGGTTAACTTGACTAACCAACTATATACAACATAAGATTTGGATATAAAAAAACAGACCTTCAAAAAAAGAGTCTATCAAAAAAATCCAAGTTAAATAAATAAAGCATTGTGAATAAAAATTCAAGCAGTTAAAATGACCAACCTACTATTGAAATTATAAAACAAAAAAATAACAAAACTATAAATTGTGGAGAAAATAAATTCCAAGGTGAGGAGGAGAAAATTGCATAGAACTTTTCAATTTCTCGGAATAAGATGTGATATCAACTTATAGCTATAAATTGTAAGCATATTCAAATGATCTTGTATGATTTCTTAATTCATTCTTATTGCTCTATAATTTTCTTTATGTTTTATACACTAATAAAAACGTCATTAAATATTTTTTAAGAATAGAAAGGTGTGGTATGGAATACGTTTTAGTCAATTTACATGCAAAGAAAGTAGTGTATTTGATTTTACGGTTTGAATTAAATAAAAAAGAAAATAACTAATCTCTTTAACCTTCGCCTTCGAATCGTCATTGATTTTTCTCCGGCTGCCACAAAGGACTTTCCGGCGGCAACAATCTCCATAAGAAGACAAGCAAATTAAAGCAAACCGTGTTACGACGAAAGTCTTTAAAATCCCCTTTTAAAAAAAGTTTAAGAAAAGGTGTGGGATTGATAAATTTAAAAAATGAAAAAACAAAGTTTATCCTTTTGTTTAGAGTCGTCATTGATTTTTCTTCAGTTGCCACAGATGACTTTCCGACGTCATTGTCCTCATGTAGCATGTGGCAACGACAGTTTTTTCCGTGATTCCCGTTCTGCCATTGATAAAGGAATATCTTGTGTCATTCCTTCTCTATTTTAATTGGATTTTTAGCAAGTTATCTAAGTTTAAGATATCCTTGCTTGAAAGCATAGTTTGATCCTTTTTCTTTTTAATATTTTTTTTGATATTGTTTCTTTTTGAATGTTTAAAGTTATTTTTCAATTTTATTTGTTAATATTTGATTGATTGAGAATTGAGTCTTATGGTTTTTTCATATAAGATGCTTCTAGTGTAATGACTTGAGTCATGAGTCAAAGTATGTCAAAATCATGATTTTGACATGACACGGAAGCCGGTCCTAAAACTCAGATCGTAAGATCAGATTTTAAAATCGTAAAATCATACCTGAAATTTTTTCATACAAAAATTGTAAAATTACAGCTAAAATCATGTAGGTAGAAAAATAGTAAAATCGTAAGTAAAATATTTTTGAATACAATACAACATAATTATAACCATAAAACTTAATTAGTTAAGGTTTATACATGATTTAAAATAACTTAAAAATAAATTACAAAATAATTATGTCCATGGAATTTCATTAGGTAAAAACTAACAAATTTAAAACAAATATTCTGCTGGTGTGTTATGTAAACTAAAATCAACCTCATTACCGTCATCTTCCTCGCTATTTCTAATACATTCATCAAAAGCATTGCTATTGAAAGGATTATTAGTACTACTACTGGTATCAACACCGATATTGCTAGTATTAGCTCCAACTCTAACAAATTATTTCAACATGAACACATAAAAATGATCTAAAAACATAAAAAAAAATTAATTTAAAGTAAAAAATAAAAATAGAAAATTTATTTTTTAAAAAAAATTTCAAGTATAAGTTTTAAAGTTAATATTTAAATTAATACATGAAATCAAGAATTTTTTTTTCTAATACTGTGTGTAATGGTTTTTTTAATTTGTTTTTTTATTAAGAGAGAGAGAGAGAGAGAGAGAGGAGGGGGGCTAGGCTAGGTCTAGCTTGCAGAGAGAAGTGGGGGCTATGCTTATTGCCTAGCTTTGCAGAATAGAAGGCAAAAAAAGCTTGGGGGCGGCTTTGCAGATAGAAAATTTGGGATCGTAAAATCTGACCGATCCGGTCTGATTTTAAGATCCAGATTGATTTTGGTGTTTTTTTTTTCCGACTTTAATGGGAATCGAGTTTTCAACCCGATTTGATAAGTTTTGTTGAGTTGACTTGTAAAATCGTGAGTTTAACACCTATGTCATGAGTTTAAAATGTTAACGTGAGTTAACATTGTTTTTTTTTCTAAGAAAGCTTTGTAATTTTTCATCAGTTTCTTTTCTATTAGGTTATCCCGATCCTATAATATACGTTATATATTTAGTAGGATAATCCGAGTTGACTCGATCTTGATTACCAGATTTATAAGTTTGTCATTCCAAGTTAGGTTGATCCATACTAATTTTTTAAGATTATTTTTTACTCAATTTTATCCTTTTGTATTTAATGGGATCAAAATTGAGCTATATCATTTATTTATTTTTGAAAAAAAATAAAGTTATTGTGATATTGTTTTCCTTAATTTGGTTTTGTTGGTGGTGTTGTTGTTTTTAATTAAAATTAAAGTAATTTATTTGACTACTTGAGTTGAATTTATCTTCTCTTTAAAACACATTTACAATACATGAAATATTATTTTTTTTATTTTTAAAAAAAATATAAGTCAGCCGCGTATAACGAGGCCATGGCTAGTCCTTGACTATTCAAAAAGCACATCAAAATTACTGCCTTTTAGTAGTTTACTTATATATATAAACTTAATTATTATCAATTATCAAATTAATATGTATACATTCAACCCTTTAACCCAAGCAAATGTAAGTCTTTAGGCATAAACATGCTATACAAACTTAATATATCGGGATGTTATTTCACATGGCATGGCCTTAGAGCACAAATAACAAGCACTGAATTCCTCTTAGCAGTACAATCTTCTCAGCAAAAATGGTGGATTTAATGGCTCCTTCTGGTATGGTTCTCTGCATAAAAATGGTGGAACTTTCTGAAAAGCTTTTTGGCGAACCTTTTTCCAGTAGCCTCCATGGTGCAAAAATAGGGCTAGCATCGATAGCAGCAGGATAACATTTGTCTTGCAAAAGAAGATGATTCGCTGCAATCCCAAAACCCAGAAAAGCACGTTGAACTCTGATGGTTCTGATAATTTCCAGGCGATTTCACCATTCATCGTATCGAAGAATGATTTCAGGCTGGCTCACATGAGCATGCATGCATGGACAGCCCATCTGACAACCTGGGATTTTTAAAAAAAATGACATAATTTTAATATAATAATATGAAAAATGAATCTTAAAAATAAAAAATAATTAAATTTATTCTGATTACAATAATGATGGTGGCATTAATAATATTACCAATAATAATCAGAATATTAAATATTTACAAATAATTTAAAAATATCAATAATGACAAAAACAATTATAATAATGATAATAATATTAATTATAATTGAAATAATATTAACAAAAACAACGATGTTGGTTATCGTGATGATTATTGTCGTAATAATAACAATGATTATAACAATACTGCTAATAATAATCAGAATATCAATTATTTACATTAATAATTATACTAGCATTTATAATTATTATGACAATTTAAGAATAATGATAGTTAGAATGTAACAATAATTGAAATAATGCATTAGTCGATGTTGTTCTGCTCAAAATTGATCTCAATCGAGACACTCTCTCTCTCTTCAAACAAACTATGTCGAGTCTCTTTCTCTCTCTTTTTACTTAAACCAAAGACTAAATAATAATAATAATAAAATTATATCAAAATTATATTTTACAAAAACCGAGGGATTGAGAATGTATCAATTAAATTATCTCAATTTAAAAAATTCTAAATATACCTCTATCTATTTTTTTCATTATATTTAAAGGAAAACACCACAGTCATTGAACTTATTTTGAGAAGTAGAATCATTGATAACAAAAATGACCTTTATTATTTCAAAAATAAATATGATTGAATGAATTTTCTCCTTTCCTTCATCGTTTTTCATTAACATTTTCTTCTCCTTCGAATTCAATGACTGATATGCAAAGAAAATAAAATTTTGAACTAAATTGCATAATTGAAAAACAAAAGGAATCAAAAATAGAAAATGTAAAGATTTTTATGCAATTTGTGTTTGATATGGTGTTGACAGCACAATAACAAAAAAAAGTTATATGTTTGTTTTATTGTACAATTTCATTCCTAAAAATGTAATTTTGTTAACCAATAAAAACAAATCTTATTTTGCAAACTTAAAGTTAAAATATCTTTTGAACATCTCAAGAATTTTATAAAAATCAATTCAAAATAAATCATAAATATATCCTACTTAACTCAATTTGTAAGGATGTAATAAAAAAATGATTTAAAAAAATAAAAGACATGAAAAAAATATTCAAAATAATGTGAAATGTTTTATATCTTGGTGAATAGTGGAATGACAAGATCTTTTAGTTTTTTTAAATAGTAATAATAATTAACTAGCATAGATAAATGTAAATAAAGAGTGGAGATATGGAATATAAATTAATAATTTTCGTAATTTATTTGAAAAGTCATACATGAGAATCTATTTGGGACAGAAAATGTAATGAATACTTAGTTTTTTTTTATATATCTATATATAGCACTTATTTAATAAAATGGATTTTCTTTATATGTGATTTATGTTCTTTTACAAACTCAATTCAACCATAAAATTGACTGTAACTAATTGTGAATTCGATAATGTGCTATATAGTGTTTTTTAATTGAAAAATAATATTTATTTTATTTTTAATATTATTATATTAAAATTACTAAAATAATATTAAATTAATACTTTTTTAAATAAAAAATATTTTTTATATAAAAAAATACTCGAGAAGCAAAAACTACCGCGATGTAGTACGCCTAGATTATTGATCCAAGTGATAGCGAGGTAGTAGATTCATCATTAGTCTGTGTTCTTAGGTTCTAGTAACTGAGTAACGCTGACATGTTCATTTACACATGGGTATTATTATTAAATTATTTTTTGTATTTTTTTTTTATATGATACTGTTAAAATAATTTTAAAAAATAAAATGAAAAATATTTTAATGTATTTATAAATAAAAAAATATTTTAAAAAACAAAATCAACAAATTACCTAATAACTAAAACAGGTCATCCTTCTTCCTACTGTTCACCGTGACTCATTGCCACTGTGGACTGGCAATTTGTCACGGTGAATCGCGGGTGTATGTGCGCTTTTTTTTTTATTATTTATTTTAGCCGGGACTATTTTTGTAATTTTTATGGTGAAAATTGACAGATGAGAGGGTTTGGCTGAGCGGTTGTCGCGCGCGCTGCCAACACAGGCGCGCGCGAGTTCGAGACGCTCGACCACAAATTGTGATTTCATTTCCTTTTTTTTTTTTTTTTAATAGATAACTGTTTTTTTTTAAAAAAAAAGATTTTTTGAAAATGAATTTTTTTTTAATTTTTTTTATTTTTTTTTAATAACTGGTTGTTGTTGTTTTTTATTACAAATCTGATTTGCTTTTTTAAAAAAAAACTGTTTTTTTTTAAATGTTTTTTCTGGTTGTTGTTTTTATTTTTATTTTTTAAAAAAAAATTGTATTTTTTGTTAAAAAAAAAAAATTGATAACTGGTTGTTGTTTTTATTTTTTTACAAAAAACAATTTTCTTTTTAATAACTAAAATGTCCAGGGCAACTTACGTGCACCACAACTAATCTCCGGATCCACTTTTTTTTTTACAATTTTTTTTTACGCAAAGACTCTTTTTGTATTTTTTATGATGGAAATGACAGATCAGAAGCTTTGGCCGAGCGGTTGTCCGCGCGCTGCCAACACAGGCGCGCGCGAGTTCAAGCCGCTCCGACACCAAAATTTGTTGATTTTTAATTTTTTTTTAATAACTGGTTTTTGTTGTGTTTTTTTACAAATCTTATTTGTTTTTTTTTAAATGTTTTTTTGTTAAAAAATGATTTTTTTTAATAACTGGTTGATGTTTTTTTTTTCTTCCAAAAAACAAGATTTTTTTTTAAATAACTAAAGTGTCCAAACCAACTTACATGCACCACGACTAATCTCTTAATCAACTTTTTTTTATATTTTTTTCCCTATTTTGTTTTGCTACTTATACATTTTTTTTCTTAACCGAAGTGTCCGGATCATTTTTTTAATAATTGGTTGTTGTTTTTATTTTTTTCCAAAAAACAAGATTGTTTTTTTAAATAACTAAAGTGTCCAAACCAACTTACGTGCACCACGACTAATCTCTTAATCAACTTTTTTTTTATATTTTTTTCCCTATTTTGTTTTGCTACTTATACATTTTTTTTCTTAACCGAGGTGTCCGGGTCAGTTTACGCGCACCACGGTTCTTTTTTCCCAAGTATATTTTTTTTCCTAGCCAACTAAGCGCGCCGCGAATAATCCCTGGGCTCATTATTATTTTCTTTTATTACCTAACGAGCTAAAACAACTCGGTTTTCTACTGTAGACCGTGACTCATAGTCACTATTCATTTGCAATTTGCTTCGATGCATCGCAGCGCATGTCTACCTTTTTTTTTCAACAGTGTAATACATTTCATATAATAATACAAAAAATAAATCTTTTAAAAAAAAAAAAGTCTTCGAATTTTAATTTTGTGCTCTGTTTTTTAAAGTTTATTTCTTAAAAAATATTTATAATATTTTGGTTTTTAATATTTCATATCTAATATTACTGGACAAAAAATACAACTAAAAAAAATGACAAATTTACCTACATTATCTACAATTAAAAAATATTCGAGTCACTTCCCGTTTCGATTACACTGTTTTTTTAGACAACAGATAAGTAATTATAGCACGCAAAAAACTTGAGGTTTATTTCTAAAAACAAATTACAATATTTTTATTTATAATGTGTCAGATCTAATATTACAAGAGGAAAAAGGCAACTCATAATTTTTTTTTTTACAAATTTACTTTAATTATCTACAATTAAAAAATCTACGACCCACTTCCCATTTCGATTACACTATAAAGTATGTAAGGCTGAGTATATGTTTTAATATTTATTGAATATTATCGCCTAAAAATATATAGAGAGAGAAAAAAATGACCTACGATTTCTTGCAAAAAAATAATTAATATCGGTATTCTTGAATACATTTAATATAATAATATTATTAATAAATCTTATAAATATAAATTTGGCTTTAGCTTTTAATTTAAATTTCTATTTTATACTCTTTTTTTTTCTTTTAATAAACGATAACCTTTTTTTCACATTTTTTTTATTTTTTAATAACCGTCGTGTTCAAGTCTTTTTTTTTTAAACCGGTTTCTTTTTTTGTGTTTTTTTTAACCAGAGTTTCCGTGACAACAAGTTTCTAACAAATCATTTCACCTTCTTAGTAAATTTTCTAACAAATTTTATCAAAAGTTTTTTAGCAATAGCAATATTCAATCATTTTTTAGTTGAAAAAAACCATTTTTAACAGATTTTATCAATTATAATTTTACCAATTAAATATTAAAATAATAAAATACAATATTTATAAAATCAATCAATTTTCTACATATATAAAAAAGCCCAGCGGAGCGGGCAAATTCGCTCGTTAGTTCTAAAATAAGTTATAACGCTTGATTTTTAACTTCTAACAGTTAAGCAAACATATTAATTAATGTTACTAAACCGGATTAAGACAGAACCAAATCAAATCATTTGATGATTTAAGTCAAACTGTCACAAACAACAAATGATAGAGTAGCAAGAACATCATTTTCTTAAACTTGCAAAGGCTGCAAATTTTTATTAAAAAAATCACGTCAAAGCTAAACTTATTAGACTAACTACATAGGTTGGGTTTGGTCAAATTTGTCGAATATATAATATTTTTCATTGTTACTCTCCCCTTTAAGAGAAGAAGCAGGAACTCCCCCTAAATAGTAGGGTTCAGTTTCGCGAAATGATGCATCCAAGGTCACATGTAGCTTTCGAAGATAAGGATCATAACATCGATATCCTTTTTGAAACTCCGAGTAACTGACAAATACGCATCGTTTTGCACGGATCTAGTTTGCTTCGCAGAACTTTAGGAATGTGGACATATACCATACAACCAAATACCCGAGGCTCCAAGTTTGGAAAGTGAGGAACCGAGAGAAGAGATTCCATTTTTTGTTGAGGAGATTGAAAGTCAATTGCACTAGATGGTGTTCGATTCATTACGTACCCAGCGGATTTGAATGCCTCACCCCAATAGTATTTTGGCAGATTCATACCAAATAGTGAAGCGCGAGCTATTTCCATAATTTGCTTGTTCTTTCTTTCTGCTAATCCATTTTGTTGTGGAGTGTATGTGCAGGATGTCTGATGTTGAATTCCATGATGCTGTAAAAAATTACCTAGCACTTGATCCATAAATTTTGTACTATTATCTGATTAAAGTGTACGAAAGTGCCGTTGGTACTGCATCAACACCATTTTCTAAAGTTCCTGAAATGCTGTACTGACTTCACTTTTATTTCAGAGGAGAGATATCCAAGTCATCTGAGTACATTCATCAATAAATGTAACAAAATATCATGCATTAGAAAAAGATGAGACCTTTGCAGGACCCCACACGTCAAAATGAATAACTGCATATGGTTCTACACTTTTATTCAAACTTGGCAAATAGGAATTACAGTGGCTTTTTACCAGTTCACAAATATCACACTGAAAATCCAAAATACTTAAACCCGAAAATAAATGCAGTTGTAACTTCTTAAGGTACCCAAATGAAAGATGTCCGAGTCATCGATGCCATAACCATACGAGAGCATGAGCTTGATTCGTACTTCTGGTCTGATGCGCATGACCCAACTTTAACCCCATTGTTTCGTTAATTCCAAATAATACAGGTTGCCCCGTCTAATACCATAACCAATAATCTTTCGGGTTAGAATGTCTTGAAAAACACAAAACAAAAGCCAAAACGTTATTGTGCACTAAAGGGTAGTCGTGATTTGACTTACCGATAGGAGATTATATGCAAGAGATGAAACAATAAGGACAATATATAGTGTAATAGTGTCAGTTAAAATAAGAGATCCTTCCCCCGTAACAGGGGAAGTACTACCATTAGCAGTGCAAATAGTTATCCGTTAAGAGGGTTTATGACATATTAAATTATCAGAATCTCTAGTCATGTGATTAGATGCACCTGCATCAATAATCCAAGTACTATTCTTTGTAATAACAGAGGCTGTCATTTCCTCCGTTCCCATCCATAATCATCTTTTGGGAGTGTTCTCGCTAGACACACGCATATGCTCCCTCAAGGTCGAGCTGCGGGTCCTTTCGAAGGATCTCGCCACGGATGTGCTCAAAACCCGGGTCAAGTCCACTAAGGAAGATGTGGACCCAGAGTTGTGCCATGGCTGAGTGGTGGTGAAGGACCCCGTCGATGGTCTTGGCCTGAGGTGCAGTCCGGCCATCGATTTCTTGGAAGATCGTCACCAACTCGGTGTAATAAATGGACAATGGGCGTCCATTTTGCCGTGTGTTGAAGGATCTTTGGTTCAATTCAAAGATGCAAATGGCATCGACGTCGTCGTAGAAGGTTCGCCCGACGGCATCCCAGATTTCCTTGGCCTTAGAGAGGCGAATAAACCTCTGCATTAAGGATGGGGTCATCGAGTCGATTACCCAGCTCTTGACTCGATGATTCTTAGTGACCCCAGATTCCAGCCGTGGGTCGCCTGGTTCAGGCTTCGTTGTGTCTCCGGTAAGGTATCCCAACTTATTTAGAGCTCCAATTCACATTTCGATGAGTTGTGACCATAACCCAAAATTGGTTTCATTCAAGATAATGTTCGCTGTGAATCCTGAGTTGTCTGGAGGTACAGCAATCGGGATTGAGGTTAGTGGATTCGTGGGATTAATTTCCATTTTGTTGTGGTTTGTTTGAATGTATGGGTTCGGTGTATTCGAGTGTCTGTGGATTTTTGAATTTCTGGAGAATGATTGAAATCTGTGGATTCGAGTGTTTGTGGATTTGTGAATTTATGGTTTGTGTATGATTGAAAAATGTGGTTTGTGTGAAATCTATGTTTTGTTTGTGTTTGGTTTTGGACTGCTTCGTGAAATTGTGTTTGGTTTTGACAAATCTATAATTTCTGGGTTGTGTGTTTAGGGTTCTTTAGATTCTGGGTTTTTTGGTTGAACTGCTAGGAAGATTGCACAAATTTGAACAGTGGGTGTTTGGGATTTATGGGTTTCGAAGAAGAATAACAAGAAACACTTCGATTCGAAAAAAAATACGAAAAATTTCAGAGTTGCTCTGATACCATGTTAGAATTCAAAATATGAATAATCTCTGTATATTCGATTGTAATTTTTACTCTTACATTGCAAATTAATTTATAGACAAACTACAATACAAAAATAGTAAATACAAAGCCTTCTTTCTCCTTACTTTATATAACTCCCATTTCGGGAAATTAACGGCCACATTTATATATTTTAACAGATATATTGTATGAATTGAGAAATAATTAATAGGAAAAAAATAGGAATTCGGTTTCTGTGCATTTTTTTTTATTTCTCTTCCTTCGCCGTCTTTGCAACCAAACAGAAGAGGAGCTAAATATCTATTGTGTTATTTTTAGAATAATTTGTTTCATTGTAGTCACTATTAACGCAGAGGAAAACAACAGATGATGAATCTATCAAGGTTATGCCTTTTTTAAAACAGAAAATGGTGAATGTGTTGGGAATTATTTTCTTAGCACAGTAGTCATGAAGGACGGCTGGACAATATGTGCTCATCAACATGGCATAACTCCTTCGTCTTGATCTTATTATTGAAATCGTGAATTATTTGTACGTATGTGTGTGTGTGTGTGTGTGTATAGAGAGAGAGAGAGAGAGATTTGATAAAATATAAAACGATGGTTATACAATACAAGAAGTGAGAAGGTGATATTGCTGAGAATTTTATTTTCTGATTCTTCAACGTGAGATGTTTTTGGTATCAAGCAGCAACTACTGCTTGAAGTTGCATCTGCTCATCACTGCTTTCATTAATGGTGGAAGGTTCCTGCCCCCCTGGCATGTTTGTCTTGTTGTGCTCGATAGATAAGTTTATTTATGTTAGGTAGCAGTAGGTCATGCTCATATGTGGAGTCCTTTCCAAAGATGCAAAGTATTAAGATATAAGCTAAAACAGCTCGGGTTTTGGTGCACTGTAGATTCAGACATAATGGCACTGTGGACTGGCCATTTCTCGGCCGTGCGTCGCGGCTGTTCGTTCGCCTTTTTTTTTTTTTTTTTTTTTCTCTTATGAACAGTGTAGAGGCGAGATTAGCCCTGATAATAGGACAAAATAGCTGTCGGCTGAGGGGTAAATCACCGTTAGACTGAGGGGTGCGGACGTAATTTAACGCGTATGGACCGGTCCGGTCCGCCGCAACCCTTTATTTTTTTTTAATATTTTTGAAATGGCTAAAGACGGTTCTAGCCCCCAATAAGACAAAATCGATTATGTAAGGTCAGGGACATAACGGTAACTAACCATTATTATTTATTTATTTTCCAAAATCTGTCAGGCGCGTGCGGTTCACGCGGCCGACGATGTCCACCCTGACGCCCCTTTAAAGTGGCGCGTGAGGTATGATACGGTGGCCGTAAATGAGCTACCGGCGTCTAATCCGGTGCGCCTCCTGTTGGTCGTCCTCCCGATGCGGCGCGTTTTGATACAAGATGTCCGTGGACGCGGCGGAGGCCGGTTGAAGACGGAGGCAACTTTTTCCTCTCTCCCCTGCACGTAACAGTGCAGGCGAGGCCCGCGTGTTGTCACATGTTGCACTTCGGTCCCTCAACTTTCAATTTCCGTTCTTGCACCTTTCACTTCTGTTACATTAGTTTTAATTTCCTGCGATTTGGTCCCTCAGGTTGAAATGAATTAAATGTGCACCTTGCACTTCGGTCCTGCAACTTTTTTCCTACCGGATTAGGTCCACATTCGTCATGAAATTTGGTACACAGGTTTGAATTTTTGCAATATTATCCTTGGATTGAAATTGATAATAAATGTGATTTTCATTTCAGCCATTCAACTTTTGATTTATGATTTAAATCCCTGTTTAAATTTGTAATGCTTATCAAATAATTGTTACATTTTTCCTAATAATTTTATTTTCCATTTATTTTTTTTCCTTTGATTTATTTCTTCCACTTTCATTAATTAGAATAATAATAATAATAATAATAATAATAATAAGAATAATAATAATAATATAATAATAATAATAATAATAATAATAATAATAATAATAATAATAATAATAATAATAATAATAATAATAATAATAATAATAATAATAATAATAATAATAGTTTTTTTTTCTTGCTTACTCTGTTATTAATGTTTTTAAGCGTTTTTTCTTCAGTTAAAATTTTATAATTTTAATTATTTTTGCAATAATAGCAATAGTCATTTTATATCTAATATTACTGGGGATAAAAGACAACTCAAGAACAAAAAATTGACAAATTTACCTAGGTTACCTACAATTAAAAAACCGATACAAGTCACTTTTGTCTCGATTACACTGTTCCTTTTAAACGGCAGACAAGTCATTATTATATGTTTTAATATTTATTGTATATTATCGCCTAAAAATATATAAAGAGATAAAAAAAAATGACCTCGGATTTTTTGCAAGAAAAAAATTAATATCAGCATTCTTAAATACATTTAATATAATAATATGAAGAATAAATCTTATAAAATAAAAAAAACAAATTGGCTTCAAATTTTAATTTTATGCTCTTTTGTTGAAGTTTATTTTTGAAAAAAAAAATTGAATTTTTAATATTTAAGATCTAATATTACCCGGGGAAAAATACAACTCAAAAAAACAAAAGGTAAACAAATATGCCTAGATTATATACAATTAAAAAATATATTAGGCACTTTCTGTTTCGACTACACTGTTCTTTTTAGACAGCAAATAAGTAATTATAGCACGCAAAAAATATATATTCCTTTTTTGAAAAATATTGCAATGTTTTTAGTTATAATTGTCAGATCTAATATTACCGGGGAAAAAAAACAACTCATATTGTTTTTTTTTTAACAAATTTACCTAAGTTATATACAATTAAAAAATATAAAAATCACTTCCCATTTCGATCACACTATATAATATATGAGACTAAGTATATGTGTTTAATATTTATTTAATATTATCGCCTAAAAATATATAAAAAGAGAAAAAAAATGACCTACGATTTCTTGAAAAAAAAAATAATATCAGCATTCTTGAAGATATTTAATATAATAATATGATGAATACATCTTATAAAAAAAACTTTGGCTTTGAATTAAAATTTATATTTTAGACCCTTTGTTTGTTTCTTTTAAGAAACGGTGACCTTTTTTTCACATGTATTTTTGATTTTTTACTGTCCAACTCAGTTGTTCTTTTTTAACCGGGTTTCTGTTGTTGTTTTGTTTTTTTAACCAGAGTATCCGTGACAACAAATTTCTTATAAATCATTTAACCTTCTTAGCAAATTTTCTAACAAATTTTATCAAATTTTTTTTACCAATAACAATATTCAATCACATTTTGGTTGAAAAAAACCATTTTTAGCATATTTTATCAATGACAATTATACTAATTAAATATTAAAATAACAACATACAATATTTATAAAATCAATTAATTTTCTACATAGATAAAAATGCCCAGCGAAGCGGGCTAATCAGCTCGTTTTTACTATATCAACTGGATATTACTATTTTCTAAATGTGTAAAATGCCACGTGAATAAGATTTGGGTTTTATTTGTAGTATTTATTTATTTATTTATTTCTTGCAGTACAGGCAATTTGGACAGCTTGACATTAGTGACAAAATCGGTTGCCATTCTTGTCAGCTCTTTATTTCATGGTCAAAGTTGGATTTGTAGATGGTTTATTTGAACTTCACGGAATTTAATATATTTAAAGAAGAAGAAAACACGGAGAGCTTCGACCATGTCCATGTGATATATTCGATCCAAAAAAGAAGGGTTTTAGTAAAGTAAACGAGTTGGCTAGCCTGCGCGTTGCGCTGGGCTTTTTTGTTATAGTAAACTGATTAATTATTCAGTCTGCAAGGAATTATTTAGTTGGTAGATAGCAAATTATAATCGTTAAATTCTGTTGTAGATTTATTTTTTGTTGTCTATATCGAATTAGTTGATTGTTGTTATCAGTGTAAGTGTTCAGATAATAATTTAATTGACAACTCTCAAAATTATAATCGATAAAATCAATTAAAGATGAGTGAATTGTATTTTATAGTCAATTCATTAATGGGTAAACTTGCTTAAATATTTTATCAATTTATGTAATTTGCATATTAAAAAACTATAATTGATTAATTGTTGGGCGTGTTTTAATTGTTTTGACATTTATTTAATTGATGGACATAAATTTGCAATTCCTAAAGGCACACTTATACATTTTTTATAAAATCAGGGTGTCCGGGTCAATTTAAACATATTAAGATGCTGCTATTAAATAAATATTAAAATACATAATTAGTCTCACATATTGATAAGGAAAACATATTACAAATAATCATTATCATTATTTTGAATCTCTAATCTATAATAATAAGAAATTTTAAAACCTAACAATATTAACAAAAAAACAACTAAATAACTAAATAAATGACAAAATTAAAAATATATTAGTAAATTTTTAAAAATTATTTGAACGGAAGAATAAAAAAAGAAAAAAAGAATAGAAAATATCATTTTTGAAATGAACACAAACAGAAATTAAAATGCAAACATTTTAAAAACAAATAACCTTAATAACAGTGGAAATAATAAAAATTGGTGAGACCATAATTATTGTTAGAGAAGAAAATTCCATAATTTGTTTTTACTTTCATATTATTATATTAAAAATATTTTAGAACAATGATATTAATTTTATTTTTTTCAAAAAAACTAAGGTCATTTATATATATTAAGGCTCTAATCTTAAATAAATATCAAAATATATAATTAGTCTGATATATTTAAAAGAAAATAAAACTTACAAATAATAATTATTAGTATTTTGAATGTTTTATCTGTAATAATTAGAAAACTCAATACCTAACAATATTAATAGAAAATAAAGATTATTATATTTAAAGAAATTACTTAAATTGAAGAATAGAAAAAAGAGAAATAATAACAAATATTATTTTTTAAATGATTACCAATACAAATTAAAATTTCATCATTAAAAAAAATCTTAATAACAGTGGAATTAAAAAAAAATTGGAAACAAAAACTAAGAGCATGTACATATAAACATGGACAAAAATAAGAATTATGTAAGAAAGATATAAAAAAAAGAGGTTTTTTTTTTTTTTTTTCAAATAGTAATGAACAACGAAAACCACAGTTGAAATAACTGTTTGAAATTACGATCTCCTTTAGCCATTCTATAAAATAATAGTTGTGACGCCCTTAAGCTGACCCGGGCACCTTGGTTATAAAAGAAAAAATTATAAGTGGGAAAAAGAAACAGAAAAAAAATGTCAAAAAAAAGTGGTTACGGAGATTATTCATGGCGCGCGTAAGCTGTTCTGGACATTACGGTTATCAAAACACAATGTATACGTGGGGAAAAAAAACATGAAAAAAAATGTATAAAAAAACTTGAGTCCAAAGATAAAAAAAAGTATACGTGGGAAAAAAATTGTGGTGCCCGTAAGCTAGCCTGAACACTCCGGTTATAAAAAAAAACCAAAAAAAATGTATAATTGAAAAAAAAAAAAAAAACAGGAAGAATTTTTTTAAAAAAAGTGGGTACAGAGATTAATTGTGGTGCACTAAAGCTAGCCCGGACACCTCATTAGAAAAAAAAAATAGAAGCCCGGTTTATAAAAAAAGAAATCACTTTTTCCAATAGTAATGAGAAAAAAATTATGGTGCGCGTAAACTGACCCGGACACCCTGGTCATGAAAAAAAACAAAAAAAATGTATAAGTGGAAAAAAAAACAGGGAAATAAATGTTAAAAAAAAGTGGATCCGGAGATTAGTCGTGGTGCACGTAAGCTGCTACGGACACCCCGGTTAAAAAAAGGACAAAAAAAGAAGACCGGTTAAAGGGAAAAAAAACTGACCCGGACACCCCGGTTATAAAAAAATGAAAAAAAAAAGGTCCCCATTTATTAAAAATAAATAAATAAAGCCCGATTATAAAAAAAAGTTGTAAGGGGAAAACACCTTTTTAAACAGTAATGAGGAAAAAAATCGTGGTGCGCGTAAACTAACTTGGACACCCCGGTCATGAAAAAAAATGTATAAGTGGAAAAAAAGAAAAACAATGTTAAAAAAAGTAGATCCGGAGATTAGTCGTGGTGCGTATAAGTTGCCACGGATACCCCAGTTTAAAAAAAAACAAATAAAAAGTCCGGGAAAAAAAACACATTTTCAAACAGTACTAAACAGTGAAATTATTGTTAAAAACAAAAAAAGAAAGCCCGGTTATAAAAAAAAAGTGCAAGGGGAAAGTACCTTTTTAAACAACAATGAGAAAAAAAATCGTTGTGCGCGAAACTAACCAGGACACCCCGGTCATGAGAAAAAAAAAAGTATAGGTGTAAAAACAAACAGGGGAAAAAATGTTAAAAATGAATGAATCCGGAAATTAGTTGTGGTGCGCGTCAGCTGCCACGAATCCCCCAGTTTAAAAAAACAAAAAAGAAGCTAGTAAAAAAAAATAACCATAGCAGATCACACACCCAAGTCCACGGTGGATCTAGGTGTGGGTGAACAGTCCGTGAACAGGAAATCACCGATCTCCTTTAGCTCTTTTATAGTTAATTGCCCGCATTACATTGCGAGCCGAGCAAATATTTTTTGTAATCATTGGGATTAAAATAATTAATAGATTTTGCTAGTTTAAAAATGAATTATAATATCTATACACGCAAGGTTTGATATAATAAAATACATTGTATTATAGCGACAACAATATTGAAGGTTTAACACCTAAAAATATCATTATTATTATTGCTAAAACAATAAAAAAAAATTAAATTATTCCGATGAGAAAAAAACTCAAAAATATTAATAAAAGAAAGCAAGAAAAAATTAATATTATTATTATAATTATTATTATTGCATGAATAATGGAAAATTAAATTTAATAAAAGAATAAAAAGCCCAAAAACTTTAACAAAAGAGCAAAAAAATAAAAATTATTAGCTAAAAAAATTATTTGATGTGAAAATAAATTAAAAAAGCTAATAAAAAAACAAAAAAAAAAACAAAGGAAAACAAATAAGAAATATCAATTTTTAAATGATCATAAACACAAACTAAAATTTAAAAGCAAATATTTTGAAAAAAAAATGTTATCTCAACAAAGAAAAAACAATAAAAATTAAAAACCAAAACTGAAGGCGCGCACACACACACACACACACATATATATAAACATACACAAAAATAGGAGCTATTTAAAAACTATAAAAAAAATAAAGGAATTAAAATAAAAAATCAAAAGTATAAAGGCTGGAAACAAAACCAAATATATTATCAATTTCAATCAAATAAAAAAATTAAAAAAATCAAATAAAGTATAACATATATACATGCAAGGTTTGATAAAATAAAATACATTAACACACCATATTATAACAACATGAATATTGAAGTCTTAACATCTAAATATATCATTATTATTATTGCTAAAACAATAAAAAAATATTAAATTATCCTGATGAAAAAAATCGAAAATATTAAAAAAATAGAAAGAAAAATAAAATAAAATTATTATTCTTATTGCGTTAAAAAAATTCAATCTAAGAAAAAAAAGATCATTAATTTTAACAAAAAAACAAATGAAAAATGAAAAAAATAAAATTATAAGCAAAAACAATATTTTGACGTCAAAATAAATAAAAAAACGAATAAAAAACAATTAAAAGAAATAGAAATGAAAAAAAAAACGAAAAAGAAAATGAAAAACGACGAAAACAGAGTAAAGCACAATTAATCAGACCCTCGGGTCGAACACCTGCACTCCCCTTACTTACCAACAGGAGCACCATCCACTGAGCTACAGATGTTTATAGGTCTCTAGCCGTTAAAATATATATAAATATCATTTAAAAGGCGAGAAGTCACCATATTTAAATGACATTTTAAACATCAGATCACGCACCCCAGTCCACAGTGAATCTGGGTGTGCGTGAACAGTAATGAACAGTAATAGACCGATGTATTTTAGTGTTTTTGTTAATATGAGCAGGTCATACTTTGAATTAGTCTATCTCGCACATGCACAGTTATGCTGATCCACGTGAAATTATAATTTGTTTTACTGGTAAATTTTCACAGTATTATAAGCATTTTTCTGTTCATGGTGTTGTCTAACATTTATCTGATGCAACAGTGGAAATCCTTCAAACAATATCCAACAAATTGAAAAACAACAATTGGACGGCTAGAATTTGAATTAGATTGACTGAAATGAAGATCTCTCTCGCAACTATTTAAATGGGTCAATCCCTGGAAGCCTAGCTGAGCTCCCAAACCTTCAGAGTATGCAAGTTTGTTTGTTCATTTGTATTTCTTAGGGAATTTTCAATTGTGATATGGCCATTCATGGACCAAATTAAAGAATATAATATTTGGTAAATTAAAAACAAATAAACTTTATAAAAAGGCCAAAAATAAAAATTAAAAATCAAAAGAATAAGAACTAAAGTTGAAATACCAACAATAAAAAAGGTCAAGTTGTGATTTTCAAGGAGCGAAGAAGAATAAAAAACAAAATCACTAGTAACAAATCAAATCATCACTGTCGGTAGTCTCATACCTCTAGAAAAAGAATAGAGAGATACTTTCAACAACATAAAGAGAGAGTGTTTCAGATGTTGGGAGGCTTCGCACACGGTGTGTGAAGAGTGTTGACACCTCTGACACATCTTTCAGTGTGCCACATATGCCATAATTTTTTTTATATATAAAAAAAATTAATTGACCCTAAGTTGACATGATAATAATAAAAATTCCTTTTTGAAAATATGAAAAAACCCCTTGATGCTAACTTTCTTTGTTTTTTACTTTTAATTGCATTTTGATCATTTCATTTTGTTTTTTATTTATTTTTTATATTTGGACAAATATGAAATTATACCCCATCTTACATGATAATAATGAAAAAACCATTTTCAAAATACTAAATCTCTCTTTGACACTCTCATTGAATGTTTTGGTTTTTAAAGATATTTTGGTCTTTTTACCATGCTTTTAAAATGCAAAAAGAAGAGAAAAAAAACTTACTTGCGTTTGATTAATATAGTCGTGATTAATGTGCAATGTGAAAAGACCTTAATACTCCCAAAAACTAGTTTTAAGTTTATGATATAAGGGGCAAAAATGTCATTGCATTTTTTCAATAAATAGTGTCAATGAGTCTGCATCTACAATGTTTTTCTTTTGTTAACCAAGTTACTTACCATACTATTTTGCATGGACCATAAATCTTCTGAATGTAGGTCATGAATTTTTATAACATTGTTATTAAACTTGGTATAATAGACTAAACTTGAAAACTCTCAACTTGATCCTTTATCTAGCTCAAATTTTAAATTAAATTGTGTGAGAGTTTTCATGATGTGATCCTATTGACTTGAAATGTTTTTTTTTTAAAATAAATCTAGGTTAACCTACAAAACTTATGACTCAGGTCATAAACTCTATTGAGTTCAATTATTAATTTGTGTTTATCTATTTTTATGATATTTGATTTTAAAAATAATCAAAATCAACCAAATAAATTAATAGGATAAGATTAAAAGATAAAATAAAACCATAAAAAAAAAAAACAAGCATGGAGGTCTAAGTATCCTTACATGTCTGGCCTTTTTTAGCAAAAACAATAAAGAAGCTTAAATGTGTGATCCTTAGGAAAGCCCAAAATACCTATTTCTTGTTTATTTTTTTTAAAGTGATGAACGATATGTCGCCCATCTTTTTTTATTGAAAAAACAATGGTAGGAGACACATTAATTGTTACTCCCAAAAACCTGACCATCATTATGGTTGTCGGAAATTCTAGGAGAGAGATTTTGATGTTGATAATATGTTTTTTAGCATATTTTACCCTAAAACACCTAATAAATACCATAACATATACTTTAAACCATATAACAATGAAATCACTTAAAAACAAAATCATCCGAATAAAAAATCAAAAGAATGAAGCACTTTGACACCATGAATTATATTTTATTTATATTTAACTCTATCAAGTTTTTTAAATTCAAACTTGTGAAAATGATGCTTAGAGTTTTTACTAACACATATACACAAATGAATGCATGTTGTTAAATAAAAAATTATACTGTTAAAGATATTATTAGATGTAATTATGAACTAAAACTGGTACGAGATAAATTATAGCAATTAATTATTTGAATTAATCATAATAAGAACAATTTGAAAAAAATATACAAATACAAGAAACAATTTGAAAATTTAAATAAAGTGTTTTGTAATTTTGGTGATAACAATAGTTATGAAAGGGCGTAGCTAAATTTTTTTGCAAGTTCTGATATCAAACATATAAAGGCTAGATAACAAGTGAAGTATATACTAAAATAAAATTCCTTAAAAACCGAAAACCTATTATAAACAATTTTTAACACATAAAACTAAGTCAAATATTTTAAAATTTCGCATACCAAACTAAAATCTGGTTTTTTGGATGAGTGGGGATAAGAAATTGCTTAATTGATCTATTTTATTTTATTTTAGCCTTAAAAATAATATGCAATAATATTGTTTTTACATTTTTTTTACTATGTAAGAGTTGTTTTGGTGTTGTGGGCTATTGTTTTAATAATGAATAGATAATTCCTAATATTCTTGAGTATTTTGTGATTTTTGTTGTAGAGTTAGTTAATTTTGTTAGGGCACTAAGAATCATTGTAAATAATTATTTGATATTAAAGAATTCCAATGAAATTCAAAGAGAAAAATGGATCAAACATATGTTTTTTTTTGTCAAATGTCTCAAACGTTGTTGGGTATCGAATTAAGAGTTATGCTTATCCAATTAATTTGTTGAAAAATATAATTTGATATTATTGCCAGCATTTTCTTTACTTGTTGTTGTTGTTATCTAGTTATGTTTTAGCAAGGCCTTCATACAATATTTTATGGATAATTATTATTGTTTTTCATGGATCATTGAAGTTCCTGAATTGTATGTAACAGTGCAAATTCTTCAAAACATATCCGATAATTAAGTTGAATATCAGTATTTGGGCCACCATCGATCAAACTTCTTGTGATATGGCAGAGTGGCGAAACCAGTCCTTTTAGACAGTAGCCTAGAAGATTTCAACATTCTGATGAACCTACAACAATTACAAGCCCTTTTAGATACCAAGATTTTGAATTAGCCGTGGTGCAATACAGGTATAGTGTAAAGCAAAAACAGCAGCCTGTAGTTTTTAGTACTCCGTTGCTTCATATCAAACAACTATTTTTATATTATTTTAAAAGCAATCAGAAGTGAGGTTTAATGCTTCTTCAAGCTTAGTGCTTTTAAACATGTCTTTTGATGATATCTCTGGTTCCATTCCATCCAGCAATGTGTTTAGATTGATGGGTAGCAGTTCTGCTAATGACGGAAATCCAAAGTTATGTGGACAACAAAAAGGTACGAGAAAGATTCAATATATGTGGAAGAAAAATCTTATACAACAACAATGGTTATTATTAGAGCAGCCAGGAATCATCCTTCAATTTGGTCATCAATATCGGTGGCCAAGTATTGTGCTAAAAAACTACCACAGGATTGTTGACTTCTTGTTTTCATTGATGAGAAAGTTGCGTTTTAAAGATAGGATGGTTCATACGAGGGGCCAATAGGAAGGGGAAGCTTTGAAAAATGTTTATTTTTACTTAAATGCATTTTGTTCCAAGATTGGCAAAGTATGAAACTAACTGCAAATGTAATTTACTCAATTGATATTTGAATTTTGCAAAACAATATCAATTGGATAACTATATATAAGCTCTTCATTAGAAGAAGATGAGTATTCACAAGTTTTATTTTGCTATGACAAATCTTTGAGATCAATTGACACTTACAGAATCAACAAAATTAAAGGAATACGGTGCCTATATTAAATGTAGAGAACAGCAACAATTAACACAGTTTTTAAAAACAATTCACAGTGATTTTGAAAGATTGAGAGATTCAATTCTGCATTGTTCTTCACTTCTCTTTATTGATTCTGTTGTAAGTGAATTATTGGATGAAGAAATATGTCACTATTCTTTATCTGAAAAATGGCATTCTCTTCTAATCCTTATGTAATCCTTATGTGCTAGCAGCTCTTTCCAAACCATTTTTTCGTAATCAGTCTAAGTCTTGCACAATAGTTCTTTTTTATAAGTGCAATTTCCATAAGCAGAAGGGTAATTGGAAAGTTCAGTGTC
Organism: Salix brachista; assembly: GCA_009078335.1. NCBI lineage: Eukaryota > Viridiplantae > Streptophyta > Magnoliopsida > Malpighiales > Salicaceae > Salix > Salix brachista. Next base: position 29,644,792 of record CM018587.1, read on the forward strand.
CAAAGTTCTCAATATTACATTACAACGACAGCGTTTTTTCAAGAAAAAAGTACACAAAGCATAATGAAAAATGCAAGAGAAAAAGAAAAACGAGTAACTCGTCATCTTTAAAACCCCTCCTACGTACATTATCTCCCCCCAACTGCCCTACTCGCTTTCTCTCTCTCTAAAAAGATACAGTTTCTAGAAACTTTGTTTCTGTCCCTGAATTACTACCGTTCTTTTTCGTCTCTTTGATTTTTTTTTGGAGATATCAATAACCCGCAATCAGAGAAACAGTAACTGTGTTCTGCATGCTTCAAACATGGCGTTTGCTCAATCACTGTCAAAGACTGCATCTGTTTTTGTTTTCGGTTTTGTGGGAATTGCTTTGTTGTGGACAGATTTGGATCTCATGCTCAAGGAGTGACTCAACTCTTGCCACAAGATGAAGGTAAAGGGTCAACTATCTCCATTTCTTTTTGTCAGCAACTCGAAATATGTGGCTGTTTTTTCTTTCTAGGTTTTCTCTGTGTAGTGGCCAAGTGCTCTTCTTCTTAACATTAGTTGAAAGGCATGCTCTTGTCTTGTTCGTTGGAGGAAACTGCTGTTTTGACTTTCAGATTTTTCATCTCTCTTTAAAAACCTTTTTTTTATCTCTTCTTTTCAAAAAAAAAAAGTGTTTTATCTACCTTTGAAGATTAATGGGGGGGAATATACTGCATGAATTGAGAAATAATTAATAGGAGAAGAAGAGGAATTCGGTTTCTGTGCATTTTTTTATTTCTCTTCCTTCGCCATCTTCGCAACCAGACAGAAGACGAGCTAAATATCACTTGTGTTATTTTAGAATAATTTGTTTCACTGTAGTCACTATCAACGAGGAGGAAAACAACAGATGATGAATCTATCAAGTTAGGCATAGTAGTCATGAAGGACGGCTGGGCTACGTGTCTGTTTTCTTAAGCAAAAATAACATGGCATAACTCCTTTGTCTTGATCTTATTATTTAAATCGTGAATTATTTGTACGTATGTGTATATATATATATATATATATAGAGAGAGAGAGAGAGAGAGAGAGAGATTTGATAAAATATAAACGATGGTTATACAATTCAAGAAGTGAGAAGGTGATATTGCTGAGAATTTTATTTTCTGATTCTTCAACGTGAGATGTTTTTGGTATCAAGCAGCAACTAATGCTTGAAGTTGCATCTGCTCATCACTGCTTTCATTAATGGTGGAAGGTTCCTGCCCCACTGGCATGTTTGTATTGCTGTGCTCGATAGATAAGTTTATTTATGTTAGGTTGCAGAAGGTCATGCTCATATGTGGAGTCCTTTCCAAATATGGAAAGTATTTTTATTGTAACAACTGGATATTACTATTTTCTAAATGTGATTAAAGAGTTACCTGTCACTATACTTGAGCAAAATTTGCAGAGGAAAGGTCTGGGTGAAAATCAATCGTTATTTCGTATAGTTTCTGATCAATTTTGTGTAAAATGCCACGTGAATAAGATTTGGGTTTTAGTTGTTGTGTTTTTTTATTTATTTCTTGCAGTATAGACAATCTGGACAGCTTGATATTAGTGACAAAATCAGTTGCCATTCTTGTCAGCTCTTTATTTCATGGTCAAAGTTGGATTTGTAGATGGTTTATTTGAACTTCATGGATTTTTTAATAAATTTAAAGGAAAAAAAAACATGGAGAGCTTTGATCATGTCCATGTGATATATTCGATCCAAAAAGGAAGGGTTTTAGTAAAGTAAATATTTTACCCAATTGGAGGAGATGGAGAGGCACACATGTGTTCTCCAAAACATACTCGAAGCAGCATTGACTTATCAAACTTTGCAAATCGTTCCCCATGGTAATGTCTTTGTTGATTTAATACTTTCACATAAAAAGCTTTTGATATCTATTTTACAGGCTCCCAAGTTAGAATTGAAACCTTTGCCCGATAATTTGAAGTATGTATTCATTGGCGACAACACTACACTTCCTGTTATCATAGCAAAAGGTTTGACAAGTGCGCAAGAGGAAAAACTTGTGAAGTTGTTGTGTGAACACAAGACAACCATTGGATGGATTTTAGCCGACATCAAGGGCATTAGTCCCTCAATGTGTATGCATCATATATTATTGGAGGATAATACGAATCCAACAAGGGAAATGCAAAGGAGGTTGAATCCGCCTATGATGGAGGTCGTGAAAGCTGAAATTTTGAAACTGTTAGATGCTTGAGTCATTTACCCCATCATAGACAGTAAATGGGTTGCACCAATTCATGTGGTGCCCAAAAAGACTGGAATCACGTTGGTGAAAAACAGAGATGATGAAATCATTCTTACTCGCATCTCGAGTGGATGGAGAATGTGTGTTGATTATAGAAAGCTTAATCTTTCTACGCTTAAAGATCATTTCCCGTTACCATTCATGGACCAAATGCTTGAAAGTCTGGCAGGTAAGTCTTTTTATTGCTTTCTTGATGGATATAGTGGATACAATCAAATTGTTATTAATCCTGAGGATCAAGAAAAGACTACGTTTACATGTCCATTTGGTACATATGCATATAGAAGAATGCCCTTTGGTCTCTGTAATGCACCTGTAACTTTTCAAAGATGCATGATGAGTATTTTTTCTGACTATGTTGAAAGAATAATTGAGGTTTTCATGGTGTATGGTGATTCTTTTGATAAATGTCTAGAAAAATTATCTTTGATCTTGAAAAAATGCATTAAAACTAACCTTGTCTTGAACTATGAAAAGTGTTATTTTATGGTAAATCAAGGAATAGTTCTTGGGCATGTTGTGTCCTCATGTGGATTAGAGGTTGATAAAGTTAAAATAGATGTTATTTCATCATTACCTTACCCCTCATGCGTGAAGGAAGTTCGTTCTTTTCTTGGCCAAGCAGGTTTTTATCGGCGCTTTATCAAAAACTTATCGAAGATTACAGCACCCTTATGCAAACTATTATCCAAAGAAGTGGATTTTGTGTTTGATCAAACATGTAAAGATGCCCATGATGAGCTTAAAAGTTGTGTCACATCTGCCCCTATCATCAAACCACCAAAATGGGATGAACCTTTTGAGATAATATGTGATGCGAGTGACTATGCGGTAGGGGTTGTTCTTGGGCAAAGAATTGGTAAGAATTTGCATGTTATAGCCTATGCTTCTCGCATATTAGATGGAGCACAATGCAATTACCATACAACTGAAAAGGAACTTTTTGCAGTAGTGTTTGCTCTAGAAAAATTCAGGTCATATTTACTTGGTACAAAAGTAGTCGTTTTCACTGAACATGCAATTTTGAGGTATCTTTTGAAGAAAAATGAGTCCAAATTAAGATTAATTAGGTGGATCTTGCTTTTATAAGAATTTGATCTTGAAATCAAATACAAAAACGGTGCTGAAAACCATGTGCCTGATCACTTGAGCCGACTAAGGATCAAGGATATACAAGTTGAAACAATAAGAGAGACATTTCATGATGAGCAGTTGTATGTGTTACATTCCTCCACATGACCATGATATGCTAATTTGGTGAACTATTTAGTCACCAAAGAATTCCCTCCAAGTTTGTCTACATCCCAAAAAAATAAGCTACAAGCTGATGCTAAATATTATTTCTGGGATACTCCTCATCTGTGGAAATTTTGTGTGGATCAAGTAGTTAGGAGATGTGTATCACAAGATGAATTTCATTCCATTCTCACTTTTTGTCATTCTCATTCTTGTGGTGGACATTTTGGAGCAAAAAGAACATCCCATAAGGTACTTGAAAGTTGTTTTTATTGGCCTTCTAATTTTAAGGATGCATTTTTTTGCAAATCATGTGAAAATTGTCAAAAAAACAGGTAATATCACTCATAAGAATCAAATGCCTTTAACGAATATTCTTGTAAGTGAGATTTTTTATGTTTGGATATTGATTTTATGGGTCAATTTCCTTCTTCTTTTGACAATCTTTATATCCTTCTTGCAGTTGATTATGTGTCGAAATGGATTGAGGCAAAAGCCACACGAACTAATGATGCTAAAGTTGTTGTAGATTTTTTCGGGACTCACATATTTGACAGGTTTGGAATCCCTAAAGCTATCATTAGTGATCGTGGCACATATTTTTACAATCGTTCAATAGAAGCATTGTTACGCAAATATCACGTGACTCATCGGACTTCTATGGCATATCATCCTCAAACAAATGGCCAAGCTGAGTTTTCAAATTGAGAAATCAAATCTATTTTGGAGAAGACAGTGCAACCTAACCGGCGAGACTGGAGCCTACGACTTGGTGATGCACTTTAGGCCTATTGAACTGCTTACAAATCACCAATAGGAATGTCACCTTTTAGGATGATTTATAGGAGAGCATGTCATCTACCAGTGGAACTTAAATATAAAGCTTTTTGGGCCATAAAAAAATGTAACATGGATTATGATGCTGTTGGGATTGCAAGAAAGTTGCAATTGCAAGAGTTGGAAGAGATTCAAAATGATGCTTATGAGAATGCAAAGATTTACAAAGATAAGACTAAGAGTTGTCTTGACCAAATGATTACAAGAAAAGAGTTTCATGTTGGAGACAAAGTCCTTCTCTATCATTCCGTTTAAAACTTTTTCCTGGTAAGTTGTGTTCTCGTTGGATTGGGCCCTTTGTTGTTTCGAATGTGTTTCTTTATGGTGCAGTTGAAATTACAAGTTTAGAAACAAATAATGTACTCAAGGTTAATGGGCATCGCTTGAAAACTTTCTATAAAAGTTGGACAACAGAAATCACCGCTTCTGTGGAGTTAGCTGAACCGATTTATGAAGAATGAGCATACCACATGTCAAGCCAATGACACAAAACAAAAGCGCTTCCTGGGAGGCAACCCAGCACAAAAAAATCAGATTTGCTTTCTTTTTCCCTTATCTTTTATTTTATTTTTTTATTTTTTTTGCTTTTTTTTTTGTCATTCTCCTATATCCCTTTTCTTTTATTTTTCAACATTGAGGACAATGTTGTGTTTTAAGTGTGGGGGTATTGAGAAAATGTCAGTTTTCTTATTTTGTTTTTCTTTATTCTTCCCAAAAAAAAATCTATGATTGATATTTATGAACTCCCATTGGTTGATGAGAATATGAGTATTATGTGTGAGAATTAAGTGAGATAGATGAATATATAAATTAAATGAATGAGTGTGCATGCAAGTTTTAAAGTTTAATTGGTTTAGGGATTGACTCTAAAAATATGCCAGTTGACTTTATAGTGTTATACCAATGCAAGCTTTTGAGCCTTCAACATTATATTCTTTGATTGTACTTTTTTTTAATGATATGTATCTCTAGAACTTGCTTCATATCTTATTGAGATTAAATTTGCATTATATATATGCATGAAGATGATAAAGGCATTAGGAATTTTAACCGCTTGAGCCAAAAAGTCAACTTAAAGCATATTATCCTTAGTGAGCCCCTTTTGAGCTTGTTTATCTTTTCTTTACTTTATCCATGTATAAGCCTTAAACTTTTTATATGTTTTCCTCTTTTCCCCTAGCCAAGGATTAGTAGAGCATATATGGTTAGAAATTATGTGAAAAGAAAGAAGAAGTGATGCTTCATGAAAAGATGGGCAAAGTTGCCAAAGGTGGAAAAAAAAGAAAAAAAGAAAAAAAGAAGAAAGAAGAAAAAAGAAAAAAGAAAAAGAACAAGAAAATAAAGAACAAGAAAAGAAGAACATAAAAGAATAGAATAGAAACGAGCTTGAAATCGAAAGTAGCTAAGCATTGGTGCTTAAAGATTGAAAATTGATGTACTTTGATGGAATATCTTGTTTGAAATATGATGTGATCATATTATTTGATAGTTTCATTCATATTTACCTAGTGTTTTGCATATGTTTTGAATATAAAATGCCTTGATATTCTTTGTTTTATGTTTTGAAGGCATTTTTGGATGAAAGATGCAAAAAGAAGGTAATTGAAGCTGATTGACAGATTTGACCTTCAATTGATGTTTTGTGCAAAGAGGGAGCTCTAGAGATCGAAATGAAGTGAATAGATAACATCCATAAATTTATGGAAAGATAAGTAAAAATAAATAAAATAAGGAAGAGCATGGAAATCACAACCTTCAAAGTCAAATCTTGCAATCTGCCAATGTCGACCTTTGTCCATTCCAACTTCAATATCTCGAGCTACAGAAGTCATATAGATGCCAACCCAATTTTGTTGGATTTCGGACTCAAAGACCTATAAACGCTACAAATTGCAGCTCAACACGATGTGTTATGAATGAGATATAAAATTTACTAGGAACAACTAAATTCTGCCAACTTAAGGAAGGACTATTTTGTAAAATAAAAACTAGGGTTTCTAAGCATATATAAAGGAGGAGAGGAGCAAGGAAGTTTCGCCTAACAACAAAGAAAACACAAATCTTTCCTCCAAACCCTAAATCATGTTTTCTTCCATCTTTTTATTTAGTAGTTCAATAAACATGCAAGGCTAGACTCTTTTGCTTGGTTGCAAGGACACGAAAACCTTCAGATTTCAAGAGCTGTGAGATCTATTTTTACCTCAATTTTTCAGTTTATATGATGAATATGTTTGTTCTCCTATGCTTATTTTCCTATGATTTTTCATTTAATTGCTAAGAGCGGACTCAAAGTTATTATTGTAGACAATCTATTGCTAAGTTTGATATCAAAACCGAAGTTGTGGTATATGAACTTGTGAAGCAACTAAGTTAATAATTGTAGCGGATCTATGTTATTAATATTAGGGAGAACATTCAATCGAACTAAACATATATTGCGGACAATTATGTTTCTTAATTGATCAATTTATCTAGTTTTTAATATTGTCATTGAATCAAATTACTAGTGCGGACACTATGGTTGTTTGATGGTTAGGGTAAGTTATACGACGGATCCGTTAACGAACCAATTTTAAGAAGAGATAAATATTCAGAATATAAATTGATGTGTCATTTCCATGATCAGTTCTGATTTCTATAGGTGGATGTTGACTTGCGACCAAGGTTTGCTTTATTGAAAAATTTAAGTTTTATATAATTTTTGCTTAGTTTGCTTTAGCCTAGCATAGACAACTTCCCCCCCCCCCCCCCCCCCCAATTGCATAGCATATAGAACGAAAATCTGAACTAAATCGTCCTCTTGGGATTGATCCCTTGCTTGCTCTATACTATCTTGTTTGATTTGTTTTAAGCTAGGGTAATTAATTTGTGCGACAGCGACATCGCAACAATGATCATCAATAAAGGAATCATAAAATATAGACCCTTATAATGGCAACAAGAGAAGGTCCTTGATAGGGAATATATTGCATGTATATTTTGAGTCATTGATGCTTTATTTTAGAGAATTTCGTTGGATTTTTAGCAAATTGTCTAGAGTTTTAGGTATCTTTGAGAATTATTCACTTCTTGAAAATTCAATGTACTTTCAGGTATTTAACTACTGGAATATGCAGAAACTAAGATCATATGAAGAAGCAAACAATGGGATGAGCTTAGAATTCAAACATTGGTTGGTTTGCCCAGACAAGCCTGAGCATTGATTGGTTTTTGAGGTATAACGGGAGTATACAACTTTGTTTCATGCGTTATTTACCTTTATTAAATGAGGATACACAGGCCAACAACTATTATTCAATTAGAAGAACCCAGTTTTTCTGTTTTGAAGCCCAAAAATTGAGTCGAAATGCAGAGTCCAAATCAGACCAGGAATCCATGCGACCCAGACACTATCTCGGGTCTTGGACCATATCCAGAGTTCCTGATGCTCAAACATTGTGAGACGTAGTTCAATTGAAAGAAAGTTGTATTCTCTACAACCTTCCCAAAATAGAGGATTTTAAGTCACACGTTTATGGCCCCGAAATTGGCTCGCAATATCAAGAAGGAGCAAAATTCTTGTTTTCCTTTGGAGGAGAAAGTCAACATATATATATATATATATATATATATATATATATATATCGTAAGGCAGTAGATAAGGGGAGTATTTTTTAGAGGAGAAAACCCTAAACACATTAACAACCCCTTCAAGACATCCAACTCTCTAATTCTCCAATACTCTTGAGTGATGTTCATCTTATAAAGTTTATTTCTTTTTAATTTTGTTATGGAGTAGTTTTTTTTATTCTGAGATTTTTTATGTAGCCTATCTATGAATATGTGAACAATTTATTTGATTGAATTAATCTAATACTTGTTGAGTGTTTCATTCTATGCTTAATGTTTGTGTACGCTTGATCACCGTTTGCATAATTTGAGATTCAATTTGAGACTGAGAAGTGATAATTGTTTCAGCATGGAACTTGTATAATCGTGCATGGTTTTATCGTTCCTAATGTATTTTGAGGAGTTTAGAATATTCAACGAAAGGTAAGAAGTTTGCTTATTAAAATAATTCATTGATGCTCGAAAGAGATTAGTGATTAAATTAGTAAAACCTAATTATCAACAATAAGAAATAAATTTTGAGAGAATTAATTCAATTGAGAAAATTCATATAAGATTAGTAACGGTGAAATCAGAAATCCTAGGATCCGTTAAACTTGATTTCAACACCATTTAATTATTTGCTTGTTTGTTTTAATTATTTTTAATTTTGTGAACCTTTATAATTGAATCATCAAATAGATAGGGTTTTGATAATTTTGGTACTTATTGATATTTTTTACAAATTATGTGGGACGATACTCTACTCATCACTTTATTACTTGTTACGATTCATGCACTTGCAATATCTACCAACAGTCCTCACACATCAGAATGAATCAAATCAATCGGGTCCTTACACATTTTATTAATTCAAACTCGAATGCTAGTTGTTTTTAGAGTCATCGGGTCAATTAGGTCATATTAGTTCAACTCTTAGTTTTTTATTTATGTTTGAAATTTAAATTGCATACTTTCAAATTAATTTATTTTTATATTTGAGTTAAAATTAGGTTTATCAAATTAATAATTTAAATTATATATATATAACAAGACAGGCTTGAAATGACAAGTTGAAACACTCCACAACTAAAATATATTATTCTAATTAAAAAAATAAAACCAGAACAATATTGATAACCGTGATGATAACAAATTTATTACTTTTACCATCTCTCACGGTTTTTTTTATACAATGCTCAAAGTCTCATAAACATCACAAATTTATTAGTATAATATTGTAAAAACATTTTCTTAACAATGTCACCTTGACTTTCTTCAGAGCCACGGACAAGAGGAAGTGTCTATTAAACAAGGATAAAAATATGTTACCTATCCGCCAATTCGATTCAAAGTTTTACATGATAGTCATTGGGCATCCTCGCTATCCATAAATTTAATTCTGTAAAGTCGTTAATATATTTATAATTCAATTATTTTGTGCATTTTTTTTCTTTTTAGGTTTATATGGCAATTACAACAATGAGGTCTGCAGCATCAAATAAAGAAGTGCCATCTGGGATGAGAGGAGAAAACCGACCGTTTGTCTACACATGGCAGCCCTTCTGGCTGCTTTTCAATCAACAACACCATTGGCACCATGATTATCAGCGTTAAGACACTATGCACGCTTCATGATGCCCACATGACAAAGGATACTATGTATCAATCTTTTATGTTTTTTTCTTCTCTTATTGGCTAATTGATAGTGAATATTGGACTGCACTTTGGCACCCTGTAATATATAGTAAACTTCCAATGATCGATGCGAACACAGAGAGAGTTTTACAGTACTAATTTCTGGATTTTGTTTTCATGCCATGCTATTGGAAGCTCAAGCCTCAATCCTACCCCTTTGCCCGATGACTGTGCTTTTATGGCAGATTCAAGACGTACCACTCTGCTGCTCTAATTGCAAGCTTAATTGTTAATACAGCTGAAATTAACTTGGAGCTAGCAGAAGATAAATAAACAGGATGAGAGAGAGAGAGAGAGAGATGTAAAAGGTAGGGTTAGCCCCCCACCATGTAGGCTTTCATTATAATTCAATCTTGGAATGACGATTCGAAGAACAGCAGACTACTAGTCGTTCAACGACAGAAACAGTGTGTCTGTGTATTCTTTTCAATAATGAGAGCTAGGTTGCTTGAGGGAAAGAAAAAAAGTGAAAGATCAACTGCAACACGGTTTGCTTTAATTAGCTTGGGGAAAGGTCTTCTTTTGGAAATTGTTGCCGGTGGCTGGCGAAACTTCAACGTCTCTTACAGAGCGATTGAGAGAGAGTGAGAGCTGCATGAGGATAATGACGTCGGAAAGCCCTCTGTGGCAGCTGGAGAAAAATCAATGACGACTCGAAAGCGAAGAGTAAAGAGATTAGTTACACTACTTTTCTGTGGATGTTTATTTTCTTTTTTATTTAATTCAAACTTTAAAATCAACTTTTTAAATACACTACTTTTCTTTGGATGCGTTTGATTTTTTTTTCCGAAGAAGAAACTTGATATTTGTTAGCATGCAAATTGACTAAAAAATATTCCATACCAAAATAAAAAGAAAAGTCCATGACGACTCGAAAGAAAAGGAATTTCTTTTCTCCACAATTTTATTATTTTATATTAAATTATTTACCCTAGTTTTGTTATTCTTTTGTTTTATAATTTCAATAGGAGGTTGGTCATTCGCTTGAATTTTTATTCACAATGGTTTAATTATTTAACTTGGATCTTTTTTTGTTAGACTCTTTTTTGAAGGTCTGTTTTTTTATATTCAAATCTTATGTTGTATCTGTTAACAAGAACCAAAATAGGAACATTACAAATTAGGAAAAATCCTATGTATACTCCTAGTCTTAGTTTTCTTTTCGTAAACATGATTCCTTATATAAACAGGATTCCTATACATGTATAAATAGGCCTTCAATGCAATACAAAGATCAAATGAAAATTATTATTGATCAACATACAATCACTTCTCATTATCAACATGGTATCAGAGCAATCGATCCAAAACCTAACTTGTTTTTAAGAACACAAAAAACACAGACCCCAAACCATGACAGAAGCAAACCCAGAGAACCAGATAACAACCATGAACCCTAGAACCGACCCTCAAATCATCACAACACAAAACCATAACCATGACCTACCAGTAGCCATCCCTGGAATCAAACTCAATGGCCAAAACTATGAATTATGGTCACAAATCATGGAGATGTTTATCTCCGGCAGAGACAAACTGGGTTTCATCACCGGCGAAATCAAGCAACCAACACTGACAGACCCAACATACAACAAATGGAGAACAGAAAATGCCATAATTAAAGGTTGGATTATCAATTCCATTAACCCAGACCTAATTGGAAATTTCATTAGATTTCCTACTGCTAAAGGAGTGTGGGACGCCATTGCTACAACCTACTACGATGGGGGAGATAACATCCAAGTATATGACCAGAAAAGAAGGGTCAGCCGAACAACACAGGGAAGTGGATCCCTTGATGAATACTACACCAGCTTACAAACCCTTTGGCGAGAAATTGACCACAGACGCCCAAACCCCATGATTTGTGAAGAAGACATACAAAAATACAACAAATTAATTCAAGAAGATTGAATCTATACCTTCTTGGATGGTTTGGGTGACCAATTTGACTAGGCTCGACGAGACATTCTTCAACAGGTGCCTCTGCCTTCGATCGAAATAGCCTTCGCTCAAGTACGAAGAGAGAACAATAGACGGGTTGTGATGATGGAAAAGGAAATTCGTGAAGGTGGTGACAGTTTCAGTCTGCTATCTAAAGGCAGAGATAGGCATTGGAATGAGATGAGAAGTGGAAACTTAGGGATTCAGAACAGGAATCACGCCAATGGTGACAGGAAGGTGGGAGATGAAGGTCGGGCAGTCTGCAGAAAGGAAGGAGAAGAAGGGTGGGCAGGCTTTAAGGGCCTCACTCTCACCAGCCCACATAAACAGGCCGGGAACACTTCAAGGAATTATCCAGGCCCAACCGCATCACGGCCCAAGCTCGGCCCACACGGACAGAATTCCAGCAGGCCAGGTTTTGTTAGACCAAAAAACCATGAAGGAGGATGCACACATTGTGGTGGAAATAAACACACCAAAGATACATGTTTTCATCTACATGGATACCCAGATTGGTGGTATGAACTTAAAGGAAGAAAGACCGAACAAGGCCATGCAGCAGTCGTTACTAATATGGAACCAAACACACTTGTGCCACTCGAAAATCAACCGCAATCCAACACACAAGATCCAGGTATTATTGGCCTTACAAATGTGGTAGCCCATGACGAAACATACAGATAGTTGGATTATTGATTCAGGGGCAACATATCACATGACCTATGATCTTAATGATTTTAAAACAAAGACAGTTCCTCGATGACAGGCCATATCAAATGCTAATGGTGACATATATCCAGTAATAGGAGGGGGAACAGTGGAATTATCAACCACATTTACTCTTCCCCATACTCTCTATGTGCCTTCACTCTCCACGAAACTATTATCAGTAGGTCAAGTAACTGAAGAGTTAAATTGTTGCGTGCTAATGTACTCCTCATTTTGTTTATTTCAGGATGTTCTCACGAAGAAGATTTTTGGGCGTGGTACTAAGAGAGGGGGGTTATATTATGTGGATGAGTTGGATCTTGGAAAAAATAATTATGCTCAATCATCACAACAACAAGGACAAGACATTTGGTTATGGCATTATCGGTTAGGACATCCATCATTCAGCTATTTACAACATTTATTCCCATCTTTATTTAAAAAGATACCGCTCTCTAGTCTGAAATGCAAAGATTGTATCCTGGGTAAAAGTCATCGAACAACTTATCCTATCAGTTATAATAAATGTGATGCACCATTTGAGATTATTCACTCTGATTTATGGGGACATGTACCCATTACGACTATTACTGGGTTTAGATGGTTTGTCACTTTTATTGATGATTGTACAAGGACCACTTGGGTTTATATGTTAAAACATAAGAATGATGTCTTCCAAATTTTTCAAAAATTTGTCATCTTAGTACAAACTCAATTCTCCATGAGCATCAAAACCCTTCGAACAGATAATGGAGGTGAATATATAGGTCAAGAGTTTAAACAATATTGTGATAGCGAAGGCATCATCCATGAGACTACGTGTCCTCATACTCCTCAGCAAAATGGAATTGCTGAACGGAAAAATAGACACATACTAGAGACAGTACGAACAATTATGGAAGCTGTTCATATGCCTCAACGATTTTGGTCTGATGTCGTAGGGACATCAGTTTACCTTCTCAATCGCATGCCATCTCGAATACTTGATTTCCGCACACCATTACAGACTTTGGAAAGGTATGTTACACTACCTTCAACACTCTACCTGCCTCCAAAAATATTCGGTTGTGTTGCCTTCGTACATATTCCAAAGCACCAACGATCCAAGTTAGATCCATGTGCTATTCGTTGTGTCTTTCTTGGCTATGGTTCTCACACGAAAGGATATCGATGTTATGATCCCCTTTCACGCAAACTCTATGTCACTATGGATGTGACCTTTCTTGAGAATGAATACTTCTTCAATAACTCATCCCATTCTGCTCTTCCGGGGGAGACTGAAACTGAACAACAGACATGGGATTGGTTTTTTGCTAAAGGAAATACTCAGACAAATCTAGAAAAAAATATTGAGCAGACCAGCAACATCAATATTGAGCAGACCAGCAACATCGACATACATACTGAAGTCACAATATATAACCCTCTCTCCAACATGCACCACGACAAAATTCAGAATCGTGAGAACAACCCGAACACTACAACTGAGGTAAGGTCTCCTGACCAGTCTATATTATCTGATGCTATACAATATAGTTTACCTCACAGGCATAATCGAGGGATACCTCCAAATCGGAACTCTCTAGGAAAGGAAGGCAGAAAGTCCAAATATTCCATTGCAAATTTTACCTCCACTCATAACATGTCAGATGAAGCAAAAGTCTTTATGGGGAAAGTATCTTCAGAACAACTTCCACGCAACATTGAAGAGTTCATGCTAGATGAACGGTGGAAGATAGCAGTCTATGATGAAATGAAGGCCCTCCAGGATAATCATACTTGGGAACTAACTACACTACCAGATGGGAAAAAGACAGTTGGATGTAAATGGGTGTTTACTGTAAAATATAAAACAAATGGGACAATAGAACGATACAAAGCGAGATTGGTGGCTAAGGGATACACACAGACATACGGCATAGACTATCAGGAAACTTTTTCACCAGTAGCCAAACTAAACACAATTCGGATACTTCTATCACTTGCAGCAAACTTGGATTGGTCGTTACATCAATTCGATGTAAAGAATGCATTTCTTCATGGAGATTTAGAGGAAGAAGTGTATATGGATGTTTCCCCTGGTTTTACCGGAAAAGTAGGAAATATGGTGTGTAGACTTAAAAAGTCATTATATGGACTGAAGCAATCTCCCAAGGCATGGTTTGGTACTGTATATATATATATATTACCTAATATATAATAGACGTGGTGTTTTTACTGTAGCATTGGTACTGTAGCATGTGAGTGTGTGCACTGTGGATTGTAATAGTGTATTTTGGGTCGGTTCGGTTCTCGGTTCGCTCAGTTTGCCGGTTTTTCTTTTTTTTATATAATTTTTTGCACAGTGAAATAGCGCTTTTAGCCCTCGAAAAAGACAAAAAACCGGTTATGGGTGGAGGGGCTCCGCGGTAATTGCACAATTTCAGACCGGACCTGTCCGGTCCGGTCCGCCTACCTTTTCATTATTTTATATTTTTCCAGAAATGGCTAATTACGGATATGGGCCCTAATAAGACAAAATTGTTGACTTAGGCACAGGGCTACACCAGTAATTGACCATGCTTTTTTTCTTTTTTTTCTTTTTACTGTCGGCGCGTGTGTCACACGCGGCCGACAGAATTCCGCCTCACGCCCTCTTTGAGTGGCGCGTGCGTGGTGATGGAGTCGCCGAAGATGGTCTACCAGCGTCTCTGTCGATGCGCCTCCGCCTGGTCTTCCTCCCGGTGTGGCGCGTTCTGGCCTCCGACGGCCGTGGACGCGGTGGTGGCCGGTTAAAGCCGCTGCAGCCGTTTCTCTCTCTCCTGCACGTCAAAATGTAGGAGAGTCCCCCGGTTTTGTTGCTTTTGCACTTCGGTCCCTGTACTTTTAATTTTGTTTATGGTCCTAATTTTTGTTATATAAGTTTTGATTTAGTTCGATTGGGTCCTTCGATTGAAATTAATTGAATGTTTAATTTTCACTTTGATCCTCCTTCTTTTAATTTCTGGATTGAGTTTAAATAACTCAATAAATTTGGTACAGCAGTTTCAATTTTTGCAATTTTGTCCTTTGATTGAAATTGATAATAAATTTGATTTTCATTTCGGTCCTTATACTTTTAATTTTGGATTTTAATCCCTTTATATTTTATTTTTTATACTTTTAATGTTTTTTTAATCCCTTGATTTCTTTTTATGATTTTAATTTTGTTAAAGTTTTTTTAGTTTTTTTAGTCTTTCATTTATTTTATTTTTTTCATTATTAACACAGTAATAATAATAATAATAATAATAATAATAATAATAATAATAATAATAATAATAATAATTTAATTGTTTTTCTTGCTTACTCTTTTGTTAGTGTTTTTTAGTTTTTTCTTTCTCGTGATAATTTGATATTTTTTATTGTTTTGGCATTGATAGCAATGATAATTTTTGTTTTTGTTTTATTCTTTTGTTTGATCTTTTGTTGAAGTTTTTAGGATTTTTTTTCCTTCCATTTTTTCCCTTTCATTATTAACACAAAAATAAAATAAATAAATGAAAATAATAATAAAAATAATAATAATTTAATTGTTTTTCTTGCTTACTCTTTTGTTAATGTTTTTGAGGGTTTTTTTCCTCGGGATAATTTGATAATTTTTATTGTTTTGGCGGTGATAGCAACGATAGTTTTTGTTTTTGTTTTATTCTTTTGTTTGATCTTTTGTTGAAGTTTTCAGGAATTTTTTTTTCTTCCATTTTTTCCCTATCATTATTAAGACAAAAATAAAACAATTAAATGAAAATAATAATAATAATAATAATAATAATAATAATAATAATAATAATAATAATAATAATAATTTAATTGTTTTTCTTGTTTACTCTTTTGTTAATGTTTTTTAGGGTTTTTTTCCCTCAGAACAATTTGATAGTTTTTATTGTGTTGACAGTGATAACAATGATAATTTTTAGTTTTTATTGTATTTTTTTGTTTGATCTTTTTTTGTAGTTTTTACTATTTTTTTAATCTTTCATTTATTTATTTATTCTTTCATGATAATAATATCAATAATAATAATAATAATAATAATAATAATAATAATAATAATAATAATAATAATATTTTAATTGTTTTTCTTGCTTGCTATTTTGTTCATGCTTTTTTTTTTCTCGGTATAATTTGATAATTTTTATTGTTTTGATAGTAACAGCAATAATAATTTTAGATGTTAAGACTCCGATGTTGCTATTGTTATAATATTTTAAATTAATATTGCTTCCTTTTCCCCTTTATTTTTTTTATTATTATTATTTTTATTTGCTCTTTGTATTAAATGATTTTTATAATTTTACTATCTGCACAATAATGATTTCAGTGATTAATTTTTTTTCTTATAAAAACATTTTGCTCTTTTTTTTAATGTTAGTTTGCGCTATTTTATGATCTTTTATGACGCAATACCTATATTCTAAAAGATGTTATCTATGGTTGCGTAACAAACTCTACTTAAGATTTTATACATTTTATCTCCTAATCTATAACTTTTATTTAGTTATATCATATAAATTTATCGTTGTGGATTTAATTATATTAAATTATATATACAAGAATGACCGCGGCAACGCGCAGGGACACTTAGCTAGTATATATATATACACAACCGCAAGAGGTTGGCATGATAGCTTGGCTTGCCCCATGACCTTGGAAGTACACTCTGTCCCTTCACGCTCAAAGCAAGTCCCTCGATCTCTCGTTCTTCCTTTCTTTCACACTCCACACAAGACTTTCCAATATCATTTCCCACTGCAAATTATTCCCTTATATTCTCTCTCGAATGTGAAGGTTAATACGCACACCTCCTAATAAACTGACGATCATCATGTCCTTCTCGAGGCTTCTTTTTGCTTCACTCATTGCCTTTGGTCTCGCAACATATGCTCTTGGGGCTGCTGTTTTACCCGACGATGAAGGTATGTTGAAGGCAAGATTGGGATGATTTTAGAGTTTTTATTTTCTTTGGGCTGTATGTTTTCCCAGCAATCATAGCTGTGCAGATGAAGCTCTTCGATTTAATTACAGATCATTATTCTGGAATATAGTTTAATGTTTATTAAATATGGTTATATTAAAAATCTACAGTTAAAGCTCTACGTGACATAGCAAAGACGTTAGGCAAGACAAATTGGAATTTCGGTGCGGATCCTTGCGGTGGTCAATCGGGTTGGGCTAATCCAAATGCAGAGAAAGGGAGTGAAAATGCCTTATCCTGCAACTGCACCTTCTCAAATGGCACCATCTGCCATGTCACTAGCATGTAAGCTCTCTCTCTCTCTCTCTCTCTCTCTCTCTCGCTCGCTCGCTCGCTTGGGGATCATATCTGAAAGCCTTTTGTTAGAAGCTGCGGATTAATTATCCCAGGCCAAACTCTATACCTCTTATCCTTCACAAAAAAACATTAACTACACTCTGAAACAGTCACGAAATTCTCAAATCTAAGCCTTTGGCTTGGATGATCACAAGAATTTAGAAACTTTTTGTAAGGACAAGAACTTTATTATGCTAGTGAAAATGTTGACATGGTCAAGGACAGGGCTCGTGTTAACGTTTCCACCACACATGGACCCGATTGGGTTTTAAAATATGAACAAAATAGGAATTTATTTTCGCTACATCTTCCTTACACTGTATGATATTAACGTTCTAGCTTCTTTCAACTTGGTCTTCTTTCACTGTCATCATGGTCACTGTATGATATTAAATATATAAAAAAAATATGAAAAATATTATTTATAAAATATTATACACAAAATAAATAAACTATTTTATAGTTTGAAACTTGATTCATGGGATACTAAATCATAGTTTAACACAATAATTTTTTTTAAAAAAAAATGAAGCGAGGTTGCTTTGAAAAAATCTCTTATGAAAACAATTGGTTTTTTTGTAGGTTAAATCAAATTAATTCTAGATTAATTTTTTTTAGATCCAACTAGGATCAATTACTTGTAGAAATGTTTTATTTATTTTAAATAAAGCTTAAAAGCTTTATATAATGTTGAAGCACAGAGTTCTGAAGAACCAGAATCTTGAAGGCAGTCTTCCACCGGATTTGAGCAGGTTCCCTTACCTCCAAGAAATGTAAGCACTGCCTCTTAAATTCTTTACCAAAATATTTCATAATCGTCCCCTTTAAAAACGACCTGAATATTATACATTTCTGTAACACTTACAGTGACTTATCACGTAACTACCTCAACGGTACCATCCCTCGAGAATGGGGTGCCACGCAAATGGTTAACATGTACGCTACTTTTTTTTCCTCTCATTATACATGTATAAACTCTTGAATACTATTTAGTTATACATGAAACTAACTAAAAAAATAAGTTTATATCATATCATATGCAGTTCTATTATAGGAAATCGATTTACCGGTCCAATCCCCAAAGAAATTGGAAACATCAGCACTCTTGCAAATTTGTAAGATAAATAAGATCTATCCTTTTCTCCTTTAATTTATTTACCAGGTACTAGTTTCGGTGGATGTAATGTTTTGAGTGAAATAACCATGCAGCACAGTCGAGTTTAATCAGCTTTCAGGAGTTTTGCCACCGGAACTTGGAAATTTGTCTCGCCTGGAAAAATTGTAAGAGCTTTCGCTACAAGTTTGTGTGCTATCCTGATGTTTTATGCAGTTTAAGCTGCTTGTAGTTCATTACATCTTGTAAAAGCTTTGCTGAAAAAAACCTGTTAGAATGATATTCCATCATTGTTTTTGCTTTGATGTTGTAGGCATCTAACCTCAAACAACTTTACTGGACAGTTGCCGGCAGCATTTGAAAAGCTAACCACACTGAAGGATTTGTAAGTTTTTGAAGCATTGCTGTTATGATACAAATTAAATGTTAATGGCATGATTTTTTATATATTATTTTTTTTGCAGCCGAATTGGTGATAACCAATTCACTGGTGAGATACCGAATCTCATTGAGAATTGGACAAACCTAGACAAACTGTAAGATTTTCGATGGTTCATAATTGTATGAATTATTTTACATTTGTGTGTGGCCTGTCAGATTATTTACTTGAACCAATATTTGACTGCATTACAGAGTGATACAAGGCAGCGGTCTTAGCGGGCCGATCCCACCAGGCATTGCTGTTCTGGGAAAGATGACTGATCTGTGAGTACAGCTCTGCTGGTTGATAACTTTCATAAGAGCCATAATAAAAGCTCTTATCCTTGACCGTGCATGTATGCAGGAGAATCAGTGATCTGCAGGGAAATGGAAGTGGAGACCCGTTCCCGCCATTAGCTAATCTGAAAATACTTAAGACATTGTGAGTTAGATGCTGTCTTAGCAATCATCATGTGATTCGTTTTTTGCTTTGTTGTTTCTTCTTTATATGATTCTGAAAATTAATGTTTATGTTGCAGGGTACTGAGGAGTTGCAATATTATTGGACGAATACCTGACTTTGTTGGTGAATTGCCCGTCTTGACAACCCTGTCAGTTCCTTCTATCAGCTTTTTTCAAGTGTTTGTATATATACCTCTTGTTTGTGGAATTAACAGGGACTTACTGTAAGACTGATAAGATCATATATAAAATTTAGCAAGAAAATATTTGTATATGGAAATTGACTCCTCATTTTGGCTTTACACTTGCTTCTTCATTCTCTAATAATATGAAGCAATGTTTTGAGCTCTCCTTATGGTTTCTTTGCAGAGACCTCAGTTTTAACAAACTTGACGGAGAAATTCCAGACAGCTTTTTGGGTGCTTTTTTAAAAAATGCAGATTACATGTAAGCAAATGGCTTTATATATTTGTTCCTTCTTACATTTAGCTTGAACATCCCGAGCAGTTCTCATATTTCAAACCAAGTCTTGCAACTGCTGTATAAGCTACAGGAACAATTGTTCTATACGGTAGAGTCACAAATTAAGTGGAGGCCCCTCCTTTATCAAAATATAGATTACCTCTGGGATCAATTTTGTTACCTTTGCTTGAAATCCACTTTCATTGATGCACAGCTTCTTTTCAGATATTTAACGGGGAATCAGCTAAATGGAACCGTACCAGGCTGGATAATTAAGGGTGGAGAATCTGTGTAAGGTTTCTTTTCCTGTCTAGATTTATTTCTGATAACTCTAAAAGTTATTTATTTAGTTTTACAAATAAGCTACAGAATTTACCTATTGTTCTCTTGCTACAGAAGCCATTTGAGGAACACAGTTCCATAACATCCATAGATTGTGTTCAGTAGATGATAAACTTGGTTTGGTTTCTATTACAGCTCACTGATGATCTATTGCATTTGGAAAACCAATTCATCTAGCGAATTTTTCTAGATTTGATGCCTAAAACTAAAACTTCCATGCATTAAGGGAGAATAAGAACAACAGAAAGGTTCATAGCCACTGAGTCTAGTTAGGCACACTTAACCAAATATGCGATCAACAAATTGTTTGATTAATGTAGATTTTGGACTGAACATCTGCCTTTCTTCTGGCAGTGATCTTTCCTACAACAATTTCGGAAATGAAAGCTCATGTCAACAGGGCAATATGTAAGAAAGTGAAGTTTTATGCTCTCCACTTTTTTCCTATCCATCATTCCCGCATTCCCCTGCATTTACTTGCAATTTGCTAAAGAGCTAATTTTTTCACTTCTTTGAATTCCTGCAGAAACTTATTTGGCAGCGCTTCAATGGGAAACGTTTCGTAAGTGTTTAAACTCCTGAAAAATTAATCTTTTCTATTTCTAGAGGGATGTTTGATAATTTGGTCTAGGCCTTTCCTATTTTAAATTTTAATCAGATATGTTTATTTCTTCTTTTTGTATCTCAGTGGAAGAACTGTTCCCTGCTTACCTTGTCAAAAAAGTAAGTCAGGCTTATGATTGTATTATAGAAAATTATTTGTTTCTTTTGCGTACCAAATATCTATAAATCAGCAGTCTTGTTCTGGAAGTTAAAGATCGAGTGTACTATGTCATGGTTCTTGTCAATATGAAGGAATATAACTGCATAAGAATACGATTAGTTGTAATTTGCTATGTTCTTGTATGAAAAACACATGTATAAGAACTTGAAAATTTAATCGAACATAAAAAAACACTTTAAAATATAAAAAAAACACGCCATCTACACAGAGGTCCACGCGCTTTCGTAACCTTGCATTCATCGGGATGTCGAGACAAATGAGAAAGTCAGAATTATTGTGTTGGTTATGCTGCTGAATGCATTACATGTATGCTCTTAAACAATTTCAACTTTTCAGATTCCTAGTGTCACCTGAAAGTCATTAAGCCTGTCTCATGGGTTAATCCGATACCTTAAACAAAAAAATTACAAGTTAAATATAGCTACCAATCAGATCAAGACTTGTTTTGATCTTTCTAATAAAAAAATATTATATAAATTGATCTGAGTTAATTTATTTAAATCGAGTTTAATTGTTGCTATGAATAGGAAATTAGGAGGGAGAGTGAGCATGAGACAACGTTAAGTATTAGCTAATGTATTGGTGGAGAATTTTGGATATTTCATATCATGAAAACTTTGGGGTTCCTTCCTTAGTCATTAACAAAATTAAGCTTCTACAAGGTAACAAGAATATTTTCAACATCCATAAGTTGTTCCTATTCCATGGTGATTGACATGTTTTTGCTTTGGAAACAGAATTCTACTCCTTCCACATAAATTGTGGAGGAAAAGCAGCAACTATTGAAGGGAACTTATACGAAGATGATACAGATCCAGCTGGATCATCAAGATTCTACAACAGAAGTAACTGGGCAGTTAGTACCACTGGTCACTTCATGAACGATGATAGGAATCCAAAGTCCTACATATGGACGAATGAAACCAAACTCTCTGCAAATACTTCATCACTGTACATGGATGCACGCCTTTCTCCAATCTCTCTGACTTATTATGGTTTCTGTATGGAAAGTGGGAACTACACAGTTTTCCTTCACTTTGCAGAGATAATGTTTACTAATGACAAGACATCCAGCAGCCTTGGCAGGCGTTTTTTTGATATCTATATTCAGGTGACTGATCAAAATTTTATTCTGTCATTCAGTATTAAAGGTTTGAATGAACATACAAAATTTATTTTCTTTCATTTTTATTAATACCAATCTGAAAACAAAAATGTAGGGGAAGCTTGTACAAAAGAATTTCAGTATCCAGGATGAAGCAGGCGGTGTTGGCAAGGCAATTATAAAAAACTTTACTGCTATTGTAACTGGAGGGGCATTGGAGATACGCTTTTATTGGGCTGGAAAAGGGACAACTGGACTGCCTGTTAGAGGAGTCTATGGACCTCTCATATCGGCTATTTCTGTGACACCTGGTAAGTTGAGGAAATTTTATGAACTTAATCATCAGGATTCTGTTCGTACAGCACAAAACAATTATTTGCTATTGGATCTTATTTTCTACTCTTAATGTGATGTTATGTCGTTCTGTTATAAATTCTTTGCTTTCTGCAGATTTTAAACCTCCTTCAGAAAATAGCAGGAGTACATCTGCTGGCACCGTGGTTGGCATTGTGGCTGCTGCAGTAGTTTTCGTCTTCCTGATTCTAGGAATTCTCTGGTGGAAAGGTTGTTTTGGACAGAAGATCAGTATGCGTCATGGTATTTTCTAAAAATTTATCTCTATTTTCTTATTTCTGCATTCTATTTCTCCGTATCAACTTTGTAAAACTATATATATAATCACACTTGTTAAACTGAAACTGGAAAGATAGAGAGGAAAGGGAGATTAACTCCAAGAAACGGATTCGTTTCTGAAACAAATTCACTTCTCCAACAGATTTGAAGGGCCTGGACTTAAAAACAGGTTCATTTACATTGAAGCAAATTAAAGCTGCTACAAACAACTTCGATCCTGCAAACAAAATTGGAGAAGGTGGTTTTGGTCCTGTTTACAAGGTATTCAACATGAATTTTACTTATGGCCTTCGTAACGTTTTTAAGATTCTTAGCTTGATGCAATATTTGTCTACATTGCCTTGATGCAGGGTCTGCTATTAGATGGAACCATAATTGCTGTAAAGCAGCTTTCCTCCAAATCAAAACAAGGAAACCGGGAATTCGTGAATGAGATTGGCATGATTTCTGCTCTGCAACACCCTCATCTTGTAAAGCTTCACGGATGTTGCATTGAAGGCGATCAATTATTGCTGGTGTACGAGTATATGGAAAATAACAGCCTTGCTCGTGCTTTGTTTGGTAAATTCAAAGAGCATAATTTAATTCACTGCAAACTTTTGGCTCTTAGATGATTCATACATGTAATAAAACTTTTGTATGGGAAGGGACAAAACACTCATCTTCTACTTAACATTACTGTTGATTCTGTCTGAAAGGTCCTGGAGAATACCGGTTGAATTTGGATTGGGCTACAAGGCAGAAAATTTGTGTTGGTATAGCGAGAGGTTTAGCTTATCTTCATGAAGAATCAAGATTGAAGATCGTGCATAGAGACATCAAGGCCACCAATGTGTTGCTTGATGAGAATCTAGACCCAAAGATATCTGACTTCGGGCTAGCCAGACTTGATGAAGAGGACAACACCCACATAAGCACCCGAGTTGCCGGAACCTAGTGAGTCTGCTCTCTACTATTGTATCTTGCTGATACTTTATTTATTTATTTTTAAGTTGAATACAATGAAAGAAAAGATAAAAAAAAAAAGACAAAACATCTCATCCTGAAGCTCCTCTTGAATGTTAAGTAAATCTCTTACAGCCTTAAACAGATTTGGTCAGCAACCAAAAATTATAAAGATAATGAATAGGTGCTGCTAATGTCTGTTACAGAACTTGTCCCTGAGCAACCCACCGTAAGATTAAGTCCTTCGAATAATATGGTATCTCTGTATTTTTGCAGCGGGTACATGGCTCCTGAATACGCAATGCGGGGTTATTTGACTGACAAAGCAGATGTCTACAGCTTTGGAATTGTTGCCCTGGAAATTGTCAGTGGGAAGAGCAATACTAGTCATCGAGGAAAGGAGGACACCATTTATCTTCTTGATTGGGTAACAGAAGTTCCTCCCCGTCTCCATTTTTGTTTTGTTTTTGTTTTCCTGCTGTTACTTGATTATGATACGTATTTTGTTTTCTAGGCATTGTATTTGAAAGAGGAAGGGACTTTGCTAGAGCTTGTCGATCCAAGTCTCGGACAAGACTACAACGAGGAAGAGGTGATAACAATGATTAATGTGGCTCTGCTTTGCAGTAATGTCTCTTCAGCAGTCAGGCCTGCGATGTCTGCAGTAGTAAGCATGCTCGAAGGGAAGGCTGCTGTTCAAGATTTTGAAATTCCAGATAAAAGTGAGTCAATCGATGAGCACAAGATTGAAGAGATGAGGAAGCATTTTCAAGTCATCAACAAACAGGAAATAAGTGAGACTCAAACTCAGAGCATGTCAATGGATGGACCGTGGGCCGTTGCTTCTACATCTGATGGTGATCTTTATCCAGTCTCGTTGAATTCTGACTATTGGAAGGGCAGAGATTAGAGAAGTGTGCCCCAATTTGCTTCATCAAGTGTCCATCCACCATCACCACCTCCATCTTATTACTTTTGTTTTAAAGCATGTTCTGTTGCCTTGTTATTATTATTTTGGTTCATACTTGTTAACTTATTCCGGGTGAATTACATCTGTTTGGTATGCATTTCAAAAACACTTTTGAATAAATTTGAAAATTTTGTTTTTTTATTTTTTATTTTAAATTAATGTTTTTTTGTATTATTAGATCATTTTAATATGTTGATATCAAAAATACCCTTAATCAGCCTTCGTCTTCTTACTATAACGCAAGGGTAAATAGGTAATTTTACCGTGCAAATAAAAACAAAAAAACCCAGAACACCTCCAAACAATCTACACGGTAATTCACTTGTCTTTGGTTACAAGAGTGATCCACTTGGGTTAGTATTAATGCTTTTTTCTTATGTCGTATTCATCATGAGATTTTTTTGATGATACTAAATTTTTTTCTATTTTTAAAATCGTTATTTTAAATAGCAAGAAGTTATAAAAATCATGTTTTTAACATGTTAACATGCATATTTTATGCTATTTCATTTTTTTTTAAAATGTTATTTTAATATAAAACAACATTCCTTCTTCAGAAGCTATTTACTTAAGTATTCTATTTGTGATGGTTAAGAAACAGCCTCATCATTATTATTTTTCCTATGCAATGCACTAAGACGAAGCAAAGGGAAACAAACAAATACATTTTCCTAGAGCTTATTTTACCAGAAAATTCCATCCTCATTGCCTGACAGGCAAGAAGACTAGGCAAGGCAACTTGTAAAGAAATGGACTGTTACTAGCTGATATACAGACAGGGAAGCATGCAAACCTAACCTGAGAACACCAATAGCATTTTTAAAAATTCTTCTTTATCTTCCTTCTTAACCATTTCTTCTGTTCAATCTCGACCTTCCTTACGAACCATTGTGGCCTTCCTGTTGTGAATACAATATATCCCGTGGACAATCCAATCACCAGCCCACTTCCATAACCTATCATGGCAAACTTCCAATCGAATAATCTTGCAGGATCTTCTTTCTTTTGGAATTGTGGGGGTTGTGGTGCCGCATCATCACTACATTTCACGGCCAACGGAAATCCGCACAACCGCAAGTTTCCAACATAGGAATCACTCGGAAAGGTTACAAATTGACTTCCATAGGGAATTGGTCCTGCAAGCTGATTGTATGAGAGGTTTAGTACTGCAAGGAAGGTCAGACTTGTTAATTATGAAGGAATGCCTCCATCTAGCCCATTTGATGAGAGGTCTAGCGATTCAAGTGCTGTCAGGCTCCCAGGTGATGATTGTATTAGACCAGTGAGTCTGTTTCTTGAAATATTAAGGGCTAGGAGTGAACTAAGAAGTCCAACCTCCTTTGGAATCTGTCCTTCAAATCGGTTGTTTGATAGGTCAATGGTTGTCAATATAGTTAGTATTCTCTCCATTGGAATCTCTGTCCCTTTCATCGTCAAAACTATAGAATCCTGATAATATATTTCCCCAATATTCTTTGGTGTAGGTTTAAATTCCTCATCCACTTTCTTCATAGCTTGAAAATTTGCAATGTACTGTGTCGGAAGAAGGCCGATGAACTCATTGTTCGTGAGATCAATAATTCTTAGACTAAAGAAAGGCGATATCACGGTGGGGTTACCCATAGAACCATGTAGTCTGTTAGAGCGGAGCACCAGAACCTGTAGCTTAGGAAGAGTTTGAAGCCAAAGGGGAAAACTATCATTAATGTAATTGTTTCCCAGATCGAGGACTTCCAACATTCTGCATATGGGCTCATATTTGCAAATTTAAAATGATAAGTCTACATTAAATAATTGCTATTGAAATTACATACAGGGAGCAAATAAGAGTAAATTTAAGTTAAATTTTGTTGCGCTAACACAAATTACTTTTTCCAAGTCTAGCTTTTGCCTTGCAAGATATCACAAAAAGTAAGCCAATTACTACTTGACAAAGACTCAATGAACGCCAGCAAAATTGGTGGCAGATCGTCGCAGGAAACAAAGTAATTTTGAGGCGAACAACGAAGCAAAAACTCCTTTTCAAAATGAGAGCCAACCCATTCCCTACTATTATCCTTGTGCCAAAAGAAAATGCAAGCTAACAAATTAAATGAAAAAAAGCTGATATTCTTCAACCACGAATTGTTATAAATAAGAAAAAAGAGGTAGCGTGCAAAGAAACCTCTGCTGGGGGAGAAAGTGTGACTTCCTATTTTTTAGTTGATTGTCCAAAATTCTTCATCAATAATGATTGCTTTATACTGGAGATGGCTGGAATATTGAAAAAGGAAAAAATATAATTGTATAGGCAACCTTATTTTAAAAAAATACAGTAGATATAAAGAAATGAAATGTTATGAAAGGCTCCTGCAGAGATTAAAAGCATTCAATTCAATTTATAAAGAGTCGTAGAATCAGATTGTTAAATAAAGCTCAAAGATGATTGCAAGAGAGAAAATGTAAGGTTAGAAAAGCAAATTCTATGAAAAACTTTATGTGTCTCGTCGTATTATCTTTCTAGAGTATATACCTTTCTTTTCTATTCCATTCACTCCTCAAAGCTTCATTAGATCTAATCTTATTCGTATAGATCCTTTTTCTGGGAATTCTAGTAGTTTATCATCTCAGGTTCCTAGTACCTTAAATGCCTCTGCTCATGTTTGATCAATTCATCCTAACCATTTTGCAGGTAATGCCACTTTACTCTCCGGTGCACCTGAAGCTCTATTCTCCTCTATAGTCCCTCCTAATCCGTCTAAGATTGCAGATCCTCCTCGATGTCAATCCATATGCATTCACAAGTCCACAAAACTACTTGATTTTACTTATTCTTGTTATTCTTCACCATTTATTTTCTTTATGGTTTGTATTCATTGTCTCTAAGCTCTCTTTCTATAAAGAGGCAATTTTTGATCCTTTTTGGCAACAAGCTATGGATAACACAAATACTTGGGATTTGGTTCCTCTACCTCCCGGTATGAGTGTTGTTTCTATTAAGTGATATAAAACTTGATTAGTTGCAAAAGAATACTCTCAACAGTATGATATGGATTATGAGGAGACATTTACTCTTGCTGCTAAAATGACTACTATTTGTACTCTTATTGTAGTTGCTTCAGTTCGTTGGTGGCCTATCTCTAAAATTTATGTTAAAAATGTCTTTATGAATGGAGATGTTTAATAAAACATTTATATGGCACCACCTCCTAGTGTTTCACATGATTCTGGGTATGTCTACAAGCTCAAAAAGACATTATATAGTCCTAAACAAGCACCTTGTGTTTGGTTTGAGAAATTCTTTTATTGTGATCTCTTTCCTTGGTTTTGTTTCTAGTAGTCATGATTTTGTTCATTTTGTTAAGAGCACTATTATAAGTCATATTATTATATCTTTATATGTTGATAACATGATTATTATTGGTGATGACATTGATGGTATTTCAGTTTTGAAGACAGAGTTAGCAAGATAATTTGAGATGAAAGATTTGGTTTCTCTACGATACTTTTTGGGTATTGAGGTAACCTATTCACCTAGAGGTTATATTTTTTCTCAGTCGAAATATGTTATAGATATCTTGAGCGAGCTAGACTTACTGAAAATAAGACTATAGATAATATTGTTAAAATCGTGATTTAACTCGTAAAATCTTACGATTTTAGGAGTCAAAAGAACAAACCTGGTAAAAACAGGTAGAAAAATTGGACCTCGTTAAAATCGGAACAGACTCGTTAAAATCGGTTGGTTTATAGTCTTGTTGCCTTGGAGCAAGTCTTCCAATGTGATAAGCTCATTCAAATCTCAACAAAACTTGGGTTAGATTGATCTTGGGGTCGTGAATACCATTAAATTCCGCTAGGGTTCGCATCAGCAATCCTATGCCTTTAGCAAGTCTTGTCTCCGTTCTTACACCTCACTTGTCCTTTTCTAATGTCTATCTTATTCTAAGCGTAACATTGAATCTTGCTTCTATTGGTCAAATACTAGTGATTAATTATTCATATTTTCCTCTTCTTTTTGTAGTGTGCAGGATTTGCAGTTTTAGAAGGTGATTGGGACAGGTCGTAGAGAGAAGTGACAATATATTCTAGATGAGTTAATAGTGCTTCCTCCTACTACTACTGTTGCTACTACTGGTATTGATTTGTTTTCTTTTCGATTAAATCATTCCTCTTCTAGTTTTTATTTATGGCATTGTCATCTACGTCATGTTTTGTCTTCTTGTTTGAGATTTTTAGCATCCACTAGAGCTTTAAGAAATTTACAAACTTGTGATATTTATGGTTGTAATAAATGTAAACTAACAAAATTTTCTATTTACCTAATCACAGTAATTATGTTTCTTCTTCTCCATTTGATTTGATGCATTCTAATGTGTGGGATCTTTTTTTGTTGCCACTAAAGGAGAGGCTTGATATTATGTTTCCTTTATTGATGATAATACTCGTTATTATTAGGTTTATTTGATGAAACATGATTCTGAATTCTTATATACAACCTTTGAGCTCTTGTTAAACTAAGGGATTGAGGATGTATCAATTAGATTATCTGAATTTGATTTTTAAAAGAAATCTAAATAGACCGCTATCTATTTTCTCTAGTATATTTAAAGGAAAACACCACAATCATTGAACTTATCTTGAGAAGTAGAATCATTGATAACAAAAATTATATTTATTATTTAAAAAATATGACCGAATGAATTTTCTTCTCTTTCCTTCATTATTTTTCATCAACTTTTTCTTCTCCTTCGAATTCAAGGACCGATATGCAAAGAAAATAAATTTTTGAACTAAAATGCATAATTGAAAAACTAAAGAAATCAAAAAAAGAAAATGTAAAGATTTTTATGCAATTTGTGTTTGAAATGGTGTTGAAGCACAATAACAAAAAAAAAGTTACATGTATGTATTGTTCAATTTCATTCCTAAAAATGTAATTTTGTTAGCCAACAAAATCAAATCTTATTTTACAAACTTAGAGTTAAAATATATTTTGAACATTTCAAGAATTTCATAAAAATCAATTCAAAATAAATCATAAATATATCCTACGTAGCTCAATTTGTAAGGATGTACTGAAAAAATAATTTTTAAGAAATAAAAGACATGAAAAAAATATACAAAACAATGTGAAATGTTTTATATCTTGGTGAATAGTGGAATGACGAGATCTTTTAGTTTTTTAAATAGTAGTAATAATTAACTAGCATAGAAAAATGTAAATAAAAAGTGGAGATATGGAATATAAATTAATAATTTTTGTAATTTATTTGAAAAGTCATACATGATAATCTATTTCCGATAAAGAAAATGTAATGAATACTTAGGTTTCTTATATATATATATATATATATATATATATATATATATATATATATATATAGAACTTATTTAATAAAATTGAACTTATTTAATAAAATTGATTTTCTTTATATGTGATTTATGCTCTTTTATAAGCTCAATCCAACCAAAAATTGGACTGTAACTAATTATGAATTTGATAATGTAATATATATAGAGAGTGTTTTTTAATTGAAAAATAATATTTATTTTATTTTTAATATTATTATATTAAAATTATTAGAAAAACACTAAATTAACATTTTTTTAAATAAAATAAAAAATATTTTTTATATAAAAAATGCTTGAGACGCAAAAACTATAGCAATGTAGTACACCTAGATTATTGATCCAAGTGATAGGAGGTAGTAGATTCATCATTAGTCTATGTTCTTAGTAACTAGTATCTACTTCAAATATTATTCTAACTTCATCTCCAATATAAATATTATGGGATCCCTTCCTATACACATGGGTATTATTATTAAATATTCAATATTGTCTAAATAATTGATTGAGAAATTTTTTATGTGGAATATGAATACTTGATATTAAAAAATAAAAAATAATTATTTTGATGCATTTTATTTATAAAAAAATTGAAAATTCTTTATTTTTATTTTAAATTATTTTTTGTATTTTTTATTTTTTTTATATGCTGATATCAAAAATAATTTTTAAAAACAAATAAAAAAATATTATTTTAACATATTTATGAACAAAAAATATTTTTAAAAAATAACATCAACCACACTATCAAATATTTAAAACAAAACATTTTGAAAATTAGTTCTAAAATAAGTTTCACGCTTTATTTTTAACTTCTTAACAAGTAAGCAAACGTATTAATTAATGTTACTAAACCGTGTTAAAGAATAATATAAATCATATTCTGGAGTTTCATCTAACAGTTTAAGTTTTTAGGTGAGATGGTTTCTTAACATGGTATCAAAGTTTTGTTGACCCAACGGTCACGAGTTCAAATCTCACCACCCTTTATCTATTTGATAAAAATCAAGCATAAGGTAGTGTGGGTCTATGCAAGTTTCAAGCCCAAGGATTTTTTACTTGAGAAAGTGTTAGAGCAAGTCCAACGCCTGTGCCATCAAGAGAGCCAAAAAATATATTTTTAGTATTTTTGATCAATTTTTTCAATTCCAACAGGTGTGCTATCCAAGCAGCCAAAATGACTTTTCTCTAACTCGTATGCTATTTGCAGCATCTCTGAACAAAAAAGTCAAAACATGAAATAATGGTATATATTTGTTGTTACGTATTCCACCTCAGCTCAACTCTGTTTCAATGCATTCACTCCCTCCAAACTACACAGTATGGCCACCCAACCTTCCTCCTTTGCCTCTTCCCTCACCACAAATGACACCGCTTGTAGTTTATGATGTCAGCGTGGGTGAAGATGGAGACGTTGGTTGATAGGTTGGAGATTGAATCGAGGAATCCCTGATAGGTTGGAGATTGAGTCGAGGAATCCCACCTGATCAGACCTCTTTTTTCATCAATGTTGGAATTGTCATGGGGAGGCACTGTCTAAGGAGGAGATGGAGACGTTGTCGTGGTCGGGGCTGACGAAAGAGAGGGAAGACAGTTTTTGGTTGGTCTGTGAAGGCTGAAGTTTGGGTTTATGTGGGTTTCGAGAACAAATAAGTTTGGCTGGTCTGTGAAGACAGTTTGGGTTTGTGTTATTTTATTAATGGCAAACCAATTGGTTTTGTGAATTTGTAGCGAAGGATTGAATTTATGGAAAGGATGCACGCATGATGATCATCAAATTGCCTAATTAGTTTGCGGAAAGGAATGAATTTCATATTTTATTGTTTCTATAAGTATTAATAATATATTTAAAATAATATATAAAAAAATGTTCTTTTAAATAACTTTTACTATTGAAATACATATCAACAAAAAAATCATATTTACACTATTTAAAATGTTATTTTATCAATTTAGCTCTTCAAAATAGCTTTTACTATTAGACTTGTTCTTAAAAAATAATATAAATTATATTTATGGGTTTCACCTAATAGTTTAAAATTAAAATAGAACCAAATCAAATAATTAGGTGATTTAAGTCAAAACTGTCACAAACAATAAATGATAAAGTAGCAGGTACATCATTTTATTAAACTTGCAAAAGCTGCAAATTCATATTAAAAAAATCATGTCGAAGCTGAACTTATTAGACTAGCTACATGGGTTCGGTCAAATTTGTCGAATATAATATTTTACATCAATCACGACTGATTAAATGACTTAGATCATTCAATTCTTAATTAAATCGGATGATTCAAATTGAATAATATATATTTTTTAATCTGATAATAAAAAAGTCAACTAATACTAAATCAATTTTTAAACCATCTTTATTTCCGCATACCTGCTAGAACTATTACTAGAAAAGTCAAAGGAGCTCCATCCTAAGAATTCAATCAAATCATTGATATTTCTTGAAATATTACTAGAACTGAACTAAAAACCAGTTCAAACCAAGTATTGTTTCGGAATATTTTTAATGTTGTTTTTTAAATTATTTTTTATTTAAAAATATATTAAAATTATTTTTTTATTTTTTAAAAAATATTTTTAATATCAATATATCAAAATAATCTAAAAATATCAAAAAAAATTAATTTAAATTTTTTCAAAAATATTTTTAAAACTCGGTGATAAATACCTAAACCGGTTCGGTTAAGGTTTGTTCTTGGCATACGAAACTAAAAAATCATATATAGATAGAAAAACATATAACCATAAATTTATGGTTTCAATAAAAAAATCTACATGAGTAGAAACTTAAATTAACTCGTAATCCCTCCATCTTCAGGGTGTCCTCAGGCCGAGTTTGGAGGCAAAAGTTGACTATTTATTTAAGAACAACCAGCAAATGTTGACTTCTTGGACACCCACAGTTTGTTTCCTCAAAGACTTTACCGTAATTAAGACCACACCGTGTGTCCCAGTTTCAAAGAAAACCATCCATGGCTGGCGGCTTAGCTGCTTCTTGAACACGAAATCATGCCTGCCTTTTCGTTTGTTTTTTTTTTTTCTCATGAGCTCTCACCGTTTTTTATTGGTACGGAATACACCCACGTTCTCTTGAATTCACTCTCTTTGATTTTCCCTCTCATTTTTTCTTTATGAGCTTTGTTGACCCCTTCTCAATATTACATTACAACGACAGCGTTTTTTCAAGAAAAAAGTACACAAAGAATAATGAAAAATGCAAGAAGAAGAAAAAAACGAGTAACTTGTCATCTTTAAAACCCCTCCTACGTACATTATCTCCCCCCCAACTGCCCTACTCTCTTTCTCTCTCTCTCTAAAAAGACACAGTTTCTAGAAACTTTGTTTCTGTCCCTGAATTACTACTGTTCTTTTTCGTCTCTTTGATTGTTTTTTGGAGATATCAATAACCCGCAATCAGAGAAACAGTAACTGTGTTCTGCATGCTTCAAACATGGCGTTTGTTCAATCACTGTCAAAGACTGCATCTGTTTTTGTTTTCGGTTTTGTGGTATTGAATTGCTTTGTTGTGGACAGATTTGGATCTCATGCTCAAGGAGTGACTCAACTCTTGCCACAAGATGAAGGTAAAGGGTCAACTATCTCCATTTCTTTTTGTCAGCAACTCGAAATATTTGGCTGTTTTTCTTTCTAGGTTTTCTCTGTGTAGTGGCCAAGTGCTCTTCTTCTTAACATTA
This sequence comes from Salix brachista, assembly GCA_009078335.1. Lineage (NCBI taxonomy): Eukaryota > Viridiplantae > Streptophyta > Magnoliopsida > Malpighiales > Salicaceae > Salix > Salix brachista. The sequence continues at coordinate 29,678,686 of CM018587.1, forward strand.
GTTGAAAGGCATGCTCTTGTCTTGTTCGTTGGAGGAAACTGCTTTAAAAACCTTTTTTTTATCTCTTCTTTTAAAAAAGAAATGTGTTTTATTAATTTTTGAAGATTAATGGGGAGGGATATACTGCATGAATTGAGAAATAATTAATAGGAAAAGAAGAGGAATTCGGTTTCTGTGCATTTTTTTATTTCTCTTCCTTCGCCATCTTCGCAACCAGACAGAAGACGAGCAAAATATCTATTGTGTTGTTTTAGAATAATTTGTTTCACTGTAGTCACTATTAACGCAGAGGAAAACAAAAGATGATGAATCTATCAAGGTTATGCCTTTTTTTTTAAAAGAAAATGGTGAATGTGTTGGGAATTTTTATTTTAGCATAGTAGTCATGAAGGACGGCTGGGCTAAGTACAACATGGCATAACTCCTTTGTCTTGATCTTATTATTTAAATCGTGAATTATTTGTACGTATGTATATATATATATATATATATATATATATATAGAGAGAGAGAGAGAGAGAGAGAGAGATTTGATAAAATATAAACGATGGTTATACAATTCAAGAAGTGAGAAGGTGATATTGTTGAGAATTTTATTTTCTGATTCTTGAATGTGAGATGTTTTTGGTATCAAGCAGCAACTACTGCTTGAAGTTGCATGTTCTCATCACGGCTTTCATTAATGGTGGAAGGTTCCTGCCCCACTGGCATGTTTGTCTTGTTGTGCTCGATAGATAAGTTTATTTATGTGAGGTTGCAGTAGGTCATGCTCATATGTAGAGTCCTTTCCAAATATGGAAAGTATTTTTATTGTAACAACTGGATATTACTATTTTGTAAATGTGATTAAAGAGTTACCTGTCACTATACTTGAGCAAAATTTGCAGAGGAAAGCTCTGGGTGAAAATCGATCGTTATTTCGTGTAGTTTCTGATCAATTCTGTGTAAAATGCCACGTGGATAAGATTTGGGTTTTAGTTGTTGTATTTTTTTATTTATTTCTTGCAGTATAGGCAATCTGGACAGCTTGACATTATTGACAAAATCGGTTGCCATTCTTGTCAGCTCTTTATTTCATGGTCAAAGTTGCATTTGTAGATGGTTTATTTGAACTTCATGGAATTTTTAATATATTTAAGGGGAAAAAAAAACACGGAGAGCTTTGAACATGTCCATGTGATATATTCGATCCAAAAAGGAAGGGTTTTAGTAAAGTAAATATGAGCAGGTCATACTTTGAATTAGTCTATCTCGCCCATGAACAGTTACGCTGACCCACGTGAAATTATAATTTGTTTTATTGGTAAATTTTCACATTATTATAAGCATTTTTCTGTTCATGGTGTTGTCTAACATTTATCTGATGCAACAGTGGAAATCCTTCAAACAATATCCAACAAATTGAAAAACAACAATTGGACGACCATCAATCGAACTTCTTGCGACAGCGCACAGTGGAAGCTGTTCATCAGCGACCCCCCCAAAAATGACAGAATTCAAAGCAATGTTACATGCGACTGTAAATTTCAGAATAACACCGTCTGTCATGTGACCATCTTGTACGCACTTGTTTCCTTGTATATCTCCTTTTTTTCAGACATAACTACTTCTTAGATTGAGATTAGACATGTCTCAAGCAATGCTTTGGTTAGAAGAATATAATTGTAGCGACACTTAATGGGACTGCTCTCTTGGATTTGGTACTGGGCCAAATGTATATGAACACTGTATCAAATACTAAACCTCGATCAGCTTATGGAAACGACCTGCAGAGTGTTGGTGTTGCACCATTACTCATCACCTTTTACCTCTTTCTCTTTATAATCATCTTTTCTTTTCTTCTTTTGACAGCAAGCTGAAGGGTTTTAATTTGACTGGAGTTGTGCCAGTGGAATTTCGAAATCTTACTCAACTGATTGAAATGTGAGTGACATGTGCATATATATATATATATATATATATATTTCTTATTAGTCAAGTTTATTGTTGGACAGCGGAGATTAGTTTCTATCTGGATTTATGGATTATTTCAATTAGTTTTCTTATGATCTCAGTGATTAGCTTTTTCCTTTAATGTTTTTCACATTAAAGGGCTATCAATATGCAAGTTTGAAGTTACAGCGCTGCAATGTGCAATGTAGAATAGCACCATTCTCTTACTCTCTGAGAATTTGAATTTTAGATTGACTGAAATGAAGCATCTTGCATGGTGCAGTGATCTCTCTCGCAACTATTTAAATGGGTCAATCCCTGGAAGTCTAGCTGAGCTCCCAAACCTTCAGAGTTTGTAAGTTTTTGTTCATCTGTATTTCTTAGGTAGTTTTCAATTGTGATTTGGCCATTCATGGATAATTAACCTGTTCACTAATTTCTCTTCCTCTACCTCAGGTCTCTTCTGGCAAACCGTCTCAGCGGTTCAATTCCTAGGGAATTTGGCAGCATGGCAACTCTGACGTCCCTGTAAGTCTCAAAAAAGAGTTCTCAACTTGTCCAGAAAATGAAATTCTGAGTTGCAATAAAATAGTTATTGCGTCTTGCAGGGTCCTGGAAGATAATCTACTTGGAGGGTCTCTTCCTCCAGAGCTTGGAAATTTGAAAACCTTGGAGAGACTGTAAGACAGATGCCTTCATCTTCTATCTGAGTTTATCTACTACATCATACTCAATCTAACTCTTTTTACTCTGAGAAATTTATTTGTAACTTAGTATTATTTACCCCTGCAGTCTTCTTTCCGCAAACAATTTTTCAGGAACAATACCAGACACATTTGGCAATTTAACGAAATTAACTGATTTGTAAGTGATGATGTGGGTCGCAATTTTATTTATAGTACATGCTATGCTGAGCTTAAACATCCATCTGTTTCATATGCTCCTGCAGTAGGATAGATGGAAGTGAACTGTCAGGGAAGATACCTGAATTTATCGGGAACTGGACCAACATTACGACATTGTGAGTATTTGCTTTGTTCCATTTATCTGATAATGTTTCCTCGAGCACAGGCTGAACGGAATTCCATTTTCCTTTCCCTCTTGCATTCCTGACAATGGTATATTTCTCTTGCAGGAATTTGCAGGGAACATCCATGGAGGGTCCTATTCCCTCTAACATTTCACTGTTAAAAAATTTGGAAATTTTGTGAGCTTACGTTCCCTATCTTGTAGTTTCACATTCAGTTCAAAACTTTTTGCCTCGTTGCTTTTCGGTAAGTCTGTATTTGAGAAAACTGATTTTTTCTATTGTATTGTTTTTTCAGGAGAATATCGGATTTGAAAGGATCCAGTCCAACTTTCCCTGATCTGAAAGATATGAGAAAAATGAAAATACTGTGAGTTGAATGAGACTCATCGAACATATTCTTAAGCTTTCTAATTGCTTTTGGATTCCTCCGGCTATTTTAAATCAGTAATTCATTAGATGTATTTGTTTTTTACTCAGGATTCTGAGAAATTGCTCAATGACTGGTTCAATTCCAGCATTCCTTGAAAATATGGCAGACCTAGATACACTGTAAGTTTCTCTAACAGCTACCTTCATGGCAATGCTTAATTTGCGTCACATTATGTTACTCGGATTCAAAATGACAAGATGTGTTAACTGATTGACAGCACTTTATTCTATCATTTGGTTTCATTTAATGTAAGATAAAGCAAAGGGTATAGAAATAAGTTGATTCCTTATTTATCCTGGTTGAACAAGGATCATTCCATTTTTTAGATTTTCATTGAGTGAGGTCGGAATGCTTACAAACCAATCTTGACATGTCATGAGATGCTCTTGGTGATGTTCTACATTATAACAAAGTAATAGGACTTTGGATATTATTAGTCTGACAACATGGACTGGCCCGATATTCTGTGAATCAGATTGCAGTGTGTTTGTATTGCCCAGAGCAAATTTTATCTAGTACTTTTTTCACGTGATTTCATTAATTTGTATATATTTCATTTCAGAGACCTGAGCTTTAACAAGCTGACAGGCACGATTCCAGGCATATTAGGGAGTTTGACAGAAATAAAGTTCATGTAAGTCAATAAACGCTTGCTGAAAGCACATGACCTTCGTTTCTAATACACTTCTCATACTGACAGCTTGCTGGTTCATTTCCCGTTTAATAATGTGTAGGTTTCTGAATAACAACTTTCTAACCGGAGACGTGCCTGTTTGGATATTGGAAAGCAGGAAAGACTTGTGAGTCTATTCTGAAGCTATACAAATTTGTATTATTTGGTTGCATTGTTTTTCCGGGATTTGATAGAAGTTGCAGAAGTTTTTTATGCTTCTTTATACATGAATTACACCAATCTTTGGTCTCCTAAATCAACAGCTATTTTACCCCTCCCATTTTCTTTTATTTCAGGGATTTATCTTACAACAATTTTACTGGGTCAGCTCAGCCAAGTTGTCAACAGCTACCAGTGTAGGCATTATTTTTTCCCATTACTTATTTCTTCTCCTTTGTCTCAAGTTGATTCCTAACTCGTATTTTGAAATTATATAGGAACTTAGTATCTAGTCATGTCTCAACTGGGAATAACAAGTAAGTCCCTCCTTCACTTAGATGCCTTTTAAAAAGTCTAGAAATTTGACTTACCGACAACCCTCATTCTTTTCTACAGGATTTCTTGGTGCTTGAACAAGGACCTTGTCTGCACAACAAAACCTCAACGTAAGCGTGTAAAAACAGTACTCTGGTGTTTGATGAAAGTGTAATTACGTAAATAGAGTACTTGTTGTCCTAGGGAAGGCAGCTTATGACATTGATCCTTTGTTCTGCAGACCATTCCTTGTTCATTAACTGTGGAGGGAGCAGAGAGACTGTTGGTGGTAATGAATATGAAGAAGACGCAACTCCAGGGGGGGCAGCTGAATTTGCATCTTCATCAGAAAGATGGGGTTATAGCAGTACAGGGGCTTATATTGGCACTGATAACGGTGCTTACAGAGCAACAAATTATTTTGGTCTGAATGTGACCGGTGAAGGTTTTTACCAAACTGCTCGCCTTGCTCCTCAATCACTCAAGTACTATGGCCTGTGCATGCTGGCGGGCAGCTACAAAGTGCAGCTCCACTTTGCTGAAATTATGTTTTCCAATAATCAGTCTTTTAGCAGCCTTGGGAGGCGGATATTTGATATATCAATTCAAGTGAGTAAAATCATTTTCAAGTAGCGTATTTGTTTAGGATTTTTCTTTTCATCTGTGATTGTATTTCTAAATAACCTCATGAAACCTACCATGTGTTATGGATCCTTTTCAAGTTTCCTTAGAACCTGTAAAAGTTATGCTTGGAACTTCTTCCTGCAGGGGAAGGTAGTTGAGGAAAATTTCAATATCATGGAGGAAGCTGGAGGTGTTGGTATTGGCATCACTAAGGTATATGATGGTATAATTGTCAATGGTAGCACACTGCAGATACACTTATACTGGTCAGGCAAAGGAACCACTGCCATTCCTGACAGAGGTGTCTATGGACCTCTCGTATCTGCCATTACAGTGACTCCAAGTAAGTCATGATGAAATCAAGAGGGTTTTTTGTTTCCATCAACGGTCTTTGTTATTTAAATAATTTCTCTCCTTGTAGACTTTAAGGTGGATAATGGTGGCGGATTATCAGTCGGAGCTATTATTGGCATTGTAGTTGCTTCATGTGTGCTAGCGTCATTGGTTTTGCTTGTCCTCTGGAAAAAAGGTTTTCTGGGAGGGAAGGACCTTGAAGATAAAGGTAAGATTAATGGAACAAGAAGTATGTTGTTGTAGAACTTTTGATTATCCTTGTCATGCTGACTTTGAATTCTGCTCATCACAGAACTCCGTGCTCTAGATCTCCAAACTGGTTATTTCAGCTTAAGGCAAATTAAACATGCGACCAATAACTTTGACCCTGCAAATAAGATAGGAGAAGGAGGATTTGGTCCAGTTTACAAGGTATTTATGAATTTTCCACAATATTTAGTTAATTCATGTGCTGACAACGTGTTCTTACTATATGGGGCCTTGTATAAAATGTTCATCACACATACAAAAGCTAGTGATAAAAGGGAAGCACTATCTTTCTGAACATTCTGAAATTTCAAACTGTTTTATTGCAGGGTATTTTGTCAGATGGTTCTGTAATCGCTGTGAAGCAGTTATCAGCCAAATCAAAACAAGGAAATCGTGAATTTGTGAATGAGATAGGCATGATATCTGCCCTGCAACATCCCCATCTGGTGAAGCTGTATGGTTGCTGTATTGAAGGAAATCAGCTTCTGTTAGTATATGAATACTTGGAAAACAATAGTCTTGCTCGGGCACTTTTTGGTAATTGCTTGACCGACTCCTTAATGTATCAGTTTATATAGTCTATAGAATGAGAATGAGATCAAATAGCTTTCCTGTCTCATCTGTACCAGGTCGTGATGAACACCAGATTAAACTGGACTGGCAAACAAGAAAGAAAATACTGTTGGGTATTGCAAAGGGATTGGCTTATCTTCATGAAGAGTCAAGGCTGAAAATTGTACACAGAGACATAAAGGCAACTAATGTGCTGCTTGACAAGGATCTAAATGCCAAGATATCTGACTTTGGTTTAGCTAAACTTGACGAAGAAGAAAACACTCATATTAGCACGCGGATTGCTGGGACAATGTGAGTTCTTCCTCCCCCTTGTTCTTTCAATATAATTTCCTATGGGTAATGATACTTTAAACAATATGGATATAAGATGGGAATATTGTAAAATGCAGACGTTTTATTTGATGGCATCAAATAACAGCACAAATGATTATGATTATACTATGAAAAGTGCATACAATGTTATTTCACAATCCTTACTCTTCTGATTCTTTCTAATTTCTCTTCAGAGGTTATATGGCTCCAGAATATGCAATGAGGGGTTACTTGACAGATAAAGCAGATGTTTACAGCTATGGAGTTGTTGCTTTAGAAGTTGTCAGCGGGAAGAGCAACACAAATTACAGGCCGAAAGAGGAGTTCGTTTATCTTCTTGACTGGGTAACTTATATCATTTCCTTTCAGAATTCTGTCTACACATTTCACATTTACACTGACCATCACCGATGAGATGATTGTAGACTCATGGGAAATGCATGGTATTTGATAATTGTAGGCCTACGTCCTGCAAGAACAAGGAAACCTTCTAGAGCTAGTGGATCCAGGCCTTGGTTCAAACTACTCAAAAATAGAGGCAATGAGGATGCTGAACTTGGCTCTCTTGTGCACCAACCCGTCTCCCACTTTGAGGCCATCAATGTCTTCTGCAGTGAGGATGCTTGAGGGTCAAATTCCAGTCCAGGCTCCGATAGTCAAGCGCAGTGGCATGAACCAGGATGCAAGGTTTAAAGCCTTTGAGCTTCTCTCACATGATAGCCAAACACACGTCTCAAATGGATCTCAAAGCAGTCGGATACAGAAAAGCATATCAATGGATGGACCGTGGATCGATTCTGAAATTTCTATCGAAAGTAAGGATGAGATCTTAAATTCCTCATCGAACAAGCTTCTGGAGGATCTTTACGACGTCAACATAGACTGATCAACGGAAATTGATGGAATAGTCCCTCGTTTTCTTTTGGTCTGGTATTCTGAGTTTGCAAATAGGATTGCTGAGAAATCAAGAATTACATTTTAAATGATTTGTTCTGTTATATGTTGATTCTTTTGTTAAAAAAAAACATTGGAGAGCTTGGTCTTTTGATTTGGCATTGTCAGCCAGTGTATGTCACCATTTTTCCAAATCTGCAGATTGTTTTTTGTATAGAAGCACTTTTTAATTATCCTGTAGAGCATTTGAACATAAACTTGCCTTACATTACATATACTTTAGTGCTCCGTGTTATAGAACTCTATTAGATTTCTGGAATTTAATTAATTTACTACTTCGTATCTTATATTTCTGTATATTTAAATTTCGATTTCTCAATTAATAAATGCACCCAATTTTATATAACATATGGAGTATTATTGTTAAGAAATCATCTCATCCAAAAATTTAAGCTGTAAGGTGAGATCCTAGAATATGATTTATATTATTCTCTAACACACTTCCAAGTGAAAATCTTTTGGACTTGAAACTTACACACAGGTTTACGCTACCTTGTGCTAATTTTTATCAAATAAAACAAGGATTTGTAAGATTCGAACTCGTGACTGCATTGTCATCAAGGTTATGATACCATGTTAAGGATTATCTCACCTAAAAACTTAAGTTATTAGGTAAAGTCCCAGAATATGATTTATATTATTATCTAATAATTATCATAGAATCATACCCCCTAAATTTGATAAGGTCTGGAGCAATGTTGAAGTATGTTACACAGAACTTATCCTGACCCACAAATTCATTTCCTCAGTTAAAAATCCCACAGAACACAACAAAAGCCTTTTTTTATTATTTTACTCTTCTAAGTACCATGTTGCCTCTCTCTAGTGCACCTTCCAACTTCTCTCCTTGTAAATTAATTATTGCAATGGGTGAATGAAAACTCCAAGAAAATGATCATGATGAAGTTTCAATCCATGATAGGAATGAATTTTTCGGATTTGATAACGTGGACTCGCTGTCTTTTGTGATGCACTGAAATGTTGCGTGCAGAAATTTGCCATAAATGGAGCTGACGACAAGGTGTTTTTGTTTGATGAACTACGAAGTAATATTACGAAAAAGAGTGCTCAGCCAGATGGTCACGGACAGAAGCAAGAACAGAGTTCAAAACAAATACAAAAGATAGAAAAGGATCGGTCTCTCTAAACTTCCCACAGCCAAAGAGTCAGCTACCCTATTCGGGAAAGGCAAAAATAATGATTTTGTGCTGCATGCTTCTTGTCCTAAAGTAGCCTCGGCGATAATATTACGAGTTACTTCTGCACCTTCCTTTCACATGTTTTTTTTGGGGAAAAATAAATAAATAAATAAAAAGATGGAAAATTCTTGAAGTAGGCTTCGATTTCTGCATGCTAGAGTAATTAGAGTGCGTTATGCACATTAATCCTGAGAAGTAACACCCCATAACACCATTACCTTATCATGAGGCTCATCAATCAACCGTATAACATCCAGAGAAGTGTAATCCAAAATTGGTCTTGGGGTTGCAGTTGTGGCTTTTCTTACTTTGTTTACCGAAAATTACAAAACAGGAAGAAAAAAGAGAGAGAAATATTGACAACCACCGTCTTATTTTTGTTGACTGCATGTAGAGGAGGCTTATTCATCCACGAACTTATTTCTTGATTTTCTAGCTTCTTCAAGCGTGCATGATTAGCATTTTCCACTTTCGTTTTTTTGAATAATAAGAAAACTCCCACAGATAACTCAATCCAGGGACAGAATGAGGGTGGAAAGACAAATTTCAGTATATTCCCTAGTTGTCGTAGTATTTTTCCTCTCAGAATGGAAGGGACACCTGACAAACCCTCTTTCCACTCATAAATCACTTAGAGTTCATAACAGTAAAAAATATTCTGACGATTGCATGATTAATTGCAATCCAACTAACCACTTCTCAGATACAACTTTCAATCACCCCTGTAATTTCAGAAGGAAAACCATGCGACCCTGTTTACTAAACTGAGGGAACTTGGACATTATCAGAAGCTGATCAGGTCAGGGTTTTTTCTGGCAAAATCAAAATATTATTGGTCCCCCTGTTATTTTTTATTTTTTTCAAAAAACTACAGATACACTAATAAACGCATGCGAGTACATGTGGGAGGAAGGGAAAACTATGATTGATGATAAAGTCAGATATACAGCGTGGTTTGATATGATTAAAAAATACTTGACTATTTACACTTAAGTTACCATGAACGCGGGGCAAAACAATCAAAACTCAACACCACTATTTATCTGAACAGAAAAGGAAGTTTGGCCAACATTGGAGAGAGGAGTATCGAGTCTCATAACAAATCCTGAGCTCCCAATATTACCATTCCACTTAGACCTTCCAATCTGCGAAAGGGTCACATAAAAGAAATGGATGTTAAAACAAGGATGAATAAATAACACCAACACTGCCCAATTTACTTGCAATCATCGTCTAAATTTCAGAAATGATGATTTGCTAAGTGAGTTTCAAGATGATGATTTGATAATCCGGAGCTATTCATGATTGCAAAATGGGTTCAACTGTTGTCCTCACTAAGTATCTTTATACAAGAAGTTTTAGGGGGAAGGTGAAGATTCTTGTCATTAGTGGCCTCCTCATGGGAACAAAAAATGAGTTTGGTTGTGCAATTTCCCAAGTATTTCCTGAACTTTCACTCTCATTTCAGTTTGTGACCCAATCACCCAATATTTTACTTCAGATTGATTGTCTTATGAATGTACAAGTTTTGAGTAGCTTAGGGGAAAATTGCATGCAAATATCATCCTTAACTTTCATTATGGTCACGAGTTGCCTGTCATTTCAAAACATATGATTTCCATGCATATCAAGACTCTGGGCAAAGACATACAATTCTAGGAGACCATATAGATGTTAATGATCATGAGACTGCAATCCAACAATAGAGGATGTATACAATTATTTTCTCCAACATATGCATGCATCTCCACAACACAACATAGCTCCTCTGGGTAACACTGAATGATGATGATGATAGGACAAAGACCGGAACTGGATAACCCCGTCATTAAGGATTCCACTGGTTTGGCATCCATTGTCTACTTTTGTTTTCTCAAATTATTTTGGTGGACTTTTGTGATTTAATTTTCTCAAACAGGATGGTTAATTGATGGATTGTCTTCCAATTCATTGTTCTCCCAGGAAGTTCCAGCATTTAAACCTGTGCACACTTCGATGAAAGTTGGACTAGCAAATTGTACCTCCTCATTTCAATGTGGATTAATGGGTTGGAAAAGAGATTTCCCATGGCATGAAGGGTCATGAGATTAAACCTGTGCATCTTCAGATTCTCAGTTATAATGAAGATAATTTGATGTATTTCTATGTTTTACTTCTTTTTTTAATTTTTGAAAAAAAAATTTATCCTGCCATTCACTTGATTTTCATGAATAGGACCAAGTGCAAACTTCCCGTGTACCTGGGTCCCATCCACCTAGCTAAAAAAAGTAAGAGATGGACCAAGAAACCAAAGATCCAACCAAGCAGATATGTATAATAAGATAAGAAATTATTGACCAGCACCAAATAATGCAACAGTACAACTTACTGATAGTGATGCAAATGCAGAAGGGTGAGTTGTCGCAGCACAGCCACATATCAGATTCAGATGGTCATTCACTGAATGAATCAGTTCTGCATGCAAACCAGGATTGCTTCCGCCAAAAGTGGGGCACAAACTGACAAGATGTCATTAAGAGTAGAAAAGTTAATTATATTTGCTTAAAAGTACCATAGAAGCTGAAACTTTTGCTTGAGTTTAAGTATACACAACAAGAGTGAAGTAAATACACCAGAAGTAAAAGTTAAGGCAAGGAAAAACAGGTTCTGCAAACATAGGAAGAACACATATTCAAATAATTACTGGCATGCATATTTACCCTCAACAAGACCCACTTTGTTTCACCAATATAATTATTCATGCTTTTGCCAAAAGCATGAGATAATTGATATCAGGATACAATCAGTCCCGAGACGTGTAGATAATTAATGTCATGACCTGATAAAACAATCATGTCCTCCAATGGACACCTAATTGTTTATAGTGGAGCAACACTGATTAAAACAAGTAACTAAGATTGACCACAGAAAAAAGCAGGTCTTCATTTGGCAGCATCAAGAAATGCAAACTGAACCTGGTTTGTGATGGGTTAACTATATAGACTCACTGGAGCAAATCATGAGGAAATCTGTGGAAAACTAAAACGAGTACACAAGTAATGTGTAGATTGTTTCCTATCAACCATAGTAATCTGATGCCACTTTATAAGAAGCAGGAAAATGATAGCTGCACTGTCAGTGTCTAAAGCAGTATGTTAAGTAAATGTAAGTAAGAAAGTGCAGCGGCGATTAGTTCTGAAGAAGTATTTTCTACTTCTTTCTAGCTTCAATTACTATTTAATGAATGAACAAAAGCATTTAGTTATCTATGCTATATTCATTTTTTCAATGAAATTTTCTCAGTTTTGAAGGAAAACTAGAGTGCAGTTTAAGTGTAACATAGCATCACAATGATCCCAATGCACCAGATATGCTAACATTCAGAAGTGAAGGCATAATTAGAGCACAAATGGTAGTCTTAAACACAGAGTATCCAATTTTATTTTTGTTCTTCACTGTTGCTTCAGCAGTAACCAATCCAGGTAATTCAGGATTTACTATTTCAGTTTTTCTTTTCCTTTATTTCAACTTCTTTTTTCCTTTTTTAATGGCTAGTTCATTGAGTTTCCTGGTTTTTGTAGATTGGTCCAGAATTACATATAACCAGACCAAGGAAAAAAAGGAACCACAGGTTAACTTAAATAACATTTTACAAGGTTCTTGGAGAGCTCAGCAAGCAAAAGTTATCAATAGAGATAGAAGAACCAGCCTGAGAAACCATGTTCATTTTCACAAATTACTGAAGCACTTTCAAGTTCAAAGGCCAAAGTTATTAATAATAAAACAGCTACTCTGCTCATCTCTTCCATATGTATAGAAAAACAAAGAGAGATCGTAATTTTATTGAAATCAATATGAATATAGAACATCACCTGAACTGAGTAGCTGGCCTCACCATAAGACCAGATCTTCGCCATGCTAAGGATTGTGCAACACCTAATGTAAAGGATTTGTCAGGCCATTGTACCATCGGTGTGATTCGTGTTCCCCACTTATTCTGATCAATATTCATAGCAGCAGGCCTTAGTTCATACCAGAATCACTTCAGAGAAATCCACTAATGTACCTTGAAATCTTAAGTACTGGCTGACAAGTTCAAAACCTGACCTTACAAGAGAAACTGTATCTCATTTCCCCAGGATATTGCCCTTGAGCTTGAAGAAGACCTCCGCGGAGAGGTACAAAAGCAGTGGTAGACAGCCCCTCACCAGATACATAAGTCAACTGCCCATTTGGAAATTGTAAATCCACAAATGACTGCATGTTGAAAGAGACCAAGGAAAGGAAAGTAAGTGAAAAAATTGTTCAACATATTTTAATGCATAAAGACACTAATAACTGCATCCAAATATTCATGCTTTTATTACAGAGGTTATTCCTTTCCCCCAAGGAAAGGATCACCAGGCAGCAGTAAAAGCAAGTATACTTATTTTGGGAGAAATTTGTGCTCGAGGACAGGAGGAAGGATGGCAAGGCTGCTCTGATATTCTTACTTTTTCCACAAGCTCACCTGCCCCATCACTCAAACTAAAATCTGAATTTAGGATTTCAGCCTAGTTAAATAGAGTGTTAACTTCCCTTCATATCGCTGTTTTGCAAAACTTCCCATCCTAAGGAATTTTTACTTGGTCTGAAGAAGGGGAAATGGCATGACACTTGTTGATTTTCATGACAGTGAAACAACTACAAAAAAAAATTCAACTATGAAACATCATGCACTGACAAAAATGCTCATTTTGGGAAGGATAAAAGAAGAAATTTGTTAGAATGGGAAGGATTTATAGAAGAGAAATCCAATTAGAAGAACCAAAACAGGAGAGCACTATAATTCTGTTGAGTACCAGCTAAACAACCCTAAGGCATTATACCATATAGAAGTGAGGAACACAATCCTATCAAACAACAGTGCCTCAAAGTCGAAGGATCATGCTTCCTGTTTCCAATTCTTCATTGATTCTACAAGATGTAGAATACATCCTATTGCTTTTGGCTACCCACACCTTTGATTAAGCCTCTATAAACAAATATGAGAATTGAAACATAAACTGATTTTAATGCCCTTCATATCTTAAAAGGAGCTCTCACTTACACAATTTAAAGGATTGAGACAGAGCATTGACATTAATAACCACCTTCGATGCTTTGACCACACAGCTGGACACAGGGAATGCATTCCACTCTGACAAAGAAACAAGAAATACAGCATATGAGAGGAACAATTTTATAAAGCAATCATAAAAAGACATCACAATGCAGATTCTAGTATAGTACATGGAAAAATCTGATTATCAATGAACTAACTGTTCTGTATTAAAAAACAAAAGACAAATCAAATAAAGGCAGGAAACATGATCAACAACAGAAGATCTTAAGATATGGAAGCTAAGAGGTACATAATAGGTATTAATGGTGAAGTCTATATCAGCATATGCTCCAAAAAACAACAACTGTAACGTCAAAAATACATACAGAAGAAAGGTTGCCATGAAGCTAACAACATGCAATTAATAAGAATAGCTGGAGATCAATAATACAACTGGGATGGAGCAAAAAACTAAGGTTTAGCGATACTTAAGCTCATGTCTTTATAGTCCATTGCCATTTCTTGTCAAGCTTAAGAGCAAATACATTTTGTTGGATAGATGAGTTTTTGTCCTTGTTTGATTGAAGGTTTAGAAAAGAATATCCAAAAGCTTGAGCATTTTTTCCACAGTTCTACAATCGCATCTATTTTCACACTTCAGCAATGCAAACAGAAAACTGGCTATACCTTTCTATCATAGCCATACCAAAGCAGGTGTTGCTTTGACAGATGCACAGGCAGAAGAAAGGTTGAATCACGCACAATCAGCACAGGTCCAAGCTGGACTAGGAACAGAGATGAATTATCATTTTCTGACATGGAACTTCCATTTGATGCCTCTACTCTCCATAAATCTCCCCTTGCAACCAAAGAACTCTCAATGCTGTGAGTTCTGCTGTCATAGGTTGAGGTAATGTTTATGGTCCCCTGCATTCAGTGGAAATGAACCATCAAATAAACAGCACAAATTGAATACAATTAAAGCCAAATTGATAGCCTTCAATTATGATCACAAAAAGGGAAATAGGACAAAACTACTACAGCAGGGAAACTTTTGCTGTCCATCTGTAGATAAAATTCTTTTGGCCATAAAAAATTAAAGATGAAAAAACTACAGACAAACAAAACAATTCAACTGAACCAAGCTCCATGTTATTGCCCCCTTTACACTACTGTGTCAAACACTATTATGATAATTCAAATGAACTGACCTCCAGCCAAGAACATAAGGTTGCATTTAAACATAAGTTTTTTCCCTTTTATTATTACCCCACCCAGTCTTTCAAGCATTTCACTTATGGTTGAGGAATCTCCTATTTGAATAAATAGCTACAATGAAAGCATGCATAGAAAGAACATTATCAGACAACACAACCAATTTTGATGCATGCAACCAATTCTTTTACCTTGTTGCCAAAAAGAACCAAAATGAAACATACAGAGGTTGAAAAGAAAAGGAAGGAAATAGAAAATGATATGTTGAGAAATGCACAGGAAAAACAGTACAGGAAAAAATTCGAGCATGAACCACACAAAGGTCCAAGTAGTGAGATTATGTCTACGTAATCAATGTGTTAACGATTAAAAGGAATTAACTAAAAACAAAATAAAAATCATAATGACATTAAGAAATGAAACAGTGAGACTTAGTGGCGTCTGCAAGGGTTGCTTGATGTTGTTCAGATCATGCAAAATCTAAACATCAAAGCAAATTGTGTTTTGACACATTTTGCAAAAAGTGACAGGCTACACCATGGAACCACTACTTCAGTTGCATATAATTTGACTAGATTCCACCAAATGCGACCTCACTACAAAACCACATCCAACTGGTAATTATATATGTATGATCAACCATATTATCCAAGAACAAGTTCTACTTAGAAGCAATGAAAACCACAAGTATATTATACTCCTCTCAAAACCCTTCAAGTTTCTTGAGACATTAAGTTAAATATACAGCACAAAGCAAAGTAGATCATTAATGAGATTATAACAAATACAACAGACCCTAAAAGGAAAGCAAGTAGTTGTTTGTTAGACAAATTGCTTCTAAAACAAAGCATGTCTGCCAAAGGAGAAAGGATGTAGGTGTAATTCAGTTGTCTTTGTTTTAGACACAACCGTTATCAGATGGAATGGCATGCACTTCAAACGTTCAGTCGTTTCCAGATAGGCACTACTAACTAGACTGGATGCTGACCTCTTGTAAAACTGACCAGTTAATACTTCTAAAAAGACATGGTCTTTCCCAAACAGGAAGTCCTATGGCTTCCAATGCATAATTGTTTCCAAAAAAGGTCACTATTATCTAGACTGGTACCGTCCTAATTCTGTGAACTTCCTTCCCAGACTCCAACAAAAATGAAAACCAATCAAATCATATCCACCATAAATCTGTAGAACCAAGAAATTTTCCCAACCGAGTTTCAAAAGATAAAATATCGCTTCCATAGAAACAGTTAAATGGACAGTTTAATTTAAAAAATCTAATAGGCAACCTATTCTTTCAATAACATTAGAAAATATGCATATATTACCATTGTTGTATGAAAAGGACTTCCACGCTAACAAAACAAACACAAACAAATTCTTAAACCAAATAGAGCTTAAAAGTCATTACCTGTGGTTTACCGAGGTATCCCACACCCTTCAAATTTAACCCACCAATCCCCTCTTCCAACAGCCCCTCCACTCCACCACCACCATTATCCTCCACAAACCCAAAATCCCTCAACTTCTCACTAACCAAACCCAACTCTCCCTCCAAACCCAAACCCACCTCACTCCTTTTACCATTCATCCTCACCCCAACCTCCCCAGTCTCCTCCTGCTTAAACGGCACCGGCAATCTCCTAAAAAACTGATACACCATCCCATTCAAAGCCGCACCAAAATCAGCCCCAGCTTGTCCAATCCTATTTCCAACATCCAAAATCGCCGAAAACCCATTTATCCCAGAATTATCAGTCAAAACCCCAAAATCCCCTTTACTAAAACCGTGTCCCGGAAACTCCACATCGAAAAGCTTCGATTTTGGAGGGTTTGGCCAAGAAAACGCAGGTGGGTAAGTTATATGTGACTGTATAAGGCCGGTAAAGCCTTGAGCTAGCCGGTCTGCGAGGTCCTGGCCATGCCTTTGGACCTCTTCCCATGCTTCAAATGATCTTTCTACCGACATTCGATTGTGAAACTCAAGTATTCATGTGATTTTCACTATTGGGTACTCGAAAAATTCATTGAAAACACAAGACTGGGGGTTCTGGTGACTTAGTGACAGAAAAAGTTTAAAGTCTTTGTGAGTGAGCCTGGGTTAGGTGACAGCGGTAGTTGTAGAAATGATCGAAACTAAAAACAGCTTCAATATTACAAATGTATATATATATATATATATATATATAGCTTCAAAGATAACAAAAAAAAACTCTCTTTGAGGCAGAATCTGAGAAACCCTAAAGTTCAAAGCTAATAAATCAAAAATCAAAAATTACAAAAATTTCAAGCTTTGGTTTGCACTTTTAGGCTATAAATAAAAAGAGGTAGTCTTAAGATCAGGATTTTTTGTTTTTTGTATTTGTGATATAAAATGAATGATTCTTAGGGTTTGTTTTGCTTAAACAGAGGAATCAAAGTGCGAAACTAGGGGTTTGAAAGAGAGAACTGGGGCTCTGAGTTTCTTGAGCAGAGAGTGGAGATTGATGATGAAGCGATTTTTTAGTGTGAAAGGGGAAGAGCGTGAAAAGTACGCCGGGGGTGTACTGCGCATATAGATTGCTTTGCTGCCACGTTGATGCTAATCCCTGTGGCTAGTTAAGGATAGAGATTTGATTAAAAGATGACCCGAACGCCAGTCAATGTGATGTGACAATTCTTTTTAGTTTTTAGCATTATATGGAGATGGATTTGAAATGGAGTTTTTTTATTGGACGAGTATACATAATAAAAAAAAAATTATCTTATTTATGCTCAATTGCAGTGTGTTTACTATATAGGATGAAGATGAAGATGTTATTTTCATGAAGATACACCAAAAGTTTAATTCATAAAGAGTTTTAAAATCAAAAGGTTTAAACATATATTAAATTTATTTATTTTGCAATATTATTATCAAATTGACTTAGATTTTATTATCGAGGTGATATCGGTCATTATAAAAGCAAATATAAATGTAAGTATTATAATAACTCAATTTATTGTTAATAGAGAATATAAGTATGATGCCTCATATTAAAAGATGTGGTTAGCTAAGTAGAAAATGCTAAAATGGTTATTTTGTATATATAAAGAGTCTTTTCAAACTTGTGAAGGATGTTACTAAGTATTAGAGATTCAAATCCATAAATGGTTGTCACTTGGGATCATAAAATGATTGATAGCAATTACATAATATTCGGGAGAGCTTTTATGGCATTTGGTGCTTCAATTGATGGGTTTCGATATTGTCATCCTTTAATAATATTGACGACATTCATCTATATGATAAGTACAAGGCAAAGTTGTTGATTGCAATTGCATATGATGTAAATAATAGGCTTTGTCTATTGTGGTTTATTATTTTCAAAGAAGTGATGAACAATAATTAGCATTGGTTTTTAGATTTATTATGTCAGTATATAATTGATGGTCACACCAGCTTGTGTACTATATCAAATAGACATGTGGCGATTAAAAATTACATGGTATGAATTTTTCTCGAGCATTTTAGATATCATCGATATTGTTTGTGATACTTTATGATTAATTTCAACATTAGGTTAAAAAAAAGTTGCCTTGAAAAATATACTACATGGGATGTGTACAAATTTGATAAAGACTAGTGATGTGATCATAACAAGGTTAGAAATTGAAACTAAATGGAAATGGGTGTTTTTATATATGACAATACAATGATGAATTTGTTAAAAGACTTGTAATATTATTTTGAAAAGAGTTTATAGCTTGCTTGTAACAACTATAGATTCGATGATCCTTTTTAGTGTGATAAATATTTTGTAGAGTGCATAATAAAAGTTGAAGAATATTTAAGTCATGGTGTATTGTGACCTCCAAATATCCTAGTTGAATTACTTGTTATTATGGAAATTTATAGAACACACATGACAAATTTATTTAATATTGCAATGAGGTTATTTTGTTTGAGATACTTCTAATAGTTGGTGCTGTAAGAGAAGTTCAAGAATCGATCAATAAAAAACACATGTATTTATGGTAAATGACAATTATATCAACAAGTATGTTCACACTTCATCACATGTTTCCATTTATCTGATGTTGAATACATGCAATTTATTGATAATTTATTCTCTAGCAATTCATACAAAAATACATATACTCCTCATTTTTAACCCTTACCTAACATGCAATTATGGCTTATATATATATTGGTTAAAATGTATATAGATGTCTAACTAGATGAAGAACATAAAAGGGTTAGAAGAGATCCATTTACCTGTTTAACATCCAATAACAATGAAAAAACCAAAACTATAATAACAAAAATAATTTTATAGTCAATCATAAAAATTTGAACTTCAAGGGTAAATATGTATTTTTCTTTTGCTTGTCAAGTTGAAAAGATGAAAAACCCTGATTAGTAGTAAATATTTTCTTATCTTTAACGGGAAATTGTTTATTTTATTGTGCATATTTTAAATAAAAGTACAAATATAACCATTTATGGCATCCAAGAATTTATAACCTATAAAGGTATTGATGTTATTTTACTAAAATTATCCTATTGCACATACAATCATAATCCTATTTAAAAGGTACAATGGTAAGAACATTAGTGCAAAGTGTTTATAGAAATAATGTTTTCACCATCCTTTTTAATTCTAATACTAATTCTAGGGTTTCCACAAAAAATGTTTATATAATTATTTTTAATATGTGTATTATTGCATAATATTTTATTTTATTCAATAGATTTTATGTATATTAATTTCTATTCAAATCGATTTCAATAAACAAAATTATTAAACACAACCGGATAAATGACCCGTGTTGTGATATTATATCTTGATCTATATTTGTTTCTTAATTTTTTCAATTTGGTTTTTATTTATTGTTAATAACTTTTTCATTTATTTACACAATGGTTCCAAGAAACATGTTTAAATATTCTACATGTTTAATTCTTTTTCATTTATCAATATTTTTAATTTTAGATTTTTATTTTTCCCTTGAACTTTTTATACAAGTTTTATTGATTTTTAATTCACCTTCAATTTGCACTTCTCAGTTGGAGCTGGTTTGAGTGCAGCTGCTGGAATCGATGGCTGCTGTTACACTTACAGTTGCAGTAAGAGCAACTGCAGCAGGAGTTCTATATGAGGAGGCATAAATAAAATAATATATTTTTAGTATTTTTTATTATTGTATACGCTCCAGTGAAAGAGCTATACACGCAGCTAAAAATAGCTATAGTTGATCGAGGTGCTATATATGACAGGAGACGAAAGAGAAGCATAGTACTTTTTTTTACCGTTGGAATCACTGTTCAAACATATGATATATCAAAACGTATCAAGGAAACCCAGCAACAACAATCAACAAAATACAAATATAAACTTCAGTTCAAATAACCCATGAAATCAAAATATAAACAAAACCCATGTTGTTTCATCACCTTAAATTTATAGGCTCTGAGGTTGGAACCATTTCAGAAGAGCAATGAATTGCCAACAGTCCATTTGAGCTTTGCTAACTCTTCACCAAGCTGTGGTAATGAAGCTTCAATAGAATCAGGAGTAGGAGGTAGATTCAGAGAGGTAATCGGTGCATAAGAAGTAGTAGAGATAGCAATTAAAAACAGTATGAGAAACTTTAGAATTAGTAACGGCAAAGCTCTTCGTTTCAGCCTATGGGACTCTTGTGAGTTGCTCTATCTCCAGCATCAAGATAATTTGCTTCGTTTTTTCCTCCTGCATTTTAAACTTTTTTGGGTTTTATTTGCTTCATTTTTGGGTGGCGGCTAGAGGGAGAAGAAAAGGATGGGGTAGGGCTTTTTAAATGAAGGGGAACGGACGGGTGGGGTGGGTTTTTATGCTAATTATTATTATTATTATATAATTATTATTAATTATTATAATAATAGATAGCATAAAAAATAGAGATATTAATTTGTAATTAATTTAATTGAATTATTTGTAATGGAATGTATTTTAATTTAATAAGTAGCTTAAATCTAATGATTATTTATACATTACCGTAATGTTCCCATAAATGTTCAATCAAATCGGCTTGGAGTTGGGAATTTATTGCTCTCTCCCTGATTTGATTATGAGTTTGAAAAAAATGACATAGTTCTGGTGTTTCATTATGTGACACTGATATAGAAGAACTAGTTTCACTATCATGATAAAATTTAAATTATTGCGGGGTTTTTAATTTTATATTCTTTTTTAATTTAAATATAATTAAAAAATTAATAATTATATTGTTGGAGGGTTTTTTAAAAGCAATTATTTAATTATATAACATATTCTTATTAATTGTATAATTAAACTACATACAAAATAATTGCAATATATTTAAAATAAAATAAAATAAAAGGGCTCTCCAAAATGATTTTTATCATTGGAGCACACATCAACAAAAAAATCATATATACAATATTCAAAAAATCATTTTAGAGATTTGGCTCTTCAAAATAGTTTTTGCCACGAGCTGCTCTAAGGATAATTATAGCTTCTATCTTCTTTAGTAAAACTTCTTTTTTGGTTCATGCATGATGGTTTTCAGGAACAGTCCTCAAGGATGGGACTGTTGCATTGTTCATCAAGTTTGAGTGATATACTTGGTTTTCTGAGCACATGTTCTTCCCATCTCATAAATGCTTATATTCTGTTTGTTCTGCTTATGTCGATCTTCATGATCTGTAATTCTCTTTGCAGGTCTCCAAATGGCATTTGATTTTTTTATTATAAGGGTTGACTGATCATATTGTTTTAATTTTAATTATTGTTAGAACTCACCTACTCCTCCTCCTCCTCCTCCAATCCGCATGCTCCCCCATTTGGGGAGGCGGCCTGAATCATTTCAAGATTCTATCTGCATGCCCCCCCCCCCCATTTGTAAATTATCCACGTTCATTCTTTGTTCCCCGCGAAGCAGTGGTTTCTGAGTGATTGTTGCAGTTCACAAAATTGTGGGAAAACTTGTTTACTCATGAAATTCCTACTGGTTGCTAACCTTCCGCATTATAATTCATCGCTGATGAACACAGCGTTAGCGATTGTAGGCAAAGAGGTCTCACACTCACTCTCGCGTTAGCGATTGTAGTCTTTGGAGCGAAGGAACTGATGAACGTGTTAAGGAATGTTTCCCAGGTGGAAACGAAGGGAAAAGTTAGTCAAAGATTTGATCGAAAACTTTGAAAAATAGTTAAAGCGAAGGGGCCAAGCCAAGCCCATCTTTGTGGTTGTTCCACACTCCTTGTCAACGGAGGCTTCGGGTCAGATATCATCATATGAAGCACTACACGAACATGTCACTCAAGGTTTGGTCAAAAGATAATTGATACATTCAAAAAGACATAACATTTGACCATCTAATTTCTTGATTTCAGGTGGCAAGCTGGTAATGATCTGGTCCACGACAATCATCATTTTCTTTGATGATATCTCACCACCTCTCTACTTGCAATAATACGCTTGAATTTACCCTTCTGTCATCTATTCAAAAGAAATCTTTTCTTCATGAAAGCGCAACAAGGTGATCAAGAAAAGCTAAAAAGGAAGTGCATATAATAATATGAACAATACATTTCAAAGTCAAAAATTACACAAAAAGCATGGTTCTATTCTAATTTTTGCAAAAGGTTTGGCCACTGAATTACAATTCCATTCACTTTAGTCACTGAGCATTGCTCTTCAATGGCAAAGCCGAAACTGAAGGCAGTCGACCGGGTGAAGCAGTTCTTACAATAGAATTTAGAGTGAAACTAACCAAGTGAAAGGGTGAAACCACGTCTCACTTTGAAGCACTATCTATATGTTATCTAGAAATAAGTTAAAGCAAACAGTGAAAAATAAATAAACAAGAAGAGTGCAACGGCTGATTACTCACCAGGATCCCTTATACAACTCTATTTTCAGTAGTACAAACATAGAATGAGATTTCATGCAAGGAAGCTCACTCGGGAATTTTCATTTTTGCAATTGTTCATCTGCATTTCAACATGATTCAAGTAAACAACAGTAGTTTTGATCCATTGAATTGAATATCGTGCCTGCTTACCTGGTTCTTGAGTTCCCAAGCGTAAGCTCTAGATCATCTGATCCACATTCTTCATGGATCCTCTCTCCTTCCCATGGCTTCACTAGCCCGGTTGCATTACATCGAAATGCAAACTCATCTGAAATCACTTCGGCCATGGGAATGTCAGCTGTATGATCAGAGCCAGCTGCAATGGCAGGTGAACATGTACCGCTTTGACCTGGAGTCCACATGCGGGATCCACCATTGGATCCACCACCAGCGAAAGCCCCTTCCTTGAAGCCAAATGGATTGGAGGCAACTAGGCTGAATGTGGGAGACGTTGGACAGCCTTGTGGTATTTGAATCCCCCTAAACCATTCTGGATCAGGAACAATTTGGCGGCCAGGGCTCGTTGGAGTTGAAGATGGCAAGAAGTAGTGCTGCTGCCCACCCCAGCCTGGGCGGATAGATTGGTCTTCCCAGTCAGCTTTTATTCGAGGGGTCCGAGCAGTTGGAGAGCTCAAAGGAGGAGTAACAGGAGCACTTATGGAGCCACCATGGATGTGGAGATGAGGAAGCTTAGAGGAGGAAGCCGATGAAGATGCCGACGAGAGGTTTTTGAGCCATGGTATGAGGGAATTGCGATCCATATTGGCATTTGCAGCATATGAGGATGAAGCTGGACTGGGAAAGGAAGAGGATCCAGGACTTGGGTTGTAGGAAGCACAGGGGCTATGGTGGTACGAGGAGCATGGACTTGTTGTCGCAGAGACACCAAGAATGTCCATGCATTCTACTGGTTTGCATCCCTTAAAAAAAAACAGAGAGAATAAGAACGATGAAAACAGTGGCTTGGAAAAAAAAATTAACCATGTCATAAAAAGTTCACCACAGATCACTTGAATAAGTGGTGCTGTACTGGTAAGGCTACTGCAAAGAATATGCCAAACAATAACAAAAAAGAGTAAACATTATTTTGATGAAAAATTATATTTTTCCAGCCTTGCAAACATATCCTCGGTGCATGCAGTATCCAATCTAAGAACAGCGCCTAAAGTTTCAACCATACTAGTAATAGGGACGACGAGTCAGTTTCCAAAGACATTTGGCAAAGCAGTATCAGGATGCAAAGATAAGAGCTATAACACGTGTCTACAGCTGAGAAGGCATTAAATGAACAAAGCAGCTGGAAAAAATGGTATGGAATTGGAAGTGAATTGTCGTTGCACCAGGCTTCGACAAGTTTACGTATAAGATAAACAATTGAAACCTAACAGGGGATGAAGGTAAAATATCCACATTTTTGAAAAACATTTGACAAATTCACTTCCTACAGGTCATTTCTTTCACAAGATACAAAAATTATTCTCGACAATCACCATAAATTTCCTCTATAATCCACCACTGCATCCTTCCCAATGCTTCATTTACTCTCATGCATGGGGGGGGATACAATTTTGCCTTCTTGGGATATGGTTATCAGTTCATTCCACATGATCATTTACTCATATCCAATCTGAATTATCCATAGCATATTCCATATCATATTTTTTTCCCAAACTTACCTATCCTTCATCTGGATGAATAAGTTTTAGCTCAGGAAATACCATTATTCTCAAACTTTTCTGCATAGGAAAGATAGTTTATTGTGTTGTAAGAAATTCTAAAGCATTTCAACTCCAAACAGAGCCATTCTGATTTCCACAAGTGGTTTGGTCGTTGGTGACTTTAAACGACCCGCATACCCCAACAAGACAAGTATTTCGACAATCTCCAAACCCTATCAGAAATCATTTACTAGACTTTGGCAAAATTATTCTCAACATGATGAACAACAATTGAACTCCAGTGGAACTACACAACAGAAGCTAACCCAGAGCAAAAAACACCTCCCAAATGGGAAACCGAACAGAACTGAAAAAAGGGTCTGAATTTCTACTGGCAAGGAACTAAAAAGCAACTCAACCAAAATCAATGAAAACGAGCCCTACAGTCATGATGACCCTTTAACACGCATCCACATGCTACAGCCAGTCTCATGTTGTTTTCAAGGGCATTTTGGTCTTCTTAGGAGGTCTGTGCTGCTGCTCCATGTTCTCTCTAGCAGACCAGAGTGAGTCTTAAAGCTGGTTGGCAAAAGAAGGAAAGAAGAAAGAAAAGAGAGATTCTTGTGGTTCACGCGAGAAAGCCAAAAAAACTGACATCACCCAGACTAAAAAGAAGAAACAGGATCGCTAAAGCAGTGCTGACCGGATCTAACGTACGCAGGTGAGCACCGCACACACAAAAAAGCAGCCAACAAAACACAAGGCTGGCGCGATCTAACGGGCGCCGGAGATAAACCCCATAAAGGCGATTCAAAAAAATCAGCTAACGAATCTAACCCCACTGATCACACCAGCTTTCTAGAGTGAAGTAAAATACCTCAGAAACACAACCGCTACTGCAACAGAGACCAGCGCATGTTAGCATGCAATGTCAAGGCTATACTAATATGCGCCACAGTTACCCCCACCACCAAGGAACCACTGCCAAGCTAGCTTAAGCAAGATTTATCAATAATCATGAGATGCAGGAACGGGGCTCATAGTATTTTTGTGATCTCCAACGCTTCTCGTGATAACAGAGTCATGGATGGATCTAAAATGCACAGAGAGGACATTAATGCAATTAAACAGACAAAACTAATCGAACTAGAAGTAACCCAGAATTCATGGTCAAGTAATAAGAAATTTAATCACTTCCCCCTCTTCTTTTTTCCTTCATTAAACGAAATTAAAACACGAAAACTGCTACTTTTTCAAGCTGTGGCTACCTACAAGCCTAAGACCAAAGTTAAGCAGAAAGAAAGCAAAGATGGTGAAAAAACGAGTAAATAGTGAAGTACCTTGCGGAAAGTAGTGCCATCGGGCTCGACAGTCCATCCAGCCTCATTGCAGAGGGCTTTAAGGACTTCATTATTGTCACAATGTTTTGGAAGCTTGTAGTTTCCGTACATTCTTAGCCCCGAAAAGATCTTTGCTGCAATGGCTCTTCTTCTCCTTTCTCTTCTCTTGTTGTTCTCTCTTTCTTTCCATGTTGGTAATCTCGTACCTGAAGTCATACTTGTAGTCTAAAACAAAACTGATCTACGCAGTGACTGGATTAGCAGGAACGGAGCAAGATTCTGTATGGGTGGCACCTGGATAGCCGAGCAAGACTTGGTAAAACTGGTAGTTTCAATTTTTGTACAATTTTTTTGCTGGGGATGTCTGCTTTCCTATTAAAAACAAAAAAGTGTCTTCCAATGAGGACTGGAATAATACATAGATAACGATGAGAAATCAATGAAAGCTTCAGTTTTTAGGGACTTCCAAAAGAAAGAAACTTGTTGTGGTTTGAATGAGAGCGATTGAAATTGGAATTGGGATTGGTACAGGTTAGCTGGTCAGATCAGATCCATTTGAATATGGAAGGCAGAGATGAGTCATGAAATTGGAATTGGGATTGGTAAAGGTTAGCTGGTCAGATCAGATCCATTTGAATATGGAAGGCAGAGATGAGTCATGAAACTGGAGGTGATGTTCTTTGGTTGAACCCGGGAAAAAGCAAAACCTGAAGAAATCATTAGGAGAACTGTCACGTAAAGATGTTAGAGCTGGGTGCTACCTACTCTAGTTCCTATCGCCGTTCCGGTTTTTCAATTGGAACAAAATATTCCGGTTTTGGAGCGTTTCGGTGTGCCGTTTCGGTGTCGTACTGTTCATATATAATTAATTATATATATATTAAAAATAAAATATTAATTTTACAAGCATAATTAAAATTTGAATTCTTTTTTATTTAAAATATTTTGGTGTTTTTAAATTATTTTGATATATAGATGTCAAAAATAATTTTTAAAAAATAAAAAAAATAAATTTTGAACCCGGAACGGCACGCCCGGAACGGAACCGAGGCGTTCCGGCCGGAATTTTGCCGGAATTTCCGGATCGGACCGGAATTAAAACCGAGACAAAAACGACGCCGTTTTGTCTCGGTTTGTTAAACGGAACGGAACGGAATCAATAACTATGACTAATAGTCCTTGTTGATGTTTTATCTACGAATTTGCCATTAGATGGGATTTTATTAATATATATAATTCAATTATGGTTATAAATAAAAATGATAGTAAATAAATAAGCCTCCAATTTCTTACGTACCCAAACAAAATAGAAATTATCATATATATATATATATATATATATATATATATATAATTTTTCAACTTACCGATGAATAAATCTTTAATAAGGAAAATAACTACCAATTTAAATAATTAAAGAAACCTTCAATAATTTGTTTTAATCCCAAGCATGTCACGACCTTTATCTCTTCATTATTTTGTTGGAAGAAACCCAATAAAAAAACTTCAACATTAAACACCCACGTTTAGCAGTGATGCTTCGAAGGGGCATATTTGACATTTAAAAATGTCAACGGACAAATCCAACACGCCAGCCGTTACTTTGACGACTCAAGTCTGACCACCAGCCATGATTCTCCACGCCACGTGGCAATACCATCGTTGTTGATGAGTAACCGTCTCTGTCCAATGAGAGGCTACATTGCTTTCGCACGTGTCCGTGTTCGGTGCAAGTGTCAAGACCTCACCCCTCGTGCCTACGCAGAGGACGTGGTGTGCATGCGCCTGCATTAGAGATGATGCGGACGCGCAGCTCGCTGTTCACGTGACCAGATGGGCTTTGGCGTGATCAAAGTGGGGCCCTATTGTATAAAAATTGTTGAGCGACGCGCATAAAAAGGAGTGAAAATGAGTTGCCAATCACGTGTCTTAGAAGCAATAATAATATAACTACGTATATTTATATGTCATCGGAAGTATGATTAAAATTAGTTTTTAAAGTTTTTTTATTTAAAAATATATTAAAATAATATTTTATTATTTTTTAAAAATTATTTTTGATATCAAAACATATAATAACAACAAAAATATTTAATTTAAAATAAAAAATAAAAAATAAAAAATTCTCAATTTTAAAGTGGTTTAATATTATGATGTTTGAGAAATTAATAAGTACACTCCGATCTTCCACTCGACTTTTGCAGGAGATAAGATCCATGGGTCCCAGCATCATATGATTTTCTAAATGGATGAATTATAATAGCATCTCCGTGGTGTCTTGACATTGCTGATACCAACCATAAGTTTAAAGATTTTTATTTAATTTTAAAAAAAATAAATAAGAAATAATACAAATATTTCACTTGAGTGGGAAATGATCCAGTATATCCTTATAAAATGAGATGATTTCCAATCTGTTTTTATATTCTTAATTGAGCTGATATTATCCTTATAAAATAACTGAGTTTTTTTATTAAATATTTTATTTTTTTCCCATCCAAATCAACATAATCAATCATGCACATGACTTGATGTAATATAAAAAAATTAGCAGTCCTGAATCTCCTGATGGAGAAGGAGGGGTACTAAAGAGGGAGGATATTGTTCTTCTGATTTTTTTTAAGCAATTATTTTATTTGTCACATTCTTTGCACATGATTGACATGTTTATAGGGATTGGGGTCATTTTCAATATTTTAAAAAAAAGAAATTATTTGTCAAATACATAAATAATTTGACCTAATTATCTAGAACTCTATTTGTTTTTTCTAATATTAACAAAACTCTATAATGTGTGTCATTTTACTATACAAACATTATCGATTCAAAATTTAGTCATTATAGACTTACATTGTCGTCTTTTAGACTTTTTTGTCTTTTTTTTTGCTATGATTTAATGGTTTTATGATGTTTTTTGCAACTTAATTCCTTTCTACTTATATTTTAATGATGGAAGGGCTATTTTTTTCTAGGATAGTTTTGTAGATATTTTTTTTTAATATATTAGTTTGGGTTGACTCAAAATATTATGTTTTGTTTCTAGGTTTTATCTCGGTAGCTATGATCTTATGTGTTCTCATTATAGGGTCTTATTACTTATGAGAAGGTTGGTTCGTCTCATGGCTTCTATTCTTATTAATGATTTTATTTTTTTCTCTATATTTGGAGTAACTTTTAGAGATAACTGGGTCATTATCATTTATTATAGTGACTCAGGTGGATAGGAGGTTTTGGTTGATGATTGTTCTATCTAGATTTTTATTCGGACTAGTGTTGGGCATAATTGACTAATCGCTATTATTATATAACAAATGCACAAATTATTTGGCCATGCAACCAGTTTAATGGGATTTGACATCTTTTATTGGGATTATGAGATTAAATTGTCTTTTCATGGTATGTCCTGGTTACTTTTCTTTTATGTCTTCATTCAACTAGAGAGGTTTTTTTCTAGTTTTTTTTCCTCTGTTTAGGAACAATCCTTGTCTTTCTTAACCACTGCTTGATTGACTATTTGTTGTCCTATGTGTGTTTAATTTTTTATGTTATTTTATTTTGTTTTTTTTTTAAGTGGGAGCATTCAGTTCATTACATTTCGTTTCCTCAAGATGTTCTTCTTAGTTTCTCTTTGGATTTTCTTTCCTATTTTAGGTTATTTTTCTTTTACATTGTTGTCAATGTTGTACTTTGCTCATCCTTTTTGGTTTGGTTGTTTTGGTTATCCTATGTTACATCACAATTAATCAATTGTTACTTATTGATGTTTTTTTTAATCTTATTTTTATTTTTTTGTGATTTGGTTTCTAGATTCATTCACGTGTTTTGATTGACTTTGTGTTTTTTGCCAACTACAAGTCTACTAATTTTATTTCATTGCATGTTTAACTTTTTTTGTTTATAGACATAGTTGGAGAGATATATTTCTTATACATGAATAGTAACATGTATGTCTATTTATATTTTTCCTCATGTTAAGATAAACATTAATCTAGTTGTTCAAATTTATTTATGAGATATTGCTATATTTATAAATTCAACATGAGATGATATGCAATTTTTTCATGCATGCTAGATTTTTATCGTTGTTTAAAATTTATTTTATAATTTTTCTAATATTAGGTCTTTTATATTAGAAATTTTCTTTTATATCATGCTTTCTTAATGACTGGTTTTTATTTTGTGCTTTTGTTTTGTTCTGGTTTTACTTTTGAATGTGATGTGTGAGGTTTCGATGTTTATTATAATGTCCAAAATATACAAGGTTGCATATTCTTAGGTTTAAAGCAATTAGCTCTTGGTTTTACAACAAATTATGCTCCAAATATGCTATGTGAGGTTTGAATTTTCTTTATTGGCAATGATGTTTTGATTGGTCTTTGTCATAATGATGTAGGATATAAGAAAATGAATTATTGTTTTGAATTTGGTTTTTAAACATATGTTATATTAATTATAATTTAATGTATACTTATCTTTGAATGGTTCTTAATTGATGTTAAACCTTGCAGCAATCGTGATTCGAGAGAAGAAAAAAGACCAAAAAAATGCACAATCAATCATATTGGGAGGTTTCCCCTTACCAGACGGGAAGCAACTTCAACTACAAGAAAATATGTTTTTTTCATAGAAGATATTAAGTAATAATTATAAGTTTGAGGTTTTATAATGTGGTTCATTATGTTCCATAGTTATCAATTGGATAGTTTTATAGGTTTATAGACATCTTAATAAGCAATTGTGTCAATAATGGAATAAATGATATTTTTTATGTTGGTGCATTTCAACTCGACTTCTCTAAGCTAGTATTTTGTGCTTATATTGTAGGATTGATATTAAATTTAAATATGATATATGTAGGTATGGTTCTATTTTTAGTGTATTTATTTTACATTTGGATTTTTTTATTTTAAAGTTAGAAATTGAACCTTTTGCTTTATCCTATGGATTTGATTGTGGTTCTTGATATTGTTTTGTTAGATTATGTTGATTATTAGTTTGTGGTTAATCTTTTTTGTTTCAGACTTGATATGAGTCTTTGAGGGCTTTTCCTATTGCTTTTGAGAATGTTATTATTTATGATTTTACAGCAATACTAACAGGTTATCCTTGCCTATATTTAGAGAAAATAGTTTAAGGTTTTCTTCACCTCTCACTATGATACAGTAAAAAGTCAAGGAAAACTTATTCAGGAAAATGATCTTTGAGCAATACATGCAAACATACGAGAAATATTCATTCATTCATTCATTATTATTAACATCCAGTCAGTAAATGTTTTTCTAGTAACTTCGAGAGAAAACATACCCTAACACTCGATTGAATTCCATAACTAATTTTTCTAGGTTGTAATACTTCAATTATAAAATAGATGTGTATGACATAGTTCTTTTGAGATCAAAATAAGAGTTTTTATTTCAGTAAGAAAAGTATTGCAACTATAAAAAAAAAAATTATTTAATCTAAATCATTGAAATTAATGCACAAACATGATTTTAGAACATTTTAAAAAAAGACAAATGTAGATATCTTTTCTTTTCCTTTACTTATCTTTAAAATATTGAATTCAAAATTAATTACAATATATAAGGAGTATGATTAGTTATGTTTCTTTCTAACATGAGAAAATTGTAATTTTTGTTTAATAGAAAAAAATAGTTGTATTTTGTTTGGTTTTTTTTCAAATGATAAAAATAGCAAACTCATTTCAATAAATAAATAAATAAAAGTCATTGGTCTTTTACTATGTTGGTGTGCACACTCTCACCATTCATTATGTTTTTTTAAATACTATTTTTGTCACACAACTTTTTGTTTCATTGATTGTAACTTTTTGTGATCAACTTAATGAGTTATTGTACAAAATTATAATATAAATTTGAAAGAACAAAGATCAATATATAACACAAAATAAAATTGAGTGGTCAATCTCAATTCACTCAATAAAGTTTTTAGTCTTCCTATTTCATTTTTCTTCCTTTAAAGACCTTATAGTTTTTTTATTTTAAATTTTGGAAATCAAATGAATTTTTCATCTTATATGAGAGCTTTTTGGTTATTGAATTTTTAGACTATAGTTTTTCTATTACTGTAAAATTAGAGAAAACAATTAATGAGTTCCTTGTGTCACAAGATTTTAGTTTTGGTTCAAAGGAGTTACCAAATTAAGTCACAGGCTAACCGAGATGAAGATAGATATTTTTGTTTTGATTAAAGGAAACCGTCAAATTATAATTTCAAGTTAACCGAGTTGTAGACAAAGATTTTGGTTCTAGTTAAAAAGAATCATTAAATAGGGATATTAGGTTAACCTAGTTGTGGATAAATATTTTGGTTATGGTTAAAGAAAATCGATAGATAAGAATTTTAGGTTAATCAAGTTGTAGATTAAAAATTTAGTTTTAGTTAAATAAAATACCATATGGAAATTTTAAATTAGTCATGTTATGAGGATTTACAAATTCAAAAGATCCGGTTAAATTGAGAAAATAGTTTTCAAGATGACATAATTCATTTTCTAATGGAAACAATCATATCATAGTTCTAATTAAATCAGATTACTATAAAGAAAGAGTTTCGAGTCAACTGAACTAAAGTCACCAGAAGATTAGGTTTGAAGAATAATATGTTTGTCTATACAAACTAACTACAAAAAACACTTAATGAGTTTTTGCTTTGTAAGTATTGGAAAGAGAAAATATATGTTGTTACTCATATTATGACCACACATAAATAAACAAAACAATATAAAAAATGTTAGAAAAAAATATTTTTTTTAAAAAAAAATTGTATTTGCATATGGAAAAAAATCCTAAGAATTATTTAAGCATTTTTTAAAGAAATTTAAAATACTTGATTTAAAAAAATCATAGATTTTACAACAAGTATATAAAACTTCTAAGGATTTTCACCTATATTTCAAAGAAATATTAATAATTATTTTTGTTAAGCATTGCATTGACTTTTAATATAAAGATAAAAAAAGACCTATAAGATGTTAATATACCATATATTATCAAGGATTATAATTCATATATTACCCACTTTATATATAAGGTAAAAGACCTACATGATGTCAATATCGAAAACAATATTATGAGTAATACATCTCATTCACTTCTAATATAAGGATATAAAAAATACAAGAAATTTTATTTAAAATATTTTTTGAAATAACATGTCATAACCCGTTTATAGGTTATTCCTAAAATTTACTAAAAAAAAGAGATAACAATAACAATAAAAATAAGAAGAAGGACTCACGTGGTGGAAAAATTAACCTGAAATTTTTAGACTGATTCAAGAGCCCGATCGTACCACTATTGTGCCTAGATCTGAGGGAAAGTGTAGATTCAAGATAACAATAAATTATTATCAAAGAAATTTGCATAAAAATTAAGTATAAATGCATAATTATATTTTTAATAGACCAATTTGATTTAATCTTGGACCAAATTAAAGCTTAATTATGTTTATGAATTAATTTAGTATCCAATTGAAGGACTTAATTAAGTGAAATAATTTAATTATATTTTAAATTGGTCAAATTAATTTTATTAAAGGCTTAATTGGCAAAAACTTAAGTTTGGAAACCTATTTAGGCTTACTTGAAACGATTGGAATTTTTGGATACCAAATTTTTTTTACAAAGTTAATTGGTTGAAATTAAGAGAAATATTACAAGAAAAACACTGTTTTGGGGTCAATTAGGGACAAAATTGATGAAATCCATAACCGAAGACCATATTGTAAAAGAAGCTAAACCAAGACCAATGGTGAAATTATAATAAAATCAAAGCTCAAAGGTCAATTGAGGGTCAAATTGCATAACTGTGATACCAAGGATCAAAATGAAAAGGGTGTGTAAATTCAGGGTTGTCAATGAAGTTGTTAAGGGCAAAATAACAAATATTTAAAGTTTTGGGTTAATAAGGGGTGAATTAAAACAATAAACATTGAAAGACCAAATTGAACTTTGGCTAAAATCCTGGTATAAAACGATATCGTTTGTGAGAGGAAAGAAGAGAAAAAAAAGGGAACAAATGACGTGTTTTATGCTTATTAATCATAACCTTCTTTCTTATCCACCCGAAAAGACAACTCGAGGACTTAATTTGTAAGTACATTTGATGCCTCTATACTTCACAAAATTTGATAAGTCATATGTTAAAATGATGACCTAACATTTTTCCTACATTGTGATATGGTCAATTCTGGTTGATTGATACCACAACCTCCTCAGAATCACTTTAGAGATGACAGCTCAAACAACTCTCAATTGTCAAATCTGACAGGTTTGGATACCTATTTTGGACCAATAATTGAAATGCTTTCAAATTTAATTAAGAGCTAAAAATTTATTTGGTAAAGACTATATTACCCTCTTACCACCTATAAATAGAGACCAATCCCATGCTTAGAAGGTAAGAATGTTGAAGTCAATGTTGAGAAAAAAACCATTTAAAACCCAAAATTTTTCCCTTCCAATTTTGACAACCACTTCAACCCCTTTTCAAGACCACCTCTAACGACATCAACAACTCTCTCAACCATTCAAATTCTTCCCTACAATACTATAAACAATTTTGTCCACGACTCACCTCTGAAAAGGCAAGGCAACCCCTCCATTTTCCCATCCAAAATCATCGACTCATCAAACCCCACCACGGGTCCTTCTTCAATAAAAGATCGGTCATTGTTCATGTAATACATGAATAGTGCAGAATAAATTAATTCACTATGTATTCTTCATGAGACAGTTTTTCCTCATCTTTTTTCGGGATGGACCTGTTTCAGCCCAACCTAGTTGTTGGGTCAGGTCTAGCCCAAACTCAACATGGTTGGTTTGCCTATATGGCTGGGTTAGCCCAGCCTGAATATACATACATATATAAAAAATTCTTTTCACAATAAAAAAATATTTTGTTTTCATGCATACAGCTAAATATTAAAAAAAATTATGAGCATATTTTCACAAAATAAAAACAATTGCATATTTTCTCATGTTTTAAAATGCAAAATGGGATATGATAACCGGTTTATGATTATTCGTTAAAGTTTGACCAAAATATATTAAAAAAACAACCATTTTGTTAATTTTATTTATCTGTAAACTTTAATATTTAAAGTGTAAAACTACATTGTAAAGTACACTCTTAGATATTAAAACTATAACAATACAGTGATAATTTTTTTAATAAAACAACAAAAAGATTTCAGAGAGTATAAGCATTGTCTCGCGCGCAGGGGGATGAATCAGAGGTTTTCCTCTTACTCGACTCATCCTTATGTGCGCGTGCTCACTCTACTTCCTTTGTTGGTTACTATCCCGTCTCAAGTTTTAGTATATAAACACTTTGATGAAAGTTTTTTTTTCCAATGTGGGATAATAAGTCTTATATATACTCTTTGCACTCAAGAGGTCTTTTATGTTTTACCAATATGAAATAGTCTTTTGAAATATCGATTATAATTTTTACAATAGGAAGAACTTAACATGTGGCTCATTATTGAGTAAAATTTATTTTACAATGGCATTTGAGAGTGATAAATTTGTACTCTCTAATGATGAAATATTTGTAGAAAAAAGGTATCCTATTGATGAACTCTTCAAAATGAATGCAATGGTCATTATAACAAAGAATGAGATGAATAATAAGAATAATGTTTTTTTCAAGAAAAAAATTATAAGTTAACCTTGAATATATTACAAAACTCAAATTATTAAGATACCTCTTTGTACAAATATATGGTACGTTAGGACATGTAAATTATATTTCTATACAAAGGTTAATTAACCTTAAATTATTATCAATTACGGTTTTTTTAAGAAAAAAAAGTTTAAGTACTAGGTTTATGTAGAATCAAAATTCATAAAACAAACATTATTGTGTGATCCTATTGAGTTTTGTTGCAAGATTTATGCAATCGCTCCACCAAAGGTTACTTCAATTATTGTGGTATAGCCTCCTTTTTACAAAAAATATGGGACATCAATAATGACTGTTTCTCTTTTACAAACAGGCGTCTGACTTGTTAAAATATTGTTTTTGTTGGCTCCTCAAAGACTGTACTGTGTTGTAACGAGAAGTTTATAGGAGCTTTTGTTGACGACATTCATTACATTCAAGTTTATTTTTTCTCTTACAATTGAAATACCCTTAATCATATTCATCTAATATGACTCATGTAAAAAAAAAAATGCTTTTTTGATAAATAAGTTAAGAAAATGGATAGCCACACAGACTCGATCATATATAGACCAATATATACCGAATACAAATACATGAACGATAGTACGACTTTACTCTTGAGTTGAGGTATTTGACACTACGTTTTAAATTTTTTTTTGAAAAAAATTGATTTTTTTAATTTTTTTACTTGAAATTAAAAAAAAATATATGTTTTTAAATAATTTTTATGTATTAATATCAAAAATAATTTTTTATAAATAAAAAAAATATTATTTTAATACATTTCTAAATAAAAAACAATCGCAATCACACTATCAAACAGTCTCATAATATTTCATTATAATATTTAACAGAGAAGGTAAACACTGGAGAATCATTTTTTCCTCTCCA
The DNA here is from genome assembly GCA_009078335.1 of Salix brachista. Classification (NCBI taxonomy): domain Eukaryota; kingdom Viridiplantae; phylum Streptophyta; class Magnoliopsida; order Malpighiales; family Salicaceae; genus Salix; species Salix brachista. Next base: position 29,715,223 of record CM018587.1, read on the forward strand.
TACAGATGCATCTACGTACGTACAACTTCAGTACGAGCCTAGCTACTACACACTGCATGAACTTACATTCTGCTACTAAAATCCAATCCACACCTGCGTATATATACATATCTTGGCATTCTTAAGCAATTAACACAGAAAACACTCAACGTATAGCACAACCTCGCCCAGCAGTTCAGAGCTGCCGGACAGAAACACACCAGATGGAGTACACCTACGTACTAATAATATCAAACTTTCAGAACTGTTTCCATAGCGAGCCCAGCTCACCGTACAGTTCTACACTTTTTATTTGACCATTAAGCAGTACTGGCTTCCTTGTTCATTGTAGTGCCTTCTTCTACTTTTTCTTCGCTTATCTTCTTATCTTCTTTTTCACTGTCGAAGCTGCCAGAAGTGAGCTTCTCCTTTGGTGTATTAGCCGCAGCCTTGGGTTTGCTTGCTCTATTGATTTTGGGACCGTCCCCGCCACTAACAACAGGTTTATGACTTGCAGAACTTCTGATCATACACAAGAAGAAAAGGGTAATGAGATGGAGTGACTGTCACTAACGATATATAATCATTAAAGAAAGAGCTTAAATAATCCTAGTTAAATTGTCTGTCAGTCATTTGTTTTTATAAACAAGCCGAACTCTTCCAAAATTAACTTTATAATCTTAAAACATGTTTTTGGTAAGCTAACACATGAAAATCATTTATGAAGTACGTATCAGCTGAGTGATTAAGAAACCAATGGTAGCCCCAGCGAAAAGAAGAAGAAGAAGAAGAAGTTTAGCCCTAGAATACCCTCATCACGGCTCAATCGGACAAAAAAAAAGAAGGAAATAAAGAGGAAAAGAATGTCGAATGCATGTTCACCACTTATTTGACTGGAATGGAATGAAATTCAGAAAGTTGTAAGCCAAATGACAAGAAAATTTCCAAATATAACCACAAACTTGACCTACATGATCAAAGTTCTACGCTGCAGGTAGCATAGCCTGGTATTTGGCATGCGGACCAAGGTCGACTTTGGCATAAAGCCAACCACCAGAGACATGCAAGCCATAATGGAGAAGTTTTTTCCTTTATGAAATGCTCTGGAACACTATCTCTAATGTTCTACACTCTAGCTTATGAGCTCCCTGTGAGACTTGAGGCATAATTTTATAATGCAGCATGGATGACTTCATTGACTTCAACAGTAAGTAGCTTTCCTGTATAATTTTATAATGCAGCATGGATGACTTCATTGACTTCAACAGTACATATCTTTCTTGTTCAGGGTTGTCAATACCGTTCCGGTCATCGTTTCGGTTTTTCTACTGGAACGGAACGTTCTGGTTTCGGAGCGTTTCGGCGTGCCGTTTCGGAGTTGTACTGTTCATATATATATGAAAAAATTAAAATATTAATTTAACAAGCATAATTAAAATTCAAGATAAATTAACTTTAAATTATACAATACAAACACAAAGTCAATCAAACATAATCTCAAAATTAGAAACATCTCTAAAATTCTAAAATATTATGAAAGTGACATGTTCTAAAATAAAAGAAATATAAACCAAACATCTTCTACATCATTAATATAAAAATAAGGATCTTGATCTTGCGGTGGAATATAAGGAAAGTCATCAACTAGACATTCCAATGGTTGGTCATTTCCACCAAGCTCATTCTCGTCATCAAAACATGTCTCTTCATCATCAATTTTAAAGTAGACAAAGGTGTTTCGATACTCTCCCAACTTATATCCTCTCCATCAAGAAGATTGGGTTCTTCACAAATCCATTAATTTAATAGATCAATGTTATCAAGGCTAATGGGATCTAAAGCATCTCTTGTTTTGCTCAAATTCCTACAAAGAATAAACACGAAAAAAATTAAAAAATTAATATAAATGTAATAGAAAATAATTATTAATATAATAGTATTGATATTTTTCCTCTGTTGAATCCTCAGATTATAACGAACAAATACTAAATCATTTAATCTCTTGTGCTCAAACCTATTTCGTCTTTTGGAATGGATGAATTCAAATACACTCCAATTTCTTTCGCACCCAGTTGCACTACAACATTGACTAAGAACTCGGATTGCAAACTTTTGAAGTTCTTCAGTATCATTGCCGAATTGCTCCCACCATGCAACTAGATAAGAAAATTTGAATAAATCAAATATTATAGATAAAAAAAAGACATTATATTTTAAAAAATAAAAGTTATTACCTGGATTTAACTTTTCTCTTTGACGAATAGCTAGGGACATGCCAAAATCACTAGTTGCTTTCTTATACTCCTCAATTTGGCCACTAATGATATCTTGAATATCACAATCCGGAACCAATCTAGTAATTGTGCTAAGCAAACCTCGAGTTACCTCCTTTTGTTTTGAAAAAGAAGGCCTAAAAAATATTCCAGGATTAAGAAAACATCCTGATGCATGTAATGGACTATGAAGTTGCTTATCCCATCTAGCATCAATTACCCGAATATATGGTCCATATTGAGATACTCTATTTTTCAACCTTGTTTTGATGGCTTCTTTTGCTTTATCCATTGCCTCATATAAATATCCCATTGATGGTTTTTCTTCACTGTCTGCTAACCTTAGAACTCGTACTAAAGGCTCGCTAACTTTGACTATATGTGCACATCTCGGCCAAAAGTCTTGATCTTGTAAAACTATAGCAGCAATTTCCTTTCCAACCCGACTTTTGCCATGACTTGATTCAACCCATTTTATGCAAGTAAACATCTGTCGAAGCTCATTCTTAAACTTCAGTAAACATTGGATGCTTAAAAAATGGGTAGCAAACCTTGTTAGGCCAGGACGACATAAATCATTTCCATTTGTGAATTCTTTCCTCATCAAAGCTAAAACCCATACATGATTATATATAAACTTGGTTATATTTCTTGCATTTTTAATGGTTTCATCAATGATCGGAAAATATCTTGGATCACAAATATTTTCTAGCATTAAATCGATGCAATGGGCAGCACAAGGAGACCAAAAAAAGGTGCCATACCTTTGCTGCAAAGCTTTCCCAGCAGCCTTAAATGCAGCCTCATTATCACTAACAAATTGGACAATATTTTCTTGTCCAACTTCTTTGACAACTTCATCAAACATCTCAAGCAATGTCTCTTTATCTTTTCGAAGACCTGAAGTGTCAACAAACTTCAAGAATATGGTGCCTCTAGGAGAATAAGCAAGAAAATTCACAATTGGTACATTCCTCCTATTTGACCACCCATCTGCCATGATAGAGCATCCATATACTTTCCAATCAGCCTTTATTCCTAAAAGATATTCATGGACATCATGAACTACATCTTTCAAAAGTGATCCCCTTAAATCATGATATGATGGTCCTTTAAAACCAGGTCCCATTGATGTTACAGCATTTATCATTGGTTGATAATAGTATGATTTAGCACCATTAAATGGTAGATTAGCATCAAACCACCATGTTGCTATGGCTTTTCTTGCATTGTGTTCCTTCTCTTTAGAAGCCATTGCACTTCTAATACTAGGCTGTGAACCTGGGGTAGTTCGTGGAGCAAATAAAGGCATCTTCTTTCTAGTTGTACTTATTCCTTGCATTGTCGATCTTCTATTTGTTTGTGAACTCATATCACCCGAATGAGGATTTGCATCATCACCCTCTTCAACTTCATCATTGGAAATTGATTGAGAATTTCCAATATCAGTTCTAAGCCTCTTTCGTTTCTCTTTCTCCATTGTCAAGTCCTCTATCAATTGCTTTATTTGCCATTTAACATCTGGAGGGACCCTTTTACAAGGTTCAACTTGGCCTTTAATATCAGCAAGGTGATACTTCAAACGAGTTATACCACCACCATTGATTCGTTTGTTACAATAAATACATATACTTGCGTTCTTTGCACCAGCAACCACCTGTCCATGAGCCCATGCTGGATCATCTGATTTTGCTGGCGCTGAAGCTATGGAAGTCCCACCACTAGATGAGTTTTCAGCCATGTAATTTAATCTGAAGAAAAAAAATAACACAAGTTAGAAATTAATAGAAATTTCTTGTTATTTATTTTAAAAGGATATTAATAGAAATTGTACAAGTTAGAATGACAGAGTAATTAAGATATTCAACGAGGTTATTTAGTCTATATAATGTCCTTCTATCTATAAAGGTTATAATTATCATCCATCAACACAAGTGCTTATGTAATATCCTTCTAATTTTACCTCTGATTATATATATATATGAGAAGATGTAGTATTATGATGAATAACATATATAAAACATCATGCGTTACGTTTTTCCAGTGAGTGTAACACTTTGAGTTTATGTCTGCAACAATTAATAATATGAACTTGTCTGTAATAAAAAGTTGAACTTCATTTAACGTTTCTTTTTTCTCACTGCAAACCTTTACTTCCAGTAGTTTGATGAGTTTTGTACACAACTACACATATATTTAATCAAGTTACCACAATATGCAAAAATGGAAGCTTCATGTATATAAGAAAGACCTAGGTTAACGAACAGGTTTCCGATTGATTTAAATATAAAATCCAAATTATCATGCCATCTTGATGAGTACCCGTAAGCAGCAAATCATCAAGCCATACTTCAATAGTTCAATTTCATGTTTTCCTACCACCAACTTATCAAATAGAAACAATAACAACATTTCTAATATATATATATATATATATATATATATATATATATATATATATATATATATATATATATATATATATATATATATATATATATATATATATATATATTACTCTTATCAAAACATTCAATTCTCAAGCTGAAGTGCTGAACATGTAAGTTGTAAGCCTGTAACCGTGCATTTCTTATATTGTTCATACATGAACTGGAAAATGAAATTCAATGAATTGATAAATGGAAAGCAATACTTTGCAACATCATCAGTCACTCCATCAGCAAGACAACAATATCAATTATCATCAGCAAGACAGCCGTGAGATGATTTGGGGACTGGAATATCAATTCATCAGCAAGACAACAATATCAAATATCAATTATCATCAACAAGACAGTCGTGAGATGATTTGGGGACTGGAATATCAATCCATCAGCAAGACAGCAATATCAATATCAATTATGTACACATTCCATACATAAATGCCCAGTTTTATCATTTATGTGCTAAAGTAAACAACATTTCAATAAATTCAATGATTTGGAGACTGGAATGTGTACCTTTCACTTTCAGTTGCTGTCGTGAGAAGATTTGGGGAAGAAGTGAAGAACCGATGATGGTGGTGCCGTCATGTGGAAGAACAAGTTAGGGCTTGAGATTTTGAGTTAGGGATTGAGATTTTGAGCTGAGGAATTAGGAATTGAGATTTTAAGGTGAGAGATTACTGGATTAGGTATCGAAAACTTGAGATTTGAGTTGAGTAGCAGCAGCTGATGGGAAATTGATTTGGGAATTGTGGGATGCCGGGGATGTTTCTGGGTGTTTATGAGAGTCATGAGACATTAAAACGGCGTCGTTTTGCTTTTGAACCCGGAACGGCACGCCCGGAACGGAACCGAGGCATTCCGGCCGGAATTTGGCCGGAATTTCCAGAACGGACCGGAATTAAAACCGAGACGAAAACGACACCGTTTTGTCTCGGTTTTTTGAACATAACAGAACGTTCTGGCCGTTCTGGACAGAACGGAACGGAATTAACAACTTTGTTCCTATTTACTGTTCACCAAACGGAGATTTTGACGTTTTCTAGAATAATGTCTTTGAATTTTCCAAAGACAAAGCCAAAACTTCTTTCCAAAACGATTTCTATTTGATTTGAAGCGTATTTATTGTTTTTTGATTGTTTGTATGCTGGAAAGCTTTTCTTTTGACTTAAAAACAATCAACTTTTATAATAATAAATAAACACGAAAAAATTAAATATAAATATATATATATATATATATATATATATATATATATATTTCATGAAACGGCATGTAGAATGAGAGACTCTAAACTATGATACGATCTGATAAGGTGCAAACTACGATACCTTTTGTTTTATATCTATTTGGGGCATTTGGTATCGGGACATTCAAGAATATTCGGAGAAAACAATTTGAAGATATCAAGTAATCTTACGGGTAGTAAATAAAAAAAATCGGGAATCTTAAATATCCAACATTACATTTCACTCGAAGTTAAAGATGTAAATCATCTTGAATAAAACATTTATTAATTATTATTTTTTAAGATATATATGAGTTAGGACAATTATTATTAGGGAGTCCCCTCACTAATAATGCAATCGCTGACATGTTCTTGTCACTGCTACCATCATTGCCCTACTTTATTTTTCATATAATGCAAGCCTGTCTTTTCTTTCTTACCTTCTGTCTTTCACCTTTTCTTCTCATCAGGATTTAGCCATCCAGGTAAGCTGGTGACATCCTAATTGCTTGGTTTTATCTATTTATATTGTTTCATGGATGCCGACGTTGACCCACTTGATGACCTCTCTCTCTCTCTCTCTCTCTCGGGACTACAGACCATTCTTGAGAGTGGTTTGTGATGCAAATTCCATTCAAAGGTGGAAAAGAAAAGGAAAAAAGGAGTGGTCCTTCTGGAACTACAGGTTTGGTGAACATGGGACATTTACTTTTCACAGAATAATTTAGAAGTGTTAATTTGTTTTGTTTCATGGGCCACCGAACAACTTATCCTTCTGCATAAAAGTTGCAGCTCAGTGATCACAATCTGCAATTTGTGATGCAAATTCCATATAAAGTTTCAATTAAAGTGCAAAAGAATCTAGAAATACCCTTCACATCGAAAAAAATATAAATATCGAAAGATATATATATTCTTTAATAAGCTGCAATCATGTCAAAATATTCCACTAAGCTGCAATCATGTCAAAATATATATATATATATATATATATATATATATATATATATATATATATATATATATATATTCTTTACTAAGCTGCAATCATGTCAAAATATTCCATGGGAAAGGTATGCACTCTCCCTTGTTTTGATGAGAGAGGTATCAGTCTCCATTGTAATATTACCTAACAACTAAAAAGTGTGGGTGTTTTCCTGTATAAAATAATGTGGATTGTGTCTAATTCTCCTGTGGATTGCGGCAGTGTGCGCCCATATTTAGCCTTTGTATTCTCGGCTCTTTGTGGGGGTGGCATGGGGGCTTTTTTGTTTTTTCATGTTGTGTTCTTTTTTTTTTTTCTCAAACCCCGTCATGAACAGTGTTTTAACGGTTTTGTCCCTATAAGAGGACAAAAAACAGTTCCGAGCTCAGGGTCACGGTGTAATTGCACGTGTACGGACCGGCCCGGTCCGCCACAACTCTCTTTTTTTTTAATACTTTTTGCAATGCTAAATACGATTTAGCCCATAATAAGACAAAATTGATGGCTTAGGCACAGGGGTGGAACGATAATTGACCAATATTTTTTTTATTTTTTCCGAAATACTGTCAGCGCGTGTGGGAAACGCGACCGACAGTATTCCGCCTCACGCCCTGTTAAAGTGGCGCGTGAGGGTTGATCTCTTCGCCGGAAATGGGCTACCGGCGCCTCTGTCGATGCGCCTCTGCGTTCTCTTCCTCCCGGTGCAGCGCGTTTCATCGTCCGAAGTCTGTATACGCGTAGGTGGCCGGTTAAAGCCGTTTGTTCCGTTTCTCTCTCTCCTGCATACAAAAGTACAGGACAGGCCCCCAGGTTTGTTGACCGTTCACTTTAGTCCTGATACTTTTAATTGTTTTTATGGTCGAGAAGAGGCCCCCAGTGTGAAATTTGCACTTCGGTCCCTTCACTTTTAATTAGGTCCTTCCATTTAAATTAATTAAATGTTAATGTTTCATTTCAGTCCTGCTTCTTTTAATTTCCGGATTGGGTTTAAAAACCTTAATATATTCGGTTCGGAAGTTTTGATTTTTTTCAATTTTGTCCTTTGATTAAAATTGATAATATATTTGATTTTCATTTCGACCCTTATGCTTTTAATTTTTGATTTTAACCCCTATATTTTTTATATTTCTAGAATGGTCTTTAGTTCTTTTCAATATATATATAAATATGCCCTTAGCTTTGGTTTTGAATTTTATTTTGTATTTATAATTATTTGAGGATTGATATTTCTGTTGTTGTTTTTACCTTTGCTCTTGAATATTTTTCACTTGATAATTTTTTATTTTATCTTTTGTTAAAGTTTTTAGGATTTTTTTAGTCTTTCATTTAATTTTTTTCTTTCATTATTAACATAATAATAATAATGATGACAATAATAATAATAATAATTTAATTATTTTTCTTGCTTACTCTTATGTTAATGCTTTTTTAGTTAATAATAACAATGATAATAATTTAATTGTTTTTTTTCTTACTCTTTTGTTAATGTTTTTAAGTTTTTTCTTCTCGGGATAATTTAAGAATTTATATTTTGTTGGCAGTAATAGCAATCATAATTTTTTTTATTTAAATTTTTGTTTTTTTTCTTTTGTTGAAGTTTTTAAGATTGTTTTAGTCTGTCATTTAGTTTCTTTTCTTTCATTATTAACACAATGATAATAATCATCATCATAATAATAATAATAATAATAATAATTTAATTGTTTCTCTTGCTTACTCTTATGTTAATGTTTTTTAGTTAATAATAATAATAATAATAATTTAATTGTTTTTCTTGCTTACTCTTTTGTTAATGTTTTTGAGTGTTTTTTTTTTCAGGATAATTTGATAATTTCTATTGTTTTAATAGTACTAGCAATGATAATTTTAGATTTTAAGACTATGATGTTGCTATTGTTATAATAGAATGTGTTTATCTATTTTATTATATTAAATTATGCATTTATAAATATTATATTTTAATTTTGATCCAGCAAATCCTATAAAAATTGTTTGCTCAGCCCGCAACATAAGACATATATATTTTTTAATTTTCAAATTAAATGATTTTTTTCAGCTAATAATTTTTATTTTTGTTTTATCATCTATTATATTTTTTTTATTTGCTCTTTCTTTTAGTTTTTTATTGGTTTTCCTTTATTATTTTCAAATTAGATTAATTTTTTTTACCTGATATTTTTTATATTATTTTTTCCTTTGCTCTTTTGTTAAAGTTATTAGGATTTTTTTTCTTTCATTTATTTCTGTTTTTTTCATTATTAACATAATAATAATAATAATAATAATAATAATAATAATAATAATAATAATAATAATAATAATAATAATAATAATAATAATAATAAATTTAATTATTTTTCTTACTAACTCTTTTGTTAATGTTTTTAAGTGTTTTTTCTCTCAGGATAATTTGATAATTTTAATTATTTTGGCAGTAATAGCAATGATAATTTTGGATGTTAAAACTTCGATGTTGCTATTTTTATAATATGGTGTGCTAATCTGTTATATTATATTAAATTTCGAATATATAGATATTATATTTTATTTTTTGACCAACAAATCCTATTAATTTATTTAATCCCAACAATCATAAAAATTGTTTGTTCAGCCCGCAACGTAGTGCGGCCAATTTTTTTAATTTTCAAATAAAATAAAAAAATTTCCAAGTAAGAATTTTTATTTTTGTTTTATCATTTTTTTTTTTTCTCTTTTGTTAATGTTTTAAAACTTCATTTAGTCTTTGATTTAAATTTGTTTTTTTTGGTTATTAACGCAATAATGATATTAATATTAAGAATAATAATAATAATTTTAGTTTTTGTTCTGACTTTTTTTTTAATTATTTTTTTTTTGTTTTTTTCTCGAAATAGTTTAATATTTTTTATTGTTTTAACAGTAATAGTGATGATAATTTTAGAAGTTAACACTTCGATGTTACTGTTTTATGATCGGGTATTTTGATCTGTTTTATTATACCAAACTTTATATATTGAAATATTATATTTTAATTTTAACAGTTCTAAAAAATTTATCGTTATGTATTTAATTATGTTAAATTATATACACAAGAATGCCCGCGGCAACGCGCGGGCAATATAGCTAGTAATCTAATAAACGTTGAGCTTCAGATTACAAGGTTTACTTCTACTACTGTGGTTTTAAATTTAAATTTAACATAATCATCACTATAAGTTTATATAATTGTTGATTTTAGGGTCTGTAAAATTAGTCGAGATATGCACACATTGACCAAGAACTCCTCTTCGTGTCTATTTAAGAGTGTAACTGGAGTTGTTTTTAAAAGTGTTTTTCATTCAGAAATACATGAAAATGATGTTTTTTTAAAAAAAAAATATTTTTTATGTTAGTACATAAAAATAATCTAATATGCCATTTTATAAATTTAAAATAAAATAAAAAAATAAAAAAATTTAATTTTTTTAAAATATAATGTAAAACAAGTTCCAAGGTGAATGGTAAAAACAATATATAAAAAAAGAGTAAAGAAAATCAGAAATTTGTAGAGAAGTAATCATTCGGCGACCGAAAAGTGAATTGATAAAATGAGGTACTGGTCCCCATCCCCAACCAGCACTCCAAACACCACCTTGGAGTTTTCTTCAACGAGTAAAATGGGGTCTTGGAGGCCAGTTGGAAGCTTCAATGAGTCATTTTCTTGGAGATTTACATTAGTAGATGTTAGGACCATGTGTTACCTAACCAATTATTTTAGACTTTTCCAACAAAAAAAATTATAATTTGAGTTTATACACACCCACCGTCTAGCCTATTTAACTTGTAATTCGAACATAGAGCTGGATAAAACCCGATTTCAATCACTCAAAGTTATCCCAAAAAGGACTATGTAGTCCCTGTACTTTTGGTATTTAGTGAAACGAAACCATTTGTTTTAAATTTGATACATCATGCAGTCCCTATAATCTCCCATTAAAGTTGATTTCATCCTCCTCGTCGACCTCTATTAGTAAACAACAGCCAGATGGACACCACGTGTTAAACAAAAATCGGAGAAATCAGCTTTAATCAGAAGGAAAGAAGTTTACTCCACACAATTAAAATATAGGACTCGATTTGACTTAGCATAAACAATAGAGGGACCAAACCATAGCAATTTACGATTTGGTCCCTGTACAAAAAGTCCATCACGCGTTTAATCTCGAGGATTTTCGGAGTAACACGCACGGGGAGTTGAAACAGTATGTTATCAACATATAATTAAAAAAAAATATAACTTTACTATCCGAGTTTATATTATATTTTTTCTTATGGGTGTCGGAAAAAACGTTACCTTGACAAAGAGAAAGAGAAGCGTCGCCATTGCCTCACTGAAAAGGCAAAGATTCATTGAGATACAGCTAGCTATTCATGCATGCTTGTGCTTTAGAAAATAATAATAAAAATAAAAAAAATCCAGAAAACTACCATCGCCGGCCAGCTTTAAAGAGGGCAGGCCCGCAGGGTCATTTTTAAACCAACACTAAGAAAACACAGGCGACGCGCTGGTGTAGACGAAGACCACACTGTCTGTTTCCTTAGAAATTTCTGTTGAGTTTTCTCTCTAACAAATTCTTGACCCAGCATTTAAAACAATAAGGTCCAAGAATTATAATAAATAATGAAAATATTTTATTATTTTTTTCGGACAAACAGTTGGCGCGTTGTCTGGCCGCGCCAGCGGCGTTCCACTCGAACACGCCATTGAGGAGGCGCGTGCGTATCTTTCAGGCGGTACGAAATTCACTTCCACCGTCTCAGGCAGTGCGCCTTCATGTCCTCTATCTTCTGTCGCGGCGGCGGAAGGTTTTGTGTCGGTTGTCGGTTTTCTCTCTCCTGCCGCTGCAAATTCAGATCTGGTCCCTGGTGTATGTAGGAAGTTTATGTTGGTCCCTTAAGTTTTGATTTCGGTTATATTACCGATTTCTGTAATTGAAAGTTTGATTATTTTTAATTGTGCCTTTCAATTAAAACTGATTATATACGGAAGTTTTCATTTCAGTCCTTATTCTTTTGATTTTAGATTTCTTTTTCGTTTCTTTAATTTATTCGGTACGGATGTTTAAATTTATTTTAATTTGGTCCTCCAATTAAAATTTGTCATATATATAAATTTTCATTACAGTCCCTCTTCTTCTAATTTTGTGATAACATTACACAGCAATTAAATTTATTATTTCATTATTTATTTTGGTCCCAAGATTTGTTTTTGTTTCAATTTTATCCTTTAACTGGAATAAATCATATTTTTTATTTTTCATTTTGGTCCTTATTCTTTTTATTTTTTTATTTTATATTAATTCATTTGTTTTTTTTTTAATTCTTGGATAATGTTTATTTTTATTCATATTTATGCATCTATGCTTTTAGTTTTTTTCTTCTTTTTTTCAGGTTTTATTTTTAATCGGTTCAATCCTGAAATTTTAATTTATGTTAGTAATCATTTTAAAATTAATATTGAATTTTTTTTCCATTTATTCTTTTTTTTTGTGTTTTATGTTATTTTTATTTATTCTTTGGATTAGATGATTTTTATGATTTTACTATTTGCGCAATGATAATGATAATTTTAGTAAATTTTTTTTAATTGTTTTTTTATAAAAATCTTTTGCTCTTTTGTAAATGATTTTTCAGGGTAATTTAATTATTTTAATTGTTTTGACAGTGATGTTAATAATAATTTTAACTGTTATAGTAATGATAATGACAATAACATAAGGATAGATTTTCAATTTATGTTTTTGTCTTTTTGTGAATAAAAAATTATTTATTTATTTATTTTATATGATTATTGGGTTTTTTTATATTAATTGATTTACTTTGTTTTATTCTTAGACAATGTTTATTTTTTATTCGTATTTATACATCTATACTTTTGGTTTTTTTGAAGTTTTTTTTATTGGGATTTTTTTTAATTGGTTAAATTCTGAAATTTGAATTTATGTTGGTAATCATTTTAAAATTAATGTTGCTTCTTTTTTTTCCCTTTATTCATTTTTTTTTGTTTTCTGTTATTTTTATTAGTTCTTTGGATTAGATGATTTTTATTATTTTACTATTTACTCAATAATAATGACAATTTTTGTGATTGGTTTTTTATTGTTTTTTTATAAAAATCTTTTGCTTTTTTTTTTAATGATTTTTCAGGGCAATTTAATTATTTTAATTGTTTTAATAGTAATGTTGATAATAATTTTAACTGTTATAGTAATGATAATGATAATAACATAAGGATAGATTTTTAATTTATGTTTTCGTCTTTTTGTTGATAAAAAATTAACTACTTATTTTTGTTATTTGATTATTACAGGTATTTTCACATTTTTTCTTTGTTTCTTGGATAATGTGTATTTTTTGTCCATATTCATTCATTTAAACTTTTGGTTTTTGTTTTGAATTTTTGTCATTTTATTTTTTATTTGGGTTTTATTTTTATTCGGTTCAATTCTTAATCATTTTAAGATTAATATTGCTCCATTTTTCTCTTTGTTTTTTTTCTATTATTTTTATCTGGTTTTCGGATTAGATGATTTTATGATTTTTATTGTTTGAACAATAGTAATGATAATTTTAGTGATTAATTTTTTTTTTACAAAATATTTAACTTTTTTTTAGATTATTTAGGTCAATTTAATGATTTTTACTATTTGGGCAATAATGTTGATAATAATTTTAACTCTTATAGTAATAATAATGACAGTAACGTGAGGATCAATTTTTAATATATATTTTCTTCTTTTTGGAGATAAAAAATTAATTACTTATATTTTTTTTTATGCAGGTTCTTTCACAATTTATATTTTGTTTGTTTTGTTTAATTTAAATTGAATTATAAAATGAACTAATCTTAATACAATGTATTCAATAATTCAGATATCTTCTTGCTTTTTTAAATGACAATAATAATTTTATACTGGGTTATTTCTTTGAAACCTACTAAACAAATAAATTTGTATCCATTTAAAATTCATATATTTTATAAAAAACTTGCACTTCACAAAATTTCTACACATATTTATTATTTTATCTAAATTTATATTATAATAAAAAAATCACACATAATTAATATTTTTTTAGGTTGAAAAAAATATGATTTCGCCCGCGACGAAGCGTGGGTGCCATGGCTAGTTACCTAATATATAAACCGCGCAAGTTTTTCACTGTAGATTCATGTACTGTAGCATATGAGTGTATGCACTGTGAATTGTAATAGTGTATTTTTGGGTCGGTTCGGTTCTCGGTTCGGTTGGTTTGCCGGTTTTCCTATTTTTTTATAATTTTTTGCACAATGAAATAGCGTTTTTCGCCCTCGAAAAAGACAAAAAAAATGGTTATGGGTGGAGGGGCTCCGCGGTAATTGCACACTTTCGGACCGGACCGATCCGGTCCGGTCCGCCTACCTTTTAAATATTTAATAGTTTTTCGGAAATGGCTAATTACCGGTATAGCCCCTAATAAAACAAAATAGATGACTTACGCACAGGGCTACACCGGTAATTAGCCTTTTTTTTTTTCTTTTTATTGTCGGCGCTTGCATCACACGTGGCCGACAGTATTCCGCCCCACGCCCTCTTTCAGTGGCGCGTGCGTTGTGATGGAGTCGACAGAGATGGTCTACCGGCGTCTCCGTCGATGCGCCTCCGCCTGGTATTCCTCCCGATGCGGCGCGTTCTGGCCTCCGACGGCCGTGGACGCTGCGGTGGCCGGTTAAAGCCGCTGCAGCCCTTTCTCTCTCTCCTGCACGTCAAAGTGCAGGAGAGTCCCCCGGTTTTGTTGCTTTTGCACTTCGGTCCCTGTACTTTTAATTTTGTTTATGGTCCTGATTTTTGTTATATAAGTTTTGATTTAGTTCGATTGGGTCCTTCGATTGAAATTAATTGAATGTTCAATTTTTACTTCGATCCTCCTTCTTTTAATTTCTTGATTGGGTTTAAATAACGCAATCAATTCGGTACAGCAGTTTCAATTTTTTCAATTTTGTCCTTTGATTGAAATTGATAATAAATTTGATTTTCATTTCGGTCCTTATACTTTTAATTTTGAATTTTAATCCCTTAATATTTGATTTTCCTTTCGGGCCTTATACTTTTAATGTTTTTTTTTTTAATCCCTTGATTTCTTTTTACGATTTAAATTTTCTTAAAGTTTTTATGGTGTTTTTAGTCTTACATTTATTTTATTTTTTTCATTATTAACACAATAACAATAACAATAATAATAATAATAATAATAATAATAATAATAATAATAATAATAATAATAATAATAATAATAATAATAATAATAATAATAATAATTTAATTGTTTTTCTTGCTTACTCTTTTGTTAATGTTTTTGAGGGTTTTTTTCACTGAGAACAATTTGATAGTTTTTATTTTGTTGATAGTGATAACAATGATAATTTTTAGTTTTTATTGTATTTTTTTGTTTGATCTTTTTTTGTAGTTTTTACAATTTTTTTAATCTTTCATTCATTTATTTATTCTTTCATGATAATAATGATAATAATATCAATAATAATAATAATAATAATAATAATAATAATAATAATATTTTAATTGTTTTTCTTGCTTGCTATTTTCTTCATGATTTTTATTTTTTTCCCTCGGTATAATTTGATAATTTTTATTGTTTTGGCAGTGATAGCAAAGATAGTTTTTGTTTTTGTTTTATTCTTTTGTTTGATCTTTTGTTGAAGTTTTTAGGATTTGTTTTCCTTCCATTTTTTCCCTTTCATTATTAAAACAAAAATAAAATAAATAAATGAAAATAGTAATAATAATAATAATAATAATAATAATAATAATAATAATAATAATAATAATAATAATAATAATATTTTAATTGTTTTTCTTGCTTGCTATTTTGTTCATGCTTTTTATTTTTTTCCCTCGATATAATTTGATAATTTTTATTGTTTTGATACTAACGGCAATAATAATTTTAGATGTTAAGACTCCGATGTTGTTATTGTTATAATATTTTAAATTAATATTGCTTCCTTTTCCCCTTTATTTTTATTTTTTTTCTCTTTGTATTAAATGATTTTTATAATTTTACTATCTGCACAATAATGATTTTAGTGATTAATTTTTTTTCTTATAAAAATATTTTGATCTTTTTTTTAATGTTAGTTCGCGCTCTTTTGTGATCTTTTATGACGCAATATTTATATTTTAAAAGATATAATCTATGCTTGCGTAACAAACTCTACTTAAAATTTTATACATTTTATCTCCTAATCTATAATTTTTATTTACTTATATCATATAAATTTATCGTTGTGGAATTAATTATGTTAAATTATATATACAAGAATACCCGCGGCAACGCGCGGGGGCAATTAGCTAGTATATAATATTGCATGAGGAATATAAATATTGTTGCTTTCACTAATGGCAGTGATACTTCCATCCTTTAATGTGCTTTTGTGGCATGTATACTTGAAGACATGAGATATTCTTGTAAAGGATTTGGACTGTCATGAAGAATGGCATTACACTTGTAGAAGCCCTAAAAGGGCGTGATGTGATGGCAGAGGACTTACGATCTGCACACAGCAGAACTTCTAAAAGGACATGGTGTGATGGCAGAGGATTTACTATCTGTACACAGCAGACCTCGAGTTCGAGTTAGGGCGTACAGCCTTTGTAAAAGCCTGAGACAACCAGAATTTTACTCGCTCACTCGAGTCCATAAAATGTGCTTTGAGGGGTAGAGTTTCCTCGCATTCAAAAAAAAATTATACTTGTAGAAAAATATTATTATTGTACTAATGAGAGACCCTATTTAACGAGTTAATATAAAGGTAAGTATTGGTTTTGGAATTGAGATTGAATTGTTTTTCATCAAAATTTAATTACTATTTTTTCAAATTAATATCTCAAATAGTTTTTTGATCATTTTAATATGTTGATATCAAAATTCAATTTTGAAAAATAAAAATATTATTTTAATATATTTATGAGCAAAAAACACTTTAAAAATCAATTACTATCACACTTCCAAACACTCCCTCAATAGAGAAGAAAATAATTTACACCAAGAACATGTTAAATCAATAAAAAAAATAGGGATCATGTCACTAGTGGTGGAGATTGGTGATGAAGAAAACTCATTTTAATCAAACTCAAATGGTAGAAAAGCAACAACCCCTATCATTTAGGTCATGCCTAAATGGTAAGGTGCAAAACATCCCTTCACTCAGGATAAGATGATGGTGATGATGATGGTCTTATAGACCCAAAATAGTATATACAAAACCTCCAAGGTATTGCAAAATTGCAAAATTTGTAACACAAGATAACGATGCAATATATAAAATCCTCTTAATAACATTTAGTAAATTTACTCGGGTATGGTATCATATTCTTGAGTCTGACTTTATCCTTGAATTTCATTGTCTATATGAATTCATATTTATCTTTAGTGTTGTCACGACGATGATTTTTCGCGCTTTGCACCCTGTCATCCCCTCATTGGGGAGACAGCGGTGCGCGGTGAAATGATATGTGTTTTATAGCCGTAAAAATTACAACTATAATTCTTTAGGAGTCGCCACCTAGGATTACGGTCACTAGGAAACCTATTGGTCTGCGAGAGTCTGGTAATGGGACTTGTTGTGCAAGGGGAAGACGCATCACCCCTAGTGCACCCTACCTAAGACAAATTGCATTGTTGTTTCATTGTTTTTCTAAGTTTGATTTTTTTACAATGCATTTTCAAAAACCATTTTTTTTACAGATGTACTTTACAATATAATTTTACACCATAGTTATAAATTTTTTTTCCTTATCTGCGGGTGTACTTTAAAATTTAATTTTACACCCTAATAGTTAAAACAAAATAATTATTATTTTCTTTTGATATTTTGGCCAAATTCCAACGGATGATCATAAACTGGTTACGATATCCAATTTTTGTTCAAAATATGTAAAGATGCAACATATTTTTTTTTAATGAAAAATATGCTTGAAAAATCTTGGAATTTGGTCGTATGCATGAAAACAATACATTTTTTTTGTTTTTTTTTTAAATGCAATTTTTTTTATTTTAAAAAAAATAAAAAAAATCGGGCTCGGCCTGGCCAAACTACATGGGACAACCCAGCCAAGTTGGGCCAAAGGCCCACCTTTGCTGGGCCGGGAGCAGTCCAGCCCAACCAAAATAGAATACACACACACACACACACAAGTTGTTGCACTGAATTAATTCATGCACCTTAACAGTGACAAGGTGGTCAGCCGCCCACGACGAGAGGCTCACCTGCCACTGTCGCTGGGTAGAGAAGGTCAAGGTGGTTCTCCATGTGGTGTTGACATCGAAAATGATGGCCTATGGTGGCCAGGAGGAGCACTAGAAGGGCTGGTTTGTTGTTGCCATTCGTCTCTACTGCTTCGTTGCCTTGCTGGAGGCCACGCCTAGGTCGCTTACGTGGTAGAGGAGTTGTTGGTGGAGAGGGTGATGGTGTTAAGTGGGTGGCTGGTTGTATTGTAGGAGAGGAGGAGTTGCTTCACGTCGCTGTTTTTTAGAGAGAGAGAACTGCTTACTAAGAGAGAGAGAGACTGCAATCGGACAGTGAGAGAGAGTGCTGCCGGAGTGACTCTGCCTGCGATGGAGAAGAAGAGCCGAGGGAGACAGAGGGGTGGCTGTTAGTGCAAGTTTTGTCTCTGCAATGTGTTTGTCGTACCCATTGTGGCAACCTGTGTTTATGTGTGTGTTTAACGATGATGTCCCATGTTTTCAGTATTATTTCCTTCTTCTTTGTGTATTTTTCCCAGTTTTAACGACCCCCCCCCCCCGTGACTGTGTATTATCCTCATCTTTTTATAGACTCATTTTGCAGGTTGCAAGGCATGGGAGAGATGTCCAGGAATGGCGTTTCAGAGTGGGAGTAGGTCGCAGGGCATGGCTGGTGCCATGGCCACAGCATGGCTCCGGTAATGTCTCGGCAAGTAAAAAAAATTTAATAATATAAAATAGACTGACAAAAATGGGTTGTTACAAAAAGAGTTTTTTGACGGGAAGAATAATGTTTTTATTTTCAATTTTGGCTTCCGATTTCACCCAAAAATGTTTCGTCTTCGAAAATTTCAATCTTCTCAATTTAACCCAGATTAGGCTTCCAAACTTAATTTCTCATCAATTGAGCCCTTAATAACTTTAATTTGACCCATTTAAAGTATAATTAAGCCCTTGTGTTTAATTAAATCCTTCAATTGAGCTCTCAATTAATCCTTAAACATAATTACATTTTAAATTGGTCGACAATTAAATCAAATTGGCCCATAAAAATATAATTATATCTTTCGCCTTAATTTTTAAATAGATTTATCCAGTAATAAATTACTTTAGCCTTGAATCCGCATTTTCCTTCATTTCTGAGTAAAAAAAAGATACAATCGGGCTCTCGAAAATGTCCAAAATTTCCACCTTGATTTTTCTGCCGACACTAGACCCTTTTATTTTATTTTTGTCATCTTTGGGTAGATTTTGGGGAATAACCCAGAAATTGGGTTATGACAAGTATAATCATATCAACTAAAAAAAACATGATAAAGTTTTCCACCACCATGCAATGAGTTTATCAGACATTAAAAGATACCCCTAAAAGTTTAACAATGAAATCTTTAATGTTGAAAGTCTACTTAAATTTGTTTCCACTAAATCCCTAATTAATGACATCTAAAACTATTTTTTTATGGCAAAGACTATATTATTCTTGATTGAGATGTCCTCAACATGAAATAAATAGTGAAAAAATACATTTAAGTAGAAGAAACAAGCATGAAAAAAAAGAACACCCTTATTTTTATCTATACAGAGTAGAATTATCCAAGCACCATCAATTTCTTAATAGTGATATCGCATTTAAAAGGAACACTAAAGTATCCATTCATGTTTGATTGATATTTCCTAAGCTCATGACCATACCCCTTACCACCATGCACACAAAGGTATTAAGTGCTATAAAAAAAAATTATGTGATGTCTCCTTGATATAAAGAATGATTCAAACATATAAAAACCTTTTTTTTCTTCCACTAATCATGAAACTAAAGATTGTAATGCTCTAAAAAGATAGAAGATTGATAGTTAGAGGTCAACTTTAACAATTTATAGGGAATGAGATGTAACCTAAATAGTGAGAGAAATTGATGCATCATGTGATGTGTTACTTATAATGTTCACAATCATCATCTAAGGTTATAATTTGGAAAAAAAACTTGTGTTAAAAATAATAAAGTACAATAGAAAAAATCACAAATATAATCTAATTATTAGCAATGAATTAAAAAGATAACCCAAATTCTTTCATTTTCATTTCATATATAGTCAAAACATAGCCTTTGATGATGTAGTTTCACTAATTAAACCAAGAGTCTGTTTGGAAGTATGATTGACGTTGTTTTTTAAAGTGCTTTTCGTTCAAAAATGCATCAAAATAATTTTTTATTTTTATTTTTTTAAAATAATTTTTGACATCAGCATATCAAAATAATCTAAAAACACTATTTTTTTAATTTAAAATAAAAATAATTTTTTTTTTCAAAAACACATTCCAAAACACCTCAAACTCATATTCTCTCACCATTTCAATCCAACTTAATTTTAGTTAACTCATCAAGCATGTATTAACTTTAATTAATAAGTCGAAGTGAGCTTAGAAGTTCTCATGATAAATATTATGGTTTTTAGTTATATAAAAAAACATTCCAATATGATCCTTAGTAAAAAACAAATATTGTCTTAAAATTAATTTATAATTACTAATATGGTAACAAAATTTAGAATGGAATTTTTCAATCCCAAACCACCATATGTGTCTTCCACATTGCGTTTTAAAAATGTTTTTAAAAAAATAATTTTTTTTTTTTTGAGATTTTAGATTATTTTGAAGTGTTGATATTAAAAATATTTTTTAATAAATAAAAAATATATTTCTGATAATTATCTAAATAAAAATACTTTAAAAAGCAACCTCAATACTTTGAAAACAATACACGTGGGCCAACATAACATCTATCATTCAGGGACAGCATGTCATTCCACAATGGAATGACACGTCGTTCGGCATAGAAGGGAACAACACCATGTTTGTTGTTTAGGGGAGACGACGCGTTGTTTCATAATGGATTGACACTTTATTCAACCCAGATGATAATCATTGCCTTTGTGTTGTGTGGTCCTTCTACGTGTTTCACGCGCCTGCTTTTCCCTATAAAGTCATGCACGTGATGCATGCATCTCCATTAACTTTTTCTGGCAAGCGGTTTTTATGTTTTCTAATTCCCCATTGTTAGTTTCTTCAAATAAATTTTCCAAGTCCAAGGGTGGGTTTTATTATATATATATACTAGCAAATTGCCCGCGCGTTGCCGCGGATATTTTTTTTGTATATAATTTAACATAATTAATTCTACAATGATAAATTTATATGATATAAGTAAATAAAAATTATAGATTAGGAGATAAAATGTTTACAATTTTGAGTTGAGTTTGGCACGTAAGCATAAATTACATCTTTTATAATATAGGTATTGCGTCATAAACGATCACAAAAAAGCGCAAACTAACATTAGAAAAAAGAGCAAAATATTTGAATAAGAAAAAAAACAACTTACTTAAATCATTATTGTGCAGATAATAAAATTATAAAAATCAATTAATAGAAAGAGCAAACAAAAAAAAAAACAGGGAAAAGGAAGCAATATTAATTTAAAATATAATAACAATAGCAACATCAGAGTTTTAACATTTAAAATTATTATTGCCGCCAGAATACAAACAAAAAAAATTATTAAATTATACCGAGGGAAAAAAATGAAAAGCATGAACAAAACAGCAAGCAAGAAAAACCAATTAAATTATTATTATTATTATTATTATTATTATTATTAGTATGAAAGAATAAATAATAACTATTATTATAATAATAGAATACATAATCACTATTATTATAATATTAATAATAATCACTGTTATTATTATTATAATAATAATTATTATTATTTTAATAATGAAAGAAACCAAAATAAATGACAGACTAAAAACATCCTATAAACTTTAACAAAAGATAAAAAAAAAAACTATTATTGCTATTAATGTAAAAAAAAAAAATTAAGAAATTATCTGGAGGGAAAAAGAACATTAAAGAAATAGCAAGTACGCAAAACAATTTAATTATTATTATTATTATTATTATTATTATTATTATTATTATTATTATTATTATTATTATTATTATTATTATTATTATTATGTTAAGAATGAAAGGAAAAAAACAATGAAAGACTAAAAACATGCGCAAGTAATTTTCACAAAAGATAAAAAAAATAAAAACAATTATTATTGCTATAACCGACAAAAAAAAATATTATTAAATTATCGGGAGAAAGAAAAAAAACACAGCAGAGTAAGAAAAAATAATAATTAAGTCATTATTATTATTATTATTATTATTATTATTATTATTATTATTATTATTACTACTACTACTATCACAATTATTATTATTATTATTACTATTATTATTATTATTACTATTAGTATTATTATTATTATTATTAGTATTATTATTATTATTATTACTACTACTACTACTACTACTACTACTATTATGATTATTATTATTATTATTATTATTGTGTAAAAAAAACTTTTATATATACATGAACAAAAGTTGGGATTATTCTAGAAATATAAAGAAATAAAAGTATAAGGACTTAAATGAAAATCAAATATAAAGGGTTGAAATTAAGAAATTAAAAGTCAAAGGGCTGAAATGCAAATTATATTTATTCTCAATTGAAATCAGAGGATAAAATTGCAAAAATCGGAACTTTTGTACCGAATTGATTGAGTTATATACAGCCAATTCGGAAATTGAAAGTAGTAGGACCGAAGTGACACTTTGGCATTCAATCAATTGAAATCGGAGGACCCAATCGAACAAAATCAAAACTTATATAACAGAATTGAGGACCAAAAACGAAATTAAAAGTCGAGGGACCGAAGTGAAAAGTCAAAATACATGGGGGACTCTCCTGCACATTGACGTGCAGGAGAGAGAGAAACGTGGTCGGCGGCTTCAACCGGCCTCCGCCGCGTCCACGGACATCTGATGGTTACACGCGCCACCGCGGGAGGAAGACCACGCGGCGGCGCATCGTTCTGGCTTCTGGTAGACAATTTCCGGACACCGGAGGAGACCGCACGCGCCACCTGAACAACGCGTGAGGCGGAAAACCGGCTGGCGCGTGCGCCTCACGCCCTGACAGACGCCGATTAAATAATTCAAAAAAGAGGGCCAATTATCGTTCCACCCCTGCACCCAATTCATGGTTTTTGTCTTATTAGGGGCTAAAACCGTAGTTAGCCATTTCCGAAAATATTAAAAAAAGAAAAAGTTGCGGCGGACCAGACCGGACCGGTCCGGCCGCGCGCAATTACACGTCTGTCCCTCAGCCCCAACCGTTATTTTGTCCTATTACCGGGGGTGAAAACGACATTACACTGTTCATGGCAGATTATTTTAAAAAAAAGGACGAACAAAGGAAACACCGAAAATGCCCCGCTGAACCCGTCCCTTTCGCCGCGCACGCCAGGGCCATTTTCGCCCACACACTGTCGCAATCCACAGTGAATTTAGAGAGAAGGCACAGTGGAAAGACCACGGGATTTAGATTTTTGGTAATTAACTTGCTTTTTAATCAAATTTGAATTTTTATTTTATTTTAAAATCATTTTAATATACTAATTTAAAAATTATTATTTTAATATATTTATAAATTAAAAATAATTTTATCGTTGCCCAACTCTCCCATGTAGGTTGTCCTCAGCCTGATAGAGACGTAATTCTCGTATTTCTTTACAAAATTTAATGGTTTTTAACTCAAGTGCTTATAAACTTTTTATTTATTAGCCAAAAAATCCATATTATATAGAATTTTAAAGGCTGACATGTCATAGTACTTAACGAGTTCCTTATCGAGAGAGAAAATCACAAAGTATGCTTCATGGACAGTGCCTTACAAATTGTTCAGCTATTATTATTCATGGTCTTCCCATACATTTTGTCCTTCAAGTTAAATAAAAAAGTAATAAAACAAATGGACGTTCTTACCCGATTACTTAAATTTAAAGACGACAACAAGGTATACACGTGGAAGCAGATAACTGGTTTCTGATTGTCCAATCACACTTGTCATCCTTGCGTACTCACTGCCTGACTTTTTCTTCTTGTCCATTTGCCGTGCTCAGTTCGCCACTCTCACCGTCTCCTCACTTCCCCACCAGTGCGGCAACCAACCAGCCGGCCCTCTCTCTCTCTTTTCAATGTCAAGTACCCTCTCTCGCATGCCTCCTACTCTCAAAAACCCTAACTTCCTTTACTACCTGCTTTCCCAAAATGCCCTCCTTCCTCTCTAATTCCCCTTCTACCCCTACCACCAAGGCCTCCGATCGCCAAAACGACACCTCCGTTTCTCTCCCCTCAACCTCAACCTCCACCTCCTCTTCTATTTCTTCAGATATGTGGAATTATCTTTGGATCCCCTTCTTAATCTCGCTCTCTAAAGAGCTAACCCTAGCACGAGCAGCAGAAGCTACAATTTCTCCTTCGATTCTCCTCCCGAATCAACTCGCCGATGACTCGCCTTCCGCGCCTAGGTGTCCGACATCGGACATCAATTTGAATTACCGTCCGGTGATTGGAATTTTGAGTCATCCGGGCGACGGTGCCTCCGGAAGGCTTAATAACGCGACGAACGCTTCGTATATTGCTGCGTCGTACGTGAAGTTTGTTGAATCGGCAGGTGCTAGGGTTATTCCGCTGATTTATAACGAGCCAAGAGAGATTCTTTTTGAGGTATCTAGATTCTTGAAGGAAACGCGTAAAGATTGATTTTAGAGTGTGTTGGATCATCCAGTAAGATTATTAGATTGGAGAGGAAATGAACTAGAAACTGATAAGGGATTTTTTTTTAATGATTGTAATTGAGAGAACTTTTAAGTAATTGCTTAAGTATTGCTTATTCGAGTTAGAAACTTATTGATGAAAAAGAAATGGAATTAAACAACAAAATCTGAATATTTAAAGTTTTTGTGCATGATCATTAAAAGGGTAGTCTGGCTTGAGTGCCATTCTTGCTCGGTGTACGGTTATGTTATCATAATTTTATAATTTTATAACTGTATAAATGTTTGTTAAGCTTGCTTGTCATGGTATTGCAATACAGAAGCTCAATCTGGTAAATGGAGTGCTCTTTACAGGAGGTTGGGCTAAAACTGGTTTGTACTTCAATACTGCGAAGGCAATTTTCAAGGTAGGTAATTTTTCAAACAAAGCTTCCATGCTAAAACTGATTTCAATTAAATACAAAATTGTTTTGCAAGACGATGCATCTCCACGTTTGCAATATGTTTAGAATTCGCCAAAAAGAATAAAAGAAAACGCGGCATTATGTGCTTTTAGTTTTCCCTCCTAACTGTTGTCAATGCAATCATCTTGTACTTGCAGGAAGTTTTAGCAAGGAATGATGCAGGCATCCATTTCCCAGTGTATGCCATCTGCTTAGGCTTTGAAATTCTGACAATGATCATTAGTGAGGTAATATATGGCACATAAACCCCAAAATATGTGTATATGTATACTCTGTAATGATCAGACATTTCCATTCCATTTATTCCCATATTTTCCACTTTGTCCAACTGATTCCTAGCTAGAAGAAGGATTACCAATTAATTTGTTATTTTAAAATATACAGTCCATAGTGATTAGGACTCTTCAGGACTTTTGGTGTGCCTGTATAAGCACACACATTTTCTGTCGAGTCTGTTACCCTTTCTACATAAATTGGTATTTGTTTTGTGTCACCAAGCTACTCATCTTGAACTTTATTCCTAATGTTACTGTTCTTGTTCTAGGTGGTTATTTCCGTTGTTTTCTTTTGCTATATAACCTGATTGTATGCAGAGAGGAGGTAAAACTTTAGGTTTTGTTTTTCTGAGATGTATAATTAAATTAAATATGGCCTACAGTGCAATGGTGATGTTGGTAGTAAAGTTATTGCCAGAATAATGTCTGAGTAGTTGTTTTGTTTACTATATCATCCATTAATGTCAAAATGTCTGAGTAGTTGTTTCAAATATTAGTACACTCTCGTCAGTGGAAACTCTCAAGTCCCACTTGAGAAATGTTATGAGCATGACTTTTATTTTTCCTTGAAAATAGGACAATCAAATTCTGGAAACATATAATGCAACTGATCAGGCTTCTACTCTTCAATTTATGGAAAACATAAGTATCGAAGGAACTGTGTTTCAGAGGTATACACGCAGTAATTTCCCCCCCATCTCATTAGCTTTGGTAAAATTCAAGCATTTCTCTCACACCAGTTTGTATAAGCATTCTCATATTTTTTGTATTTATCAATATCTGAACTAAATAGTTTTTCAAATTCTCTTATATGTAAAATTATTCTGAATCCCAATTAATGGTTCCTTGATCATCGTTATTTGTTTTAATTCTTAACATGTTATCTCAATTTCGTCTTTCAGATGCTTAATGCTTACCCTTTATTTTGGTGTGACTTGTTTACTGGGATGGAGAAGTTTTCCTAACTTGATATAGTTACCTAATATCCAATATGGATGTGTGCTGAATATGTGAATACTTACAAGATGTAGTCTCAAATTGTATTATCTTGTTTGCACACTGTGAAGCATGATATTTGGCATTATGCATCTGCAAGGGATAAATGGAGGGCTTTTGTTATCTTGTGAGGAACTGTTTTGCCTAGCTTCTTTGACATATGTTGTGAATTGTTTTTCTTAAAGAAGTTCAATAATAGTTTGATATCGGCAAAATGATACCTTTAGTTGTGCCATACAAAACACTGCTAGTTAACATCAATATTCCTTTGCAGATTTCCTCCAGTTTTGCTTAAAAAGTTGAGTACAGATTGCCTAGTCATGCAAAACCATCGTGTGAGTTCACAAAACTGGTAGTACCTTTGGACTTTGGTTGCATGGTCAAATAGAGATACATGATACTCTGTTTCTTGTTTCTTTCCCTGTTTAGATTTTTGTAATATAAGACATTTTACACTTTAAAAAGGACTATAATTTTTTTTTAAAAAGTTATTTTGGTGCAGTTTTCTGTCATCTACACCACAGCATTACCTATCCATTTCTGTCATGATTGGAAATCTAAGAATATCTTGATACTAAATTTGAAACCATAAAGGAAAATGTAAATTAGACTTTCCTCTCCTGATCTGGTCATATTTTAATATTCTTATACTGAAGAGCAGTCCCTAAAAAGTAAACTAAAATATACTGGCTGATGAGTATCACTCAAGTGGAAGACGGAAAGATGCTGTTGTCAGGAGAGAGTGATCTGGAGATTTTTTTCCCCTTTCTTGGGAAATATTTATGTTTTGCATTTCCATAATTTAGACAGGATTGGGGAGATGATACTTGAGTTCTTACATCTCCTAATTCTAAGTGTTTCCATGTGCTCTTGAACATGATTGTTGCATCAATGCTGTCTTAATCTTTAATATTCTACTTTTACTCCATTGACCAGAAAGGCTGCTTTCCCCTTTTTTTCCTAACCTCTCTAATTGTCCATTGCAACAGTATGGAATCTCACCACAACGGTTTCAGGAAAATGAACTTCTATCTAGTTTTTTTGAGATCCTGACTAATAGTGCAGACGAAGATAACCAGGTAATGGATGCAATAATTTTGTAATGTAGTTTTCTATACACGTGAAGAATTCTAATTCTGTTCCCAACATCTATGTTAGGTCTATGTCTCCACTGTACAAGCACGCAACTATCCAGTGGCTGCCTTCCAATGGCACCCTGAGGTATTACTATCATGTGCTTTTGCATTAGAGCCATTGTGATTTTCTGTGCAGATACATGTTTGATTGGGAAAATCCCATACTTGAAGTATAAAATATGAATTTAGAGACTCAGGAAATTTAGGAAGGATGACTAGTCCTGTTTACCCTAAAAACAATTACCGTGGGATAATGGGAGGCAGCGGTTTGCGATTTGTAGTTGCAGGAGAAATTTTGTTGTCAATTTTCACTCCTTGTGTGTATAAAATATCCTACTCTTCTATATGTAAAATACATGCAAACCTACATGCTTACAGCTATTTCATCATATAAGAAAGTCTTGTGTGTATGTGTTTAGGCTGGGTCTGGTACTCTTATATAGATCAGTTCGGGTATTTAGTTTAAAAATATTATTGTCCGAGTTCTTTTGTGAAGTTGAAAGACATGCCCAAATAACATAGGCGGTGTTTTTATTAGAGCATTACCATAGGAAAAGGAGCAATGGGAGGTGGCAGGGGATAAAATAACATCATAATATTTTTATAGCTCAACTTAATTTCTAAACATAATTGAACAATCAATCCTCATGTTTTGGTGCACTTGTGTCAAATCTCCTTTTTTTTCAACATTTGTTTACTGTCATTGTAAATATACAATTGCTTATGGTAGTGGGATTACTAGTGACTGAAACCCTAATGCATTCCAGAAAAATGCTTTTGAATGGGGGTTATCAATGATTCCACACTCAGAGGATGCCATTCAAGTGACCCAACATGTTGCAAACTTCTTTGTTAGGTGAGGATTTTGTTTTGCTGAAAAGTCATTTGCTTAAGCTGCAAACTTTTTTTATGAGATGTGCTGCAGATGTAATCAAGCCTTCGGCATTCTGAATTGAGGTTTGCATATTATAAACAGTCCCCTATAATTCATCTCTCATTCACATGTACGTTAGAACTACTTTAAGAAGGCTGCTTGATTCTGTGTTGTAAGCTTAGTATTCATAGTTTATGTTCAGACCTTTCAAAACACAAAGTACCAGAATGATCAAATGATACACGCAAGCTTAGATATATTTTACCAAGTGGTTGTTTGCATTGGTTGCATCGAATACAGCCAGTAGCATTTGAAAATCATAAACTTTGTATTTTTAACATTTTGACATTCTATATAGCTCTTATCAATATTGATATTGGGACTTTTGTGTTCTGCTGTGTTTATTTTCTGAGAACCCTGTCAGAAGTCCAAACCAAGGAAATTAAAGCCCTATTGCCTGCTTCACGAGCCTTTTCATTTACCTATGGTGCTTTGTTGTTCACAGCAGAGTGATGAGATGAAACAAAAACTGATTTCAATGTTTGATTTTTGCTGCAGTGAAGCTAGAAAGTCCTTGAACAGGCCACCTGCTCGGAAGGTACTCGACAATTTAATTTACAATTACAGTCCCACATACTGTGGGAAAGCCGGGTAAGTGAATAGACTCCGAGAACCAAGTTTGTCTGGCAAATTTATTGTTACCAAGGCTGGCACTCGCATTTGCTGACTTCCATATCATCTTTTATGCTACTGTAGGAAGGGATATGATGAAGTCTACATCTTCGCAGAACCAGAAACACCAAACAAAACGAGGTGTGCAGTACATGGTAAGTGTCATGGACATGTGAAGTTATAAATATTTAATGCTAAGCACAAAAATTGTGTCATTGTCAACAATGTGAAGCTTAAGATCGGACTGAACTATTGTCATTTGTTAATATTCAAGACATGATGGTTTGTGTTCGCAAATGCTTTCAGTATTTACATCTACGCCACTGCCAATTGAGATGTGTATTATCGCATCCTAGTGACCCTGCTTGCCTATGATGTAAAGTAAATACCTGCACATATTACATCAAAATACTATGATGTCTTCGTTCATCCATTCTCAGTTTCTCACCATTCTTGCTTTCGTCAAACCAATGTAATTCGGATATTTGATTTTATAAACTAAATAGAAAAAAATTATCAAATATAATAAAAGAGGATCTGATGTCATGGGTGGGTTACTGTGCATTGTAAGATAAATAACCGTGGATTACAATAGTATTGTTCAATTTTCAGTTCTGGTCAGGTCGGGTCACTGGTTTAGTGGTTTTTTTCTTTTTTGCATAGTAAAATAACGGTTTTGTCCTTCGAAAAAGACAAAAAATGGCATCTGGATGGAGGGGCTCCGCGGTAATTGCACGCTTTCGGTCTGGTCCGGCTCGCCGCACTTATTTGTTTTATATTTTTTTGCACAGTGCAATAATGATTATACCCCTCAAAAAGGACAAAGTTCTGGGCGGGAGTGGTGTCAGGGGAATTTCACAATTTTTAAAAATAGCTAAATACGGATATAGCCTCGAATAAAATAAAATAGATGACTTGGGCACAGAGGCATACCAGTAATTGATCTTAATTGTTTATTTATTTTTTTTGGAATTTTGACGGAGTGTGACACGCGCACGGCTGTATTCAGCCTCACGCCCTGTTTGGAAGGCGTGTAAAGATTGCTGTGTGGTCTTCCTCACGGTGCGACTTTGGTTTTTAATTTTTGTTATTTTCTTATTTGTTGAGGTGGTATTTTTAAAAAAAATATTAGCTTTTAAATTTTATTTTGTGTCTGTGATCATTTGAAAATTGATATTTCTGTTTTTTTTCTCCCTTTGTTCTTTCTTTTAGTTTTTTATTCGTTTTATTATTATTATTATTATTATTTTCAAGTGATTATTGAATCTCGAACTCAACTACAATCTTAACTTAACACTTCAATTTCAGCTATGAATTTCAACTAAAAATATTTTTTTATGAAAATTGTTTTTTTTACTTTAACCACAACAACAGCCGCAATATTAAATAGACCCTAAATCTTTAAGTCAATCTCCTATATAGGGTTAGATTTAACAAGGCCTATAACATTTTACATGGAAAATATATTAGCGTATATGTCATATAGTCAATTAGTTTGTTATATATGGCATCAATTTGTTTTTCATGTAAAAACATATTTATTATTAATAAAGGTTTATTAATAAATCTATTTACTCTTTATCATTAATATCCATTTTTTATTAATGAATCTAATATTTAAATAATAAGTCTAGAATAAAGATAAAGTCCTTAGGATAAAGATGTCTTGCAGAGAAAATCATAAAAGTTGTTATAATTACAAGATTTCTATTACATCAAAGTATTTTTCTTAAATATTCATGGTTGATGCTCAATAAAGATACAATGTTAATTAGATTCTTTGAGATTTGTACATATTATATATTTTCTTATGAAAGGAAGCAATTATTCTCAAAGACATTTTAGGGATACTAGAAAATAATATGTAAGTGCTAGTCATATGATAATTTCACTAAACTCCCCCACACAAGGATTTCATATGAAAAAATCACTCGTGTCTAAAAAAAACACATATGGCAGTTGTGTAAATGATACTTAGACCTAAGATCACTAGGTTATCTTATATAAAAAAAATATTATATTTTCTTTACTACACGCTCTAATCAAGAGTAAGAAATGTGAAAATATTAATTATAACATGAACTATATAAAGATATTTGAATTATCAAGAAAAAATCATCACCCTAAGTGAGTTAAAGAAAATGTTTCAAGTGTTTTCAAATGGTATTAATTGTGAAATCCTTGCACAAAATGAAATGAAATTTAAAAAGTGTTTTGAATTTTATTTAAAGGATTACTAACTATGGCATTAAAATAAACATGAATTGACATAGCATACACACTACATACTATAATCTAAATCATGATATTTGTAATTAAAGAATAATAATTACATCGAGAAATTACTCATTAAAAGGTTAAGTCAAACCACACATGACTTTTCTAATATTTAGAGGATCATGATATGTTGTTAAATCGTGTACTTAATATTCAAATATGATTAAATAATAAATAGCAAGCAAAGATATTTAGTTTATTTAGTTTATAGCATTCAAAATATAAAAGATATTTAATGAAAGCTTAAAAGTTCACCCAAGTTTAAATCTATAAGCATGCAAAATAAAAATTGATGGAAAACATGCTTTTAACATAAATATAATAATAGAATGCTTTAATACAAATATAACATTAAAATTCTAGCAAGTACACTAATCATATATTTAAACTTGCAATTGATGTTAATTCAAAGTTCTATCATGCAAATTAATAATAAAAAATTATATATATATATTTAAAAAACAAAAAAGGATACTTATTTGTTGAAGTACTTAAAGTAATAATTTTATTATTATTATGAAGGATGAATTCTTTATCTTTAAGGTTTTATTATTTTTCACCTGTATAACTAGAATGTTTGCAATATACCTTCTAGGATTGTAACAACATCATAGAAGGTAAAAACAATTTTAAACAAGGTCTTTGGATTAAAGTACAAAAACTCAATTATCTCTAAACAAAATGAACTTAAGCTCTAGATTTGGGACAAAACACAAAGCATAAAAAAACAAAACTAAAAAGATAAAAAAATTGTAGAAATTTAGAAAAAAAAACCTTTGTTAGAAACTATTCTTTACCCCTTTTATAGTGAATTTCAAAAGCTAAAAGATTAATGTATTAATTCTAGTAATAACAAGAATTAATCTCTAATATTATCAACTTTTAGGGCTATTGTTTCCATCCCTTCTATTTTTTATAGGCTCTCTAGGTCAACCCACTCTCTTTGCTTCTCAATTAACTATAACATTGTATTGAATCCTATCTCCTCACTCATTATGTTTTTCATTTAATCATATTGTTTTTACATTCATGCCTTTACATGAGGTGAGATGTTAGATCTTATATTCAATACACACACACACTAAGCTTCTTACCAGATTTTGGCAAATATATTCTCACAATGTGCCTTGTGAGACACGTTAGGCAAATATATTCTCTTCATTTCTTAATTTCATATATTTCTTGGTACTCTATTTTTTTAATATAGATCAACCACATTAAAAACAAATTCCTTTTCATACACATTTTTTCTGTTTGCATATGAAATATAATAAAAACAAATTAATACTCTTGTCTTTTTTTTATATATAATTTAGGTTACAATTTTTCTTATAACTTGAATTCATCCATTTTTATATATTTTAAATATTATAAACAAGGCATGTTGTGAATTTTTGAATCATTTTGTTGTCTATATAACTTGAATAGTATAATCAAAACTATATATTCATCTTGTCAATTTAACTAGTTAAATCTGAATTAGGAATCCAACCATCCACTAATCCATGAATTTTAAACGTCTAAGACATTTCACGTGAGATTTTCTCTAGAAAAAATATATTATTATTATTTTATACTAAAGAAAACTAAATGAAAATAACTATTCAGTGGTGGGACTAGGATTTTATGATAAAAATGATGTTGAAAATCATAAGTTATATACCTTTATTTTGAGCTTTTTTAATAAATAAAAAATATTTTTATTGAATGCAACAAGTTTGATATAAAATTAAATAGAAAACATGAAAAAAACAGGTGATAAAATCATGCAAACATACCTCGATTTCAACTCTCCCAACAATCCTTCTTCGCATCCCCACTACTCTGCAACCTTTTATCCTGGCCTCCTAAATACCTCTTTTAACTCAATAGGGATCCTATTCAATACTCTTAAAGAATATCTCCAAGAAAAAAGTTAAAAAAAAAGACAAAAATCTAACTTTCATTCTTCATTTTCATAGTTTCAAAGAAAAAACTATATTGAAGAGTCAAAATAATATTTCTAAAATGAAAACCTATTCCTATATATTGATCGAAAGAGTCAAAATTTTGTTTAATATATTTCTATACAAAAAAATGATTTGGATTGAACTTGTATTAATTAATTACTATTAATAAATAGTTGTATCAATATTATATATATTAAAATAGAATTGATTTTTTTAAATGACCTTTTTTCATTGGAGTGTGTGTGTATATATATATATATTTACATTATTTTAAAAACCATATTACTAGTTTGGTTTCTCTAAATCGTTTTTTATGCTCTAATAATAATAATAATAATAATAATAATCTTCCCTTTTATTTCTAAGTTCAAGCACTATAATTTAATCCATTATCTCTTAGACTTACTCTTCTTTTTTCCTGTTAAGCCAATTGCTATATATCTTGCCTTTCTCTTTTACACTCTGCCTCATTCTTCTTTAGGCCCTCCAGGAAAAAAAGAATATATAAAGATTTTCATGATTATGGGCCTATCTGATCTACTCTTGGCCCAAGATATGGATCCATGGAAAACACAGGTGATATATCCTCCAAATGAGAAGTCACCTGCCTGCATTACTATTCCACCCTAGAAAAAGAAAAAGAACACAGACCCCCAAAAACAATATGGCGGGAAAATTAGTGTCCTTGTAGAGGGAAAATCAAATACTCTCATTTTGTCCTTGATTGATATTTTCACGGCGTTGGTAATTTCTCCAGTCTCAAATTTCTCTTTAAGCCCAAAAACCAAAGAAATTATGTCCCAAATGGAAACCCTAGGCATTCTCGATGAAATTGAAGTTTTTGTCTCTGATAAAGTCCAAGTGGTACTTCTCCTCCTCTTCAATCCCCTTAATTTTTACTGGGTTTTGTTGTTGTAATCTTGGGTCAGTTTTAGTAATTCTAGAAAATTAATTATTTAATTACCCACTTGATTTCAGGTTTCATATAAGTGGTTGAGTCGAAATTTCTTGGTTTCATCAAATGCTGCAAAAAGGTAATTTTCCTTTCTAAAATTTGTAATTTTTATTTTTTTATCCTGGTTGATGCATTCAATTAACAAATGGTTGGGGTTGCTTCCTTAAGGTTGCTTCAAGAATTTGTTAACACACGCGGAAGTGGATTCGAAGTAGTATACACCCTGTCCGGTTGGTTAAAGAACAATCCTTCAAGTTACCATATAAGGCTTGTTTCCGGTCCCAAACTTGAAGGTCAGATCTTTGAATGGTGATAACATCATTATAGCTATTGTTGGTAAGAAAAGAGAGATACTCGAAATCGCAAGGATCTCCATCTATCCCATTATAATAGATGGGTTTTAAGGTGGTATTGCTTGCTGCTGCTCTTATGTTTGCAATAATGTGTCTTGGAAGAATCATTAAGTAACTTGTTAGTATGCCAACCATAGGTTAGTGCTTTGGCCTAGGCAATTTAAGCATCTTACATTTTGCTTTTTTTTTCCTTAGCACATCTATGATCCCTCGCCCTGATAGAGCATTTAGCAGTTGGGATTTCTTTCCTTCGAATTGGCCATGGAAATGTAGTTGGAATTCTATGAATTCTATTGATTAGAACAAAGAATTATAGAAATACACCACACATATTATGCATGCACGTGAATATGTGATGAAGATTTTTTTGTCTATTTCAACACCTCAGCTATTTGATTCTGTGTTGATGCTGTTGCACCCATTGCTGGTAGATAAATTTCTTGCATTATTTCGTGGTTTGTTAGTATCATCCATACTTGAGTGTTGTGTCTGAGACAAGGATACAGGGATATGCTGAAATTCCCTTTTTCGATATTTTTTTCTTGCAGAAGCTAAACAAGAATTCAATGGAAATTGCTCAGTGCAGGTTTATAGTGTTCAAGCTTGCATCCCAAAGGATCCAGCTGCACTTTGGAATGCTGAATTTGTTCAGGCAGAAGAGCTCTTCAAGCAATCCTTCACCGTTGATAATTGCTTAAGAGATAACAGGTATGATGCACTTCTGCAATCAGTTCCAGTATCTTACAAGAAGTTGATTTGTGTAGATCATGGAATTGCTAGATATGATTATTATTTCATTTACGAAATTCATACGAAGCTGTTACTAATGCATCTGCCATAGTAACAGCTTATTACTTTGCAAATATTCAGACAATGAAAGCCTGAACTGTTGTTCCTCAATAATTTTCTGACTGCTGACCTGCTTGTGCAAACTATTAGTGCTAAACTTTTTTAGAAGAGAGTGACTGGTTATGTCAAGTTTGTTGGTGATGCACTTTAAACTCATTTTTTTTAATGCAATTAGCACACACAAATGTGTTCTTATTGGGGGCGGGAATTTGTTGGGGGTAACGAGGAGATATACCAAGCTTTGGTTGGTTACAGATTGGGGGTTTCCCTCTGTCACCCTTCTCATTAATTGCGGCAGACATTAGCTTATTTTCCTTGATGCTTAAGTTTTTATTTTGCAGATTTTGTGGGATCCGTAATTCCTTTGTTAAGCATAATGTTGATGGACCTGCTGCAAGCATTGCAGCTCCACAACCCAAAAGTGCAGAAATCCCAGTGCCATTGAATAGTAACTCAGGGTGTCAAAATATTTCAGCGCCACCATCTAAGCAAACTAAAGTTCAGCAAAGTCCAAATGTTGGTCCTGAATCTCCTAATCTGGTGAGCAGTGTCAAAAGTGAAAGGAATGGAACGGGAGTTCATGATCTGGCTACCAAGCAAACTGTGGATGAAGAAAAGGTCCTTCTCTTGCCTGCTGGTAAGAAGAAAGGCCAGGGTAATAGAATCTCTTCTGGAAATGGAGGTTCATTGTCAAATTTGTGGGGTCGAGCATCTGCCAAGTCAAAGCTATCTAGCGCACAAGCTGATAATGATAAGCACATTCCAAATCCTACTGGTAGGTTTTTATTTGGTTGCCATACAACAAGGAAATTTTGGATTTTCTGATTTGACTTCTGCAAGACAAGCTCCTATTCTACACCTGGAATTTAATTCTTAGCTGCTGTTTCTTTTTCAATTTCTGAATTGGTTTATTGCATGTTATTAGTGAGTGCAGAAGCTCAAATTTCTGCTTGTGAGGTTCGTGAAATTGAGAGCAGTGACGATGAGGCTCAGGGTGTGAATTTTAAGCGAGCTTCTAATGGGGATAACAGTAGAAAAAGGATGGTAGTTTTAGATTATTCTGATGATGAGTATGAAGATGCAGTCAATCTAGCATCACCAGAACTTCCAAAGGGCCAAAGCAGTGCAACCTTGGTTTTGGAGAAACCCCACTTCAACAAGCAAGCAGAAGATAAACCAGTGATCAAGGTAGAGAAATCAACTAAAGAAACATCTAATCAGTTGTTGAGAGATGATTCTTCAGTTGGAAAAAGCATTGACTCTAAAACTTCCTCTTTGGAGAAGATCCAGAGGAACATGACCCTCTGTGATGTCAAGAAGGATATGGCTGCTGATGCCGCTCCCAATTCCCCCAAAAGGAGAAAAGTGTTAAAGACACGGATTGATGAGCGTGGAAGAGAAGGTACTCCCATGCTCACCCTTCTTAAATTCCAGAAAATCCTCCAAGAAATATGTTGACTTGGATTTTTTATTATTTTGGTTAAAAGCTCTATATCCTACCCCGTTAAATCTTAGTATTTTGGTTATTTCTTCTTCTTCTTTGTTTTGTTTTTGCCTTTTCTTTTCCTTCTCTTTTAAATTCCTTTCTTGGATTCTTCTCTCTAGTATTGACATATATCACAAAACCTAATTTCTTGTTTTCCATTTTTGTCATATTTTTCTCTCTGCTGCAGTTACTGAGGTAGTATGGGAGGGGGAGGAGACAGAAACTAATAAAGTTGAGTCGCAGGATTCGAAAAAGGAAGCAGAAAATAATGCAGTTACAAATACTGCTAACAACAGGTCAAAACTGTTACATTATAATTTCACCTGCTTGTATTCGGTGTATGCCTCGCGTTGTTGATTCTTGTTGTGAATTGCCACATAGGATTTGGTGATAAAACTTTAGCTTGTACCTTGTAATTGCACTTTTAATCTTGTCTCGTACATTCAGGGCACCTCCGATTAAGAAGTCACCAGCAGCAGGAAACGGTGCTCCGTCTAATCCAGGGAGCAAGGCAGGGAACAAGAAGGGAGGGAATAAGGACCCTAAACAAGGCAACATTCTATCATTCTTCAAGAGGGTTTGAGCTAACCAACTAAATGTTAATACGTCATCGGATAACTTTCTTTTATTTTCAGTCTTTTTTCTCCCCCTCTTCTCTCTTTTGTGGTTTTTGTTTTGCCTTTTCCTTTTGGCGTTGTGAATGGAGAGCTAGGGCCTTGAGGCAATCGATATGCGAAACCTTGTCCTTGTGTAATAGGAAATCAATGTGTTTATAATTACAAATTGCTCGCGTGAAATCTCTTATGCCAAATATTTAGTTATAAGTATCACAGCATTATGGAAGCTCGAATGGCAATTAGACCCGTATGGAAAGACAATTTTAACAAACACTTGAGCCCATAAACCTGTGGTCCTGTACAAAGAAGGATTGACCGAGGATACCTGTCCGCATCAAGGAAAGACACGCACATGACCACTCTTTCAGTATTTCCAACGCTCGACAGTGGTGTTATAGAAGAAAAGAAAAGCACTCGGCAGTAGAAATTGAAGCTTGCCTTTGCGATTTGCCAAAATTACACCCATGATCTCTGTTGTTTTTGGCAAAACGTAATCAAGTTCTTTAACTTTCACTCCGTGTCTGAAAATCCCGTGGCATACATAATTCATGATTTGTACTCCTAAATGCAGTAAACTAAGGGAGTTCATGGGAGAGAGTGTTTGGATTGCAATAGTTTTAATGTATTTTCAAAAATATATTAAAAATATTCAATTGATATATTTTTTAATGTTTTGATGCACCGAAATCAAATAAACAAAATCATTTGGGTACGATCCCAAAGTTATTCTAGTTTGCAAACCTATAAAATCCGTAAACCAATCAAAACTCCTTGAAGCCCCTTTTATGAGAGAAAACTCAGCATCAGAGAATAAATTTCAACTCAATAATATGGTCAGGCACCAAACAACGCCGCCTAGTAGCCCCGCAACCACCCTCTGGCTCTTAAGGTTTTGTGA
Source organism: Salix brachista (assembly GCA_009078335.1). Lineage (NCBI taxonomy): Eukaryota > Viridiplantae > Streptophyta > Magnoliopsida > Malpighiales > Salicaceae > Salix > Salix brachista. The sequence goes on from CM018587.1 coordinate 29,753,869, forward strand.
AAAAAACATATCTTTTCACTAAATTCAAACAAATTGTTATGCTGTTGTCAGTTAACGACACAATAACTTACAGCAGGAAGGTCTAGTTGCAAATGCAAAGAAATAAAATGACCCAACTTTTTGAAAGGCATTATAGGAGATAATTTACATGATTTACATTCAATCCGTGCACACAGAGTGATAATTGATCTCTGTTCTCTGTTTTTAAGTTTCTCGGATCAAATTGGTTGGCTCACTCAAAACATACTTGGGTAGTTCATATTTTGCACCTGCGGGAACATTTTGAATACAGCATGAAAATAAGATATATATCAAATATGTTTCACATACATGGAGAGACCAGCATAAAATAATAAGAACTATTTAGAATACTCTTATTGTGGAAATGTAAGAAGTCCGTAAATTCTGGTTTTCGCAAACAAAAAAAATCACCACTTTTTAAAGAGATTTGGTGTTGAACACTAAAGGTTACGCGATAAGGAGTTAAAGGATTAAGTACCTCTTTCATCATAGCATACTGTCAAATCAGCATTTTGAATGATGACCCCAGCACTGTCCACAATTGCTTGTGCAAGGGATAGTTCAGCTTCGGCAGCAGCTTGAAGAGCATCCCAAATCTCTGGCATCCAGAAAATTGGAATCTATATCTCAAAATCAAATGTAATAAATGTTTGGAAAGCATATTATAGAATTTTTTATATAATGTGAAGTCAACCGGATCTTATTTTGTCCTAGAAAATTCAAAACCCTTCATCTTGTATTCATAAAAACTTCTAGCAAGACTAGATAAATGGTGAGACAGCATAATGAACATTTGATCTTCATGTTAGATAGTTATACTTCTATCCCTTTTTTTATCAACTGTGGAAAGTAAACACAGCAACTAATCACTGAAGTGATAAATTTAATCTTCATGTGGTAATCTCCCCTCTAAACCCCAATTTCTAAAACACAAAAAAATTAATAAAATAAAAAACTTTCACTAGCCACTGAAATGATAAAAATGCTGATCAGTAATAGTTAATGATGTTATGATAAAGCCTTGGAGTGTGACGAGCTAGGTAGACATGCGGTCAATATCATCACATGTACCGTATCAGTGTGACTAGTGTCTGATATAGAGACCCGTCTGCAGTGGCTCCAGTCAAAGTTGCCAACAGTAATTTTTTGGGGTAACCTAACAGCCTATAACATATTCAGGTCCATTTACAACTTTTACTTGATCCTCAAGGCACAGTTGGCACTAAATAATAATCCTAGGAATTGTCATTTCAAATTCTTCACAAGTGCCATCGTTGGTGTCCATTACTCCAAAACCATCCTATCGCTTGCTTCCTTTTTATTTTTTGATTCTTTTGTCAATGCCGGAGATAATTTCTATTCGATTGAACGTATTCTAAATATAGACTTGATAATAGAAGCTTATGCCGACCACATAGGCTTCTATTATCTAGTCTATAATCAGCGGTAATATTCTTAAGTAGCATGTAAAATATTTTATGAGAGAAGAAATAGATCTCGTGCAATGGCAATGGCAAAAATATTATCAAGGAAAGTAGAAACCTAATCTACAAAACACATCTCCAGCAATGCCAATGGCAAAACTGCATCAAGGAAAGTGGAACCTTAAAATTACAAAGCACATCTCTGCTCTGATATAGATTATAAAATTTCCAATATTCCTTGTATATCAACAGAAAGGAGCCTACCAATTTTAAATCTATAAATGAACTGTCAAGACTGGTCCTTTCAAAATCTTCATGGATACTGCAGCATAATAATACCCAACCTCATTACAGGTCAAAACTTAAAAGTTCAGATCAGCAGAAGTGATGTTTTAAAAATAATTATGTGCTCAAATTACGGTCACAGATTACTTGATTAGAGACATGACAGACAATTCATAGGTAAATAACTAATAACTGATAGGGGAATCCAAATCAGACATCCCTTTAGCTTGGATATTTTATGTAGCAAAGTGATTAAGAATAGTTTGCAATTGTTTTCTTTATGTTCATTCCTAAACATTCAGCGACTGTTATTAATGAACACATGAATCGCAGTCCAATTAGTGTACCGTGGTGGAAATTTCTGAGGTTCTTCCCAAAACTCCCTCTATATGGTTTCCAATAGCTTACACCTGCACTTCTCGTTGTAATTGCTCTCAAGGTTTCTTACTTACTTTTATTCTGTGTTTCGATGTCACTGGATATTTTATTTATTTATTTTACCTGGGAAAAAGACAGATTTCACCTATTCAACAAAAGATCAATCATTATCTTCTTCTCATTCCTAAGGTAAATTTAATCATTATAAACAATAACATATTACTCAAACCGAGGTTAATTTCTATAAAAAAATTCTAGTTCAGAGTCATAAGTGGTATAACATTCCAGAAACGGTACCTTTCCTCCCACCATAGTGAGGTGAAGTATCCCAAAACTCTTCACGCATCTGTATAAGCTGAGACTTTGTAATAGGCTGAGGATGCTTCCAAGGTTTTGGCTTCCGGATTTTCTTCGCACTCCCTGTCATTATCACAAATATGACATCAGTCTCTGTTATAGAGAATACCTAAAAAATTGATTGGCATTCAAATATTTCTCTTTCAGCAACTACTGTTCTCTGACATTCATCCCTTATTAATGGAGTCAAGGAAGAGAGAAAAAGGCATGTTATGACTATTATGCATATATATATCATACCACAAAGTACACTGCAGTACACACACACATATATACAAGGAAAAGAAAAGGTCCTTTAAGTAGGATTGCTGATTAAATCTGAGTGCTCTGGGTTCAATATTTTACATAAAGTGGCAGTGTAAAAAAGTAGATGGCAAGGAAATATTCTAGAGATAAGATTCAATTCTCCTCCTCCTTAATTGCCTATCTAATCCTGCATCTTCAATGAAAAGGATAGCCTAGAAAAACAAAATAAAACATAGAAATTATAAGCCAACTGAAGAGTACACAGACAAATAAACACATACATGGAAACATAAGATCTCTCTCACACACAGACATGAACTTATAAGATCAGCTTAAAAAATACTTTTATGTTCGGATTACATAAATATGGTAACCTAAATAAGTTTGAGACCATTGCGGAAATCTACAGAAATCCATTAAACAGCGGTGCATAGAAACTCACACTACTCCAGCTATTACATGTGCAACAGAACATACTTACCAAACATGGAAATCAGAACTCATTAAAAACAAGAACATTTTGACGAAATTACAGTAATTAAAGCTGTTCAATACTTGCATAAATGGAAGCTAAGCTGGAGCCGAATCAGCAATCACATGTACATTGTATTTTACAGTTTATATAAAATCAAGTACATCTGTTTGGTAATTTGATTACCTTGAAATTCTAAATTCCCACGCTAGGAAAAGAATAAACTCGCCTATAACAGTAATATGAAGCTAGTTAAAAAGCCACTTAAATCATTGCTTAGTCTCAAACTTCTTGCATGATAGCAGGATTAATATATATCAAGAAAAGACTGAATATCATCCATAGTGCTTCAAAATCAGCTACGATTAGTTTCTGCCCTTCTCTTTTCCTTTTAATAATAATAATAAATAAATCCAAAACATTATGTATTCTTGATTATTATTATTTTCTCGAGGTTTCTCGGCTTCCAAACAAAGAGAAATAAAAGAAAGAGAAACGATAGAGTGAGGTTACCGTCTGCTTTGGCTTGTGAGGATCCAGCACATCCCATTCTGTATTTTCTTTTTAAACACAAAAAACCGACTTCAGTAAAAGAATATTGTTTTAGAGAGGGAGCGCTCTTAGAGAAACTTCATTGAAATGCAAGTCAAAATGAAGTTCCCTTTGGTCTCTGCTGGTTTCTAGAGAGTGAAACAGAGGGGTTTATATTTTTATATTTATTTTTGTTTTTTTAGGGGAGATGGTATTTTATATATATATATACTAAGATTCCGGTGAGAGCTCGTGTGCGGATATTCCGGTGAGAGCTTGTAATAGTGGTAGCAATGAGGATGATATGTGAAAGAAATTGATTACAAGGGTTAACTTAATCGCGGATGAATGTTCCTTTACTATAAGATAATGTTAAGAGAGAGAAAGAGGGTTAAGAGCGAAGCTGATGGGTGGCTGTCCTGTCATGCTCTTTGTTTGCTGCCAGTAGGTAATCTGTTCTTCGAGGGGCTTTTTCGGAACTCTCAGTTTCATTACTGGGCGGGTTGATTTCTAATGTTATTTTTACCGACAACAATAATTTGTTGTCTTAGGCTGTTTTTGTTGGAAATCATTTTCCAAATTTTTTTGTGTTTGTTTGTCATTAGAAAAGTTGATCAACGGAAAACACTTTCCAGTCAAGGAAAAATTTGGCTTGGTTTTCAGGAAAGTGTTTTCCTGGAAAATTTGGGCGGAAAACACTTTCCGGAAGTTGTGAAAAAATTAGAAATGTCATTATTTGCTGATTATATCAAATATGATCCTCAAACTTTTGATTGCTATATATAATTTGTTTTGAATATTTATTTTTCAATTCCATCTCTTAAAATTTAATTTTTATATTAATTTTGGTCCTTAATTTTATAATTGCTATTTGCTTTTTTTTATCATTTTTTTATTGAAATTTTTTATCTATCAAATTTGGTCCTCATTTTTTTTATTGTTACTTATTTTATTTGAAATAATTTATGAAATGTTAATTATTATTATTTTAATTTATTCATCTTTCATTTTTTTTAATTTTTTAGATTTGATCTCTATTATTTTGATTATTATTTATTTTATTTGAGATAATTTATGAAATTATATTTTTTTTCAATTTCATTCTCATTCAACTTTTTAATTTGTAAGATTTGTTCCTCATTATTTTAATAAACTTGAGAAAAATAAAACATTAATAAGTTATTTTTCCAGCTCATTTTCCATGACATAACCAAACACTGGAAACTGTTTTCCAACTTATTATTTTCCATTACACTACCAAACATCGGAAAATACTTTCCCGGAATTCACTTTCCCGGAATTCACTTTCCCCATAATTCACTTTTCAAAAGAAAACTACTTTCCAGCAAACAAACGGGGCCTTAACCATAATTGTCAATACCGTTCCGGTCGCCGTTCTGGTTTTTCGATTGCAACGGAACGTTCCGGTTTCAGAGCGTTCCGGCGTGCCGTTTCGGTATCGTACTGTTCATATATAATTATATATATATATATATATATATATATGAAAAAAATAAAATATTAATTTAACAAGTATAATTAAAATTCAAGATAAATTTTAAAACTAAACGAATTAAACAGTTTTTGAATAACTCTGATTATATATATTTTATAAAAAATGATTTAATTAGATCAATTTTAGAATTTTGAAAATGAAAAACCTAAACTAACCTAATCTGAACCAGACCAAACTAAACTTAAATAAATAGAAAAAAAAACATGAAAACTTATTAAATTAAAACACGTAGAAAAACTAGCATGATTAAATGACCCGATTATAAAAAATATAAAATTAAATTGAACTGGGTGAATTGATTTGATTATTTTATTTGATTGATTCAGTTTAAAATCTCGAGAAACAAATTAATTCGCATAACTTTCCTAGTCAAAGCTTTATTCTCTTTCTTTATAAGTATTATTTGATTGGTTTGCCATATGGACACGTCTGGTATAGGAGGTGTCATGAAAAAGAGGGTCCAGATATTGCTCAGCGTCAATAAATGTAGCTGTCCCAGTTGCCTAGCTAGCATCTATCTTTAAATGATGTGACGGGGAAAGAAAGCATAGTTATCTCTCAACGTCAAAAATAAATGCAGTAAATCAAGTGAACCCGGAACGGAACGCCCGGAACAGAACCGAGGCGTTCCGGTAGGAATTTGGCCGGAATTTCCGGAACAGACCGGAATTAAAACCGGGATAAAAACGACGCCGTTTTGTTCTGGTTTTATGAACGGAACAGAACGTTCCGGCAGGAACGGAACGGATTTAACAACTATGGTCTTAACTCTTAACCCTTGACGAATGTTTGGCGCACTCTTGATTGAATCTAATTTAAGATTTTATTAAAATTCCATGTGTAAAAACAATAATTTTGATGGTGAGATATATTAAATTTTAAATGAAATTTAATTTTAAAAAGTAAATTAGAGATCAATTCTTGTGATTTACAGTTTTAAAAAGTAGAAACTTAATATTAAAACTAGTTTCTTTAAAATTATTATCTGTCTATCTGTTTTTTTAAGGACATTTTGAAAAAAATAAAATGATGATGATTATTGTAATATAAAAAAACAAAATGAATTGAATTCTATCTTATTAAAATAAATGAATTCAATTTATTTATCATTTTAATTCAAATTGAACACTAAAATTGAATTCAATTATAGTAAATTATTAGTTTAAACATTTTATCACATATTATCCCATTAGTTATTGCTAGTTTGCATGTTCATGCTATGTTGTGAGGGTCAAAAATGTTTAAAATATATGTGAGGAATTCTTTGACATTATTATTATATCAAAAAAATATTTTCATTTTGAAAAAAAAATCCCATCAAGATAAATTTTTGTTGCAAAATAAAGAAAAAGCTAATATATACGCTCAATGAACTAAATGAAGAATTATATATGTTCATAAATAATAACAAAAGTTTTTTATTAAAAATATAAGTCATTTTAAATCAGCATAAAACATATATTTCTATAAAAAGGGTTTATTAAAAAAGAAAAAAATAAGAATCAAAAGTCATAAAACTCATGTCTTTTAAATGTTTTGGGTAATGGTAAATATTTTTTTGAATGCGAGGAAACTCCATCTCCAGAAAACACACCTTGTGGGCCTAGGTAAGAGAGTAAAACCTCAGTTATCCTAGGCTCTTAAAGAGATGCATGCCCTGACTCGAACTTGAGATCTACTGTGTAGATCGTAAGCTATCTATCTTCACGTCACGCCTCTTGGGGATGTAATGGCAAACACCACAATACATTATTAGGAAAAGCAATCCATTAATTTTTTTTATTTCATATATTTTATATTTTTTTGTAATTTTAGATGGAAAATGAGATATGTATAAATTATTTAGATATAAACCTAGTATACATTAACATTCACTCAGTCAACAATGACAAGAATATCCTTTTCTTAAGGACCTTGGACAACAAAGTCCTCAAATTGCTTTAGCTTTCCTCTATCTCTTCCTATAAAGGTTATAAACCATTGTCTTTTCAAGCTAAAACAACTTGAATTTCTTAATATATGTGTGTGTGTGTGTGTATAAAAGCACAAAAAAGTACACATAAAAAAATCCTATTATAATTATCATGTGTTCAAGGTCTAGATCTAACCTTTGGCTAAAAGCCTTTCTTCAACATCTTTTTTTTCTTTTAAAAACCTTTATCATAATTGTTTTTGTGTAATAATACCACTAAAGTATTAAATTAGCATTTAAAAAAAAATTAAAGACATCATTAGACTTTTACCCCTTCGTACAAGGGCATTACACTAGTATACTTCATCCTGAACATTTTTTTTCATACTTTCATGTGTTTGGTTTTTCTTATGATCACCCTCACATGCAACCTTTCTTTCTAGTTATAAGAGTATAGAGTTAACTCATTCTATTTTATACCTTCAAAACTAGCTAAGTCATCCTATTTTATACCTTCAAAACTCCATACATGATAATAATACCTAAAAAGTAAGAAAAGTAGTCATTCCATGAAAAAGAATAGCACACCTATTCAAGTGTGAATAACTTGAAAACAAGTTATGGTGAGAAATCATGTCCTTAATTAACCTAGTTAAAGGAAAATCATATTTTATATAAACATGTATATAAACACTTAAGTTTATATTCTCTCTTATAAGAACATGTCATATGGAAGGCATACGAGTCCTTCATCTGATTAGGCATATGAGAAGAGCTAATAAAGAGAGGTTTACTTAGGACAAATGGATGACCGTACTAAACTAAAGATTCTTTTCATCTAAACATCACCATAGTCTTATCCTAAGAAATGCTAACCTAGCACTCATATACTAAAAGATAAATGGTTCGAGCCCCGTGGTTGCTAATATGATAGTCATTAAAGGACATGGTTGTTAACTTCAGGACCCGTGAAATTCGTCAAGGTGCATGCAAGTTGGTTCGAACACTCATGATAATAAAATAAATAAATAAATAAATAAATAAATGGTGGATTAATTAAATATGTGCATGCATCAAGGACATTCCGGTACAACTGATAACTACCATGACATCATGTGTTTACACAATAGTTATCCATCAACATGAAGGACAATTATTCATGATCAATATTTACAACCATTCAAGGAAAAGGAATGTATTTATTTGCTTTTTTTCTATAACTTTCCAAGTCTTATGACTACAAAAAGGAACAAAAGGGTCTAGGACTCTAGTATTTATTTCTTCACTTTGTTCTTCAATATGTCTTTTCTTCTCTATTTGGTTTTTCTTATTTTCTTCTTCACAAGTTCTTTTTTATATACTAATTTAATCATCATATAGTTTTTTGTTCAAAATAGAGGGACTTATTTATTGGTACACAAACCCCTTCTCCACCTCTAATCAAATTTCATTTAGTTGTGTAATAGGCTACCTCAATTTTAGATTTTTAGAATTTCATCAAATCATGTATTTCAAGCTTTTAGGATTTGCCATTCTCTTTTAGTTGATCGAGTAAAAGCAACATGTTTTTGCTTTATAGCCTAATTTGTCATTGATACGTTGAATTGTTATTATATGTATATTATTGTGAAGAAGTTCAAGCATTAATCATGATTCAAATGTAAAACCTTATAATAATCAATGTAATAAGTTAAAACCTAAACCTCATGTATTTTATCAGAATTAAACTAATCTAAAATACAATGATACCTTATATTAAACCTATTATTAATATATTTTTATAATTAAATCAATGAGACCTTAGTTTGATAATTTACATGAAAGTTTTTAGAAAGTGGCTTTAGTATTTGGTAAAATTAGCTTTTTTTTGCACCATTTGATAATGTAATTAAACTGTTTTTTTAAGTGTTATTTAAAATGAGACTCATGATTTTAATGAGTTATATAGGCATTCATCATTATTTTTATCATAGTTGTAAAATTTGACCTAGTTCGACGTATTGATCTGAATACTTGAGATGTTGGGTTGCTAGTTGAATCAATCAAGACGTTGATATGGTGAAACACTAAATCGATCTGACTAGATTTTTACTAATACAAATGACTCAACCAAACTCAATTGATTCAACTATAAGTCAATCAAATCTTATCTTTTACATACTTACAAACTCAATATATTTATTCAACCCAATTCTTCTATATATATATATATGTATATATATATATATATATATATATATACATATATAAACTTGTGTTTTTGTAATTGTAGATTACAGTTGTTGCTATTTGGATAAATAAGATTTTAAGTTTGGTTTGTACTTAAAATATTTAAATTATATTTGTTAATTCAAGTTTTAAGTCCTTCATTTTTTTTTTGGATTAATTAAATGTGTTGAGGTTAGAAGTTATGTTGAAATTTGTATGTTAAAGTTCATCATGCTAAATCATTTTAAATCATTAACTTATGGACTTGATCCAATGATTTGTAGATTGATTTAATAATCAGAATCTTTTTCCGGATAAATTTTCTAAAAACTATAATTTTTATTGACTTTTAAAATTGGAATAGCATTGCCAAACTTTTACACGTTTCATTGCAAAGAAGTAGATAGATAAAGTGAATGCATGAGAAAAACATATCAAATGGTCATGTTTTCTGGTCAACTTCACTTAGCAGCCGGGAAGAGTTTGACTTGCTGGCTTTGATGCAAAAACCCATCAGCGTTCCACAGCTATCGTCCCCGAGGGGGTGGCGCAGTGGCTAGCGCTTGGGGTCTGCCAGTGCAGTCCCAGGTTTGAGTCTCTGCAAGTTCCTTCATAAAAATTTGGAACAACTGAAAATTTTATTGTTCCGTTCTCCACACAGAGATATCTAAAAAAATAAAAAAGTTCCACAGCTATCTATCATAGTACACTTGAATAGTATCTGCCACTGTGCCATATCTAGCTTAAAACGACAACCCTGCAAAAGGATTTTAGCATGATAGATTTCTCTTTATCACATGAATGCCTTGATTTCCACTAAAATCTCTGGAAAAGGTTGTTGTACATCACATCAGCACTAGCTCTTTCGATCTTGTTGTATTGTGTTGATTGTAATTGCGTTTCGCGTTTCAAAAAAATTTAAAAAAAAATTGAATTTTTTTTATTTTTTATTTTAAATTAATTTTTTTGATATTTTTAAATCATTTTAATATGTTAATGTCAAAAATAGTTTTTAAAAAATTAAAAAAAATTATTCTGATAGTTTTCTAAAAAAAAACACTTTGAAAAACACTTCAATCACACTGTCAAACAAGTACCGTATTGCCGTCCAATTATCAATCCCGCTTTCCAGTCACTGCTATTTTAATGAATCCACTTTCAGTTTTGCAAGATAAGCTGAGCTTTTATCCTTTGCAAAGGAACTAATCCTAAGTAGTCTGAAGTGTATCACATGTTGCGAATGAAAAGGTTTCCTTTTCTCTTTAAGGTGGTTAACGTTCATTGGAATTGTTGAAAAGGCAAAAAAAGGGATTATGTAAGAAGTTGCTTCACGAGGATATGAAATGCAATCTAGATACAGTTTGTTTTTGCATTTATAAATGCATTTTTAGTACATTAAAAAATATATTTAGCGCAAAACATATTTAAAAAAAAAGTGGAACACCATGTATCATAACATCAAACAAGCATCCCCAATTGACTTGTAAATTTGTCATTCGGCATGCACCAATGCCAAACTAGTCCCACCCTCTACATGTAACACTTCAAAATAATCCAGAGTACAAGCATATAGTAATTAAGTTTGGTAGGTTTAAAAGGCCAACTACATAAAGAAAGCAAAATGAGTCTACAAAGACGCTCAACCTTCGCACGGTGAGTTTCTTCTTGACAAATATATGCTTCCAGAAGCAAGAATGCATGATCAGTTCCCTTTTGGACTACCAGCAGCTCAACTCCTGAATGCTCATCAGTTCTTGCACCCGTTTTCTGCAGATGGATTGTGTTGCAGCAGCCAGTTTAAGAAATATCATGAGCTCCTTTATGATTCCTTGCTTACAAGTCTAAACTTGAATTAGATATTAGTTCAATAGCAGACAAATGGATACAAAAAAGGGAGGAGAAAAAACACAAGCTACGCTGAATTTGGCAGGCAGTGCAAGAGGCTGCCGAGAGTGGTAGTCTATCAAAATCAGTAGGAACTATCAGGCCCATACTTGCTTCTGTTATTGTAATGCTCAAATTTTGGACCGTCATGGTCCGCAGGCTTCATCTCAACAGGTTTTGGCTCAGCCCCTACTGCTCCGAAAACTACTTCACCACTTTTATCTCGTTGGCGATGCCTTGATTTTTCTTTGTGGATCTTTGACCTGCCATGTGACAGAACCTCACCTGAGCCATAGAACTCTGCATATTCTTGTCGTTTTGAAGACCGATGCTTGCTTAACAAAGAAGGATCCTTAAAACTGGCAGACTTGATCTTTGGTGGTTTCACTTCCGAGTATTTATCACTTGTAGTTGGAGCATGGACCTGGCGACTTTCAGTTACAGGAGCAGGAGTACTCTGCCTCTGAACTGACGGAGGCTCTACTTCATCTTCAGGCAGTATTAGAGAATCTTTCAAAGGGCTGAGGCCTTTACTGGCTCCACCTGTACTGTTCCATGAAGGAACAAAACAGAGTAGTATACCAACCAATGCTTCAAGAGCAAGCTTAGATAGATCAATCAAAAGCTGTCCAAAAGATGGCCACTTGGGATCCTCTTTCATGTTCTCCACAATAGGAATGGGTTTTTCCTTGCCTGATTTCTTTTTAAATTCAGCCTCTGAAGATTGTTTCTGCATTATAAGCATCGGATTTAGAGAACGGGATCAGAGGAATCCAAAAGGAAAAACATCATGATGCAATTGAAAGCATGCATCTCCATTGGAGTACCAATGTAGTATATGTTCTAACCTTCCCTTCCCTAACCAAACCAAAACATCTTCTAAAACTATACCAATCCTACAGATAATGGGAACAAAGCCAAATTCACTTCCAATCTACAGTTCAACAAGAGATAGAATCAGAAAACCACAGCCAAAAAGATGCTCATACATTCTTAAGCAGCATACAAGTTTTCCTCAAGATTGCTTCCATGTCAGAATTATTTTTAAAATTAAATTCGCTACTTAATGCAATGCCAAACAGATAGTTACTGAATTGAAGGAAAGAAAATGATAAAATGATATCTTGGTAAGGCTAGCGAGGATGAAACAAGTAGGTATATAAACCCCAGATTAACCATTTTGAGGAAACTAGGCAAATCATAAGAAATCATACCATTCTTGAGAAGAAAGAATACCCAAACCCCTGCTGAAGCATGCATGTAGCATATCCAATCAGGACAGCAGCAACCACCATAATCACATCTTCCAAAAGATCCATGAAGTACATCAGTCAGTAAGGGATAGTCCCAAATGGAATTCAAAATCCAAGTGATGTAAAACAGTGTTTAATTCCATTGACCTCAAGTAACATTACAACAAAAATAAATGTCTAAACTAGAAAATAAAGAATTTTTGGTTGGGTTGGGTTGGGTTGGGTTGGGTTGGGTAAGGGAGATATGCTTTGGGCCTTGGACAATGGGCATGAGACTTGGAGATTCAATGTTGCAACCAAAATGTAATCAGGTTTTTGGTTGCTGAACCAATCCATTTTTCACATTTCTTGGATCATTAGCACATGCTTGAGAACGTGTCCAAAAAGACTAAATGACATTCACTAAAAGAATACCATGCATTACACAATCTTTCAACAGGAGCTAATGACCATGGGATCATTGACGGAATGATAAAAAAAAAGTTACAACCAGCATGAAGCAACCAAATCCTGTACCAGAGTAGGGCAGCAGACACATGAATCACATTGACTGAAGCAACCAAATCCTGTACCAGAGTAGGGCAGCAGACACATGAATCACATTGATTGACCAATAGGTATTTTGGCTCCATAGCTCATTATATTTTAGTGGTTCTCTGTTTCCAATGTGGTGTTACACTGGTAACTTGCAAATCATGTGAAAATTGAATATATCTTTACACTAAAGCTAAAGATTTTATCATGGAAGAGAGAAGCTCAAATGGCAGACAGTCAAAGAGAACACCCCAACACCTTGTTTTGTTCACTAGTCTGTTGCTTTCTATTGCTGTCTTCCTCGTGCACCCTATTGATTGGATGTGTACAACTCTTCACTATGATAAACTAAACACCTCCCCTGCAGTCAACTATCATATTACACATTTTCTGTCAATGATTAATCCATGCCAAGGTCAAACTAGAGACTAGGCTGGTAAAGTTAGATTCAAAACTTAAATTTTGTTCCCCGCGTAGTTCTTGGCTGGGTTGAAATGGACCGTATTTCAGATAAAGTTTAAGCAAGCTAATGCTATAAAACAGCAACATGACTTAATCATTGCCCCATCTTTAAAAGAAAAGTAATAAAAAAGAATATGGAATCATACCTGTCATAGTAAATGAACTGGACTGATAATCACAATCCTCTTGGTTAAGCGAGATTTGCCGAAGAGCAGCATTTCCTCTATCAACAACTAACAAAGAACAGATAGAGTGAACATACACTACATCAAAATCATTTGAGAATTTGGCGTCTTCACTGGGTCCATCTCTAAAACCTGCAACATTTGATTTCCCCCCAGCAATGGTTGTGACACCTGCATATAATTTCCAAACTTTCTTTAATCCATACAGAACTAATGACCTTATGAGTATATATGGCACCGAATTAGGGTACTATAAAAGACCTTTTCAACCCAAAACATGATTCAGAAACCCAAAAATGATTAGCTACCAGTGATTGGATGGAAAATTGACCACATCCAAAAAATGGTTTGGGGGAAGCTACCATACAAAATTTATTCACACAAGCAATGCCAAAACACCATATGTGTAGTTGAATTACATCATTTTCACATCAAAAACACTAATATTTATAACTTCACATCGTCTGCAAACTCTTCATACCTGCATCTCCAATCTTTCTGATGGCAAGATTTAAAGTATCGGCAACATATATGTTCCCTTTATCATCCATGGTTAGACCTCTGGGATGATTAAAACGAGCCTCATTTGGTTTTCCATCAATATGTCCCGTGTAACCCTGAAATGACCCGGCCACCAATCTTGCCCTACTATCTGTAAGAAATAAAATCACAAATCAAAACACAAAATGTCCACCAAATCTATAGCTCAAATCCAAATCTTCATTTATTTATTGCGGATAGAATTGTTGTTTCCTCACTCAGTGCAAAGAAGGCATCATATTGGCTCACGGAATTTGAATTTAAACTGAGTTGCTCTTAAAATAGTAAATGTACATAAGAGAATTCTTTATCTCATTCTACTTTTCAAGAAAGCCAACAATAACAGGCCCATCGATACATCTGTTTTACATTGTTTGCAGCAAACGTTTGAATTATGCTTAACAGAATGAATTACCTACTATTTTTTCAGGCCCTGAAAGATTAAACTATAAAGAAACATGACTTCAACAATAAGTTGGCTTTCATGAAACATTTCACCGCATTCAAACAAATAAATTACAACAAAAGAAAGGAAACAAACATAAATACATACATTGTGACAATGGTGGAGTAATTTTAACAACGTTGCTATTAACTTCATCGACAGCATACAGTTCACCATCCTCAGAAACGCGTATTTTGTAAGGAACCACTCCCATTGCATTTCTTTCCACAACAGTCTCAACTATGTACCCATCCTCAAACTGAAGAACATTCCCATCTGCAGCAAAAAAGCAAACCACGCACAAAAAATTGTCATAAAGCTTGATCATGAAATAACAATAAGAAAATAACACAAAAGGTAATTCAAATTAACCTGATTGGGGTGTTTTTGAGGATGCCACCGTGGTGGTCCATTTGAGAAGAGAAGACAAGTGCTTAATCAAAGGCGCTAAGCATCCAAATATCAAAAATAAGTTAAACCACAAATGAGGAAAAAAATCAAAGAAAAATAATCAAACCCCTTAAGTAAAACATATCAAAGTGACGGACAAGGGAGAAAAACCTGGAGGAGCAGCATGAGCTTGGAATTGAAAAGTGCAAGTCAGAGAAAGAAGTAGAGCTAGTGTTAAAGTACAGTAGAAATGGGATCTTCTCATAGCTCTCTCTCTCTCCAAACAAACCTAGACTCAAAAATATTGTGAGAGAGAGAGAGAGGACTGTTCTGGTAGTAAGATTTATGGGTTAGATTTTCAAGAAGAAGCGAACGGGACTGGCAGTATTTTTGGCATTACTGTGCGCTGTAGCTGTTACTCAGCAGCTTTATAGCGAGCTCATCTTTAGCAGTGAATACTGAGTAGTAAAGCCGCTTTATTTTATTTTATTTTATTTATTTATTCGCATCTCTCTTCCTTTGCCTGTGGATTTTTTCTCCTTTTTTCTTCTTCTTTTTCATTTTCTTTTAGAGGTATAATAATAAAAAGATAGGGTAAATTGAAAGTGAAATTTTGAAGGAGGAAAAGGAAAGATATGATTAGGATCTTCTAATAGGGTTCCACCTTTGTCGTCGTCTGTTATTACAAGGATTGTTATCCTGAATACTCTTGATAGGTTCTTGTCGTGCATCCCTTTTCTTCGGGGGGTTTTGACATTTAATATTATTTAATTTGAGTTTATAGTGATTTTTACCTAAAAAATATATTTAAAAAATATATTTTTAATATCAATTTATCAAATAATCAAGTAATAAAAAACCAAGTAGAGAAAAAGATGTTCTTGATTCATGTTTTATCACTTATTTTTCTCAACTCATTTGTAACCGTGTGATTGACTTAGGATCTTGAGTTGAAAGACTTTGAATTTTGAAAGTGATTGTTCACTCATGAATCGTGTTTAAAAATATTTTTATAATAATAATAAAATCTATTAAGCTTGAAAATTACACAAGTTTACTAATACTTTGTATCAGGGTTGTTAATATCGTTCCATTATGTTAAAAAAACAAAAAAAAAAAACACTGTCGTTTTCGTCTCAGTTTTAATTCCGTCCCGTTTCGGAAATACTGGCTAAATACCGGCCGTAACGCCTCGGTATCATTCCGGATGTGCCGTTTCGGCCTCAAAATCCTCTTTCTTTTCTTATTTTGAGATTCTGATTAAAATTATTTTGATTAACTTGTGGTTGTGTTTCTAATTTTGAGATTATATTTGTTTGAATTTGTGTTTGTATTGTATAATTTAAAGTTAATTTATCTTGAATTTTAATTATGCTTGTTAAATTAATATTTTATTTTTTTCATATATAAACAGTACAATCTCAAAACAACATAATTAAATGGGGCTCTGTTTGAAACGCTTCGAAACCAAAACGTTCCGTTCTACTAAAAAAACCAGAACGGCGACAGGAACAATATTGATAACCTTGCTTTGTTTGTACTTGATTTTATTTGTAATACAAGAATGTGAATTCAAACTTCCAAACACTTGATTATTAAAGTGTCAATATCATGAGTTTCTAAAATATTATTAAAATTATTGTTTAGCATTACATAAGCTTTTTTAAGGATGTTAAATTAGTGATTACATAAAATCAACTATATAAATTATATTGTAAAATATAAAAAAAAATAAAACTAATAACAGTGAAAATTACTAAATATGCTCAAAATCTAATTATTTTTTATTTCTTAATCAATTATTTTAGTTTTCTCACTATTATTTTTCTTGATTTCCTTTTAATATATCACTTCCAATGCGTTCTCTGTTCTTAGTTTTTCCATCTCCAACATCACGTAAGGAACATGTACTGGTCAAGGACTTGTGAGGTTTACGGTGACAAAAAAATAATATAAAAAGAAGTTTTATTTTGCATGTATGGCTGCACCTTTTCAATTGTTTATGGATCTTTCTCGTAATTGCTAGTTTTTTTCTTATTTCAATTGTTCAATTAAAAAAATGGCACCTCAATTTTAGGCAATTTATAGTTAGGAGTAAGTTTACCCTTTTGTTAAAGGAGGCTAAAATTAAAGGTACCTTTTTAAAAAAACAAGAATAAGAATTAAAAATCCATATGATAGTTTAAAAATTGGGGTTTTAGAGTTCATAAACTTGGATCTTAATTTTTCAATTACTAAAGCCACCTTCAATGATAAAAGATATGATAGGTAGATGTTGCATCATTGGATTCTAATTTTTCAACACACCTTTTATATATATACTAGCTAAATGCCCCCGCGTGTTACCACGAGTATTCTTGTATATATAATTTAACATAATTAAATCCACAACGATAAATTTATATCATATAAGTAAATAAAAGTTATAGATTAAGAGATAAAATGTATAAAATTTTAAGTAGAGTTTGTTACGCAAACATAGATTATATCTTTTAGAATGTAGGTATTGCGTCATAAAAGATTACAAAAGAGCGTAAACTAACATTAAAAAAAAGAGCAAAATATTTTTATAAGAAAAAAAATATTAATCACTAAAATCATTATTGTGCAGATAGTAAAATTATAAAAATCATTTAATACAAAGAGCAAATAAAAATAAAAATAAAAAATAAAGGGGAAAAGGAAGCAATATTAATTTAAAATATTATAGCAATAGCAACATCGGAGTCTTAACATCTGAAATTATTATTGCCATTACTATCAAAACAATAAAAATTATCAAATTATACTGAGGGAAAAAAATAAAAAGCATGAACAAAATAGCAAGCAAGAAAAACAATTAAAATATTATTATTATTATTATTATTATTATTATTATTATTATTATTATTATTATTATTATTATTATTATTATTATTATTATTATTATCATGAAAGAATAAATAAATGAATGAAAGATTAAAAAAAATGTAAAAACTACAAAAAAAGATCAAACAAAAAAATACAACAAAAACTAAAAATTATCATTGTTATCACTGTCAACACAATAAAAGCTATCAAATTGTTCTGAGGGAAAAAAAAACTCTCAACAACATTAACAAAAGAGTAAGCAAGAAAAACAATTAAATTATTATTATTATTATTATTATTATTATTATTATTATTATTATTATTATTATTATTATTATTATTATTATTATTATCATTTATTTATTTTATTTTTGTGTTAATAATGAAAGGGAAAAAATGGAAGAAAAAAAAATCCTAAAAACATAAACAAAAGATCAAACAAAAGAATAAAACAAAAACAAAAATTATTGTTGCTATCACTGCCAAAAAAATAAAAATTATCAAATTATCCCGAGGAAAAAAACCATCAAAAACATTAACAAAAGAGTAAGCAAGAAAAACAATTAAATTATTATTATTATTATTTTCATTTATTTATTTTATTTTCATGTTAATAATGAAAGGGAAAAAATGGAAGGAAAAAAAATCCTAAAAACTTCAACAAAAGATCAAACAAAAGAATAAAACAAAAACAAAAAATATTGTTGTTATCACCGCCAAAACAATAAAAATTATCAAATTATACGGAGGGAAAAAAATAAGAAGCATGAACAAAATAGCAAGCAAGAAAAACAATCAAAATATTATTATTATTATTATTATTATTATTATTATTATTATTATTATTATTATTATTATTATTATTATTATGAAAGAATAAATAAATAAATGAAAGATTAAAAAAAATGTAAAAACTACAAAAAAAGATCAAACAAAAAAATACAATAAAAACTAAAAATTATCATTGTTATCACTGTCAACACAATAAAAACTATCAAATTGTTCTAAGGGAAAAAAAACCCTCAAAACCATTAACAAAAGAGTAAGCAAGAAAAATAATTAAATTATTATTATTATTATTATTATTATTATTATTATTATTATTATTATTATTATTTATTTTATTTTTGTGTTAATAATGAAAGGGAAAAAATGGGAGAAAAAAAATCCTAAAAACTTAAACAAAAGATCAAACAAAAGAATAAAACAAAAAAAAAAATTATCGTTGCTATCACTGTCAAAACAATAAAAAATATCAAATTATCTCGAGGAAAAAAACCCTCTAAAACATTAACAAAATAGTAAGCAAGAAAAAAAATTAAATTATTATTATTGTTGTTGTTGTTGTTGTTGTTGTTGTTATTGTGTTAATAATGAAAAAAATAAAATAGATGAAAGACAAAAAAAACCATAATAACTTTAAGAAAATTTAAATCATAAAAAGAAATCAAGGGATTAAAAAAAAAACATTAAAAGTATAAGGCCCGAAAGGAAAATCAAATATTAAGGGATTAAAATCCAAAATTAAAAGTATAAGGACCGAAATGAAAATCAAATTTATTATCAATTTCAATCAAAGGACAAAATTGCAAAAAATGAAATTGTTGTACCAAATTGATTGAGTTATTTAAACCTAATCCAGAAATTAAAAGAAGGAGGATCAAAGTGAAATTTAAACATTCAATTAATTTCAATCGAAGGACCCAGTCGAACTAAATCAAAACTTATATAACAAAAATCAGGACCATAAACAAAATTAAAAGTACAGGGACCGAAGTTAAAAATCATGAAACTGGGGGACTCCCCTGCACTTTGACTTGCAGGAGAGAGAGAAATGGTTGCAACAGCTTTAACCGGCCACCGCTGCGTCCACGGACGTCGGCGTCCAAAACGCGCCGCACCGGGAGGAAGACCAGGCAGAGGCGCATCGACCGAGACGCCGGTAGCTCATCTCCGGCGACGCCATCACCACGCACGCGCCACTCAAAGAGGGCATGAGGTGGAATACTTGTCGGCCGTGTGTGCCACACGCACCGACAGTACAAAAATAAAAAAAGAATGGCTAATTACCGGTGTAGCCCTGTGCGTAAGTCAGCTATTTTGTCTTATTCGGGGCTATACCGGTAATTAGCCATTTTCGGTTAAATATTAAAAAATGAAAAGGTAGGCGGACCGGATCGGATCGGTCCGGTCCGAATATGTGCAATTACCGCGGAGCCCCTCCACCATAACCGGTTTTTTGTCTTTTTCGAGGGCTAAAAGTGTTAATTCACTGTGCAAAAACAATAAAAAAAATAGGAAAACCGAGAATCCAACTGAACCGAGCGAACCGAGAACAGAACCGACCCAAAAATATACTATTACAATCCACAGTGCACACACTCACATGCTACAGTACCGGTGCTACAGGAAAAACACCACGCCTATTATATATTAGGTAATGTTCTTTATTATTATATATATATATATATATATGCATGCATGCATGCATGCATGAATGTATGATAGGTAGAGCTTGCATCGTTTGTCTATATAGATGGTGTATCGTCCATGCTGTTAAAAACTAAAGAAAAATATAAAAAAAATATATGACACATCATCTTTTTTTTGAAAAAAAATAAAATAGGCAAACATACTTTTCAAGCTCAAGGGCTTTATAATTTTAGATCAAACATAGGTCATTTTCTCTAAAGCTAATCACACCTAACTTTTAGAGAGAGAGAAAATGGGCCTAATTTTTACATATTATAATAGGATTAACTTTAAATAAATTTATTGAAATGATATTAAAATAATTATATAATTATATCATAGTTTTTAAACTAGTTATTTGACTCATGTTATGTCGCAGGTAATGTGATTTTCAATAAAAAGTAAATATACATGCTTTTCCAATGTATTTTTATATAAAAAATCTGAATCATAAATTGAAATGCTTGTATATACATATACAATTAATTAAACCATTATTTGATCAAGAGAACTAAAATCAAGATATTTAACCTCGCAATACGGGATATGCATTTGGTAGTGCTTAATAACTTTGTTTTGTATAATAAATGTTTTATTCAACAAAATGATTATTCATGTCAATAACAGATCAAAAAATCATTAAAAAAAGCTAATTGAATAAAATTGAGAAGCTCAACCATAAAGCACCTAATGTTGAATGACAAAAAAAGAAGTTAAAACCAATCTAATATTGAAAGATAAAATTATAAAAAAAAAAAAAAACAAGACAAACTAGAGAAACCTCCTAAACACGGGTTAATCTCTAAAACTCACAACTTGTGAATCTTAGACCTAGACTCAATCAAGAAGCTTGATTACAAACCAATTTAATATTGGAAGATGTAATTAAAAAAAATATCATAGTGAAAAAAATAGATATCAAACTTGATAGGAAAAAAAAAGCCTAGATATGATGAAATTATATATATATAGCTATTTTAAAAACCATCTCAAACTAAATAAATAAATAAATAAAAAGAATGGAGACTAAATTTAAAAGATAATAATCTAAATGGGTGAAATTGAAAAATAATTCCAATTATGTAAATTACCATAAAAAAAAATAGGGATTAAATCCATGGATAAAAAAAAGTTTGAAGGGCTTTCTCAAAGATTTTGAAAGGCTAGATATGGAGATTAAGGAGTAGAGAGGGAAGGGAAAAAATGCCTCCGACGCTAAATCGGGTGGCCTTTGGTCACTTACACTACCTTTTTGAGGAAGCAACACCATGACGAATCAAATGTTATCATAGAAGACAATTTTTAACCATTGAGCAAAAAAAAATAAATATGAATTGTCTTTTTTAAATTTTAGAATGTTAATGGACCATTGTGAAATCACTAAATTACCTCCAATAAAAGGTTTTTTGGTTTTTTAGGGGTAAAGCAGGTATTTTCACCCTAAACTTTACAAAATGCCACTTATTTTCTCTGTTTTTTCTCACTTTGGTCCTAACCTTTGAATGTCACCCTCCAAAAACTAGCCTAAATTGACCTATAATTTGGTTCAATAAAGGTTAAAGATAAATAAAAGAAAACAGACAAAAAAAACATTGTGAATAATTCATTCACAATGTATTTATCACAATGAATACCAAAATATGTTGTAAAGTCATATTTAATTTCATTACTTGTTGGAGAACCATACTCAGTTGAATCTCTTTTACTTTTTATAGATAAAGAGGTAAGTCAAGCGGAAACAAGATTAAAAGAGCTTGGACTTTAGAGCTTCTATTCAAGGCGAAATCTATGTTTTTCGGTTTTCCATTTATGAATAGTAAATAAAGTAGTAAAGTCATGCTTTCTTCAACATTTATACTTGATCATCCTTCTCCTCCAAAATGAGATTGTAGTAAATAAAAATTTCAAATATCGGAACAAAGACTGAAAGAAATAATAAAAAAGATCAAACTCCATAGAGGAAAAGGTTTATGATCATAGAGCTTGACCATGTCACATACCTTTTAAATCTATTTATTATAATATTTTTGTTTTTAAGATAATTTTAACAATTATTCTATTAATGATCATTTATGAACCTAAAATGCTTAATTTTTTTTTAAATAAGATTGAAAAAGGGAAAAGTAAGATGGTAAGAAGAAATTGAAGAACAAATAGGAATCAAAACCTTTCATTGCAAGATTTCTTTTTCTCTGGATTATTAAGAGGTAAAGAATTCCAATGTAAGTTAATTAAGTTTTGTTATGTATTAGTGAGAATTTGGTATTAATGTTCATTATGGAAAATTTGAATTCTAAAAAGGATTATTTAAATTGGTTGTTTGATGCTTAAAACATGTTAACATGTGTGAAATTATGATGAGTAAAGTTTTGATTAAGAAATATTAAAGAGAAAACATGTATTCCTTAGGGAATGCATGTTTTGGCCAAGGTTTATAATAAGTATTTGGAGTTGTGCTGATTTAATTGCTATTTTAGATAGAATTATGTTGGGATAGGCACAAAATAATTGGGTGATGATTGGATTATGGAAAAAGTTGAAGAATTTACTGTTCTCCCCTTATACCCTTATTAGGTCAAGAAATATTATATATGAAACTTGAGTTAGTTGGTTAAATTGACCTTTAATCCATGTAGAATTTTGTTATTTAGATGCTAAATATATGAGTAATGTATTAATTACAAAGTAATGTATTAATTTAGATAGCATGTGTCTGATTGATCAATTAATGATTTAGGGTGATGTGTCAGGAATTTTAAGAAACTTGAAAGAACTTATTTATTTTTCTTATGCATGTTTCGTTTTTGGAAGGGTAAAAAGAATAATGCATGGAATTAATTTAGTTGCTGTAAAAAAATATATTATAAGATGTTAAGTGGAATGTGTAATATATAAATCATGTCCCAATTTGCTTGGAATTTGTAAATAAAAATATGTTTTCTTGTAAGGTAGATTAAACCTTATTACAATAAAATAGTAATGAATTTGGTTTAACCAAATAATTGAGAAGACTTTATTTAGATGTGTGGTTGTTTAGTTTGTTTAGAAGTAAGAATTTTTATTAAAAAAAACTCATACCTCTTTTATATGAGATGTTTGACCACCTTTAAAAGGAAAAATGGATAAGGAGTTTGACTTAAGTGAAGAAAATATATGTAGTGTTGTTTACATGAAATGAAATGGTACATTGAAGGATATGTTAATGAAAAATATTTAAGTTTGGGAAACTAAATGTTTTCCTTACCATTAAAATGAGATTCTGAATTGGCTTCCATAATAATTGAATTGTATATGATATTCCTATTGACACAAGAGGGACAACAAGATTTAATTAGTAGCATGATATTTTTGCTTAAGCATATACACCAAGTAAGTGTCCTACATCGTGACCATTTATTATGCTTAAACTTCTTGATTTTTAACAATTACAATTTAGTTAATTAAGTTATTATATTATATTAATTGTGTCATGGTTATTAAGAAGATAAAAAATTGTCTAGTTACAATAAATGAGATTAGTGACATGTATATCTAACAACAGAGATTGATAATTGACTAGATTTCTTGAATGAGACTAGTGATATCAATATGTATGGCGACCATTATTGATACTTGACTAGTTACCCGCAATAAGACTAATGATGTCTATATATCTAATGATCGAGATTAGTATTTAACTAGTTACCTTTGATAGGACTAGAGGCGTCAATATGACTAACAACTAGGAATCTAATTGATCGGTTATTTAGTTATTGCCAGTAATGTCAATACAACTGATAATCTGGATATTCGATTTGGTGAGCTTTTTTAGAAAAGATGCAAGCCATAATTTATAATTGTGTTTAGTTGTTAAAAAAAAGGTAAATTGTAAGTTATATGAATTATATAAATTAATTATGTGGGTTCTTTGTAATACATGTTATGCCAATAATTAGGTACATCACAACCTTGTATGGAGCAAAAAATAATCTTAGAAAATCTTTTTTTAAGGCAATAAAGATGTAAACATAGATTGGTACTCTATCTTGTAATATAAATTTAGAACTAATATTGTTATGTAAAGGATTGATAATACATGTAATGTTGTTATTAATATTTACTTAATAAAATCTTATAATGTTATGAATTTATATATATATAGAGAGAGAATTAAAAGTACATGAATTTATTCATAACAAGTTTTATGAATCATTTATCTTATTTAGCTTGATTACTCTATTGTTGTGCTGACATAAAAATTCAAAGTGATTGAATTGTGAGAATTGATATATTCTATTATAGCGATATGATGAGATAAATAAAGATCATGATTAGATCATATGGATATAATAATTGCAATGTCTTGTTGGTTCTGTTGTTGATAACTTGAATTTTTTTTTATTGGATTTGTGTTAAAATATATGTAAAGGATTCCGAGTTTTTTACCTAATTGAATGCGAATCATGTTTTAAATTTAGGGTCATTACGCTAAACTAACAACTTTATATCTCATTCATTCTTTGTTCAGATTACTTTTCTCTCTTCTCTCTAAGGACTGAAATGTTAAGAAAATAAATGTTTGAACCAAAATCAAAAATGCAAAAGCTATAGGGACTATAAAGAAAGGAAAAGGAAAGTAGGGGACTAAACCAAATTTCTTTTAGTGAATTTGAGATTGATTATAAAATTTCTCATAGTTAACACTCTAATCTCTTAAATGATTTTGACAAATAGATTATTAGTTTGGAAATTTAAGACTACAATTGAAAAAAAGGCTTAAGAATAATTTTGTTTTTTAGCTACGATGTATTGCTACAATACTTTACCTAAAAGTTTGAGTGTGTGTGTTAATAGATGTTTGTCATGCCACTAAAATTATTGGACATGTCTAAAGTTTAGGTATGAATTTAATTAATATTGCGTACAAAAAAAAAGCAACTAGTTAAATTATAAGTGCCCCTTAAGTGGCAATCCAATAAATCTATTTGATTTTACTTTGGAACGATGTAACCCTAATAGATGAATTTCAAAATATGATGTTATCTTATTAGATAGGTTGCCAACACCACATCATTATTTTGATTATTTTTTTCCTGACACAAAAAAGGATTATCAAGTAATAAGTGATAATAGTATTTTTAAAATAACAAGAAAAAAATTGAGATGTGTATTATTAATTTGAATGATAGTAATAAACTTAATTTATTTAATAATATAATCACAAAAATTTCAACAATAAGAAAACAACAATAATGGCTACTAGAAAAAAAATACTTGTGAACATTATAATAAAAACACCCTTTAATTTTTCTTAAAAGATCTCCACGACCTTATTTAGCAACAAAAAAAAAATTCAAGAAGAACGAGGTAATCTTATATAAAAAAATATTAAACTCAATTTCTTGTAAATCAAATGTTAAGAGATAGATTGAAAAAATATATTAAAAAGACAAAAAACAGTTGACTAGAATCAACATGTCAAACTTATCACCTGATTGTAAGGTCAAATAATCTCGTATAAAATAAATTAAACAAAACAATATAAGTAATTTCCTAAGCAAACTAAAAGTAAAACTGAAAATAAAAACATAAGTCAACACAAATTAACTTGAGTAATTTATAACTATATGAGATTTAGATAACTCTATTGAAAAATAAATAAAATCACGAAGCTAAATGCATAAAAACCTAATGCTGAAAGATGAAATTGAATAACAAAATTAATTTGAAAAAAAACCTAAAACATATCAAAGACAAACCATGCTAATCTTTAAAACTCATGGCTTGAGTCACAAAAACAAGTTACCCAAAGAAGACAAACCTGAAAAAAATTAAAAAGTGAAATTCAAAAGAATTCAAAATTAAAAACTTGTATAAAAATTAAATAAAACAAAATAATGAGGAATGTAAATGAAAAATAAAATAAATCAAGAAAATGATTGAAAACAAAAACATGACAATAAAAAAATGATGGTTAATTGTGGTATTAAATTAAATTATAAAGGAGAAAATATAAAAATAAAACAAATCAAGATTAAAATAAAAACCAAAAAATAGCAATAAAATAACGAGATCAAATATAACAAATGAAAAAAAATAAGGAAGAATGAAATTAAAAAATAATTATAATTTTTAAAAAATAAAGTGTAAGAATGTTCATTTATTGTGTTTTATAATAAAAAAAGATAAATAAACCGCTTGATACTTTTTTTCAATGTTAATTTAACTAATTTTATTAAAAAAATTAAAAATTTAATCTATTCCAATAAATCTATTAATGACCGATAAGTCATGAAAAATAAATCAATAAAGCATTGCTATTCAGCCTTCAGTTTTTACAGGGAATGGCAAGATACTGTTTCGATTCATAATCTTCGTCTTCATGAACCAAGGAAAACTGATTTTTTTAGGTTTTGTTTAATTTAAAATTCCCATAATTGGACCCATTTTCATTACCTGGCAATTCAGTGTTCCTTTTTTACCCGATCAAACTTGCCGGTCAAACATGCCGTCTCCCCCAACATGTTTAATCCACATCACTATTATTTACACGTGTCATTCATTTATTGGCATGACCTCGTGGCTTCTACGCCACGTGATTACCTCTTTATCAATCCCCTATAAAAAGAAAAAAAAACCTATCTCTACCTTCAGATCACAGCTCTCCTCCTTCTCTCTACCCAGATACCTTTCATTTATCTACGGTTAGTTCCTGAGATCTAACGATTTACAATTATAATGTTTTTTTCTCCGATCTGATTTCGTTGAATCCGTGTTAATGCTGTACAATTTGATTTGATTGGTTTATTAAGAGATCTGAATTTTCTCTTACTTTCTCGGCATCTAAACAGAGAGTTATTGGATTATTTTGTGGATGCATGTACAGATCTGTTTGTTTAGCTTTGTCTAGGTTGTTTGAGATTGATTTGAATCTCATAATCCTGTAATTGATCCGTACCATTAAGTTTGATTATAATAATTATATATATTTTTTTAAAATGTTGATGGTGAAGTTTTGATTTTTATCATTTTTTGCGATATGTTTATTTATCCTGGATTAATCACATCCAATTGTGATAATTAGTTAAATCCAGTCGTGGTAATTAATTACATCTGTCTTTTATTTATAGGCTGAATAATAAAAAAAGATGGGAGGTGGATTTAGGGTGCTTCACCTTGTCAGACCATTTCTCTCATTTCTTCCCGAAGTTCAGAGTGCTGATAGAAAAATCCCGTTTCGTGAGAAGGTCATATACACTGTGATTGCTCTTTTCATTTTCTTAGTATGCAGTCAACTCCCATTGTATGGCATTCATTCAACAACCGGTGCGGATCCTTTCTATTGGATGCGTGTTATTCTTGCTTCTAACCGTGGTACTGTCATGGAGCTTGGTATCACTCCAATTGTGACTTCTGGACTAGTGATGCAACTGCTTGCTGGTTCAAAGATCATTGAAGTGGACAACAACGTACGTGAAGACCGTGCACTATTGTAAGTATCTTTGTGCTGCCAAAATCACGTGGGTGCTCTTTCAGTCGAAGTTGCTTTGTTTTCTGTGCTCATTCTGTGATGGGGGCCATTTTGAATGTCTTGTGCTATTTGTTATATTACTATGCATATTGTCATCCAAGTGGCTGTGCTGGTATTTCATTGCTTGTTACAATCACGTTCTAATTTATTCTAATGGTGTTTTCGTGAACAATGAACTTGGAAAAAAACTAAACGATGCCTCATTTCACTTGGCTACTTGATATTATGTATAAATTGTCTTAATTTATTAATTTTGGCTGGCTGGTGATTTGCATTTAAGTGTACTGCATTTTCAGTCAATTTCTGGGATGATTTTGTTCCATGTTGCACCTTGTGATTAGGGATGCTTGGGCCTTACTTGGGGTGCTCACTCGTCAACATTTTTCAGTCAATACTAAGATGGCATTTTATCTTTTACTTTGTGGCGATGCAACTTGCTTATGGTATTTGCATTGACATGATGAGTGTTTGCTTCTCACAGGAACGGTGCACAGAAGTTATTGGGTATCTTGATTGCTGTTGGTGAAGCAGTGGCATATGTCCTCTCAGGGATGTATGGCAGTGTTGGCCAACTTGGAGTAGGAAATGCCATTCTTATCATCATTCAGCTTTGTTTTGCTGGGATCATTGTGATCTGTTTGGATGAACTTCTTCAGAAAGGATATGGTCTGGGATCTGGAATTTCTCTTTTCATTGCAACAAATATCTGGTGAGTTTGATTCTTCTGTTTATGGATTCACTTGTGTAATTTCCTTCTCAATTCTGAGTATTGTGAGATTGGTGTGCTTTTGTGGAGTTGATTTTTACCATCTCTATGAAAATTTGGATACTTAAAAGAGTGCCGTTCATTTTCAGTGAAAATATTATCTGGAAAGCATTTAGTCCAACCACCATTAATAGTGGGCGAGGTGCTGAATTTGAAGGAGCTGTTATTGCTTTATTCCATCTGCTGATAACCCGAACAGACAAAGTTCGTGCTCTCCGAGAAGCATTTTACCGGCAGAATCTACCGAATGTGACAAATCTGCTTGCTACAGTGTTGATCTTTCTCATTGTCATCTACTTCCAAGGGTTCCGTGTAGTTTTGCCTGTGAGGTCAAAGAATGCTCGTGGGCAGCAGGGTTCATATCCAATCAAGTTGTTCTACACCTCAAACATGCCCATTATTTTGCAGTCTGCACTTGTATCTAACCTTTACTTCATCTCTCAGGTACTGAGGTTATATGGTTTTATGTACTGCTTGGGATTTGGTTTTCCAGTTCATCCATTAACTTGCTTGTTTACAGTTGCTGTACAGGAGGTACAGTGGAAACTTCCTCGTCAATCTTTTGGGGAAATGGAAGGAATCTGAATATTCAGGTGGTCAGTTTGTCCCTGTTGGTGGCCTTGCATATTATATCACTGCGCCCTCAAGGTGACCGAGATTGTTTCATTCGAGATTTGTTTTTGTCCATTTGATTTATATATTTGCACTCATATTGGTTCATGAACAATTTTCCTGCCTTATTTTGATTGCGAATAACTCTCTGCTGTTGGCAATGCTAATGCTAGTTTAACATGTTTGCTCTAATTTTTTGCAGCTTAGCTGATATGGCAGCAAATCCTTTCCATGCACTTTTCTATCTCGTGTTTATGTTGTCAGCATGTGCCCTCTTCTCAAAAACTTGGATTGAAGTGTCTGGATCATCTGCAAAAGATGTGGCCAAGCAGCTCAAGGTATGTGGAACTTTTTATTTCATATGTTCTAATATGAACAAAATTCTAACTTCGCATTTAGCACAACAGATCTTCGACTTTTGCATTGAATAATATGATTTCAGTTTGACCTCTTGTTCTGGTTGCATTTTTATCTTAGGATTTTCAGTCTATTGTATGGGACTTGACTTTACAGACATTTTAGGG
Organism: Salix brachista; assembly: GCA_009078335.1. Classification (NCBI taxonomy): domain Eukaryota; kingdom Viridiplantae; phylum Streptophyta; class Magnoliopsida; order Malpighiales; family Salicaceae; genus Salix; species Salix brachista. The sequence goes on from CM018587.1 coordinate 29,783,646, forward strand.
GATCCTTTGAAAGTCCTCTGTGCAACTTAATGAATGCTACCTGTCACACAATTAAACAACTTCATATATTTGGTGTGTGGATCATAAGCAGTGACCTAATGATTGAAGAGTCTTGAACAAACTGTCAATCTCATTCTAGAACTGAAGAGTAGTTGGATCCACTTAAATAACTGCAATTTGTCTTGTTTGATCCATTTATTTAAGCATGACAATGATGTGAAGTTTTTTAAAATCCAAGCCAGTTATTGTACTACCCAGAATCTTATGACTCTTGAGGCTCATTAACATTTATATTGGCTTAAATCTATTGTCGAAGACTTGTAGTGGGTGTTTGGTATTTTGATGGTCTGTTGTTGGTTTGAGGATGTGCCTGTTTTCAGTTTAGAGACAGGACTAAACCTGCCAACTTACATATGCTCAAAGTAGTGGTTACTTGTCTTTTTGTGTTGAAATGCATGTAAAAAGAACTTGAAATATAAGTTAAGATCTACTGATTTCATTGGAATTTGAATCTGATCAGTAGAAGCTTGATTACAAAGTTTAATGTATCTCCCAAGTATTTAAAGGCATCATGTGCTATTGTTTGTATAATGTATTTTATATAAAAGGCTAGCAGGTTGGTTATGGTTTGTGCAGTTGCAAGTCTTGCATGTTATTAACTTAACTTCTAGCTGTCTCATTATGTATTGAAGCAGAATTGATGGCACAATATGCAAAGTAGCCATGTGCAGTTAATAGATTAGAATGTGATTAGGTAAAGTTCATGGCTTTTGGCGAATCCATTTTTTGCAGCTATAGGAAATTTCCTTTTCCAACACATGTTTATGAAAATGGTAGCTCCTCCTTTGTACTTTAACCTGTTCATTTGTATAATTAATGCCTTAGAATTAATAATGATAGGCAGCCTGACTAGGTCATGCAGGGACTTTTCTTTTCTGAATTCTAGGATGTGGTAAATTTTGACATGGTTATCATGTTTCTGTGTTTGCATGTTCCAAGGACTATTTTTATTTGTTACCGTCTTATATACAAATATTTTTATTTGTTGCAATACAAGCTTCTCCTGGCTTGTTATGTATCGTACTTTATAATGCGTACTCTGGATTGAAAAGTCTGCCTGTGCCTCTACATTTTGCTTTACTAGAAGCCTGCTAATAAATGGTGAATGGCTCTGTCAGTATTTTCAAATAAAACATTTTCATTTTCAAGTATCAATCTTTGTGGTGCCAAGCCCGCATGAGAATGAACTTTGGATGATTGCTGTGCATTCCTTGTTTGTTTATTGCTTTTTTCCCCTCCGTTTTAGCTTTGGTGATTTAGTGATATTGCATCCTTGAAATTAATTGACAGAATTAACGTTTATTTTCTCTACAACATTAGCTATTATCCTACCCTCGTCATGTTATATTTCCTTCAATCCTTCAATGGGTCTTAGATAATCTGCTGAGTTTTATCAGCTTGACACGGATAATAATAGCACGGTTTCCATACGCAGGAGCAACAAATGGTTATGCCTGGGCACAGGGAGTCCAACCTGCAGAAAGAGCTGAACCGTTACATACCCACGGCCGCAGCTTTTGGAGGAATTTGCATTGGGGCGCTGACAGTGCTGGCCGATTTCATGGGAGCTATCGGTTCAGGGACAGGAATACTACTTGCAGTGACGATCATTTATCAGTACTTCGAGACCTTCGAGAAGGAAAAGGCCAGTGAACTTGGTTTCTTTGGTTTCTAAACTGTCTAACTGGAGTGATGGATGGCGGCGGCGACGAGCTCCCCTGCAATTTTGGTGCGCTCCCAGAGATGATGTATGTAGGTCACTGCTGACACCAAGTGAAATTAGAAGAAGGTATTGGGGTAGTTTGTTAAAAGTAATCAAGTACAAATCACATACAGGTTTAATGTTTGTTCTTTTATTCCTCCTCCCCTGCTCCATTAACTCAGTATCTTCTCTTGTATCGGTGGATCCATGAGCTTATGCTATTATGATGAATCGTAGGAGCTTTTTTACTCGTCGAGAACGGAGGACTCCTGAAATCTACTCTTTATGTTCACACTTCCAAGGTTTTGATTTAGTAAAAACTGGTTGACTTTGAATGTTTTAACTAAAGAGCTTCTCTTTTTATCTGTCGTTTACCATCACCACCAGTCACCGGGGTTGGATGCTTTGTTTAGCCGCCTTCCTTTTGTGTTTCTCTTGGCAGCAATGCCCCGGTGAAGGAAGTATTGGGCCACCGTTAATGGTTTTTGTTGCGACTCTACAATGGTTCCACAGCCTTTGAAGGTTGTGGGTTCTTAATTCTAATGTCTAACCGCTGGTGGGGCGAGAGTTTATGGTCCGGCCCTAGTTAGTGTAGACTCGATTATGTATCCCGGGATTTATTTTTTTATTTTTCCAATCTGACGACGTCGTCGGACGATACAATTTAAGAGTGTAATTGTGCTTGAATTGAAACAGGAGGGTCGCTGTAACTGATATAAAAATATTATTTTTCTATCACTCTTAATTACAGTATAAATAAAAAACGTTTCAAGGTACAGCCTATATCATTTAAAGTTGTTTTTCCAGTTCTCTTTTCTTCGCGTGGGCACAAAATTTTTCTAAGTGCTTTTGAAATATATATATATATATATATGATTAAAACTAATTTTTTTAAAATAAAACATATTATTTTAATATATTGTTAAATAAAAATTAATTTTATAGACAATATAAAAAACACTTCTAAACAGTCACTGATCCAATTGGTGTTCCGGTGGCAAGCTTCCAAGACCCATTGATACCATAATTATGATGGGACAGTGGTGCGTCCAGAGCTGCGGTGATTCCCACTGCATCGTCAGCTAAAGTTTGTATTGTCAAATCACTCTTTTCATGCGCATGGGGTGCTGGGAAATATGCCTACAGGGAACACCTGTCCTTCTATAGCTCTCATTTTGCTTTTGAAAATGTTTCTTGGCCATTCAGAAAGAGCACGTAAAAAGAAAGGGGAGATATGGCCAAGGTAAATCGGCGAAAGCATGTTCAGAACTTTTCGTCTTCTTTTCGAGCATATTCTCAGCCCAACACTTGCACGGGTCTTTTGTGTACTCCAATTTTTTCAGTAAAGTAATATATATTTAAAAATATAGTACCGCTGTAATTAATATATGTAATACTCAACTTACAGATATTATTATCTGCTACATCACCATCACCATCACCATCACAGATGTTATCAAAACTATTACCTTGAAAAAAGAAACAGTTTTGATTCTCTCCACATGGTACTCTGTTGTTTATTTATAGATTCGGTTTGTTTTTTCTTTCACTTAAATAATTTTTTTAATATTTTTAGATCAATTATATTAAAATATAATTTTAAAAATAAAATAATAATATATTTGGCTAATAGATTTTTGAATGTTTCTAAACTGTTAGAGCATGATGATATTTGAAAAAGTTAGATTGATAAAATTTATTTTAAATGGTATATAAATATAACTTGTTTTAGCATGTAAACTCCAATCAAAAAAAGTTATTTGAAAAACTAGTTATATTGAGGTGAAAGAATCAAATGCTTTATTTTTTATTCTATGAGTTTAATGTTATTTTTTTCTCCACATAATTGCATTTGATTGATTTAATATTTTGTTGACCCTGTCATAGGCTTGTATTTTATTTTTAAATTAATTTTGTTTTTATGTTTTTAAAAATAATAAAAAATTATTACCTCTTGTCCACTTCAATTACCATTTTGTCACGTGGTTTGATAATGGAAAGATAATGTGAGCTTAATAACTTCAACCGCTCATTCTTTATTTAGTGTTTGATATTTATTTGTTTGAAAATACCATAAAATCATATTTTTTCTAAATTAATTTTTAATATTAAAATATCAAAATAATTAAAATATATTAAAAAATCGTTTTTTTATCATACATACGGCAACCCACGTTCCCAAACAGTGTTTTCATATGAAAAGGCATCAATCAATTGAAAGGTCACCTCTTTCTTCATCTAATCTCAACCGTTCAAATAATTTTAACATATTATTGTAATAAAATAATAAAAACAGAGGATGAGGATACAACGGTAATAAACTTGTTATTACAGATCTTGAAGAAAACAGTATAATATACTTATTCTTGTTAAGTATAATATATAAATGTATTATTGAATACAAATTTAAGTAAGATTTCTCTTAAAATAAGTAAACATATGTTTATCTATCTATCTATTCTCTTATATTCATTTCAATACAAATTTAAGTAAGATTTCTTCAAATCCTAATCATCATTATATTTATTACTGTTTAAATTTTATATTTATGTTTTGCAAATCATAAATATACTTTGTGTTTATTAAAAGATCATGTCCTCTTTTAACTTGTGTCTTTCATTCATATAAGAAAATCTATTGTGTTTACAAATTTGATTTACAAGCTAGAAATCTCTAGTTCACGGGCCCAAAGTAAGGAGAACTGCCTTTTATTGTTGAGGTATAACAATGCCACATATTATTTTTGTTATATTTAGTAATTTGATCTTATTGACTTTTCTCATCATTGTATTTTTGTGAATTTTTTATATTGTTATTTTCTATATTTGTCTTTAATCTCCCTTTTATTCTTTGGCAAAATTTGAAAGAAAGATATACCATCGAAAGATAATTATTCTCTTAAAAACTCGTTATGATTACATTTATGATTGCAGGATTTTAAATCAGTAAGTGAATACAATTATGCAATGTTTAACATCAATTTTAAATCGAAATTATATGGATATAAGACCAACAAATACATGTTAGAGAAAACATATTGTAGTTTTCATAACTCAAATGTGATTTTGAAGTAACAATATAGAGAACAAAGTTTTAAAAAATATTGTTAATAGATTTCATATATATATGTTTATGGTTAAACAAAATAATACATTTTTAATGAAAAATCATGAATCATGATCGACTGGTCCAACTTCATTCCTTGAAGTAAATGCTATGAAATGTAATAATAATTATGATGTGGTCATGGTCGTGGTAGAAACCATGGACAAAGAGAATTTAATTACCACAATTCTAACAATCGTTATTCAACAAAATCTAACAAAAACCATCACAAACTATGGAGAGAAAAAAAAAGAACATGTATAACAGAGATACTAAGAAAGTAGAAAATGTTTGTTATCAATGTGGAATGAAAAGACATTGGTCTCATACTTATCATATAACCAAACATTTTATTCATTTATATGAGTCCTCATTGAAAGAAAATGAGAAAAACATAAAAATATTTTTTTCTCACCCACATGAAGATAATAATGATAATTTTTTTGATCCTTTGGATATGACGCACCTTGATGTTGCCTACAACACATACTATTCTTAGACATAAGTAATATTTTTCAAATTTGAGAATGATAAAATCAAAAGTTCATATAATATCCGGTTCAACAAACTTAATTTAAGATTATGAAAGAGCTAATATAATGTTTCCTAATGAAATAAAAATTATTATTGATAGTGATTTATTCTCTAATAAATTAAGAAGAAACACGTTAAATTTCAAAGATATACGACTTAACATATATTATATTAAGATTGTCAATGACAATGATATAAAAAGTGTTAAAATCATAGAATGTTTGAATTTGTTAAAATCCCGGTTTTAAAATCCCAAATACTCCATTTCATTTCTAATTAGTTTGAAAAAATAATTTTTACCTACTTTATTAATATTTAATATTATAGATTAAATAAAAAAACTTTATCTATTTTTTAATTCATTAATTGCTGTATAATATTTTTCTTATTATGTTAGCTGTTCAAGAGAGAAGATTTGAATCACATTTTAAGTAAATTAAATCCATTTAATTAACTTATAGATCATTTTTCTCAAGATATAAAATTAGCGTTTAGCACCGTATGGAAATTTATATCTTGGATTATTTTAGAATCATGTAATTATTGTTTTCTTACATAGATATTTTTTATTAATACTCTTTGCATTATTATATTTTTATTAATACTCAATTGAGATTAAATTGAGAAATAAAGCTAGTATTCTTTTTATTACACTTTTATTTAAAACATTATATATATATATAAGTCACTTAATATAGGGCTTTTCATTTTCTATTATTATTTCTTTTTGAGAACAGAGACAAACATGTAAGATAAGGTATGCATTGACCGGAAGGAACAAGTATTTTACCGTCTCTCTGTCAGCGAGTAAGAACACAAGAAGATGACAGGCGCAGCGGCGGAGAAAGATTTACTGGCGCGGTCAAACAAAAACGGACAAAGTTCCTCGAGTCAGCGATACTACAGGCGTGGAGAAGGGAGCTACTGGTTACAAACTGTCCCTCATTGCTTCGGCTTTGTAAGATCAATTGAGCTTCTCAAATTCTGAACATGATGATTTAGTATCTGAATGGTATTTTGGTTGAAGTTTTAAAAAAATAATTTTTTAAAAAATATTTTTAAATATAGTTCATAATTGAAATTGAAATGTTTAGTTGAAATTGTAGTTGAATTTGAGGTTTAATAAAAAACAAGTTCATGTGTTTGGTTATCATGCTTTTTATACAACTGTCAACTTGTAAAATTACTTTAAAAAAATATATACATAACACACACATATATTATTTTTTAAATATTATAGATTTAATAATCATGATATAATTTTTGAATTTATCAATTATCAAGATCTCAATTATTCTTTTTATTTTCTATAAATTATTCAACCTTACCTATCATGTTAAAAAAATTGCTTTTTAAAGCTTATCCTATATAATTCCCACTCATTATTATGTTAAGATCCGGAGACCAAGCCTTTTGTTCCTCCGGCAAACTCATCTGCTTCCCCAATCGGTCTCCCGAAAAGCATGACCAAAACTCAGAGAATGAAACGTAGGCAAAGCATAGAATTTCTGCTTTATGTAAATGATGGTGCCAAAGCTTGCTTGGTAGGTCTCATGACAATTTAATATGTGGGTGTACAATAACTAAACAATAATCAAACTGTTTTTCCACAAAACTCAGTTGCAAACATAATAATAAACGGTCACTTAGCGTATAATGATAAAGACGGGGATCGACTGTCCACTTATTAGGCTCTTTTTGGAAAGGTGATGGGTCGTCTTGTATTGGGTAGATTTGTGATATATATATATATATATATATTAACGGAACCAGATCAACCCTGTTTAAAAATATAAAAAAATATTATTTTAATATATTTTTAAAATCACTTTAATCCATTATGGCACCCCATCACTTTAACACTAACTACTGATCTTATAGGAAAAAAAGAGCACTAGCTACAAAGGTTATCAATTATTTTTCGGTGCTGATTTATTTTTTTAATTGGAATGAAATATTTTAGTTTCAAGACGTTTTGACTTATTATTATAGGGTTGAACTGTTTATGTGTGTGTATATATATATAATTAAATATATTAATTCAAAAAAATATAGTTCAAATCCAAAAATAAAATTATTTAGAATTGTGCATTTTAATCTAAAAAAAGACACAATAAAATAATTTTTCTGAACAAAATTATGAACATATGTACGAGAATGACATCATCAATCTTGCAAGGTCATTACATTCTCTGATTTCTCTGAAATTTTAACATAATATATATAAATATGTCAAGAAACTTATCGTAAAATTTCATCTCAACCTAATGGTCGGATTAAGAGATATGATTGATATTGTAAAATAATTAATTATTTAAAAAAAACACTATTTGACCGAAACGGAACGGGCAGAACGAAACCAAAATGTTTCAGCCTGTATTTGACCAAAAAATCCGGAATAAACTAAAATTTCAACCGAGATAAAAATAATATGTATTTTTTTTAACAAATACAAAACATTTTAACCGAAACAAAACAAAACAACAACCCTCCTAACTACTGATTCTATATTGTTAACAGAAGTTGTAAATTAGCAAATACCATATTTAGAATATTTAAGTTGTATTAATTCCTAAACAGTAGCCTATAATATCTCACACACTTAAATGCTGAGATATGATTTTCTAGTATATATTCTACAAAGTTTCAATGAAGAATTATGCTTTTTAGCCTCAATTTGATCTATTTTGACATGGTATCAGAGCAGAAGATCCTGCTGTAAACCCTAATTTTTTTTTTCTTCTTCTCCTGTACAATGGAGACTACAGACCCGATAACATCCATTCTTCCCCAAAGTCCACCCCAGATTCCACAAATTCCACCCCAAATTCCACAAATTCCACCCCAAAATCCACCTCAAACCGAATACCCAGCTGCTCAGATAGGTATCAAATTGAATGGTACCAATTATGCTATATGGTCTCAGATCATGGAGATGTATATCTCCGGGATAGATAAATTGGGGTATATCAATGGGGATTTATCTCAACCCACACCCACAGATCCAACTTTCAGACAATGGAGAACCGAAAACTTCATTGTCAAAGGTTGGTTAATCAATTCCATGGAACCCCATTTGATTGGCAACTTCATCAGATTCCCTACTGCCCAATCAGTGTGGGAGTCTATTGCTACTACCTATTTTGATGGGTCTGACACTTTTCAAATCTACGAATTGAAAAAGAAAATCACCCAATTGAATCAACATGGAGGAACCCTAGAAAACTATTATAACAGTCTCCAAGGATTGTGGAGAGAAATTGATTTTCAGAGACCCAACCCAATGAAATGTGCACAAGACATAGAACAATTCAACCGAATACAATAAGAAGATAGGGTATATACCTTTTTAGACGGGTTGGATGATCGGTTAGACAATGTGAGAGCCGACGTCCTCCAGTTACAGTCACTACCCACGGTGGAGCAAGCATATGCTCTTGTCCGGAAGGAAGACTCCAGGCAATCGGTGATGCTTGGACACACTGGAGTGGGTCTCATCGCACGACGAGGAGGAGGGCGCCGTCCTGACGTCCCAACCAGAGCTTGGGACAAAGGCAGTAAAGGAAGAAGACACGCTTAATGTTTTGGGGAAGGGCTGACGGGAGATGATGGACCGAATAGAGGTGGGCTGGGGGCTGAAAATGGGAGAGATGGGCTGAATAGAAGTGGGCCGGGGGCTGAGAATGTATATGGGTTGGTAATAGGACCGGGAAAATATAAGCTGAGTAGAGATAGGCTGCGGCTGGATGGGCCACGACTGGACCAATCTGACCCAAGTAAAAAAATTCCACGGGATTACAGTCAATCCAAGACCCAAATCGGATGCACTCACTGTAATAATTTTAAGCATACTCGTGATACATGCTTTAAATTACATGGGTATCCGGATTGGTGGGAGAATTTTAAAATTAAAAAACAAAATGACAGAAGTAACAAAACAGGTTGAGCAGCCTTGGTGAACACTGAGCCTACACTTACTACTCAACCAATGGTAGATTCTCCGAACCTTCTATTTGAGGGTCCCTCTACTCTCAGTGATTCAGGTAACTGTTCTATAGCTCTTTTAAGTACAAATCACAATGACTGCAATGATTGGATCATTGACTCCGACACCACAGATCATATGACTTATGATGAGAAAGACCTAATTATCACTTCCATACCTAAACGTTCTTGTATTGCTAATGCTAATGGGGTGACATACCCAGTTACTAGAGTAGGAACCGTTGTTATCTCTCCATCTATTTCGCTATCCAACACATTACTTGTCCCATCATTGTCCAATAGACTACTGTCAGATGGACAAGTCATTAAGGAGCTAAACTGTTGTGCACTAATGTATCCAACTTTTTGTATTTTTCAAGATATTCTCACCAAGGAGATAATTGGTCGTGGTACTAAAAGAGAGGGGCTCTACTATGTTGATGATATGAGCATCAGTAAAGCGAACAGTATGTAAGGAGCGTCAGATACCTGACAACAACAGATTTGGCTATGGCATGTTCGGTTAGGGCATCCGTTATTCAGTTATCTAAAGTATTTATTTCCGAATTTATTTCAAGATGTGGATTATTTGGATTTTAAGTGTGCTTCATGCATTTTTGCTAAAAACCATTGTGTTCCATATCCCCTTAGTTCTCCTCGGAGTACTACACCATTTGCTATTATACATTCTGATGTTTGGGGACCCTCACCAATTTCTACCCCATATGGGATTCGTTGGTTTGTCACTTTCATTGATGATTGTACTCGAATGACTTGGCTTTATTTGCTGAAAAATAAAAATGAGGTATTCAATATATTTAAGGTGTTTCATGCCATGGTTCAAACTCAATTTGCATGTAAGATTCAGATTCTCCGCACAGATAATGGTAGGGAATATGATAATCATCTCTTCCACCAGTACTTGCAAATACATGGTCTACTTCATGAAACCTCTTGTGTCCAAACACCTCAACAAAATGGCATTGCTGAACGAAAAAATCGGCACATTCTGGAAATTGCTCGGGCACTTCTTATTGGTGCAAATATGCCCCGTTACCTTTGGAATAAAGTTGTTGTTACTGCAGTATATCTTATGAACAGAATGCCTTCAAGAGTACTATACTTCCGAACACCACTACAAGTTTTGTCCACATACCGACCCCTTCCATCTATATTGATGCTCGCCCCACGAGTATTTGGGAGTGTTGCATTTGTCCATATTCATAAAAATCAGCGCACCAAGTTGGACCCATGTGCCATCCGATATGTGTTCTTGGGATATGGAACACATCAAAAAGGTTATCGGTGTTATCATCCACTCACTCGGCACATGTATATTACCATGAATGTCACTTTTTTAGAGTCGAAGTACTATTTTTTCGAACAATTATCCACTTCTCCCTCCTAGGGGGAGCCATCTTTAGAAAGTGAGAAATGGATAAATCTGGAATTTGAAACGACAAAAGCATCTGTGGAGCCACCAGTTCAGTCAGCAGAGCCACCAGTTCAGTCAGCAATACACACTCAAGACCCTCCCTCTTTGACAGTACCTGAAGACCAAACTCCTTCAGAGAATATATCTGAAGTAATACAACCAATCCTATCTTCTAATGAAATAAATACTTCTGTTGGATATAAACTCTCTTTTAGGCACAATCGAGGGAAACCTCCAAAACGGTACTCCCCAGAGTATGCGGCAGAAAATCAAAGATACCCTATTGCTAATCATGTTTCATCCCACAAGTTATCGCAACCTTTGCAAGCTTTTGCCCACCAACTCTCTTCAACACATATTCCTGGAGATATATGGGAAGCATTATCCTCACCAGAATGGTCTCAAGCGATAATGACAGAAATGGAGGTATTAAACAAAAATCACACATGGAATTTGGTTCCATTGCCGAAAGGAAAATGAACTGTGGGAAGCAGATGGGTGTTCTCTATTAAACATAAAGCAGATGGAACTATTGAAAGATATAAGGCACGATTGGTGGCGAAAGGATTTACTCAAACATATGGTATAGACTACCACAAGACTTTCTCTCCAGTAGCCAAATTGACCACGGTTCTAGTTCTACTATCCCTAGCAGTTAATCAGGATTGGCCGCTACACCAACTTGATGTGAAGAATGTATTTCTTCATAAAGATCTCGAGGAAGAAGTTTACATGGACATTCCACCTGGATACAACACGAACTCTGCAGAAAAGACAGTGTGCAAGCTGCAAAAGGCATTATATGGACTAAAACAGTCACCAAGAGCATGGTTTGGGCGATTTACTTCAGCAATGAAGAAATATGAATTCAAACAGTGCAACTCGGATCATACCTTATTCCTGAAACATAGACAAGGGTATGTAACTGCACTAATAATTTATGTGGATGATATGATAATTACAGGAGATGATACATAAGAGATTTCTCGGCTCTAGAAGAATTTGGCATCTGAATTTGAAATGAAGGATCTTGGGGGGCTGAAATATTTTCTGGGAATTGAGGTGGCAAGATCAACAAGAAACATTTTCCTTTCACAAAGGAAATATGTATTAGATCTGCTATCAGAAACTGGTATGTTAGATTGTAAACCAGTTGACACTCCAATAGTGCAAAATCATGGCTTAAAAGACTGTGCAGATCAAACACCTACCAACAAGGAGAGATATCAACGATTAGTTGGGAAACTAATATACCTGTCCCATACACGACCAACAAGGTTGTCAAAATCGCGATTTTGACACGAAACGGAAGGGGCTTTGAAAAATCGGATCGTAAGGTCGGATCGTAAAATCGTAAGATCGTACCCGAATTTGTCCGTACAAAAATCGTAAAATCACAGCTAAAATCGTGTGAGAAGAAAAATCGTAAAATCGTATGTAAAATATTTTCGAATACAATATAACATAATCATGGCCATAAAACTTCATTAGTTAAGGTTTTTTTGTTGAATAGTGTATATATGGTTTTTTTATTGATGTGTTCTCCAATGGTAAAAGCTATTTTGGAGAACCATTTTTTATCTTATTTAAATAAAGTTCAATTATTTTATATATATTTTAATTATGCAATTAATTATATAATTAATAGGAGTAAGTTATATAATTAAATAATTGCTTTTAAAAAACCCTCCAACAATAAAATTATTTTTTTAAATTATATTATTATTATTATTATATAACTTATTTCCCAATAAGTTATTAATTATTATTATTATTATTATTATTATAACACACCCCCCCCCCCCAGAAACGTTTATTATTATTATTATTATTATCAATAAGTTATTAATTATTATTATAACCCCCCCCAGAAACGTATTATTATTATTATTATTATTATTATTATTATTATTATTATTATTATTATTATTATTATTATTATAACACACACACACACACCCCAGAAACGTATTATTATTATTATTATTATTATTATTATTATTATTATTATTATTATTATTATTATAAAATCCCCCCAACCCTAATTCCCTTACTTTGCCCCCCCACAAATCTCCCTTTCCTTGTGCCGCCGCTGCTCATCTCCCTTTCTTGTGCTCATCTCCCTCCCTTTTCTTGTGCTCATCTCCCTCCCTTTCTTGTGCTCATCTCCCTCCCTTTCTTGTGCCTTTGCTTGTGCTGCTGAACTGAGAACTGGCGATTTGGGGGATTTTGTGCTGAGAAGAGAAGAGAAGATTTTGGGGGTGAGAGCTGATGATTTGGGGTTTTTTGCTGAGAAGAGAAGAGAAGATTTTGGGGGTGAGAGATGACGATTTAGGGTTCTTGGCTGAGAAGAGAAGAGAGGATTTTGAGCTGCAAATGAAATTTGTAAAATTGTAAATGAAAGAAATGAAAAATTGCAAACGAAAGCTCAGTGCCCTTAGCCCCGCGACCGAATCCCTTGAACTCGTAAGATCGGACCGATTCGGTCCGATTTTACGAGTCAACCCGATTTTGACCGAGTTTGACCGGTTTCGATTTTTCTTTCCGATTCAACCAGTTGAGTCAACTCGCAAACTCGTACGAGTTTGCGAGTTGACTCGCGAGTTTGATAACCTTGACGACCAGATATAACTTACGCAGTAAGTGTGGTAAGTCAGTTTATGCATAATCCGAGTGAAGATCATATGAATGCAGTAATCCGAATCCTTAGGTATCTGAAATCTTCTTCAGGAAAAGGCCTTATGTTATCAAAAAATCAACATCTGAACATTGAAGGGTATACAGATACTGATTGGGCAGGACACATTACTGACAGACGATCTACTTCGGGCTACTTTACATTTGTTGGGGGAAATCTGGTTTCATGGAGGAGCAAAAAATAGAAGGTGGTAGCATTATCCAGTGCAGAGGTTGAATTTCGAGGCATGACCAAAGGAATATGTGAAATGCTATGGCTAAGAGAATTACTCATTGAAGTTGGCTATTCTCCAATTGACGCAATAAGACTCTTCTGTGACAACAAAGCGGCTATAGCACTAGCACACAACCCAGTACAACATGATCGAACAAAACATGTGGAAGTAGATCGTCACTTCATCAAGGAAAAACTAGAGGCCAGAATAATTCAGATTCCATTTGTGAAGACCGAAGACCAACTAGCAGATATTTTGGCAAAAACAGTGTCAAGCAGGACATTCCACAACTCACTTGACAAGTTGGGAGTTGATGATATCTACTCAACAACTTGAGGAGGAGTGTTAACAGAAGCTGTAACTTAACAAATACCATATTTAGAATATTTAAGTTGTATTAATTCCTAAATAGTAGCCTATAATATCTCACACACTTAAATGCTGAGATATAATTTTCTTATATATATTCTACAAAGTTTCAATGAAAAATTATGATTTTTAGCCTCAATTTGATATATTTTGACATATATGAAAAGAAAGAAGAAGAGAAGTTGTAGTTGCTCCGCCACTTGTTCCACGTGGAAATCACCTGTACATATGGGTCCCGGTATTCACACAAAGCCAAATACAGACCTTTCTTTTCTGACTGTGTTGGGATTATGTTGCAGCTGTATTTTTTAAGAATATTTTATTTTTTAAAATATTATTAAAAGATTCCTTTTACATTTTCAATACGAAACACTTAAGACAAAAAACAAAAATACTTTTTGAATGTTCACTTACGAGAGATCCATCTTCCCCAGACCTTTTCTATCGAAAACACCTGAAATATCCCTATACTTTCTCCAAAATCTCCATAGCTCTCCCCTTACAACGGCTATGCAACAGCTGAGCAATCCAAGGGCAAAAGGTTTAGCAGGAATCACCTTTAAGAGAACGTCCCCACCCTGACATTTTTATTAAATTCTCATCACTATTCTCTGGCGGACATTTTCGTACCATTGTGTGGCATCTTTATTTATTAACGTTTGGGCAGTATAGTTTGTGTTACGAATTTAATGAACATATACCTTGTGAGATTACGAGAAAAAAAAAAAAAATTGGTCTTAAACTTTTACCAATAAACAACCTGCTCTATGGTTTGGTGTGACATATTTTTGTTTCAAATGAGGCAAAGTTGTTCCAAGCTAACCTAATGGAAGAGGGATTCCAAGATAGTGTGAAAGGATTAATTGTATTTCATTGGTTCAAGAAAGTGATTATCCCGGCCGTATCGAGTTAAGAAAAAGAAATGGAATAACCAAGAAATTAGGCAGAGCTATGGAAGGTGGTCTTTGCTATTTCTGCATAAATAATGTCCATTCTTTCCGAGATGCTTAGTTTACAATCGGCAAGCAGAGAGTAGTGGAGCATTTTTTGAGCGTCTTGAATTGGATGCTTCTTCTTCTTGTTTTCTTGTTCTTCTCACCACCTATTTTTGAATTCCTTGCTCATTCGAAAGGAAAGCAAATTGGAAACTCTTAGGGTTAAATAAAAAACAAAAACGAAATACTATCCTCCATTAATGGCCTCGATATGGGTGCTAAAGTAATTTGCTTTCTCTCTATTTTTTCCAATAAACTTCTCATCACCATCCTAAATCTTTTTTGTTCCCACTTCCCCCCCTTCAATTTGCAATTACTTAGTTCCCAATTTTTGGTCTTCTTACCATCATCGTCGTTGTCATCATTTGTGATACTTTCTGCCGATGGATTCTGTAAAACCATCTGCTCTGACGTCAAAGAAGAGTAGATTTGCACGCAATGTAGCCAAAGTTCTTCACCTCCGAGCAGCAACTGGGATTGCTCCTGTTGATGGGGTTCAGAAAGTTGTGTCCCAAGAAGAGGTCAAGGACGATAAGCATCACCGTAAAACTGCAGCTGGCCGGCCTCAGTCATTTGATATTGATGATCATCGAAAAAGTTTGCCCTTGGAAGCTTTTGTTGCCAAACTGTTCGCTAGCGTTTCATGTGTTAAAGCTGCATATTCTCAGTTACAGTGTGCTCAGTCTCCTTATGATGCTGATGGGATTCAAGCAGCTGATCAATTTGTAATCTCCGAGCTGAAGAATCTGTCTGAGTTGAAGCAGTGCTATATAAGGAAACAGTTTGATCCTTCTCCCGAGACTGCTCTGGTTTTGGCTGACGTTCAGGAGCAGAAGAGTCTTTCAAAGACCTATGAGATAATGGGGAAGAAATTGGAGTCTCAGTTAAGGCTCAAGGAGTCCGAAATCATGAATCTGAGAGAAAAAATGGAGGAATCTATTAGACAAAACCGATTACTTGAGAATAGGTTAGATCAAAGTGGAAATCTATCTATTTCTGACAATCTACGGCAAACAGGCTTAAGTCCCAGCCATTTCATTACAGTTCTTCTACATACAGTCAAGTCCATTCGAAACTTTGTCAAGTTGATGATTGATGAGATGAAATCTGCAGGCTGGGATCTAGACGCCGCAGCCAAATCTATCGTATCTGATGTGGCCTACTGGAGACAAGATGATAAGTGTTTTGCCTTTGAAAGCTTCGTCAGCAGAGTTATGTTCGATGGTTTCCATTTGACTAATACTTCTCCCCAGAAAGAATCTCTACCGGAGAAAAAGAATCAGCAACGGCTGTCCGTCAAGAGATTCTCTGAACTAAAATCAGCGAAAGCAACCGAGTTCATCGCCCACAAGCCCAAATCAACATTTGCAAAATTCTGTCGTGACAAGTATTTGCAACTTATTCACCCCCAGATGGAGACATCCTTTTTTGGCAGCTCGAGTAAGAGAAGCCTCGTGAATTCAGGTGAATTTCCTGACACCAGTTTTTTTGCCACATTTGCGGAAATGGCTAGGCCGGTCTGGCTTCTACATTGCCTGGCCTATTCTTCCGATCCTGAAGCCTCAATCTTTCAAGTCCGTAGAGGGTATCGCTTCTCCGAAGTTTACATGGAAAGTGTTGCCGAGGATGCTCCTCGTTCTTCAGAAAATGCACCGGAAGCCGATCCATCAGTTGCATTCACTGTAGTTCCTGGGTTCAGGATTGGTAAAACTGTTATTCGGTGCCAGGTGTATCTCTCTCCTAAGGTAAAACGCGGATAAAAACCTGGCATGGACCCACAACATCGAAGAATGAACCGGTGCAGGTTCTAATTATAGCTTTGCCCTGTTGCCAAGTGTTTGTTGTGGTGGCATTTTTTTTTCTTATCATGGTGACTTGGGGCACCTTGTCTTTGTATTTTCGTGGCCATTTTGAAAAAGGAAAGCGCGTTGACCGTTGTTAGGAAACAACCTTTGAATTATTATTATTATTATTATTATTATTATTATTATAAACTATGGAAGACATCCTCAAAACAATTTTGTTAACATTAGGCCATTGACAGAAGGATTGATTAGCTGCGTTGCACCCTTTCCCAGTGTTTTGGATGCTTTCAATGTACACAGTAATAAATGTTGATTTTATATTCACAGACATTATTAGTCATAATACTAAAAAATTGCTTACAGCTTTGGATGCTTCTGATAAAACTCCCTTTTCTTTTATGCGGTCTATCCAAAATGTAAATTGTGACTGCCAGCTCTGCTCTGGAGAAGGATAAATAAAAAGTCACTTGACTCTTTTGAACATCCCAAATGCATATATAAATGCGATTTTTTTTTCATAATAGTAGCCCCGTAAAAAAATTAAAATATGGGTGGAGTAATTATTTTTTTTTTTGCAAAATAACATATTTTAAACTGATAATATGCTTAGTTGAGAATAAATTTTAAACAAGTTTATACGAACATCATATCAGCAAGTATGAAGGATTTCATGAAGAAATTATAAAGTAGAAAAAAAAAACATGTTGAAGAGTTAGGAAACAAGTATTCAGTTTAGTGTTTCATGTAAATCTTATATCTTATCTTGATAGCAATAAGTTAAAATGAATGCACATTCGTTACCATGCAAGCATTTAAAAGGATTGATAAAAAGACAAGACGATTCTAAGAATTCACATAGATTAAAACTAATAAATTTAGAATTTTGGATGGACCAATCGACTGTTTGCTCATACATTAAGAACACCTTAAAGTTTTGTAGAAATCAGTTGACTATTATAGTTGTTAGTGAGATTGTAACAACTATAAACAACAAGTTTTTGCGAAAAACATATATATGATTTGCCTAATTGTGAAGCTACTCCAAGTGTGAAAATACATCAAAATTATCAACCTTGTTTATATTCTAATTGGTGCTTTTAAAACCTTTATATTTTAGCACAAAAATACATAATCTCATTCATACTAGGATTTAAGTGCTATTTAGTGAGATATAAAGACATTAGAACCTTGAATTGTATTATTTACTCTACAGAGAGAGTTAATTGTGATAACAAAATTACTCCTAAATCTTTAAGAGTTAAGTAAAATCTCTTGAAATTGAAGGGGTGTTTTCACCAAAGAAAATATATCTTCAAGTGAGAGAAAAATCTTGAAGTGAATCTCTTCAAGAGGTGTCAAAGCTTGGTGTTGATTCATCAAGCGATAATTATGCTATTAAACTTGCACCGGTGAGGGAATATAATACTTAAAACCAATCTAGTACTTGAGGTGTGGATGTAGACTTGTTGAACCACATTAAAAATCAAGTTTTCAAATTCTCTCCTTTGCCTATTTATTTTAAGAATAAACCTTCCTCCACTCTTAAGTATTTAAATAATAAACTACCTTAAGTGTGGACAAAACCTTCCTCCACTCTTAAGTATTTATGATGATATTATAAATCCATTTGGTTGAGCGTAAAAGTGATCGTCAAGTTTTATTAGAGATCCAAGTACATGGTGAAAATGACTACTAACAATCTTAGTGACAAAAAAAGAAGAAGCTTTGTGATTAAATTCATGTTTTCCCACTTCAAATGTGTAGAAACTTTGCAACTAGATCTTTAATAACTTTATATTAAACATCCCTAAGAAGTCCTCTCATATGAAATACTGCAACTAATCAACTAAACTCATCATAGCTCGTACGTATTACACAACATGAGCTATTATTTGATTTCAATTCTATTAGCAATTGTTGAAGTACTTACTCTCTATCACGTCTTAGTGGTTGGATGCCTGGTCTTTCAATTTAAGACATATTGAATCATGCAAGCTAAACAATCCAGGTAAGCAACCGTGAGTACTATTGCATTTCTTTTAAATTATCACGTTTTGCCTACAATCAATAATAATTAATAGGTTATTAACATACTTTAATAAAAATGACAAATTCAATCTCAATCTACCTTTTCAATTGGCCTAATTGGTGACATAGACTAAATCATAACATTTTTCCATGTCATTCTTTATTTTAAATTTCCTAATTCTTTTTTCCATTGAAACCTTTACAAGTTTCGTTAATGTTTTGGATTTTAAACTAAGATTAAAAACCCTCATTTATACTTTAACAATAACTTTAATTTATTTATGCAAGTCATCCCCTACATTACATTTCACATTTATTATTAAGATCATTTATCTATTGTTTTACATCTAAAGTTTCCATTACTCATCGAGATCTCACTACTTTCAGTCTTACATTTAATTAGGGGTTTATAGGTGTCATATGTCAGGTTATTACACTAATTTCTGAGTAGATTCCTCCATCTACATACATCCAATATAAGCAATATACACAACAAATTCAAAATATTGTAAGTAATCATATCTTCTTAGAATTAATTTATGTTAAAAAATATGTTTTGTTTATAACTTGTTGCTATGGAAGGGCCGAGAGGCTACCTTTATACTTAGTAATATTAACAAAGAAAACATATGACATACATATATATCTTGGTGGTTCATTGTTTGCTGTAATGCATTTGTGAATTTTAAAGTGATATTAACTCGTAATAATATCATAGTCAATGATGAGGTTACTTAGATAAGAACAAGAGGCAGTCGTGTTAGTGATGAGCCCAAATCATCAATTAGACAACATAGACATAGATGGATAAATACATAATTATATTGATATATTTTAGAGTTATAATTAGTAAAATATTGCATTGTTTATGTATTTAGTATTTTATACATATGAAAATACTCTCATATATAATAGTTCATAAACCTGGTAGGTGAAAACAATTGAGGTTTTTGTTTTGAGTGGTTAGTTTGAGGCTACATATGATTATGAAATGTGAGAACTATTGTGTTTGGTTATTGTGATTATTTGCAATTATTGTTAAATGTAATAAAATTTTGGATAGGGTATTTCTATAGAAAAAACTTTGATGAAATTTCATTAAAACTGCATAATTTCTTGCTCTCTAAAATCGCAAAATAGCCTAGAAATGCACAACCTTTATTCGAATATGTATCATAGATAAGACAATCAAGAAATTGTCTAGTCCTATTCATCTTCTTACACAGTATCAGAAGCAGAAAAGGATGGAACAAAGTGTATAGTTGTGGCATTAATGTCGGTAGCATTGAGAATGCAGATAGAGTAAGCAATGTACCATGTGATTTTTTTGCATAAATTAATTACAACCATATGTTAATTTTAATAGATGTTAATGATAAACACATGCTGAATTGGAATTCTAAGCATTGAATGTAGATAAAACAACATGATGTCATAATGCACCAGGTCATTTAATATTTTTACTTAATTATATGTCAATATTGGTTTTTTGAATCAAAACAAAATAACTTGCTATCACATTCAAATCCAATCATGTTGCAGTTGGCTCGGCAGCATAATTAGTTTGATCAAAGGTCTAATCACGAACCGAACAATATCATTCAACCCAATTTGACTTCTAAAACTTTCTTTGAAAATTGTCATTTCAACAAAATATTAAAAGGAAAAACTAAATTTAAGGAGCAAAATAAAAGAGAAAACATCATGTTGGTTCGATCCTCGCCGACCAGGTCTAACCCACTTCAAGTTCATGATGAGCTTGGCGTGCCCATAATAAGCCTATCTATTTAGTGGGACGAGTTCGAGACTAAACTAGAAAGCCAAAACAAATACTCTAGGAACTAGAATAAAAAACTCAAGAGTCAAAGATTAAAATTTAAGATTCGAATGAAATGATATTTATTATGAATTTGCAATATCACAACATTATTATTCTAGTTGCAGTCATGGCTATAACAATATTTTTACAACCAAACACTAGTTTCCGACTCCAGGACTGGAGCTGATCGCAGAAATCTCTCGGTCTCAGCACGGTCAGGAGTGATGACCTTTCTACTAGTACTTGGTGTCATTGGATTACCTCCGCCACTCGGAGAAGACGGAGGAGGAAACCTATCCGCCACCAGGTTGTCTTCCAGAAGGAGGACATTGCCATTTTCCTTGCCGGAAAGCTGCTTCCTAGCATCTGAACCGTGGCTAAACAATACAAGAATCAGAATGAGTGGAAATGTGATCAAACGAGCAGTGTACATTTTTCTTGTGTGATCAAGCAGATCTGAACAAGGTTTGTTTGGAAATATTATGTGTAATCACAGTTAATCAATTAAAGAGTATATATAGGAATACAACCAAATAATTTAGAAATAAATTATAACTTTCAATTACATAAAATATACGATTTCATCATTTAATGTGGTACTTTATTTTCTCTGTAATTAATGATTGTGTTAATTGGATTACAATCTAAAATATACTGCATTCATTTGTTTTCCCAACATGTCCCCTAAAAACACTTAATGAGTTGGATACTTGTATTTAAAGATAATATTGAAATATTTAAAAGTATTCAACCGAATAATTATTATAATTTTTCATTTAATTAGAATCTATGATTTCATCATTTGATGTGGTAAAGGATTTTCTATATAATTGTTGATAGTGTTAATTGGATTACAATATAAAATATACTGCATTGATTTGTTTTCCCAACATGTCCCCCATCAAAGAGATTTTAAACATAAACTTAATGAGTTGGATATGTATATTTAAAGATAATATTGAAATATTTAAAAGTTAGATATAAGAATTCAACAAAACAATTATTATAATTTTTCAGTTAATTAGAATCTATGATTTCATCATTTGATGTGGTAAATAATTAATTAGAATCTATGATTTCATCATTTGATGTGGTAAAGAATTTTCTATATAATTGTTGATAGTGTTAATTGGATTACAATATAAAATATACTGCATTGATTTGTTTTCCCAACATGTCCCCCATCAAAGAGATTTTAAACAAAAACTTAATGAGTTGGATATGTATATTTAAAGATAATATTGAAATATTTGAAAGTTAGATATAAGAATTCAACAAAACAATTATTATAATTTTTCAGTTAATTAGAATCTATGATTTCATCATTTGATGTGGTAAATAATTTTCTCATTAATTGATGATTGTGTTAATTTGATTACAATCTAAAATATACCGCATTGATTTGTTTTCCCAACATGTCCCCGTCAAACTTATGAGATTTTAAACAAAAAACTTAATCAGCTGGATACCTATATTTAAAGATAATATTTAAATATTTAAAAGGTATATATAAGAATACAAACAAACAATTATAGAGATAAATTATAGTTTTTAATGATTAAAAAAAGGTTCATGTTGGGATTTAAAAATTAAAAATACAGGAAAAAAAAACACAAAAATATGAAATAAATAAACAATGATTTTTGTTTCTTTTTTCCTTATAGAAATTTTTTTTTCAAAATCATCTTGTTTTAGGTTTATTTCTCATAAAAAAATTATAAAGTGACAATGTTTTTTAAAGAATGTTTGATTTATTCGGGTTAACATGCTCCTCACAACAAATCTAAAAAACCATTGCAATATCTAAATTGAATTAGGGTCCAATCATCTTGAAAGAAGAAACATAAAACTAAGTGAATACTAACATAGAAATATGAAACAAAAACAAGAAAAAGAAAAGGGGAAAAAATAAAATAAAATGGTAGCATAGTTCCTTTCATTACCATGGTTAGTGAGCTATAAACTGAGTTAAATTAACTAAAAATTAACTAAAACATGACTTGCGATATGAAATCCAAAAAAAACCTGAAAAAAAATTAGAAAGAAAATAAAAATTTGAAGGCCTAATAACCTAATAATAAAGATGAAAAATAAACTTCAAAAAATACAATGCCAAAGAAGAAAACTTGAGTATCAACCAAAAATACATGATATGAGATTAGAATAAAAAATATTTAAAGGATAACCTTGTAAAAACACCAAAGTTCAATAAAAAAAAACACCAAAAAACCCTAAGACAATTCGATTTAATTTTATTAATATGCTCTTGGAATAACCAAACATTAAGAATAGTGAAAAAATAACAAATCTTAATGGAAAATTATTTAATACAAAATGATAAAATTGAGAAAAAGTTATAAAAAATCAAAGGAAAAAATCTAAGTCCACCCGGGTTAACTTGACTAACCCACCATAAGCGATATAAGATCTGGATAAAGAAAAATAAACCTATAAAAAAGAATCTTTAAAAAAAAGATTAAAGTTAAATAAAAAACATTATGAAAGAAAATCCAAGTTGACTCCAGTTAGCCTTACCAACCCTATTTGGAATAATAAAACAGAAAAAGAACAAAAAATAACAAAATTCAAGGGCAAATAATTATATGCAAAATGATAAAATTAAAAAAAAGTCATAAAAAAATTGAGATGTTCAAAAGAAAAATATGGCATAAAAGACTAAAGTTGAATAAAAAAATATCAAGAAAATGCAAGTTAAATTTAGTTAACTTGATTAACTCGTACTTAGAATAACCTATCATAAGTGGAAAAAATTACATATATCAAGGGCCAATATTTAACGTCAAAGTATGAAATTGTTAAGAAAATCAATTTCATTAGAAAAAACAATGAAAGAAAATATGAGGTAACCATCATTAACTTGACTACTTTATTACCCGATAAATGAGATTGTGAAACAAGAAAAACACAAAATACAATAAAGCTAAGGGCTTAATAGACAAATATCAAATGATGAATTTTAAAAAAATAATCAATTTTCAATAAAAGTCTAGTTTATTGAAAGATAATCATGAAAAAATAATAGAGAAAAATAACATGGTATAACAAACTGAAAGAAATTAATTAGGGGCTAAATTGGAAAAGTAAAACTAAGTATAAAAAAACGTTATTGAAAAGAAATAACTGAAATTATCCTAATGATTTATTTTAACTGAAGATCACGAGAAAAAAAAGCACAAACCATATTCCTAGTTTTCTTAAAAGTTGAGAAATGATACCTTTAATCAAAATTAGTCCAAAACTTTTTAATTTCTAATTTTAACCTTTAAAAAACTAAATTTAAAGCAAATGGGAAATTTAGATTATAATATGTGTCTTCTTTTCTTTTTAAGAAGTTATGTTTATGTATTATAGAGTTTATATTATGTCTATGATACTTGTTGCTACCCAATTTTTGACTCTTTATTTTTTTTAAAAATAAAAAATAAAAAAATAGATTTTTGTTCAAGGGCAAAATTGAACAAATTGAGAGTTTAATGGTCAATGTAGGGTTACATCGCGAAAATCAGGAGCCAATGATCAGTATAAGGAGATCGCGCAAAGCTGAGGTTGAGATTGAATTTTTGATGGGATAATTGCATAAAATCAAGTTTAAATCCAATTGGGTGCAATTATAGAATTTTTAAAGGACCAAATCATATTTTTTTTCCTTCCTAAACAATTTTGAAATCTGCATTTTTAAAAAAGAAACATGCACTGTTCCGTTGCATTGCATTGATTTTCCACGGCAAGCAGATCATTTTCTTCCTATATCAATCGTGATTTTCTTCCCAAATTATCTCCATCAAAATCGACGTCATGATTCTCCTCCCTATCTTCCTGATTCTCCTCTGATTGCATTCATTACACTGCATTAAACGCTGATGAACGTTGGGTCTTCTCTGCTATAAATAGCAGTTTGCACGAAGAAGAAGGGACGAAGAAAATTGAGGAAGAAAGGAGAAGAAAAAAAGGAGAGAAAGAAGAAGAGAGGAAAAGAAAAGAAAGAAATTCACGCAGAAAGGAGAGAAAAAGGATAGAGAAAAAACGAAAAAAAAGAAGAAGAAAGGCACAACACCTTCATCTCGGTGCAGCTCTCTCCCTCTCTCTCAGTCTCGTTTTTTTCCCATTTGAAACTAAACCCCTGTTTTCTTTCTCACTCTCGGCAAGTAACCACCACCACTGTCGACCACCATTCTTGCTCCTTCTCATCACCATAAGCCACCCCTCAACCCCAGCAACTCCTCCACCATCTCAGACGAAGGAAGAGACGAAGATAGCCGAAGCAGCAGCAACCTGGCAAAGTGACCAGTCGCCGTTCCGACGCCCATTCCGGCCACCACAGGCCACCATCTCCGATGCCACCACGACCAAAAGAACCACCTCGGAATCCTCTACCCAAAGGTGTTAACAGGTAAGCCTTTCATCACACTTGAAAATTTGGTGCATCACTGTTCATTATCCCTGTATTTGCATGCGGGGAGTGAATTAATTCACTCCCCGCGTGGGCTTGGCGGGCCGGGCCTTGTGCCCGGCCTGGCCCTGGAGACGGTCCAGCGTCTGGGCTGGAAGCCCAACCCAGATGGGTCTGGGCTGCCAGCCATCTGGGCTAGCAGCCCAGCCTGGAGATAAGTTGGGCTGGGCTGTCAGCCCAGCCCGAATTTAGGTGGGCTGACAACCAGCCCACCGAAAAAGAGAAAAAAAATAAAAAAAAATACAAATTTTCCAAAAAAATATTTTTATTAAAGAAAAAATGTGTTGTTTTCTTGCATACGGCCAATACACTAGCATATTTTAAAAATTGTTCTTTTTCTTTTGAAAAATGTATATTATCTTGGGTTTTGAAGAGAAAATGAGTTTTACAATGAATTAGAACCCTGAAAATGATAAAATTTGGGATTGATTTCTTCATAAAAACTATATTAAAATATGTTAGTTTTCCAATGAGATTGACCTCTTTTAATTTGGAGTCCTCCATATGAGTAAAAATCTGAAGAGAGGTCAGACTGCAAACTTTATTAGTTGTTGTGGCAAGTTGTGGAAACAAAGAAAATTAGATATGTTAAGGGTAGAATTAGGTTTCTTACCCTTCAAAATATATGTAGTTTTGTGTTTTGATATTCAAAGAAAATAAGTCATGTTCAGAACTGAAATTTACAATACTAATTATGATTAAATAAAGAACAATGATCTTAAAAGGTGTAATGGGAAACACAAATATGAAGGAATAATTTTTTTTAAAAGAAAAGTGAATATTCATTGATTTTACTGTTATTATAAAATATATAATATGAATAATAGAATAGGATGGTATATCTATGATTATACGATGGACCATAGGAGCTGCACGACATCAGCAAGGAAGTACAAGTCAAACTTCTACAATAAGTAGATGTTCTACACCTATACTTTTATTTTTAATGTACATAATTATATGAAATTGTCTAACTTTGATTTATGTATTAGAATATTGTCAAAAAGAGAAAACCTTTAATTAAAGGGATGAGAAATAGAAACATATTCAATTAACAGTTTCAGCCATGAATAGTTAATGATATTAGTAGGTACGACTGGTATCGGTATTTTCAAGAATTGATTAGTCAATCTCGAATATAGAAGGCTAATAATGTTAGTAAAGTTTACTAACATTGGTATAATCACCCTGGAATATGGGGAATATTAGATTTTATTAATTATCTGAGGTATGAGATAGTTATCAATGAGTTGCATTGACATCGACATTTTCATGAAAAAACTGACTAACTCTTCCTGTTATGAAGACTATTCATGTTAAAGGTTTTTGACATCGACAATTACAAGAATATTTAAAGGCATCATAGAGACTTAATTAACTATTCTAGGTCTGGAATAGTTAATGATATCAATGAGGTGCATTGATATCAATATTCATATCAAGACAAATTAGTTATTTTCGGTAATGGAAATTAATAATATAATAATATATATTAGTATTGATATTTCCATCTTGAGATTTTTTGAAAGATAAATATTTGATTAGTTATCTGGTAAATAATAGTTAACGATACAAATGATATGGTATCGATATATCTTTGAATAAACATATCATCAAGGATCAATGTATATTACTCAATGAGATTATTGAGTGGAATGAAAGATGTCATGAGTGTATGTGATAAATAGAATAATAAATATAATATATGCTAATCTTAAATAGATATCTTAATGATATGTAAACTGTGTATTTCAAGAATTCCATTATTTGTATTGTAATGATTTATTATCTTTTAATGTATTTATGTTTTTTACTTTGTTTCCATTTATTGTTTCATTCCTATGGTATAGGATGTTTTTTTAGAAATTATGTTTGCATTAAAGAATGGTTGATGGAATAAAGGCCCATAATGCATGGGTTGTGATAAGAAAATCAATTAATTGAAATGTAACAGGATATTTATCGATAACTAAAGATCCCCAGTTATAGGGGAAACCTTACTAGAATTTCGGTAGAAAATTTGAAGAATCTTGTTTGAATAAGGACATACATGAATTTAAAAAAAAAATCACCATGTTTTTTTCTCATAAATTGTTGTTGGTATACTGTCCCAGTACTTGGGATGTTACATTTGGCCCTCATTGTTGTTAATTTTTCAACTTAAATTCTTATTTCTTTCTTTTTTATTTTTGATCTTGTCTCTTTTATAAAAAAATTATTTATGTTCACTTTCATCACTTAATTCCATCTTATAAAGTATAATATTCTCCAATTTTGTATCTTTTTTTTCTTGGTTCTTTTGTAAAGGTTTTGTTAGTTTTCAATTTTATTATTTAATTCAAATTGATGGTATTATATTTTTTAATTTAGTCTTCATTTTTTTTATTTATAGTTTTTTTCTTGGCTCTTTTGTAAAAATTCGAAATTCTTTTCAATTTCATCTTCCAATCAAAACATTATTTTACTTTTTTATGTCAATTTTGATCTTTATTTTTTTGATTTTTTTTGTCCTTTAACTAAATTGATTTTTCTGTTCAATTTCACCTTTAAAAAAATAAAAAATTAGTTTTTTTTTAATTTTGACCCTTAATATTTTAATTTTTATTTATTAAATCCTTTTGTATAATATTATTTTTTTAATTTTATCATTCAATATTTGATTGACTTGAAATTGTATTTCATGGTTTTTCCTTATTGGGAGCTCTGTGTCCAATGACTCAGGTCTTAGGGTTGAAAAATTAATACGGATTTGTTTTTTGAAAAAATAGGCTTATGATTCTTTTTCTTATTAGGTTACTCAAACTTTTGATTTGTGCCACGAGTTTGACAGAATATTCTGAATTGACTCAACCTTGATTATCTGGATTATATATTTGACATGCTATCTCAAGTTGACTAAGACAATTTTTCTTGTCATTTCTTAAACTTGTTTTGTTCTTCTATATTTAATGGATGATCTATTTCAATTTATCTAAACATTCTTTGTGTAATTGAGCTTGTTAATTTACACTTGGGGACAAACAAGAAATATGGTATTTGGGGTTCAAAACATGTATTTTCTAAAAGAATTGAGTTTGAGTTGGAGGGTTCAATTACAGAATTTTAATATTTTAGAGCTAAAATGCTTTATAATTATTAATGTTGAGAGATTGGTTTAATGATTATAGAGATAAGTGTGTGTGCTGGTTTTTGTCTACGGGATCAAATAATCCTATAAATAAAAATTTATGTTATTGTTAATATAATGGATATTAAAATTATATAATTATTAATTTTAGAATTTATTAAATTAATTAAAATACATGTAAATTGACCGATAAACCTTAATCTAAAAAAAATATTGGTGCACGGTGTCGACATGCTCACAAGAGTCCCATGGATTTTTCAATCTGCCCCCATAAATGCAATAAGATGGGTGCAAAAGGACAAGGTGGCACAATCAAGCAGGGGTTATGATTGTTGAAAAGACAATGAAGATTGGTGCACGGTGTCCACATTCTCTCACAAGACTCCGTGGATTTTTCAATTTGTTGAAATCCAATAAGTTGGCTGCAAATGGACACTGTGGACAGAACATGGAGGACGCATAGTTTCAGCTTTACGTTTTTTGGGTGGATACGAGGAAAAACATAATCGTAAAATATATTTTATAAATACAGGTAAACAAGTAAAATTTTAATTATTTTAAGTTTTTATAAAAAAATATATGTTTTTATTTAAATTTAAAAATTATTGTACAGATTTTAAGTTTTTTATCATCACGTCACGTTATTTGGAAATAATTTCAGCTTTATTGAGTATGAAAAAACTATTTAGAAAAATTAAATTAGTAATGTGTTTTTTAATAGTATAAATATAATATATTTTATATATAGAAAACATAATCTTATTCTCATATATTTGATATTGATATAATTATTTATTAATAGTAACTAATAATACAATTCCAATCACAGCCTTTATTTTGTATAAAAATATATTAAATATTTTTTTTAGTTCTTTTGACCCACGTATAAAAATAGTTTTTCAGCATAGAAATATTATTTTAAGTTTTTAATATAACTTATAACTATGAAAATAAAGAACGAAAATCAAAAAGTTTTATCTTTTACTTTTAGCTTTTCTTGTTGAGTGTTTGATACTGTAGTATAGTGTTTTTTATTTTGGAATTTATTTAAAATATAATTTTTTTAATTTTAATATCAATACATTAACATTATAAAAAATACTAAAAAACATTAATTTAATATTTTTAAAAACAAACATAATATATAAAAACATTCAAAGAATAATACTATCACGCCTCCAAATTAATCAATATTAATTCTTTCAAATAGATTTTTAAGAAATAAAAAAAATACTGATAACATTCATTATTTTAACGGAAAACACACTAGTCGCTTTACCGCGCGTTGATATTTCTTATAGAAGGTCTCCAACAATCCTTCACACCCATACCATACCAAGCCATGGCTTCCTGGATTTCCCTTTCCAGTACCATGCCTTTATCCCCCTGCTCTTTCTTGCCTTCCTTCCCAAAAACACACCAAATTTCCAGAATAGAAAAGTCAAACCGTCACTGTATCCCCATTGTCTCTTGCAAATCAGGCAAGAAAGATGATGATGAACAGAACCCAGCCACCAGAAGAGATCTGCTCGTTGGTCTCGGTGGACTCTGTGGAGCCACCAGTCTTAGCGATCCATTTGCCCTTGCTAAACCAATTGCAACCCCAGACTTAACCCAGTGCGAGGCAGTTGATCTGCCATCTGAAAGTCAGCCCTCGAACTGCTGCCCCCCGACATCCACGAAGATCAAAAACTTCAAATTTCCTCCTGCGTCGTCCCCAATGCGCACCAGGCGTGCTGCTCACTTAGTTGATAGTGCCTACGTAGCTAAATACGCCAAAGCCATTGCACTGATGAAAAGTCTTCCTGACGATGATCCACGTAGCTTCAAGAACCAAGCTAACGTCCATTGTGCTTACTGTGATGGTGCGTATCACCAAGCAGGATTCCCAGATTTAGACCTTCAAGTTCACTTCTCGTGGCTCTTTTTTCCCTGGCATAGATTCTATTTATACTTCTTTGAGAGAATCTTGGGTGAACTGATTGATGATCCGACTTTCGCTTTGCCTTTCTGGAATTGGGATGCCCCTGCCGGCATGCAAATGCCAGCCATTTTTACCGACCCCAAATCACCACTTTATGACCCACTTCGAGACCCGGATCACCAACCTCCAACATTGCTGGATCTTAATTACGCGAAAGGAGATCCCAACCCGGACCCTGCAAAAGCAGAGGAATTGTTTGCAAGCAATCTTAACGTGATGTACAGGCAAATGGTGTCCGGTGCCTCGAAGCCTACTCTCTTTTTTGGAAAACCATATCGTGCCGGTGATGATCCAAGTCCTGGAATGGGTACAATTGAGACCACCCCACATACTGAGATTCACTACTGGGTCGGCGACCCCAAGCAACCTAACCGGGAAAATATGGGCAATTTCTACTCGGCAGGGAAAGATCCCATATTTTTTTGTCATCACTCGAACGTCGACCGAATGTGGAACTTATGGAAAAAAATACCTGGCGGCAAGCGAAAGGATATCGAGGATCCTGACTGGCTTAATTCAGAGTTTCTTTTCTGGGATGAGAAGAAAGAGTTGGTTCGAGTTAAGGTTAAAGATACTCTTGACACTACGAAGCTAAGATATGGCTTTCAAGATGTTCCTATTCCTTGGCTGAAAACTAAACCGACGCCAAAGCTAACAAGGAAGGAAAAAACACGCCGCGCAGCTCAAACAAACACTGTATTAACACCGATCAGTGCATTCCCGGTTGTCTTGGATAAAGTCATAAGTGTGGAGGTTTCCAGGCCGAGGAAATCAAGAAGCGCGACGGAGAAAGAAGATGAAGATGAAGTTTTAGTCATTGAAGGGATTGAGTATGAAGAAAATAAATTCATCAAGTTCGATGTCCTCCTCAACGATGAGCCTGACTCACCAGGTGGGCCAGACACGTCTGAGTTTGCAGGAAGTTTCGTTAATCTGCCTCACAAGCATGCAAAAAAATCAAAGACAACTCTGGTACTGGGGATTACAAGATTGCTGGAAGATTTAGAAGCAGAAGGTGACGACACCCTTGTGGTGACTCTAGTGCCTCGGTCTGGCGGTGATCTTGTTACCATTAATAGTGTCAAGATTGAGTTTGTCGCTGACTGATCATGGTGACGAGGGAACTGTGCTACCATTTTCTTTTCTTTTATCTTTTTGATTTTGCTTTTTTCTTGTTTTTTCTCTTTCTATGACAGTATTCAGTGAGTTTTCTCTTTCTTCTTACAAGTTGCTCAACTGATGGACCGCATTTCAAGGTAGTCACTGCAGTGGTTTATTAATAGATTTGTTGCCGGGAGTCAGGTTAACCCGAATAACTCAAAACATTCTTAAAAAACTTTCTTATTTTAGACTTTCTTAAATGAATAATAAACCTAAAACAATATGGTTTTTGATGATAATAATAATAATAATAAAATGAATTTCTTCATTAACTATCTCAATAGCTCGACCTAGATAAAAAAAAAAAAAAGAAGATAACTAGAAAAGAGAATATCAAAGCATGTCTTCTCTGTTAAATTTATAGTCATCCTTCGCTTCAATGTGTTTAACACTACTATACTACGTTGTTAGGAGTAAATTAGTGTTTTATCCATGATGTGTTGAGATATTTTTTGAAAACTATTTTTATTTATTTATTTTTTAAAAAACTAAATTAAATATTATATAAAAGACTATTATTTAAATTCTTAATATATATATATATATATATATATATATTCTCCATTTTAACTCTATAATCATCGTAGTTTGTACCAGTCCTACACTAAAAAAAAATGAATCAAATTAATTATTGTTATTTTGTTTTTAAAAAAAAACTCTAAAAAAAAACATTTTGGAAAAACAACAACTTTTAGATAATATCAAACATTACCTTAATAAAATGAAATATATATATATATATACATATATATATATATATATATATATACATATATATATATATATATATATACATATATATATATGTTGCTATTCATTTACCTATGGACATAGATAATACATTACATTTCATTCATTCGTTACTTCAATTGAAAACCCAGCAACACCATAAGAAAATTAAATAAATAAATAAATAAAGTCAAGAGTGCAAGTTTTTTATTATACGCACAATCATGTAATTGCTTGCCAGCAAACTTTTAGCACAGGTTATAAGTATAAACTTTTGAAAACAGGGTCACACGTTAGCATGAGTAAGGCAAGGTAAAAAATATACTGTCAAATATTCTTACCTAAAAATTTAAATTATTAGATAAGATTTTATAATATAATTTATATTATTTTTTAATACATCTTTTCATATAAAAAAATTTTAGAATTGAAATTTGCATACAGATCCATATTATTTTGTTCTTGATTTTTATCAAATAAAATAAGAATGTTGAAATTCAAACTTGTGACCACTAGATCAATAAAATTCTAATATCATGTCAAAAAATTATCTCACCTAAAAAATTAAACTGTTAAATAAAATTTCAAAATATAATTGATATTATTTTTTAGCATGTCACAAGAAATTTAAAAAGTTCTCCCGTTTATTATTACACTTCAGCCATTCAAAAAAGTGCTTGGTCCCGTTTGCAATGTTTAATGATGCTGCGCGTGCTTCTCGGAGGTGGGTTTTATTTGTGCTTCCGTGAACATTGGACAGTGATATGTTTTTTTTATAATATTTTTATTTAGAAATGTATTAAAATAATATTATTTTATATTTTAAAAAGTATTTTTAATATTATTATATGAAAATTATCTAAAAATATAAAAAATAATATGGCTC
The DNA here is from genome assembly GCA_009078335.1 of Salix brachista. Taxonomy (NCBI): domain Eukaryota; kingdom Viridiplantae; phylum Streptophyta; class Magnoliopsida; order Malpighiales; family Salicaceae; genus Salix; species Salix brachista. Next base: position 29,816,752 of record CM018587.1, read on the forward strand.
ACAATGAATTATGTAGGCTGAGACTAGTCTATTGTAAAAATATTAAATCATTGATTATATCATAAACACCGGAGGAAATAAATTATAACAATAACCAATTAGAAGAAAAGAGAGACAAGAAATTAAAAAGAAAATCTAAAATAAGAAAATAATTTTAATATCATATCAACAATAAAAAGAGTCCTAACAACATGATACAATAGTTGTGAAGCGTCGAAATAAATGAACACTCTTTTACAAATTAATAGACTGGAGAGAGAGAAAGATGGAAGGAAAGGACAAAAGAGTACAGGATAAAGGGCAGAAATTAGGGGTGAGCATTTTCGGTTCGGTTCGGTTTTTTGTCAAAATAGGGACCTAACCGAAATTTTTGCTTTTTTTAAAAATCAAACCGAAACCGAACCGAATTTATTCAAAACCGGCCACTTTCGGTTCGGTCCGGTCCGGTTTTTTTGGTTAAAAAAATCATAAAACCGAATTTGTTTTTGGGCCTTCTGATGGGCCTTCTGATGGGCTTTCTGATGGGCTTTTTGATGGGTTTTCTAATAAATTTTTTGATAAGCTTGAAAAACTATTTTTGTACAAGAACCCAAAGTATTTTTAAAATTGTTTTTGCAACAAATACAAATATTAATTTATTAAATTGTTAATATAGTGTTTATTAAGTTTTTTTAACCTTTCTAATAATTTTGTTGTGTAATTTAGCATGATGAGAGATAATTAAAACTACACAAAGGAACAAATTTAAATTTAAATTACAGAAAATGCCTTCAAAAAGGGCTTAAAAAAACAAGAAATATTAACATAAAAAACTTCAAGAAATACAATCGGTCTTCAACTAATTATCATCCGTCGCTAGATTTAACTTTCCACCAAAATCTACAAAGATGAGAAGTGGGATTAAGAGCTTAAAATCCAGCAGGCCAAATCCTTGAAGTCCACAAGGAATTCTTCTTGACTCCACAAGAAACTAAGGCTCTTCAAATCCACAGCGATGAGATATAATAGGAAAGAAATGAAAATTCAATAGCAATAATATTCAAAGATGGTCTATCAATCGATTCCCTCAGCAAAAATTAAAATTCCAAAATTCATGTAATTGCAGAATACTCCATTAGTCCTGCTGCATTAAGTGGCTCAACTTCTATTTTAAATGAATATATTTAAGCTATTAATCAATAGCATGAGTTAATTTGGAAAGTCATATGGTCATGTAATCTATTTGGAAAACACAGAGAAATCAGGAGATCTCAAAGGCAGCAAGAGATCAAAATCAAATCAACAATACCTATGGTGGCATCACTCATGCCATTCAGCATGATGAGCAATAATACGACAGTTCAGAAAATTGAATATTCTTGTTTAATCTCCAATGGACACCAAGTAAAAAAATAAAGGTGAAAAAAATAGAGTGAGAGAGAGACAGTGAAAATCCCATTGATCTGCTGAAAACCTTATTAATTGTTACATTGAGTGCAAAAAAAGATCAAAACACTACAGTGGTATTATGGAACAACCAGGTAACTTGAACAAGCATTAAGTGATCAAAAATCCAAAGAAAGATTTATTTTTTTCTGACAATAAATAACAAGTAAATGAGCAGAAAAGCAAGCAGCAATGATTATTCTTCATCATGACAAGCATGATCGAGTGAAGAACTCGTTGCATCAACCATCCTGGTATTATGTAAAAACCAGGTCGTTTGAACAAGCATCAAGGGGACATCAGAGAGCTGATGAAAACATTCTCTGTCATGACAAGTATGAGCGTGTGAAATATAACTGCAGAATAATGATTGTGAAGAGCTCATAGCAATGAAGTTACCTGTCTAATTTTCTCAATTCCTGTTGCAGCAATAAAATCAGGAAGCTGAAAAGGTTGCTTCTCAATACCACGCTTACCCTGCAAAACAAATAAGAAACTCGATGAGATACCAGCTTGAGAAAAATAAGTTCTATCAAAATATTAATTTTCCAGTAAATAGACGGGTAAATAAAGTTTTAGAAGACACACTACAGAACAACTGTCAAGATTTCAAGAGCATAACATGAAAATTGAAAAAAGCACCTGTAAGCATCATCAATTATTTTCACTACAGCCTCCTTTCCAATCTGCTTTTTCCTTGCTAAGCACAATTCAATAATAAGAAAAACTTGCCAGACAATGATTCAAACAACAATAAAATTTCTAGAAGAAAACTATCATAAATCAAGCATTCGGAAGGATATTACCTCAAGTGCAGGGCAATAAAGTGCTCACTTTTCATTCTCATTCTCTAATCCAAGAAAATAACACTTACAGAATCCAAGAAACGCTAAATCAAGCATTACAGCAGCAAGGATAATGAGGGACAGTCTCCTGCAATACACACAAAAAAGAGTAAATTATGAAAAATTCCAAAAAACAATCAAACACCAGAAGAAATTTTAAGAGCTTTTACTCACATGCTATCCAAAAAAATCAAACACCAGATGTGGGGTTCCCTTCTTCTGCAAGATGACTCCTTATCTCCGATGAAACCACCACACCATCATTCTCTCTCCCACCAACCACAACATCTATGTTGAGAAAGAAAAAAAAAATACTCTTGTTATAAAAAAAAAAGCACACAAATTTCTCAGCTTTTTCACTAAAAAACATAATTTTATACCAAAAAAATATCTTTAATTAATAAATGAACTACCTGGAATGGAAGAAGACTCCCGCGAGAGGCCGAGGGAGGGAGAGACGAGAGGCCGAGCGAGAGGGCGAGGGAGAGAGAGACGAGGAGCGAGAGGCCAGAGGGAGTGAGAGGCGAGAGGCCAGAGGAAAAGGCGAGAGCGAGAGGAAAAGGCGAGAGGGAGAGGCGAGGCCGCTAGGGTTTCAAGCGAGAATGGGAAAAAGTTTCTATTTATATTAATGGTTTAAACCGAACCGGTTCGGTTTGGTTCGGGTCAATCGGTTTTTTCCGTAAAAAACCGAGACCGAACCGAACCGGATTTTTTTTTAAAAAAAATAATCGGTTTAATCGGTTTTTTTTTTCGGTTCGGTTTTTTCGGTTATTTTGTTTCGGTTTTCTCGGTTAAATCGGTTATTCGGTTCGGTTTGCTCACCCCTAGCAGAAATGGTGGTGGGGAGGGGGGCAAACATATTAATTAACTAAAAAATAAAATCCATCCCACTTTTACTGTGTATTTTGGTACTGTTTGCACAGACTCAGATTACTATTTATTGCAACAGTAAAATTATCATTTTACCACATGGCCAAAAAATTTTAACTCCCAGGACCGGGGGCATTTTCAATTTTTCAGGGGACATAGATGGTATTTCCGGATTTGTTGCACAGTAAAACGACAAAAATAGCCCCCCTAAATGACAAAATAAGGCAGGAACCAGGGGTAGTTTAGCAATTTTCAGGGGATATGGATGGTATTTCCAAATTTGTTGCACAGTATAACTATAAAATTAGCCTTAGAAAACGACAAAAAAATGGCGCTGGACTCGGGGTATTTCTGTATTTTTCATGGTGGTTTTTTCATGGTTATCGGGTGGGTCCAGGGGTGTATAGCTAATTGTTCATTATTTTATTATTTCTTTTTGAAAATACTGCAGGCGCGTCGTACAGACGCCTCTACAATGTATCTGGCGCACACGCCATTGAAGCAGCGCGTGCTCCTCCTTACAGTGGTAAAAAATCGGCTTCCTCCTTCTCCCATTGTGCGCCGACATGTTCTCTTTCTCACGGTGCGGCGCGTGTGGGGTTACGGTGGCCGATGAAACTCCGGTGGACGGGTTTAAGTTTTTTCTTACTTTTCTCTCTCCTGCCGCCCGGAAATACACGTCGGTTCTTGATGTTTGCGAAATGTTTATTTTGGTCCCTGGTCTTTTGATTTTGTGTTTATTATTGTTTTTTTAATATAGTTTTTGATTTGTTGCAATTGTGCCCTTCAATTGAAACTGATTATATATGTTGAGTTTCAATTTAGTCCTTATTCTTTTGATTTTCGGTTTACTATTGGTTATTTTAATTATTTCAGTATGCATGTTTTAATTGCTTCTGATTGGGTCCTCCAATTGAAATTTGTCATATATTCTATCTTTCATTTCGGTCTTTATTCTTTTAATTTTATAAAAACATTACAATATTTTTAAAATATCCTTATTTATTTCGGTCCCAAGGTTTTATTTATTTCAATTTTGTCTTTTAATTGAAATTAATTATATAGTTTGTTCTAATTTGTTTTGATTGTGTCCTCCAATTGAAATTAGTCATGTATGCTACTTTTCATTTCAATCCCTATTCTTTTAAAATTTTAAAAAAAATTACACTGCAATTTTTTTTTAAAATATATTTATTTGTTTCGGTCCTAATGTTTTTATTTGTTTCAATTTTGTTGTTCGATTGGAATTAATTATATATTTTATTTTTCATTTCGGTCCTTATTGTTTGAATTTTTTATTTGCTATTAATATTTTTGGTTTACTCTGTCATTCTTGGACAACGTTTATTTTTTATCCGTATTTATGCATCTATGCTTTTAGTTTTAGTTTTTAATTTTTTTCGTTTTATTTTTTATTAGGGATTTATTTTTATTTGGTTTAGTCTTGAAATTTTAATTTATGTTAGTGATCATTTTCAAATTAATATTGCTCCCTTTTTCCCTTTGTTCTTTTTTTGTGTTTTTTTGTTATTTTTATCTATTTTTCGGATCAGATGATTTTATGATTTTATTGTTTGCGCCATAATAATGATAATTTTAGTGATTATTTTTTAATTATTTTTTTGTGAAAATGTTTTGATTTTTTATCTTAACAGAAATTCTGCACAGATTTATTATTTCACCGAAATTTATATTATAATAAAAAAATGTCACATATTTAATGTTTTCTGCGTTGAAAAAAATATGGTGTCGCCCGCGACGAGGCGCGGGGGCATTGGCTAGTTGCATATACAAATGGAATAATTATTTTTGAAAGATATATATAATAGCATTACCAAGGGAAATTAGTTTTGTTGGCAATTTGTAAGAAATAATTGAAAATATTAATAAATTAAGCTAAATTAATTTTTCATGCAAACCAATCTCTCTCTATTTTTATTGGTAATAGTTTTTTTAAGCTAATTAAAGTAGTAGCAATTTATTTATTTTTCCAAACGATTTGAACTACCTTCCAAGTTTTGATGACTCCTTTATCATTTTGATTTTAATATTTGAATTTGAGTTTCATATAAAAGACTTGAATCTTATCGTGGATGATCTGTTTTAATTAATCTTTTGCATTACTTTTCAATTTAAGAGATAATAAGATATATTATTGGTCAATATTAATTGTGAATTGCAAGAAGTATTATTCGCCAAATATTTTCTTATAACACTAATAATGTTGCTGGTTTATAACAATTTTTTTTTCTATTTAATGGTTGATCTAATGTGTATCATGCTAAATAATAGACATGGTTTGTTCCTATGACGTAACTATAACTGAGGAATTATATTTATTGAAAGTCAAGCCTTTTTAATTTTAGAGATAAAATGTGATTTTATTTTAACATGGTTCTGACCTTTTTCATTATTATTAACATGGATGTCCGGGTCAGCTTATGTGTACCTCGATTAATATTATAGGTTTTGAAATTAACAACCATATAAGTCTATAATGATAATAATATTAGTAATTACATGACTTGAAACTACTTAATAATAATAGTAATGATTATGATATTATTTTTTATTTTATTTTTTTATAACCGGGGTGTCCGGGCCAGCTTGCGCGCACCACAACTAAATCCCTGGGCCCACTGAACATCCTGCAAACCCAATGAGCATGTAAGGTACCGCGGGGGTGACAGGCGTGCCTGATAAGGCTTGAATCAGGGGTGAGAGAAAAAGAGAAGCCCTTCTAGACCAGCAGGCCAAGACACTGCTGACAATGATTATGATATTATTACACCCGTGCATGGTGGTCAAATTAGAACATCATTTTTGAACTTTGGTGAAGATCTGATTTGTGACATGCTAGCTCATCTTTTTATTCCTTTTAATGTTAACATAATGTACACCAACTTTTTCGAGAAAAAAAATTAGCTTCATTATGATCATGGTGTTTTAATTTTGGTATTGTTCGTCAACTAGGGATATATGTACTATGTTGTTTTCTTGCTTTAATGATTTGATATTTTTATGTCCCCGGGGGTAGCGTGGCGGCAACGGCCTTGCTCTTGCATTTGCAAGAGCAAGGTTCGAGTCGGGGCGCGCCCTAGTGATGCGAGTCACTCCTGTCCTATAAGAGCCTAGGACAGCCAGGGTTTTCCTCGCTTCCTGGGCCCACAAAATACGCTTTCCGGGTAGAGTGGTTTCTCCTCGTATTCAAAAAAAAGATATGATATTTTTATATATTGTTTTTATTTTCTTTTTTACTCTTAGGGCCATTATATTAGTGTTGACCTCTTTCTAATCATGCTTTACAACTATTAACTTTAAGAGATTGGTTAAATGATTATAAAGGTTAGCTCCATTATTTAATTTTATGGATTTAAATCTTGATTGATATTTAAAAAAATTATTAAACTTCTTTTTTAATGTAGTGGGCTAACATAGAGGATGTGTTTTTAAAATCTTCTTTGAAAAAAATATAGGCCTTGTTTGTTTCTCGGAATTCACTTTCCGGGAAACCACTTTCCAAACTTTCCTGTGTTTGTTTGCCTTCCGGAAAGTTGGTCAACGGAAAACACTTTCCAGTCAAAGAAAAATTTGGCTTGGTTTTCAGGAAAGTGTTTTCCGGAAAATTTGGGCGGAAAACACTTTCCGGAAGTTGTGAAAAATTTAGAAATGTCATTATTTGCTGATTATATCAAATTTGATCCTCAAACCATTGATTGCTATATATAATTTGTTTTGAATATTTATTTTTCAATTCCATCTCTTAAAATTTAATTTTTATATTAATTTTGGTCCTTATTTTTATAATTGCTATTTGCTTTTTTCTTATCATTTTTTTATTGAAATTTTTTATCTATCAAATTTGGTCCTCATTTTTTTTTATTGTTACTTATTTTATTTGAAATAATTTATGAAATGTTAATTATTATTATTTTAATTTATTCACCTTTCATTTTTTTTTAATTTTTTAGATTTGATCTCTATTATTTTGATTATTATTTATTTTATTTGAGATAATTTATGAAATTATATTTTTTTTCAATTTCATTCTCATTCAACTTTTTATTTTGTAAGATTTGTTCCTCATTATTTTAATAAACTTGAAAAAAAAATTAATTTATTAATAAATTATTTTCCAGTTCATTTTCCATAACACAAACAAACACTGGAAAATGTTTTCCAGTTCATTTTCCATAACACTGCCAAACATCGGAATTCACTTTCCAGGAATTCACTTTCCCCGGAATTCACTTTCCAAAAGGAAATCACTTTCCAGCAAACAAACGAGGCTATAATCTCATGCAATGTTTCTTGGAATGGAATACAAACGCTGAAACTTTTGATAAACCATTAATGCAGTCCACTTAGGGGTCATCACTTGAGTTTTGATTGTCTTTACTCGTGTCCAACAAGGATCAAAGAGCTCACCTAGGGATCATCACTTGAGATCTACGAGGGAAACTTACCCACTAATACCATCTCCAAGGAAAAAAAGCTATTTAAAAAAATCAAATTAATAATATAATTTTTTGAATAATATAAATATAATATTTTTATATTTGTATTTCAATGGAAAAAAACCATTTAGAGAAGTTAATTCTATTTTAATACATATAATATTGATATAACTATTTATTAATAATAAGTAACCAATACAAGTACACACAACTATTTTTTTGCATAAAAATATATTAAACAATTTTTTAGCTCTTTTAATTAAATATATAGGAATAATCCTTCAACTTAGAAATATCATTTTAGCTCTTCACTATAGTTCTCTTTTTGAAACTATGAAAATGAAGAATAAAAGCTAAAATTTTTTATCTTTTCTCTTTAGTTTTTCTTTTAGCTCTCCCATTTGAGTTGCTCAAACAGCAACTTTAAGAGAAGAGCTATAAGTAAAGACAAAAAATTTTAGTTTTTATCTTTTATTTTTATAGCTCCAAGAAAAGAGCTATATTAAGTTGAAAAGTTATTCTTATATATTGATCAAAAGAGAAAAAAAATTATTTAATATATTTCTATGCAAAAAAGTGATTTTGATTGAACTTGTTGGTTATTTTTAATAAATATTTATATTAATATTATATATATATATATATATATTAAAATATAATTGACTTTTTTAAATGGTTTTTTTTTCCATAAAAGAGTATATATAAAAAATATTATATTTACACTATTTAAAAAATCATATTACTAATTTAGATTTTTTAAATAGCCATTTTATTTGGAGATGCTATCACATGCCTTCTTCAGTATTAATGTCTGTTTGAGAGTGTGGTTGAGGTTAGTTTTGAAAGTGTTTTTAATATTAACACATGAAAATGATATAAAAATATTAGAAAAGTTTAATTTAAAATAAAAAATAAAAATAATTTTTTTTTAATTTTTCTTAAAATTGTTTTAAAACGCAGTAAAAAACTCCAGTAGAGGAAATTTTTGTACCCACGCCAAACCACAGACTAAAATTACAAAGAAATTATAAAGTTAGATTTGTCGACGAAAAACTTTAGCAGCATGTGTCAACTTAGTGACAAGAACACTTGGCACAATTGACAGTGTTCAATGCATAATGTTCCATTAATCAAATTTAAAAAATTAGCATCTATTACAAAAGGTCAGCAATGAGGAGGACAACAGTCTAGTGTATATATTTTTAATCAAATTTAAATTATTAAAAAAATATTTTTTTTACATTATCTTAATATATATTTTTAAATTATTAAAAATTTTAATTTATTTTGAATTATTCTAATATATATTTTTAAATTATTTTAATATTCTAATGTTGATATATTTATTTCATAAAAAAAAAAATCCATCTTGTGCTGCCCTGCAACGCACCTGGCCCAATAGCTAGGCCTAGCCAGAACCTATGTGTATAAGACCTGATTGAACATCCATCTTGTTCAAATCTAGTTTATTGATAGTGGAGGGTAATTCGAATTAACTTAAAATCACCTTGTTTAACTTTAATATATTCTTAAGAAAAAAAAATATTATTACTTTATACTTTTTTAAATAAAAAATAAACATGTTTTTGAAAAGAAATCTAAACTAATTTAAATTAGATTTTAAATCAATGAATAACCGAGGTAATCCTAGATATTATATAACAAGGATGGAAAAAGAGAGGAGAAATTGTCAAGATTTATCTTTATTAGGATACATTAATAGGAGTAAATTAGTTTTTTTTATCGTTGATGTCTTGAATTTATTTTAGAAATTTGTTTTTAATTAATTATTTTATAATTTAATATAGATGTCTATACAAAAGACTATGATTTAATTTGTTACTATATATAATTAAATAAGTTATAATTATGGAAAATGAGCAAGAAAAATACGTTATTTTATTATAAACATTGTTTCAATTAAAAAACAAACTTATTACAATCTCAAAGGGAAAGTTGTTAAAAAAACTTTGATAATCATATCTCAATAAAATAGGAAAAAACAATTACTCTAAAAAAAGATATAAATTTATAATAAAAAATTACAAAGTATAAATTTTATATATATAATCACAGATTTTAAAAATAATTCATCCAGAGATAATCTTGTTACCGTTGATGGTGTCAAAGTTTTTGTAGTTGACTGATCGTGATAAATAGGGGGCAAGTGCCTCCTCCTCTTTTTTCTGTTCATTATCCAAGAGACGGCTTCTCCGTTCGGGGGTGGTTGGGAGAGCTTTTTTAAAAGTGTTTTTGAAAAAAAATGAAAATTTTTTATTTTTATTTTTAAGTTTAAATTAATAAAATTTGGTATTTTTAGATCATTTTGATGTGCTGATATAAAAATAAAAAACATTTTTGAACAAAAAACATTTTAAAAAACAACCGCAATCACACTTTAAAACAGATGCGAAATCCATGTACATGTTTCTCTTTGTATGCTAGTGTTAGGTGAGTTTCATTTTTTCTCTTCTTCTATCATAAGTTCACGTAATGGGCCCTATCCCATTGCTTTCTTTAAAGATTATATTAGATTTGTGACACCTGGTTAAAAGTCAGAAGAAATAACATCGTTTTTTCTTTCACGTGCTCTCTCTATTCAATAAAATAAAACCTCTCTCATAATATTCTTATCGGACGAAGGAAAAGGACAAGAGATGTGTGGCGCAAAAGAAAAGGAGATCAGATACCACGATTATCTGAAAATGTTGTTTTAGATTATATTTTGAAATATTTTTTTATTATAAATATATTAAAGTAATATTTTATAATTTTTTATAATTATTTTTATTTTTAAATAATTGGAAACACAAAAAATATTAATTTAAAATAAAAAAATTTCAATTTTTTAAAAGGATTCCAAACAAGTAGTTTGATGGTGCAGGTGGGGTTATTTTTTAAAGTATTTTTTATTTAGAAATATATTAAAATAATATTTTTTTTATTTTAAAAAAAATATTTTTGATATCAGAACATAAAAATAATTTTAAAAATCAAAAAATTTAATTTAAAATAAAAAATAAAAAATTCAATTTTTTTCAAAAACATTTTAAAACATAATACCAAACAAAGCTCAGTTTTAACGTATTTGAACCACTTCAATATTATAAGAAGCAGCCGAGTGAAGGGAAAACAAAGGAGGAAGCATTCAACTTTTCAAATGCAAATATGGACACAAAAAAACGTTGGGGCAGCACAATCATATAATTTGCTACTTAAACTTTACTTTTGAAAACAAGGTCACGTGTTAGCACGTGGAAGAAGACAACGACTCCTCGACACCGACAGGTTACCTGCTACCTCGTAAATGATCTTATGAGAAATTAGAAAATTTCTCCCTTTGTTTACACTACGGTCATGGAGAAGAGGGCGTAGCCCAGCCAGCTTGCAATGTTCAGTGATTGTCGGAGGTGGGTTTTTATTTTTGAGTTTTTCCTGGGTGCTTATGTAGATAGTGTTTAGGATTGGAGCGGTAGTTATTTTTTGAAGGAAAAATGATATTTAGAGAAAAAATCAAAAACCCTTTTTTTTACTACAAAAACAAACAAACTCACCGTGGCAGAGGACGACGACGTTTAATCGTCGATTGAAAACGAGGAGAAAGAGGAGGCCTGATACAGACTAGTTTTAAGAGAACAAAGATAATTTTTCATTTCAATGGCCAGATAAATAGCCAATTTCCTGCACCTCTCGCCTGTACTACAACACGTATACAGTACAATTAGTACAAAAACGCAAAGCAGTAGGAGGTTTTTTGTTTTTTACTTTTTTTTTCGTAGAATAGCTTTTGAAAAGGCAAGGTAGTTTTAATTATATTTCCATGTAGAAAATATTAATACAAAAAAAAAGGTTAAAATTCAATTATGGGTATTTGTGAAAATCAAGTATATACCTGGATACATAACACAGATCATTAAAACGAGGGAGGATTATTTTTTGTTTGGTTTGGTTTTGCAGTAAAAAAAAACAATTAAACTTGAATTGAATTTTTATTTTGAAAGTTTTATATTAGCCGGGTTTTTATCCACTCAACCGGGCTCATAAAATACGTTTTATGGGAAATGTGACTTCCTCAAATCAAAAAAAAAAAAACAGGAAGGAAAAGAAGGAATTATATGAAAAAAATATTGTGTAAACCCCTTTTAAATATCGATAATGATACCGTGAAATGACAATATGTCCGTAAATAAACTAAATAATACAAAGATAAAATAAATATACTTTAAAATAAAAAATAATCTCCGAGATTTATTGTAATAACTAATACTATCCATGCAAAGATGCACAAAAATTGAATTTTAGTGTAAAATCACCTACCAACTAGTTTTATGCTAAAATATAATAATTATTTTACTCGGGAAGTTTCCATAATTTATCGCTAAATAACATTCCACGTACCAATTTTTTCACTTTATTTCATCCAAACTATAAGTTAAGTTACTAAAAGTTTTAATCCCTATCTATAACAATTTTCCTTTTTAATTATCATTTCTCAATTAATTTTATAATATTTAGCATTGATTTGTCAGTTTTGGGTCAGGGGTATATAATAAAATTCTTGCAATGTTAAAATTAATAAATCACCACAATTAGCATTGATTTGTTCAATAAGTTACTTTATCTATCATTTTAGTTAACTTGTGTTGATATCTGTAATTATTATTTGGAAACCGGGTAAAGAATATCATGAAATATTGTATAAATTTGGAAGGCCGTAGTAATTATTTTCAAGAGTTTACTACGACCACATGCCTACACCTTGGAGACGAGTGATTTTTCGAAAATTCTGAGGCACAGGCGGTGGGCGGTGGGCGGCGGTGGAGGAATTGCTTCAAATTTGGCTGCCTAAGAAGTTCACTGTAGCTTAGCGATGACTGGTTGCCATCACCATTTTCCTTTGTCCAGTCTATCTGTACGTATTATCCTGCACCGCTAACGTCGCTGTCAGCCTGCCTCCATTGGTGACCGTAATTAATGGTTATCTTCTTCATTCAGTCACTCGTGTTTTATTATACAGACTTGCAATGCGACGACAATTGTTTCCTAACCCTCTTTCCACCTCATTTTAAAAGTGTTTTTTTTAAAAAAAATATTTTTTTTTTATTAAAAATTAAAATTTTAATAAATTATTTTATATATTAATATCAAAAATAATTTTAAAAAATAAAAAAATCATTCCAATATAATTTTAAATAAATATCATTTTTAAAAACAATCTCAACCATGCTTTTACTCTCAATAAGATAGCCCTGAATTGTCGTCTAGGCATTTAAAGGCAGGATAATGAATATCCTGTACAGATAATCCAAAATATCTATTCAACTTTTGAACTCTTGCCAAACTATGAACATCTAAAAGTCTTCAGTCTATTATTGTTTTTATCTGATTAGGAAGACCTCGAGTAAGCATGTTTGATTTAAATTTCTTTCGAGAAAAATTAAAAATATATTTTTATATTTTAATATTAAAAAATAAAAATATACTTTTATGTCAATATAAGTTTCAAAGAAAAGATGTGAATCTTGTGATAAATGATTCATTATTAGTTTTTTATAATTATTTCATTTGAACTTTTAATATCAAGTTAAATTTGATAATTAAATTTATAATATATTTAAAAGATTTAAGCTATGGTATAGTTGATTCATTATTCATATTTTATATCGCTTACTTTTGTATTATTATATTTGTCGTCTCATAATTGATCACGTAATTAAAATTCATGAAACCTAGACTTTATCAAAGAGAAAAAAAAGATGAGGAAGTTCCTGCACGTCATGGTCAAGCCGGCTCAATACAAGAGGTGAAAGAAAACTCTCCGGCTCGGCACTGGTCCAACGAGCTTGAGGCTGTTTATAGAAGTGTAGTTACATTTTTATTTAAAAATACACTAAGATAATAAATTTTATTTTTAAAAAATTATTTTTAATATTCACACATCAAAATAATTTAAAAATAAAAAAAAAATTATTTAAAAAAAATCAATTTTTTTGACAAGTATATTAGGAGTGATTCCAAAAAAACATAAAGAGTCTACTGCGGCACCATTTGATTTCAGATTGGTGCGGTGGGTGAAAAGTTCAAACTGAAATTTGATTCGAGTGTTCGATGAATTGATTAGTCATCGCCCAATGGATGATGATTTTCATTGATTACCTCCACTTCGGTTTTAACACTAATTTGCATTTTATTTCAAGGCAACAACCACTTTTATGGTGACTTTATCAAACAGAGCCAGTGGCCACGAACCTACCACAGGTAGAGTTTAATTATTTATTATTTGAATGCGTGAATTCCATCCTCATTATTGCCAAAAAAAGAGAGTATGTTTTAATATTATATATATAATTTAATTTAAATTCAACATTTTTCTTTCTTGAGGCTATCATTACAGTTACAGCGCATGTTTGCTTTCCCGTGAGAAATTTTTTAGAAAAAAACATTATTTTTTTAATTTTAAATTAGTTTCTTATGTTTGTGTGAAATTGTTTTCTTTGATGAAAGGAGTTCATCTTATATTTTTTTAACTTTAAAGCTTATGAAAAAAACATATATGAGCTTGAGTTGATTTTTGGTTTTACGTTGATTTTGATTTTTAGGATGATTTTTTAGGTCATGGTTAAGTTTATCTTGGTTTTTTTTATAGGTGTTTTGGTTTAATAATAGATTAAAAAGCAGATTTTGGGTAAAATAATAATCTAAAACTTTAGTTTTTCCAGCTGTCATAGTGGCTATAATCTGAGCAAGATTAGATGAAGTATCGTTTGTCTCACCAGACGACATGTTGTAAGAAATATTTTTTATAGATAAACTATATTCTTGAAAATAAAAAATATTTCTTCTTAGATAATATTTCTAATATGTGTAGTCTTGCATAATATTGTTTTTATTTTATTCAACCAATTTAATATGTTTGTCATTTTTAATTTGGTCCTTATATTATGTATTTATTGGTATTTAGAGTTGATAATTTATTTTAATTTGCCTTTTATATTGGTTGAAATAAATTCATGATTTTATCCTTCAATCTTCATTGATTTTGATTTGCTTTTTATATGGTTTTTTTAATAGTTGATAATCTATTTTTGTAAAAACAATAAGTTATTAATCTCACTAGAGTTCCTTATTCAATTTGTAGGTTTGAAGTTTTTACTTGAGTCACCTGATTCATAGGTTTGATGAGTTTACTCATTAAACCTGATATGCTTTTTTTTTTAAAAAAATTATGTCAAATTTTTATCGGTCATTAAGTTGTCTTTAGACCCATTAAATTAATTGGTTCGCTTTGCATAACTCTCAAATAATTTAATTTAAAACTCGAGCTAGGTATAAAGTCGGGTTAATAGGTTTCGAGATCTAACAGCTTGATTGGATTTAGTGATATTGCTAAAAAAATCTTTAAACTCTCAACATGTTTTTAAAGTTGTTTTAAAAAATTAGTCCAGTTCGCAACGGAGCAGGATGAATTGGCTTTATATAAAAAAGTAGGTTTTAAGAGATGTTTGAGAGTGCATTTCACGAGCACTTTTTTTTTTTAAAATGATTTATTTATTTAATTTTTTTATATTTTTAAATCATTTTAATATGTGGATTTTAAAAATATTTTTTAAAAAATAATATTATTTTAATATATTTTTAAATAAAAAAATATTTTTAAAAAATATCTTTTACATCTTTCCCATGAAAAAATCTCCTAACAACTTTCGGTAACTCAATCAAGATACGAATGTTATTTTTAGTATCACAATGCGGAATTGCAGAATCGATGATATTTTGGAATTGAGAGAAAAAAACTTAACAAAACACACTAATTCTAGAATTTAAAAAAAATATAGAATTTGCCTCTGGCTTCATTAATTTTTACGATCAACTCAAATACCGAGAGAAAAACTCTCTTTTAGAACCCTTGTTAATTCGTAGCTATTTAACTTCTTAATTGTCAACACTAATATGCAACCTTGCCAAATTTATTGGTTTCTATTTCTTGAAGATCATCTACTAAGCTGGCATCACAAGCTGTCCCTTTTATCGAGCTCCACGAGTCGATTAATCGTGCCTAACTTCAATTCTTTTTAATTTTTGCATATATACTATCAAATAATAATATAAATTATAATGTGAGACTTCATCTAACAATTTAAATTTTTAGGTAAGATGATTCCTTGATATAGTATCAGAGCCTTATTGACCCAGTGGTCATGAGTTTGAATTTCATCATCCTCATCTATTTAATAAAAATTAAGTACAAGTTAATGTGAATCTATATGCAAGTTTTAAGTCTAAAGAACTTTCATTTAAGGAGGTATATTAGAGAATAATATAAATTATAATATAAAATTTTATCTAATAATTTAAATTTTTAAATGAGATAGTTTATTAAAATATATTTTTATTAACTAATAAAAATTATAGTACTAGTTTTACAATTATAAAACTCTTTTTTCCACACGTCGTCTACCCCTTTGAAAATGACAGAGCCTGAAACGTGAAAAAACCGCGACTATGCTAGAGGTATAATTTTACGCATAAAATATTAAGAACGATTAACCGATAAAAATTGTCATATGAAATAATTTTTCAACCATAAGAAAATAAAGGCAAAAGAAAATGGGTGTCCTCTCCCTTTCAAACACTTGCTGTGTCGAGCAAGAAAATAAAGTCAACCAGATGCACTCACCCAGTTGATACAGAGCAAGAGAATCACGTAACTGGTTGTTATTAATTTTCTATATTTGTTCATCTATTTTTTACATTGTATTTCAAAAAAAAAATTAAAAAATTTAATATTTTTTTATTGTTATATTTTATTTTAAATTATTTTAATGTGCTAATATAAAAAAATAAAAAAAATATCATTCTAATTTATTTCTAAACAAAAATCACTTTGAAAAACAATCTAAATCTAAAATCTTAAATAATATTTTAATATTGAAATAAATATAAACCAAAAAAATCATATTTAAAAGACTATATTCAGAACGTAAAGAACTAGCAAGCTGAACGGTCGTAGGTTTGATAGTGTCCGTACTATACAGGATTTGCCTTACAGGTTACAGCTAGACTGATGCTTACGTGGCTGGAGCCTTTCGTTTCACAAAAACATATAGATTTAAGAGACAGGCACGTCTTTGACCGTACCCGTAGCCATCACTATGTGTGATGTGATAGTCGATATATTGAATTGCTAATAATCACGTCTGCGGAGTTTCTCTTCGATGCCACCTCTTATTCTAGTACGATTTGTTTTTTTATGATTATTATTATTAATCGTGTACTCAGACTCTTATAATTATTTACTTTTTTCTTTGTTAAATCACGACTTTAATTGTTTGGTTGCCTGCCTCTTAGTTTATTAATTGACCAGGACACTTTAAGCTTTGATTCGGATTGATGTCAACATTACCTTTATTATTTGGTAATGAATAATTAATGTTTTTATTTAATTGACATTTAAAATTTTATTTTTCTGTAAATAATGACCTCATATTTCTTTATTTTAGACTAAATAAAAAATATTATCATCCTCATTTTAATGCTAGAATTGATTGAGCAAATTGATCATGACATGAATAATAAACACCATCACCCAAAATAGTGATTGAGTTTTTATTACCAGAAAACCAAGAACATTCTGTAAAAGATCTATAAAGATTTTTGTTTATGATATTACTCTATTTTCAACATAAATTAATCATTTGTTGTATGTTATTATTCTAAAAGAATTTTTATGAGCGGTGATTATTTATCAAAATTCTACCTTTTTTTTCTTATTCCAAAACTTGTTCTCTTCGTAAGCTATAAGTTTAGTACCATCTTTTTATCATTAATGTGTTTAGACACCTTATGTTTCTAAACTAGTTCATGGTTAGATGACCTTGTTTTCATCATCTTTCCATATCATGGAGACATTAGTGATCAACCTATTTATAAACATCATCACTAAGTTTAGATGACTTTTATTACAATTGATGCTTATGTCATTGCTTATCATAAGGCTATTTAGGTTTAAAGGGTTTGACATCCCATCACGTGCCTAACTATTCAGTTTTGCCCCAAAAATTCTCTCTTAGGTTGAATATGGGTAGTTTGGATTTTGTTTTGTTAATTTAAGTTATGCTAGATATACGAAGTAATAGAATCAAGATGATTGAATTCAATATAAATTACTAAAAAAGGAAAGATTATATATATATATATATATATATATATATATATTAAATAAACAGGTTGATTACCCCAGTGTTAAGGAATACTTAGAACTTCACTTGAAAAAAATTGATTGAATGATATCTAAAATGAATGCATGAAATGAATCAATATAGCCGTTAATTATAATGACCTTAGAGGATGATATAAATAAATAGATAAAAAAAAAAAACCCTGCAATAAAGAAGAATTATGATCTATACAAGTTTTATACTAGAAGTCGAAGGACAACCTTAGTGTTTAGGGTGGGCTACTCTATAATTCTTCAAGGTTACACCCAAGAAGAAGAAAAAATATGGTTAAAGGAAATAAATATAAAAAAAGTAGCATTCAAGTTTGTTTCAAACTTCAACACAAACCAAAATTTCAAGGAAAAAAACTTATTAAAAAGAGGACACTATAAACCCTTGTATAAACATAGGACTAAAAATAACAACACCTCAACTAGTAAGAGAAACTGAAGATGAAAAAAATACATAAATGATAGAAATAATAATGGATATAATTTGAATGGAAGAGTTGACCTTTATAAAAAATAAAGGTATTTCCAAAGTTAAAATGAGGACTAAAAAATAGTTAAAATCTCATAATGTTGGAAAAATGATAATGTGTTTTGATGGATAGAAGAATTAAGGAGGATTAAAGATAGATGTGTTTTAAGAATGAAAAAGTAATTTTTTTCTAGGGATTATAATGGAAATAGAGAACAAATTCTAAGAAAAGATTTATAAAAAAATGTTGGTGTAAATCTAGATTAAAAATCAGTAATATGACCACTAAACGGTAACTAGTCTGAAATAAAATGATTAGTATAAAGGAAAATTAAATATATTTGGTATGACAAAAAAGGTCTCAATGATTAAGTAAAATAATTCATATAATTTATGCAATGATTGAATAAAAACATTTAGATATTTGATAAAAAAAAAAAACCATAAATTGACCAGTTTTACAGTGTCACATATAACTCTGAATCCAATTGTTGATTGTGTTGAAATTTTATGTTGAGACTCTTGGCTTACTGTTCTAACTTGGGCTAATATTTTATTATGATTGAATTTTAAGAAAGGTTCATGAAAGTGTTAATGGTTAAAAAATACAAAAAAATCACAAAATTGATTTAGTAATGGTAATTTTGTAAATAAACTAAAAATTCCCAACTCTTTTTTCCTATAAATAGTCGGTTATAGAGATAAGAGAAGAAAGTGAGAAAGCTTGAAAGGATGTCAAATGAGAGAGAAATCCATAAAAATAAATGACTTTAATTGATCAAACTCTGAGATTCTTAAAGAAGCAAAGGAATTTAAGAAAATGGCTTTAATTGTATGAAATCTCAATAAGGATTATGAATTGGTAGGGAGTTTGGCATATGCTAAGAAAATATATATAGACTTAGTAGTATTGTTATGTTGTTTATGTTTAAATCATGTTTGTATGTTTAAGGAATGGTCTTGGAACTAATTTCTTAAAAATTATGAAAAGAACATGTATTATTCTTGGAATAAAAATGGCCAACACTAAATATAAAAGGGGATAAAATGGTTGCTTTAAATGGTTATGGTATTTGTGCTATTTTAGAAAGTGTTGTTATGTTTCATTAATATTAGATATAGGTTTTAGTTTTTGAATGAAGTTGATCTTGATTGTTTATGAGTTATATAACTCTAGATATAACCTAAAAATCAAGCAAAGATCTAAACTGAAATGACCATTTAGCAAAGTTTAAGGGTTATGTGTTGTTGGTATATTTCAAGAATGGTCGTGGAGTTATTTTTTAAAAAAAAAATATGAAAGAAACTTATGTTCATATAGAAAGGAATGAAATGGTTGCTTTAGATAGTCATGGTATTTATGTTATTTTGGAAAGTCTTGTTATGCTGCATTAATAATAACTCTTGGATAGTGTTGCAATGCAAGAAGATAACTTTGAATGATGTTGTGATGCATAAAAACACCTAGTTTGCTTGTTAAATTTATCTCTCATGTAAATGAAATTCGGACAGTTGTATTAGCCAACTTCGAGTTGAAATTAGAACTTGGAAAGGATAGAATTTTGTGAAGGTATTTTCATGAAAATTATAGCTATGAATGTTATTTTTTAAATGGAGTTGATCATGATTATTTATGAGCTATATAACTCCATATATAAGCTAAAACCCCAAGAAAAGTCAAAACCAAACTAACCATTGAGCATATTTCGTGTGCGTTTTGTTGTTGGTATATTTAAGAAATGATCATAGAACAATTTTTTTGAAAATTATAAAAGGAACTTATACTTCTGTTGAAATATATACTGGTGAAAACTAATTATTAGAGGTATTTATGATATTTTAGAAAATTTTATTATATTTAATTAATAATAGCACCTGTGTTGTGCTGAAAGAAATGTAAGAAAATAACTTTGAATGATGTTGTGATGCAAAAAGACACCTAGTTTCTTGTCAAATTTATTTCTCATGTAAATGAAATTCTTATAGTTTTATGAGTCAACTTCCATTTGGAACTAAAACTTGAAAACAATGGAATTTAGAGGTCTCTTCATGAAAGTTATAGATATGGATGTTAGCTTTTAAATGTTTATATTGATTTATTCTAAGTTATATAGCTCCAAATACAAGCTAGGAAACAATGAAAAATCTAAATTGAATTGACTATATGTTGTTGGTATATTTAAAGAATGGTCATATAAATGTTTTATTAAAAAAAATATGAAAGAAATGTATGTCTTTCTTGAAATAGATACTAGCCAAAACTAAGTATAAGCGGGAATAAGATAGTTTACTTTAGATGGTCTTGGTATTTTTGTTGTTGTTTTAAAGTGTTGTTATATTGTATCAATAATAACATTTGGGTCATGCTGAAAGACAAGTAAAAAGATAGTTTTAAATGTTTTCATGCATAAAAACACCTAGTTTGCTTTTCAAAATTATATCCCATATTGATAAAAACCTGATAGTTTTATTAGCCAATTTCTAGTTGAATATAAAACTTGAAAACGATAGAATTTAAAGTACATTTTTTCATGAAAGTTATAGATATAGATGTTAGTTTTCAAATGGGATTGATTTTGATTGATCATGAAATATATAACTCCAAATATAAAAAACAAGAAAAAATCTAAACCAAACTAACCTTTGAGCAAATTTCAAGTGCTATGTATTGTTGGTATACTTAAAGAATGATGATAAAACTATTTTTTTTTTAAAATTTGTGTAAGGAAATTAAGATCCTCTTGAAATGAAATGATTATTTTAGATAGTCGTATTTATGTTATTTTAAAAGTGTTGTTATGTTGTAGTCATAATAACACTTGGGATGTGTTGAAAGTCATGTAAAAAATGACTTTGAATTATTTTGTGATGCATGAAAACTCTTTGTTTACTTATCAATTTTTTCTCTCATATGGCTTAAATTTTAAAAAATTTATTAGTCAAGTTTTTATTAAAATTAAAACTCGAAAAGAATGGAATTTGGAGTAATTCATGAAAGTTATAAATAGAAATGTTAGTTTTTAAATGGATTTGATCTTGATTGATTATAAGTTATAAATCTCTCGAGATAAATGTCAGGTTTTTAAATGGATTTGATCTTGATTGATTATAATTTATAAATCTCTCGAGATAAGCTAAAAACAAAGGAAAGATCTAACTTCAAGAACCATTCCTTAATATTAATAGGGAGATAGGAAATTGAGATTGATTTATATCATTTTTTTATATATAAAAGAAAATAATTGTTTTAATAAGTTAAATTATACGGGGTAAATGAAACTAATAGAGGTACATGCTTATACTATGAAAAGACCGACCTATTTGCACACTTTATATGGAAAGATTACCCATATATATGAAAAGACTCTTATAAAAGTAGTTAAATGCTTCTTAAACTTGGGATCACCAAGTTATCTATGATAATACTATACTTTAATCATGATTACATGTTGCTTTAATCAAAAGTAACAAAAATACATATATTGTGTATAACATAAACTATATGAAAGTAGTGATTAAGAAAGAACTCGTCATCCTATCTGAATTATAATTTTTTTTCTTCCATACATTCTCAAATACTTTTGATTATAAATCGTTGTTTATTATGGAATAATTTTTTTTAGCTTTTATTTAAAGAATTAGTGACTATATTGTTGAGCCAAATATAACTTTTAGGGGAAGACATAATATTCTTTAATATTTTGTTATTTTTTTATTGGTTTTCTATGACATTTTTAGTTTATTTGAAAATAACACAAGTCGCCTTGCTTTTAATTTTTTGTTTTTTTATTCAATTTAGCTTATCTAAAGGAATTTTATTTTTATTTTAAAATTGAATTGAATTAATTTATTTTATTCTCCAACATTTAAATTTTTCAATGTTAAGCTCTAAGGGTGAGTCCGAATTAAAAATTTAATGATTTGTGAGTTTAATAATATAACCTAAGATTAGCAACATCTTATGTTTTTTCAACAGTAAAACAAATAGTTTGCCTGAATTTTTAAAAAAAAGCATAGCACGGAACTTGATTTCAAGCACCAAAAGTAATCAAGATTTTAGTAGAAAGTCTAATGCAAGAAATACGAGAAAAGAAAAAAGTGTGCGGGTGGAGGTAGCCGGCTGCGTGGCCATCCAAAATAATTTCGGAAAGTCTAAAAGTGAAAATGGTTTCGCCACTTGTCAAGAACACAACGGCAATGGCAATATTTCGTTATCAACTCTAACGATTACTGAATCATAGCTCCACTCAAAAGTAGTGTTCCACTGAAATTAGGAATCTCTCGTCTTTCTAATAAAAACCTCATCCTAACATGGAACTGATGATGATGATCATTGAAGATTTATTTTATTATTAATTTTAAGATTTATAAAATTAATTAAAATATATATAAATTGACTTGGATATCTAAATTAATAATAAAAAAAAAACTCATCCTAGATTGCGCTTATAAAAACATCCTTTCACTTTTCTTTATCCATCACTAAAACCAATATCCAGACCATGGCCTATAACCTTTCTCCTCTCACCACCTCCCCAACTGCTATTTCCACCTCCTCTCTGTGCCCCTCAATCCTGAAAACAAACGCTCCATTTGTAACTAGAAATCAAAGCCATGCCAATTTTCCTACAGTTTCATGCAAAGCCAGAAATGATGACCACCAGAACCCTTCCACGAGAAGGGATGTCCTCATTGGCCTAGGAGGTCTCTATGGGGCAACCAATCTCAGCGATCCATTTGCTTATGCTAAGCCAATCCAGCCTCCAGACATATCTGACTGTAGCGTAATAAACGAGCCTGATCCTGAAAATCCCACTAACTGCTGCCCTCCATTAACCAGGAAGATCATCGACTTCAAGCTCCCTTCTCGAAATGATCCATTGCGAATCAGACGCCCTGCTCATCTAGTTGATGATGACTACATTGCCAAATATAATAGAGCCATTGCGCTAATGAAACAGCTCCCTGAAGATGACCCACGTAACTTCACACAGCAAGCCAATGTCCACTGTGCTTATTGTGATGGTGGTTATCACCAAGTAGGGATGCCGGACTTGAATTATCAAGTTCACTTTAGCTGGCTGTTCTTTCCCTGGCACAGATACTATCTCTACTTCTATGAGAGAATCTTGGGCAAACTGATTGACGATCCCACTTTTGCTTTACCATTCTGGAACTGGGACTCCCCTCAGGGCATGCAAATACCAGCCTTCTTCGCCGACCCTAAATCAGCAGTCTATGACCCGCTCCGTGACAAGAGTCACCAGCCACCAAAAATTATTGATCTTGATTTCCCCGGTGTAGACTTTCCCTTGCCAGACCCAGTTCAAGTGGCCAGCAATCTTAATGTAATGTATAGGCAGATGGTGACTGCCAAGTATCCTACGCTCTTTATGGGTCGACCATACCGTGCCGGAGATGAACCAGAACCTGGAGCTGGTTCACTCGAGGATGTCCCACACACTACAGTTCACATCTGGACCGGTGACCCAGACCAACCGAATCGTGAAAATATGGGTGTTTTCTATGCAGCCGCGAGAGATCCTATCTTTTTTGCTCATCATGGGAACATTGACCGATTGTGGGAAGTATGGAAGAAATTACCAGGTGGAAAAAGACAGAATTTCACCGACCCTGATTGGCTCGACGCCGCATTTCTTTTCTACGATGAGAACGCTAATCTAGTCCGAGTTAAAATTAGGGATTGTCTTGACACAACAAAGTTGAGATATGGGTTTCAAGATGTTGCTAGTCCCTGGATCAATGCTAGACCAAAACCAAAGCCAAACAAACCAAAGCCGACAGTGCCAGTAGCTACGGCAGACCCAACGAAACCAATCGGTCTGTTGAACAAAACTGTAAGTGTTGTGGTTCAGAGACCAAATAAAAGGAGAAGTAAAAAAGATAAAGAAGAAGAAGAAGAAGTTCTGGTAATAGAAGGGATTGAGTATCGAATAGATACGTATGTAAAGTTTAACGTGCTCATAAATGACGAGCCTGATACACCTGGTAAAACAGACAACGCAGAGTTTGCTGGAACTTTTGTCAATGTGCCCCATAGTCGTAACAAGACAGTGAAGACAAGTTTGAGGTTGGGAATCTCTGAGCTGTTGGAGGATTTGGAGGCTGAAGATGATGAAAGTGTGGTGGTGACTTTGGTGCCGATAACAAATATAGGTGAGGCTACCATTGGCACTCTCAGGATTGAGCTTCTCAACGATTGATCATCATAAAAGGAAACTTATCCTTTCGTTTTTAAGAATGTCAAGCAATTTCATATTTTAACCACCAGGTCAGAGCTTCTGTTAATAAGGTTCATGTTTTAGATGAGTTTCATTGCTCGTGTAAACAAAATCTGATCGTCTATAAAAATTTATCTTCCTTAAATAAAATATAACCTTATCTATTAAGCGGTCACCGGTACGAGATTGAGACTAAAATGTTTGCTTTCTTTATATTTTGAGGTTTGAATTCCATGATTGCTAATATAATAACCATTAGAGACTTACATAATCGTTAACTTCAAAGCAGTCAAGACACACACAAGCTGACTCGAAAACCTATGTTAATAAAAAAATATATAACATTACTCTTTGCCTCGAGTAATTCCTCATGGTATCTTGGAGACATTTAAAGCTAATGCCCATCGCATAATTTAACCGATTTGATTTTTTTGTCGATAAATTGTTTTTTTGTTTGTTTTAGGGTTGTTTATTAGTTATTTTAAGTTAAAATAGCTAAAAATATTATACTATATACTAAAAGAGATCAGGGATACATTGTTCACTGTGACTGTTTTCACTGTGGATTACAATAGTAGCTTTGGATCGGTTCGGTTTTTGAGTCGGTTTGGTTCCGGGTGTCGAGTCACCAGTTTTATTGATTTTTTATCATTTTTGCATAGTAAAATAACTATTCTACCCTCCAATAAGACAAAAGTCCAGAGTTGAAGGTGGGTATCACAGTAATTTCACATTTATGGGTCACTTGTCATTCCGATTTTTTTATATTTTTTGTACAGTGAAATAATCATTCTACCCTCTAATGAGACAAAAACCGAGGGTTGTCAAAAGGGGTACCACGGTAATTGCACATTACATTGCACAGTAAAATAATCCTTTTACCCTAAAATAGGACAAAAACCAAGGTTTGCCTGCGGGGATGTTTAAGATATTTCAATTTTTTTGAAAATATCTAAATACCTATCTGCCTCCCAATAAGACAAAATATTCATCCGACGTCTCAGTGGATTCGCCGCTGTGTCCTCTTCCTCATGGTGTGTCGCGTGGTGTTACACGGTGGCCGAAGACGTGACAGGGGTTGGTTGAACTTTTCCCCCCCTTTCTCTCTCCTAGCGCTAAATTACACGACACCCCCGCGGTTTTATGGTTGTTTCATTTCAGTCACTAATCGTTTAATTACACTGTATGGTCCTTATTTATGTTATATAAGTTTTTATTTGTTTCAATTGTGTCATTCGATTGAATTGATTATAGATTATATTTTCATTTTAGTCCTTATTCTTTTAATTTTGGGTTTTGTTTTAAATCCCTTAATATTTTCGGTACAGAAGATTTGATTTTTTCAATTTTTTTCCTTTGATTGAAATTGATAATATATTTGGTTTTCATTTCGACCCTTATACTTTTAATTTTTGGTTTTAATTACTTTATTTTTTTATATTTATGAATTAGTCCATATTTTTATCCATGTTTATATATATGTGCTCTTAGCTTTGGTTTTTAATTTTTATTATTTTCTATTTTGTTGGGGTAGTGTTTTTTTTTTTTAAATATTTTGTTCCTTAAATTTTAGTTTGTGTTTATGATCATTTAAAATTGATATTTCTTTTTTTTTCCTTTGTTCTTTCTTTTGGTGTTTTTATATTTTATTTTCACGTCAAATGAATTTTTTAGATAATAATTTTTTTTCATGAATTTTTTTTGCTCTTTTGTTAAAGTTTTTAGGCTCTTTTTATTCTTTGATTTAATTTTTTTCCCATTATTAACGCAATAATAATAATAATAGTTTTAGTTTGTTTTTGCTTCCTCTTTTGTTAATGTTTTTGAGTTTTTTTTCCTTGGGGTTATTTAATAATTTTTATTATTTTAGCAATAATAATAATGATATTTTTAGATGTTAAGGCTTCGTTGTTGCTGTTGTAATAAGAAGGTGTGTTGATATGTTTCATTATATCAAACCTTGCATGTATAGATATTATATTTTATTTTTGAATTAGCAAAACTTATTAATTGTTTCAATTCCGGCAGTTATAAAAATTATTTACCCAGCCCGCAACATAGAGCGGGCAATTTAACTAGTAAATATCTAAGCCAAAAACATCCATTTGATTTTCTGGCACTGCTCTAGTGGTTTGATTTTGAGCACCTTAGGCCTAGCTTGTTTTTTTTGGGTGCCCTTTTGTTTTTCTTATAGTCACTTAATTTATTTCTCAATCTAAATTTTGTTGATTTCATGTTAAGGTGAATGATTTGCAAAGATTTTTTTAAATATATTTTTTTAATTTCATCTCTCGTTTTAATTTATTTTGTTTATTTTTATAGAGTTATTGTTATCTCAAATAAATATCCTAATATTATATGATTAAATAAAACATAGTAAACTTTTTGTTAAAAATGCAGTGAAGTGCATGACTTTGGTTATGTATTTAATGAGTGAATTGGAATCAAATCCATATCATTGTTTGCATTTTTCTTTTATTTAAAAATGAATGCTCTTAACTTTTTTTTTAAAAAAACTTTTCTTATTAGTAGAAAATGCCACATATTTTTTTTAATTGATGTATTTAACGATCAACTTGATGAAACTTCTTTTGCGAGTTAAAAGGTAGTTTGTGACATAGTTTCGATAGCCTATCTGGTGAATTATATGAGTTTATTTGCTATAGCTGTAACAATTATCTTTTAAAATATTTTTTTGCTTGAATATGTATTAAAATAATATATATATTTTAAAAAATATTTCTATATCAGTACATTAAAATACTTTTTTTTAAAAATATTTTAAAATAAAAATAAATAAATAAAAAGATTTTTAAGAAAACACTTTTAAAACATAAAACAAGGCTACATGTCTTTAAGCTCATGTTATAATTGTCAGTGTATATGGCAAGAATATCAACAATATATGGCAACCAAATTGCAACAGAAAATCTTGTATTTATTATAGACTACAAATTAAGGATTATAAACTGTAAATTATGGATTATTACATGTATTTAGAGGATTGAATTCTTCATTCCTATGACAATGAAAATAAAGAACAAATTTACACATAAATTTGATATTTGTGACATGGTATCAGAGCCAATAATTCTGATTTAGACCTTTGATCTTCTCTTCAGTTTATAGACCGAATTCGTCAGTATTTGGTGATTTTTTTTTGGGGTTCCTAGGATGTCTAGAGAGGCTTTTCTTACTTGATTCAATGACAAAAACTATGCCAATTGGGAGTTTTCAGTTTCAAATGTTTGTTAAAGGGAAGGAATTACGGGGGCATCTTGATGGATCTTCACCAGCACCAACCGACCCACAGGAGCTGAGTGTATGGACTACCAAGGATGCAAAAACTGTTTCTTGGATACTGGGGTTTGTTGAACCCCATATGATAAACAACCTTCGATCGTTTAGAACAGGGAAAGAGATTTGGGACTACTTCCGACGCATCTATTCCCATAACAATTCGGCTCAAAAATTTCAAGTTGAAATGGGTATTGTCAATTACAAACAAGGTAATCTCTCAATCGAACAATTTTTTGTTGGATTTCTAAACCTATGGAGTGAATATACTGACATAATTTACTCTAAAATACCGAAGGAGAGTTTAGAGGCACTATACCTTGTTCATGCCAAGTGCCAGAGGGACCAATTCTTGATGAAGCTCCGATCAAAATTTGAGGCCGTGAGAGCTAGCTTGATCAACCGAAGTCGAGTACCCACTTTGGATGAATGTTTGGGGGAACTGTTACGGGAAGAAAAACAACTCGCCACTCAACGTGAGTTGACTAAGGACATTGTGACAGAGATGAATGTGGCTTACATGGCTCAAGGAAGGGGACAACAAAGGGGTGTGGGTGTGAAGTGTTTTAATTGTAAAGAATTAGGGAACATTGCCAGAAATTGCAGCAAGAAATTCTGCAATTATTATAAGAAAGAAGGGCATTTAATCAAGGAATGTCCTCTGCGACCATAAAATCGACAAGGGTTTACTGTTCAGTTGAAATTAGGGGCTGCTTCTATGGCTGATGCAGCCGTGTCCTCACCATCGACACCAGATTCTTCATCATCGGTGAGCTCTTTGTCGACCACTCTTACTCCCGAGATGGTGCAGCAGATGATAATATCTCCCTTCTTTGCACTCGAGATTTTGGGTAAGAAATACAAAATTAATTTTCCCTTGGATTCGACACATAATAAACAATGGTTAATGGATTTGGCAGTATCGAATCACATGACCAGCAGTGAAAATAGGTTGCATAATGTGCGAAAATACATGGGTAATCAGCATATACAGATAGCAAATGGTGATAATCTGCCGATTTTGTTGATTGGTAATTTGAGGTCTCATTTCAAAAATATTTTTGTGTCACCAAAATTATCCACAAGTTTACTCTATGCTGGTCAAATGATAGAAAATAACTGTAAAATTCACTTTGATCACCATGGTTGTTCTGTGCAGGATCAAGTGTAGGGGAAGGTGATCGCGAATGGGCCTAAAGTGGGACGTTTATTTCCAATACAATTTTCTATTCCTAGTATTAATTCTTGTACTTATTCTACTATCATTAATAATCCTCGTTCTAGGCATAAGAAATTGGGGCATCCCAATTCTAATGTATTGACTCATCTTATGAAACATGGATATTTGGGGAATAAAAATTCTTATTCAATAGAATTTTTGGATTTCTTGCAAATTGGGTAAAAGCAAAGCATTATTACTTCCTTCACATGGTAGTCGCACTACTAAATGTTTTAAAATTATTCATACTGATGTATGGGGCGTGAGTCATGTTCTCTCTCATGCTCAATATAAATATTTTGTCATGTTTATTGATGAGTTAGTCATTTCACTTGGATATATTTTCTCCGATCTAGGGCTGATGTGTTCTCAACATTTTAGGCTTTCTTTGCATTTGTTGAAAATCAATTTTTTGCTCATATTAAAATTCTACATTCTAACTCTAGGGGAGAATATGTGTCCAAAGAATTTCATGAATATCTAAAAAACAAAGGGATTCTCTCTCAAAGATCTTGTCCTTACACTCCTTAATAAAATGGAGTTATTGGGCGTAAGAATCGTCATCTTTTATATGTTGTTCGCACCTTATTAATTGATTCTTCAATACCTACTCGATTTTGGGTAGAGCTTTGTTGACAACCATTCATCTAATTAATCGTTTTCCTTCCCAAGTTCTAAAATTTGCATCTCCATACTCTATTTTATTTGGTGTTATTCCTGAATATGATTCTCTCCATGTTTTTGGATGTATTTGTTTTGTTCACTTACCATTTACTGAACGTAATAAACTTTCAACCCAAGTTGCTCGTTGTGCTTTTCTAGGATACAATATTCTCATAAAAGGTTTGTGTGTTATGACGCAAATGCTCATAAAATTTGTATCTCTCGAAATGTGATTTTCTTTGAAAATCAGAATTTTTTCCCTTGTTGTCCTTCTCCAGAATCCACTTCTATCTTCTTACATTTGATGATGATAGTCCATCTTATACCTTTGAACATTTTAAGCCAAAAATTGTATATCAAAGATGTCATCCACCATCCACTTTGCCCCTTCCGGATACGGAACTAACATCTGATCATTCCCCTCAACTAAGACGATCAACTCGAGTTTCACGTGCCCCAAACAGGTATGGATACTCAGCAACTACTATTGATAGTACTTTTGTGCCTAAGACTTATGCTCAGTCTTCTACCCAAGACTGTTGGCAACAAGCCATGAAAGAGGAACTTCAAGCTCTTCAGGATAATCACAAATGGGATATTGTTTCTTGTCCTACCGGAATCAAACCTATTGGCTGCAAATGGGTATACACTATTAAATTCCAACCTGATGGGTCTGTGGAACGATATAAGACACGATTGGTGGCTCTTGAAAATTGTCAGGCATATGATATTAATTATGAGGAGACATTTGCACCTATGACTAAAATGACTACCATACAAACAATTATGGCAATTGCTACTTCCAAGCGATGGCCACTTCGTCAAATGGATATAAAAAATGCATTTTTACATGGAGATTTGAAAGAGAATATTTATATGACTCCTCCTCATGGTATGTTTACTTACCCATCTGATAAAGTCTGTTGGTTGAAACAATCTTTGTATGGTCTAAAACGGACACCCTGGGCATGGTTTGAAAATTTTCGCACTACTCTTTTGAAACTTAAATTTATTTAGAGCCAATATGGTTCATCTCTGTTTCTTCAGCAAGCTGCTACTGATAATGTTGCTCTTCTGGTATATGTGGATGAAATTATCATTACAGGATCTAACATTCCACTCATTGAGGATTTACAACGTTCTCTTAACAGTGAATTTCATATGAAGGATCTGGGACACCTTCAATATTTCCTTGGTTTACAGGTGAACTCTATGTCCAATGAGATTTTTCTACATCAGCACAAATACACCCAAAAGATTCTTCTCTTGGGAGGTCTTGAATCGGGGAATAGCGTTCTTACACCTTTCAAGATTAATTTAAAACTTTATCAGACTGATGGTGACCTTTGACCTAATCCCTCCATATACAGGCAATTGGTGGGCAGTTTGAATTATCTAACCATTACTCGGTCATATATTTCTTTTGCAGTACAACAAGTTAGTCAGTTTTTACAGGCTCCTCGTTTAGCTGTTGTCCAAAGAATACTTCGCTATCTTAAGCGTACATCTAGGCGAGGATTTTTTTTCCTGCTGATAATTCATTATAATTAACAGGTTATAGTGATGCAGATTGGGCATGATGCATGGATACACGTCAGTCTGTTACTGGGTGGTGTATGTTTCTTGGAAATGCTTTAATTTCATGGAAAAGCAAAAAGCAAGACCAAATCTCAAAATCTTCCACAGAATCTGAGTATCGAGCTATGTCATCAGCATGTTCTGAAATTGTGTGGCTCCAGGGTTTGCTATGGGAACTTGGTTTTTCTCAGCACAGTCCTACACCTCTTCATGCTGATAACACAAGTGTTATTCAGATTGCTAGTAATCCTATGTTTCATGAACGCACCAAACATATTAAAGTTGATTGTCACTACATTCGTGAAGCTCTTGATCATAATATTCTTGCACTACCTCATATTTTCACCGAGCATCACACGACTGATGTCTTTACGAATTCCTCCTTCCAACGACAATGAAAATACAGAACAAATTTACACAGAAATTTGATATTTGTGACAATAACACGTGTCCCTTTTGCAATTTCCAGCGCAGAATAATTAGATTTGTTTTTAAAATTTTCTTAACGATAAATTATAGGGGTGAGCAAAAAAAACAAAAAAAAAATAATCGAGAAAAACCGAACCGTTAAAACCCCCCATTAAACTGATTAGAATATTTTTAAGAATTTCCAATCCTATTCGGTTTCTGTTTTTTACAACTAAAATTAGTAAACCAAACCGGTCAAATTAAAAAAAATAGTATGAAAAATTATATGATTAAAGTAATAAAAAAGAGCCCTTTGCTTCTTGTGCCCTACTCTATGACATCTATTCTTATATGAAAGAGTCCATCATTTCATCTCAGGCTGTTAGGAAGAAAAGATATGGAGTCTTAATACTTAAGGAGTCAATGTTAGCCTATGCCTCTTCGACGTTGCTCTACTCCCTTTCACTTTCTGTTACAAAAACCTATTTATTTTTTCATGGTGATATGAGGCTCTTCATGGTGAGGGTTTTCCCGGGGCCACTAGCTTCCCAAAGCAGTACCTCACAGACCAAGAACGTTCTTTCAGGGGTTCAGTTTTTCACTTAAAAATCCAAACCAAATTGAAATTAATCGGTTTAAACTAATTTTAATTTAGTTTCAATTTTTTCTCATAGTTTTAATTAATTATTTTTATAGATAAAAATTGTAACGAACCGAAAATACTAAATCCTAATAAAACCTTATATAGATTTGAGTTTACCTCCCTGCTTTTTATAAATTACATGGCGTCATGAGTAAAATAAAAAATAAAAATTGATGAGATTACTAAAATGCCATCCTATATAATTTAACATGCAAGACACAACATTGTCCTTCTGTCTGTCTGTCTGTCCGTCTCTCTCTCTCTCTCTCACACATAACCCCACACACTCTCTCTGTTCGCTTTCAAAACCAGATTTCTTGTGTTATTGTCTTGCGTTCATTTCTTATCGCTTGTCCGTAACTCAGCAACACAGGTAACAATTTTTTATTTTATTAAAACCCCCAGTTAAATTTCTAGATCTTGATGGGGTTTCTTCGTTTGTATAAGGAAGTAAGTTCCTGTGGTCATTTCTTCTCTCGCGTGTTTAAACCTGTCTCTTGACCTTTTTTTGCCAGATTAGCTTTCCACATCTTGAAAACTATGATGGAGACCTAGCTTGGCCCTTGAACCTAAACAATTTTGTTGTCTGGATGAAAGAAAAGTGTAGTTAGTTTCAGCAATTTTCGGCATTTTAACAGTTAGAAAAGCTTTAAAATCTTCATCTACAGTATTTTATTTCAATCAAAATTTATGCAAAGCTTCAATGATCTCAAGAATTAATGCTCGAATTGCTTACAAAGGCCCACAAGTTCTGTAGCTTTATTTACTAGCAGTGAATAATAAATTATAGCATTCATTCTAGGTTATCTGTTAAAAGGTTGAGTGTTCATGTTAAGAGGTGTTCTAAGTTGGGCTTTTTTTGCTTGAGTCTGTGTTCACTTCTACAGGGTTATCGTTTGAACTCAATAATACGATCCATTTCTTCTTAATTAGTTTATAAATTATGCAATTACTAAACAATGGTTTTTGAAATAGCAGAGCGGTGCTGATATCATGTGTGTTTGCTTGAGCTTTATTGAAGCGACAGGAACTTCATTATTGGGAATTATTTTGTAAAGAAGTGAATACATGCGTTTAATTATTGATGGCAGGTTGAAGTGACTGTTTGCGGATGAGTTTGGTGTTTTTAAGGTGTTTTTTTGTTCAAAAATTTATGAAAATGATATGTTTTTAAATTTTTTAAAAATTATTTTTGATATAAGTACATCTAAATAGTATAAAAATATCAAATTTTTTAATTTAAAGTAAAAAATAATTTATTTTTTTAAAACGTTTTTGAAATACATTATCAAATATCCTTTAAATTATTTTTGATATCAGTACATCAAAATAGTATAAAAATATCAATATTTTTAATTTAAAGTAAAAAATAATTTATTTTTTTAAAACGTTTTTGAAATACATTATCAAATATCCTTTAAATATTAAATGTGTTTTTGCTTAGATTTTTCATGTGTGTTTAGTTGAATAAAAAGGATTGTTTTCGCTTGAATTTGAATTTGGATATGAAGTTGATGATGATATCTATTTAGAAACATGTTTTAATGGTATTTTTGTAATTCTCAGCGCTGGGCATTTGTGTAATTTTGACAGATGGGGCATTTTTGTTATTTTGGGTTCCTCTTTAATTATTTAATTTAATGGTATGCTTGTAAATATTTAGATTTTTATTTAAGAACTTGTAAACTGTTATTGAACATGATGCAAAGTGTAATTTATGAAAGTATGGAGAGAGTAAAATCTAAATCAAAATATTGGAGATTTTTGTAATAATTCCCTTTTTTCTTTAAACTACTAGAAAGAAAAATTTAAGCTTTTCTCTTTAAAACCCTAATTCCTTCTCGATCCCTCTTGCAAAACTCCTTTTTTAGTGTAGTTGAATTGGGAAAGAGAAAGCTATGGAGAGGGGTCTTGCTCAGAGTTACTTGACTGCCACAAGTCACTCTTTCTCATGATCCCATCTCTCCCATGACTCCATGTCATGGTCTCATCGTCTTTCAATTGTCAATGATGGAACATGTTTTGGGAATCAATTTTGCGGTGAAAAACAAGATTATTTCTCTTATTTGAGTTTTTGTTTTACCTCAAATTAACCATAGAAAATAATTCTTTCTGTTTTATATGACCTATTTTATTTTATTACTGCAAAAGGAAAAATCTAACATATAAACTTCGTATGGATCATACATGACTTTGGTACAGAAAGAAGTGTTTAGTTTAAATTATACCCCTTTTATTAAATATTTAATTGGAGATTTTAAACTAAGAGTCTTTTTATTCTTTGTTCTTTATTAAATTTAGATTATTTCAAAACAATTTTTATTTTTAAATTAAATTAAATTAAATTAAATTAAATTAAATTAAATGATTAAATATAAGTATGAGATGTTCACTTCCTGATATTTTATTAGGTTTGCTTTTCAAGTTGTTTATTTAACAGTGCGTTGGCTTCTTTGATGTCATTGTGTAGACTTTCGTAGTGGTGTTAAACCCATCTCGGTGAGCTTTTTCTAGTGATGAGATGATGTCCACGACGGAGTACGGTGAGCCTTCAACGTGCTTTTCTTTTTTCTATATTTGAAGCTCTTTTTATGGTTAATTTTGTCGTTTTTTTATTGTTCGCTTTATTTATTATTAATGTCTTTTTTAATTATATTATTAAATTAACTTGGCTGATTGAACCTAATCAAATCAATGACCAGGTTTTTTTTATCTTTACTTCTTTAAAAACATTCATTTCACTTGAACATTCCTTTTTCAAGTTAGGAAAACTTTGACTTGGCTTGCGACATAGCACGAGTCACCTATGTAATTAATACTAAAGGACATATATGTAATATGTTTTCAAGTTTTGTGACCGAGTGTTATTCATTTGTGATAAAAAAAATTTATCCGTAATAGAAATATGAATTCTCTCCAAAATCTAACTAATAAAAACATATCTCTCTGTATAATATATTAAGCCCTCGCGGGAAGCACAAAAGAATGCATAACAACGTTCGAATATAACAAAGAACAAACATAAACAAACATGATACCTTTAGTTTATGCATTAGACAAATTAAAAACAAACATTCGAATATAACAAAGAAAACATAGCAACGTTCCCATTTCCATTATATAGCAATAATAAAAACAACTAAAAGTATGGCCAAAACACTATGTATTTGGATTCACTTTGTTGTTCACTATAATAGCAAAAGAAGATGATTTTATTATTCTAAAACAAAACACTTGTCTGTATATTAAGGGTAGTTTTGTCTTTTTACTTGGCATATTAGTCATTAAAATATTATTCAAGGCTATAATTATATTTTCATTTTGTAGCATGGAAAATGACCTAATTACCTTCAAAATAAAATAACAAATATAACACTAATGAAGAGGGGAATAATTGTCTTTCTATTTATTCATGTATAGTGAATTGACAATTATATCCTTGGAGTAAGAAATTTTAAACACGGGCTCAAAGGCCTTCTGGTCTTTTTATTTAGGTTTTTTTTGTCACTATTGGATAATCAAGGGTATTTTTGTTTTTTTTAATTATAAAAAACAATCAGCGTTTGTTGTGAGCTTGTTCATGCATGAGAGACATCCATGCTCTTTAGGTGGTCTGTGTAGCACATTACATTGGCATAAAACACTCTTTCATCGTGTCATTGGATGTGTTGTTATGTCTTTTTTCTTTTAGCAAGGCACATGTTGGTGGTGGTAGGGTGGTTTGTCCTTGGTTGAGCTTTCGTTTCCTTATTCTTTTCTCTTTCTTATATTGAAAAATACATGTTTGTCCTATTTATTGTTGATATTTCAATTATAGTCCTTATTCTTTTTACTTTTGATTTTTGGTTTTTATCTTCGGTCATTTTTTATTATTTTTTTACAATTCAATCATTCAATTCTAATTTAAGATTTTCCAATTTGCTCATTCTCCTTGTGTTTTTCAATTTTTTTCCTAGGTCATTTTGTAAAAGTTTTGATGTTTTTAGTTTCATCCTTCAATCTATTTTTTTTCTAATTCGATCTATATATTTTTAATTCTTTTATCCTTTTGTTAGATATATTTTTCCTTTCAAGTTAATCCTTTAATAAAAAAAAATCTCCTTAAATTGATCTTTTATTTTGATTTTCACCCTTTAATATTTTAATTTCTATTTTTAAAATGTTAAATCCCTTTTTGTATTTGGTTTGTTCTCTATTTATTCCTTTGATATTTTGTTTAGGGATTGAGCTTCGTGGTTTTTCTATGTATGATTTTCCATCTTATTTTCTTTTTTGATTTCAACATTAGTTTTTTTTAAAAAAAAAATTGTATGTTTTTCTTCAATTTCTTTTGCATTGAGTTATCTTTATCTTATAATCTAAGTTAAAAGTTTTGCAAGTTAAGAGATGAAATAAGAGCACAAGTTGCACATGAAGTATATGTATATTTGACATTATATTTTCCTCCCTCTCGTAAAGCTTATGTTCAAGTTCAGGATATTTCCATTCCCCACCATCTTCATAGGGATTTTAATTTGTTGTTTGAAATATTCTTGTGTATGGAATCCATTATAATATAATTATTATGTGTATGGAATGAATTTCAATATAGTTTGTGTATGGAATTCATTTTAATGTTAATCGTTCAAATTTTCATTATTGTTGTTGTTATGAGTTTTGGGTTAATTTTAATACAATTTTGTATAGTTATAATCATAACAAGTAAACAATATAGAAAGAAAAATAAAGTATGTGTATATTTGGCCTTTCAGTTTTCTTCAATTTCTTTTCTATAAGTTTGTCCCAATTTCTTAACTAGAGTCACAAGTTTTGTTGATTAACTTGAGTTAGCTTGACCTTAATACCTATTACATGTATATCACACTACTTTGAGTATACACGAGCCAACTTTTTTCTGTCTTTTTGTTTATCCAATTATGCACTTCTTGAGGGTTTTTTTTAAAGGTTATTATGGTGTTTATTTTCTTTTAAACTTGTTAGTTTATTATTGTTGGCAATAATAAAACGAAACCAACTTATTAAATTTGGTTTGGGATATAACCTGAGTTAGTTTGCTTTTATTTTCCAAATGCATATGCATCACATAAACATTGTTCTTTATATATATAAAAAAAAAAAATGGACCAACAAGATGAGACATTTGTAGTAGCTTTCTATTAGCATTCAATATTGATGGATCAACATATTTCATATTAAAAACCATTTTTTTCACAAAGACAATGATTAGAAGGGACCAAAATAAATAAGATCCATTATAGAAGCTCTGACAAGGCCTATAGTAAGAAGGTCTAACAAGATGTCAGATTCATCTCCTTTAAATTTAATTGTGAGCTAAGCCCAAATACTTGTGGGTTTGACATCATGCTAGACCTAACCCCCTAGGCTTCGTAACGCTTTAAGCCCAAACACCTATGAGTGTGGTAAGATGCTAGACCCAAACTCTTTTGGTTTCAGCTACACGCTAGACCAAGCACCTGCAATTTCTTGTCATAAAATCATCGATTTAATCATGAGACGATTTCTAAAATCTCCAAAAAGGAATTATTTTGCAAGAAATCTAGTCTTTGCTGCCACCCGTAGAATCCTTAGTTATGAAGAATAGAGCAATAATGAATGCGTAAATAATTACCCAAACATGACGAAAAATAATTTCTCTAGCATTCTAGATTTTGTGGCATTATCAAATATAATTTTATATCCATTTCTTTTATGGTATCGCCCATTTACTACACTTTGTCTGACCATTTCAACATGTTTCTATCATCCATACTATTCTAAAGAGTTTTACATGACCAATGACTTTATGTATGCAGTTGTCTTCTCCAAAATGAATAAACTAACACTTTCCATAAGCTTTTTATGAGTTGTAAACATTGCTGACTCATATATGCAACACGTTAGAGAATAGATTGCATTACTGTCACTGTAATGCCCTGAAGATGAAAGTTATGCTTTACTCTGATGGATTCGAGTACGATGAATCCTCCTTGTCGGATTGCAAACCTTTGTAACTACTACTTCCGGTTGTCTTATGTACCTACAATCAATCCCGTACCTGCCACTATTAAATAGAGTTTTTTCTACGTAGCGCAAAACTTATAATTAAAACTAATAGTTTTGTGAATTAATCTGAATTGGCTTATTTTTATTAGTTAAGTTATGTTTATCATGTTTTTTTTTTTTAATTACGTACATCTTGAGTTTTTTTTTTAAATATCAATTTATTATCATTACTATTTTTTTTAATCATCGGATTATAATAAAACTAACTTATTATCCGGTCAAGATTATAACTCAAACCATTAGTTTTTTTTTTAATTTTTTTAAAAAACATGTTGGCGTCATCTAAATATAATTTTTTGTAAATAAAGAAAAATGCATAACATCACATCGTGACCATTTCTAGCACTTTCAATATAATTTTATAACCATTTCCTTCATTATATCAGCCATTTACTTCACCTGGTTTGACCTTTTCAACATGTTTCTATCATCTAGACTATTCAAAAGAGTTTTACATGACCAATGACTTTGTGCAAGTTTTCTTCTCCAAAATGAATAGACTAACACTTTAAATAAATAAAAAAATTACAGTATCAAGACGCGTATGTCTTTCATTAATAAATGGAATCAGTTCAGCTAACACTCATGGCACCGGTTCAAAATATATGGTCAGGTCGAACTATTTCAACACAATATTTTATTCCAAATCAGACATCAAGATGGTTGAAATTCAGGTTCAGGAACAACCAACTTAGATGATGGCGCAAATAAAAGATGAAATAAAAGCAGAAGTTGAACATGAAGCACGTGCATATTTGGCCTTGTAATTTCGTCCCCCTTTTAGATTAGAGATTTTGGTTCAAGTTAAAGATATTTTCTTCCCTTTTCATCTTTAAAAAAATCATATTTTGTTATTCAAAGTATTTTTATGTATAGAATTCAATTTAACATATTTATTTTGTGTATCAAATGAATTTCAATATAATTGTTGTGTATTGAATTCATTTTCACATTTTGTTACAAAAGGTTTTGACTTTCCGATGGAAAGGTGCATCGGCAATGTTGGCTCACACTAAGACAAAATAATACCATGAAATAGGTGATGGAATATATATTCCATCAGCAATTAAGGTTTGTTTCCTCACGAAAAAGGCAACAAAATAGTTCATTGATAATTAAGGTTTATTTGCTAACATAATAGACAACAAAATAATTCATCGATGATTAAGGTTGAGAACAAATGTACTGATGGAAAATTAGTTGTATGATTTCCTTTTTCAGTATGGATATTTTGTTGATGAACCTTTTAGGAACTCAAAGGGCTGACGATAATGATGTCAGAATGCAAATAATAATAATAAATCAACATATTTAATCCAACATTTGCTCATATTAAATCCGCAACAACAAAATACTTGTGCAATTATTGATACAAAAAACACATCTATAAAATTACTCAACAAATGTAAATATACTGCATTATAAAGTGCCAACAAATATCCAACATTATTTCAGTTTTATTACATAGTGAAACATAACCTCCAAATTAATTCAACACCTTTTAGTGACCATTTGATATTGTTGTTGTGTGTGAGGTTTACGGAAAAATAGTGGTTTTTACATTTGTTTATTTTACAACCACAACTGCATTTGATATAGGACCCATACAAAGATGCTTTCAGACCACAGTTTGTAAAAAGCAAAACCAAGTGTGTTTGGTATTGTGTTTACTTGTATGGCTGTGTTTTGAAAAAAAAAACAGTTTAAAAAAAACACTTTTTATTGACTGCAGTTTTATAAAGTTAGGTGTTTGGTTAAAACTGTTATTGAAATTGAGGTTGGATAAAAAACAATATGATGTGTTTTATTAATCTGTTTTTCACATTAAGGTTTGGTTGTAAAATGACTTTGAAGGATATAAATATTAAATACATAAACATGTTTGTGTATGAGTTATGAATCACTTTGAAAATATGGTAGAAATTTAATTATAATTATGACATACGAACATTAATATTCCTTACACATTAAATATTTGTTTGCTATTATCCCATCAAACTATTTCAATCCCGTCACGTATAAAATTCATACGTGAAGGCTTCTGCAATCCCTGACTATCTGCGCGAGCTACAATATCTGGTAAAAAATCATCTAGGATAAAATTAGGATTACGATCATACTCAACAAAAATATCATCTTGTGATCTCCTTCTAATATAGTTATGCAGTGTCATCGATGCAACAACAATCTCAAGTTATGTTTTGTATGGTTAAGTTGACATGGTTTGTAAAATTCTCCATCTTTGCTTCCATACTCTAAAATGACATTCTATCACGTTACGTAATGATGAGTGTGCACGATTAAACACTTCTTCTCGTTCACTTGGTTGTCCACGACGCTGAAAATCTTGTAAATGATACCTCTCACCTTTAAAATGGACTTACATATTCATTCAGATAGTCAACATCAACCACATAGTATTTTCTTGAAAATACGAACATGCTACCTTTTCATTAATTCAATAACAAAGAATATTAATTAACTTAGATTATCATCTCTTCAAGATATAGTAAATCACAACCTTCAAGTGGTTTTGAAAATTTTATACTCCTATTGTCAATAGCCTCGAGAAAAATACGTGTATCGTGTATACTACCTTCTCATACAAACATGAATTGCATGTCAAAACTACAAGTAACCATGATATTTTGTGTTGGTATACCTTTTTCTTCAAATAAATAGAATTTGATTTTTGGATGATATGGTGGCACGAACATGTGTGCCATCAATTGCACCGACACAGTTCTATAAGCATAAAAATACAGTGTTAGTATAAAAAATATTAAAAGAACTTATCTTATTTTTTTTCAAACAATATTTTATAAATAAAAACAAAATTTCCTTGAAATGTGGCATAAATCTTGGATTCATCGCAATTTATAATGGCGTGTTGGTAAATTCTGGATCTGTTGGTTTGATGACATCTACTACAAACAAACATAATGATTTAAGGACTTCTTTGATACATTTACTTACAGTTTCTCCAAAATGCTTTCTTGCACTTGTCGATTTGGCGCCCCAACTGCAATTGTAAATAGAAACATTCTGATCTTCTCAATTCGTTCATCCTTCATGAAAGTTTTAAACCATAATGTGTTTCCAAATCATTACACAGGCTCAACAAAGTATTTTTGTCCATCCTAAACATATTAACAGAGTGTTTCCAATGACCTCTTAAAATCTCATTCAACCAACGCATCCTTGTATTGTATGAAATCATACATGGTTTTTATGCATATAATATAGATTTATAGCCTCGTTCGTGTATATAATAAGTTTTTGCTTATCAAACCGCCTCTGTATAAAAGTTGCATATCCTCGTCACTATCATCATTGTTGTGATGGTTGTCATCGTCGTTCTCATTTTTAT
This sequence comes from Salix brachista, assembly GCA_009078335.1. Classification (NCBI taxonomy): domain Eukaryota; kingdom Viridiplantae; phylum Streptophyta; class Magnoliopsida; order Malpighiales; family Salicaceae; genus Salix; species Salix brachista. The sequence goes on from CM018587.1 coordinate 29,858,529, forward strand.
AATCGATATTTTCATAATCACCTTATGTGTCATTATTTCCTTCACAATCATGATAATTAATGTATTCTACAACGCGATTCATAATATTTTCATAGTCGTTGAAATATCTGCTAAATATAGCATTAAAGTGTGGATCATTCATATCTCCCACCACTAATTGAAATACGATAAAATGTTAAGTGTTGCATAAAAAAACATAGAGTCAAGTTAAGTATATTAATAGAAATCAAGTATTTGAGAAGATTAAGTTTTTGACAAACATGTCAAGACCACAGAAATATTTTCCTTGCTTGTAACAAGATCTATGCTTGTAACAAGATCTATGCTTGTGTTTGTTCTTGAAAGATTTATTGTTAATAATATACATACACATTTTCCCCTTGTATAGAAAGAAATGCATTATGTCTTGCAACAATAGTTTGAACTTGTTTACCGATAGCATGTTCTTTTTTGTTTTTTATAAATTATTCAAGATTCCAATTATCATTTTTTTTTTTTTATAAATTATTCAAGATTCTATGTCATTTTTTTCTTTATTTTTATAAATTATTTAAGATTCTAATAATCATTTCTTTTTAATAAAATATTAAAGAGTCAATGTAACCGACCATAAATAAATGGACTCTTTAATATTTTATAACAAACAAAAAAATATTATTGGAATCTTGAATAATTGATAAAAAAGAAAATGACATGGAATCTTGAATAATTTATAAAAAAACAAAAAAATGATTATTGGAATCTTGAATAATTTATAAAAACAAAAAAAGAAATGCACACATTTGAAATATGTCAGTAAACAAGTTCAAATTATTGTTTCAAGACAATGCTTTTCTTTCTATATAAGAGGGGAATGTGTGTTATATATATCATTAACAATAAATCTCTCAAGAACAAACACAAGCATTGATCTAGTTATAAGCAAGGAAAATATTTATGTGGTCTTGAGAGGTTTGTCAAAAATTTATTCTTGTCAAGTGCTTGATCTGTATTAATATACTTGACTCTATATTTTTTTATGCAACACTTAATATTTTATCGTATTTCGATGAGTGGTGGGAGATATGGATGATCTACACTTTAATGCTATATTTAGCAGAGATTTCAATGACGACTATGAAAATGTTATGAATCGCGTTGTAGAACACATTAATTATCATGATTGTGAAAGAAATAATGACGCATAAGGTGATTATGGAAATAGCGAATATAGCAATGAGAACGACGGTGATGAGAGTGATAACGACAATGATGATAGTGACGAGGATGATGCAACTTTTATACAGAGGCAGTTTGATAAGCAAAAACTTATTATATACACGAACGAGGCTATAAATTTATATTATATGCATAAAAAACCATGTATGATTTCATACAATACAGGGATGCGTTGGTTGAATGAGGTTTTGAGAGGTCATTAGAATCGCTTTGTTAACATGTTTAGGATGGCCGAAAATACTTTTTTGAGCCTGTGTAATGATTTGGAAACATATTATGGTTTAAAACTTTCACGAAAGATAATCGTAATTGAGAAGGTTGGAATGTTAAAATTTACAATTGTAGTTGATGCATCAAATCGACAAGTGCAAGAAAGCATGCAGGAGAAATTGTAAGTAGATGTATCAAATAAGTCATTAAATCATTATGTTTGTTTATTGTATATGTCATTAAAGCAACAGATCATGAATTTACCAACACGCCATTAGAAATTACGATGAATCCAAGATTTATGCCACATTTCAAGGAAAAAATTTTTTTATATAAAATATTGTTTGAAATAAAATAAGATAAGTTCTTTTAATATTTTTTATACTAACACTGTATTTTTATGCTTGTAGAACTGTGTCGGTGCAATTGATGGCACACATGTTCGTGCCACCATATCATCCAAAAATCAAATTCTATTTATTTCAAGAAAAAGGTATACCAACACAAAATATCATGGTTACTTGTAGTTTTGACATGCAATTCATGTTTGTATGGGAATGTAGTGCACACGATACACGTATTTTTCTCGAGGCTATTGACAATAGGAGTATAAAATTTTCAAAATCACTTGAAGGTTGTGATTTACTATATGTTGAAGATATGATAATTTAAGTTAATTAGTATTCTTTGTTATTGAATTAATGAAAAAGTAGCATATTGTTCGTATTTTCAGGAAAATACTATGTGGTTGATGTTGACTATCTGAATGGGTATGTAGGTCCATTTTAAAGGTGAGAGGTATCATTTACAAGATTTTCGGAGTCGTGGACAACCAAGTGAACGAGAATAAGTGTTTAATCGTGCACACGCATCATTACGTAACGTGATAGAATGTCCTTTTAGAGTATGGAAGTAAAGGTGGAAAATTTTACAAAACATGTCAGCTTATGCATACAAAACATAAGTTGAGATTGTTGTTACATTGATGACATTGCATAACTATATTAGAAAAAAATCGTAAGATGATGTTTTTGTTGAATATGATCGTAATTAGAACTAAATAAGCATAAGAAAACATTTGCATTCATCATATAAAGTAAAAAGAAAAGATAAAATAATTCTCATTATTCTTGAAGTCCAAATGCATCTATATGCTTTCAACCAACATAAATAATTGCATGAAATAAATTAAAAAATTTGGGAAGAGAGACGAAAAAAATCTAATTCGCCTCTTCCTTTTCCTATTTTGAACCCCACAAAATAGCCTAAAAGTTCTCATAGAATAGGAAATATTATCTTCTAAAAATATGAATACTTAATAAAATAATAAAACAGAATTCTAATATAAAAAATCAAAAGATGATGAAATTGAAAAAAAATATTCTAATTTTCTAAATTATTTAAAATAAAATAAATATTAATAAAAAGAACAAGACCCAAATTTGAAAGAAAATAAAATAAAAGATTCTTTAATTATTTGATACGTTTGGCATAGAAATTAAGGAGAAAAGTTTTAAAAAAAACAAGAGAAAATATTGTCAGTGTCAAATCGATAACTTGTTGGCCACATGCGCTACCTGGGTATTGAGGGTTTGTCGAGACAATGAAACTCTATACGCGCCGCTCGTAGATCATGATGACATTCTAAAGTTGGTAGTTTTACATACATCAATCACTTTTTAATTTATATTTATATTCTTTATATTTAAGAAAAAAAACTCAGTGACCTTAATCAACTTGATTTTTACAAATCAACCAAGATGAAAATATAAAAAAATATCATTGATGACATTTAAAGAAATGTTGCTTTTAAGAGTAATTAAATTATTTTATTGTGTTTTAAGAAATAAAAAGTCAAAAGAGCCCTGAGGCTCTAGTTGAATTAATTTTTATTTTAATGATAATTTAGTCTTTTATGATGTCTATTTTTATATAAAAAAAAAAGAGTGAATTATTCTTTATCAATCCAATAATAACTAATTAACCTTTATGAAAAGATCATACTACTTTAGTTGATTGTTTTTTTAAATATAAAAAAATTACCCTTTGAGGTGGATAATTATTTGTATCTAAGGCACAGAGAATTCACCTTTGCTCTCAATTATATCTTTATTATTACAAATTAAAATCTAATAGCCAAAATAATTAGAGATGTTATGATGTTTTAGAAAATAACGAGGTAACTTGCCCGTGCCATATACTGAGCTTTTTTTCTATGTATGAAACAGTGACCCTTAAATCAACTTGATTTTTACAAATCAACCAAGATGAAAATATAAAAAAATATCATTGATGACGTTTAAAGAAATTTTGCTTTTAAGAGTAATTAAATTATTTTATTGTGTTTTAAAAAATAAAAAGTCAAAAGAGCTCCTAGACTCTAGTTGAATTAATTTTTATTTTAATGATAATTTAGCCTTTTATGATGTCTAATTTAAAAAAAAAATGAATTATTCTCTATCAATCCAATAATAACTAATTAACCTTTATGAAAATATCATACTACTTTAGTTGATTGTTTTTTTAAATATAAAAAAATTATCCTTTGAGGTTAATAATTATTTGTATCTAAGGCATAACCTTTGCTCTCAATTGTATCTTTATTATTACAAATTAAAATCAAATGGCCAAAATACATAGAGATGTTGTTACGATGTTTTAGAAAACAACGAGGTAACTTGCCCACGCAATACACCCAGCTTTTTTTCTATGTATGAAACTGATTGATTTTGTGCTTGTTGTAATTGATTATTTTAATATTTAATTAGTTAAATTATAATTGATAAAATCTGTTAGAAATGAGTTTTTTTCCCCCTAAAAGTGATTTAATGTTGTTACTGCTAAAACTATTTTGATAATTATTTAATTGGTAGATTGTACATTTAGAATCGATAAAATTCTGTGAAAATGAGTTACGTGCTCCGTGTAACATACTGATATATTGTTGTGTATGTTTTATTTGTTTCATGAATGATGTCATTAGCAAATAGTAAAATTACAATTGATGAATTTTAACACAGATGAGTGATTTGTTTTACGCAGCAAACAATTTGGTTGGCTGTTTTATTAATGTGATATTTATAAAGAAAAGTTTGTTCATTTTTTTTTATATATTTTAAAACATTAATATAAAAAAAATATCACAATATATAATTAGCCTCACCTATTTTTTAAGAAAAATAAAAATAATTATTATCATTATTCTTAATGTCTTATCTATAGTAAAATAAATACATAAAAACTATATAATCTTTAAATTTTAAGTTGATTATTTAACTCAGATGTATAGGCATTTTAAAAAAATAGGACCATTAATAATTTTGTTACACGTTAAAAAATTTGGTGCTAGCTGTGGTGAAACATAGGGTATTTTTTTTATTATTGTAGATAATTTGGCATAATTTTTTTTACCATTCTTGTCTACGTGTGGTATCATATATTTTGTTTTACGTGATATGAGATATGAAATATCAAACATTAAAAAAAGACGATAAGTTATTTTTCATAAAAATAACATTGACCAATGAATTTTTGTCACAATTATTATAGTTGTCATTATAAATATTATATATATAATTAATATTTTAATTATTAGTGGTCATACTATCAATGACACCATAATTATTATTAAAACAATTTTTTTTTATTTTATAAGATTTATTCGTCATATTATTATATTAAAAGTATTTTAGAACATTGATAGCAAATTTTTATTTTATTTTAAGAAAACAAATAGTGTGTGTGTGTGTGTATATATATATATTAAGGCGTTGATATTAAATAAATATATAATTAGCCTCATATATTTATAAGAAAAAAAAACTTACAAATAATCATTATAATTATTTTGAATCCCTTACCTATAATAATTAGAAATTTTAACACCTTAAAATATTAAACAAAAAGGAATCACCCAAAAAAGAAAGACAAAAAAAATATTATTACATTTAAAAATATTATTTGACTTGAAGAATAAAAAAAAAAAAGGAAAAATACTAAATATCATTTTTCAAATGATCACCAAAAAAAATTAAAACTTAAACATTAAATTAAAACAAAACCGTAATAACAGAGGAAATCATAAAAAATAAGAACAAAAACCAAGAGCATGGACAAAAATAGCAATCATTTCAAAAATATATATATAAAAATAAAAGAATTAAAATCAAATCAAAGATTAAAAGTATAAGGGCTGAAATAAAAAACAAATGTATATTAAATTTCTTATATATGACACAATTGAAACAAATCTAAACTTTGATATCGAAAAAATTAAAGAATTTCAAACCAAATCGAAAATTAAATGCCTGAGGATCAAAATGAAACTCAAATGTATAATCAATTTCCATTGAAGGATAAAATTAAAATAAATCAGAACTTTGATACCAAACATATTAAGGATTTCAAACTAATCCAGAAGTTAAAAGACTAAGGACCGAAACGAAACTACAATATATAATCAATTTCCATTGAAGGACAAAATTCAAACAAATCAAAATTTTTATAACAGAAATCAGGATCATAAAACACAATCAAAAGATAAGGGACTGAAATCAAATTTCAAGAACACTAGGGACTGCCGAGCACTTTCGCCGGTAGGAGAGAGAAAAAGGGTTAACAAACGTTTGACCGCCAACTGGAACTTTTCCGGCCACCTTTGGACGCAACGCACTCTGCCATAAGGTGGAGGACATGGAGGCGCATCCGGTGACACGCAGGATGGAAATTTTTCACCTTCAGAGTATCCCACACACGCCTCCCGAATGGGGTGTGAGTCCGCAAGTTGTCAGCGCATCCTTCAGACACGCCTGTTGCGGTAGGAAATATTATTTTTAAAATGGTCAATTACCTAATCACCTCTACATCCAATTCTTGAATTTTATCTTTTATGGAGTATATCAATATTAACACACTAATAGCATTGTTCATCTTGGATTCAAATATTGTTAAAAAAAAGTGTAGATTACCAACTAACCCCTACCACCAATTCATCGTTTTTGTTGTTTATGGGGGCAGCTCGGTAGTTACACATTGCTTGCACTGTTCACTAAAAACATGTAAGGATCGTGATACCCCTACATGGAAAACGTGTTTTTTGTCTTATTGGGGGGTAGCATAGTTATTTTACTTTGCATGGAAATATGAAAAATCAAAATTATCCCTGATTCCAAGGCTAAAATTGAGGCGCATCAAAAGGTAAAATAGTCATTTTACTTTTCCAATCCACAATGAATTTAGTCTGCGTGTACAATGATTGTCTGAGCTCATTTAGCTTTCTTTCTAATTACATGAAGATGCTAAGTAATTACATAAAGCCATTAGTTATAAGAATTAAAGCACTTGGGATCTTAACACTCCGTGTGGACAGAACGAAAATTCTATGGGTTTTTTTTATAAAAAAATTCTTTTTTATCTTATTGTTTTTCAATTGAAGAATAAAGTGTCCGAGAATGTGGTTGAAGTTATTTTTAATAGTGTTTTTTTTCATAAATATATTAAAATAATATTTTTTTTATTTTTTAAAAATCATTTTGACATCAGCACATAAAAAAATCTAAAAACACAAAAAAAATTAATTTAAAATAAAAATTAATTTAAAAAAAAATATTTTTGAAAAACAATAAATAAAAAACGAGAATAGGACTCATTAATAATGCCGCTTTCATTCCACCTGTCATATTCTATTAGCGTCTAATACAACAACTCATAACCTTTTCCTTAACATTATCTAATAATTACTTTAATTTGTTCGACCAATTCAATATCACATCAAATAAAAAGTCACTTTTTTTATCCCAACTCACTACATCTCACAAGACTGCAAACACGAAACATCCTAGAATTATACATGAGTTTGAAAGAATTAATTTATTTTGAAAGATTAATATTGTTGACTGATATATCGAACAAGTTGGAGCAAAAATTAAACATAACTTCCACCATTTGATACTTCCTTTCCAAACATCACCTGGCCTTTAATCTCAGACTTGCTTGAGAACAATGAGCTGGCCAGGAAGGGCTGGTCAAGTCATCTTCTGCCTCCTGATATTGAAGTTGTATTGTCGACTAACTGTGTCACAATTATGCCCTAAAGATGAAAGCATTGCTTTACTCCAACTTAAGGATGGATTTGAGTATGATGAATCCTAGGTTGGCCTCGTGGAAATCTGGAACAGATTGCTGTTCGTGGGATGGAGTCACATGTCATGGGGTCATGTGATCGCTCTCGACCTTAGTTGCAGTGATCTTCTTTGAATCAACCATTGATACTTGAAGCACCAGCCATGAAAATGATTGTCCAAAACCTTACTCTAGTAAGAGATTTTTTTCTTGATTGCATAAAAATGTCTTCAGTGATCTTGGTTCCTTGATGAACCTATCCTCTTCATTAACATCTCTTAGCCTCGAATTATGGGGATTGCAAGGACAATTCCCAGAAAAAATTTCCACCTACCAAAACTCAAGCTCCTGAGTTTATCGCTGAATAGCGATCAATATGGACATTTTCCCGTGTCCAGTTGGAGCAGTTCCCTTGAACTGTTGAAGCTTAGCTCCACAAGTTTCTCAGGAGGATTGCCAGATTTAATTGGCAATCTCGACTCCATTAAAGTGTTGCATCTTGGAAACTGTGCTTTCAATGGATCAGTTCCAGCTTCGCTTGGGAATCTTCAACAACTGGGCAGGGTAGATCCCGGATATTTTCGTCAATCTCAGCAAACTAAACAGATTATCCCCTTGAAAACGGTAATTTCAGCGGTATGTTGCCATCATCTATCTTTAACATCTCTGAACTTTTACATTTAGACCTGTCACAAAACCAACTAGAGCGGACTCTTCCTGATCACATGTGGCCTTGACAATATTACTTATCTTGACCATGGTTGTCATATAGGTTTTTGTTGGTGTTTTGTTTTTCAATTGGAATAGAATATTTCGGTTTAGGAGTGTTTCGGCGCGCCGTTTCAGGATTGTACTATATATATATATATATATATATATATATATATATATATATATTCAAAAAAAATTAGTTCAAATCCAAAAATAAAATTATTTAGAATTGTGCAATTAAATCTAAAAAAAACACAATAAAATAATTTTTCTGAACAATATTATGAACATGTATAATATTACGAGAATATCATTATCAATCTTGCAAGGTCATTACATTCAATGATTGTTCTGAAATTTTAACATAATATATATAAATATATCAAGATACTTCTCGTAAAATGTCATCTCAATCTAACGGTCAGATTAAAAGATATGATTGATATTGTAAAATTATTCATTATTTAAAAAAATACTTTGGCCGAAACGGAACGGGAGAAACGAAACCGGAACGTTTTGGCTGGTAATTGACCGAAAAATCTTAAATGAGCTGGAATTTAAACCGGGATAAAAACAACGTCGTTTTGTTTTGTTTTTTTAACTGATACGAAATACTTCGGCTGTTTCATTCAAAACAGAACGAAACTAACAACCCTATATTGACCTATCTTATAACTTACTGAGTGGCACAATACCATCTTGTTTGTTCGGTCTCCCATCATTGGCCTGGTTTCACCTTAATAATAACCACCTCACTGGAGAACTTGGTGGGCATTGGTCAAAGTCTTTGCATGAAATGAGACTGGAAAGTAACAGGATATATGGTCTTATTCCACCATCAATCTCTGAATTGGTGAATCTCGCCAATTTTGATGTTTCATCGAACAACTTGAGTGGCACTGTGGACTTGAACCTGTTTTCAAACATGAAAAACCTTTGGGGACTTGATCTTTCACACAACAGTCTCTTTGTCGCCACTGATAGTAACAGGAACTCAACCTGACCCCAATTCTACAAACTGGCATTGTCGTCTTGCAACATAATTGAGTTCCCAGAATTCTTAAAAATTCAAAACCAGCTCAACTTTTTGTCTCTATCCTACAACAGAATCCATGGAGAAATTCCCCATTGGCTGTCAGCCAAGGGGATGCAGTCTTCACAATATTTGGATCTTTCCCATAACTTTCTGACCATTGTAAACGAACTCCACCCAGCTTACAGTTTGTTGACCTCACTTCCAATTTGCTTCAACAACCATTTCCAATTCTGCCACAATCCATGTACATTCTCTTAATAGCAAATAATAACTCACTGGAGAAATCCCACCTTGGATTTGCAATATCAGCACCTTCCAGATCATAAACTTATCTAATAATAATTTGAGTGGCAATATTCCACAGTGCTTGGGGAACTTCAGTACTGAACTATCCGTGTTGAATTTGAGGACCAGCAGCTTTCATGGCACCATTCCAGGATCATTTACAGAGGGAAATAAAATAAGAAGTCTAGATTTGAATGGAAATGAGTTGGAAGGATCATTACCACTATCCTTAGCAAATTGCAGAATGTTGGAAGACCTCGATCTGGGAAACACTTACATAAATGATATCTCCTTTCTCTAGTCTAAGAATTATTGATCTCTCGCACAATGAGTTCATCGGCCTTCTTCCGACACAATACATTGCAAATTTTCAAGCTATGAAGAAAGTGGATGAGGAAGTTAAACCTACACCGAAGTATATTGGGGAAATATATTATCAGGATTCTATAGTTTTGACGATGAAAGGGACAGAGATTCCAATGGAGAGAATACTAACTTTATTTACAACCATTGACCTATCAAGCAACCGATTTGAAGGACAGATTCCAAAGGAGGTTGGACTTCTTAGTTCACTCCTAGCCCTTAATATTTCAAGAAACAGACTCACAGGTCAAATACCATCATCACTTGGGAGCCTGACAGCACTTGAATCGCTAGACCTCTCATCAAATGGGCTAGATGGAGGCATTCCTTCAGAATTAACAAGTCTGACCTTCCTTGCAGTACTAAACCTCTCATACAATCAGCTTGCAGGACCAATTCCCCATGGAAGTCAATTTGTAACCTTTCCGAGTGATTCCTATGATGGAAACTTGCGGTTGTGCGGATTTCCGTTGGCCGTGAAATGTAGTGCTGATGCGGCACCACAACCCCCACCATTCCAAGAGAAAGAAGATCCTGCAAGATTATTGGATTGGAAGTTTGCCATGATAGGTATGGAAGTGGGCTGGTGATTGGATTGTCCATGGGATATATTGTATTCGTGACAGGAAAGCAACAATGGTTCGTAAGGAAGAAATGGTCAAGAAGGAATATAAAGAAGAATTTTTTAAAAATGCTAGTGGTGTTCTCAGGTTAGGTTTGGATGCTTCCCTATCTGTATATCAGCTAGTAACAGTCCATTTCTTTACAAGTTGCCTTGCCTAGTCTTCTTGTCTGTCAGGCAATGAGGATGGAATTTTCTGGGAAAATAAGCTCTAGGAAAATGTATTTGTTTGTTTCCCTTTGCTTCTTTGTTAGTGCATTGCATAGAAAAAGAAAGAAAAAAAAGAACATAATGATCAGGCTGTTTCTTAACCATCACAAATAGAATACTCAAGCAAACAACTTCTCAAGAAGGAATGCTGTTTTGTGGCCATATATATTAAAATAACATATTTTAAAAAAATGAAATAGCATAATATGTGCATGTTAAAAACATGATTTTTATAACTTCTTGCTATTTAAAATAGCTATTTTTTTATATATAAAAAAATCAATATTAAATTCAGTGTCATTAAAAAAATCTCAACAAGATAAGTACAACAACACAACAAAACATAACTAATAGTAACCCAAGTGGATTGCTCTTGTAACCAAAGACAATTGAAATACCTTGCAAATTGTTTCGGGGTGTTCTAATATTTTTCATTTTTATTTATACAGTGAAACTATCTATTTATCCCTGGGTTATGGTAAAAAGACTGATTGAGAGTATTTTTGGTTTTCTGTCTGATCTTGAACAATGAAATATTAACTTTGCTCTCGGGTGGGGCATAGACAGGGCGCTAGAGGCGAGGTAGTTTAGGTTTTTCATATTTTCTGTACAGGGAAACTACTTAAATACTCTCATAAATGACAAAAACAAAAGCTTGACGATGGGGGCATGGTGGTACTTTCACGTCCGATTTTCGTGGTTATTGCTGGGTCTAGGGGAGCTTAGATAATTCCATATTTTTTTATTATTATTTTCTCGAGGTTACAACAAACGAGTCTTCCGGATGCTCCGTTAGTTTTCATGTGTGTGACGCCATTCACGCGGTGCGTGCAGTGTCTATCGGTGGTTGAAAATATTTGGTCGTCGTGTCTCCAGGTACGTCACCATGTCCTCTTTTGCCTAGTGGTGTGCGTGTCATTGTCCGGAAGGTGGAGGATCGTCGATGGTCGGGGTTTTTTTCCCCTTTTCTCTCCCCTACAGCGGTAAAATGCATGTTGGTCCTCGATGTTTATAGGTATTTCATTTCAGTCCATAGTCTTTTGATTTTGTTTTTTTCCTAATTTCTTCAATATAAGCTTTGATTTTTTTTTCAATTTTGTCCTTCAATTGAAATTGATCATATATGTTGTTTTTCATTTCAACCCTTATTCTTTTGATTTTTGGTTTTTTTATTCCTTTAATTTTTTCAGTCTGCGTGTTTTGATTAGTTTCAATTTTCTCCTTCAATTGAAATTGATCATATGCTATTTTTATTTCAATCCTTATTCTTTTATTTTTTAAAAACATACACTGCTATTTTTTTTTAAATCCCTTTATTTTTTTCAGTCTCAAGGTTTTGATTTGTTACAGTTTTGTCCTTCAATTGGAATTAAATATATTTTTATTTTTTATTTGGCCCTTATTCTTTTAATTTTTATTTAGTGTTAATTCCTTTGGTTTTTTCAGTCACTCTTGAATAATGTTTATTTTTTTCGGTATTTATACCCTATACTTTTAGTTTTGAATTTTATTTTTGTCATTTTAATTTTTGTTGGGGTTTTATTTTTATTCGGTTCAGTCCTAAAATTTAATTTATGTTTGTGATCATTTTAAAATTAATTTTTTCTTTTCTTTTTTTAGTGTTTTTTGTTTTTTTTATTTGTTTTTCGGATCAGATGATTTTTTTATGTTTATAATATTTATTTTAGCTTTGTCTTTTTTTGTTGTTGTTTTTGTTTGCTCTTTTGTTAAAGTTTTTTTTTAATTCTTAGAGATAATTTTATGGTTTTCATTATTTACACAATAATAATGATATTTTAGTGATTGTTTTTTTTCTTGCTTGTTTTTTTTTATAAAAGTGTTTTTCTTTTATTATTATTCAAGGCAATTTAATGATTTTTATTGTTTGACTGATGATAATTCTAATTGTTATAGTCATGATAATAATGGTAACGTAGCAATAGATTTTCAATGATATTTTCTGTTTTTTATAGGTAGAAAATCAATGATTTTTTGTTGTTGTTTAGTTATTGTAGTTATTTCCATAATTTATATTTTATTATTGTGTTTAATATAAATTAGATTATAAAATGAGTTAATCCTAACATAGTGAATTCGATGATTCAAGTATTCGAATCTTCTTGCTTTTTTAATAATGATGATATTTTATGATGGTGATTTCGTTGAAACCTGTTAAGCAGATAAGTTTATATCGATTTAAAATTCATATATTTTATTAGAAGCTCGTGTTTCAAAAGAAATCTATATTGTTATATTTTTTTGCCTAAATTTATAATATATTGATTTAGGTTGAAAAAAAATATGGTTCCGGCTGCGGCAAAGTGCAGGTAAATGGCTAGTGTGTGTGTTTGTGTGTGTGAAGATGGGACTTACAAGTTGTTCAACCCATAGTTCTTAGTTTCGTTTTGTTTTGGTCGAAATATTTTGTACCAATTAAAAAAATAAGATAAAATAATATTGTTTTTATTTTGATTTAAATTTCAGTCTATTTTAGATTTTTTGATCAAATAATGGCAGAAACAATGTACCGTTTCGGACTTAAAAAATCAAATCTAAGCTTCATGTCTGCGTAAGAAACAACCAATCACAGCTTCCAAATTTGTCTTAGTGGGACCCATTATAGCTGCCATCTCATGAAAGAAATCCAAAACCCCACAATCTCTCCGTCAATCAAACTGTGCAGACCCTTTATACGGCTATAAATAAATCAAATTGTGCAAACCCTTTCAATCAATCAAACGGCCATAAATAATTCTCTCCCCTTTCTACGGCTAATGCTGCTTCATCTCTCACTTTCTCCACTTCCCTGGCTAAACTGTGCAGACCCTTTTCCATTTCTATAACCCAACTACTTCAGGTATCGGAATTCCAAGCAACTCAATTGCTCAATCGTTATATCTAAGGATAACAGAGGTAAAATATCAATATTATTATATTAATAATAATATTAAAAATAATAATTATTTTCTATTATATTAATATTAATTTTTTAATTTCTTTCATTTTTTTTTAATTTTTCTATTAAATTAATATTTTATATATATATATAATTAATTAATTATACATGAACAGTACAATTCCAAAATAACATACCGAAACACTCTAAAACCAAAAAAAAATCATTTCAATTGAAATAAACAAAACATCAACCAAACTGAGAACTTTGGTTCAGCCTATCTGACGACACAATTTAAAGTTGAATGTATGAAAGTCATCTTGTGATTGAAACCTATTGTTTTCCCGGTGTTATATAGGCTCCGTTTGTTTGCAGGAAAATAGTTTTTTTTTTAAAGTGAATTCCGGGGAAAGTGAATTCCTTGAAAGTGAATTCCGATGTTTGGCAGTGTTATGGAAAATGAACTAGTAAAACTCTCCAGTGTTTGTTTGTGTTATGGAAAATGAACTGAAAATAATTTATATAAAATATTTAATCACTTAAAATAAAAAAATGAAATCTAAAAAGTATAATGATTAATTTTTTTTATTATATCCTATATTCATACATAGCTTATTTTATAAAATATAACAATATATGTCATATCATATTATAGAGAAATAAGCTTGTGAAATATTTTTTAAGTAAAACTTATTAATATATTTTTTTTTCAATTTTAAAAGCTTAAAATAAGTTTTTTTTTTTCATATGAAGAAAGCCAAATTAGTTTATGTTAAGAGATATATTTGGGTTTTTTTTTTGGTATGAAGTATTTTTTAAAAGATAAATAGATACAAAAATATTTTGATGGGTATTTTGGATAAATATTTTTTTTTTATGGGTAAAGGCAATTATCCCTTTAATATCTATCAAATAAACATCAAGAAATAAATATTTATACCTAACATCAAACATAGTCATGCATAAATATTACGTTTCGATGTCATATACATACATATTAGTTCAAATTACAAACATAAATATGCTAGACCGAATTAAACAAGTAAACATACTTGTCAAACAAATGAAAGGTGAATAAATTAAAATAATAATGATTAACATTTCATAAATTATTTCAAATAAAATAAGTAACAATAAAAAAAATGAGGACCAAATTTGATAGATAAAAAATTTCAATAAAAAAATGATAAGAAAAAAGCAAATAGCAATTATAAAAATAAGGACCAAAATTAATATAAAAATTAAATTTTAAGAGATGGAATTGAAAAATAAATATTCAAAACAAATTATATATAGCAATCAAAAGTTTGAGGATCAAATTTGATATAATCAGCAAATAATGACATTTCTAAATTTTTCACAACTTCCGGAAAGTGTTTTCCGCCCAAATTTTCCAGGAAAACACTTTCCTGAAAACCAAGCCAAATTTTTCTTTGACTGGAAAGTGTTTTCCGTTGACCAACTTTTCTAATGGCAAACAAACACAGGAAAGTTTGGAAAGTGGTTTCCCGGAAACCACTTTCCGGAAAACAAACACAGCCATAGTTTAAATCAAACGTGTGAGGACTCGCAAACCAAGATTTTTTACAGAGAAAACTTTTACTCTAAAAAAGCTGGGACTGGGGCTGACGGACTTCCATAGAGACCTGGATTGTCCAACCTCTACTATGATTTATAGTTTTGTCAATTAAATAAAGACTAAAACTCAACTGTATGAGTTTTTCACTCTACTAGTAGACATATTTTATTATGGATTATAATAATATAATTATTGTTATTATGAATTGTAATAATATAATTATAGTTTTGTTACTTAATGCAATAAAATTTAAGTCTTAGTCTTAGAGGTATTTTTGATTTTTTCCATGGGACTAATTGCATTATCCGATTGTTTAGGAGTATTTAAGTCTTTTTCAGGGGGTTTTGTACAATAAAACTAAATTTTTACCCTTGTTAGCAGATAATAAATAGTTGACTAGCCAGGGATATTTTTGATTTTTTACAGTGTTGTTAATAGTAAAACAACTATATCACCCTCAAAAAAGACAAAAACCAAGAGTTACCGGTGGGGTGTTTCTAATTTTTCAAATGTTTCTAAGCAGTACAAATATGGATATGCCCTCAGAAAACACAGAATCCAAGAGTTGGTTGTAGGAGTGTTTAGGTTATTATACTTTTTTTTTTCTGTAGATAGTGTTGGCGTGTCGGTCGGACGCCCTTACGGTTTTTTTCTTTACACTCCTTTCAGGTGGAGTGTGCGGTGGTGAAAAATATTCATCTGGCGTCTCACCGGATACGCCACCATGTCCTCTTTCACATGATGATGCGCGTGTCGTCTCACAGTGGTCAGTTGTTTTTTCCCTCTTCTCTCTCCTGTAACCTAAATTACACGGAAGTCCCCTTGGTTTATGATGTTTTCAGTTCAGTATCTCCTCTTTTGATTGTTTGATTTGATTAAATTTTGTCCTTTAATTGAAATTGAATATATATTTGGCTTTCATTTCAGTCTTTATTCTTTTAATTTTAGGTTTGATTTTAAATCCCTTAATTATTTCAGTATAGAAGTTTGGATTATTTTGAATTTCATCCTTCGATTGAAATTGATCATATATTGTTTTTTATTTCGGCCCTTATTCTTTTATGATGATACGCGTGTCGTCTCATAGTGGTCAGCTGTTTTTTCCCTCTTCTCTCTCCTGTAACCTAAATTACACGGAAGTCCATTTGGTTTATGATGTTTTCAGTTTAGTATCTCCTCTTTTGATTGTTTGATTTGATTCAATTTTCTCCTTTAATTAAAATTGAATATATATTTGGCTTTCATTTCAGTCCTTATTCTTTTAATTTTAGGTTTGATTTTAAATCCCTTAATTATTTCGGTATAGAAGTTTGGATTATTTTGAATTTCATCCTTCGATTGAAATTGATCATATATTGTTTTTTATTTCGACCCTTATTCTTTTAATTTTTTCGATCCTTCTAAAATAGTCCCTATATTTTGACCACGTGTATATGTATATGCTCTTAATTTTGGTTTTAATTTATATTATTCTCTTTTGTTGAGGTTATGTTTTTATTCAATTTAGTCCTTAAATCTAATTTGTGTTGGTGATCATTTGAAAAATAATATCTCATCTTTTTCCCTTTATTCTTATTTATTTATTTTTTGTTTTTATTTATTCTTCAAGTCAGATAATTTTTTAAGCTAATAATATTAATTTATTTTTGTCATTTATTTTATTTTTTTGTTTTCTCTTTTGTTAAAGTTTTTAGGTTTTTTTTATTCTTCAGGATAATTTTGTTATTTCCATTATTTACACAATAATAATAATAATAATTTTAGTTTTTTTTTCTTATTTGCTCTTTTGTTAAAGTTTTTGAGTTTTTTTCTATTTTTGGGGGTAATTTAATATTTTATTATTATTTTAAAAGTAATAATAATAAAAAATAGTTGTTATAATCATGGTAATAATAGTGACATTATTAATTATAATGATCATTGTTGTCAAAATCGCGTACGATTTTACGAGTTAAAAGGACAAACCTAGTAAAATCGGATAGAAATCGGATCCCGATAAAATCCGAGCAAATTTATTAAAATCGTTAGAATCGTAAAATAAGATCGGATCAATCTGGTTTTTCAGACAGGATCTACGGTGGAATCAACTACGGCACCCCCCCCCCTTTTTAAATATTAATTTTAAAATTTATACTTAAATTTTTCAAAAAACTAAATTTTTTATTTTTTACTTTACATTAATTTTTTTTTTAGTATTTTTAGATCATTTTCATGTGCTGATATCAAAATATTTTTTACTTTAATCTCAGTATTCTGAAATATTTTTAATATATTAATATCAAGAATAAATCTTAAAAAATAAAAAAATATTTTATTTTTTAAGATAAAAATCACTTTAAAATAAAAATATAATAAGTCACATGTAGACAAAACAGATAAAAACAAATACATAGATAACATATCACTAACTACAGAACATTCACTATATGTGTATAAGATAGAGTTAACTATCATTTCAAGCTAACAAAGCTAAATTTACTATGTTTTTTAATGCAATAGCAATAAAAATTTAAATTAAAAACTAAAATTATATATATATAAATACAAATACAAATAAAAAATAAAAATTATCCCAAAAAAATAAAAGATAAAAATTAAACCAAAAAATAAAATAATAAAAGCTGAAATAAAAAATAAAAAATTATAGATATTGAAAGAAGAAGAAAATTTCTACGTACGATAAGATTCCATTGCAAATGTCTCGTAATATGTAAATAAAAAGCCTTGATATTACACTTTTTTTTAGAGATCCCATTCTCAATGTACTACAGGAAGACACTATCATGAAGCTTTTGTCCACATAACTAAAGCTTTTGTCTCCCTTATGCTGTCGGTAGAAGTTATCATTGCATCTTTTTGTACTTTTGCTTCCACCCTGCTGTCCCAGCAATTGCTTTATGGAAGGAGCATGCCACCGTCATCATTTAGCCCACGGTGTCAAATCCAAGTTTGATCTCTCTGGTTGTGTTGATATAAAAAGTCACAATATTTTCCGCACGTGCGACCTTTATAAATTACACTTTATATATTTAAATATTAATATTTTTATAGCACTTTACACTTTTTTTTAAATGGCCTTTTCAGCTTGTTTTTATATCAAAATTATATTTACACTATGTTGGCTATTGTGACCCCCTTTTTTCCATGATTCAAATAAATTGATTTTATTTAGTTGTTGAGATTATTATTTTTTTGGATTTGAGGAAATCTCATCCTACTTTAGGTATTTTTTATGGGCTCAAGTTAAGCGAATAAAATTTCGATTATCCTAGGTTTTTAGTGTCTGTTTGAGAATGTGGTTGCTGTTCCTTTTGAAAATGTTTTTTATTCAAAATGTATTAAAATGATATTTTTTTTATTTTAAAAAAATTATTTTTGACATCAGCACATGAAAATAATTTAAAATCCCTTAAAAAATTTAATCTAAAATAAAAAATAAAAATAAATATTTTTTAAATTTTTTGAAAAATATTTTTTAAATATAATGCAAAACACCTTTTTACAAGATAAATACACTTTTGACTCAGACCCATAATCTTGGAGTTAGATATCAAAGTGGTCACCTCCACCCTGTACTGTTGAAATAATCAAAGTGGTCAGCGCGAATAACGTAAGTACACACGTCACATACAAATTCGGATTTGCGTTCTAAATACAATGTTTCACGATGTTTTTGTCTCGTTTTGACTCAGAGCCAGATTAGGTGTCCCGTTTTTTCCTTCTTGGTCCTACAGCCTCACATATTTCATCTCTAATTATCCACGTGTCCACCTCTTTTCATTAGCATAATCATTTTTTATTTGAGCGGGTCAAGACTCAAGAGACAATTTCTATTTCGTTACTTTACAGTTTACAGGTGATGGAAGAATAGTTGTCATTGTTTTTAAGTATTTTTTATTTAAAAATATATTAAAATAATTATTTTTATTTTTAAAATTATTTTTGATATTATTTCATTAAAATAATTTAAAAAAATTTGTATCTTTATATTTTTGATTAATTATTATAGAGTAAAGATAAAGTCATTTAAAGTAAAATTTTATTGCTTCAACATATTATTTCTAAATATTTCAAGTTTATACTCTATTAAAATAAAACATTGATTAAAGTTGTTAAAACTTGTACATGGTATATTTCTTTTCTTTATAAAATAAAGTGATTATTCTAATCAACTAAGAAACAAGAGATATTAAAAATTAATACATATGATTTTATTAAATAATAAGTACACTTAAATTGATTTCCATGAGAGTTTTTCATATAAAGAGATTATATATGCTTATAAGAAGACTAAAGTGATGATTGTATAAATAACTATTAGATATGAGATTATTAAGTTATTTTATACGAGGGATGTTATTCAAATATAACAAATGAACATGTATTGAACGTAACATTAGCTATATAAAGGTATTTAGTGTTAAGGAACCATCTCACCTAAAAGCTTAAGCTTATAGGTGAGGCTCCAGAATATAATTTATATTATTCTCTAACACACCCCCTCAAGTGAAAGCCCTTTGTACTTGAAACTTGCATACAGGCCCACTCTACCTTGTGCTTAATTTTTATTAAATAGAATGGGGGTGGTGAGATTCGAACTCATGACCGCTGGGTCAACCAGGCTCTGATACCATGTTAAGGAACCATCTCACCTAAAAGCTTAAGCTTATAGGTGAGGCTCCAGAATATAATTTATATTATTCTCTAACATTTAGAAGATTAGGAAATGATTCATCTTCCTAAGTGAATTGAAAAGAAAATTCTCAAATAATATTAATTATGAAAGCCTTACACGATATGAAATGAAATTTGAAAAACAAATCAAAAATTTTATTCAACTAATTAGTGATCATAGTGTTAAGAACAAATATGATTTGATAATACAAATACACTCCTTGCTCAAATATCAAAATTAAAACATTCAAGATAAATGAATAATAGTCACACTAATAAACTAATAATGAAAAAAGTTAAGTTAAATCACATATGACTTTCATGATACTTCAAGATCATGATATATTGCTAGACATTGTACTTGATCTTCAAATATAAATAAATAAATTTTCTTAAATTGATTATAAATTAAATTATTTAATTTTGTTTTATAAAAATCATGATTTAAATTTGAACTAATATATTAGGAATCTAATACGTCACTTATATTAAGAATCATTACTAATAGATTAAATTCGGATGATTAATCAAGATTTACTTGATTGTTAATAAATTTTATATTTTAACTAATATATTAGAACCTAACAAGTCACTTACATTAAGAATCATTACTAATAGATTAAATTCGGATGATTAATCAAGATTTACTTGATTGTTAATAAATTTTATATTTTAACTAATATATTAGAACCTAACAAGTCACTTACATTAAGAATCATTACTAATAGATTAAATTCGGATGATTAATCAAGATTTACTTGATTGTTAATAAATTTTATATTTTAACTAATATATTAGAACCTAACAAGTCACTTACATTAAGAATTATTACTAAGAAATTAAATTGGGATGAGTAATCAATTTTGTCTTGCTTGTTAATAAATTTTAGAAATTGAAATATGTAATTAATATAGAAATTATAATTCTAGACGTAGAAAACATGATAAGCAGGTCTAATAATTATGATTACATGAACTTCTAATAACTACCCTGAAATAAAATATGCAATTTTTTAGGGGGGCAATGAAATAAAAAAAATTATAATAAAAATATTAATGTTTTTTTCTATAAATAGAATAGCATGCCTCATATTTTTCATTGCCAAAACAAACAAAAATTAAAGTTAAATTAAAATAAATTACTTTTTTGACTAAATAGTTATGAATGAATTGATAATTAATTTCAATTCAACTCAAATTGTTTTATGAATATATATTTTGTAAGAGTTAATAATATTAAGTGTCATATCTATTTTGGCATTTCTAATTTCGGGCCTTTATCTCTAATTAGAAAAGGGCAAGAGAAACTTTATAGTTATGAATCTACTATTAAACCAATGGACAATGCTTAATTTTCAATCCTTTATTATATAATTGTTCTATTTTTTTCTGTTTTTTTATTGCAAAATGGTTTTTTAATTATTATTTATCCATGGACAATGCTGTATATTTGTTTTTATGTTGAAATAGTTTTGATGTATCCAGTACCTGTATTTATACAAAAATTAATTTTTGCTTATTTTAATTGTAAGAATTAGGTGTATGCATGACGAAAATTAGCATTAGAATGGTAACAATAAAATTTGAGAGTGGAGAAAAGAAAAGCGTTAACATCATGTAATAATCTCTATTTTTAAAACGGTTTTTTTTAAGAAAAATATTTAATGATTTGTCTAAATTGCTGCTAGAGATGGACAATTGGACGAAATATAGAATCTAACGAGCGGTATGCCCGCGCGATGCGCCGAGACTTTTTTATCTATATAGAAAATTGATTGTTTTTATATATATTATATTTGTTATTTTAATATTTAATTAGTTAAATTATAATTGATAAAATCTATATAATCAAAATGGAAAGTGGTTCGTATATTTTGTAATTGCAGATTATGAGTTTCATTTTTTCCTCGGTAATATTAGATTTTACACATTATAAATAAAAATATTGAAATTATTTTTTTCCAGAAATAAACTTATATTTTTTTTGCCCTATAATAAGTTATTATAATGTTTAATTACTGAAATTGCAATAGATCAAATATGTTAGAAATAAGTTTTTTGCATTGTATAATTAGTATGCTTGCCCGCGCATTGCGTTAGGGTTTTTTCTATGTAGAAAACTATTTGATTTTTAAAATGTTGTAATTAGTTGTTTAAATATTTAATCAGTAACACTATAATAGATAAAATATGTAACATATAAATTTCCCCCCGCCTAAAATGAATAGTTTAATATAAATGGGAAGTGGTTCGTATATTTTTAATTGTAGATGACCTAGGTAAATTTGGCAATTTTTTTTTTGAGTTCCATTTTCTCTCCAGTAATATTAGATCTGACACATTAAAAATAAAAATATTGAAATTTTTTCCAGAAATGAACTTAATTTTTTACGTGCTATAATGACTTATTTGCCGTCTAAAAGGAACATGAATCGAAACGGGAAGTGACCCGTATATTTTTTAATTGTAGATAACCTAAGTAAATTTGTAATTTTTTTTTAGTTTAATTTTTTCCCCGGTAATATTAGATTTAAAATATTAAAAATGAAAATAGTGTAAATTTGTTTTTAAGAAATAAACTTAAACAAAAGAGTACCAAATTTAAATTCAAAGGCAATTTTTTTTTATAAGATTTATTAATTATATTATTATATTGAATGTATTTAAGAATATTGATATTATTTTTTTTAAGGAAAAAATCCTAGGTCATTTTTTCTCTCTCTATATATATTTATAGGCGATAATATTCAATAAATATTAAAACATATAATTAGTCTCACATATTTTATAGAGTAATCGAAATGGGAAGTGGTTCGTATATTTTTTAATTGTAGATAACCTAGGTAAAGTTGTCATTTTTTTTTATGAGTTGCTTTTGTTCCTCAGTAATATTAGATCTGACGCATTAAAAAAAATTGTAATTTGTTTTTAAAAATAAACATATATTTTTTGCGTGCAATAATTATTTCTTAGTCGTCTAGAAAGAACAATATAATCGAAATGGGAAGTGACTCGCATATTTTTTAATTGTAAATAACCTAGGTAAATTTGTCATATTTTTTTTATGAGTTGTCTTTTTTCCCCAGTAATATTAGATCTGACACATTGTAAATAAAAATATTGTAATATGTTTTTAGGAAAATTTTTTTTTTATGTGTTATAATGACTTATTTGCCGTCTAAAAAGAATAGTGTAATTGAAACGGGAAGTGACTCGCATATTTTTGAAATCTAGGTAAATGTGTCAAAAAAATTTCAGTTGTATTTTTTGCCCAGTAATATTAGATCTGAAATATTAAAAACCAAAATATTGTAATTTTTTTAAGAAATAAATTTTTAAAAAAGAAGAAAAAATTAAAATTCGAAGACAATTTTTTTTTTATGTTATTCGATTAATTCATTATATTATTATATAAAATATATTTAAGATTACTGATATAAATTTTTTTTATTCAAAAAATCCTAGGTCATGTTTTCTTCTCCCTATATATATTCCTAGGCGATAATATTCAATAAATATTAGAATATATAATTAATGAAAGACTAAAAATATTCAAGAAACTTTAACAAAAGATAAAATAAAAAAATAAAATAAAAATAAAAATTATCATGCTATTACTGTCAAAACAATAGAAATTATTAAATTATCCGGAGGGAAAAAAATATTAACAGAAGAGTAAGCAAGAAGAATAATTAAATTATTATTATTATTATTATTATTATTATTATTATTATTATTATTATTATTATTATTATTATTATTGTGTTAAGTACAAAATTAAAATTCGAAGATAAATTTTTTTTATGTTATCCGATTTATTAATTATATGATTATATTAAATGTATTTAAGAATACTTATATTAAATTTTTTTATTCAAAAAATCCTAGGTCATGTTTTTTTCTCCCTATATATATTCCTATGCGATAATATTCAATAAATATTAGAACATATAATTAATGATAGACTAAAAATATTCAAGAAACTTTAACAAAAGATAAAATAAAAAAATAAAATAAAAATAAAAATTATCATTGCTATTACTGTCAAAACAATAAAAATTATCAAATTATCCGGAGGAAAAAAAATATTAACAAAAGAGTAAGCAAGAAAAAAAATTAAATTATTATTATTATTATTATTATTATTATTATTATTATTATTATTATTATTATTATTATTATTGTGTTAAGTACAAAATAAAAATTCGAAGACAATTTTTTTTATGTTATCCGATTTATTCATTATATTATTATATTAAATGTATTTAAGAATACTGATATTAATTTTTTTTATTCAAAAAATCCTAGGTCATGTTTTCTTCTCCCTATATATATTCATATGCGATAATATTCAATAAATATTAGAACATATAATTAATGAAAGACTAAAAATATCCCACAAACTTTAACAAAAGAAAAAAAAACAAATATCATTGCCATTACTGTCAAAACAATAAAAATTATTAAATTATCAAGAGAAAACAAAAACATTAACAAAAGAGTAAGTAAGAAAAACAATTAAATTATTATTATTATTATTATTATTATTATTATTATTATTATTATTATTATTATTATTATTATTATTATTATTATTGTGTTAAGTACACTTATATATACATGGACAAAAGTATGGATTATTCTAGAAATATAAAAAAATAAAAGTATAAGGGCTGAAATGAAAATCAAATATAAAGGGATTAAATTCAAAAATTAAAAGTATAAGGGCTGAAATGAAAATTACATTTATTATCAATTTAAATTAAAGGACAAATTTGAAAAATTGAAACTTGTGTACCGAATTTATTGAGCTTTAATAGCCAATCCGAAAATTAAAAGTAGGAGGACCGAAGTGAAACTCTCACAATCAATGAATTAAAATCAGAGGACCCAATCGAACTAAATCAGAACTTATATAATAGAAATTAGGACCAAAATCAAAATTAAAAGTAGAAGGACCAAAGTGAAAAGTAACAAACAATGGGGGACTCTCCTGCACTTTTACGTGCAGGAGAGAGAGAAAACGTTGGCAGCGCCTTTATCCGGCCACCGCCACGTTCACAGACATGTTTAGGTTACACGCGCCACTGCGGGAGGAAAGCCACGCGGAGGCGCATCGAAAACGACTCCGGAAGACCATTTCTTAGCACCGTATGACGCCGCACGCGCCACCCAAACAGGGCGTGAGGCGGAAAACAGACTGGCGCGTGCGCCTCACGCCCTGACAGCCACGGAATAAAAAATTAAAAAATAGGGTCAATTATCGTCCTGCCCCTGTACTCAAGTTAACGTTTTTGTCTTATTAGGGCTATAACCGTATTTAGCCATTAAAAAAAAAACCTGCGGCGGACCGGACCGGTCCGAACGCGTGCAATGGCAGCCGTGCCCCTCAGCTGAAACCGTTTTTTGTCTTATTATCGGGGATAAAAACGTTACTACACTGTTCACAATAGGAAAAGACAAAAAAAAAAGGGTGGACGTGCACCTGCGAAGGAGGGAGACAAATTTCGTATCCACAGTGCCAATGAGTGTGCGTGAACAGTAATGAATAGTGACAGAGCGATGCATTTTAGTGTTTTTGATAATTTAATTAAAAATCTAAAAAAAAATCATAATTAAATACTCTCCACACAAACAAATATACGTGGCTCCGCTTAACCAGATCCATCGTACTCTCAAAAACATTTAAAAAAAAAAACTAATTTTCGCTAAAATCCAAAAGAGATAAAAAGCTAGTAGAAAAATCTCCCTTTTACTTTAATTGATTGGCTATAAATTCATCATGGCCATCGATTGAGAGAGAGAGAGAGATCAAGTTTGAAGGTGCTGGAGAAGAATGGAGACGAGGAAGCAAAGAACCGGCAGTGCAAGCCATGTTCTAGTCCTTCCGCTGCCGATACAAGGTCACTTAAATCCAATGCTCCAATTCTCTAAACGTTTAGCTTCAAAAGGCCTCAAGGTGACGCTACTCACCCCCACTTCAATGGGCAACTCCATGCAGCAAGACAACGTTTCTTCCATCAATATTGATCCCATTTTTGATGGCTACAAAGAAGGTGAAAGAGCAGCCACCGCAGATGAATATCTCGAGCGTTTCATGGACTCAGTCCCTAAGAGCTTAGCTGAGCTCATTGAGAAATACAGTGCCACCCAATACCCAGTTAAATTCATCATATATGACTCCATTCTGCCATGGGTTCTGGATCTGGCCAAGAGTTTGGGCATAGAGGGAGGTCCCTTTTTCACCCAAACATGCGCCGTTAATGCTTTATATTACCATAAACTACAAGGGGGCGCTTTGAAAATTGCCATGGAAGAAAAATCGTCGGTGTCCTTGCCTTCCCTGCCGCAGTTGGAGCTCAATGATCTGCCATCCCTTGTTCATGGTCCAGGTTCGTATCCCGGTGTGTATGACCTCATTTATAGTCAGTTCTCAAATATAGATGGAGCAAGTTGGCTGCTTTGGAACACGTTCGATGAGCTTGAAGATGAGGTACGTTCCAGGTTCCCGAAAAGTTAAACTATACAGCGTAGTATAAACTAGATTCATATAATTGTTCTGTGATTGATTGGTTGATTGGATTCAACATGGATTAATTCGTAGCTTTATAGATTGAGCTCGATCGATCAACTTGTGGGTGTTCTTAATTAGGCCTTGTTAAATGTTAGTTAGATGAAATTTCTTATGGTAAAAAAAAAGAAGAAAAAAAGTGCGGTTATATGTGAATAATGACTACTTTTATTAGTGAAATGTCTTTAAAATGCGTTGTAAAACACCCTTTCCAACAATTTAGCCTGGATCAATAAAAGCTTTGGGAATAAGCATAATCAAGGTACTGAAAATAACATGCAAGTCCTTGTTACTAGAATCCATGTTATGAAAATAACATAACTGTAAATATGTTGGTAATCAACTACCTGCAATCCACTTCCAGTGTGCAAGCCTTAGGAAGTCAAATCCAACATTAGTTGATTTACAAATTATTAATGGTCAACAAAAGGGTTTCACCAGTATATTTCTCTCCTTGCTAATTAATTCCTCTTCCCAGTTCCTTTATTTACAGTGTACAGTTTTGTATACAGTAATTAAACGCATTAACGTTTCTATTCAGATTGTCGCGTGGATGGCGAGCAAGTGGCCAGTCAAGCCAATAGGGCCAACAATTCCATCGATGTTCCTGGACAAGCGGCTGGAGGACGACAAAGAATATGGTATCAGCCTCTTCAATCCAAATTCTGAAACTTGCATGAAATGGTTAGACTCCAAGGAACCAGGCTCAGTTGTTTATGTATCATTTGGCAGCCTCGCTGCGTTGACAGATGATCAAATGGCAGAATTGGCCTGGGGTCTGAAACGAAGCAACGCTCACTTTCTGTGGGTTGTAAGAGAATCAGAAAAGCAAAAGGTGCCTGCCAACTTTGCAGAGGAGACAGCAGAGATGGGTCTAATCGTAACATGGAGCCCTCAACTCGAGGTCCTGGCTCACAAATCTGTGGGGTGCTTCATGACTCACTGCGGGTGGAACTCTACACTCGAGGCTCTGAGCTTGGGAGTGCCAATGGTGGCAATGCCACAGTGGACAGATCAACCTACTAATGCAAAGTTTGTTGCTGATGTTTGGCAAGTAGGGGTTAGAATAAAGGTAGGTGAAAATGGGATGGTGACACGAGAAGAGATAGAGAGGTGTATAAAGGAAGTCATGATGGAAGGTGAAAAAAGGGATGAGATCAGAACTAATTCTGAAAAATGGAAGAAACTAGCCAGAATGGCCATGGATGAAGGTGGGAGCTCTGACAAGAATATTGAGGAGTTTGTAGCAAAACTTGAATGCATGCATTAAATCCCTGAATGATGCTAGATATGATTGTTGTGGTAATCATTTACTTTGGATCTGCAATGGAATTTGTTGGTTACCAAATTGATTTTAAAAGGAATAATAATAAAAAAGAATTTATACTGTTTGGATAAAATGTTTTTTAGTCAAAATATCATCTTTTATCAGTGCATTTCTTTTTTATTTTGCCGAAAGTACTGTTTTTTATAAGTAACATGATTTTTTGAATGGAAATATAACACAATAAAAATAATTATTCACTTAAATGATTTTGATTAAGGAGAAAAAATGTATCTCCTTTGCCAAAACCATCCTTCCTTGTTGATTTTAAAACAATTTTTGTTTTAGAAAAATGATTTTTTAAATAAAAACTTAGCATCATATGAAAAGAAAATTTCAATAAAAAAACAAAAACATCATGAACATAACTATAAAAAATAAAAAAATTAATTAATTTAAGAAAATTATATTAACAATTAAAGCAAGAAATTATCTTTATTGAGTATTCATGAGCAATATTTAAACAAACAAAAAAATACAAAATAGATTTATATAATTTTTTTTTTGTAAATTAACTGATAATATTACAGTAGAAAGTTGAGTCAAAGTGAGGTTTTTATTCGTTAAAAATAGTTTTTAATAAAAATTAAAGATTGAAGTATGAAGTTGATCTTTGTTGTAAGAAGAAAAAAATAATATTACTTTGGTTTTTCTTCTCGTTTTATTTACTTTCTTTTATTTATTTTGGACCAAGTACAATGAATCTCATGATAAATTATGAGAAAAGAAATTTCTATTGTCAAAATTTTTGTTTACTTTGATAGAACAATGATTTTTTTTATTGTTTAATAGCATGATTATTTGAAAAAAAAACTTAAAATAATAAAAACAGATATTTGTACAAATGATTTAAATTAAATGAAAAAATGCATTTTTTTAGCCATAACTTTCATTATTCTTATTCATTACTTTGTGTTTTAAATTTTAATAAATAAAAGCTTATCATGATATGTCAAGTAACTATAAATCAAAAAATAAAATAAAAATATTTTTTAAATTATTTTCATGTGACTATATAAGAAATCAAGAATAATTAATTGGATAAAATGATAAAAAAAGGAGGTCCCTTTTTAGATTCGGTTCGTTTGTTATAATTGTCTAATTTATTTTATAAATAATTTTATAATTTTAAAAATAAATACACATTAGAAACATCCTAATACAGTTGAAACACACTCTCAAACAGAATACTTGTTTTGTTAAATATTATATTTTAAAATTGTTTTTGAATAAATTTAAAAATATTTTATTATTTTTTTAAATTAAATTTTTTAATATTTTTAAATTATTCTGCTAAATAAAAAATAATCTTTTAAAATAAAAAAAAATATTTGCTCCTCCCGCTCATTTGCTCTTTCTTTCTTCACAAAAAAACCCTTAATTTCCCTTTCTCAGTTCGCTGTTCGCTGTTCGCACTCCAAAAGCTTTCTACCTCTCTCTTGCATTTCCTTTTTCTTCAAAAATAAAAAATGAGAGAAGAGCAAATAGAGAAGCTGCGAGGGGTAGTGCGCGACTGTGTGAGCAAACACTTGTACTCCTCCGCCATTTTCTTCGCCGACAAAGTCGCCGCTTTCACTAACGACCCCGCCGACATCTACATGCAAGCTCAGGCTCTCTTCCTCGGCCGCCACTACCGTCGTGCCTACCACCTCCTTAACGCCTCCAAAATCGTCCTTCGTGACCTCCGCTTCCGCTACCTCGCCGCTAAATGCCTCGTCAGTCTTTGGTTTTAGATTTTGAATTTGAAATTTGATGTTTTTTTTTTATCTTCCTGTTAACTTTTTTTTTAAATTTTTTGTCAGGAGGAATTGAAAGAGTGGGACCAGTGTTTGTTAATGCTCAGTGATGCAACGATTGATGAGCATGGAAATGTATATGATACTGAAGATTGTAACGTTGTGTACTTAGATAAGGATAGTGAAGATCGCGAGATCAATGTGAGTGCTTTTTTTTTTGAGAATTTGTTCTTTTTCTTGTTTTGGTTGCTGTTAGATATGCTATTTGTTATTGGCAAGAGTGAATTTTCTTTTCAACATTTAAAGTTTTGTTCCTTTTCCTTTACAAATTTGTGTAAAATTGTGAGGTTTTATTATTATGGGTGCATTCTATTAGTTGATTGTGATAAAAATGTAAAATATGCTATCTTGAATATGCATAGATTGTAGCTGTACTTATTACTAAAAATTCTGCTCGGCGAAATGTTGTTTTTTCTATTTTGGGACAGATTTCTGCAGCAACATGTTTTCTAAGAGGCAGGGCTTACGAAGCAATGGAAAATCGTGCCCTGGCTCGACAGTGGTTAGCTTTTCTCAGCGATTTTCTTTATCAAGATAGATTACAGTTTCTTTTGCCACTTTTTTTGTATAATGATTAATTTGCTTATTTATGATGATTTAAGGTACAAAGCTGCTATCAAGGCCGATCCTTTATGTTATGAGGTACCCTGCTATTGCAATTGTTTTACCTTTTCCTTGTGTTAGATTTTTAAGTTGCACAATAGACTTTCTTTTCTTTATTGTAATTGTGCATGCAATGGTCTAATACATAGCTTTCTATCAAAAACTGTGAATGTCCGTATTAAGAGCTTGATTAAATATTTTTCTTGATAGATTCAACTGAAGTTTTTTGGACATAATCTTGTTTTCCTTTAGTTGTACACATCATTTTTACTGAGATTTGGATTGGAAGTATGAATGATGATTGTATATTCTTTGGTCCCTAGGCTTTGGACTGCCTCATTGAAAATCACGTGCTCACATGTGAAGAAGGTAATGACTCTCCAAAACTCGTTTTGCCAAATACGTTCAGCTGCACATTGTCATTTAAATGTGGAGAATTAATGTTACCTGATTTGCAGTATTTATTGTTAACGTGTTGATTGTTGAGTATTCCTCTATGTTGTACCATTCCAGCATTCGCCTCATTAACCAAATGAAATTAAAATTAACCCATATATTTGCTACTGAATTGCAGAAACAAGTCTGCTTTCCTCATTGCAATTCGGTCCAGAAGATGGGTGGCTCTCTTCTTTCTACTCATGCTTGATAAAAAAAGTAAACACACACAAGTTCAGAATATACCAGTCAATATGAATCCAATCTAAACATTTCCAGATAATCTATTTGCTTTAGCTAGTCTCTGTTCTTCTTTGAAACTAACATTAGTCCCCTGGTCGCAGTATGACAAAGAGAGTGTTGTAGAAGCCAAATTCAGAGAAGTTGAAAAAGAAAGCTGCAATAGCAATCCTTCTAGCCCATCTTTCACGCATACACTAAAAAATGATACTGATCTACTGGCATGCAAAGCAGAGTACTTCAATCAGTGCGGAGAATATCAGAAATGCTTTGAACTAACTTCAGAGTGAGTATTTAACTTGTTTCTAACAGAATACATCTAAGATCATACTTTAGATGCATCAGGTGATCTGAGCTTTATCTTCTCTTTCACAGCCTGCTTGAGAAAGACCCTTTTCATTTGAAATGTACCTTAGTACATATAACTGCTGCTATGGAGCTTGGAAATTCAAATGAGCTTTATCTCATGGCATCGAACTTAGTGAAGGATTATCCTCAAAAGTGAGTTTTATTTCTCTGCCTTTTATGATATGCTCATATGACTTGTGTTCTTTGGAGTTGAAGGATTACTTATAGAAGCAACTTCTTTATTTCCTTTTCAATTTGAAGGATTATGCTTTGATTGAGCTCTCTGTTTTCCCTTTTTACTTCTATTTTCTTTGCTTGCTAGATGCAGTAAGGGAACATAATGGTTTACTTGTCATCATGATGGAATGTGATCATGATTATTCCCAACTAGCTAACATAAATAAAGAAGTTAAAGAGATGGAAGTAAGAAATCTTGGCAACCATGTATCCACAACACCTGAAATATCATTCATGAGCATCGTGTGGGATATGCATGTGATTTGCCAGTGATTACTTGCATAGTCCAATAAAAAGTACTCTGCAAGGAGTAGTATTCATCTATCGTAGTTATTGGGCTTCTCATCCATGAGGACAGTCACTCTCTCTTCCACAAAGCTAAAATTTGCCTGATGTGTAACTGGTCGCAATAGTTTTCAGCTTGCATACGTTTCTACCATCATGCATGTAAAGATTGTAAATCCTAAGAGGTAATGTAACAGCAGACCTATAACAATATGATGCTCTGACTGCAAGATTCTTTCCTCCAAGAAGTGTTGCATTTGAGTTATTAATCAGTTCCTCAAATTGTCAACAATAAAATCTTTGAAAGTGAGATCAACCAGTGCAGAATATTTTAAATTGATTAAATGAAATGGTACATTTGAAGTGAAGATGGGTTCAGGGTTGTCAAAAAAAAAAGATGAAAAAGAATTGAGTGCTTCTCTTAATGCATGAGTACAATATGTATATATATACAGATGTAGGATTAATCTAAATCCCTAGAATCAAGCTATAATTGAACGTCTATAAATCATCCTGGCGATCATTTCCTATAACTGACAGCCCTATAGTTGACTTATTCTATTTAGAGCAATAATCAATTCTATAATTGATTTACTATATTTACAACATCCTGCAACAAAATTACAGAGAAATAATATCTTCTAGATGCTTATCTGTATTTCATTCTTAAGTGCTTTTCAATTACTAATCATGAAGTTATGAAGAGAAAAGGAACAGGAAAACAAAAGGAGATTGTTTCTCTATCTCTTAGACTTCACTTCAGCTTAAGCATTAATACAAGGAGTGTCCATTAGATATTATGTAATCGTGTATCATGTTTACTTATTAGGGCTTCTTGTCATTTAGGGCTCTTTCATGGTTTGCTGTCGGCTGCTACTACTACTGTATCAAGAAGTATGATCAATCACGGTGTTATTTCAGGTAACTGTTACCTGAAGCTTGGTAAACCATGTATCTGTTTTGCTTCTTCTGGCCTTATGGAACAAATTTGATTTCTTCTTTATCTCTTTTTTACATTACAGCAAGGCTACAAGTCTAGATGGAACCTTTGCACCTGCTTGGATTGGCTTTGGGAATGCTTATGCTGCTCAAGAAGAGGGTGATCAAGCAATGACGGCATACCGCACTGCTGCTCGTTTATTCCCAGGGTGATTTGGACTAGAACCTTATCACCTCTTCTAGTTGAAAATAATATAATATTTCTTCACTGTATTAAATTGAGGAGTACATGTTTTCAGTGCATTTTGTGCATTTGTTAGGCTGCCTTTGCTCTTAGAAAATATTTTAGTATTTCCCTGCATACTTGAATTTCCTTGCCTCCCTAACTTCAGGAGTTTTATTTAAGGTCTCTCTACCAGCCTCCAAGGAAGGTCCATATGCTATTAAATATCTTCAATAAAAATGCTCCAATTTATAAATTAAAATAAATATGAAAAAGAAAACATATATAGAATTGGTTCACAAGCAGTCTAAGAAAATTAGAGTGTTTCATGTTCTTTGAAAAGATATTCATATAAATGTAAATGGAAACATCCTAAGTATTCAAATTTTATAAATATACGCTGGTTTGGAGGCCAACCTGTTTTTCTCCATACACAATCCCATCATTGCAGGTACACATGTGAACCTCTATCACAACCTATTCAAAAGGATCACTGTCTTTTAGTACTTCCTTCTACCTGTAAGAATTGGAAAGGTTCAACATATAATATTTTCAGCCTTCATCTTTCTTTCCTTTCATGGTTCTTGGTTTTTTTTTGGCCTCATTAAGAAAGAATAGTAGGATGTCTTTCCTTACCATACTTTTATATTATCACTTCCTTGTTTACATTGATTCAAAACTTAAGATTCATGGCAGTCCCATTTCCTATTGTTTGCCAGGTCTCAACTATTGGCTAACGTTTTAATTATGAAACTCTTAGATGAAATCCTTGATTGTCATTAACCTGCCCGTTCCTTTACTTTAATGTGTTTTTCTTTACCATACTTTTTTATTCTCTCTTCCTTTCTCACATTGATTCAAAACTTTAGATTCATGGCAGTACCTCTTTAACATTTTAACTGTGAACTTTTAGATGAAATCCTGGATTTTTTGACATCAACCTGCCCTTTCATAACTGTATTGTATTTTCTTGTTGTTCTTGATCCTCATGTTCTCTGAGTGTAATTGATGGTATTGCCTTTATAATAGGAAATTGAGGTGAAATTGTTTATATGTGAACATTATAGTGTTGCCTGGTAGTTTGGTCTTTATCGCTTTGTTGTGATCGATATTTTCTGGGTGATTGGCTGGCTGGTAGATAAAGTTTCTTTTAGGTTTTGAGCTGTTAATTTAAACCAGAAAAGTGTTGGTTGATTTGCCCTGCCTTGCAAAATCTCCAAGGGTAGTTTAAGTTGACATAAAAGCTACTCGTTCATATAATGATAAATTTATGTCTTTTTTTTTTGGTTCCAAAATTATGTATTGTTGAAGTCCTCTTATTACTTATCAATTGTCTTTTTACAGGTTGAATCTTGATATTCTGTTATTCCAGGTGCCATTTACCAACTTTGTATATTGGGATGGAGTACATGCGAACTCACAGCTATAAGCTTGCTGAGCAGGTGATGTTTTAACTCCTCAACATTGGCCAGTTGCTATTTTTAGTTTTAATATGGGAAATTGATAAATAAAAATGAGTTTCAATCAGACAATTAGCCACTAGTGTTTTAATTGGCGCTGCATGATTCGTCCATGATGATTGAGAAAACTCTGCTTTAGTTTTTTTTATAAAAATGAAGATGGGGGCTTTAGTTTTGTCATGTTTCAGTTCAATAATGCCAGGTTTGAATCCTTGGTAGGTTATTATTTGTTGCATTGACTTCAAATTCTTGCTTGTAGTTTAAACAAATTATTTCCTTTTTCCATTTGGGGAATTATTTGTAGCTTGCAAAATGAAAATTACTTGGATGGACTTTGAACATAATATTATTTCACTATTCTCTTGTCTTCAGGGAACCTGTTTCTTTTCTTACTTTTCATCCTGTTTCTTGTTATGGTTTGTCAACATTCTGATTCATCATTTGTTTTTCAGTTTTTCATGCAGGCAAAGGCATTTTGCCCTTCAGATCCACTTGTATACAATGAACTTGGTGTTGTTGCTTATAACATGAAGGAGTAAGGATATTTCATTCCTCTCATCATTTTGTGGAAGTGGCCTGAAAATTATACTAACACGCCTCTTTTATGCTGTTAATGTTCATGGCTTTTCAAAGCATAAAATAATCAATTTTGCAAACAGCATTCATTATTAAGTGTTGTATGATTTTCATTGTATGACATTGATTGTATATGGTGCTCTATACTAAAAGTAATTGGATGTATACCTTTTGATTTCAGTCAAGCTATTTGACCTGCATAATTTTGTTTCTCAAACTCTTTCAGGTACAATAAGTCCGTGTTATGGTTTGAGAAGACTTTGAAGCACATTCCATCTTTAAGTCAATTGTGGGAACCAACTGTTGTTAATCTTGCCCATTCCTACAGAAAGTTGAAGTACGTTATAAAATTTCTTGCAACAGCAGATATGCTCACCTTTTTTCTGTTCCTACTTTCCATTTGGGCACTTCAGGATGTATGATTGGTCTGCTTTTATCTAGAATTTTCCTTATACTTTAAATGAAATATCTCTCTTATCCTCAAATTGAAAGATTGTTTTTCTATTTCGTGTCTTGATATTTTCATATTGTTGTAGTGATGATTAGTATATTATGTTCTGCATTTGTTTGTCAATACTCACTTGCTAAGGTCTTTATCAGCCTGAAAGAAAGAAAGAAAGAAAGTAGTTTAACCCTCTAATCACACTATTTCTGTAAGTTGTGATAAATGAACTTGCATAACCATTAATTTCAATTAGTTCACTGAGCAAACCCATATTGATAAAAGCTTTTTAGTTACAGTATTTTATTTTTGGAAACCTTAGGTGATCTTTTTAGTTTTTAGCAAGGTTCTTATAGACTTATTAGTTTCTGTATCTCCTTTCTTAAAGCTTTTGTGGAGTATTTTTAAGGTTCGAGCTGGGAGCTTTCTTGGTGAACTTGGTGAAATACAACAGAGAGGAATTTAGTATAATGTTATAGCAACTACTTACTCAAATTCCATCGATAAGATTATAGGAAGATCAGCTCGGGCCTTTGTAGCCCCCAACTCTTCAAGAATATGATGGCAAGAATTTTCTTGAATCCATTATAGTGTGGTCATATAGAGGATCCTCATTATCACATGATTGATTTGTTGAGCAGCATGGCTGACATTGAGACATGGTTTGAATTTTTGTACATATTTGAGTTGGAGTCGTTTTACTCATCCACTTGTTGTAGCCATCATCACAGAAATACAATTTTCTCTTATTATGTGTATAAATAAATGACATGGCATATAACTGCTCATTAATCATATCAAACTACCATGCCAGGATTTACCATGAAGCAATTTCATATTACGAGAGAGCGCTTACATTATCACCTAGAAGCTTGAGTACTTATGCTGGTCTTGCATACACTTATCATTTGCAGGTAAAGTGAGCTCTTTTCATTTTGATGTAAGTATGTTAAACTGACATTTCATTTGGCTGCTGTAGTTCAAAGCAGTAGTTTGAGAAAAGTAATTATAAGTGCCTGAAGTGGGAGGGATAAGAAGTCTATCAGTGCGAATAATGAGTGGTCATGAAAGTCCAAAATGTTATGAAAAGTAATTGGATTATGATATCATTGCTAATTTATAGTCTGTACTTCCAGTGACTATTGTGCAAGGGTTCAAACTAGAAACTATTTCAGAATATATCTTATTATTATAAAGGAGTAATATGAGAAGTATGAGCACCGTCTATGACTGCTATGAAATTTTGAATATTTATTATACTAATAAGAAGCCCTTAAATCTCTCTCGTAAAGGAAAAAGAAGAATGAGGTCCTTAACTAGTCTATGAACTTTGATATGCATGATGTGTAGAACCCGATCATTGGTGACCTTGTTATGATTTAGAGTAGGCCTATTCCAAGGGTCAAGTACCTCAAGTTTCAAACAGCTAAAAGAGAACTAGGTTTCTGAAGTTTTAGCAAAAGAGTATCGTCATCATTTGAACATGTACACAAATTAACATGGACTACAGTTCAGTTTCTCGTCTTGATTGTTTGACAATCTTTTCATTTATTGAAGTCATCCAACAAATCCTGTATTTGCTTGAAGCTAAAACCCTACTTTTGTACTTCATTACTAAGGAATAGTGGATTCCCCAATTTACTGGTTGCAGATTATCTTGTCGGACTTGGACTGACTTGGAAGAGTGAACAAGTTTTAATGCAAATTATAATGACATGCCTGAAAAATTGGACTGTCTAAATGTGGGAAATGTTACAATTTGATACTATCATGATTTAAAAGCCATCTTATTAGTGCCTCTCATTTTCCCCTTTTTGCGCAGGATAACTTTACTGCTGCAATTACATACTACCACAAGGTAAGTAATCTAGAGTATTGTATACTTTCAGAGACAATTATTATGTGGTTATAGTGTGCTTCCCTCATCCCCTCCAGGCCCTGGTCTCATCATATTTTCTTCTCATTCAGGCTTTATGGCTGAAACCAGATGATCAATTTTGCACTGAAATGTTGAGTTTGGCACTTGTAGATGAAGGTCGTCGAGGCATAGACCCCAAAATTTAATTCCGCTGAAATGAGTTATTTTTAGTGACACTATTTATACTCTTTTTGTTCTTGTTGTAATGTATGTGGAATCTGAACTATGTCCTTGCATGGGTTGATTCATTTTGGTCCATTTTAGAGTTGAGCAATATTACATTAGGGAGAGTTAGGCAATATCCAATACATGTCTTTGGTTTTATCTATTGATGTAACTACTTGTCTGGTGTTATGCTGCAGATATACCTAAAAAGGATGTTCAAGCGCAGAAAGAGTGTTTTAAAAGTAAGAAAAAGCCGACTTAGGTCATGGTCTGGTCGGGTAAAATAAGCTATCATTATTTAATTAGATAAAAAAAAAAGGCATTGACATTGAATCAACCAAATGAAATATAAAAAAAAGTGTTAATAATAATCTGAACAAAAAAATGCTTGCCAAAAGAAAAAAAAACTATAAGCTGCTTAAAGATGAAATTGGTGAATTTGTTTTTTAAATTTATTGAATTCCATAATATTAAAATAAAATTTTAGTTAAAAAAGGAATTTTATTTAATGTAGAAATCCTTTATGAAGAAGGATTTGTAATGGACTAGTTTATTAGTATCCTTGTTTAATTAGAATGTTAGATTTCTAGATAGATTAGGATTTTTTTGAGTAGTTTAATTTCTTGATTTTCTAGGACTTGAGGTCTATAAATAGGATTGTAATTTAGAAGTATTAGAGATAAACATAGAGATATAAAGAAGAGCTAAAAGATATATCTTTTAGTAGAATACTTATAAAAAAACATCATTCTTCTTGTTGTTCTTTAGCCTTGTTCTTGTGTTTTTATAATATATAAATTAGCTAGTAGTATCAAAATTTATGTTTGATTATTTATCATCAATTTTAACTTTCCACTTCAATATACAAGGTTTATAAATAATAATTATGAAACTTGATGTATTCTAGTAAAAGCTTGACTAAGTTTCCAAGATGTATGAGAGATGGTTGAAAAAAGCTTTAAGAAGCCTACAGATGGAGCAACGTTGGCTTCAGCCTAAATAGAGATTGTGCAAAAAGCATAAATGAAGGATCAACAAACACTCATTATTATCCACCAATGTACGGATCATGCCACTTTTGAAATATTGGCCAATGCAACCACCATTAAACAAGAATAAGAAGTTTTGCAAGAATCAAATCAAGGATTCGACAATGTGAGAAATATACATTTATAAAAAACTATATGGTGACTATAAAAAATTATATATGTTTGAATCATAAAATATTTAGAATACTTTGCAAGAATATTGACCATATGCAATCAAATGAATAGATATGAAGAGAAGATGAAAGAGACGTGTGGTAGAGAAGATCCTATGCTCGTTGCAAAAGAAATGCCATTATATGATAGTCGTGATAGAGGAGTTGCAAAATATATAAGTTTTTTCAATACAAGGTCTCATGAGAAAATTACAAGCCCATGAAAAACAAGTCAATAAGATTCAAGAAGATGTGGTGCACAAATACTTTTTCAAGAAAGATGGTTTTGTATATTCCTAAAAGGATAGAGTACATGAACAAAGCAAAAGAAGAGAACCGATCGACTGATTTAACTAACAATAGCAATCCAAAATCTAGATTTGAAAAATTAAGAGTTAAATGTTATAATTGTCAAAAGACATGTCATTATACTAGAGATTACTGGAGTTCAACAAAAAAGGTTGAAAAGAATGTGAATCTTATGATAAAAGAAGAGAAAGAAATCACCATACTACTACTGTACAATATGAGAATGCAAGATACAAAGAACATGTAGTATCTAGAAAATAAAGCCAACAACCACACATGTGAAGACAAAGACAAGTTCATAGAGCTTGATAAAGCAATTAGAGGTAATGTCGCCTTTATAGATGATTCAAAAGTTGTTATAAAAGGAAAAGGTACAATTTTGATAAAATTAAAAGATGTCTTATATATATCAACAATGAAAAGAAACATATTGAGCTTAGATAAATTATTGGAGAGGGGGGTAAGATTAAGATGAAAGATCGTCCATTGGTATTACTTGATACCAAAGAAAATTTAATTGCAAAGGTAGCCATGATAAAGAATATAATGTTCTTGCTAAAGATATAGATAAATGTGCCTAAATGCCTAAATACATGTGTGAAAGTTGAAACTTGTCTTTGACATATAAAACATGGACATGTAAACTTTGATAACTTGAAGATAATGACACAAAAAAAAGATGTTAAAGGATGCATCATCTATTATACATCCAAATCAACTATGTGAAGGATGTTTAATGGGCAACCATTTTCACAAGTTTCCTAAAAAAATCTACATCAAAAGCAAATCAACCCCTACAAGAAATACATGTCGCTGTTTGTGATCCTATCAAACTATGTTTATATGGTAAAAATCTGTATTTATTACTTTTTATTAATGAATTTAGTATAAAAAACTAAGTATGTTTTTTAAAAGAAAAGTATGATGTGTTTAGTTGTTTTAAAAATTTTATGGCATTAATTGATAAAGATAATAATTATTCTATAACATTCTTCAAATATAGAAAGGTAGTCATGCCTAATTCTCTCTCTTTCTCTCTACACACACACACACACACACACATATTAACTAAAAAATAAAACGTGAGGCACATTTCCTATAGCTTTTGTTATTGTTCACACAGACTCAAATTATTATTCATTGTGATAGTAAAATAACCATTTTACCTCCTGGGCCGAAAAATTTTAAACCCTGGGACCAGGGGTATTTTCAATTTTTCTAGGGATTATGGATGGTATTTCAGGATTTGTTGCACAGTAAAACAACACAAATAGCCTCTGAAAACAACAAAATAAGCCACACAGGACCGAAGGTAGTTTGCAATTTTCAGGGGACATGAATGATATTTCTGAATTTGTTATACATATAACTACGAAATTGACCCTAGAAAACGATAAAAAATAGACATCAGAACCGGGGGTATTGCTGTATTTTCCACTGTGGTTTTTTTGTGGTTATCGGGTGGGGCCAAGGGTGCATAGGTAATTGTTCATTATTTTATTATTTCTTTTCAAAATACTCCAGGCATGTCGTACGGACGCGTCTGCAATGTATCCGGCACATGCGGCATTCAGGTGGCGCATGCACCACCTTACGTTGGTCCAAAATTGGCTTCTTCCATCTCCCATGGTGCGCCAACATGTCCTCTTTCTCCCGGCACGGTGCATGTGGACTTACGGTGGTTGATGAAGCTCTGGTGGATGAGTTTAAAATTTTTTCTTAGGTTTCTCTCTCCTTCTGCCTAGAAATACGCGTCGGTCATCAATGTTAGCCCAATATTTATTTTAGTCCCTGGGCTTTTGATTTCGCTTTTATTATTGTTTTTTTAATATAGTTTTTGATTTGTTTCAATTGTGCCCTTCAATTGAAACTGATTATATATGTTGGGTTTCAATTTAATCCTTATTTTTTTGATTTCCGGTTTACTTTTGATTATTTTAATTATTTCAGAATGCAAGTTTTAATTGTTTCTGATTGGGTTCTCCAATTGAAATTTGTCATATATTCTATATTTCATTTCGGTTCTTATTCTTTTCATTTTGTAAAAACATTACAATATTTTTAAAATGTCTTTATTTATTTCGGTCCCAAGGTTTTATTTATGTCAATTATATCCTTTAATTGAAATTAATTATATAGTTTGTTTTAATTTATTTTGATTGTGTCCTCCAATTGAAATTAGTCATGTATGCTACTTTTCATTTCAATCCCTATTCTTTTAATTTTTTTTAACAAAATTACATTGCATTTTTTTTTAATATATTTATTTGTTTTGGTCCTAATGTTTTTATTTGTTTCAATTTTGTTGTTGGATTGGAATTAATTATATATTTTATTTTTCATTTCGATCCTTATTGTTTGAATTTTTTATTTGCTATTTATTTTTTTGGTTTTTTCTGTCATTCTTGGACAACATTTATTTTTTATCCGTATTTGTGCATCTATGTTTTTAGTTTTTGTTTTTAATTTTTGTCGTTTTATTTTTTATTAGAGATTTATTTTTATTTGGTTCAGTCCTGAAATTTTAATTTATGTTGGTGATCATTTTCAAATTAATATTACTCCCTTTTTCACTTTGTTCTTTTTTTGTGTTTTCTGTTATTTTTATATATTCTTCAGATTAGATGATTTTATGATTTTATTGTTTGCGTCATAATAATGATAATTTTAATGATTATTTTTTTATTTTTTTTTGTGAAAATGTTTTGCTTTTTTATCTTAATAGGAATTCTGCACAGATTTGTTATTTCACCGAAATTTATATTATAATAAAAAAATATCACATATTTAATGTTTTTTGCGTTGAAAAAATATGGTGTCGCGCACATCAAGACGCGGCGGCATATATATATATATATATATATATATATATATATATATATATATAACATGGAATCAGCAGCAGCTTCTCCATTAAACAAGAATAAAAGCATTAGTTCTGGTGAGACGGAAGATCTTTGGCAGCATTAGATTCCTTTGATAACTGAGTTATAACTCCATGTAATAAGAACTGTTTGCTGGAAACATCAACCGTCGGCCTTTCTCCACACCAGTACCATCTGCGGAAACTATAGCCTGTGTGTCAACACACTAATGGCGTAGGTAAATTTCAATGATGCTGTTGAATAAGCCCCTTATCTGATGCTGATATTTTGGAGTGTACAAATAAGTCATGATACATACTTTTTCACCTACACTCCCGTTTTCTATATATATTTTACTTCATCTTTTGAAAACAATGCTTTCATATGCACTTTTAAACACTTTTATCTAACCTGTACACCATTGAAAACACCTTGACACTAATATATATATATATATATATATATATATATATATATATATTGAACTCACTTGCAGCTAACATAATTATGTAAGAGATGATGGTCAAGATTCTCTCTTTCTATCCATCAATCAAAAGGAACCGGTTTGTCTATCAAAATAATCTTGTAGTTGGTCCCAATAAAAAAACTATTGCACCATCAACCCTCTCATTAGACATTGATTGAAATGCTGAAAGTTTTTGTTTTCTGGAATGACATAGCTACATGCTTACGAGAGTCTCCCCATTTTGTCATCTAATCCTGAATATATTTATAAGACTCGATCAATCCATGATCTAGTCAAGGTTTGATTCATAGATTAAACAAAGTTAATTCACACATCATGGATTAATCTTGATTTATTGATTTTTTTTAATTAAACAATGTTATTTAAAAATAATAATAGAAAATCTAAAACAACATTAATTAAAAAAACTTTGATCGGATTAATTGAGTTTAACTAGTTAAAATCAATCCTCGGACAATTCAAAATCAAACCTAATCTCAACCTAACCTCGAGTTTACATGTAATATCGATCGAAACAAATTATGCTTCTACATCCTTAACAGTCTCCACAAGGCCACCACTATTGCATGCAAGTACAGGCTTATCAGCCAGCAGGGTCTTGTCCTGGTGATCATGAAGAGCTTCTCCCTTTCTCTCACCCTAGGTTCAAGCCTTGCCAGACACGCCTGTCACCCCCGTGGTGCCTTACATGCTCATTGAGTTTGCAGGATATTCAGTGGGCCCGTGAGTTTAGTTGTGGTGCGCGCAAGCTGGCCCGGACACCCCGATTATCAAAAAAAAAGAAAAAAGTACAGGCTTATCGACAAATTAATGCATGGGATCATACCTTATAAATTAGGAGTATAAATTACACACGGGCTTTGTGAGAGGAAGTTTATTTCTTTCATCTGTCGAGCACGACGCAAGATGAAAGACTTTTTGCCAGGCATTTATGTTCATCCAGCAGGTATTCGACATGTTAAGACAAATTACATGCAAGTTCTTAGTGATATAGTCATTTAAACACATTTTTGTAATCCCTAGCTACAAATCAAGTTAATATTCCAACAGCCTCATCTCAAAGAAAATTTTCATCTTAATGAAAGACTCTCAGTACAAGAATACCAGCATTTTGCAGAATGTAATCGAGTTCACAATCGTCGTTCCCGTGGTAGTTTTTATCGGTATTCTTGACACTAGCTCCTTTGGAAACATTAAAAGTCAACCTAATAGACCCAAAAGCAATCGATTCTCTTACAATCCCAAATGTCAGATATGCAAAATAGAGGGTCATATGGGTGATAAATGCAGGAATCGAACGTTGTGATCGTTTGACACAGCTAGCTGAATCCTTTCATGAGTTCTTGCTCTGTATCAAATGGTTCCCCTCTTATGGACATGAGTGCCTCACCTCACATGACACCAGCCTCGATAAATATGGACTCTTCCGAGCAATTATTGGCAATTTTAATGTTATTATGGGCAATGAAGCCTCTTTACCCATCACTTACGTTGACATTTCTCATTCCTTTCCTAATTTACTCATGCTTGATGTTTTAGTGGTTCGTCACATTACTAAGAACATCTTATCCACTATCAAATTAAGTTTTGATTTTTCCTTACAAGT
This sequence comes from Salix brachista, assembly GCA_009078335.1. Classification (NCBI taxonomy): domain Eukaryota; kingdom Viridiplantae; phylum Streptophyta; class Magnoliopsida; order Malpighiales; family Salicaceae; genus Salix; species Salix brachista. Next base: position 29,902,481 of record CM018587.1, read on the forward strand.
TATGTTTATGGACTCTTTCTGTATTATCTGATGACGATGACGACGACGACAACGACAATTAGTGCTACAAGACAAAACCATATCCATTGCTACAAGACATCATCATCAAATGAACATATAAAAATTTCCATAACTTGAAAAACCTTTCCCATTTTGAATTATCTTTGGAGTCTGAAAACACCCAAAAAATACAATTGATGGATCATACGTGGAAAAAAAATCCATTCTAAATCAGGATTGTCAATTCCATTTAATTAGTGCTTTGTTTTTTCAATTGGAACAGAATGTTTCGGTTTCGAAGCATTTCGGTGCTCCATTTCCAGGGTGTGATGTTTATATTTTTATATATAATTAAATATATTAATTTTTTAAAAATAGTTCAAATCCAAAAAAATATATTTAGAATTGTGCAATTTAAATTTCAAACATAAGTAAAAAAATGAGAGTTGAACTGATATAACTCGACCGACTTGATGAGTTCAAAGATAAGATGAAAAATTGATAAAAAAAAATATAGTTTAACTAAAAAAAAATGAAGTTGGCATTTTTTTTTTTTGAAACAACGATTTATTGAATTAACTCGGGTCAACCTAGGCTAACCTTTCAAATATGTGACCTCTGTTATAAGACCATGATAATCTTAAATAAATCAAATCAAATTATAGATTTCAATTCGTAATAAACTCATTGTTGAATAATGAATTTGAGAAAAAAAATCTAAGAAAAGACACAATAAAATGATTCTTCTGAACAAAATGATGAACATGTATAATATTATGAGAATATCATCATCAATATCGCAAGGTCGTTACATTCTCTGATTGCTCTGAAATTTTAACATAATATATATAAATATGTCAAGAGACTCCTCGTAAAATTTTATCTCAATCTAACGATCAGATTAAGAGATATGATTGGTATTGTAAACTATTCATTATTTTTAAAAAAAATATTATTTAGCCGGAAAGGAATTGGCGGAACAAAACCGGAACGTTCTGGCTGGAATTGGAACGGAATTTATGGAACGAATTGAAAGTTTGAGCGAGACAAAACTTGTTCTGATTTGTTCTATTTTTTGAATTAAAATGAAATGTATTGACCTTTCCAAACAGAACGGAATGAAATTGACAACCTTTATCTTTCTAAGCAGAACATAATCAAAATACAATTGGGAATAGCTTGATTGAATCTGTGAATATATTATAGAATATGTCAACAATATGGCGTCACTGCTGTCTTAAGCATTTATGCATTTGTATCAATATTTATACCCTGTTGGAAACATACAACTTCTCCAAGTGTCATATAGTCCCCCTCCACTCGTCTTGCATGTAGTAACCCTTTCATTTATCATGCATTAATAGTTCATTGAAGCCAAGTTAGACCAAACCCGAAATCTCTCTCTCTCCCAAACAGAAGAAAAATGAGCAGCACCGGCAGCTTTACCAGGTTTTATGATACCTGGTTCGACCAACTCAATCAACTTCTGGAACAATTGAGGATAGCCCCCAAACCACCAAGTAGCCAAGATGATAGAAGCCATCTTAGCAGCCTAGCCCAGAAGATCGTAAGCCACTATGCCGAGTTCTATAGGGTGAAATCTGTGGCCATAGAGAGTGACGTTTTGTCAGTCTTCACAGCTCCTTGGGCCTCCTGCTTCGAGAGGTCGCTTCACTGGATTGCTGGGTGGCGTCCCACCACCTTGTTTCACCTTGTCTACACTGAGTCTAGTATTCTGTTTGAGTTTCATATTGCTGATATTTTGAAGGGCCAAAGTACTGGAGATCTTGGTGATCTATCACCTAATCAATTCAGGTTTCGATTTTTTTACATTTTGTGTATGTTCTTGGTATTTACTTACTTATTTTTCTTTAATAATAACTGTTTGTGACTTGGCAAATAAAAATTCAGCTATAATTCTAAATGAATAATTTCATGCTAAAAACAGGAGAGTCAGCGAGTTACAATGTGAGACAGTGAAAGAAGAGAATGCAATAACAGATGAGCTATCAGAGTGGCAAGATAGTGCAACTGAGGTGATGATGGGGCCATTCACAGATCATGGAGACAAGATCGGACGGCTGGTGAGTGTTGTGAAGAAGGCAGATGATCTAAGGCTGAGAACAATCAGGAGGGTTGTTGAATTGTTGACCACACAGCAAGCAGTGGAATTCTTGGTTGCCGCCGGTGAATTGCAGTGTGGAGTGTACGGGTGGGGGAGGAGGCTGGATCACCGTCCATGTCAAAGTGCTTGATGCCTCACCATATCTAGTAGTTTTTGGTGCTTCAGTCACAATTTTATGTGCTAGACGATGTCGTCCAAGGTGTTGTTTACGTTTTGTACCGTAGGAATCTCCGAACACAGTTGGTTGTCAACCTTTATTGAATGTGGGTTTGACCTAGATGTTTGAGATCGGCTTTTATTGATTTTGTTTAGTCAGATGAAACTCTCTTGAATCTTGCACTAACAATTGAAATTGAACGCCAGCAGGGTCTTGGCCTGGTGGTCATGAAGGGTTTCTCCCTTCTTCTCACCCCAGGTTCAAGCTTTGCCAGGCACGCCTGTCACCCCTGCGGTGCCTTACATGCTCATTGGGTTTGCAGGATGTTCAGTGGACCCGGAGATTTAATTGTGGTGTGCGCAAGCTGGCCCGGACACCCCGGTTATAAAAAAAAAAAAATTGAAATTGAACCTTGAATGTAAGTTTGATCATATACTATAAAGTAATTAATTGGATTTTGTTTTAATCTCGAACTAACTGAAATTAACTAATTGATTCATATTTATTATTTAAAAAATAAACCATATCAAGAGCATGCTAATTTGACGAATAAGTTTTTTTTTTTTTGTAAAAAAAGAAAGAATTAATTACTTTTTGGAAGTGCCATTCTATTTCTATCCTGCTCTCTCCTTTTTTTTTTTCTTTAACATTAATCAATTGTTGAATCAAGTTTATTGAGGTGCATATCCGCCACTCCACTAATTGTCGAATCCTAACGAGCATAGAAAGAAGGAGAAAGGAAGTAAAAAGAGGATTTGAGGTTAATTAGTTAGGGTTTTTATTTGAGATTAATTTTAGATAAAGGTAGTTTATGAATTTTGTTTAGGGTTAAAATGATGATCCTTAAAACCTAGGACAATCAATATCTCATTTCCTCTTTTAAATCCGTAAAATATATTTTTGAGAGGATTAAATTTCCTTGCATCAAAAAATAATAATGTTCCTTCAAGATACGCTCAAGATTTTTTGAACAACATTGAAAGCAAAACACGGCTTATACTTGTTGGCTCTGTTTTTTTTATTTCCTTTATTTTTCTTCTTTTCTTACATCAATATCTCTTTTTTATAATTGATTTTTTACAAACTTTTAAATTGATTTATGAACATGTAAATTAATTTGTATAAGTTTTTTTTATAAACAACTTAGGTATAAAACTAATATTTAAAAGCACCTAAAAACACAATTGTATTTAAATTATTTTATTTTTACATATTTGTTTAAGTTGCATTATTTTTTAGAATTTTTATTAAATTATGTTAAAATACTCTAAAAAAAGATGGTTCCAACACAGGCATCGACAACCTCACGAAAGCACGTGGCAGCTTGCAAGTGTATGAAACATGCATGGTGACACCTTGCGTTTCTTGAAATGGCAACCTATCATTTACCAAGAGAGACTAAATCATAAGAAATATTCATTCATGGCCTAAGAAATTAGTGGCCAATATTAGCCACCAATTCTGACTCCTGCCCGGCAATTATCATCGGAAAGCAACAATTTTTCATTTCAGTAGAATCGTGAAGGTTCCGATCGCGACTGCAAACTGTTAGCATTAATTATACAGCTAAATTAGGTTATTCTTTCGTTGTAGTATCATTATCCATGAATTATTGTGAATTATAATAATAAAATTATTGTTTTATCTCTCAGTATGCTTAGTTTTAACTTTGAAATCAAGGGTATTTTTGATTTTTTATATTTCTATACACAGTAAAATGACTGTTATACCTCCAGTAAAACAAAAACCAAGAATTGTCTGCGAGATATCACAGATATCACAGCAATTTCATATTTTAAACAAATAGTAGAATAACTATTTTATCCTCTAATAAAACAAAACATCTGCGAGAGTGTTTCTTGTTTCCACTTGATTTTTTCCAGACTCATGTGGAAGTGCAACAACAATACAAACAGGAGCAAACTATTGACGCATTTTCTCTTTAAGATCTAGCACTATGAATTTAGACTAAAAAGTCAAGCTTTTTAGAGAAGCATTGACTATCTCTTCTTTTGTTCCGACCAGAATGACCGGCAATATTTGATGAAAATCACCACCAATCAATTTATCTTTTTCCACCGAACAAGAGATTGTCACCCTGAGAGAACATAATGTATTGACAAGGTCAAGGGCTTCAAAAAAACGTGAGTTATTCATCCAATGCATCTCGCCATCATGCAAATTGAAGCTGCGTTCTCTCTCTCTTTTTGATACGGAAATTATCGTGCTGACTACGAGAAATTATTTTGAAATTCGAGCTTTTGAAAATTTATTTTTTTGTTGTTCAAGTATTGGTCCTTTAACTTAAAAATTTGTCAAGCTTTCACTGTTCTAAACATGATTTACACTTGTAATTTACGTTTTCAATATTCTGAACACTGTTTACGCTATGAATTTTTGTTTTTAATGAATGTTTCGTTGATCAAAATCAACTTAAGCAAATTGCTTGCAAGGTTTATAAAACACTACAATACAAACAAGAGAAAACTATTGAGCCTACAAAGAGCATCGCATTTGGGATTTACAATAATTTCTTACAAAATCCTTGTTTTGTAAAGTCTACGCTGAACAAGGCTGGAAAATTTATCTGAAATGACACTACCATCTGCCCCATTCACACCGTGCACTCTTCTATCCACTTCTTTCCAAATTTAATAGGTATAGAAGAAGCATCAAGAAATTCTTAACAAAAATTGAAAGAAAAATCTCTTCTGTAAAAAAGAAATAGCTCAATCCAACTCTTCATGTCAATCTTCAACTTGCTAAAAATTGTCATTTTTCTTCAAAATACAGTCATGTTTTTAAGAGATAGCATTTGAATGTTGGTTTCAATATGAACTCTTCATGTCAATCTTCAACTCTTATTATTGTTGTGTTTATATATATATATATATATTCAATTGTTGGTTGATGTGAAGATATTGTAATTGTTTTGATGTTATAGTTTTTATAATAGATATAACGAGATGAGATCGAGGATGATTGAATTGGAAATAAGGTGACGAATTTGTGATTATGAAAAATTATTGTTTGTGATATGAATTTGATATGTTGGAATGTTCTAAATACAAAGAAAACTCTCTAATTTTTTCATAGAATCTTAATGAACTAGAATATCAAAATCTTTAAATTGATGTGCCTGATTGAAATTATTAGATAAACATGTTGATCAATTAAAAAGAATCCACTAATCTGGATTCGTTATAAAGGAACTTATACCTAAATGGTGGGAATGTTACAAGAAATGTTGCTCACTTCGGTCACTGTTGGCGAATTTTCTTGTGTCATTGAATTTATTTCATCAAGATCTTTTTAATGATATCAGTGATGTTATAATCGGGAGTTTCAGTGTGACTTCGAGTTGATTGTTTTTCCTCTCCTTGTCATAAATTTTGTGTATCTGATTTCACAATTGTTTTTTAATATTTTGTGTTTATGAATAGCAACAAGTTTGAATATAACATTTCTCAATCACAATATATACAAACTGTTATATTTTACCAAGATGTTCATAATAGTTTTTTACATAGAAATTTTAAAAATAAAAACCAACTGTTTTTAGGCAAAATTTAGAGACAATTTTGAACAACACAGGACAGACTTGGCCAATTCATCAGAATGCAAACATGACGTGTAATAGATAGGCTAGATTTTTGTTGCTTACGTGGATGATTATCGATATATTCCATCGGTTTTCTTCCAGTATGATCCGGATCTCCCTCATTTAGACAAACGAATTTGATTAGAAACTCAAATAATCAGCTTCTAAATAAATAAATAAAAAACCAAAGTCAATGAAGACAACATTAACAAAAGAGCTAAAACAGCTCGGGGTGTCTACTGTAGCACTAGAGAGAAATACACTGTGGACTGGCCATTTTTCGGCCGTGCGTCGCGGCTGTTCGTCTGTCTTTTTTTTTTTTCTTTCTCCAATGAACAGTGTGACGACGTTTTTAGCCCCGGTAATAAGACAAAATAGCGCTCGGTCAGACGGTAAAATGGGCTGAGGCTAAGGGCCATTCAAGTAATTGCACACCTACGGACCGGTCCGGTCCGGTCCGCCGCATGTTTTGGTTTTTTATTATTTATTGAAATGGCTAATTACGGTTTTAGGGCCGAATAAGACAAAACCATGGTTTTCGGTACAGGGGCCTTCCGGTAATTGACCATATTTTTTTAATATTTTCCGCGTTTATTGTCAGAGCGTGTGTCACACGCGTCTCCCTATTTCACGCCCCACGCCCTGTTTAGGTGGCGCGTGCGACGTCATACGGTGGCCGAGGACGGGATTCCGACGTCCAGAGCGGTTCGCCTGGTCGTTTTCTTCCTCCCGCGGTGGCGCGTTTACCATAAATATATCTGTGGACGCGCCGGGAACCGGTTAAAGACGCCGGCCACATTTCTCTCTCTCCCCTGCACGTCAAAGTGCAGGGGAGTCCCCCATTTTGTGATACTTTTTACTTCAGTCCCTTGACTTTTGGTTTTGTTTTTTGTCCTGATTTTGGTTGCATAAGTTTTGATTTAGTTCGATTGGGTCCTCCAATTGGAATTGATTGGATGTCAATGTTTCAGTTCGGTCCTCCTTCTTTTAATTTTTGGATTCAGTTTAAATTATTCAATAAATTCAGTACATAAGTTTCGATTTCTTCAATTGGATCCTGTTAGTGAAATTGATAATATATTGAATTTTCATTTTGGCCCTTATAGTTTTAATTTTTGATTTTCATGCCTTGATAAATTGATATTTGTGTTTTATTTTCCATTATAATAATAATCATAATAATAATAATAATCATAATAATAATACTAATAATAAGAATAATCATAATAATCATCATCATCATCATAATAATAATAATAATAATAATAATAATAATAATAATAATAATAATAATAATAATATTCATAATAATCATAATAATCATAATAATAATAATAATAATAATAATAATAATAATAATAATAATAATAATAATAATATATTCTTTTTCTTGCTTACTTTTTTGTTAATGTTTATGAGTGTTTTTTTTTTCGGGATAATTTTATAATTTAATTGTTTTTGCAATAATAGGAATAGTCATTTTATATCTAATATTACTAGAGATAAAAAACAACTCAAGAACAACAAATAAACAAATTTACCTAGGTTATCTACAATTAAAAAAAGATACAAGTCACTTTTGTCTTGATTACACTGTTCCTTTTAAACGGTAAACAAGTTATTATTATATGTTTTAATATTTATTGCATATTATCGCCTAAAAATATATAAAGAGATAAAAAAAAACTGACCTCGGATTTTTTGGATTAACAAAATTAATATCAGCATTCTTAAATTTAATATTTATTGCATATTATCGCCTAAAAATATATAAAGAGATAAAAAAAAACTGACCTCGGATTTTTTGGATTAACAAAATTAATATCAGCATTCTTAAATAAATTTAATATAATAATATGATGAATAAATCTTATAAAATAAAAAAAAATATTGGCTTTGATTTTTAATTTTGTGCTCTTTTGTTAAAGTTTATTTCCTAAAAAAAAAAATTGGATTTTTAATATTTAAGATCTAATATTACCCAATAAAAAATACAACTCAATAAAACAAAAAGTAAACAAATTTGCCTAGATTATCTACAATTAAAACATATATATAAGGCACTTTCCGTTTCAGCTACACTGTTCTTTTTTTACGGCAAATAAGTAATTATAGCACGCAAAAAAAACAATATTTCTGTTTTTTAAAATTAACATAATAATAATAATAATAATAATAATAATAATAATAATAATAATAATAATAATAATAATAATAATAATAATAATAATAATAATAATAATAATAATGATAATAATATATTCTTTTTCTTGCTTACTCTGTTGTTAATGTTTATGAGTGTTTTTTCTTTCGGAATAATGTGATAATTTTAATTGTTTTTGCAATAATAACAATAATCATTTTATATCTAATATTACTGGGGATAAAAGACAACTCAAGAACAAAAAATAAACAAATTTACCTAGGTTATCTACAATTAAAAAACGATACAAGTCACTTTTGTCTCGATTACACTGTTCCTTTTAAACGGTAAACAAGTCATTATTATATGTTTTAATATTTATTGCATATTATCGGCTAAAAATATATAAAAAGATAAAAAAAATGACCTCGGATTTTTTTCATGAAAAAATTTAATATCAACATTCTTAAATAAATTTAATATAATAATATGATGAATAAATCTTATAAAATAAAATAAAAACTTGGCTTTGATTTTTAATTTTGTGCTCTTTTGTTCAAGTTTATTTCTTAAAAAAAACAAAAAATTAGATTTTTAATATTTACGATCTAATATTACCCGGGAAAAAATACAGCTCAAAAAAACAAAAGGTAAACAAATTTGCCTAGGTTATCTACAATTAAAAAATACACGAGGCACTTTCCGTTTCGATTGCACTGTTCTTTTTTAACAGCAAATAAGTAATTATAGCACGCAAAAAATATATATTCCTTTTTTGAAAAATATTGCAATGTTTTTATTTATAATGTGTCAGATCTAATATTACTGGGGAGAAAAGGCAACTCATATTATTATTTTTTTAACAAATTTACCTATGTTATCTACAATTAAAAACATATAAAAATCACTTCCCATTTCGATCACACTATATAATATGTGAGACTAAGTATATGTGTTTAATATTTATTTAATATTATCGCCTAAAAATATATAAAGAGAGAAAAAATGACTTACGATTTCTTGAAAAAAAAATTAATATCGGCATTCTTCAAGATATTTAATATAATAATATGATGAATAAATCTTATAAAAAAAAAATTGTCTTTGAATTTAAATTTATATTTTAGACCCTTTGTTTTTTCCTTTTAAGAAACGGTGACCTTTTTTTCACATGTATTTTTGATTTTTTACTGTCCAACTCAGTAGTTCTTTTTTAACCGAGTTTCTTTTGTTGTTTTGTTTTTTTAACCAGAGTATCCGTGACAACAAATTGCTAATAAATTATTTCCCCTTCTTAGCAAATTTTCTAACAAATTTTATCAAAAGTTTTTTAGCAATAGCAATATTCAATCACATTTTGGTTGAAAAAAACTATTTTTAACAGATTTTATCAATTACAATATACTACTTATATATTAAAATAATAAAATACAACATTTATAAAATCAATTAATTTTCTACATAGATAAAAATGTCCAGCGAAGCGGGCCAATCAACTCGTAAATTCTAATTAAAATAAAAGTCATGCGAACGCAAACAGCATAAAACACAAAGTTTTGCGCTTTTATTGTTTCTTATCAGACCCAGTCAAAAAAATCTCCTCCCTCCAGCAGCACCGTATCTTAACCTTCACCTTCTAATCACACTACTCCCGCTTCCGTGTCTCCCCTCTCCATTCATATCCGCGTGCCACGTGTTCGATTTCAGGTCTCCCATTCGACTGTCTAAGTTATTATCATACAGCCACGTAAGTTTATAAACCGTTTTCATTTCCAAACCAAAATAAATTTAAGAAGAAAAAGAAAACTGTCTGTGTTTTCTTCTTCCTCTTCTAGTTTTAAGACAATAACACTCAAGAAAAAAAACAAGAGCGACGAAAAGGGGAAAAAACTTTGCCTTCTTCTCTTTTATTCCCTCCGTTTGCCTGCCTTCCTTCTAATGTCGCTGAGAAGATCGATATTGTCGCGAAGGTTCTCGAGATCGTTCAATAACCAGAACAGAAACGAGCGAAATGGAGTGGAATCGGGGCGACTCGTTGGTGATTCGGGGGGTGAGTCAGGTGGGTGGGGGACTATGCTGCCTGAGTTATTAGGAGAAATAATAAAACGAGTTGAAGAGAGTGAGGATCGGTGGCCACAGAGACAAAACGTTGTCGCCTGTGCTTGTGTTTGTAAGAAATGGAGAGAAATTACCAAAGACATCGTCAAGTCTTCTCCTAATCATAACGATGATGGCAACAATAATGGAAGTTCTGGAAAAATTACTTTCCCTTCTTGCCTTAAACAGGTCTGGTTTTTATTTTATTATGGTTAATCTAAGGGGGTTTTATAAATATTTTGTAAAGGAATATTCTGTCATTCTGATTGGGTTTTATTTTAATTATATTGATTCAAGTTAATGGGGATCTAGTGATTAAGATTCTGTGCGTTTGTTTGGATTTTACTAGATAATTTACCTTAATTCTTCTTTTGATTTGTTTTAAATTGCATTAATTTCTTTTTCTGGAAAATAAAAAACGAAAGATTTAGGAATAATAAATGAAGTAGAATGGAGTTGTTTAAAATATAAACCTTAGAAAGCAAATAGCTTTGATACAGAGGTTTTTATTTTGGGTTTCAAGAATTGATTTCAATTGCAACTTTAGATTTTTTAGAATATTCATCCGTGTTCAGAGAATTATGAGGTGTTAGGGCAGTGGTGAAAGTTGTAGGTTCAAGGCCTGCTTTTGGGTTAGAAAATTATGGAGGACATTGTCATCAAATTCCCCTTTTGAGATCCCTCTTTGGTTGTGTCTGCATCTGGGACATGGTGTTTTTATATGTCGATGGGATCATTCTTTTGCCTATTCTTCTTCATGTTAGAACTTGTTTTCCATTTTGTTAGAGTACATATGGTATTAGACAAGGCATGGTTTACCAACTTGTAAATTTAGAATGAAGATCTATTCGTATAACTTGCTGAGCTGAGACGTGATTTGGTTTTGAGGAGGTGATTCCTGGAGAATAATCGAAGCCGTATCTTAAATTACATTGCTGTTTTTATTCTATTTTTTTCTTTCGATTTTCCATTTCTGTTGAAAATGTATTTTTGGTAATATAGTCACTTTTCGATTCTCTATTCACCTTGCTGGTCAAATATGTTTTTGGAATTGATGGTTCTTTTTTTTTTCATTGTAAATGTAGCCGGGTCCGCGTGAATTGCCCCATCAGTGTCTTATTAAACGGAATAAGAAGACTTCAACATTTTACCTATATCTTGCTCTTACTCCATGTAAGTAATAATTGGTAGACGTGTGTTTACAAGTTATGAAGATGCACAGAGGATTTTTCTTTGTACTAGTTTTGGAGCTAATTAGTTTTCCTGTGTAAATTGTTGGAATGTGACTTGCTAGTACAAAGATGAAAGAGATACCGTTCATTTTGTCAACTTATACTCTTGACTTTTGTCTGTAGATATTATTGAGTGGTGGCCCAATACTTGTTCAAATCAACTTGACTCGGTCCTTATTTGATATTGTGCATTCTTGTCAATAGATGAAATTTATTTGATTTAGGTGTCTCACCTATATATTGACTAGCATGTGATATTAAATTAAATTAAAAAAAAAGGTAAAAAGCTTTCAAATTTGGTGAACTATGAGTGGTGAAAATGTTTTTGGTTTCTTCAATAGTCTATGGGTTATGACAGGTGCCTTGTGACGATCAATATATTGACTAGCATGTTAAATTAGTTTTTTTTTTTTTTGAATTTGGTGAACTATGAGTGGTGAAAATGTTTTTGGTTTCTTCAATTGTCTATGGGTTATGACAGGTGCCTTGTGATGCTCAATATATTGACTAGCATTTAATGTTAAATTAGACTTTTTTTTTAAAAAAAAAAAGGTAAAAGCTTTTGAATTTGGTGAACTATGAGTTGTGAAATTGTTTATGGGTTATTAGAGGTGCCTTGTGATGGTCAATGGTTTAGCATGAATTTGTAATTGAGCCTGGAAACTTGGATCCAACATTTCTTCTGCAAAAATGTACTCTCAGGCTCTGGGATTTGTTTCATTGCATGTATAAATCTGGATGTCAAATGTGCCGTTGAATAAAAAAATTATACTTGCTCTTCCTCCATTAATTCAAGTTTTATACTCGGGGAGTTTGACATTAAATATTCCTTCGTGTGTTGTTGTTCATCATGTGATCGGAAGTAGCAATCTGGACAGGTTTTGTACTTTTTAAGGGTCAGTGCGTGATATAATCTGTCATAGCAGAAATTGTTGCTTAGATATTGTATCAATCAAAAAGTATGAGTTTTGTATTTGCAATTTCATTGTTTTTCTCTATTAGGAAAATTATGGTACTTGCACTACAAAGAGTTGGTGCTCAAGCAAAATATAAAATTAAAAAAGGATTATAAATGTACTCGGGTACTAGTTTCTGAAGTGCACATGGAAAGTAAATAATGAAAATGTTTGGTTAGAGAAAATTAGATGTCAACTGTATTCAAATTTCTTATGTGGTGGTGGTGGTTTCAATTTTTTCTTTTATAGCATTGTCTCACATTATTGTCCTTGCTTTGGGTAATAATGGAAAGAATCATTTGGAGGATGTTGTAAGCCTTGTACAGAAGAGATGTAAGTAGGCAATACTAAACAATCAAGTTTATAATGAATGGCTTGACCTGGTATGCAGTGTGTTCTGAAGTTTGCAAATTATGTTCTAGTTTTAATTTCTATTTTCCTTGTGGGATTTTGATTTTTCATCACTAGATTATTTGTCTCATCATTTGACTAGCATAATGTAAACTTTTGAACTTTGTCTCATCAGAGATTCTCTTTTGTTTTTCTTTCTAGCGTTAATGGATAAGGGGAAGTTTCTCCTGGCAGCACGGAGGTATAGGAATGGTGTTCACACAGAGTATATCATCTCGCTTGATGCTGATGACTTATCCCAAGGAAGTAATGCTTATGTTGGAAAGTTAAGGTAGGGTATTTTTGTATCAACAGGTGTCCCAATTGGTTCTTTCCAAAATAACGCTTTTAATGGATATAGTTACTGCTTACCATCAATCTGTGCCTGGGAGTTTAGGAACCATTTATGCATTTGCTAAGAATCCAGATAGCATTGTTTGTTCTCATGGTCATGCTTTGCATTCACATAAATGCCAGTGTTTGGATGATCAAGTTTTCAGGTTTTGTTTCTACTTGGCAAGCTCATTTATTCTTTTGATTCATAATACATGGCATTTCATTATAGAGGTAATATGGATCTGAATTGGAAGGATACCTTGTTTAGTGTCTTGGAAATAATAAAGTTTAGTGTCGAATAATAGAAAAGGTCGTGGCTTTGGATAGCTCGCGATGATACTTGTCATGAAAACAATTCCATTGCTCCTTTGAATATTGCAGTTCGGACTTCCTTGGTACCAACTTTACAATATATGACAGCCAGCCACCACACAGTGGTGCTAAGCCCTCAAGTAGCAGAGCTAGCCGGCGATTTGCAAGCAAGCAAATAAGCCCTCAAGTTCCAGCTGGAAATTTTGAGGTTGGGCAGGTCTCATATAAATTTAACCTCTTGAAGTCAAGAGGTCCAAGGAGGATGATTTGCTCACTTGAGCGCCCAGTGTCACGAGAAACTACCAATGTCAAAAATGTTGACAACTCTAAGATGAAGCAACCGGAGTCTGCTTCTTCTGGTTGTACAGTTTTGCGGAACAAGGCCCCGAGGTGGCATGAGCATTTGCAGTGTTGGTGCTTGAATTTCCATGGTCGGGTAACAGTAGCATCAGTGAAGAACTTTCAACTGGTTGCATCTATGGACCAAAGCCAGCCAGGAGGGAAAGGAGATGAGGAGACTGTCCTCCTCCAGTTTGGTAAGGTAGGCGATGATACTTTCACCATGGATTATAGGCAGCCACTTTCAGCTTTTCAAGCATTTGCCATGTGCCTTACTAGTTTTGGCACGAAACTGGCATGTGAGTAATTTACATGCAATAATTATGATGTTAAGATTATGGATTGCTGTTTATGTTTGGTTATCAGTCCTGTTGAGATCATTTCTACAAATGTTGGTTTGGCTGGAAGAAATCAATGCTGTAAATGTTGTTATTGTATCAATGACGAGCTTAAATTTTTCATCTCTAACAATTTGGTCCCTGCTTTCTTCGCTTAAGTACTTGAGAGCAATTGTGTACGTTCACAAGGTGGTGCTAATGATGGTTTGGAGATATGTTGTGAAAAGGTTGCGCTTACAATTTAGATGGTGGTTAATTAATTGCTTCAATGGGAGTGTCGATGATTATGTTTTAGAAAGTGTTTTTTTATTTTGAAATGTATTAAAATTATGTTTTTTATTTATTTTTTAAAAATTATTATTGATATCATCACATTAAAATAATCTAAAAATATATAAAATCTAATTTAAAGTAAAAATATTTTTTTTTTTTAATTTTTTCTTTGACCTCTCTGAGAATTAATCAATCTCTCAATTTTTAGTTTCTGCCCCGCACAATATTTCACGGACGGAAAGTTTTGTGGGTGATGGCTTACAAGGACGTGGAGAAAGGCAAAAGGGAAGGGGTGGCCAAATCGCAAGGTTCCACGTCACTGAATTTGTCATCGGAAAATTTTAATTGCCTTTCCAGATGGTCAGGGCAGCTATTATCTCAGTGACCCACCTCAAGTCGCTGGATGCACGTCTTTTCTCTAGTCCTGATCAATACGCGTTGCGACAACCCCCGCCGCTTATTAATTTTTAACCATATGATTAAAAAAATAAACAATCAAAACTGAGCTCGGTTGAAAAAGAAAAGGTACGACACCAAACCCATTAGCCTGGTCACCCGAGTTACTTAGTCAAATCTAAAACCTGGTCATTGATTCCATGAAATTTAATTACTTGGTTTTTTAATAAAAAAATTATTTAACTAATTGCTAAAAAAAAATAGATAATGCCAAGATGATGGAATAATTTTTTCTATGCCAATTTGATGATAGGATATTTTAAAAAACATTATCGATCACAAATAATTTTTTCTTTTTTTAATTTAGCATGGCTTTTTTTCAAAAATATCTTTGTAACTATATGATAAAAAAAAAATAGACGTTCAAATTCTAACAGTTAAAATAAAAACAACTTACAATGCTAAACCCATGAAATAAGACGCCATACGTGCAAACCTAATTATTATAAAGTTTAATAACAAATTAAGAAGCCTCTGAAAATTACGAAACATTGTGAATCATAAATTGAATATTCTATATTTTTTAATTCAACATGGCTTCTTTTTCAAAAATTGTATTTTAACCATATGATAAAAATATTATACAATCAAATTTGAACATATATATTTAAAAAAAAAAAAAGAAGAAGTAAGATTTCATATCAATAAGTCATGGCAACATGAGTTACTGTGTCAAACCCCCAGACCTAATCATTAACTCCATAAAGTTTAATAACTTGATTTTCTTCTAAAATAACTTTATGTTTAATTAAATGTTGAAAAATAGACATTATTGAGATGTCATAATCAAGAAATAACATCAAACGAGTTAATTGCCCGCACTACATAGCGGGTCGAGCAAACAATTTTTATAACTATTGAGATTAAAATATAATATTTGTATATGTAAAATTTGATATAATAAAACAGATCAACATTATCTTATTATAACAATTAACAACAGCAACATTAAAGTCTTAACATTTAAAATTATTACTACTATTACTGCTAAAACAATAAAAATTATTAAATTACCCCAAGAAAAAAAACAAAAATTAACAAAAGAATAAGTAAGAACAAAAACTAAAATTATTATTATTATTATTATTATTGCGTTAATAATGAAAAAAAATCAAAGACTAAATCAAAGCCTAAGAACTTTAACAAACAAAAACAAACAAAAAAATAAAATAAAATAAATGATAAAACAAACATAAAAATTATAAGCTGAAAAAATCATTTGACTTGAAAATAAAATAAAAACTAATTAAAAACCTAAAAGAAATAATAAAGAGAAAAAAAAAGAAATATCAATTTTCAAATGATCATAAACACAAACTAAAATTTAAAAAGTAAATTTTTCAAAAAAAATAATACCTCAACAAAAGAGAAAATAATAAAAATTGTTTGATTACCCTGTAAAAAAAACTTAACAACATTAACAAAAGAGTAAGCACAAAAAAAGCCTAAAATTATTATTATTATTATTATTATTATTATTATTATTATTATTATTATTATTATATTATCATTATTATTATATTATCATTATTATTATTATTATTTCGTTAATAATGAAAAAAACAAAATTAAATCAAAGACTAAAAAAATCCTAAAAACTTTAACAAAAGAGCAAACAAAAAAATAAAATAAATGATAAAAGAAAAATCAAAATTATTAGTTGAAAAAAAAATCATTTGACATAAAAAAAAAAAATTGCCCGCACTATGTGGCAGGTTAAATAAACAATTTTTATAATTGTTGGGATTAAAGAAATTAATAGGATTTGCTAGTTCAAAAATAAAATATAATATCTATATATGCAAAGTTTAATATAATAAAACAGTTCAACACACCCTATTATAACAACAACAGTGAAGTCTTAACATCTAAAATTATCATTACTATTACTGCCAAAACAATAAAAATTATCAAATTATCTAGAGAGAAAAAAAACTCAAAAACATTAACAAAAGAGTAACCAAGAAAAAAAACTAAAATTATTATTATTAGTATTAGTATTATTAGTATTAGTATTAGTATTAGTATTAGTATTATTATTGTGTTAATAATGAAAAAAAAATGAAAGACTAAAAACATCCTAAAAACTTTAACAAAAGATCAAACAAAGAAATAAAATAAATGATAAAATAAAAATAAAAATTATCTGGTGAAAACAATTCATTTGACTTGAAAATAAAATAAAAAAAACAAATAAAAAACTAAAAGAAAGAACAAAGAGAAAAAAAACAGAAATATTAATTTTCAAATGATCATAGACACAAACTAAAATTTAATAGCTAATTATTTTTTTTAAATATCACCTCAACAAATAAGAAAATAATAAAAATTAAAAAACAAAGCTAAGAGCACACTTATATATACATGGACAAAAATAGGGATTATTCCATAAATATAAAAAAATAAAGGGATTAAAATCAAAAATTAAAATTATAAAGGCCAAAATGAAAATCAAATATATTATCAATTTCAATCAAAGGACAAAATTGAAAAAATCAAAACTTCTGTACTGAATATATTAAGGTATTTAAACCCAATTCGGAAATTAAAAGATGGAGGACCGAAGTGAAACCTAAATATATAATTAATTTCAATCGAAGGACCCAATTACAATAGATCAAAACTTATGTAACAAAAATCAGGACCATACAAAAAATTAAAAGGGCAGGGACTAAAGTGAACAAACCATAAAACCGAGGGCCTCTCCTATACTTTAGTGTGCAGGAGAGAGAAAATAGGAGGAAAAAAAGTTCAACTGGTCACCGTCACGACTCCGGGCACCCTTTACCAAAACACGTCACACCAAGAGGAAGACTACATAGAGGAGCATCGAAGCGGGCATGAGGCCGAACACCAGTGTCCACGTGCGACACACGCGTGCATAGTTTTTGGCAGATAATAATAAAAAAAGTGGTCAATTACCGGAACACCGCTACAGTCAATTCTTCAATTTTATATTATTGGGGGGTATATTAGTATTTAGCCATTTTTAAAAAATAGAAAATACCTGTGGTACTCCTCCCGACCAGAATTGTGTTGTCTTTTCTGGGGGTAGATTAATATTTAGCCATTTTAAAAAAATATGAAATTCTCGTTAAGCCCTCAGTTTAAACCTCTTTTTTGTCTTTTTCGAGGGACAAAAATGTTATTTTACCGTGTAAACAAATATAAAAAAATCAATAAACCAGTGAACCGACCGACCCGAAATCTGACCCAAAAATACACTATTACAATCCACAGTGTTTTCACTCACAATGAACAGTGAAACACTGATATCTTTTAGTATATTTATATAATAATAGGAGGGGGGTGAAATTGAAAGAAAAAAATAAACTTATGTCAAAGTAAAATTGAATATGGACCAAAAAAATAGGGACTAAATCCAAAAAAGTAAAAAATTGAAGGATGAAATGAAAACAATCAAAATTTGAAATTAATTAAAAAAAAAGATGAAAACAAATTGAATGGTTGAGATGCCAATTTGAAAGGTAGAAAGAGAAGAAAACAAAATTGAAAACGTCACCGCATGCTCCTAACAAAAAGAATAAGAAGGTCAAGACAAATAAAAAAAAATTTGTAATCACCAAAATCAATCACACACCATTCAAAGATACAGAACAACTAAGACAATCATGAAGTTTTTTTTTCCTTTATTTAATTTATAAAAACACAACTTTGCCCATATAACTAGTTGTAATGAGAAAACCACCCACCGTGGAATGATGAATAAGCAAGGTAGTCAAAATCGCGTACGATTTTGCGAGTTGGCTCCGAAAACCTGGTTGAACCGGTAGAAAAACCGAACCCGGTCAAACTCGGTCAAACTCGTAGAAAAATCGTTCAAAATCGTAGAAAAATCGTAAAAAAATCGTATAAAAATCGTAGAAAAATCGTAGAATAATAATAATAATAAAAATAATAATATAATAATAATAATAATAATAATATTTAATTATATTTAAATTCATTTTTTAAATTTAAATATAATTAAAAATAATAATTTTTGTACGGACATTTTACGATCTTTCTACGATTTTACGATCCGATCTTACGATCCGATTTTTCAGAGCTCTTTCCGATCCGTGTTAAAATCTCGATTTTGACTACCTTGTGAATAAGCAACCATGCCACAGCATTAAGTTGCTATTTGGCATCATGATGCGATCCATGATTATTAAATGGTGTTTTTATTTTAGTGTTTGGTTCAGGTGTAATTGTGATGATTTCCATGGTACCCACATAAATTATTGTTCCGGAACACCGTTTGCACAAAAGCATGTATTACATGCTTTTTTTGTGGCGATTCCAGCTTAATAAGCTGCGATACACATTCACCCATTTTAAATTACCGTTGAAAATAAAATACCCTAAAACGTCCTCACCATCTACCTCTCGTTACTCACTCTGCCTCCGTCCCTCACCCTCCCGTCCTCAAACCCAACAGATCTGCAAATTTTATACAAAACCATCTCCTAATTCTCGTCCCTGACTGCCTCACCCTTACTTCACCATCACTGCCTCCGTTCCTCAAACTCAATAGAACTACAAATTATACACAAACCCATCTACTCCTAATTGTTAATCTGCTCCTTGTCACAGAAGATCATAAATCAGTGGATTAAAACAAGGGTCTGCTGGTGTGATTGTGATGGTGTTGGATACAAATCCATGCCCATGTCTCTCCTGCTGGTGTGATTGTGATGGTGGGTAAGAAGAGGAGGAGGGTTGTTGATGGTTTCTCTCAAGACAGAGAGCGTACCAGTGGTGGGAGCATTTTGCTCCCAGTGAATGGCTTTTCCATGGGCTGAAAATTAGCTTCAAGGCCGATTTAGTTCATCTGCTAGCTAGCAGGAAATGAATGAGATCATGTTGCTGGTTGTCAAAGTACTTTAGCCAATGGCGAAGTTACCAATAAAATATTTTCTTAAATTAATGGTGATAATTTCAATGAATATAAGATCTTTAAAGAGTAAACTCGAACAAAAAATAGAATCTTGAATAAATAACTTAAAAAACAAAACAAAAATGTATTTGAAAAGTGGGATAAAAAATAATTGATAAAATAAATTTATTATAATTATTAAATTTACAATATTTAAAAAAATTATATATATATACCTTTTAAAGTAATTTCACAAGTTAAAAGCAATATGAAAAGCTTGGTAACCAAACATCCAAAACTATTTTTTTTTCAACCTCCAACTCAACCACAGTTTTAACCAAACACTTCACTGTTTATTTTGAACCACAGTAAAAAGGCTTTTTTTTAAACTAATTTTTTTCAACCTCAATCGCAAAAGCAATGTCAAACACATCCTAAAATTAAAACCAAAAGCGATGGGGTAATTATATTATAGAAAAAAAACACTAAAAGCTCTTTTTTTTTAGGACGAGACGATTCTTTAACTGATTAAACATAGCAAAATTACCACGTGCCTCCAAATAACTAGCCTCCCGTAAATGAAAGCATATCCACGCTGGTTTTCCCACATGTTTGGTATTGCAATCCAAGTTCAAGGCCCAGTAGAAAACACACTTCGGAATTTGGAGGGGAAGCCTAAATAAAATATGGATTTCGTGACAAAGCTCAGAGTCTACGACTAAACCAGTTAGATTTCATTAGAATTGCCAGGCTAGCTTTGATGGTTAATCTAAATGGTGTGATCAGGCAACCACTGACCCAACATCCTTAACAAGTGGCACCGTGAACTTCCAAATTAGAGGTAGACAATTTCATCACCTTATGCAATGAGGAAGGGCATTTACAAAATGGGTCTTCGTTTTCAAGTGAAAATTCATGCAAGACTAAACCATCCAAAAGATTTTGGTCCACAAAACACAGAAGAGGAACCTAGGACAGAAAGGTAAATCCAAATTCAAAGTCATCACACGGCTCAAAGCGATTGTTTCTTACATGCGATGCGTGCGAGCCATAACAACGGTAGAAAGGGTTCATCTACACCACCAATTTTAAGACTCAAGACAACAGCGGAAAACAACTTTGTAGCTCCTTGCTGTGTTTCAAATCCTACTTCACTTCTTTCCCCGCAGTTTCACACCAAGAGCCCTCTCCAGTTTGCCTATAATCTGTTGATTAGGAATGGCTTTTCCGGATTCGTACTCCTGAATTATCTGGGGCTTCTCATTGATCAACTGCACCCGGGGAAAAAATAAGAGTACTGAACTAAAATTTTAAGTTACCGTGGCTGAGAGAGAGAGAGAGAGAGAGGAACCTGTCCAAGTTGAGCCTGGGTAAGTTTCTTGTCCATTCTACCCTGCATAATTGATTTCTTCAGTTCACTTGGCACTCGGTCATCTGTGGAAGAACAGCACAAACAGACCAGAAGGTTTAAGGATGGTTTTTTCTTCCAATGGAAAAGTATCACACACCATCTAACAGAATCAAGAGTACCTTGGGAGAGAGATAAAACCAAGCAACGAGATATAGGAACATGCTAAAACACTAAAAACTTATGTGGGGGTGATTTAGAGAAACATAATCATCATTTTGTGTAACATTATACATGAAGATGACCAAAGAAATGAGTGAAGTTCAACTGAGCAAGTGCTACTTATTCAGTACACAGAATCATAGAAAAAACACAAATAGTTTTATACAATTGTGTTCCTCATATTTTGATTCCCATGATGACTTAAAAAGCCTGAAATACAGAATTTTCACCATGAAGAGTGAAATTCTAGAATGATGACAAGGAGGTAACAGAGGTATACCGATTCCTTTATGCACTTTCTTCAGCTAAAGATCAAAAAGGGAAAGCTTATCTCTAGATGAGATTAAAAGCTACATGTGTGCAGACAAGCACAAAAAAAAAGATATATATTATACTCACGAGCAAGGTTCTCTGTTTCTTCATCGAGCTTCCTTGTGTTCAAAGAAGTGCTGCTAGAAGCAGCCTTGTTCGTACCAGCAGTTGCTGCAGGTCAGATTAAAATACAATCATTTTAAGTTCACACAAACAAACATGATGGAAGTTTATTATTTTCTGTAGCTGCCATATTATAGTTTCTTTTTGCCTAGATTAGGGTTTTTAAAACTTATAAATTAGGGTAGATACGTGTTTTTTTCATTTGATTATTTTATAAGTTAATAATAGTTTGAAAAAGAAAAGTTGAACACAGAAACCCTAATCCCTAAATTTTTTTAATTATAATGTTGCTCATTATCACAATATATTCCAAAATACCGAATACAAAGAGAGATCCAAAACACTTATTAAATGTTCTTTAGATTTTTGTATCAAGAAACAAACCCTAACTTCACTATCATCATCAACAATAAAAAAGAAATGTTTGGGTTGACAGATTGAATTAGATTAACCATCTAAATAATACGCTAGACAATAAGAGAGGAGAAGGATACATTTTTTGACGGTTTCGATCTCGGCGCCGGAGCGGCGGGCGGCGTTGACGGCCTTTTCATCCTTCTTGGCGGCGGCGTTGGGAGCTTTCTTGCGGATCACTACGGGTTCCCAGTCCTGAGAGATTGGTCCTGACATTTTTTCTTCCCTCTTTTTATCAACAATAATCTCTCTCTCTCTCTCTCTCTCTCTCTCTCTCCCTCGCTAGTTATATCTGGATAGGTGATTTTAATTATCGCTATATCTCTGGTTTTTAGGATACTGGCCTCCGCTTCTCATTATATAGGAATAGGAGGGGCGATCGAAAAATAAAAAAGATTCAGCATATTACGTGGCGAGTAATCCCTCCTCTTAGCCGAATGAATTTGGGCCCCATTTACAGTAAAAAACAAATTGTGTAGTTAATGGGCTCGTGGGCTGCTTGCAAACCTTCAAAAATCAAAATGCTTTCCTTTCCTGTCCAGAAAATACCTAAAATATTAGATTTAGATATCGACAAATCTAAGTAAAAACATTACATTTATCTTAAATTTATGGGTATTATTGTTAAATTCTTAGATTTTAGTTTTAATTTATTATTGTGTTAATTAGGTTGAAACTATAAAAATTAAGGTTTGCAAACTAGAGAAGTTTGTGGAATCAATCGATGCTATATGTGATAATGATATAATATGTTGCGATGCACAATAATGTTAAAGTGTAATTACATTATATGATTAACAATATGTTATTCACTAATCTTAGTGTGACATATGTTTTATTGTTCTATCTTTCATTTTGAGGTCAATCGGCAATGTAATTGGAGATATGATTTTCTACTTGTTTGTACAAGCACTTATGTATTGCAAGCATGAAAGGGGCAAAAAGTTAGGAAATGTTTGCTACTCTTACAATTTTAACAATATATTATTCATTGATCTTAGTGTGACATGTTTTATTGTTCTATCTTTCATTTTGAGGTCATTTTATAGTTTAATTGGGGATAGGCTTTCTGGCTTGTTTGTACAAGCACTTGTGTGTTGCAAGCATGAAAGGGAAAAAAAGTTAGGGAATGTTTGCTACTTTTACAATTTTAACAATATATTATTCATTGATCTTAGTGTGACATGTTTTATTATTCTATCTTTCATTTTGAGGTCATTTTGTAGTGTAATTGGGGATAGGCTTTCTGACTTGATTATACAAGCACTTGTGTGTTGCAAGCATGAAAGGGGAAAAGAGTTAGGGAATGTTTGCTACTCTTAAAGTCTTACAAGTATTTCTTTGTTATCACAATAGGTATCTTGGTTTTGAGTTAGTTATCGATTGACTTTTTTTGTCATGTAGTTATGATTGTGAGAGCATTTGCAGCTAAAGCATCTTCATATTGATCCAAAACCTCATATGTTTATGATAGTTGCGAGAGCATGTTTACTCCTCTTATTAGGAAACAAGTAATATGTTGTTTATAATTGTATCTTTAAATTAGAGATAAATTAAAATAACATATTAATTAGTTTATTGGTTTTAAATATTAGGTGGTGTGGGATTAGGAACTATAAAAATAATTCAACATATATTTTATTGTTTTATCAAAGTAAGTTGGATAGACTGCAACATTATCAACTATATTTATTATTGGTTTGTTATTATTAATTATTAATCTAATTAGTTTTTTTTTATGTAAAATATACATATAATTAATTGCATTATTGATGGTCATATAGGTTGTGTGGAATTTGTACTTCGAGGATGACCTTGAAGTTGCTCTATCTTATATGCACACTAGATATGGATTTATGAACAACAATGATCTCACTCTTTAGATTATAGAGTTGTAGATTACGTGATGTGATGTGACATTTCATCTTATTAGAACATATGTTGGTTGATATAGATACTAGTGACGCTCTAGGGACAATGATTACATGATGTGATGTGATTATATTTTATTGTTTTATAAGATCATTTTATAAAATCTTTATGGGATTAAAAAAAATATAGATGCTTTATGTATCACCAAATACAAGTGAATATTATGATAGTGACAGAGTTTTTTAGTATTGAATCAAGGTGTTTGGAAAGAACATGTTTTAGCTCAATACTATCAAGAATTCTTAACTATTGCATAAGAATAACTACATTTTCAAACACACACACCCGTCTAATATTTTTATATTAGAGCTTCTCTCATTCCTTTTATCAAGCATAATGATGCAAATCAGGGTTTTTTAATCGAGCATAATGATGTTAATCGAGCTTTATTGAGTTTAAATATGCAATGTCAAATGATTTTACTTGCTTATTTAAAAAAATGCATTGTTGGAACAAGATTTGAACACTAAGTGTCTAAATTCAGAGATTCTTGCAATAGCCAAACACAAGAGAAAGATAATTATATAAATATTAACAAGATTATTTTATTAGGAAATGACTGAATTGTAAACATTCTATTAGTTATGTATCCATCCTGTGTTATTTTGCCAAAAATATTGGTTAAAGATGTTAGAAAAATACAAGAAGCACAATTTACTTTTGACATGTTAAGAGTTTTACCAAGAAAAATTGTTGATACGATTTTAGAACCATCACTAGATTAGTGATCCACACTTCATTACTAGCTGGGTCTATTTTTTAAATTGATAAAAAAAAATGATAATGTATTTTAAAGTAGAAAGGATTTTCTTATGATTCAAATTATAAACTTAATTAGGTTTAATAAGCTTGTTTTGCTTCATTTAATTATATTAAGAGATAAGAACACCAGTAAAAACGTTAAAAATGGAACAAAACATAACTCGGGTCAATAAAATAGAAAATGCAAAGAAAATAACTCAATTAATAAGAATGGGATAAGCTAATAGAAAATAAAATGCAAAAATGTAAGGACACTCATTTCCTAGTCATCTCAATGTAAGGTGATAAATTAGAACTAAGAGTGAGCCTCCCAAACTCTCCCAAACTCTTGATATGGTTTGTGAAAAAGGTTTAGGTTTTGTGAAAAATTATGAATAAAAAGATGAAATAGAGAAAACAATTGGAAAAAGGCAAAAAAATATAGCCTTGTAAACCAAGGCAAGTCAACCAAACTTCACAACCCGGGTCAAATGAATATAAAACAACTATAATTGTCTATTTTCAAACAAAAAAATCAATATAAAAGGAGAGGAAAAAGAGAGTCGAGTCAAGCTAAGAAAGGTTGCCAAACTCGTGACTCATGTTATTAAATTAGAATAACCTTGTGAAAAGCAAATCTAGAAAAAAAAAATACAAATCTCAATTCAAAAAACTCAAAGTAAAAAGGATGAAATACAAAAGAAAAAAAAAAACAAATTAAAAAAAGTTTAACTCAATAAGCCCACCGAACCTTATAATTTACATCATGCGAATGAGATAACTTAATAGAAAGAAAATAAAAAGAATCATGATGATCAATTCTCAAACCAACCATATATTATAGGACAATCATGAAAACATTCAACTAAAAAACAAGAAAACAATCTGATTCAACTCAAATTAATTCATCAAATCCACAATCAAGATCATGAAAATGATGATAGGTTTTGAAAGTCATGGCTAGATCTGGTGACTGGAAAACAACACACGCCACCAAAAACACATCAACCTCTTCCACCGTCCTGTGCATGGTGTGCACACCATCAAAATTACCTTGTCCATTCAAAAAATGGTCCCTCATTTTGTCTTTGGTTTCAAATATCATTCCTGTTCTTTTAATTATTTCACATCAACAAAATTTAATTGAAACTAAGTGAACAATCTCCTAAGATGAATTCTAATTCACAAGGAAACAAAAGAATCCAAAAAAAACAATTGAACTACCGGAAAAAAGAGAGGCTAGAATTTGAAACTCCCCATGTAAATCAGTTCCTCACGGTAGAGAAAATAAAAAAGGCTTCATTTTTGTTTAATCTTCAAACTCAATCCCCAAATCTCTAATCAATAAAATTGAACTTTATATCGCTAATCAATCAAAACAAATACAAGAAGTTGTATCCCTTCTACTTTTATTTTTATTTTTCTTAAAAAAATTAAATAACTTTTGGGTAGTGTGTTATTTCTTTAACATCACCTCTTTCTGAAAGAAAGCCACTGAAGCTCCTATCCAAGGCCATTCTTTCCTGACTGCACGCACAAGAAGAAATACTGGAAGTCTAGTTTTATATCAGCTCGCTACTACGTGCATGTTATTCCTTTCTGACATCATTCACTCGCTAAAGCACCAACACTTCTATCTCTTCCATCTGTATTCTGTCCCTGCAGAAAGTAGGACTTCATACCAAAGTCGTTTTTTTTGCAACTGGATCCTCCTGAAATGCATCATAGATGGAAATTAGTAAAACCCTGGTTAAACCCAAGGGAGGAAGATGACCGTCAAACAACCTGACCTTCACTTCCTCGGCGATCTTCTACGTGAATTTGCTTTCTTCGTTGATTCAGACAGTTTTGTTTCTGGCCAACAACAATAGTTGACCCAGAACGCTATGTTTTGCTTTTTATAGTTCCCACCACTTTCCTTCAAGTTTGCCTGCAGTAATTTTAGTACTACCACCATTAACAGAATGCAGTGACTTCCAATAATCAAGCAACATGTGTCCTTTGACTTAGTTGACACACAATTCTGGTTTTTTTCCTTTCCTTAATAAAAGGGGGGATTTAAAAAAAGGTTGGAAATAAAAAGAAAGAAAAGAAATATTGAAAATTGAAATTTTTGTAATAAAGAAATTCAGATTATATTTTAACACCAGACTAAGAATAAACACACACAGGTTCTTCTCTCTTTCCTTCTCAAATCATCACAGTTGAGCCACCACAAGAAACCTTCTTTCCCACTTGGAAAAAAATAAAATAAAAATTATCACCATTAACAACAACAAACCCCAACCACCACCCATGCTAAGAACCATGACCATCACAATCAATAAAACCCATCTACACCACCAACATCATAGCCTATCGTCCCCAACAACCATTCTCATTGCCAGCGAGGAAAGAAATCTACAGAATGAAGATGAAGGAACCAAAGGATTCACTGCCAGCTAGGACTATCGATAAAGATCAGAGTTTCTTAGCCACTGTTCATGGCATTCTTTCTCTAGGAAAACATTATCGATCCACATTTACTTTGTAGAGTTTATTTGAATTTGCTAATTCAGTTGTTGTTGGGGACTTTGAGGTTGAAATCATGTTTTGGATTGAATAATTGAGTGAATGGAGGTGGTTTGGTAACTGAAGTAGAGGATGGCCAGGCATGAACCATTTGTGGTGGTGGTTGGAAATTAAGCAGGGCTAGGAAATTAAGTAGGGCTTGGAAATTAATTAGGGCTCTAAATTCATGGTGTTTAACCAATTGAAATCATGGCATGGTCTTGTTCCTGAAATCACACAAGGAAATCAAGCCAAATACCCTAAATAAATTTCTTGCACCTTGTATAGATTAGCAATCTCCAATATAATAGCTAATATAAAGAGTTCAAAAAACTCAATTTTTATACATTTATTTTCTTCTAATGAAGCCTTTAAAAAAGATTTTATTTCATTTTACAAGATTTATTACTGCTTTCCTAATATATAGTCATAAATTAAGTGGTATTTTAAAAAAAAAAAAATATTTTTAACATGATATTTTTAGAGCGTTCAATAAAAAATAATCAGAAATGATTTCAACAAGTAAAATTAAAAAATTCTGGAAAAAAATGAAGTCCAAAGACACGTCGAGAAATAAGATGGGTTACTATCTTGTCTTGTTGGTGTTACTATTGAAGGGAGTGCATTAATCAAAATGGTGTGGTAGAGGGACTTGATCAACTCTTGATTTGATAGAGGGACTTAATTAAATAATTTGTTGTAGTAAAGGGACAGTACATGATATTATATTAACCCGGTATAAGAGTGACAGGAAAACAAAAAGTATATGCATACCATCAGTAGAAAACATAAGCACCATAAGGGCCTAAAAAGGACAATAATCTCACCTTGGAATCCAACACCCTCAATTTATTGGCTTTGATGTGATCTTTTTCAAGATCCTTGACATGTTGATTAACAGTTCCTCCTTTTGATGAGTTCTGCAATTAAAAAATTGTTCACATTATGGAATGATTTAGAAAACATAGAAACTTCTCAAGTTGCACAGGTTGCTAACCTTGCAACTCACCCGGACACAACTTTTATGATGAATAACAGAATCCTCCCTTGAAGCTGATACACTAACATTACCATGAACAGTTTCAGTCTGAGGAAAGTTTGCACCTTCATGACCACAATCAGCATTTATCTCAGGCTCACCCTGCAGTATTTGACTCAAGTTACTTGTAACTTCAAGAATAACAACCAACAAACATAATACACATTAAAATCATCAACTTTTCTTCCAGTTTATAAATCAAACCTAGGACTCCTTCCTATCCCCCAAACCCACTTGAACTACAAGACAAGAAGAAAAGGGCCAACAAAGATTACCGCCAAGATGCCTGACTTTGCCATAGATTGCCTTAGAGGTTCTCCTTTTAATACAATTGTCGGAAGTTGATCAACATCCCAACCAAGAACCTTACAGATAACCTGTCCATAAGCCCTATGAGCCTTCTTCTTTCTTTGTTATAGCAATGGTATGCTTCAGTAGCCCAAGACACCCCTTAAACATCCTCCAGCCCTTCTTCTTTGAAGCACAATAAACACACCAACAAAATTCCCCTCATTCGTAATGATTCTCATAATAATTCCTCAGTTCATTACTGTCTGGACAATCTCAAAACGAACTTGAACTCTTCACATTCATCATTCCCATCTTCATCCATCCAATCATCCTATTTCCCATCTTCCTCACTAATTGAACTAGATGGGTTTGTTGAGAAGGTTTTGCATTCATCCAAGAATCTTTGTGGCAACCACACCATGGCAAACCTCTCTAGCTCTTCAGCAGAAGCCTCTGAAGAGCAATGGGGCTTTGAGGCAGGCCAACCCACCATTGCTGAAGGAGATTCATCAACAGGCTTTTGGGACGCCTGGTGGTGGCTCATATTCTTGCATGGCATTTCCTTTAGAAACGTAACAAATCACTAGTCCACACTGATAATACCCATTAAGCCCCAAAATGAGAAAAAAATGTTTTGGTAATGTGCTGACAAACTCTAAGATTTGACAAAAACCACACGTGCAAATTTCCCTGCATTTTATGGTCCATGTCAAGTTGCATAAGACCTTCCCCAACTCTTGGCATACCGTGAAACTTCTTGCAGATTATGAGGAAGCATTAAGATGTTGGCATTTAAGGTGATGCCAACCTAGCAAAGAGATGGATTTACAGAAGAAGGCCAGTTCTTTCTTTTAAGGTGAATTCCCATCTTAATCTCCTAGAACATCCTCTTCCTCCCTATAACACGTTACCTTTGTCCTGTTTATGTGGCTAAGTGCCCACAAATGCAGTGGGATTAATTGTTCAATAATTTTCTCAACATAATCTTCAATAGTTTGTTTTAAACTTCATGTAATTATCTGTTTATGTTAGAGAACTTGTTTGAAAATATTATTCTTGGCAACTGAACATCAAGCAGCAGGATAGTGTTTGGAGAACAATGTGTCAGATGTGGTATCGTGCGCTGAAACCATAAAATGTAATTACACACAAAGTTGCAGAAGAGTCATCTTACCAGGCAATCTGTGGCTCCCTCTTTCTTTGCTTCCATATTTGCCACATCATCACTAAGATCTTCAAGTACCTTTTTCCCATCACCTCCTATAAAATTCTGCAGAGCTAGAAATCAGACAAGAAAAATAAAAGATGCCACATATAAAGGCTAAAACATCTACTCCTCAACACCCCACATAAAATAGGTCTTTGCAAATAATAAATCATAATCCCATTTGTTTATCCATGTTGAGGAAAAATCATTACAGAAAAAGCTCTTTGAAAAATTGAAGGGAATGCTTTTTAAGCACTGTCTTAATAATGAGGCAAAGTTATAATTCATGGAAAGCGTTTTCTGAAGAACAATTTTCTCTTGTACTCTACAAATGTTGTTTTCCATGGCTAATATTCTTCAGCCACCCAAATCGAAAGCATAACATGCAATTAATAGATGTAAATAAACTGTTTTTTAACAGGCACTGCAATTTTCCTTCTTATGTATAGTATCCATTTAATTCAAAAACACAATCCTAGTTTCACCATATTTACTGAAATAACAGGGTTAATATTTTGAGAAAAACTAGTGTGTTGTAAACATGATCTAAAGCCATGATCATATCCAAGAACACACAAAAAATAAAGGACAAACATTGTATTGTTTTCATCTCCATTTAAACAAGCTCATCTCAGCTCACAATCTTCTTTCCTGTTTACTTGCCTTCATACTGGTAACTCCACAATCAGAATCAATCCATTCTCTACCATTACCTTGCTTCAAACACGGCAAGTACAGAACAACATTATCCTCATGTTTTTACCCTTAAATTCCAGATAATTCCATAAAACATTACAGAACAAAACACGTGCAGCAATTGGCATAATTAATCTTGCAACCTGCATTCAAATCAAGGTCGGAAACATAATACTCAAATGACTCGTTAATATTTCTGCAATTAGGTGCACCAATATTATTATTCACATCAACATTTATATTCCGTCCAAATAACAACAATTAAGGCAGCTCAAACATCACAGAGGTCACTATAAAACGTAAACTATTCACACACAAGCACACGTGCACACACAATGTATGTTTATATACCTCAGCTTGGCCTGAATTCACCAATAAGTGACTGAGAGGTTCACCTTTCAAAACAATCATAGGAAGCCTACTAATATCCCAACCAAGAACCTTGCAAATAAGGTGACCAAAGGCCCTATGAGGCCCATTTCTTTTCTTTTTCCAAATCGTTCTTGCATGCTGAAGAAGGCTTGCACAACCCCTATATGATTTCCCTACCTTCTCTCCTTTCCCTCCACAAACCAAGCAGTAAAAATCCCCCCTTTCAGTGTTCTTCTCATAAAAATCCCTCATTTCTTGATTTTCCACGAAAAAACTCAAAAAGAACTTAAATTCTTCGCTCTCTTCAACAACACTGTCATTCCACGAACAGTCATCATCCCCATCAGCCTCGTCCAATTCATTATCTCCATTCCCATCTAAATCAACTCTTTTAACGACAAACTGGTTGCAAAACTTGACAGCCTTTTGCTGCATGTGCATTGCAGAAACCTTGCCCTGGTCCGACTCAGTAACAGGACGGCTTGAGGGCCTCGGGTTGGACCTGAATTCGAGCCACCCAGAACCTGATGGAGGAGGAGATGGCTGTGGTGAGTTGAGAGGCCATTCTGGACCCGGGTCGGGTCGAGGGTCGGATGCTGAGCCTGCTGGGGCGACATTGTTGGCCTTTTGGTATGTGGGTTTGTGTCTGTTGGTCTTTTTGAAGGGTGTAGGGTTTGATACATGGAGATTTCTTGATGAATAATTTACATCAGTGGGTGGATAAGGGTTAGGGTTTAGGGTAGGAGGGCCTTGATGCCAGAGAGAGTGAAGATAAATAACTTCATCTCTCAGTGTTTGTTCATGTGGTGTGAAGCGTCCCTCGTAAGGATTCATGGATGCAAAGATTGATTGATTCAGTAGTTGCAAAGTTCAGGCTCTGAAGAAGAAGAAAATTCGTGTTGATATCTTGCTTAAATTTTGGGATGAAATTTACCAGGTGGGGTTGGATAAACCGTACTGACGGGAAAGCAGGGGATGTGATGTTCCCATCGTTATGCAAGAAGCATATTGTAGTAAAAATCGAAGAGGGAAAGATTTAGAGTGAGAATTTCAGGGTCATTGGAACTTCGGAAGACCCTTTTTTGACACAACTATGATCTTCTGCATGGTGTGGACGACAGGTGCCAGCTTATTTGGAGTATTTACATAGTATTTCTCTAATTATTTTATCCAAATTCCAGTGGGGTCAAATAATTTTATTTTAAAAAAAATATAAGTTTTTATTATATTTTTTCCATTAATAATTTTCAATTAAAAAGTTTTTTTACATATATATATATATAAAAATGTTATTTGTGCCAATAAAAAATACTAAAAATAACAAAGACTAAGTCCAAAAACTAAGAGATAGAGATAGATATAGATCAAGATATTTGACCTCACAACACAGTTCATACTTCATACACCTAGTTGTGTCTAATAACTTGGTATATTAAAATAAATTATTTACTCAATCAAACGGTAATAGAATTGGCTCGCACTACGTCGTGGGTCGGGGGAAATTCTTTTCAAACACCAAAAAAACATATATAGGCATCGCTAAAGTGTTTTCTAAAAAAAATAGATTTTAACAAAGAATTCAAAATTAGTTGCATACCAAATAATATTTTAATCTAATGAAACCCGAGTTGACCTATGGAACCTGCGAGGAAAATCTTTCAAAAACCAAATTGGAAATATTAAATCTCCAATTAACTTAATATTAAAAGATAAAATTCATTAAAAAAACAACACAAAAGTTAAAAAAATGATATTGAGCTTAAGTCAATCAACCTAACATGCGACGTTGTCTATTCACGTCATTAGATTCAATAAATTTTTTATTTAATTATACAACAATAAAGCACGTGAGATTATATCTAAAATAATTAATATATATCGTTCTAGTTTAAAAAAAAAAATGAAAATTGATTTTATCTCATTTAGACATGTTTTATAAATTCCATTCAAATTATGGTTGAAATGTTCTGGTTCTATTATGGTCAAATAACATTTTTTTTATAAAAAATATTGTATAATTTTATGATATCAATATATCTATCAATTCGACCGCAAAATCAGACCAAGATTTTACAAAAAGTCTCCTAACATTTGTTATATCTCAAGTTAAACTTTTGGGGCAAACAAAGTTTAGAAAGGTCTTGTAAGACTTCCAATAATATTTTTATATTTGTACAAATTTATAATTTTATTTCGAAAGATTATATTTTGTCTTTTTTTAGATTGAGTTTTTTTGCCAATTTGATCATTCAACATTAGGTTTATATAGAATTAAGTTTTATAATTTATTTTGATTTGTTTTATTTACGATTATTATGGTCTCATGACCCGGGTCATAGATTTAGAAGGTCAATTCATGATGATTCAAATGTCGTCGTTTCATTTTTTTTTTTAAAAAAAACATGTCATTTTGTTTTTTTAATTCAAACTAAATTTCTACTAGTTGTTAAGTTGTCTATGAATTTATTGATTATATCGTCGTTTCAATATTTTTTTTAAAAAAAATGTCATTTTGTTTTTTTAATTCAAACTAAATTTCTACTAGTTGTTCAAGTTGTCTATGAATTTATTGAGTAAATTGGATGTTTCGATTCAACTCTTATTTTCTTACTTGTATTTTAGTTTTGAATTGTATAATTTTAAGTTAGTTTATTTTTTGGATTTAAATTGAAATTATATTTATTGAATTAATATTTTAAATTTTATATATATTACATATCAAAATATATTATTTCAATTAAAACTCGCTAATATTGTATTCACATTGTTTTTTTCACGTTAAAAAAAATCAGCATCGTCCATCGGTGAAGCAAGGGCAGTTACTTAGTTCTATAATCTGTATACGACAAGTAGCTCGCTCGCTTCGCTCCTATAAAATGGCGGGAAGAAGTTGAGGCTAAGCCCGGTGGATAAACGACTTTCGGAAAGGACCCTACTTTTCTATGCTCGCTTGTTTCCGTACAACTCCCACCTCCATCAGCAAAAACTCTCTTTTCTATTTCAGATTTACAAAACACACTAGTCTTTGTTCCAGTCTCCAAAACTCCAAAAGTGCAATGCCTCCTTCAAAAGCCCGTATCATCGCCGAGTACGCGAAATCGAACAGGTCATCGTGCAAGACATGCTCGAAAGCAATATCTGCTAAGGCCCTCAGGTTGGGTTTGGTCAGTAGAGACTCAAGAGGGTTTGATATGACCAAATGGCATCACTTGGGTTGCTTCTCTGACAAGATTGACTCTACTGAGCTCATTGGAGGGTTTGATTCTCTCCTGGTAGTTTTTTTGGCTCTAGGGTTTATGTGGGGTTTTTGAAGATTTTTATGTTGTTTGGTTCTAATTAAAAAAAATTAAGGGTTAATGGTAAGTGAGAATTTGACCGTTTGATTGTGTTTTGCAGAGTTGTGATCAGGAAGCTCTGAAGAAATTGATGGAACAGGTATTAATTAATATTTATTGATGCTCTTCCTTATGAACACGAGCAGCAGTTAATGTTCTTAGATTTGTTATCATGGTCAACTGGTTGTATTCTAATTGAGAAGTTATGATGATTATGGAGTATTAGCTGGGGTTTGTTATGACATTAATGATGATTTTGTTTTAATTGTCATGGTTATAAGCTTTGCTGTGTTTCTCTGGTCCAGCTTGAGAGATTTAAGACAAAAACTCTCATTTAAAGTACTTGTTCGTTTTAGGAAAATTCCCTTTTTATTGTTTAATGTTTTTTTAGAAAAGACAAAGGTATATGTGGTCCTGGCTGGATGAATTTACAATGCGCATATAAAAATTGCCAAATGATTTGTGCGTGGTGGGATGTACAGGTTGGTCTCTAGAGGGTTATTCTATAAGCATCTATTTGTTCTAATTAACACAAATTCCAACATTACAGGTTTCAAATGAAGATCAAGATGTTGAAATAAGCGGGAAAAGTTCCAAGGTATCAAGGGCATATGGATATCTTAAAATCTCAGCTATCTATATTTTTGTACTCTTGCAAACACTTCTGTATTGCTGATATTTTTTGATAACCTGATTCAGAGAACAGATGAAGATGCTCATGAAAGTGAACCGGAGAAAATCAATACTAAGAAAGCTAAGGTAGATGATCTTGTTTTCATTATTTTGTTATTGTTTCTCCTCTCTAAATCTTTGTTTCTCTTGGGTTTCTATTTTAATTGTCAAGTTATCAATCGAAAGGTTGTCTTGTGATGTTCTGAGTGTTTAATTTACTAAGCCCTTAATTTGTTGGCATATTCCATTGGTAGTTTACTTTTCTTGATACAACTTTTCATTTTCAATTGGACAATTATTTATCTTATTTTGAACATCATTGCTCCTAGTTGTCAATAGCTAAACAGGAAGCCAATCTCGACATAGCCTTTTCACTCTCAGATGTTAGGGACAATTATGAGGTCAGATATATTCTGAATGCATATTGTCGTATTTTTTCTGACTTCATTTCAATATATCAACTTTCTTTTGCTTCTGTTTATATACCTTTCCCATGTTTGGAAAAAGTCTTTGTCTTACTTGTTTTATGCTTTCCTTTTGATTCAGGACGTTGCATTATTACCTAAATGGAAGGCATTTCAGACAATTATATTTCTTGAACGGGTGAGCTGTTGGCCTTATTTCTGGGCAATGCATGTCCAGTCACACTACACACCCTTGCAGATTGACTGAATTTCCATATATCTTATGGTTCAAAGCATGGCCCAAGGAAATAGAACTAAAATGGATATTAGCCTCTGTTTTTGTTTGATTTCCTTCGCCGTCTTGAATTGAAAGTCTTGTGTTAATGCATGAGTAAAATAAGTTTGAATTTTTCTTAGCACTGTTCAGATGCAATATGCCATTTCTTTTTGCGCTTGCAAACCATTGTTGGTGTGCACATGAAAACTTAACTTAAGCATTTTGCAGGATGATGATCTCCGTGATTCGAATAAAATTGCTGCGTTTGATTTCGATGGCTGTCTTGCAAAAACATCTGTCAAGAGGTATACACTCCCTTTTTAAGTCATCCATTGAACAGTTTTTGCTTTGGCAGATTTCTATAAAGTTGTATTTTCTTGTGTTTCTCCTTTTGCTTCATGAGATTAATTGCTTCCAATACCAGTTTTAGTGACCAGACACCTGGGCAGAGTTTTCAACTTGGAATCTTTAACCCTCTATTTCTTTGAGTGGCTGTCTCCAAGTCTTATGTTGAATTTCCATTGCATTATAAGGGTCAAATTGAGAATCTAATGGATTTCCTTATAATGCTTTTTTTGATTTCAGAGTAGGTGCAGATGCTTGGTCCATCATGTTCCCCTCAATACCAGACAAGCTACTGAGTTTATATAATGATGGCTTCAAGTTGGTCTGTCTGTTTTCTTGCTAAGGCTTTTGTGTCTTAAAATTTGATTTCAAAAACTATTTTTCCAGCTCCTTGTCACCAGATTTTGTGCCCATTACTTAGCTTATGCTGTCAAAACGTCATTTATGCCATATTTAGGTTATATTCACAAATGAATCCAATATTGATCGCTGGAAGAACAAAAGGCAGGTAGCTGTGGACTCAAAAATTGGACGCCTAAACAACTTCATCAAGCATGTCAAGGTTCCAATCCAGGTTTGTTCAATCTGTTGACTTGTTTATCATTTTTGTTCTTTTGATAGAATCTCTGTTGACTTATATTATCCTCATGAAACCCCGGACCTTTTTTCCTTGAGATGACAACACATGTTTAAGTACATGACATTAAGATATGAAACATTCTGTAGAATCCCAACTCCTGGAAGATCAGCCTGTTCAGAGAGGTTTGAGAGCGAAATAAGATATTGGTGTGAAAACTTTAAACCATATCGACACAGAGACACACCAGTATTTTCAAATGCTTTTAGTCTCCTTGAATGTTATTGATAGCTTCTACTTCCCTGACCTTTTTCTGATATTATCTCAAAAGATTCAGAGTTGTTTCTGCTGCTATTTGGCCTCTGAAATTTCAACTCATAAGATTGTGTTATTTGGATTGCCCTAGTCTCAGCCTGATTCTTTCTCCTAGGATTGGTTATATCTGTTTCAAGTACTGGAAGAAGAGCAAATGACTAGATGGTTAACATCCTCTTGCCTATGAAGATTTTTATCATTGGGTATGTTTTATTGGTCAGGACTGATGGTTTTGACTAGTCTATTGTGTGGAAACACGTTCTTCATCTGTATTTTACCACAGCCTTCGCATCACCTGGCAGTCCGTTGTCATCTGACATAGTGTATCCCTATCTGACACAGATAGTACTGTATTTAGTGTAAACAACATGAAAATAATCATTGGCATATTGAAATAATTCACTTGCAATGTCTGCATGCAGGTTTTTATAGCTTGTGGGTATGATGGTAAAGTAGAAGATCCCTTTCGCAAGCCCAAACCTGGAATGTGGCAGATTATGGAGAAACATTTTAACTCTGGCATCTCCATTGACATGGATCAGTAATTTTCCTTTTCCCATAATTTCTTCACTTCTTTATTCAAGACCTGTTGGCTTTATAAGATCTCACTCTCAACATTTGAAGGACATTTTAAGGCTGTATTATCTTTACTCTCATCAACAATCTTATGTAGTTGTGGAATTATAGAATGTGACTAATTTATGAACCAGAAAGATGGTTTGATTTGTCTTCTCTTTTTCTGTGTTTGCAGATCCTTTTATGTCGGTGATGCAGCAGGGAGACCCAATGATCATAGCGATGCTGACATAAAATTTGCAAAGGTATAGTTAGATTTATCAGTTATGCATATATTGTGATCAGAAGATCATTTATCTCTATTTCCTTTATAAATTATCCCTAATTGATATCTGTACTGTTTGCATTTTCAATTTGTAAGTGGCTGGATTAGTAATGAAAATTGGTTTTGCTTACTGTTGACAACTAGTTCAATGATTTGTTCATGAGTTAAAATGAGGTTTGTTTTGGATGCAGGTTAATGGATTGAAATTCCATGTCCCAGAGGACTACTTTGGTGTCTAAGAATTTGTGGTTAGTGAGAGTGGCTCTTGATATATGACTAACAAGAAAGATCCAGATCAAAGTTGTAATTAGCGTCGCTAATCTATCTGGTTCTTGCATCTCTTTTTTGTACTGGAAGCTGCTGATATGCTTTGGATTGATTCATGCCAAGTCTCTATCCGTCTGCACCTGCTGGCTTCTACTTTTGTAGTTACTAAAAAGTTTGTAACAGAACTTGCAAAACAAAGCGTTGTTAAACCATCAATAACTAGGAGAGGCTAACTCTGTTTTGAATTCGGATGGTTGATCTGATTTTGTGAATACTGGATAGATGGCTCAGCGGGACAGTTCAAGTTCTTTCTAATGTAAAAAAAAGTAAGAAAAATATATATTCACGCTATACTATTGATCTTGAAGAAACAAGAAAAAATAAATAAGATTTTGCTATTTCCTTGCCTGAGTTTATGAGCTTGGTCACTAAAAATAACTTTGATAGCGGGGGTTTTTTTTGCCAATAATAAGCCGTAAATATTATACCTAAGAGTATTATGTCAAGAAGGAAAAGATATAAAAATTTTGGGATTCATTATTGTTTTGTTTTGGACATTGTCCTGCTATATATCATGTGGCTTTGTTAATTTTATAGAAAAATAAAAATCTTTTTTGAAAAAATAATTTAAGGTTCATATTATTGATTTTGTTTGGGACGTGCAAAAGAGTCATTATAATGTAGCAATTTACAGAATTTTGAGCTTGTATGTACATTGAGTCCTCTTAATTATTATTTTTTATAATATTGACCTTAGTCCGGAAAAAAAAAAAACCTATGGACTCATTTTTCATTAAGCTCCTGGTTACCCACATATTTTTACCAACATGAAAGATGAAGTTTTTTATGCAAAATAAA
The DNA here is from genome assembly GCA_009078335.1 of Salix brachista. Classification (NCBI taxonomy): domain Eukaryota; kingdom Viridiplantae; phylum Streptophyta; class Magnoliopsida; order Malpighiales; family Salicaceae; genus Salix; species Salix brachista. The sequence continues at coordinate 29,941,256 of CM018587.1, forward strand.
TAAAAAGCAAGTATTCATTGATAAAAGCCCTGTTTAGGAATGCGGTTGCGGTAGCTTTTCAAAGTGTTTTTCGTGCTGAAATACATCAAAATGATATTTTTTTATTTTTTAAAAATTATTTTTGATATCAGCACATCAAAATGATCTAAAAACACCAAAATATATTCATTTAAAATAAAAAATAAAAATTCAAATTTCGGCAAAACACGCAGAGCCAAAGGGCTCGAACTTCTTCGACTTTTCACAGAACCTGATAATTTGACATGGTGATATTGAATTACCGACCACAAATCCTAAGCACCCTGTTCCTTTGTCTTTCGTCATTTGGGGTTTTGCTTTTTGCATCAAGCTCAATGAAAATCATCCCCCATACCTCTGCTACCTATCTCTCTGCCTGCCTCATCAAGAGCCAATTTCATCCGTCTGCTATCCTGGAAACTATGTAACACATAATTTAGGAGGAAGGTTTCAAGAAAAGTCTGTTTTCAGTGCCATGGACTAGAAATACAATTCTCTCATACTTTATTTTGCACTGAAAGTTCACAGTAATCCCAACACACAACGTTGTATAGATTAATATACTGAGTCTAACATTCTCTACTCTGGACAAAATTAGACCAAAATTGTACGATTAGTTTTACATGCTCACAGCACTTAACAAAGACTCGGGCAATGTGCAGTTGGATCTGGCAAAGATGTTTCACAATTGCTCGCAGAAGAGGATCACTTCTAAAAAACAACAATCCGCAGACCCAGAAATTCAGTGTTTCCCACCGATATCACCATCCAAGATTGCATGCCTTGTCAAAACAATCTCCTTGACTAGATTCCTATATCTAAAAGGTCTCACTGCTGCTCTCAGAAACAAACGCGGAGGTATTTTAGCCTTCTTGATCCTCCTTCCCCATCTACCAATCCCCACAATCTTCCATTCTTTCGGACTGACTTTAGCTCGAACACCTCTCAATGCAGTTTCATCTCCATCCGCTTCAATTTTCTCCTTCCCTTCCCCTTGCATCATGGCCTTCCACTGCTTCTTGTAAATCTCATCAGTTTTATCTACACTCCATTTCACAAGATTCTCCATCTCTTCAGAGCTACTCAATGCCTTCTTAAACTTCTTCTCCCAATACTGCTCGTTCTCTTCTTCTTCTTCTTCATCTCCTTCTTCACTTATTGATTCATCATTATCACCATCATCATCTTGATCAACTCCACCTTCTTCCATGTCCAGAACCACGTCATCTTGATCATCACCATCACCATCATCCTCAATCCACTCAGTGTATTCAGTTTCATTCACACCATACTCCTCATCGTCATCTGGTGCATCACAGCCCAACTCCATTTCCTCCAACTTAGCCTTCCACTCCTTCGTATATGGATGCAACAACGGCACCGGATGATTCCTCAACAAGAACCCCAAACACTCTGATTTCCTCTCATCACTCATCTTCTCATACGCATTCACCACATCATCTACAAACGCCTTCTGACTCACCTTCACAATCTTACACAACCCTTCATAATACGTACACAACTGCACGCTCCCATCCTCATTCTCCAACTCAAACAAAAAATCCCTTTCTGTTTTCGGATCCAAAAATGGCATTAAGCCCCTAAAAAAATCATCTTGAGGCTCAAACCTACACTGGAAAACTGGCCTCTTAACATAAATAATATCCGGCCTAAACCAAGCAGCACACCGTGTAATCAACTGCCTTGCTTGATTCCCTAACCTCCCCATCAAATTCCACTTATCCAACCGTTGTTTCCCTGCTTCCACCACAACTTCACTCACCAACGTCCACTGCTCCCATGGCATTTCATTTAACCTCCATTTCGGGTGTCTCACAAATACCCAAAAATGCCGAAACCCAACTTCTTTATTCATCTGTTTCAACCTCTCTCCAAAATCAACAGCCATTTCATGTTGCTCAATTTTATCCCACTCTGCATCATCTTTCACTTGACTATATAATGTCACACACTCATCAGTAATCCCTCCTAACACTGGTTCACCAACAACCACACCTCGCCATGAATAAGGCCCGTACTCTCCATATCGATACCAATCATACGGGTGTTTTAAATTTGGGTCATCTTTGTCCATGTACCGAGCCATGTAATCGTACCCGAGACCAATTTGGTTCAATTGGTCCTCTGTCAGGTTATCTGGGTGGTTTTTACTGGAGTTTTTCAGCCGGAAGTAAGGGGATTCCTCTATATTTACGTTTCTAATGCGTGGTTTTCGCTTCGGTCTGCGGTAGCCTCCGGTTCGACCAGGAAATGGAGCACCAGGTTCCTTCTTGCTCCGGCCCGCAAAGGAGCGGGTGTCACGGCGGAGAGAGGCATTTTGGAGCCAAAATTGGGGGGTTTGGCTGGAAAATGGTTGTGTGGTGGAGAGGAATTGGGGTTTTAGGGTTAGGCTTAGGGTTTTGGGGTGGAGAGGAAAAGGTGAGAAAATAGGGTTTAGGGTTTTGGAGAAGGAAAGGTCCTGGTGGAGCAACATTTGGAGATTTTCGGATTGAGCGAGAGAGATGGTCAGGTCCTGGATAATTATACTTCAATTTATGACGTCGTTCTCTTTTTTTCTTATTTCTTTTTCTGATTTCATGGCAAACGACATCCTTCGGGTGTTTGGTATTTCTTTTATTTTTGTGGTTGAAATTTAAAAAAAATAATTTTATAAAAAATATTTTATAATTCAAAATAAATTTTGAAATGTGTGGTTAAATTTAAAATTATTGTTGAGTTTAAAGTTAATGAAAAATAATTTTATATTTTAATTATCAAACTTTTCATATTATTTTTAACTTGTAAAATTATTTTAAAAATATAAATATATATACCCATTTATTTATATATACAGTTTCCAAAGAGTAATATACCTTACACTTTCTTTTCCTTTTTTTCCTCGATTTTTCTACATTATTTTGGGAACCAGACAGATAGAAGAATAAAGAAACAGAGAATCGAATGGATACCTAAATACTTGGAAAAGATAGAGTGCAAGAGAAACGTGTTATGAGCCTGGGAGCGTGAGGGACAGATGGCAGCTGAGGGAGCTAAGCAGGAATCCCAAGGGAAGGAGATCGGGCGACACTTGGCGGGACACTGGCTGGCTGAAGAGAATCACGAGGAAGCTATCAGGCGACACATGGCAAAGTGGAAGGCACGCGGGATGGTCAACACGTGGCAGCTGGATGTTTAATTATTTCAGTACATGTTTATTTAATTCAGTATATTTGCTTCAGTATTTTATGTAATTGTTTAAGTTGATTTATTAGGTTTATTAAGGAGTAATGGGTAGTTATCAGGGGTGGTTTATGACCATGACCAGGGTAGTTACTATTTCAGTATGTATTTAAAGAACAGTTTACTTTAATGAAAGAGGATCGAAAACCCAAATATATTGCTTAAGGCAAAGGAGGAGCTGGATCCTAAAATAATCCAGATTTATCTTAAAATTCAAGTTCATAGCAAGTGGTATCAGAGCAGGACTGTCCTGGGATGGCTGAAGGAACACGATCAGCCCAGGTGGCAGAAGCCATTACAACATTACGAGGGGAGAACAGTGCTCTGAAGGAGGAGCAAAGCCGGCAAGGAGTTCTAATGGGGGAATTATTACAACAACTTAATAACCTAGCAACAAACTACGACAATTTGGTGCAGTTGACAACTCGACTCAGTTCGGGTGAAGGTTCTTCAAACTTTCCAAGAGGGAATGCAATTCCAGTAATGGAGGGATCAGGAGGTATTCAGGCGAGAACTGTTCGCCTAGATTTTCCCCATTTTGATGGGGGTGATCCACATGACTGGATTTTGAAAGCCCAACAATTCTTTATCTACTGTCATACACCAGAAGACCACAAGTTACAAATAGCCTCTTTCCACATGGAGGGAAAGGCCTTATCATGGTTCTATTGGCTTATGGAGTCCAGCCCACCAGCCACTTGGGATGAGTTCTTGCGGGCTCTCCGAATTAGGTTCAGCCCATCAGCTTATGAGGATCCTGTTGGAGCCTTCACCAAGCTGAGGCAGACTGGGAGTGTGGAGGAATACCAGTCGAATTTTGAAGTCCTGTCAAACAAAATATCTGGGGTAAGTGAAGAATTCCGTATTAGCACTTTTTTAAGTGGATTAAGAGATGAATTACGTACCATTGTTACCATGTTTAAACCAAATACATTATCTGCTGCTTTTGGTTTGGCCCGGTTGCAAGAGGAGGAGGTAAGCCGAAGGCAGCAACCTTCAAGAAACCTGCACACCAACTACAACACAACCACAAACTACCAGAGACAAGCAACCCCACTAAGACTTCCAGGCCCAAATATCTTACCCAAAATTCAAGCTGCACCCACTATACAGCCGTATAACCCACCAGCCTTACCACCAAATAACCCAAACTTTCAAAGAAAATATCCATTTCCCATAAAAAGGCTGAGTGCTAGCCAAATGCAGGAAAGGAGAGAAAAAGGGTTATGCTTCAACTGTGATGAGAAATATCAGATGGGGCATAGATGCATCAAACCTAAGTTGTTTCTGTTGGAAGGATTGGAGTTAAAAGATGATAACTGTTGCTATCCAAATTTTGACCTACTTATTTTTATATTTCGGAAGAAAAAGAAAAAATAGAAAAAGGACAAAAATCCAAAAATATCTTGTTACAGGGGCAAAATTGAATAAATTGAGAGTTTAATGGTCGATTGAGGGTTAAATTGCAAAAATCAGAAACCAAAGACCAGAATAAAAAGGGCCGCGCAAAGCCAAGGCTGATATTGAAATTCTGACTAGGGTATAATTGCACAAAATCATAAGTTTAAATTCAATTGGGGATGCAATTAGAACGATTACAAATTGAGGGACCAAACTGCAATTACACCTCCCAAGAGCATGCAGCGCACGCCATCCCCTGCGCATGCCCCCAACGGCTATATTTTCAAACGTGCGGCCTCCTGACCGTTGCAACGGCTACCTCCTGCGGTTTTATATAGAGCAGCCATGCACGGCCAAAAAAAGGAGGGGGGAGAACGAACAGAGAAGGAAAATAATACAAAGAGGGAAAAAAGAAAGGGAGCAGAAAATTCACGTAAACAGGGGAAGATTTTTTAACTTCAAAGACAGAGGAAAAATTGGGAAGGAACACAGAAAAAGCAGAGAATAGAGAGGAAATTTACGTGAAAATTTAGTTAGTCTTCATCCCTTCATTTCTGGCCTCTCTCTCTCTCTCTCTCCCCTTCATCTCTCTCGGACTGCCCTGTCTCTCTCTCTAAAACCAGAGGACCCGGCGTCTCTCTCTCCCTCTTGGTCAGCAATCCAGCCACCGTCTCCGACCACCTTGCACCACCCCGTCGTCGCCAGAAGCTCCCCTTCCACGCCAGCAGCCCAGCCGTGGACTCAGCCGCAGGCAGCAGCAGCAGCACCCGTCGCAGCCACACAGCCCCGTCACCTTCCGACGCTCATTCCGGCCATCACGAGCCACCATTTCCGACGCCACCACAACTAGGAGAACCACATCGACCTCCTCTATTCAACGGTATTAACAGTTTTTCCGTTCATTACACTTGGAAATTTAGCATTTCACTGTAGCATCTTCGGCATTTGCATGCGGGGAGTGAATTAATTCACTCCCCGCAGGTTGGTCGGGCCGGGCTTTGTGCCCGGCCTGACCCTCTGCTGAAAACGGGCTTCCAGCCCGTTTGGGATGGAAGCCCAGTCCAGATAAGGTCTGGGCTGCCAGCCATCTGGGCTGACAGCCCAGCTTGAGGCAAGGTGGGCTGGAGGCCCAACCCGAGGTGGGTGAGCATCCAGCCCACCGAAAAATAATAATAAAATTATATAAATACAAAAATACAAAAATTTGCATAAAAATATTTTTTATAAAAAAGATAAAAAATGGGTTGTTTTCTTGCATACGGCCAATACACTAGCATATTTTAAAAATTGTTTTTCTTTCGAAAAAAAATATATTATCTTGGGTTTTGAAGAAGAAAATGTGTTTTAGCATTGATTTCGCAAAGAAAAAATCATTTCTTGCATTTTTGGATTTTACAACATGTTTGTAAAACCCAAAGGGTATTGGCCAATATTTCAAAAAATATAAAAATCTTATTTTTTGGGAATTTATTATTCACTGTTGGTATTTGGATAAATAAATCCTAAAAGGGGTTAGTATCCAAAATATTCGACGGGAATGATATGCTATTATTCACTGTTGGGATTTGGATAACTAAATCCTAAAGGGTTAATATCCAAAATCTTCGACGGGAATGATATGCTATCATTCACTATTGGTATTTGGATAACTAAATCCTAAGGGGTTAGTATCCAAAATATTCGACGGGAATGATATGCTGTTATTCACTGTTGGTATTTGGATAAATAAATCCTAAGGGGTTAGTATCCAAAATATTCGACGGGAATGATATGCTGTTATTCACTGTTGGTATTTGGATAAATAAATCCTAAAGGGTTAATATCCTAAATATTCAGCGGAGTAATATCTCATTCATCATTTAACCAACATATTCTTTGAAAGATCAAAATCATGACAAATCATAACCAAACAAGAACACCAAGCAGCTTACCTTAGGTAGGGCGTATTAGGGGTGCTAAGACCTTCCCTTTACGCAACCAGTCCCTTACCCTAGAATCTCTGAAAGACCAGTTTAGGTTTCCTAGTAACCATAATACTAGGTGGCGACTCCTTTTTTACGAAAATAGATAATCCCCCCGACACATTGAATATTCCCCCGCCTCGCGGGGAGAGTCTGCCACGACGCCGCGCTCATTTTAGGGTGCGACAGGATGGCGACTCCACTGGGGACTTTGGACTAGGCTGGATAATTTTGTTTGTTTATGATATGTTAATTATTTGTGTGTTTATTTATTCATTTATTCTCATGTTGCCATGAATTATTTATATGTTTGTTTAAAGGCTTTAGCATGCATTTTTCATCCTGTCATCATAATATACCTCGTCATGCATCACTTTTTATCATTTTGAGAGCACACACTAAACTTTAAGTTAAGTGGGGGAGTAGCAGCTTACCTATGACTTGAGTCAAGGTTGAAGTTTGTGTAAACCCCAACTCTTTGCTGAGAGCTTAGATGATAGTGATTGGTATACGTGCCATCCCATTATCTGCTAAGACCCCATATTGCCTTTACGAGGGTGATCACTGGGACAGCGAGAGACCCTCTTTAGAGACCAAGTAGTAAATCTACCCTATGTCTCACGTACAGGAACTAGAACCAATTTAGGGTGTATGCTCCCTCTATTTTGTTTTGCATTAAGACAAACTCTTCTCGAAGCATTTTGAATTTAAGATTTTTGAGTGACATAGTGGCTATCACGTAAGAAATGTTTCATTGTAGGGTTTAAGAAAAAATCAATTTTTGTTTATCATGCAATTATTACGATCACGTGTCATTTCTCGAAGGGTGGGTCTATCAAAAAAAAAAAAAAAAACTGATTGTCATACATATATATTTCAACATGCATTCTCGCAGTTTTTGTTTATCATACAATTGTCACATCTCGAAGGGTGAGTCCGTTAAAAAAAAAAAAAAAAACCAGAAAAATTGCATATATATTTCAACATGCATTCTAACAGTTTTTGTTTAGCATGCAGTCGTTATGACCACGTGTCACTCTTTAAGTGGCGAGTTTGTCAAAAAAAAAAAACTAAAAAAACTAAAAAAACCAAAAAAACATGCATATACATTTCAACATGCATTCCCATAGTTTGAAATAGGGGTCCCTCAATCTGTCATCCTTCGAAGAGTTAATAGTCATGGACATTTGACATTGCTTAGAAGAACTGACACCGATATAGAGCCATCATTCATGTTTTCTTCTGCGAGTCAACAACAAATTTCTCTGCTCTCTAGTGAAATTTGGTGGGACATATGCCCAAATATTATTTGCAAAGTGTTAATACAATCATCAATGGAGATTGTGGAAAATTCGGGTTTTCTTTTGAGGGAGGGCGAGTAGTGCATTTTCAAAAAACAAACATCAGTCAAACAAATTGTTAGTCCGTTTAATTAATTTCTCTCCTGATCAACGAGTTTTTGCGGCACTGTCAATCAAGGAGTTTTATGTCGCCACGCACATTAGACCATGTTATTTTGTAAGCAAAGATAAAATACCCCGAGTGTAGAAACATAATATGGGATTGTTGAATCTATTCCGGTATCTGAGAGGTCAAAGCATGTGCACTCCAAGATTACATTGCTCGAAAAAGCGAATTTGCCGCAAAATGAGTCTTTTCGTCGTATGACAAATTTCTTTATGATTTGCGCACTTCAGTGTTTTGACAAAAGTGCTTCCAAGTTTGATTCACTTTTTATGTCCAATGAGGAGCGCGGTGGAGCGCAAAATAAAATAAAAAAAAATCCTTTGGCGACATAATCCAGATGAGAGATGAATACTCGCACGAATTTCAGTAATCAAGTATGAATGTTAACCATCGGCAAGTCAAGTTTTGTGGAGGATGTTATCATCGGCAGTGTCAACAATATTTCATCACGAGCATATGCAAGATCAATGAGCAGCGACAATACAGAAATGATTGTTTGAAAAGTCTGAGAAAAGTGTCGCACTGTCAATAATTGTCTTATGAAATCTCATCGGCCATCATTTTGTTTGGGGTTAAATCATCATTTCATTGAAACATGCGTTTTCCTTGTCTTTTGTTGTTTTGAAATCAAGAGATGTTTGACATTTTTTTTTTTTGACAAAATATTTTGATCAAACTCCAACATATAAAATTGAAAGTTTATCACTTTTAAAAATTAAAAGTATTTTTGATTGCAAAATTGACCCAACTTTTCTTAAATGACATGATGAGCAATATCAGGGCGACCGAACAATTTTTTTTGTGCCCATACACCGAGTTTTTTTTGAACCCCATCTTAGAACTAAGATTTATTAGCATGCATATTGACAGGGATTTGTTAGTTATGGACCCGCGGATCATGACTCTTGCACGTCCAAATCATTACATTAGATGAGGTCAAAATTTATCAGTTTAAAACCAACTTTGCTTGAAATTACAAAAGGTCATCATTAAAATATGTATCCCCAATTTTAGCCTGACATGATATTTCTTTGAAAAACCCGACATGAGTCACACCCTCACACTGGGGGCAAACACATGGGGGGCAAATAAGAGATTTTTAGTTTGAGGATACAGTGACAACATTAAAATCATCAAAAGAGGGGAGGTTTAAGAACAAAAACCCAACATGGGAGAACAATCAAGTTGAGATAGGACATGACAAAAACCAATAGTCGATGCTAGGGACAAGTTCATAAAAAAAAAAAAAAAAAAATTGAAAGAAAAAAAAGAAAAACGAAAAAAGGAAAAGAAAAAAAGAAAAAGAAGAAAATATGGAACTATATCTGTTGATATCTTTGGTTAAACCTCATGTGGGAAGAAATGTTATATTAAGATTATCGAGTCTCCAAGATAAGTTATCAATCAAATGAAGATCTTGCAAAATTATTTCGTTAGACTATATTGAATGCAGCAAAAGATGAAATAATATTAGATGACAAATGATGGTTTGAGTTTTAGTATCTCCTTTTTAAGTTTGAAATTATCAATAAAAGGAATGACATGGTTGTGGAGATTCTTAGAGCATTGGTTGATAAAAAAATTACGTTAAGATAATTAATGTATTTTATATCATTTCTTCTACAAAGACATCAAGAGAAAAAGAGTTAACGACTAGATAATGATGATCCTAGGTCTATAAAACCCTTAAACACTTTTTTGAGCCATGCTTTTAAAAGTCTTTCTTGATCAAGCAAGCAATTTTAACTGATAAGTGGTGCTGTCCAATATTGTTAAGGTTTTTTTTCCATAAGGGTTATAAATTCACGAAGAAAGTTACAAGTTGTTATTCATATTGATAAAGTAAGTAATGGAAAAGGAGAATTATTTCCAACTGACTCTCGAGTCTTTACTCGACACTGTAATGGTTTGAAAACCGCAAATTATCACTCCATCATGACATACCCCAAAATCCGAGATTAGAATTGAAACACAAAAAACCCATAAAAAGAGGATTTCAATCTCATAATGGGTCGATTACTATTTGCAAAAAAAAATACAAGATAATTACAGGTTTGCATGCATTGAATATCGTGTATTGGATATTTGACCAAATGAATTTGATTTTCAACAAATGACATCTCTTTGATTTTATTTCAAGATTTAGACGTTGGATGCACATGATTTTTTAAATTGGTGACGTAATTTCAGAACAAAAAGATTTACAAACAAAGAACACAATGACTGGATTTTGCAGAATCCTTGATATTAATAGTTCTTGATTGGAAAGCCTAGCAGTCAAAGGGGCACAATGTGGAGCTTGATATGGAATACAATCAATTTCACATCAGCTTGGGGGCAAAGAAGCACAAGCAAATAATGATTTAGTGAGATTCATCAATGAGCACCAGCAAATTCAACTCAGGGCAACATTGCTTAATAGAGAGTGATGGTTTGATAAGCTCTAACGGTGATTGAGAATAAGATTGCATTTGAATGGCATTTTCAGATTTTGAAATATTGGCTTACCCGCAGATTTTGTTGTCTCTAAAAGATATTGTAACATGGGTGCATTTGGATAAATGTTAAAGAATATGCATGCCATCAAAGTTGACTAGGGGATAATATGTTTTGAAGTTACTGATTCAAGCTCCGCTTCACTACATGAATGTGCGTGATAAAAAGAAAGATGTCATCACATGAGTCATATTATTGATAAATGTTGAAAGGTATATGTGCCACCAAGACTAATAGGGGGAATAATTGACTTTAACAGCACATCGACTAAAGGTTCAAAAATAATAACCTTGTTAATGACAACATTATAATTCTTCGCATGGACTAAGAAGAATTTATTCAGAAGGAATTGAGTCTATAACGAAGAGTTTCAGATTTCATGATCGCAGTTGCATCAATTCAAGGTACAATTCATTGCATGATTGTGGATGATGATAACATTACATCTTTTCTCATGAGCTGAGAGAAATTTATGGTAGATAACATTGAGCATGCAATGATGGGTTTTGGATGCATTTCTGGATAACTTGACAAATCCATGAAGGTCGATGATGACATATAGTAGAAGAAATGTGATTCAATTGATGATAAACTCCGTGATTGATTGACAATATAAGATGAGGACAGTATTTAACAGGTCTTGCAAATGATTGTTAGCAGAACACACACAAATCGAAAAACTGTTATTGAAAGAATCAAAGAAAATGGATGACTTGTTACACCCCATCATGATGAATCAAGCAACACCACACTTGCGGGCAAGTTCAGAATTGATGAACAATGGAAGCAGAGATTATCGCAGATAGCCAGAATAAGCAGTATGCTTAAGTTCGGTGGACGGATGACAACAAAGTTTTGGAGATTAGGCAAAGGCATCCTACGACAATGGAGCATCAGAAAAAGGGGACCTATATTTCTCAGGTAAGTGTACATGCATCTTCATGCATTGCATCCTCTTCCTCCATCTAACCCGGGCAGGTCACCCGTCATAATCAGACCCGGGTAAGTCATCCGTCACTATCGAGACTCTACTAACCCGGGCAGGTCACCCGTCATAATCAGACCCGGGTAAGTCATCCGTCACTATCGAGACTCTACTAACCAGGGCAGGTCACCCGTCACAATCAGACCCGGGTAAGTCATCCGTCACTATCGAGACTCTACTAACCAGGGCAGGTCACCCGTCACAATCAGACCCGGGTAAGTCATCCGTCACTATCGAGACTCTACTAACTCGGGCAGGTCACCCGTCATAATCAGACCCGGGTAAGTCATCCGTCACTATCGAGACTCTATCTAACCCGGGCAGGTCACCCGTCATAATCAGACCCGGGTAAGTCATCCGTCACTATCGAGACTCTACTAACCAGGGCAGGTCACCCATCACAATCAGACCCGGGTAAGTCATCCGTCACTATCGAGACTCTTCTAACCCGGGCAGGTCACCCGTCATAATCAGACCCGGGTAAGTCATCCGTCACTATCGAGACTCTTCTAACCCGGGCAGGTCACCCGTCATAATCAGACCCGGGTAAGTCATCCGTCACTATCGAGACTCTACTAACCTGGGTAGGTCACCCGTCATAATCAGACCCGGGTAGGTCACCCGTCACCATTGAGACCCCATCTAACTCGGGCCCATCTCCACAATTCTATTTTTTTCTTTACAACGCTTACTATTTAAAATCTTTTGCAAGACTTTGATCGTAAGCATTGTAAAGAGGGGGCATCTGTTGCTATCCAAATTTTGACCTACTTATTTTTATATTTCGGAAGAAAAAGAAAAAATAGAAAAAGGACAAAAATCCAAAAATATCTTGTTACAGGGGCAAAATTGAATAAATTGAGAGTTTAATGGTCGATTGAGGGTTAAATTGCAAAAATCAGAAACCAAAGACCAGAATAAAAAGGGCCGCGCAAAGCCAAGGCTGATATTGAAATTCTGACTAGGGTATAATTGCACAAAATCATAAGTTTAAATTCAATTGGGGATGCAATTAGAACGATTACAAATTGAGGGACCAAACTGCAATTACACCTCCCAAGAGCATGCAGCGCACGCCATCCCCTGCGCATGCCCCCAACGGCTATATTTTCAAACGTGCGGCCTCCTGACCGTTGCAACGGCTACCTCCTGCGGTTTTATATAGAGCAGCCATGCACGGCCAAAAAAGAGGGGGGGGGGGAGAACGAACAGAGAAGGAAAATAATACAAAGAGGGAAAAAAGAAAGGGAGCAGAAAATTCACGTAAACAGGGGAAGATTTTTAACTTCAAAGACAGAGGAAAAATTGGGAAGGAACACAGAAAAAGCAGAGAATAGAGAGGAAATTTACGTGAAAATTTAGTTAGTCTTCATCCCTTCATTTCTGGCCTCTCTCTCTCTCTCTCTCCCCTTCATCTCTCTCGGACTGCCCTGTCTCTCTCTCTAAAACCAGAGGACCCGGCGTCTCTCTCTCCCTCTTGGTCAGCAATCCAGCCACCGTCTCCGACCACCTTGCACCACCCCGTCGTCGCCAGAAGCTCCCCTTCCACGCCAGCAGCCCAGGCGTGGACTCAGCCGCAGGCAGCAGCAGCAGCACCCGTCGCAGCCACACAGCCCCGTCACCTTCCGACGCTCATTCCGGCCATCACGAGCCACCATTTCCGACGCCACCACAACTAGGAGAACCACATCGACCTCCTCTATTCAACGGTATTAACAGTTTTTCCGTTCATTACACTTGGAAATTTAGCATTTCACTGTAGCATCTTCGGCATTTGCATGCGGGGAGTGAATTAATTCACTCCCCGCAGGTTGGTCGGGCCGGGCTTTGTGCCCGGCCTGACCCTCTGCTGAAAACGGGCTTCCAGCCCGTTTGGGCTGGAAGCCCAGTCCAGATAAGGTCTGGGCTGCCAGCCATCTGGGCTGACAGCCCAGCTTGAGGCAAGGTGGGCTGGAGGCCCAACCCGAGGTGGGTGAGCATCCAGCCCACCGAAAAATAATAATAAAATTATATAAATACAAAAATACAAAAATTTGCATAAAAATATTTTTTATAAAAAAGATAAAAAATGGGTTGTTTTCTTGCATACGGCCAATACACTAGCATATTTTAAAAATTGTTTTTCTTTCGAAAAAAAATATATTATCTTGGGTTTTGAAGAAGAAAATGTGTTTTAGCATTGATTTCGCAAAGAAAAAATCATTTCTTGCATTTTTGGATTTTACAACATGTTTGTAAAACCCAAAGGGTATTGGCCAATATTTCAAAAAATATAAAAATCTTATTTTTTGGGAATTTATTATTCACTGTTGGTATTTGGATAAATAAATCCTAAAAGGGGTTAGTATCCAAAATATTCGACGGGAATGATATGCTATTATTCACTGTTGGGATTTGGATAACTAAATCCTAAAGGGTTAATATCCAAAATCTTCGACGGGAATGATATGCTATCATTCACTATTGGTATTTGGATAACTAAATCCTAAGGGGTTAGTATCCAAAATATTCGACGGGAATGATATGCTGTTATTCACTGTTGGTATTTGGATAAATAAATCCTAAGGGGTTAGTATCCAAAATATTCGACGGGAATGATATGCTGTTATTCACTGTTGGTATTTGGATAAATAAATCCTAAAGGGTTAATATCCTAAATATTCAGCGGAGTAATATCTCATTCATCATTTAACCAACATATTCTTTGAAAGATCAAAATCATGACAAATCATAACCAAACAAGAACACTAAGCAGCTTACCTTAGGTAGGGCGTATTAGGGGTGCTAAGACCTTCCCTTTACGCAACCAGTCCCTTACCCTAGAATCTCTGAAAGACCAGTTTAGGTTTCCTAGTAACCATAATACTAGGTGGCGACTCCTTTTTTACGAAAATAGATAATCCCCCCGACACATTGAATATTCCCCCGCCTCGCGGGGAGAGTCTGCCACGACGCCGCGCTCATTTTAGGGTGCGACAATAACTATGAAATAGAAGAGGTACAAGACCATACTGGTCAAGTTCCACAGGCAGCAGAATTGTTAATCATATCTTTACATGCATTGGCAGGGGTTCCTTCCCCTAAGACCATGAGATTGGTTGGGAAAATTGGACAATATTCTGTCATTATTCTTATAGATACTGGCAGTACACACAGTTTCCTAGATGAGAATGTAGCAAGGAAGATTAAACTACCAGTGGAGGATAGCCACTTGGCAGTACAGGTGGCTAATGGAGCAACTCTCCCTTGCCAAGGTTGCTGTAAGGCAATGCTGCTTAAGCTAAAAGAGTGTGATGTGCTGGCTAATATGTATCTATTGACCCTTGGGGGGTGTGATGTAGTGTTGGGAGTGGACTGGCTGAGGAGTTTGGGAACTATACAATGGAATTTCGTGGACTTAAGCATGAAGTTTTTCATTGGGGGCAAAACCGTGGTGCTGCAAGGTTTAAGAATTTCTAATAGTTCATTAGAAGAGGAGCCGAAACTCAACAAAGCTACTTTAAGTCAAGAAAGGGGTCTGTGGTTACAATTAATGGAGGCAGAGGAACCCAAAATCCAGACTAAGCCAGACATGGTAATACAGGAGGTCTTGGATAAATTCCAAGCAGTATTTGAAGAGCCTAAGGGTCTGCCCCCCTCAAGGGGACATGATCATCAGATCAGATTGCATGCAGAATCTGCACCTACATGTGTAAGGCCTTATCGCTATCCTTACTACCAGAAGGAAGAGATTGAGAAGCTAGTGAGGGAGATGTTGCAAACTGGAATTATACAGACCAGTCAAAGCCCCTATTCTTCACCAGTTCTGCTTGTGAGGAAAGCAGATGGGAGCTGGCGAATGTGCATTGACTATAGGGCACTCAACAAAGACACCATCAAAGATAAGTTCCCTATCCCTAACATAGACGAATTGTTAGACGAATTACATGGGGCAGTGTTGTTTTCTAAGCTGGATTTGAGGTCCGGCTACCATCAAATCAGGATGAACCCTGATGATGTGCCAAAAACTGCCTTCCGCACTCATGAGGGACACTATGAGTTCCTAGTTATGCCCTTTGGGCTGACTAATGCACCATCTACGTTTCAAGGTTTGATGAATGAGATATTCAGATCTCATCTCCGAAAATTTGTGCTTGTATTTTTTGATGACATTCTTATTTACAGCAAATCAGTGGCAGACCATGTGTTACATTTAACTACAGTGTTAAATGTTTTGAAAGATCATCAGTTATATGCTAAGGATTCTAAATGTGTTTTCGGAGCAAAGGAGGTGGAGTATTTGGGGTATGTCATTTCGCATGAAGGGGTTAAGGCTGATCCGCTGAAAATTTCAGCAATGATCAATTGGCCTATTCCTAAGACCCCAAAGGCACTAAGGGGATTCCTAGGCCTAACTGGCTATTATAGGAAATTTGTGCAAGGCTATGGAAAAATTGCAGCTCCTTTAACATCTTTGTTATAGAAGAACTCTTTTCGGTGGACAGAAGAAGCTACTCAAGCTTTTGAAGCTCTAAAGACAGCCATGGTTAATCCACCAGTTTTAAGGCTTCCTGATTTTTCAAAATCATTTATTATTGAGTGTGATGCATCAGGGGGTGGCATTGGAGCAGTATTGATGCAGGAGGGACGTCCATTGGCTTATTTAAGCCAAGCATTGAAAGGGAAAAACCTATTTCTATCTACCTACGAGAAGGAGTTTCTCGCTCTGGTCCTGGCTATTCAGAAATGGCGACATTATTTATTGGGGCACCAGTTCAGAGTCCGAACAGACCAACAGGCCCTAAAATATTTGCTAGAACAAAGGGTGGGTACCCCTTTTCAGCAGAAATGGGTCGCAAAACTGCTGGGATTTGATTTTGTGGTTGAATATAAGTGTGGGAGGGAAAATAGAGCTGCTGATGCTCTATCACGCAGACTTACAGAGGACAACTTATCTCCTGACTCAGAGCTAACACCAGCAAATGGGGAACTACAAGCTATTAGTATGGCTCATTCTAATTGGTGGGATACACTAAGGCAGGCCTACATAGGAGACCCTCAGTTGCAGCAACTTATTCAGCGCAGCAAACAGGGTGATCTAGATTCGCAAAAATATCGCCTACAAGGAGAATTCTTATTCTATAAAGGGAGGCTGCATTTGGGTACTTTGACAGATTTTCATACAATGGTGCTACAACAGTATCATGGCAGTCCTATTGGAGGGCACACAGGTACTCAGAAAACACATGCAAGAATTAAAAGGGAGTTCTTTTGGCATGGCATGCGCAATGACATAAGAAAATTCATTCGTGAGTGTGATGTGTGTCAACGCAACAAAACAGAGAATGTTAAACCAGCAGGACTTTTGCAGCCCTTGCCAATTCCACAAACAGCATGGGTAGACATCAGTATGGACTTCATAGAGGGGTTACCCAAGTCCGAGGGTTACAATGTGATTATGGTGGTAATCGACAGACTTTCTAAATACAGTCATTTCATTCCAATTTCACACCCATACACAGCAGTCACTATAACACATAAATTCATGAATTACATCTTTAAATTGCATGGCATACCACAAAGTATTGTCAGTGATAGAGATGCTATATTCACTAGTGCATTCTGGAAAGAATTATTTCGGCTCAGTGGCACGCAGCTCATGATGAGTTCTGCGTATCACCCGCAGACTGATGGACAAACTGAGGTAATGAATAAGTGGCTTGAGGGTTACCTGAGGTGTTTCACTGGAGATCGGCCCAAGGACTGGGCGAAGTGGCTGGCAGTTGCAGAGTGGTCTTACAATACGTCGGTTCATTCCTCTACTGGGTTGAGCCCCTTTGAGATTGTTTACGGGCAAGCACCTCCACGGCTCCAGCCGTACGAGCCAGGATCAACGGCTGTCCAAGCAGTTGAAGACGAGATGAAGAGCAGAGACTTCATCCTCACCTTGGTCCGTGAGAACCTGCAAGATTCACAAGCTCGAATGAAACATTTTGCAGATAAAAATCGGTTAGACCGAGAATACATGGTAGGAGATTGGGTTTATTTGAGGCTTCGTCCTTACCGTCAGATGACCGTGGCTGTGAGACGCAACTTGAAGCTCTCGGCCAGGTACTATGGACCCTTCCAAATCACTCAACGAGTTGGAAAGGTTGCATACAAGCTTGATCTACCCCCTACTTCGAAGATTTACCCGATCTTCCATGTATCATGCTTAAAGAAGCAGGTTGGTGCTCGGGTTCAAACAAACCCTAATTTACCCACACTCATGGCAGACGACACTCTCTCTCCCAAGATACAGAAGGTTCTAGATAGAAGAATGGTGAAGAAGGGGAATCATGCGGCTACGGAGGTGTTGATTCAGTGGGAAGGTTCGTGTGAGGAAGATGCATTATGGGTGGACTTGGAAGCTCTTCGAAGAAGACACCCCAAACTCGAGGACGAGTTCTTTTGATGGGGATGGCTGTGTTATGAGCCTGGGAGCGTGAGGGACAGATGGCAGCTGAGGGAGCTAAGCAGGAATCCCAAGGGAAGGAGATCGGGCGACACTTGGCGGGACACTGGCTGGCTGAAGAGAATCACGAGGAAGCTATCAGGCGACACATGGCAAAGTGGAAGGCACGCGGGATGGTCAACACGTGGCAGCTGGATGTTTAATTATTTCAGTACATGTTTATTTAATTTAGTATATTTGCTTCAGTATTTTATGTAATTGTTTAAGTTGATTTATTAGGTTTATTAAGGAGTAATGGGTAGTTATCAGGGGTGGTTTATGACCATGACCAGGGTAGTTACTATTTCAGTATGTATTTAAAGAACAGTTTACTTTAATGAAAGAGGATCGAAAACCCAAATATATTGCTTAAGGCAAAGGAGGAGCTGGATCCTAAAATAATCCAGATTTATCTTAAAATTCAAGTTCATAGCAAAACGGGGTAAAGAGGGCAGAAACAATCTCCAAGGTTGAGTGTTGTTGTGTGAGGATTGATTCTCACTTGCTTGCAGATAGATCAGGCGGTGCGAGGATTGCCTGGTTTAAGGTTGTCTTTGGAGGGAGGGGGCTGCTTTTCTTAGGCCCGTTGCTGGAAATTAATTTTTTTTTGAAAAGTAAATTTCGGGAAAAGTGAATTTTTAGAAAGTGAATTCTGATGTTTGACAGTGTTATAGAAAATGAACTGGAAAACATTTTCCAGTGTTTGTTTGTATTATGGAAAATGAACTGGAAAATAATTTATTAATAAATTAATTTTTTTTTCAAGTTTATTAAAATAATGAGGAACAAATCTTACAAATTAAAAAGTTGAATGAGAATGAAATTGAAAAAAAATATAATTTCATAAATTATCTCAAATAAAATAAATAATAATCAAAATAATAGAGATCAAATCTAAAAATTTAAAAAAAAATGAAAGGTGAATAAATTAAAATAATAATAATTAACATTTCATAAATTATTTCAAATAAAATAAGTAACAATAAAAAAAATGAGGACCAAATTTGATAGATAAAAAATTTCAATAAAAAAATGATAAGAAAAAAGCAAATAGCAATTATAAAAATAAGGACCAAAATTAATATAAAAATTAAATTTTAAGAGATGGAATTGAAAAATAAATATTCAAAACAAATTATATATAGCAATCAAAAGTTTGAGGATCAAATTTGATATAATCAGCAAATAATGACATTTCTAAATTTTTCACAACTTCCGGAAAGTGTTTTCCGCCCAAATTTTCTGGAAAACACTTTCCTGAAAACCAAGCCAATTTTTTTTTTGACTGGAAAGTGTTTTCCGTTGACCAACTTTCCGGAAGGCAAACAAACACAGGAAAGTTTGGAAAGTGGTTTCCCGGAAAGTGAATTCCGGGAAACAAACACAGCATTAGAGCCTCGTTTGTTTTCATATCTGTCAATTTCGTTTCGGTTGATGGTTTGTTTTTTCTATTGTTATAGAATGTTTTGATTTTGAAGCGTTTTGGTATGCTGTTTCGGGATTGTACTGTTTATATATAATTAATTAATTATATATATGAAAAAAAACTAAAATATTAATTTAATAAATATAATTCAAATTCAAGATAAATTAACTTAAAATTATATAATACAAATACAAAGTCAAATAAACATAATATCAAAAATTAGAAACATCTCTAAAAATTATATATTATTTAGTTCATCACAACTATAGGTAAACACGAAAAATAATTATCTAAATTTTTGTTTTTAAATTGTTTTTTTATGAAGGTGCCAGGGGTGTTTCAATTTATTTTTTTGATGACAAAAAGCAAAAAATATATATATAATTTTTATTTTTTATAAAATCAAAGTTGACGTAATAATTTTATTTTTTTTATAATATATATTTTTTAATTTTTATTATTTTGATTTTGGTTTTCTAATTTTTAATATATCTAAGTCAATATATATATATATATATATATATATATATATATATATAATGAGAAGGAATTGACCTGCAGTACAGTTGAAAAAAGCAAAAACAATTCATAAAGAATTGCGTTTGAAATTAATGTGATGGGCTGGGGGTTGTCCCACAAGCGGGAATGCCAAATGAATATTTTATCCAGACCAAAACAGAACAGCCGACATATTCCCGGAGCATTTCGGCTGGAATTTTCGGTACGAACCGGAATAAAAACTGGGGTAAAACCACGCAGTTTTGTCTCGTTTTTTTTACTGGTACGGGGTGTTTTTGCCATTTCTGCCGGAACATAACGAAACAAACAACTATGGTTTTGATTAATTGTGTGGGATCCATGACAAAACTTTTGTTTCTCAAACTTAATGAAACGCTGAGTCACTCAGCTTATTTTCAACCTCCGATCTCACCAGACTACCAAACACCTTCGAAATAATGTAGAGTTTAGTTATTGTTTTAAGATAGTACAGAACAAAGGAAGTGTTTTTATATTTTATTTAATTAAAATAAAAAAAATCTAATTTATTTTTAATATTTATTATTATTATTATTACCAAATTTATATATTTTAAAAAATAATTAATATTTTTTAGTTTATATTTAGATTTGAAATTAATAATATGATAATAAATTTAGTTATAAAATAAGGATTGACTCGACAATTTGAACTGAAACTAGGCTAATCCTAGATCTAATTTGGTTCAAGTTTAAGAAAAAAAATGATTTAACTTGACTTGATTGAGAACTCGGGTCGACTTGTAATAAATTATCGATCAAAAACCAATTGAGTTTTTTTTCTCTCTCTCAAAACAAGGTTGTTTTCATTTTTAAAAAAAAAAACTAGGTTGACCCTGTAACACCCTCAAATTATAATATCATGAAATCTCCTAACATTTCTTTACCAATGTCAAGTATTGGGTAATATGTCTAAAATTATGGGATTTTTTTTTTTTGAAATTTCGGCAGAGTTTCCTCTATTTTTTGTTGGTACCAAGTTATCGACAACACTTCAATTATATGTCATTACGACTTCCATCTTGATCCAATCATCCTGGATCGCATTCCATTCATCAAACAATAACTCAATATTCATACTTATCAATATATGCAAGTCTCATAATATCAATTAGTAAATCAACATAAATGTACTACCAAAACAACTCAAAAGATAAACAAATTCATCATTAAACGTAATAAATGCTAACTAACTACATATAAGCCTTTAAACTACATAAATACAACATTAAGATTAAGAGTCATATGATATTTATCATTTTGAAAATGATTTGGTCATACTAACAACTATACATATATATAATACATCCACTACATATTACACCTTCTACTTAATTTTTACAACACAAAAGGATTTACAGTAAAAGTAAAATATTACATTCCAAAATAGTAATTCATAAACAGGAGTATTCCTACATCTAACGATCTGCATCACCGCGGTGTACCTGTTTCAACAATAACAATATTAAGTAACTTACTCACTATATTATTCTAATATTAATTAATTACTCTTAACCTTTGAAATTTAATACTTCTACTTCAATCTAACTTAATCCCTTAATTTACATAAACTTTTCAAAATTTACAAATCCAGCTAACTCATCTTGATTATCAAATAAATCTAACACTTCCATATAATTACTCAGAAATTTGGTTTCCTTCCTCAATCACCAATAGATCTAGTACTTCCATTCGAATTCCCCATCATTCGGCTAACCTCTTTTGTTAGCCGATCAATCCGGTAATTCCATTTGAATTACCCAGCATTCGACTAACCTCTTTTATTAGCCGATCAATCCAGTAATTCCATTTGAATTACCCAGCATCCGGCTAACCTCTTTTATTAGCCAATCAATCCGGTAATTCCATTTGAATTACCCAGCATTCGGCTAACCTCTTTTATTAGCCAAATAATCCTGTAATTCCATTTGAATTACCCAGCATCCGGCTAACCTCTTTTATTAGCCAAACAATCCGGTACTTCCATACGAATTACCCCATATCCGGTTAACCTCTTTGTTAACCAACAAAACCGGTAATTTCACATAATTTACCGGTAATTCACATAATCATAACTCAATTTATTCATTTGCTCCATTCATTTAATATCAATTAATTAAGCAACATAGATTATTAGGGAAACTAAAAATTATAAAATAAGGTGACGAATCACCTACCTTCAGCTCGGGATGACCCAACTCCTCCTGTCTGATAATCAGCTCCAGACACAACTCCTGAATCAATCAAGTGTCATTATATCATTAGTCCATCAATATTCTTCTTACGTGCCGAAACACAAAGCACGTAATATTTTTATTTGTAATTTGTTCTAATAAAAATTCATTCTTAAATATAACATCATTATTTTACATACAACCTCATTTAAATGCTATCTCTTCATTTAGTCTTTCTTATATTTTCATTATCATGATTAAACATGGTTTGTTTCTAAACATTAACATCAAAACTCATTCTCCCACTTTTTCCTTCATTTGGCCAAATGTGGTGTTTCTTTTTCCTCCCCCAAATTTTTCTTCATTTACTTTAGTGTTTTATAGGTTGAACTTGCAAGTTTATAAAGGTATTTTCTCAATTAAGTTTATAAAGGTATTTTCTCAATTTTCTTATTGTTTTTCCTTACTTTTCTCTCTTTCTCTCACGTTGCTCTGTTTCCCTTTTCATTTTTCTTTGTTTCTGCCCATTCGGCAGTTAATGGAAGAGAAGAAGAGTTTATATGTTTTGTTTTTCAATGGCAAATTTCTATTATACCCTTAATGAATATTTTTTTTTCTAGCAATACCGAGATCCATTCATCTTAAAATTTTAACCAGATTTTATTCAATATATTTTAAGGTTCCTCAGAAAATTTCAGCTCAATTCGATGGTGGGATTGAAAATTACATCCAATAATGTAAAACTAGTCGAATTGTGATTTTTCGTCAAATTTTCGAATTTATCTAAAAATTCTGAAATTTTAACCCAAGCTAAGGTATCATATTATAAGGCTTCAAGCAAAATTTCAGAATTTTTTGATAACCCAATCAAGAATTACGAAATTTTTTGTTTTACATAAAACTAGTCAATTTATGATTTTTCGCCCGGAGGTTTTACAGGCCCTCTTGACCTATGACTTGAACCTTGTGTTTTATCGACTCTCGAGACAGATTGTAAAACATTGATAATAACTATTTTTTCCATACATTGACATAAAGTCAACTCAAGTTGACCCTTCTAACCTTTAACTCAAACCTTGCTCCGGTTGATCATCAAGTATGATAATAATAATTTTAAATCTTTATATTAACCCGAGTTGATCCTCTCAACCTATGATTTGGGACTTGTTGCGGATTGACCCTCTAATTAGATTTTAAAACTATGATAATAATTATTTTTATGTTAACTCTAGTCAACCCAGATTGACCCTCCTAACACGTGACTCGGGTCGTCCCCTAGCCAGTTCTTGAAACTATAAAAATTATTTTTATCCTTACATGTCTTAATTGGATAAATTTAGAAATGAAAGCTTTTTACAATGATATTTTAGAAATAAAAAATAAAAGATATTTCTAAATGCATAAAATCACTCTAAAAATATTCTAGAGATAGATTTATTTTTATATCTATTTGTCTGTCTTTATCTTTGTCCTTATTTTCTCAACCAAACACATTAATATTTTCATTGTCTCTATTCCTTTTGTCCCTCTATAATAACCAAAGGCTATATAAGAATGTAATTTACCATTAAAGTGTTGGGTTTGGTGCACTAAACCTCTTATATGATTTTGTAACTTCAACACTACGTGCTAAAAAGTAATTGTTGGTTATTATGTTTGGCCTGGTCCGTCTATGGAGGGATGAATCTAGTCCATATATCTAGAGAGTTACGTTAAGGTAACCGTTTCTCCATTTATATAAATAAGAACATAACCCCTATGAAAAGAAATGATTTTTCATTATTAAGAATATTGTTATCTCTGTTTCTTTCCATCTCAATTCTCTGCATAACCTTGGCAAGATCTATAAAGACATTTGTACTGTGAAATATCACTTTGATTCTAATAATTGAAGTGACCCTAAAGTGATTGATCTAGAAATAAGGAAACAAAATATCACAAGTAAGTTTTCCTTATCGAATCTACATTACTATCAGAGCCAAATGGTAAAAGCCAAATGACATATGGCAGTTAATGTTAGTAGTTCATTAAAAAAAAAGGAGAAGACCCACATGTTTTCCAGTTTTGTCTTCCTCCATTTGGCAAATAACTGCCAAATGACAGTTAATGTCATTCAACTGCCAAATGACAATTTATTAAAAAAAAACACACATTCTGGAGAGCATGTGATTGAAAATGGGCAATGCCATTTGAAAGTTTTCAACTGCCAAATGACAGTTCATTTATAAAAAAATAAATGAAATGCAATTAATATAAATTATTTAAATTATGATGTTAGCTTATTCATTGTTAAACTAAATTGCTTAATTTTGTTGGTATTGTTTTTTCAATAATGATGATACATGCCTTAATTACATATAGATTATAATATTTATGTGTTTGAATATTTTATTATAGTGGATAGACAACAATAAATTGATCATTTATTGAGTTATGTGATTAATCTTGTTCACAAAATTAGAGATCACATTGATTATGTGTATCATTGGATGAGTAGACTAGCTATGAGTGGTGTTTACGAATTCTATATGGAACATCAAATGTTGGTTGTTCTTAATTTTTTGCGTGAGGAATGGATGTTTGTGCGACGATCATTGGAATATATGTTGAAATCCTTATATTTTAACAATCTCGCTTATGAAATGTTGCTAGAGAGGGAACATCAGTATATCAAAAAGGGTATACGACGCACTAGAAGAAGCAAAAATCATTTGGATGTTGCTGCTAAATTCATTCCATAGTTTGAGCAAATTGAACTTGGAGAAGATACTTTAATGAAATAGTTGACGTAATTGGAGACCCCACTTATGTTCCTACAATATAAGATAATTCTAAAAAGTTTACTATTCTTAATATTGTATTTTTTTTAAGGATAATTGGTTGTTTATTTTGAACTGCATATTATGTAATTTAAGTTTTAATTACATTATAGGCATGTATTTGATAATATTATATTAATTCAATGATAATATCTCCACCTGACTGGTGGAAGTTGTTAGTTGAAACTAATAACTATAATGTTGCACTCATTTAAATTTTCATTAATAATTAGACCATACAATTGAGAATTGATTAATTTCTTTTTCTATAGCATGTGTTCAATTATTATTTGTTTAATTTAGAATTGAGTGATAATATGTTATTTAAATTGTAATATACACTAATATTTGTTATTGATGTCAATAGCACTTACTATGGTTGCATCTAAACGTATTATTGCTGATTTGAACCATGAAGACAAACTAAATGAAAAGAATTACGATATTTGACATCGTAAGATTGAATATCTCCTGGAAGAGCAAAAAATACTGGAAACAATCACAAAACCAATGACTGAACCTGAGTAATGAAACACTACTTAACATAGGCTTGATATGGTAGCGAGGTAAAAACTGCGTTGTTTTATCTTATTTTTTTAATTGGTACGAAATATTTTGGCCGAAACAAAACGAAATTAATAACAAAACGAAATTAATAACACTAGTTTTATTTGATCTATTTGAAAGTGAGATTAGGTTGTTTTTCAAAGTATTTACATAATGTTTTTTTAATATGTGCACATCAAATTAATTATTTTCCACCATAGTCTTCTAATTCTAAACAAAACATTCACTAAATGAAGATTTATAAGAAAAATGATGAATAAAACGACTAAGAAAGTCACGAATCACTCACATTGATTACACAAAAGAAACAAAATGTTGAGTGTGATTACAACCAAACTACAGTATTCCAAGTGTTCTGAAGTTTCGTGTCTTCAAATTCGTTAAAGGCAGGCATGGATCGTGGTGGGATCCTGGAAATAAGGACCCAAACGACACCCTACTAAAACTATACCATCCACATAGACTTTTACTTTATCCTTCCCTTCGTTCTTCCTTCCTTTCTTTTCGAAGATTGCAAGCAACACATCACCCGTCCAATAAGTCGAATGACATGTCGTCTAAGCGAAGCCACACGACGGAGCTCGGGTGCATAGCTAGCGAGGAGCTAACAGACCTCGGTGCAGGCAAGGAGGGATGGCTCGTTGAAAACCCGAACCTCGTATGCGCTCTAGACACTCACTCTCTCGCTCTTGCAAATCGGTCATTTATTTTAATCACCGGCTGGGACGATGGGCCCCGTATCAAGATCCGACCCGAGTTATCACCAATCGAATCGGAAATCATTTCCGCTCTAGAATGGCTAGTGTTTGACGAGATTAAAGTGATCGCAGTTGGCACTTCACGTGGGTATTTCATGGTTTATTCATTGGATGGTCTTTTAATTCACAGACAGGTCTGTCAAGATAGCTAATCCCTCTCTTCTCTTAAATTCTGTTTGATCGTTTTAATGATAAATTTATTTAATTTTAATAGTTGGTGTATCCTGGGCGTATATTGAAATTAAGAGTCCGAGGAACCAAGAAAGATATGATGAGTAGTCATGATGGGTCCAATGAGGAGGTTTCGGCTGTTATTCCAGGCGTCATTGCGCGTTTCGATGGCGCTGATATTCGGGTATTAGTGGTGGCGTTGTTTTTATTTTGATGTTAATTTTGCAATTAGTGAGGTATGAGGGTGTTTTTTTTGGGGTAAATTTTGTATTGTTTTTTTAATGTAGAATATATTGCAAGAGTGGTTCCAAGAAAGGAATTCGCATTTCTGGGATGAAAGGTCGAAAAGGAGAGATTACGAAGAGCTAGGAAATGGTTTTAAGAGATTGCCTCATCAGCTATGGAGTGTTGATAAATTTGGGTGGTGTGCTGATGCAGCTATCACTGGAATAATGCCTCCTCCGCTAATGGAAATTCAGGTGATCACATGGGTTTCTTATGCTGATGAACTTATTGGTATTTTCTTGAGTGGTCATTCCCATTGGTTGAGTTTATGCCTTAGAATTGGGTCCAAGATCTCTTCTTTATTAGTGGCTTTGAATGTTGTGCTATGATCACGTGGGCTTCTAAGAATTGCTTATGGAACAATATTGTTCTTCTTTTTTGGGTTCTGTGTTCAGTTCTTCTTCCTTTTAGTTTTACATTGCAATGTAATGTTACGGGTGATTTATCAATTACTTCTGGTATTTGAATTCAGCTGCTTTTATTGTTGGACAGTCAAGTCAACGTTACTATCGTGCAGTCACGATTGGAGAGGATGCTGTGATTTCAGCTTATAGGTTTGTGTTCTGTTTTGCACCTCACTGTCTTGTTGATTTGTTACTTCCAGTTTTCAGATCAATTTTCACAATTGTATGATGATCAAATTTATTTTCTACATGCTAAAGGCTTTCAGAAGACAGAAGCAGGTCTTTAGTGGGAGCTATTTTGTCCAAAGTTGTGCCTGCAGCATTCTCAACTATATCTTCTGTTTCTAAAATGATATGGCGGAGTGAACGAACACCAACCAAAAAACCAGAAGTAAAGCCTCAATCATTTGCTAAAGGTAATGCAAGTTGATTCTGTTTTATTTGTGTTTTAGCTTTGACATGATGTTTACTCAAAGTCTATGCTGATCAATAGCATGAGAGAGTAGCTCTATGAAATATGATGATGCAGTGTCAAGTTCTTCTAACAAAGCATGCGTGATTAGATGAAAAAAGTTACTGTAATTCGTATTATGTTATTTGGTCACACTTACTTCTCCACCTTCCAATATGTATAAAATGCTAACGCTTTTCTTGCTTACAATTTTTTATTTCCTACAAAACTATTCTTCACTTTGTTTTGCTGATGGCAAACTGAGTAAAGAAAGCAGGTCGTTTTGACTGATCTCTTATTCTAGTTTGGGATCAAGGCTTAAACGGATGTGACTTAAATGCATGTTTGAGAGTGTGATTAAGGTTGCTTTTGAAAGTGTTTTTTGGTCAGAAATGCATCAAAATAATATATATTTTTATTTTTTAAAAATCATTTTTGACATTAGCACATGAAAATAATCTAAAAACACCATTTTTTTTTTAATTTCAAGTAAAAAATAATTTTTTTTTTTCAAAAATGTTTTTGAAACACAGCTCCAAACACCTCCTTAAATCAAATATGGTCTTGTAATTGTCAAATAGCTGGTTTTATTTATTTATTTTTTAAATAATAAAGAAAGACCATCTTCACTTGCTCTGATAAAAAAATCTTCTTGAATGGCTTTCTGTTTTCTTTTTATTTTTCGATGAATTAAATTATTTGCTTCATAATTTTGTGACAGCTTCTCCTTTAACATGTTTGAAGGATCACCCAAGGAAAGGTGAGAAGCTCACATTATCACCTAGTGGAACATTGGCTGCGATAACAGATTCACTTGGTCGTATATTGTTAATGGACACTCAGGCACTGGTGGTTGTGCGACTGTGGAAGGTCTACTCTCAGCATCCATAAATTTTAATATATTAGAAGGGCAACATCTCTCCAGTCTAACACTGGACTTCATTTCTTCTCAGGGATATCGTGATGCTAACTGTCTGTTTATGGAGATGCTAGTTAAGAAGAACAGTGCGGGGGCAAGTTCCTCTTACTATGAACCATCAAAGAGTGATTATTGCCTCTGTCTAGCAATTCATGCACCTCGGAAAGGGATCATTGAGGTATTCTTTTTTGTTTTTGTTTTCATCTTACTTGGTGGATGAGTGTAGGTTTCCTTAATTTTAGTACTTTAATTTTTTTTCTCATCATATTTTACTGCTCTTGATAAATCATAAATCTGAAAGGTTTTTTCTCTGATCTTAGTGCTACATCTGGCTAGGCTTAAGCTATAACTAGAAAAAGCAATGTGATGGTTTATAGACCTTGTCTCCTGACTGAGATATACAGATACAATTGTTAAATGACCAATGTGCATGTGCATTTTAAAGGATTGAAAAGAAATGATCAGATGAAACTTTGTTAGCTCACTCATAAGTTTGATACAAAGGCTGGAAAAGAGAATTGAAAGAGGTGATTAGATTTGATTAAATTTTAGATTTTTGGGTGCTGGAAAATCTCTTCCTGTTTGTTGGATAGGTGTAAATGGGAGCACTAATTCTGATTCTCCCTCGTGAGATCATTTATTTGCCATGATAATTACCGGTCAAACATGCATTACATCTCAAAGTCAGCTGGTCAGTTATCGTCGGAGTCATGCAGCTAATGGAGTGGACAATAGCCTTGTTTTCCTGTATTTGATATGGGAGACTGCTTGACCTTGCTATTGATTTTCTCAAAGAATTTCTTTATTGGTCTCTGTTTGTTTAGTCAACCAAATGCTTTTTAGGGATCCATCTAACATAGCATGCAAGCTTGAATAAATAAAATTTATCAGAAGATGCTTCCATTATCTACAACTGTGGCTGCCATTCTTCCATTCATCACTGCAAGGCCTGATTTGACTTGATGAAATTCATATTCCATGGATATGTGACCCCATACCAGGGTTTGGAGGTGTTGTTGCAGTTTGTATTATATGTTTAGAAGTCCAATGCTTCTTGATTGTTCCTTCTGGCTCGTATATAGATAGCCTTGCGCTTCCTAGATTATTCTGTGTGAATAAAACCTACATTTTCCCGTTAGTTGAGATATGGACTTGATTGGAGCTATTCTCAATGGCGATTTACTGTATGCAGGTCTGGCAGATGAGAACTGGACCACGGCTGCTGACAATTCAATGTGCTAAGGGTAGTAAATTACTGCAACCAACATACAGGTTTGGATCATCATTGGACTCTCCATATGTTCCTCTAGAAGTGTTCTTATTGAACGGAGACTCGGGTCGATTGTCAGTTTTAAATCGTTCTCTTAACTGAATTTGTAAATCATTTTTCTTTCTTCAGCACTGTACCCTTTTATTTACTGTATGCTAACTGAGATAATTTCTTCTGCATTCTTCTGTTTTCTTCAGAATATATGTACATAACTAGCTAATTACAAGTTATGCCAGAGGGTAAAAAAAAGAAGAGATTTGAAATATCAGACCTCTGAGAAATTTCTCTTGGCTATTGAGATTTTTTATGGCTGGCTGTGTAAGAAGCGTGTGAAAACAAGTCCGAGAGCAGGCAGGAAGCACCTAGTTTTTGTGAGGGAAACGATTTATAAAGAAAACTGTATAGAGGCTTATGCACAGTTGATAAATGGCCACGGGGAATTTCTTCTCTCCTTTTTTTTTTTCTTTCCTAAGGATAATAATATTATTTAATTACAACGTGAAATTCATGCATATAAAACTGATATTAAAAATGTTATTTTGATGTATTTTTGAATGAAAAATATTTTCAAAAGCAATCTCAGTACTCTCAAACAAATACTTAATTTGGTTTGACAGGATCTATTTAAGAGTTTACCATTTTAAAGGATGTGATTCGGTAGTTTAAATTTAATTGATAAATAAATTGAATTCAAAATTGAAGGAGATAAAATTTTATTTATATTACTTTTATTACATTCATCTTCTTTCTTCAAAAATATTTTGCTAAAAAAGAGATAAATTGCTATTTTGCAAAAGTTAGAATTCTAAGAGGGTTGATTTTTGATTTATTTTTTGTAGTATTTTTAATGATTAAATTATATCTGAAATTTAATTCTTAACACTTAAAAAGAGTTTCAAACATGCTACTATGTAAATAATTTCATCATTTCCATAATTTAAGTTATAAGTGCAATTGATTAACCAAACAATATTATAATATAAATTTTACCCTGAATAACTTAAAAGTGTAGAATTTCATATATGTCACGTATATTTTTTGACTTATACAATAAGGTATTCTCAGATTAACTTGTACCTTAATTAAGACTAGATTTTTCTTCCAAATATTTTAAAAAACATTAATAAAAATTTAATAAATTCTTCTAAATACTAGTTGCATTTGGACTTAAAAAGTCAAGGGAAAAAACATTTTTTTAACCAATCAAATCTTATAGAATTCTAATTTATCTAAGTTACTGTCCTAACACAATTGTCTTTTTATGTCATCTTTGTTTCTTTATGTTCAATTCACACGCACACTCTCCCCTTCAGAACATTCCAATTACTTGGTATCCCATCATTATTTTGATCTAGTCTACAATGGTGTTTATAAAATCATGTGTTTGTTACTCTTAAAACAGCACAAAAAATTACGAAGTTACAACACAATAAGTAAAGAGTAATTAAACTTTACATGAACAGCTTTTTTGAAGCTTTATTTGACTATACAATGTGATCTTCCTCTATAGGTTTGCATTAAAATTAAATGAAAATAAAAGAATTATCCTTTCATAAATTTAATTTAAGATTTTATATCATGAGCCCTTTGAGAAATCATGACAAGAAATTCAAGTGTTACTAGGTGTCATCTCTATGTTTTGACTTTTGAGTTTAATATTGAATACTATGCAACATAATTAAGAGCTTCATAGTTATGACATGTTTGTATCTTTTTATGAAAAAAATAGAACAACTTAGATATAAAAAAAGGTTAAAAATACATACCAATTTAAGTCCATTTTAACAACATGAGAGCTGAAGATATATAGTTTAGAAAAGACTGATTTTCATTTTACAGCACATTTATTAAATTACAATTCGGGATCACACCACCGTGTACATCTTTTTTTCCCTTGCTATCTAAGTGTTGTTTCGTTTTGATTAAAACAGCCGAAATATTTCGTACCAGTTTAAAAATGAGACAAAACAACATCGTTTTTATCTCAATTTAAATTTTAATCCATTCTGGATTTTCAATCAAATACCAGTCAAGATATTCTAATTTCATCCGAAACAAAACGAAAATGACAACCCTGATCTAATCAGAGTTTAATCATGTGAAAAAATAAATCATTTTCTAAGCCTCTTTAAAAGTTAAGGAAGCATTGAGGGCTCGTGCTTCATGGGCTGGACTTAAGGCCCACTATTATTGGGCAGCCTTTTCATATCGGGAAGTCTGTGTGTGAGGGAGCATCTAACAAAATTATTATCATAACTTTGTTTTAAAATATATGTTGATGTTGGATCTGGACACTTTTTTTAACTCTGCTCATTCAACGGACGTGGCAAAATCATAGCCATTGATTGAACTGACCGAAAACAAATCAACGTCGAAGCCACTTCTTCCTCCCCCCCGCGCCGTCTCGCTACGCTGGTAGAAGAAACTGACGAAGAAAAAATAAAAAAAGAAAAGGAAAGAGATAACGGAACTCTCCTCCTCGTTCACAAACGAAATAATGAACTCCGCTTCTCCTAGCAGGTAAAAGCTGTTGTCTTCTTCATTCAATCAAATTTACTCACGCTATCATTCCTTTATTATTATGAGTATCAAAGCTATTCTACTTCTTAAGCCCTCTCCAATTCATCAGCTGATTTTGTAAATTGCTGCAGTGCGTGCAGTTGCTTAACATGGAGAGCCTCTTCAATCGTGCCCGTACAGCTAGGGTTTAATCACTCTGCAAACTATAAATCTTCTCCCCGAAGACTCCAAATCGCCTGCTCATCGTCCTCCTCCTCTTCTGGTATTTGACTACTTCGTTTCTCTTTGCAATTACCGAGCTCTTAAATACACTGCGAGTTTACTCAAATCAACTCCTTCTGTTGAATCTTGAGGTTTTTTTTCTTAGCTCATTTAAATGAGAAGGGAATCCATTTAACAATTTTGGTTAGGATAGTTGAAGCAAAGTCTGAATTACTTCAAATCAATGAGAAATGCTTAAACTATAATGAGAAATTGTTAACAGCAAATTATTATATTTAAGCGCTCCATTTTTATTCCTGACCTCAGGTTTTTTTTAATAATGTTGTCATTTGATTCATATCAGATCCATTGTTGGTAAAGGCTGCTAAAGGAGAACCAGTAAGTAGGCCTCCGGCATGGATGATGCGTCAAGCAGGAAGGTATATGGCTGTTTACAGAAAGCTTGCAGAGAAATATCCATCCTTTAGAGAGAGGTCAGAGACGACAGATCTCATTGTGGAAATTTCTTTGCAGCCTTGGGAAGCTTTTCATCCTGATGGTGTTATTATTTTCTCTGACATACTTACACCTCTACCTGCATTTGGTGTGCCGTTTGACATAGAAGAAGTGAGGGGTCCTGTTATTCAATCTCCTATTCGTTCTGAAGAAGGTCTGAAGGCTTTGCATCCGATTGAATTAGAGAAACTTCAGTTTGTGGGAGACTCACTCAGGATATTGCGCCATGAGGTTATTCCTTCCTTTTAAATATCTATGTATCAGGTCAAAAATCTCAGATCAGTGTTGTTTTCTTTTTACTTCTGGAGCAAAATAAATTGTATCAACTTTCCTTTTTAAATCAATATCTTTATGTCTCATGAAGGTCGAGGGGCGTGCTGCAGTTTTGGGTTTTGTAGGAGCACCTTGGACAATAGCTACCTATATAGTGGAAGGGGGTACAACTCGAACATATACAAACATCAAGAGCATGTGCCATAAAGCTCCACAAGTGTTAAGGGCTCTCCTCTCACATCTGACTAAGGCGATATCTGACTACATTGTTTTTCAAGTTGAGTCTGGGGCTCATTGCATACAAATATTTGACTCGTGGGGTGGACAACTACCTCCTGACATGTGGGATCGTTGGTCAAAGCCATATATTGAAGAGGTCAGTTGTAACTGATTCTATTAATCTGGTTGAGATTATCTTATACCTTTAACCTGACTAGTTATGAATCACATTCTGTTTACCCCTTACATCAACACTAAAAAGGGCAGCATGGCTTCTAAATTGACAAAAGATAGTGCAGCAATCTCAAAAAAATTTCAGTACTGCCTTGCCCTTTTGTTTTTGATAGAAAAACTGCTATGCATGTTATATATTTATAGCTATATACTTTATGAATATATATAGCAATGTCTTCTGCATTGATTTGAGTCTTTTGACTATTTAGCCGTTCTGAAATTGCAGATAGTCAATACTGTCAAGAATAAATGCCCTGAAACACCATTGGTTCTTTACATTAATGGAAATGGTGGCCTTCTAGAGCGTATGAAGGGAACTGGAGTCGATGTGATTGGGCTGGACTGGACTGTGGATATGGAAGATGGAAGGAAGCGTTTGGGGAGTGGGATCAGTGTACAAGGAAATGTGGACCCTGCTTACTTATTTTCACCTCTTCCTGCGTTGACTGATGAAATTCAAAGGTTTGTGAGATGAATTAAGAACCCATTCTCTCCAATTCATACTTTACCGTTGCACCCATACTTGGAGTTTCAATATTCATGAGCCAAGACTTGCTTGCTTGTTCTCTGTAGCCTAATGTCATACTTATTGAACCTTCATGACTAATCAATTACTTTAGATGGAGTCTTGGCTTTCAGTTTATGGAAACTTGTCTTGAGTGAATTCATTGTTCCTGGAATTCAGTTTATAGAAAGCTATCCTCTAGTTAATATAATTATTGACATAATTAGATTTGTAATTATGGATTACTTGAATTAGCTTCTTCACAAATGGTCATATACAAGTGTGTCAGGAACAGTGCATTCAATGATTGCTAACTATGAATAAAGTGTTCTAATTTCCAAACCATGCTTGAGATATCTGTCAAGGCACAATGATCATATAGATCAGATTGGTATATGATATGAGAGAAAACATTGGATAAAATAGGACTGCCATTTTATGTTCATAAACTGCATTGGCTCATGGATCTTGCATTTTGTTTTGCTTAACTAAAACTAAAGATGAGTTTCAAAATTCTTAGTTGGATTTCATTTATTTGTTTTACCTTTTTCAGAGTTGTGAGATGTGCTGGGCCGAGGGGACATATTCTTAATCTCGGGCATGGTGTTCTTGTTGGTACACCAGAAGAAGCAGTTGCACACTTTTTTGAAGTTGCTAGGAGCTTGGAGTTTAGTACACCTCAAGGTCATGTGGTGGAAGAACCAAAATTGGTAGTTTGAGGAGTGTTGTCAGCAATTTTGTTTTTTAAATTGGTTGTTCATTTTGAGTAAACAACTTTTTCCTGCATTTTGACCATTTAATTTCAATTTAGCCTGTAATTGATTAAGGTGCTGATTAGAGCCATGAGGCCTTGTGCAAGAGCTAACAAGTAATGTTCAATTTAACTGTAATTAATATATTCAGGATGGTTCAATAAATATCTTCTCATTGATTCTTGATTAGATCTGCGTATTGAATTCTAAAGAAACTTAGTGTGGGTGATGGCTTGATTGATAGGTATCTGAGAAGAGAATTAGTTTTGTCTTATATATTTGCTTTGACTTGATGCACACTTGGGCATCCATTCATCTATTTTGTAAGATAAATAGGACACCATTGCTAAAGAATCTGCATGGGTGATAGATAACCTGCCAATCCATTTAATGTTCACTTAAACATAGAAAGTTGATAATTATTGAATAGATGTGATTTGAGGTTTCAGGTGCAAATGAATATCGTTGTTGTTATAATATTATTTTGTTGGAGTAGAAGATAGGTCTTGCTGTTCTGGCACATTTTCTTGCTATCTCTAATAGAGATGCATTTGTCCACGGATAGAAAGAGAGAGAGGAGGATGGTGAGATCAGATGCATGGGAGCAATACTTAGCAATGCCTTCTGATGGGACTTCCTCCTAAGATAATCCATGCTGTGCATCCTTTTCTGTTATTATTCTGTTTTTTCATTGTAATGAGATATAGTGTCGAGAGCCTGTTTTACAATTGGGGGTTCTTCAATCTCTGCATGCATGGATCATGGGATAGTCAAGGTACCAGCCCCTTTTACCCTTCTAAAATCTTACTTCAAATCTTTTAAATTTGTCATTTTTCTTTCTGTGTGTCTCTAGTTTTCATGTTTGCCCCTGATAATTTCTGATTTTTTTTTTCTTTACAAGAGATGATCTGGATGGTATGTATTTTTTTCCCCTGTAGTTCTGTAACATGTAGTGGACCATCTCTGATAATGTTTTTTGTGGTACAAATGGATGAGAGCCCTATCCGAATAGTGGAACAGGTATAGCATTTAGTTCTGCCAATTCATATACATATATAATTTTTTTTTGGGTAAGTGCTAAGTGTATACATTACATAGGATCAGCTCTTCAAATTTTCTATAATTGTTTTTCATGGTAGAAACTTTGGACTAAGGGGGTGTTTGAGAGTGTGCTAGAGGTTGCTTTTCAAAATGTTTGTGCTCGGAAATGTATCAAATAATAATTTTTTTAGAAATCAATTTTGGCACTAGTACATCAAAACGTAAAAAACATAAAAAATAATCCATTTTAAGCAAAAAAATAAAATCTAAAATTTAGTGAAACACTGTTTGGAATGTAGTTCCAAACAGCCTCTAAGAGCCTCTGTTTAATGATTTTTATCAATCTACTCTAGGGTGCTCTGTTGTATCACTTCAAAGTCAAATTCCTTGTGATTGAAAATGATATGTTTGTGTAGAAGTTATTATTCTGGCAATTATGTTTTGAAGAATTACATTTGGGACCTCACTTCAAGTTTTGGAGACTTTCTAAACTTTGGAAATGAGAACCAGATTGTTAAGTTACACTTTAGTTACCTGTCAATTATGGCTTTCAGTATGCTTCAATTTCATGCTGACATTTTTTGAAAATGTGTGCTGGTTATTCGTGCAATTTATTTTCGAGGATCAGATCATTAAGCTTTTGCACCTCCATTTTTTATTTTAAATGCTTCATTTATGTGCATTTTGAAGTTTCTACCCCCCTTTAATTTTTTGGAGGCGAGTTGAGGAGAGCAGGAGGTGCTTGGTTGAAAATCACTTTACAATGAAATTTATATTCAGTGAATTTTGCTCCTAGTTAATTTGACTTTCAACAAAATATGGGAAGATGTCTAGCTAGTTGTAGCTAAACATGGAAAAAATAAAAATAAAATACATCCTCCCTGTTGTACTTAATAAGTGGTGATTTTTAACTTCAAACATGATTTTTACTTCAATATCTTGAGATCCTATCCTAATTTCGAGTGTATATATAGACTCCAGTTCTGATGGAACTTGCTTCTCTCCTAAGGCATAATTTTATAATTTTTACTATCAATTTATTATCTTTAACTCTTCTGTTAATCCCAGATCTTTTGTAAACTGAGTCAAATTAGGGGTAGTCTTCTAATAGTGCCTGTGTGATGAGATATATGTTAGTTTTGAGGTAGCATCTATCAGATTATGTCCATCACTTTGAATTTGATAAAAATAACCAGTCCATTGAAGTAATCAATCTATCCTTCAGCAACATTTGACTTATCCTTGGAAAAATAAAATTTCACTAGTAATTTGGGCTATTCCTAAAGCATGAGATTTCTGTCAATGGTTTTTTTGAACCTCATAGCTGTTCTATATATTATTATTGTTATTATTAGGGGTCTTCCTAATGAAGGAGAGATGGGAGACATTTAGGTTTACAATATTTTCCATTAATCCATTTTAACTTTTCTCTCAAAATAAAATGCAGATGTTATAGAGGCATAATTTATTGCTTAGAAATGTTTTTGTTTGCTCTCTCATAGCATGAGTATGTCAAATATGATTGAATGTTATATATTAAGCCAACTTGTTTCCAAGCTGTTTACTTTTAAAAGACAAATGTACCCAGAATAAATAATTTGCTCCAATGTTTGTTGCTTACAGTTCCCATTGAAACCTTATGATCTTTCTCAGTCTTAGCCTAACCATTTGGTTTTTGGTCACTCATCCATGTTTTATTGTTTCGCTTTTCCTGTCCTGTTTATGAGTTGGTGATCTCTATTTTGGTTGTCATCTGCCAAAATGGGTTCTGAAAAAGCTTTCATGAGTTCGACCTTTAGCCCTTTTGTTGCGTCTTACATGCTTTCTGTTCCTGCACGTGAATGTGTTCACTGCATGCTATTTTCATCAGTCGGGGTTTTGGACTTCTGAATTGAAGGAATTTTGGGTGCATTCATCTTTATACGAGGTATTTCCATAAATCCAACTACTTGTAATTATTTTGGACAGTAGAACCAGGGGATTGCAATTGGCCATGCTAAATAAAATTGATGTAGACATTGAGATACATCAAGCTTGTGCTATTTAGCAATGGGTTTTAGAATACATTGGTCAGTGCTATTTACTTTATTTAGCTACCAGAGAGCTTAGGTTTAAACAACTCAGGCAATAAGGAGGCATGCATTGTGTTTTATTTATTAATTAGTTAATTTATTTGTGTTTGTTGGGGGCGGGGTTGGTGGGATTCTGATATTGCTGTAGCTGGGGAAATCTTGATTGTTTTTTTAAGAGTTTCTTGTGATGAACCTTCTCTTGCAATTCTTAACTCAAGCATATGTTTGATAGTCATGTTGATCAGCAGCTGGTGTATAACATTTTTAGAGGTTATGCTGTTTGCATTTCTTAAACTTTTTCTTCAACATTTTGTGCTATGTTTTAATTTAGCTGTTGTGTTAATGAAGCTTATTAGATATAAAAGGGAAGCCGGGATGTCTAAAATTGTTTACTAGTATATACAGCCCGATTATAATTTCACTAGTAGACTTACAGGCCATTTTGGTAAATCATCCTGCTTCTTTTTTTTCTTCTTTTTTTTGGGGGGTTATTGTAGAGTCTAGAAATGTTTGGGGGGGGGAGCCATATTGCTTCTCAAGACATTAAGATCATAGGATCATCAGTCAAAACCAACTACAAAGTTCATGGGAATATAGAAGAAAATGCCCCACTACTTCCTAAAATATAAGAATGGTAGTTTTATGCTTTGTAACGTTTCATATGTTATCTATAAATAGTAGAGAGCCTTGGCTGGGTAGAGGATGCAAGTTGGGTGTATAGCATGCAAGTTTTGTCCATAAATCACACACATGGATATCTGTATTTTCTTTGTTGTAGAGATTAATAAAGGTTGAGAGATTTTCTTGTGTGTTTATATAAGCTGCATCATTTCTACTTGTGTGTCTTGCTTGTCTCGTAACAGGGGAATAAAACCAATAGGTGAGAGAAACACTTAGTTGCTGGGCAAATTTTGATTTGAATATTCTGGCTCAAAATTTTTCTGCCATTTCTTGGGAAAAAAACATGACCCAGTATTGTACCGTCCTAGGCAGGGACCTTAGAGGGGTGATCTGTATATCGTCCTACTCTTGTGGAAATCATTCTTATCGGTCGTTTCTTTTATTGATTTTGCAGAATACAAATATATTCTCTACTCTGCAGCTGATGTGCCAAAAGTTCCACTTATTTAAGTTTGACAGCTTGGTTATCTCTCTCAAAAGTTGGAGTCGTATTTAAAGGAGTGGAATCTGGGACTTTTGAGCCGATAAATGCTACTTTTTGAAAGTGTTTGTTCAATTTTGTTTCCTTAACATGGACAAACTGTGAACATGTCACTAATATTTCTTGTTTTCTCTTTCCAGGTCAAAAGCATGGTTGAAAATGGCATATGCTTCTGTTGCTTGTTAGGGACGGGAATTTCTATCCCAATATATTAGGTAAATGAGTGATGAATATAGTATGAGAATTATCAAGCTTGACTATGAACTTAATCTGATATGTATATATTTAATACAACATAATAGATACATATTTTTAATAAATATTTAAATTTATTACTTGCTTAGATATTGAATGGAATAAGGATGTATTAGAAAATTGATCAAACTCTGTCGCCGCCTATAGTGGCAGCCGCCATTCCCATCAAAACCATTAGGCAAAAATTGGACATATACGGCCAACCTTGTAGATGTATCTTTCACGACCGCCACATAAGACAAATGAATCCCATAGCTTTTTTCTTCACAGCCTCCCAACTTTCAATCTTATTAGCTTTCCACACTTTCCTTGGATTACTTTTTTGACTAGCTCCTTTTTTATTTTGGTTTTACGCGCAGAAAATGATGGAGATCCTGATTTTGTCAAGAGAATGTGTCTGAATCATAAACTCGAACACGTTTTATTTGTCTACTGGCTACTAATTGATGCATTTTCTTTTTCTTTCCCTTTCGGCAGCTGTAGCTTTAATTAATAATGGTACTTGATGAACTTAATCCTAGAACGGCACACATTTATCACCCAATCTGGAGGTCTCTTCACTTTCTTTCCGTTGCTTGTACCAGGTACTTATTTTCTTTCTTTCTCCATTTGAATTGAGCAGGACATTGCTGGTTGTTCGATATATATATATATATATATATATATATATAGGGCATGCATGGAAAGTGACGACACTTGTGATAAACATGGAGTATCGATACCAGGATTCTTGAATCAGTAGCCTCCATTCTGCGTGCTTTTGGCCAAAGTATTTGAATTTCTGGGAAGATGGAATATACGTCCTTCAAATATTTAGTAAAGGCCAAGATTGGATAGAAAACCCTTCTAATTTAGCATGAAAATATGGAGCGATATCGCTATCTGATGAGGAACACAATATAAGCACGTGCTTGAAGAATTCGCATTTAATATTCCATGGTCGAGACTGAAATGTGATTCCTCACCGAACAAATTGAAAGATAGGATGCGTGGTCCTGTAATTCTTCACTCTCGTTGAATTTCTAAGATAATATATCGACGAGTATACATTTTCAATAGAAGGAAACGAGGAGAATCTTACTGTTATTCAAGTTGAATTAGACTCTGAAAGTATACAAAGCTGGCTTGCAATTAAAGATTGTCCTTTCGACGACTACTTTTTTTTGCTGGAATTACTAGGAAAAGTAATGTCTTTGTGCTGGTGATTACAGGTAAGAGTTTCATTAACAATGCACTGGCTCGATGATGGTCATCGGCATCAAGATCGACCAAAAGGGGTTTAGCTGGTTGAGTGTTTCTGTTAATATATACATATTTCCAAAAAAAAAAAAAAAAAAACTCAAGCGAGTGTTTTAATTGAATAAAGTGAAATCTGGATGCTGTAATTGAGGCAACAGCATGGACATCCAAATAATTTTGATTTTGGGTTCGTATAAATTGTTTTAAACATGTCTTGGCCATTTCGATAGGAATTGGGCACTAGAGTTTTACTTAATTAAGTGCTCGAGAAATGTGATGTGATGACAGAGGACTTGTAATTTGCACAACAGATCTCGAGTTCGAGTCAGGACGTGTATTTTTTATAAGAACCTGAAACAACTAGGATTTTACTCACTTATATGAATATGTAAAATGCGCTTTCCAAGGATGAGGTTTTCTCGCATAAAAAATGTTTTACTTAATGAAGTCGCCTGCGTACAAATGGATGCAATGAAGACTTGTAATCTGCATAACAGATCTCGAGTTCGAGTTAGAACGTGCATCTTTTATAAAAATCTAGAACAACTAGAATTTTACTCACTCATATGGATCTGTAAAATGTGCTTTCAAGTTTTCTCAGTTTTACTTAATTAAGACGCTGCATACAAATGGATGCAATGAGGACTTATACACAAGTACTTGCATTATTGGAGACACAAAAAGGTTCTTTTCTGTGTCATATATACTTGTGCCTGTACATTCGATTATTAAATTGAATGGCACTCAATTTCAGGATCAAATATTATAAACAATATCATATTTCGAAAAACTAATTATGAGAACTTTGGGTAGTGTTTTAGAAAAAATAAAAATAAATATTAAAGGACAAAACATATTTGATTGAAGGACAAAAAGAAACATAAAAATAAACATGTCTCTAGAATTTAAGGTTTTAAAGTAAATTTCTATAATTTTAAAATATAAAGTTACATCATGTTCTTGTCTTTTCTGCCATGTAATTTGGTTTATTGGTTCTATAATCCTTTCCCCATGTATATTTTAATCACAATCACATATAAATTAAAATAGGAAGCAAAAAAGAGGAGAAAACGAAAAAACTTCCAATTAACAAAACATCTCAACTCCCAAATCGTCCTGAATTTAAGATTAAAGAGGCATTAATCTCTAATCCCTTGTACGAGGGCGTGTTTGTACCTGCGAATACAACATATGACGTTTTCATGTATCAATCCCTCCCTTCCCTTCCTCGGATCTCAATCTTGAACACATCACAAGAGAAGCTTCAACTTTCACTTGTCTGGTCTGATGTAATTAGTTTAGGAAGTGGCCATGATCCATGAAATTTTATATTATTTAGGGATTATGCAACTCTTTACTCCTAAATAAAAAATAATAACCATTAAGTTTCATGTTTTTCTTGGTACAATAATTATAGAGAGACCAAGCACTTGGGGAAACGACAGCAAGACGCACTCCTGGATTACATCAAATGGTAAAACGTGGCTCCTGAATTGAACCTAGAAGTGCTCTCCATGTTGGAATATTACGAGTGCACGTCAAACAAAAATGCATGGATACTTTCCATATAAATATATATATGCCTTCCTTCAGGTTGGCTGGCAGAATCCATGGTATGATTCAGTTTTTCTTGGGTATAGATATTTGCTCTACATATCAGTACTCGTTTCTTCTTCGTCTTGGTTTTCTGTGTTATCTAATCATCACACCTCCTCCTATAATCTATTCGTATAACTAAAAGTTATTTGATTTATTGAAAATAAAATGATTTTTTTTTATTAAAATGGGTGTCCGTGTCAGTTTATGTGTACTTCGACTTATTCTACATGTTCTGAAATTAATGATCATGTAAACTTGCAGTAACCATTATATTAACAATCACATGACTCAAACTTGAGACTACAGAGAAGATAAACCTCTTAATTCCAAGTTTGTATAATTAGACCACCTACTAAATGATTAATACAAGGATGATTTTAGCTTTGCTCGTGCCTATCCACCAAAATAGTTCTTACCCAAATTTAATAATTGCACAGTTTTCTTGATCATGGAAGTAAATGTAGGAACATAAAATCTGGTTTAGTAGTATATTTATTATTTAGATTAATGAATTAATCTATTTTTATATCATAAAATAATTTTTTAATCTATTCAAATATTTTTAATTAAATCGATTTTTTTTCTGAAATAAATTTTTTTATCAAGATTTTTCAGCCAAATCATTATAACTAGCTACTTGATTTGCATGTGATTATAAGAAAAAATTCATGTGCAAATCACAGGAGTAATTCTAATAGTTTAACATGAAATTTGAGGACAAATTTGAGAAAAAAAGATAAAATCAACAAAAACAAAACTCTCAACCCAACTCCTTAAGTAGCCCGATTTAATTAAATCATATGGAAGGTTTTCCAACATGTTTTGGTCAAACTAACTTGGATAATTGTTAAAAACATTATGAGCATGAAATGAAGAAAGAAGAAACGGAATTGAAAGAGAAATAAAGGAAGAAAATTGAAAGAAGAAGGATGAATTGAAAAATAAAAGAGAAAAGGAACTCCTCGATGTTTTCCTTGTATTAGGTAATTTATATCTTGGACAATCTTTGATAAATATCCATGTTGTTTTCGTTTTCAAGTGTTGGTTAAAGAGAATAATAGAAATCATGAACAGTCTTCTTGTTTGGTAGATGAATGCAATTAGCTTTCTGTGCAATGATGGCCTTGACATCATGTTTGAACGCTCTTTTAAGTTGTAAAAGCCTATTCTGTTGGATAATGGGATCCATCTCTGGCTTTCTAGACTCCTATCAACACAGGATTCACTCCTGACAATCTCTCCCCTGCATGTGAATTCTTTTCACATTGAGCATAGTTCCTTCTTAAAAGAACAAAAAAAAACTTAATTTTTATTGATTTACATTTGCTTATATCTATCTTTGACTGTGTTTTTACTATGGCAATATCAGTACTGTCATTTACCCTATTCGTTGACTTATTTCGCTACAAGGAGAGGGGGTGGTGTGAGGTGCGTTGAAGATATAAAAATATGACAACTCTTCTTGAATCGAAGTGTTCTGTATCAAGAAATCATCTCACCTAAAAACTTAACCTGTTAGTTGAGGTCTCAAAATATGATTTATATTATTTTCTAATACATCATCTCAAGTGAAAACCTTTTGAGCTTGAAATTTGCACAGACTCATATTATCTTATGCATGATTTTTATCAAATAGAATGGGGTTGGTGAGATTTGAACCCGTGATCACTGTTATCAAAGAACCATCTCATCTAATATGATTTATATTATTCTCTAGCATTCATTATGTAACTCTCATCATAACAGCTCCAATCTGTTGTGTTCTTAAATCGGGTGGCAACGAGATCAAGAAAGAGTACAGTGGATATATATTCACATTAAACTGAAGCCTATGCATTGGTTTTTTACATCCATCTAAATTATCAACGAGTTGAAGTTCTAGGAAAGAATCAAGAAGCACCTATCTTTTGGTGTGGGCTGCAGTGATTAACCCAGAAAGGAAAAGGCATTGCTTTTCTAGTTGCATCATCACCACTAAATTAATCGGGTCAGCTATATAGATCCTCTTTTGCGTCATTCAGAGTCACCATACTGCTTCAGTATCAAGAGATTTTAAAAATGTTTAAAATACAATGCTTCAGTAGGGAAAGAGGAGAAATCTCAGTGTCGAGGGATTTGGAGATGAGGAAAGAGCTAATTACACTGTATAGCTCAAGAGTCGATGAATCTTTTAAATGGAATAGAGAAAAGAAAAAGAAGTTAGAGCCTTCGCAACTTGGAGAAAGTGGATATCAAATATTGTAGTACATACTTTTTGTAAGAAGAAAGGAATCTGGATAAATGG
The DNA here is from genome assembly GCA_009078335.1 of Salix brachista. Lineage (NCBI taxonomy): Eukaryota > Viridiplantae > Streptophyta > Magnoliopsida > Malpighiales > Salicaceae > Salix > Salix brachista. The sequence continues at coordinate 29,985,948 of CM018587.1, forward strand.
TAGTCAATGAAGGGAGGTTAAAATTCTGATTAAACAAATTAAAGTAATTAATATATATAATTGCAGATGGAAGTACCCGAAAGGAATCCGATGATAATTGAAAAACAAAAATCAAAGCACATTATTAAGATGTGGGGCATCTGCATTTTATCAATTGAGTGGGGGATAAATACGGGGAAGGCTCGTCATCCTGATTGTGCTACTTTTGTTTCAATGTCGAGGAGCCTAAACAAGCTTCTATTAATGATTCACCAGGACATACATTGCTCAACGATTCAAGGTTTTAGTTTTGGACCATTACTAGTTTTTTTATAGTAGATCTAGCTAGTATTAAGTTACAGCAAGCATGTTAATGTTCTTGGTAAAAGGGCTCTAGTAGCCTGCTATGATCTATTGTTAGCCAGTAAAGATGATAACAAAACTTGAAAAAAATCGAGAAAAACTGCAATACCACAATGCTTATGCTTCAATAATACATACCCGGATAATATATAGTACAAGACACAGCAAACTTGACTAGGCTTCAAATGATAGTGAGATACTAATCTTAAATGGGCAAAAGGATGAGAAAATGTAACTTACCAACATTAATTACTCCTGGTCTTAAGATCTCGACCGATCGACTTTCCCATTTTAACTAAATGACACTGCTTGTGGGATTGAAGGGCCGATAAGTCTATCCGAGGAAGAGTTGATAGAGGTCCCAGATGCAGTTTCTTATGCAAGACTTGAAATTTAAGAGCCTGAAAAGGGTCAGGAGTTGGGAAGTTAAACGCAAGACAAACAAGGCAAGGCATAATAGTGGGTTACCCGCAAATCTAAGTAATAAAGCACTTTGATTAAAGAAATGCTTGTTGTGATTTAGAGTCTACTTGAAAAGATCGATTTGAGTATATTAGCTGCCAAAAAGCTAATTAAGCACTGCACTAGCAAGGTTTTGGAGCTAGAGGGGATGTACGGGAATCATATTATATGATTTGTAGCTAGCTAGAATCACTCAATACCTAATCTAATTATTAATTAATTAACCCCGTCAATACTTTTATACCAACCAAGTTGATCATACCTTCCATTTGATCAATTATTGAGAGAATCTCCCTACCACACTACTGTTAGCCTCAAAGCTTTGTGGGGGCAATATATGATAGAATGTCAAGTATCACCTGTCTAAGCTGACAGAACGTGATCTGGTTCAGGTACAAAGGTCAATTAATTACATGTAGCATTACCAAAGAAAAAGACATTTAGCATAATGCGGAGTTTAAAAATTTCAAGATGGGACAAAAAATCCACAAAAATATAACCAAACAAATCAAGCAGCACGAAATCTAGCATCTTACATGGTGGCATATATAAGGTCATTGATGTTAGTGACAGCAATAACTAACAAGGACACTGAAATAAGCATTTGGCTTTTCCTCCTCAGATGTTCAATCATCTGATTTTCTTAAGATTCTGACATAGATGAGCCCGCGCGCGTGTTTATGAACATATGACTCAACATAAGGTCTATGTATGCGTGTGTAACTATATATCTTTACACATATAATATGCTCAAATTCCGTGCCTGTTCATGGAGGGCACGAGATCGTGCAGCTAGGATACGACAGTGATTTTGAGAGAGAGAGAGAGAGAGAGAGAGAGAGAGAGATCTCTACACCATCATCTGGGCATATATATATATATATATATATATATATATATATATATATATATGATGTTCAGGTGAAGTATAACTAACTACTGCAATATATAAAGAATACATGCCATGTGCTAGCTGTATGATCTCTCTTAAGTAACTATATATATATGCAGACTAGGGTTTCGGAGCCCTTGGCCGAGGGTTTTTAGCGTCAAGCAAGAGAGGGACATGGGATTGATTAGAAAGATTTAATTTACCAATACTAATGATGGTGAGTTGAAAATATTTAATTGATTTATTCACAAAATGGAATTATTACAGAACTTGGTTCATTCATAGTCATCAGTATTGGTTAATTACTACTTAATTGGATCCAACTTTTTGAATTAAAGCTGTATATATGTGTAGCAAAGATGAAAATTGAATTTATTACCATTGTTTTTGTTTTCTAGGGAAAACCACAGTAAATCAAGATTACTGCATATGAAAGCTTGAGCTCTCATCGTTAGCTTTCATCGGATTCCTCTTCTTCTTCTTCTTCTTATAGGGAATTCCTCTTGCCTTGGCCTGAGAGTCCCTCACTTCACGTAGATACAGTCTAATAGCGCCACTTGCAAAAGGGTTTGTCTCAGGCAAGCCACCGTTTTCTTCATACGCAGCCCTAAGCCGGCCGATGAGTGCATCGAGGCTACCCCAGGCTTGCTTAAGTGGGCAAGTACAAGGCCCCGGTGGCTCAGGCTGTCCGAAAAAGACACAACCTTGTAAGTGCACCTTAGTCTTGCCAAATTGATCGAGGTATCGAAGAAATTCAAGCACGTGATTCGCGTTGCACTGTGATAGGGCAACTGGGGGTCTCTGGTTCCTCAAGTACTGACCAAAGGTGTTCCAATCGCGCCTCTTCTGCGATTCGTATCGACTCAAGGGAGGTGGGTTTTGCTGATCCGGCGCCATGGCAGCACCTCTCGATGAACCTTCCGCTATATCTTTCCCTTTATTGCTTGACATCACCAAAAAACCAGCGAGTTAATATCAAGCAACTCTTTTTTCTTCTTCTTTTTTAGGTTTCGTGAAAGGAATTAAGAATATATTTCAGGAGTAGCTAGACGAAGAAGAAGAGAGAAACGTTGCAGCGAAGAAAAATAAATAATGAAAATCATATCAGATGGGGCTAATGAGAAGACATGGTATGGGTCCTATGACAGTGCTTTAGCTTCTCTTTTTCTTCCTATCACACTATTTTCTTCCTTTAGTTGTACTAATAGCAATAGGAAATACTTTCCCCCCCTAATTTCTATTGCTGTGTTTCCATCAGCCAAGCAATGATTATCCTGTACATAATTAGCTTAATTTCCACTATTGTTAATTTCTAAGTTAAAATTAATAGTTAACCCCAAGTTAATTGCTATTACTTTATTTAGAAAACAAAAATGGTTACTTCCTGTGATCCGTAGCCTATCCTATACTTCATAGGAAGTAGGTTAGCCTAATTATTCTTTTTTATTGGTTGAGAATATTATTGAGATTGTTTTTGAAAATATTTTTATTTAAAAATATATTAAAATAATATTTTTTTAAAAAAATAATTTTTTATATCAGTATATCAAAATGATCTAAACACACTAATTTTTTTTTTAATTTAAAGTAAAAAATAACAATAATTTTTTTTAATTTTTTTTTAAAAACGTTTCCCAAACTTATTCTCAAACACCCCTTTAATCATGTTCTCTCCTAACTAGCTTTTTGTTGATGGGAGCCATTCAGAGAATTTTGAACAAGATTCCAACTATTTTAAACAGCCAAGGCTTCAATCCTTATCAACGAATCCAAGGAAAAGAGAAAGGCGTTCGTTTTTCATCGTATTGGAAGCTATTAATTAGTAATTTCAAGGTGTAAAAAACAATATAATAAGCAGAGTGATCACTGAAATAAAATACGGTTTAATTTAATCAATTTTATCCTACTTTTATATATTACAAAACTATATACATTTAAGCTCTTAGATCGAGACATTCTTTACTATAATATTAAAATCTTTAAACTTTAAAAATTATATGTACTGAGTTTTTATTTATTTATTTGGTTACATGGATGGATTTGTTTTTAATTATTGGAGCATCATGCAAAAGATTTGCTGCAAGAAGAACCTTTAATCATATTGAGAATAAAAATAAAATAAAATAAAATGATGATACACTTTTCTCTCTCAAACGTAAACAGCATCTGGAATTCTTGCAATCTCTCGCATATCTAAATAAAGTTAACTTTCCCATTAAAAAACACAGGCTCCCAGCAATACTCAAGCATTTTCCCTTGATCAATAAATTAATTTTAGAAAAATATATACAAAATAAACAATAAAATCAGCCATATATATACATGTTAGCACCAGTACTGCTACTCACCTAAACCATGTGATGCTTCCTTCAACAGCAATCAATTTTTCAATATTTCATAAGTCGAGATGTGTCCACATCGCCTAGATTTTCAAAATCTCTTTGATTTCTTTCGTTAATGTGTGTGTATATATATATATATAAACACAATTAATAGGGCGATTCTTTGTATTTTTTTAATTGGCTTCAACTTACAATGTTGTCAAGTAAACAAAAAGGAGTTGTTCAAATTTTAAAACTCAATGGCACGCTCCTAGATTTGGATGGTTTGTTTTTTACTCTCCTAGGTGGAACATCCAAAAAAAATGTATAGATCTAGTTGACAAAAAACTATCATTCAATCCGATATAATTAATTTTTTTAATATTTAAACTGATATATTAACATGTGAATGGTAAAGTATAAGTTTTATAACTGTTTATTTAGCATACTTTTGAAGCTCTTTTTTTTTTTTTTAAAGTATGTAAATATAGTTTAGAGTTTATATATCTAGTAAATAAAAGCAGATCCAAAGATACAATTTTAATTATCTATCACATCACAAAATGGTTAATATTTTTTTGAATGCGAGGAAACTCCATTTCCGAAAAGCATGCTTTATACGGCCAAATAAATGAGTAAAATCTTGATTGTCCCGAGCTCTTATAAGGGATGTGTATTCGAGACATACTGTGCAAATTACAAGCCCTCTACCATCACGCCTCGTCCCTTGAGAACGATTTGGTTAATATTGCTCATACTCAATTACCAATTATAGAATTTATGATATGGATAATAAATTAAATTGTTGTGACTTGCATGTTATGCTTAAGCTTTTCTCCGATTGAAATACTAACGTCTATATAATCTAAATATAATGCTTTTATGAAGTCACTGCCACTACCCATCAAACACTGCTGATAGTGTTCGATTATATATGATAATAAATTTTAGACTATGAAAATATCTGCTACTAGCAGTGTGTTAGTGATGTTTTTGTTCCTTCTCGTTCTGGTGTCCTTTGTATATCCTTCCTTTTTCGGAGTTTTTATCATTACATGCACAAGGGGCAGAGGATGCCAAACATGCCCTTATCATCTGGTTCTTGACTCTAGCTAGCAAATTACTCAGCCGTTGGCTTTCACACCTCTTGATGAAGCTAGAAAAGATAGGCCCATCGGACGGCCCTACTTCCTTGACATCTAGCATGATCCGGGCTGAGTGTCTTTTATTACCCAAATTAATTTTCCAGATATAAAAACTGTTGAGATGTTATAAATCTGATGATGAATCCCATATTGACCATTTGAAATGCCTAACAAGCGTGGTCTTACAATGAAAATTAACCCATTACTATATAGCTAAAACAGCTCGGCCAGTCCACTGTGCACGTACACTCATGTACACTGTGGACTGGCCATTTTTCACTTTTGCTTCGCGAGTGTATGTGCACCTGTTTTTTTTTTTCACAGAACTACTTTTTATACTTTTTGTGGTAGAGATGACTGAAGAATGCATGTTGCTGAGCGGCTCGCCCTGCGCACTGGAAATTAGCGCACAGGGGTTCGAACCCCTAGCCAACAAATCTGAATTTGGGATTTTTTTATTTTTTTTATTTTTTTTTTATTTTTTTTGCTTCTGAAATGCTTTTTCTTTCCTTATTTTTTTTTCTGAAATACTTTTTCTTTTTAAGCCCTCTCGGAGACTTGCTTAAGAATAAGAAAGAGGTAAATACCATGGAATAAGGTTTGATCCTATTTATCGCTCTGAAATATTTTTTTTTTTTTTTGAAATACTTTTTCTTTTTATTATTATTCTTATTTTTTTAAACTATCGTATTTTTGTTTTTTCCTTCTACAATGCTGATTTTAAAAATATATGTTTGTAAAAGTTGCTTTTCCTTTTTTTTTATTATTCTTATTCTTATTCTTATTATTTTTTAAAACTAGGGTATCAGTGATAGTTTATACGTACCATGACTAAAATTATCCTCCGTGCAATTATAATTTTAGATTTTCAAACTTTTATTTTGCTATTGTTATACTAGGGGGTGTTGAGCTATTTTATTATATTAAATTTTGCATAAATAAAAATTATATTTTTATTTGCATCCAGCAAATCCTATAAAAATTGTTTACTCAGCCCGCAACATAGAACATATATTTTTTGAAATTTTCAAATTAAATAATTTTTTTAGCTAATAATTTTTTGTTTTGTTTTATCATCTATTATATTTTTTTTATGTGCTCTTGCTTTTATTTTTTTTATTGGTTTTATTGTTATTATTTTCAAGTTAGATGAACTTTTTCCCCTAATAATTATGTTTTTTTTTAAAAAAAAGTTAGTGTGATTTTTTTTCTTTTATTTATTTTTGTTCTTTATTCATCATTAACACAATAATAATAATAATAATAATAATAATAATAATAATAATAATAATAATAATAATAAGATTAATAATAATATTAAGATTAATAATAATAATAATAATAATAATAATAATAATAATAATATATTCTTTTTCTTGCTTACTCTTTTGTTAATGTTTTTGAGTGTTTTTTCTTTCGGGATAATTTAATAATTTTAATTTTTTTTACAATAATAACAATAGTCATTTTGTTTCTAATATTATTGGCGATAAAAGACAACTCAAGAAGAAAAAATAGACAAATTTACCTAGGTTATCTACAATTAAAAAACGATACAAGCCACTTTTGTCTCAATTACACTGTTTCTTTGAAATGGCAAACAAGTCATTATTATATGTTTTCATATTTATTGCATATTATCGCCTAAAAATATACAAAGAGAAAAAAAAAATGACCTCAGAATTTTTTGCAAGAAAAAAATTTATATCAGCATTCTTAAATACATTTAATATAATAACATGACGAATAAATCTTATAAAATAAAAAAAAATTGTTGTGAATTTTAATTTTGTGCTCTTTTGTTCAAGTTTATTTCTTAAAAAAAAAATTGGAATTTTAATATTTAAGATCTAATATTACCCAGGAAAAAATACAACTCAAAAAAACAAAAGGTAAACAAATTTGCCTACATTATCTACAATTAAAAAATATACAAGGCACTTTCCGTTTCGACTACACTGCTCTTTTTAGAAGGCAAATAAATAATTATAGCATGTAAAAAAATTATATTTCTTTTTTTAAAAAATGCAATATTTGTATTTATAATGTGTCATATCTAATATTACTAGGAAAAACAGGCAACTCATATTTTTTTTTTTTTACAAATTTATCTAGGTTATCTACAATTAAAAAACTATAAAAATCATCTCCCATTTTGATCACACTATATAATATGTGAGACCAAGTATATGTGTTTAATATTTATTTAATATTATCGCCTAAAAATATATAAAGAGAGAGAAAAAATGACCTACGATTTCTTGCAAAAAAAAATAATATCGGTATTCTTAAATATATTTAATATAATAATATGATGAATAAATCTTATAAAAAAAATTTGGCTTTGAATTTAAATTTATATGTTAGACTCTTTTTTTTTTCCTTTTAAGAAACGGTGACCTTTCTTTCATATGTATTTTCTATTTTTTACTGTCCAAGTCAGTTGTTTTTTTTTAACCGGGTTTCTTTTTTTGTGTGTTTTTTTAACCAGAATATCCGTGACAACAAATTCCTAATGAATCATTTCACCTTCTTATCAAATTTTCTAACAAATTTTATCAAAAATTTGTTAGCAATAGCAATATTCAATCACATTTTGGTTCAAAAAAACCATTTTTAATGAATTTTATCAATTACAATTATACTAATTAAATATTAAAATTATAAAATACAACATTTATAAAATCAATTAATTTTCTATATAGATAAAAAAACCCAGCGAAGCGGGCAAATCAGCTCGTCTCTCTACTATATGACATGGGCTCCATGTGAAATTAAAATATAAAATCTTCCAAACACGAACCCTAAAAGATATATGCTCATTTATTTTTCTCTCATGTCATACTAAAAGATAAATATCCTTCGAATTCCATCCTTTGGTAGGTATCATAAGAGGAAAACATAGATAATTATTAATTTCAAAATCACATAACAAATAAAAATGAAAAATACTAGTTAATTATACAAAATACCTTTAAAAAAAGGAGAAGGAGAATCGCCTAGTATGGAGATTTCTCGTGTGAGGAAGGAGTGAGATGTGAAGAAAACAAGAGGGAATAGAAAAGGAAGAGAATGGTGACAGAGAGAAGAAAGGGAGAAGTTGCAGAGAGCATCTGATAGGAAAAGAGAAGACAAATTAGTACTCTAAAGTTAGCGATTCTAATATTTTAATTGGTGCTTTTTTTACCTATTACATTATTGATAAACATTAAAAATATATTATTTTTTAATTTATATCGGTAATTAAGAATCAAACTTTCAATTTGACTTGTGATTTTCTTGAACCCCCTCTAAAGTCATCGATTAATTAAATTTCTCTCTATCGGTAATTCCATTTGTAGTTGTTAATGACATAAGGGTGTAAATTTTTTAACTTTGTAAAACTTTTTGAAAGAGTTAATTTGTTGGTGATTCAATTTGTAATGGTCAATGACATGGGGGTATGATTTTTTTTCTAAATCTAGTCAGGTCTATATTTGGTTTTTAATCTACGAATAAACATTCATTTGTATAACCTCGATTCATTCCGATCACATTTATAAACATATTCTTATAAAGATTACATCATTTATAATTCCTTGCACGTTACTATAACTAGAAATTAACCCCACCATAATTTTTCCATGGTCTTATAAGAAACATATGGTTATCTATATGCAAACCAACATAAATATTTCTCCATGAACTTTTTGTATAGAAAAAGCATCGTTATGAATCGAGAAACTTTTTATTTTTACATCCTTATATGGACAATTAATACAACCTCTACTAATATAGAAATTAGTGATAAAATGTATTAATCCGTCATGCGCAACCCTTCGGGGGAAACTCGACACATCCAGGAATGATAATCCATTACTTACACCAAACCCATATAGAATATTAGTGATAACATGTATTAATCAAATATATGAACTATATAAATTAGCTAACATTGGTTTAATTAAAACTTATTCAATCTATTTTAATAATATTCTTAAATATTTATCAATTTCGATAAAAAATCAAATTCCTCCACATTTACCAAAAATTCAACTCAACAATAAATTTCACAAAATATGAAATGTATCGCTTAAATAAATCATTATTTAATTCATTACAAAACACCAAAGTTACAAAATCGAAATCAATTTCATCAATTTACAAACAAATATATATTTTTTAAAATTTCAAACACACCCTAACATCTATATATCACACATTTATATAATACATATATATGTAAAAAAACTTTATAACAATTAAACACACAAACAAACTACATATACTACATCAAAATGGCATAAAAATTAACATTTTGAAAATTGAGTTCAAATAAAAAAAATGAGGTTTTTTTCTTACTTGATATGAAAAATCTTAAGAGAAAAACAAAACAATGATACTAATAATGATACTAATAGATTAAGTGTTGAGGTTGCCAAATATAGGTGATAAGAGTTTGATTTGTGATCAATTATAGAGGGATCTTGTTGTTATTTTCTAAGAAAAGTGGAGGAGGAAGAATAAATGGGGGAGGGGGGAGAGGAGGGGTTATAAGTTAAGCATTACTAATGGATTTATCAATAGATATTAGCAACAAGTTTTATTTATTGGTAATATTGTTTGTAACAATGACACACCATTTTTTTCCCCATTCTTTCTTTAAATAATATAATTATCTTGATAAACATTGACAAATAGAACAAGACAATATTCCGATGGTAAATTTCATCCCAATTTACAAGAGGATATGTTTTTCTATAGTATTTCTATTTGTATTTGCTAATTTTCTAATAATAAATTTAAAATTCAATAATTTTTGGAATATTTATTTATAACCATAACTATATTTAAAACATACATGTTCAAATAAGATAGTTTATGGCTCTGCATGACCCTCGAATATTAAGTAAATTGTAATTTTAAAATTTATTTCATGTAACTGAAATGTAATTGTCCGACGGCTATACTATTATTTACAAGCATCCAAAATGAGCATTGGCCGGTGTAAGAAGTCGGGGACAAATTCTAAAGGATGCGACCCGTCGACGTTTAATCTGTAAGATATTGTTTGGTGGTTTACATTCATATCACATGACTTTCAAATCCGGAAATTATTTTTCAATAATGGATGGATGGTGGTGTTATTGTGCTCGTCCACTGATTAATATATGCATAATGACTTAGAAAATAAATAAAAATTCCATTCAAGGTACAAATCGGTCGACCATGTGTAACATTTTGTTTCAAACAAGATACAAATCCCTTTTCAATTTTTATTTTAAAATAGCTTTTAGAGGTACAAATCCCTTTTTAATTTTTATTTTACAATAGCTTTTAGTGCGAAATTACTGGGTAATCGGGGGAACAAGTGGAGGGAGTAAATGGAAGATAGCAAAATAGAGATTAATATTTATATTAAGAGCATAAAAGTGAATTAAAAGTGTCGATTTTTTTCTATATAACTTTAAATTTGAAGGATAATACAGAGCACCAGGGAAACCGGCGGTCGGAGTCTGGGACATGCAATGGTTTCCCATGGCGGAGCAACCAACCACCGCTTGACATTGATAAAAATCTACTTGAAAAGGCTCGATGATGGCCACGGTTGCTGCGTGGTCCCTGAAATAAAACCCACTACTGTCAATAATTCCAAGGAAATTCAACCAGCTATTGGTCTTCCCGTAATCTTTTTATATGAAGTTTTATTTTTATATTTCTAATACATCAAAATCATGATCCGATGGACTAATGGAGTAGAGGTAAAATGATTTTCTTGGCAGTGAAAGATTAAAATATTCAGGTGCTCCTAGGATAATAGAAAGGTAAATAGTGTACGAAAAGCAGGAAAGATTTGAGATCCGCTCAATGTATGATGAGCAATTTGTACCACAAATTAAGGTTGACGAGTCATATTACTGGGGTTATCGGATATGGTCAACGATCATCTCAAGTATTTATTGTGTTTTCCAGCTGGTTATTTCATTTTTCCTCCTTTGATGTGAATGGTTTAACATGAAAAATCCCCAAATAATATATTTTAGTTTTTATCAAATTATTATAATATATTTTGAAGATAAAAACAATCATTTCAAGGTCTCTTAGTCTATTTTATTCAAGAAATTATGGTAAAGATTAGGAGTTTTGTTTCTCCTTAATTAACGAAATTACGGTCTTCAGTGACCATTAAAGAAGGAAGTGACAGTGTTGGCGACATAATCCTGACGAGTCTTACTGAGTTTTTTCTTGAATTTTACTTCTCACCTCAAGTAATCACCATCATAATTACCCGTGTTTTTATGGTGGGATTCTTGGCATCCACCAGCCCACTAGTTTGATTTTTTTTTTTGATAACCGGGGTGTCCGGGCCAGCTTGCGCATATCATAACTAAATTCCTGGGCCCACTGAACATCCTGCAAACCCAATGAGCATGTAAGGTACCGCGGGGGTGACAGACGTGTCTGGCAAGGCTTGAACCTGGGGTGAGAGGAAGGGAGAAGCCCTTCTTGACCATCAGGCCAAGACACTGCTGGCACACTAGTTTGAAATATTAACCATATAGAATGTGGTCATGGGTAAGAATTTGAAATTAAAAAGATTTGTTCTCCCCGTGGTTTCAGGTTCGAGTCTTGTGATTGTTAATATGATGATCATTGAAGACTTATATAGTCATTAATTTCAGAGCTCGTCGGATTAGTCGAGTGCACGCAAGTGCGTGCAAGCTACCCGGATACCCATTTCAATAAAATAATAATAAAAAGAAATACTATCCGAGACTAGCAAGACCAAGTAAGATGGCAGCTACTCAGCTTGTTGTATGTGGTCTCACCAATCCTAATATTCTGCGTAAGGTTAGTGTTTCCAGGAAGTTGACTTCCTGATGAGAACACATTCTATTAAAATCACTCGAGACTTTACTATTTCTGGGGTTTGTTAAGGAACCATTTCACTTAAAAGCTTAAGCTGATAGGTGAAGCCCCAGAATATGATTATATTATACTCTAACACCCCCCCTCAAGTGAAAGCCTTTTGGGCTTGAAACTTGCACAGACCCACATTACCTTGTGCTTGATTTTTTTTATCAAATAGAATGGGGGTGGTGAGATTCGAACTCGTGACCGCTGGGTCAACAAGGCTCTGATACCATGTTAAGGAACCATTTCACCTAAAAGCTTAAGCTGATAAGTGAGGCCCCAGAATATGATTATATTATACTCTAACAGGGTTCTCTCTGCATGTAACACGACATCGTTTCACTGGCTGGCCTGTTATTATGAATCGGGTACGCGAAGAACAGGTAAAAGAGCAGTTGATCATCTTGTTTGTGTGATGTTCAAGTCTGCTGATGAGGATAGAGATCATCTTTTCTTCATTTGCAGTGTTTTCAAATCTATATTTGTCTGTAGTTCTCTTTTTTTTCTGGGATTAACGAGCCTTTTATTGATCTAGAATCTGAGTTTTGTAGGGCTAAAAGCAATTCGCAGAAGAAGAGTATTCTCTTCCAAAACTAGTCGTCTTGTTAAGAGTATTCTCTGTACAAGCTAACACACTTGATGGTGGTGGTAATTTTGTAATTCTTCATAGACATGATTTTTTATTTTTCGTATAAAATAATTCATTTCCCATGGCTTTTCTTTGTCTTTAGATAATATAATGAAAATTAAGTGTCTATTTAGAAGTGTGGTTGAGGTTGTTTTTTGTTTAGAAATACATTAAAATGATATTTTTAATTTTTTTTTAAATATTATTAATATCAGCACATCAAAATAATTTAAAAACATTATTTTTTTAATTTAAAATAAAAAAAAATATTTTTTAAAATAATTTTAAAACATAATATCAAACAGGGTTATCAGGAATAATGAAAAACTAACAAAAATGAATCACTTTATACACACACTAAAATAAAGTAAAATAAGTTTTCCAACATAAATAATGTTTTTTAGAAAAATCAAAAAGCATTCGAAGGCTGTAAGTAAATATAAAAACCAGAGAAGATAAATTAAGATTTCAAAAAATTTCTGAATATTTAAAATAAATTTAAAATTTCTGCCAAAATAAATAAAAATACTTCTTTAAAATGTCCAAGGGAGTATCATGCTATAGACTTATGGGCCTGACCTTGGGTGGCACAAATCTTCTTTCTTTTGTTGGTGGGATCCATTGTTTGTCTGGGTTTGGCTTGTTTTTGCTAAGGCCTCTGTTGTCAATTTCCTAGTTGGCTGCTTTCTTATGGTCTGCAAACTATTTTTTTATTTTTTATTTTTAATTATTATTCTTTTTAATAAAATTTGGATTTTCATTTTCCCTTTGCAGATCATTTCAAAAGAAAGAAGGGCAGCTTATGCAGCCCATGTTTTCTTGGGCCATCAACCTCTTTTAAGAGCATAAAATAAGGGCAGCTTCGATTTTCATGTTATAGGGTAGGTGATTGCTGTTTCAGGACGTGGGCTATAGCTGTTAAGCAAATATATTTTAGTGATCCAAACCCTAAAGCTTTATTAATATGGGCTGGGCTAATAAGGTGTTTTGGGGCACTACTTATATTTTCTGTAGGTCCAATATTTGTAATTCTCTTATACAATGAAAAAAATAAAAAGCAAAAAAAATGACAAAATCAAAAACCAAAATTAAAAACATTGACATAAGTACGGACAAAAAACAAAGGTTATCCAAAAAGGATTGAAAAAATCAAAGAAATTAAAATTTAAAAGAAAAAGAACCAAAATGAAAAACAAAATATATAATCAATTTCAATTGGAGGACAAAACTGCAACAAGTCAAGACTTGAGACTGAAAAAATTAAATGAATTTAAAACAAAACAAAAAATCAAAAGAATAATCGAAATGAGAAATAACATAAATGATCAATTTCATTTGGAGGACAAAATTAAAAATAAATCAAAACCTCAAGACCAAAAAACTTAAAGGAACCAAAAACAAACAAAAAATCAAAAGAATAAGGGTTCAAATTAAAAACAACATAAATGATTAATTGCAATTGAAGGGTAAATTAAAAAAAAAACTTCTATAGAAGAAATCAGGAACAAAAACAAAATAAAAAAACTAGAGAATGAAATGAAAAGCTCATAAACAAAGAGGATCAACATGTTTTTTTTTCCGTTGCAAGAGAGAGAAAAGGGTGAAAAAAAGAAAAATCGACCACCAATAATTGTTCGCCTGTAGTCTGTCAACACACACACCACCATGTGAAAGAGGATATGACAGCGCATCCAGAGACACGATGGTCGGGCATTTTTACTAGCCGTAGGACACCGAACAAGCCACTTGAAAGGCGTATATGGAAGACAATAGCCAGCATGTCAAGCATACACGTCTGCAGTTACCCTAAAAAACAATAATAAAAAATTATGAAATTACCTAAACAATTCCCTAGTTGTCGATAATAACGAAAAAAACCTGGAACTAAATTACTATCATGCCCCTAACTCAAACCTTTAGTTTTGTCATTTTTAGGGTATTTCAGTAGTTTTACTGTTCAACCAATCATGAAAACCAAAAATTCCCTCATCGTTAGCTCATTGTTTTTGTCCCACCTAAACGTAAAAATATTAATTCATTGTTCATGGTCAATTTAAAAAACTAAAAATACTCATGACCTTTCTTCATTTTTTGTCTACAGAAAAATCCATAGATTTATTGTTAAAAAATACAAAAAATATAAAAGCACCCTCAAACAATCAGATACTATTAATATGTGCAGGGGAAAAGACAAAAATACCTTCAAGGCTAAGAGTTCAACTTTATGCACAAAAGTGAAAAAAAAAAGAATTACACCATTACAATCCATAATAATCTGTGTCTACCACTACTATAGTACTTATTATACATATTATAACTTACTCTTTAATATCTTTTATAACCGACTAATTATTGTCACTCGCTGATAACTACATAGGTTTGTAGAAGCACTATCACTTATTTAATTGGTTATTTTTGGATTTTAGCATATTTAAAAAAAATTAAATGAGTAACATAGTTGAAAAAAGAATTGAAAAAATAGCACAATTTATTCATGGTATAATTAAAAAACATGATTTTTATAGCTTGTTATTTTTTAGAATAACGATTTTTTCTAAAAAAATATAAAATAAAAAAGTGAGAGAAGAAATAAGAAAAGATGTTGAACTTTGATTATGACAAATAGTACCATAAAAAAAATTCAAAGAAATGAATCTAACAACATCAAGAAAGGTCACCAATTGTTATTCAAGTGGGTCATATTTGACACAAAAAGAAATGTGGACCACCCTCCACCTTCATGCCGCAAATGTGTCCACTCAAGTCACTATAATGATATTTCTTGTTGTTATTAAATTTATCTCATCTATATGTTTTTTATAAAATCAATTGTGTTATAATCAAAGTTTATATGTCTATTAGATCATTTTTTGAGATCATTTTCTTTTTTTCTTTTAATTTGACATCTCTCCTGTCTATTTAAAATCTTTAAAAGATATTGCTATTTTGAATAGCAACAAACTATAAATCTCGTTTTCTAATCGTGTTATATACAAACTTTTCTATTTTGGCCATTCCTTTTCTTTTTTTAATTGTGCTATTCCATTACTATGTGTAATTAACTATATTAAAGTTTACTAAAAAAATATTTGTTTTGGTACATGTTAATAACTATTAGTACATACTAATTTTTTGATCTATTCACGGAGTCATGTTTAAAATAAAATTTTATTTAATTTTATTATAATTAAAAAAAATATTTATAAGAATTTCAATGCTTTAGATTCTTGAATAAAAACTGTAATCTTGAGTTCAAATTTAATTTTCTTATTTATTTATTTTCCTGACATAAATACTTTTTATTTACCAAAAACACCGATTCTTATATAAAACACCATGATCTAAAAATAAATTTACAATAGATACAAAGTAGAAAATCATGACTCAATAATTTGTATAGGATTGTATAAAATTATAATAGAATAATAAATATGTATAAATTACATAAAATTCTACAATAAAATAACAAAATAGACAATTTTCTCTTATTGAATATTCATGAGAATTGTATTTAGATGTTTTTGTATATTTAATTTATATATAATTATTCATAAAACAATTACTATATTAGCTTAAAAAGCTATAATCTTATTTAAAATTATGAAATAATGAAATACTTTTAAAAATATCATCTTAATAATCTTATTAAAAGAGACTTTTATTATAAATTAAATAGAAAACAATTAATTAAGAAAAATGAAAAAAACAAATACGTGAGACAATGCAAGGTTTGGAAGGTTAAGCCCATATGCCTATAGTTAAAAAAAGGGGACAATTTTTAAGCACATTTAAGCAAAGAATTTGGTTTTTTTAAAAATAATATATAAAAAATGATGTGCGTATTTTTAATTTCAGAACCCTTTTTAATTATGTTTTTAAAAGAAAACGTACAATGTAGAAAATCTTGATATGTTTGATTTGTTTAGTCACTTCAAAAACATGTTGGATCTGTTTTTTTTACATGGTTAAAAGGTAAAACAACTCGATTTAATTCCATCTCCTTTCCAAAATAAATTCATTAATATTAAAATTGGTATTTTGGTCAACTAAAGTCTTTCTCTGTTTTCTTTATTTTTGGCAGTTTTTTTCTCCCATCTCTCAACATTCATAGCCTAACACTAGATAAAAATAAAATTTTAAAACTGAAATGTTAACTATTAAAATTACAGAAGCAAAATATGTAAAAATTAAAAACTTGAGGGACCAAAGTGTTTTTTTCTTTATACCAAAAATCAGATGTAACATTCTCTTTTAGATATACTACACCATAATAAGTTTTATGTTCCCACTCTCTTTTAGATATATTGATAACCATAAATTTATTCGACGCGTGACTAGTTCTCCCTCATCTATTCATGCTTAGGTTTTTATTAATATAACGAATGATGTGATTTTTGGAGAGTGGTTTATTTAAAAATATAATAAAATAATTTAATTTCTAAAAATATTTTTAATATCACCATATCAAAACAGTTTAAAATAAAAAAAATTAACTTTAAACTAAAAAAAACTTAAAAAACACATTTAAAATTATAGTAAAAAAGCGTGATGGAGGCATGAATATAAATTCCAATTTTCTTGGCCGAGTAAAAATAATTTCCTGGTTTCATCTTACCTCGTGCCCTTATTGAAATATAGTTGAGGTTATTTTTGAAAATAGTTTTCATACATAAATACATTAAAATAATATTTTTTATTTTTTTAAAATTATTTTTGACATTAACATATGAAAATGATCTATAAACACAATTTTTTTTAATATAATATAAAAATAAAATAGAAAATTCATTTTAAAAAAAGAAACATGTTAGTTTTTCAACGCAGTACAAAAGATGACCTTGGAGAGGCACCCAGAATTGGCCCATGAGGATGTGTCTCAAGTAATTAAATAAATAATATCACAGATAGAAGTAGCATTTTACATTGCGGAACAAATATAAACAATATATAGCAACCAAACCCAAACCCTATAATTTTCGGATACATCAAGTAAAGCAAAAAAGAAGAAGAAGGTGCAAATCACACATCATAAAATGCCTCGTTCAGCTGTGTATACTATCGGATATACATGGTCAACGCAAGACCTCAAAATAATACAAATATCTTAACAATTCAAGCACATTATTTTCCTTCATGGCTCCACAATGATCTTTCCAGTGGCATGGCCATCGATTGCCTTAGCCCAGGCATCTTCAGCGTTGCTCAATGGATGCTTTGAGTCGATCACTGTTTTAAGCTTCCCTTCCTTCGCCAGATTAACAAGATGTTTCAGCTTCTCACCATTGGGAGTAACAATCAGCGGAACCAGCTGCTTCTTGGAGAAAGTAAGTTTCTTCACAGCAAAAGTAATCATGGCACTGGGGCCAGGAGTGAGATGTATAACCTTCCCATTTTCACTCAGATTTGGCTCAAAACTACTCCAAGGGATTCCTGGGGCCCGGACGCAGTGGATCACAGCGTCGTATTTCTTACCAGATGGGCTCTTCAGAGCTGCTCCTTCTGGGGTTTTGTAATCCAGAACCTCATCCGCCCCTAAGCTCTTGACAAATTCAATGTTACGAGCCCCACAAGTGGCAGTCACGTAAGTGTTTCCGAGCTTTGCTAGCTGAACTGCATAGTGACCCACGCCACCTGAGGCGGCAGTGATCAGAATATTTTTCCGGTTGCCGCTTCCATCAAGCTTGACCCCAGCACATTGAGTGAGAGCCTCGTAAGCTGGGAGCCCTGCAATAGGCAAGCCTGCAGCTTCAGCTGCTGAAATTTCAGGTGGCCTTGCAACTGACAAGCTCTTCTTAGCCACTGCGAATTCAGCTAGTCCACCTCCACTCTGATATTAGGATCACATAAAACAGTTAATCGATGAAACAAAATTTAGAGACCAATGGTGAAATTAATTCCTTCATACACACAAAATTGCCAGATGCAAAAATGCACTCTTCATAAAAAAACACCATAACAATGAATGAGCACTTACAGAGGCGCTAAGCACAGCTACAACTTTGTCACCAGTTTTGAAATTTTCAGCTCCTGGTCCAACCGCCACAACCTCTCCTGCTATATCAATGCCTGTCACGACAAAGATTTCATCAGCCGAAAACAAAATGCGCTGCGAGTGTGTGAATGCATGCTTGGCAAACACAAAATATTGCTAAAACTACGAAATTAATATATCAGCATGAGATTCAATGAATGTTAAGCACATGGATCACGAGCTATCTTTGGGAAGGGTTCTGGGAATAAAGTTAAAGCCAGTTGATTGCTTTTTCTATACCATGATTGTCAATTCCATTTCGGTAGGTGTTGGTGTTTTATTTTTTCACTGTTTATATATATAAGGTCATCAGAACTGAAAGAGAGTGTAACTAAGGAAAGGAAACCATCCGCCAAACAATACCCAAGTAGAACTAAAATTCCCAAAACTTTGACACCACATGAAAATACTTGAAACTGCTCAGCATAGATTATTATTGTATTCACTTTGTCATATAACATAAAAGATTATTGTATTTCCAAGCTCTCTCATTCTGAATGGTACGTAAACAAAGGAACAATAAATCCCATTTCAAAAGTCACTTAGATGCAACAGTCACAAACACAAAATCCAAAAAATATTATGCTTAAGCACCCAAAAGAAGATAATCATGCAATCAACTAAATTAATTTAGAATAACAAGTTTGGGATTAGAAAGTGGAAAGTGCAAAACAATGTCTGAATTAGTAGAATAGATTCTATTCACACAAATATATCCACAAAAAGAAGTGATGAATTACCGGGGATGTAAGGGAAACTCCTAGGTAAAAAAGGGCGCGCCACGCCCTTCTGTATATTCAAATCATATGGGTTCAGACTAGCTGCTTCCACCTTGATCAAAACTTCGTCTTTCTTGGCACTAGGGACTGGAACCTCGACATGCTGCAACAAGCAGGAAAAACTAGTAAGTTATACAATAGTAACCCCTAGTTAGTTCATACATCAATATTGCCTTTTCATTCGCCAACAGAGAGTCTGACAAAACCTCGCAGGTAATAAAGAGCAAATCTGGGTTTTAGAATAGAACCTTTAAACCTGCGGCGCCTCCACCATAACTATCATACTGCAAGGCATGCATTAGCTTCCCTGCCATGTCCAATTGAAGTAGTGCGAGAGACGGAGAGAAGCAAAAAAGAAGAGATGGAAGAAAGAAGAAAGTAATTATACTTTTTTTTTGGTATGAACCAAGAGATGTTCCTGGGCGGGCCCTAGCTATGGAAGGCATCTTTAAGTCATAATCACAACCCGCTCGTACCATATCAATCAATAAGTGGTAAAATAGTGGTCAAAGTGGTGACTCTCTATACATAAGCAAGGGTCAAACCCAGATCTCTTTTAAAGAATGAAAATGCCGAACCACTCACACCAACCACATTTGGTTGAAAGTAATTATACTTGGTGGAGGAGAGTAGGCGTGGCTTCGCTGTGTTCATTCATTGTTTTTTTATTTATTTTATTTATTGGAAGCGATTGGATACAAGCAGTCAGGATATGTAACCAGTTCTTTGCTGAATACAATGCATAGATTGGTTGCTTACGTGTGCTTTACGCTACTCCCAGAGGATGATTTTACTATATATTTTACATTCCCTTGCAGATGCAAGTCTGAACCCTATCTATTTAACTTTTTTTTTTCTTATATAAATAATTAAGAGAAGTAAGCCAGGGTTCTCTTGATAAATAATAATGTTCGTTAATTCTCTCAAAAAAATTAATGTAAATTTTATTAAATTACTTTGAATGCGTGTTTTTTTTTTGGCTTATAGGCAACTATCGTAGTCATGTGCATTGTGCAATATGATCAGCATATATATATATATATATATATATATATACAATTCGTAGTCTGTTGACACGTATATAATTATTAAAAAGGCTGTACACAGAAAGTAAAACAAAATGTTTGCGTTAAAGCTTATGCCGAACTTATAATGACCTAAATATTGCAGTAAATTGTATTTTCTATTCTTCGAAAGCTGGACTTGGATCACCTGTGCAATTTGGAAAAAAAAGAAAAAGAGAGAAAAAGAGAGAAGTGGTCTCTCGCCACCAAAACTGATTCATAGATGCTTCCTCAACCTCAGCTTCATAGTTGACAATCTTGAAAAAAGGTTGGATGCAAAATGATCACCTTGCGCATGCATAGTTTGACCAACCCTTCTTCTTCAAAGATGTAATGGTTGGATTCAAAATCAGCACGTTCAAACTGACGAATTTCAACGTCTAAAATGTTGCCGTAGTACAGCTCGTCATCCACTTCTGTCTTAGAACGTCGCCCTCTCCGTCGCTCTCTCCTCTTCATATTCCTTTGCTTCCATTCCTGGTCCATCGTCCATTGCTTCTACCATAATTGTTAGAGAGTAATATAAAATTATATTTTGATATTTTATTTAATAATTAAAATTTTTAAATGAGATGGTTTTTTAATATGATTTTAAAGTCTTGTTGACTCAGGGGTCACGACCTCAAATTTCACCACCCTTATTCTATTTAATAAAAATCAAGCATAAGATAGTGTGAGCCTGTATACAAGTTTCAAACCCAAAAAGCATTCACTTGAACGAGTATATTAGATAATAATATAAAATCATATTTGAAGACCTCACCTAACTGTTTAAACTTGTAGGTGAGATGATTCATTAAAGTAATTTCTATAGAATATCACTAAATATCAACAAAAGCTCTCTCTCTTGTAGAAAAGAATAAGGAGGGGAAAATTAATGTCTAAAACAGTAATACCAACGACAAATTGTCTATCTAATAGTGACGCAAATAGATTGAAATAATTGAGTAGCTGAGTGTCATCCTGCCTAGTTCTTGATGTTAAGGAACCATCTCACCTAAAAGCTTAAGCTTATAGGTGAAACCCCAGAATATGATTATATTATACTTTAACACACCCCATCAAGTGAAAGCCCTTTGAGCTTGAAACTTGCACAGGCCTACATTACCTTGTGCTTGATTTTTTTATCAAATAGAATGGGGGTGGTGAGATTCGAACTCGTGACCGCTGGGTCAACAAGGCTCTGATACCATGTTATGGAACCATCTCACCTAAAAGCTTAAGCTTTTAGGTGAGGCCCCAGAATATGATTATATTATACTTTAACACTTGAGAGCTATTAAAAATTTTAATCTCTTTGCCAATTAAGTTCTTGAGAATGGGATGCTCTGCTTTTCAGGAAAATCCATCCTAAAACTCAAAATTATCATCGGAGGATAATAGAGATACTATGTAAACTAATGTTATAAAAGAACTTACAATTTAAGCAAATTAACTATTAAGTTAAACTGTGTGGAGAAATTACTGTAGTAATAAATACAGATAACTGTAGGTTGTAATAGTATAATTATTTTTTTGCCCTTTAATGTGCTGCATTTATTTATACACAAAATTATTAACCTCTACTCATTTTGTCTATAGTTTCTTACTTATCTAAACCGTCTTTGATTTGGTCCCTTTACTCTCCAAACCTTGAAGGAATGTTGACAATTATAGTCAAGACTGTTGGCCATCTGGAAGGTCAAATGATCACCTTTTGTTTTCAAAACTATATATGTTGGTCAAGACAAGTTTTGTGCTCTCCAATAATAATTTTTTAGTTCTCTCTATTATAATAATAAAAATATTTAAAAGTTATTTTTCCTTTAAGTGTTTTTCTTAAAAAAAAAATCTTGTATAGTTTTTGGTTGAATCAATTATGATGGATATTTAGCTTAATGTTATATTAATTTGTTCAAAAACAAAAGCCAACGTTATTGGTCGAGAGGAAATTTAAAACAATTAAATTAAATTGGGAACCAAGCACAGCTCAATCGTTTTCTTGATGAAAGAGTACTTCAGCTCCTTACTATTTGTGCTTCTTTTTTTTTGAAATTCAGAAAATAGGTTTTCTATACTCATCGAGAGTATTGATTTTTTGTAATTTAATAAAACAACATTAAAATATTGTTAGCTTTTTTTTTAAAATATATTACGTGACTTCAATAATAGATAACACTGGATTTAATAATATCTATCTATCTAAATATAACAAATAATAACAATGACATGTAGAAAAAGAAAGCTTGCCAAAAAATTATAAAACTAAATTTTAAGATAATCCAATGTTAAAGGATGAAATAAAAAAATAAAAAAGTACAAAAAAATATTTAAATCAATTCAAGTTAGCATGATAAACTCGTGATTAAGGTTATAAGGCCAAACCATCTTTATAGAAAGCAAATAAAAATTTAATATTTAATAAATATAGTGTTGATGAATAAAATTAAAAAAATAGTGGATAAAAAAGATCAATAATAATTCGTGTTAACATTTAATAATACCGACTTGGATAATAAGATCGAGATAATCATAAAAAAAATCATGAAACTAAATTCTTAATTAATTCTTTTTAGAATGATGGAATTTTAAAATAAAAGGCTAATTTTAAATATAAAATCAAAGAAAAAAAAACCAAATCTAATATAATTTTTTTTAAAATTATTGTAATAAATTTCTAAATAAAAAAACACCAACTATATTCCCAAACACAAGTTAAATGACAGAGATAGAGTCACCTCTGCTTATGAGTAATCATCTTGCTTTTGTTTTTCTTCTTATTAGGGTCATTATGTATTTTTAAATTTTAAGTATCAAAGAGGCCATGGCAGAGTAGAGAATTGAAGAATATATTTAACATTTCTACCAAAAAAGTTTTTCATTACAGATTCCACGGACCACTTGCTTCTTTCTCTGGAGGCAAACGCTACAACTTTTTCTGGATTGAATGAAGAACATTTTTCGGTATATTTTTTTTTATTAATATAAGTATTTAGGGTCTGTTTGTGTGATTTTTTTTATTAATATAAGTATTTAGGATATGTTTGTGTGTATTTTGATTAATTTTATAGACTCTAAAATTAATAACTATATAAACTTAGCAGCCACATGACTTGAACCTGAAACAATAAGAAGAGCAAACCTTTTTAATTCCAAGATCTTACTATTAAACTATCTACTAGATGGTTTGTTTCAAACATAAAAGAACCTAAAATTGTTATACATACTTTAAATAATTGAATGCTAAATACATATAGCAGCGGGAATTTAGATTATAAATACCTCCAGTCATTGTTGCTCAAGTACCGAAAAATAATCCCAATAGCAGCAGCAGCAAAGCTTTTCCCAAAGCGGCAACAACAATACAAAATAATAAAATATTTTACGAGAGGAGCCATCTGATCTATGCCTACCAGTAGCCGTAGATGGAGTACACAAGCTATTATTTATAGGTAGATCAGGGACCCCACTCACTAATTTATTTTCCAATTTTCTCCTTCCATCAAGGAGATAATTAGCCATGATCAATTAATTGATCCCCATGATCAATCAATTGATCCCATGATCAAACCCCATAACCTATCTTCATGGTCATGGGTTTGCATGATCAAGAACATGGTGTGTCATGAGGGGCACATAAGGTAATTTTCAACATTCTCCCACTTGGCCCTTACGACACATAAACTTCTTATTATGTTCTGTTCTTTTAACATGATCATGGAATCCTCCCACTCACATAAGGAATACTACACATGAATCATGGCGGTAGGACCATTATTTAATAAGTCATCCCTTCCATGTATTACATATAAAATATCCCTTAAATAAGTACTATATGGGCATTCAAAACTTTATGAATAAACTTCCTATAAGTTATTCGGGTCCAAACTTTATTTTTATCCTCATGGATAAAGTAAAAAATGTGCACAAACTTTATTATAATAACTTGACGTATATATACAAAATTAAGACTAAGTACAAAATGTATCAATCAATCCCATATGCTCCACATGACTTTTAAATAACTTTACCGGTAAACCTTTAGTCATGGGATCTGCAATCATCAATTCAGTACTTATATGCTCAATAAACACTTCGTGCCTTTTGATATTATCTCTCACACGAAGGTACTTAATGTCGACATGTTTACTTCTACTTCCACTTTTATTATTCTTTGAGAAGAATATGGCAGCACGATTATCGTAGAAGATCTTGATTGGTCTCTTTATAGAATCGACAATTTTGAGACCACCAACAAAATTTTTCAACCAAAGTGATTGTGTAGTAGCTTCATAGCACGCAATAAATTCTGCCTCCATTATAGATGTAGCAACTATAGTCTGCTTGCTGCTTCTCCAGGATATAGCCCCTTCAGCAAGAAGAAAGATATATCCTAAAGTAGACTTTCTGCTATCTATACATCCCGCAAAGTCAGAATCCGAATATCCAACCACCTCCAAATGGTCAGTGTGTCTGTATGTCAAACTGTAATGTTTGGTTCCCTGCAAATATCGCATAACTTTCTTTGCAGCTTTCCAATGTTCCAATCCTGGGTTGCTTTGATATCAACCCAACATTCCAACTGCCATTGCTATGTCAGGTCTAGTGCAGACTTGTGCATACAATAGGCTGCCAACTGCAGATGAATATGAGATATCCTTTATTTGTTCATTTTCCAATGCATTTCGAGGACATTGATCATTATTAAATCTATCCCTTTTAATGATAGGTGTTACAAAACCGTTACACTTCTTCAGTCTGAATCTCTCTAAAACCTTTTCAATGTAGGCCTTTTGAGACAGTTTTAATATTCTTTGTTTTTTGTCTGTGAATCTCTATGCCTATGACATAAAAGGCTTCACCCAAATTCTTCATTTCAAAGTTTTGAGAGAGGAAACCTTTAGTCTCGTGTAGCAAACCTAAATCATTACTTGCAAGTAAAATATCATCTACATACAGGACTAGAAAAATAACTTTACTCTCACTGACCTTAAGGTATATACATTGATCAACAAGGTTCTCAATAAAACCATGTGAGGTAATGACCTTGTGAAATTTGATATACCATTGACGGGAGGCTTGTTTTAGTCCGTAAATAGATTTCTTAGTTTGCAAGCTTTCTGACTGTTATCATCAAAACCTTCAGGTTGTTTCATGAAAACCTCCTCTTCAAGATCCCCGTTTAAGGTTGTTTTCACATCCATTTGATGTAGCTCTAAATCAAAATGAGCTACTAATGCCATGATTATCCTAAATGAATCCTTCTTAGATACCGGAAAGAAGGTTTCATGATAATGAATGCCTTCCTTTTGAGTGAAACCCTTGGCTACAAGTCTAGCTTTATATCGTTCAACATTACCGGAAGCATCTGTTTTGGTTTTGTAAACCCATTTGCAGCCTATGGCTACAGCTCCTTTTGGTAAGTCAACGAGATCCCAGACTTGATTTTTAGCCATGGATTCCATCTATTCTTTCATGCCATTAATCCATAATGTTGAATCTGTTTTTGTACATGGTTAAAAGGTAAAACAACTCGATTTAATTCCATCTCCTTTCCAAAATAAATTCATTAATACTAAAATTGGTATTTTGGTCAACCAAGTCAATCTCTGTTTTCTTTCTTTTTGGCAATTTTTTTCTCCCATCTCTCAACATTCATAGCCTAACACTAAATAAAAATAAAATTTTAAAACTAAAATGTTAACTATTAAAATTACAGAAGCAAAATATGTAAAAATTAAAAACTTGAGGGACCAAAATGTTTTTTTTCTTCTTTTTACCAAAAATCAGATGTAACATTCTCTTTTAGATATACTACACCATAATAAGTGTTGCTACCCAAATTTTGACCTACTTATTTTTTAGGTTTCGGAAGAGAAAGAAAATAATAGAAAAAAAGACAAAAATCCAAAAATATTTTGTTACAGGGGCAAAATTGAATAAATTGAGAATTTAATGGTCGATTGAGGTTTAAATCGCACAAATTAAAAATCAAGGACCAGAATAAAAAAGGCGCGTAAAGCTAAGGTTACTCTTGAAATTTTGACGGAGGGTATAGTTGCACAAAATCATAAATTTAAATTTAATTGGGGGTGCAATCGGAGCAATTATAAATTGAGGGACCAAAACACTTTGACCCCTCAAAGCAGCAGACATAGCTGCCAACCAGCCGCTGCATGTAGCCACCGGCAAGCCTGTCACCGCAGAAAAAGAAAAGAAAAAGAGAAGCTTACCGTTGCTTACAACGGTAACTTCTGCAATGCCTATAAAATGGAGAGACAGAACAGAGAAAAAAAACTGAGGGGAAGATGATGAAAAGATAGAGGAGGCAGACGAAGAAAAACAGAGGAACGAAGCAGACGAAGAAAAAAAGAACAGAGGAGAGGAGTTTGAAAATTTGTGGAAGACGAAGATAGAACGAAAATTCACAGACCAAAACCATCAACACACAGCTCCCCTTCGTCTCTTTCATTCAGCTCATTCTCTCTCTCTCATTCTCTTAAAAATCTGCAGCCATCGTTCTCTCTCTCTCCCTCTCGGTTCATCAACGCCGGCAGCCATCCCGGCCACCACGCATCATTTTGTCACCACCAGGAGCTCCCCTTACTCCGGCGACCACCAGCCCAGTCTCAGGCAAGGATTGGCCGAACAGCCCCCGCAACAGCACACAGACCTGTCACCTTCCGACGACAACTCCGGCCACCACAAGCCACCATTTCCG
Source organism: Salix brachista (assembly GCA_009078335.1). Classification (NCBI taxonomy): domain Eukaryota; kingdom Viridiplantae; phylum Streptophyta; class Magnoliopsida; order Malpighiales; family Salicaceae; genus Salix; species Salix brachista. The sequence continues at coordinate 30,013,206 of CM018587.1, forward strand.
TCACCACCACGACCAGAAGAACCACCTCGAGGTCCTCTACACAACGGTATAAACAGGTAAGCCATTTATCGAACTCTAAAATTTGGCAATTCACTGTGCATCTTCTTCCTTTTGCATGCGGGGAGTGAATTAATTCACTCCCCGCCGGGTCGGGTCGGGCCGGGTTTGGTGCCCGGCCCAACCATTAAAGAGTACGGGCTCCGGCCTGTTTAGGCCGGAAGCCCGGTCTGAAAGAGAGACAGGCTGGGCTGGGAGCCAGCCCAGCCTAAGCCGGGCCGCGAGCCCATCCAGCGAAGCCGGGCCACCAGCCCAGCTCCTGTGAGGGCTGGCAGCCCAGCCCGAGACAGGCTGGGCTGGCAGCCCAGACCTCAAACTGGTGGGCTACAGTCCAGCCCACCAGTAAATAAATATAAAATAAATAAAATAATAGAAAAATATAAAAAAAATATATTAAAAATATATATTTTTTTAGGAAAATATCTAGAACAAAATATGTTGTTTTCTTGCATACGGCCAATACACTAGCATATTTTAAAAATTGTTTTTCTTTCAAAAAATATATATTATCTTGGGTTTTTAAGAGAAAATGAGTTTTAGCATGGATTTTGCAAAGAAAAATCATTTCTTGCATTTTGAGATTTTGCAACATGTTTGTAAAATCCAAAGGGTATTGGCCAATATTCAAAAAAATATAAAAAACTTTTTCGGTGATTCATATTATTCACTATCGGTGCTTGGGTAGATAAATCCTAAAAGGGTTGCTATCCAAAATATTCGGCGGGAATAATATGCTATTATTCACTATCGGTGCTTGGGTAGATAAATCCTAAAGGGTTGCTATCCAAAATATTCGGTAGGAATAATATGCTATTATTCACTATCGGTGTTTGGATAGATAAATCCTAAAGGGTTGATATCCAAAATATTCGGCAGGGATAATATATCATCAACATTTAAATATATATTATACATATCCGTATCCTAGCAATCATAAGACAAACAAAAACGTCAAGCAGCTTACCTTAGGTAGGGCGTACTAGGGGTGCTAAAACCTTCCCTTTACGCAACCAGTCCCTTACCCTAGAATCTCTGAAAGACCAGTTTAGGTTTCCTAGTAACCATAATACTAGGTGGCGACTCCCCTTTTTTACGAAAATAAAGAACCCCTCCGACATTTAACCTCCCCGCTCACGGGGAAGAGTCGGCACGACGCCGCTCTCTCATTTCATTTTTGGGGTGCGACAGAATGGCGACTCCACTGGGGACTTTGGACTAGGCTTGATAATTTTGTTTGTTTATGATATGTTAATTATTTGTGTGTTTATTTATTCATTTATTCTCATGTTGCCATGAATTATTTATATGTTTGTTTAAAGGCTTTAGCATGCATTTTTCATCCTGTCATCATAATATACCTCGTCATGCATCACTTTTTATCATTTTGAGAGCACACACTAAACTTTAAGTTAAGTGGGGGAGTAGCAGCTTACCTATGACTTGAGTCAAGGTTGAAGTTTGTGTAAACCCCAACTCTTTGCTGAGAGCTTAGATGATAGTGATTGGTATACGTGCCATCCCATTATCTGCTAAGACCCCACATTGCCTTTACGAGGGTGATCACTGGGACAGCGAGAGACCCTCTTTAGAGACCAAGTAGTAAACCTACCCTATGTCTCACGTAAAGAAACTAGAACCTATCGTTAAGGTGTATGCTCCATAATATCTTTCTTACAAAAAAAAAAAAAAAAACGCATTTTTTATCACAGTCACGCATCATATCATGCATTTTCTCATACATTTTTGCACGCATCATCAACCGAGAAACATAGGTCTCTTTTTTGGGACCCACGATACTCGACTAAGAAAAAGGATGGGAAATGAAGAAAGGTCCTAGAAGTTGCTACCAGTACCTTCGATCGGAAGCTAGTCGGAAGTGATAAGTTCTAAAGTTGGGAAACCCAAAAAAAAAAAAAAAAAGAAAGAAAAAAGAAAGAAAAGAAAAGCTCCATTGATGCTCAAAATGTAAAAAAAAAAAAAAGGAAAAAAAAAAGGAAAAAAGAAAAAAGAAAAAAGAAAATATCTTTCACAATAACATCTGCACTTTACACTAAGAATGAATGATCGAATTTTAAAATACATAACAGATGTAGAGGAGGAACAAGTGGATGAATATAATATTAGAGAATTCACAAAATCAATAAAAGAACATAAACAAGTTTGGAAACCCACTAAAGAGGAACTTGAAACCATAAATATGGGTAATGAAGAAAGCCACAGAGAGCCCAGGATAAGAACTTTAAAGGAAACAGAAGACTTGATTATACTGTTTAGAGATTAGGTTAATGTTTTTGCTTGGTCTTACAAGGATATGCCTGAATTGAATATGGATAGCGTACAAGGTACCGCTGGAAGAAGGATGCAGGCCGATTAACTAAAAAAACTAAGAAGCCCCCATCATGAAGTTTTGATCAAAGTAAGGGCAGCAATTGGAAAAACAATGGAGCGCTGGGTTTTTTTTAAAAAGCAATCAAATATCCACAATGAGTTATCAATTACATTCCTCAATTTCATCTTTGGGGTTTCCCGTAATTAACTGAAGCCATTCTCACTCTCAAAATTCGAGCTGTTAATTAGTACTATTGATTTAAACAGTGAGATACTTAAAGCTGACAAGAGGAACTCCAGCATGCATTATCCTTGGTGTCTTGTCTAATTTTGAAACCTAAATAGCAGAAAAAGAGATCTTTCATTAACTGAAGCTAAAAACAGATCTTGAATGAAAAGAAGCAGGAGATCCTTCAACTGAAATGCACTTAATAGTAAACCAACAATGTGTATACGGACAAAAATCACAAACCAAGACTACAACGCCCTGCACATTTAGAAGCTAACCGAATGGAAACAATATCTTAGTCACGGATAGTTGCTGTCAATGAAATGACAACGATTAAAGTCATAGATAAAGGGCAAATCAGATCGTCAATTTTACACGATAACATATCATAGCTTCTTTGACAATGACCAATGACCAAAACCCAAATCCAAGATGTCTGGAAAGCAAGAAAGAACATATCTTCAAAACCCATAATCAGATGTAGAAAAGGAAGCAATCCTTTACTTAGCCGGGTTGTTAAAGAAACTTGAATAGATAATTCGACTAAGGACCTAATGCATCAAAATTTATAAAAGTTATCAAGAATGAAAGTGATTAACTGATGCATATAGCTAGAATCATCAGAATGGAAGCCTTAAGAAAAAGAATACAAGAAATCTAAAAGCCCCAAGAAATTGGAGTATGTGTGGACTTTAGGAAATTAAATCGTGCTAGCTCTAAAGATAATGTTCCCTACATATAAACATGGTGGTTGATAATGCAGCTCGTAGTTCCACATATTCCTTTATGGATGGGTAAAAAAATAAAAAAATTTACCAAAATTACCTATCTAAACTAGCTGAAGAATATGGGGAAATAGAGTTCACGCATCTAGGAAGGAAAGCAAATCAGTTTGCGGATGTTTTGGTCACACTAGCTTCTATGGTTAGAATAGACTTAAGACAAAACTTGCAGTCGATACACATTGATATCAGAAATAACCCAACTCACTGTTGCTCAGTTAAAGGAGAAATAGATGAAAACCCTTGATACTATGATATCAAGAATTTCATCTGAAACCAAGCCCATCCCTTGGGGGCATCCAAAATCAAAATGAAAACCTTGAGGAGGTTGACAATGGATTTTTATCTTGATAAGGGAAGTTTTGTATAAGAAATCATCTTACAGGACTTTGCTAAGATACCAAGAAGAACCTGAAGCCAAAGACGCGTTACAGGAAATCTATAAAAGGATGTCAGTGGACATATGATGGCTAGAAAAATACAAAGAACTGGTTATTTTAGGATGACATTAGATAAGGATTGCATTGACTATGTCCGCAAGTATCAGGTCTACGGTGACAAAATCAATGCCCTTTCGGCTCCTTTATTTAACTCGATATCTCCATGGCCTTTTGTGATGTGAGGAATTGGTGTGATTGAGCCTATCAACCCAAAAGCCAACAATGGTCATAGGTTTATTATCGTGGCTATCGACTACTTCACAAGATAGGTAGGATCCGTGTCATTTGCTCATGTGATGCAAAAAAAAAAAAAAAAAAAAAAAGGTGAAGAAATTCGTTGAAAGATATTTGATAGGTCGATACGAGCCACCAGAAAAGATTATAATTGATAATGCACAGAATTTCAAGAAAAAAATAATAATAGAACTCTGCGCTAATTTAAAAAATCAAGCATTCCAATTCCTCGCCGTATAGACCAAAGATGAATGGTGCGGTAGAAGCTGCTTATTAAAATGCTAAGAAGAGTATTCAAAAGATGGTAGTCACCTACAAGGATTAGCATGAGATGTTGCCTTTCATGTGTACCGTAGTTCGGATCTCAACAGTAGTCACCCCGTATAGGTTGGTGTATGGAATGGAGGTGGTAATACCTTTAAAGTGGAAATCCCATCATTAAGAGTATTGATAGACTATGAACTAGAAGAAGCAGAATGAACAAAAGTTAGATATGAACAATTGAATTTGATCAGCGAAAAGAGGTTAGCCGCAATCTGTCATCATCAATTATACCAAAGAAGGATGACCAAATCATATGACAAGAAAGTCCGACCTCGAAAATTCCAAGAAGGAAATCTGGTACTGAAGAAGATATTGCTTGTACTGGGACAAGATCAGGGTAAATGGACCCCAAACTAGGAAGGCCCTTATGTGGTAAAAATCGTTCTCAGGAGGAGCTTTGCTATTATCTAGAATGGATGAATAGGATCTAGTTAGGCCTGTGAATTTTGACTCTGTAAAGAAATATTATGACTGATATTTTGTAGCCTCTCAATCAATAAGATAAAATTCGGTCATGAATTCTCGTTACAAGAAACTTTTTCTTCACAAAGCGCATGATCTCATAACAATTATTTTTATCTATTGTTATGTGAGCTTGACATGTTGTGTACACCACACTGGGGGCAAAAAAAAAAAATAATAATAATAATATCTACAATAGTTGTTTAAAAATGGTGATTTGCATTAAAAGCGTCAATTTGCATAAACAAAACCATATTTTGAGTTATTCTTTTGTCTTCATGAAAAGGGTATCGAAAAATAAAAGAAAAACTTCAATGGAGCAAGAAAGGGCCCCATGTGAAACCAAAAATCCCTTCACCGAGCGTGAAAATATAGCACGGGGAGCATATTTTATCAGTCAAACAAAAGATCAAGAAAGGCTACAATGAACAAGGGACCTATGTTTCTAAAGAGGTAATAAGCATGCATGTTATATTTTCATGACACTAACTTGACAAGAAAGATGTGGCGAAAGTTGATGTGATTCCAAGTTTTGGAGAATATGGAGAAACAGAATCTCAGGTCGACAAAATCAAGGAAGATGAATTGAAGATCGGCGTTGCTTCGTTCCTCGAGATGGGCAGGTCATCTAGTATAATGAAACCATCCTTACCCTCTTCATTTTTCATCTGGGTAGGTCACCCATAATAATGAGACCCTCTCTATTTTCCATCCGGGTCGGTCACCCATAAAAATGAGACCACGCTATCCGGGTCGGTCACCCATAAAAATGAGACCATGATAGCCGGGTCGGTCACCCAGAAAAATGAGACCATGATAGCCGGGTCGGTCACCCAGAAAAATGAGACCACGCTATCCGGGTCGGTCACCCATAAAAATGAGACCATGATAGCCGGGTCGGTCACCCATAAAAATGAGACCACGCTATCCGGGTCGGTCACCCATAAAAATGAGACCATGATAGCCGGGTCGGTCACCCATAAAAATGAGACCATGATAGTCGGGTCGGTCACCCAGAAAAATGAGACCATGATAGTCGGGTCGGTCACCCATAAAAATGAGACCATGATAGCCGGGTCGGTCACCCAGAAAAATGAGACCATGCTATCCGGGTCGGTCACCCATAAAAATGAGACCATGATAGCCGGGTCGGTCACCCAGAAAAATGAGACCACGCTATCTGGGTCGGTCACCCATAAAAATGAGACCATGATAGCCGGGTCGGTCACCCATAAAAATGAGACCATGCTAGCCGGGTCGGTCACCCATAAGAATGAGACCATACTAGCCGGGTCGGTCACCCATAAAAATGAGACCACGCTATTCGGGTCGGTCACCCATAAAAATGAGACCATGATAGCCGGGTCGGTCACCCATAAAAATGAGACCATGATATCCGGGTCGGTCACCCATAAAAATGAGACCATACTAGCCGGGTCGGTCACCCATAAAAATGAGACCATGATAGCCGGGTCGGTCACCCAGAAAAATGAGACCATTCTAACTTGGGTAGGTCACCCAGAAAAATGAGACCATACTAACCGGGTAGGTCACCCAGAAGAATGAGACCATACTAACAAGGGTAGGTCACCCAGAAGAATGAGACCATTCTAACGGGGTAGGTCACCCAGAAAAATGAGACCATTCTAACTTGGGTGGGTCACCCAGAAAAATGAGACCATACTAACCGGGTAGGTCACCCAGAAGAATGAGACCATACTAACAAGGGTAGGTCACCCAGAAGAATGAGACCATACTAACCGGGTAGGTCACCCAGAAAAATGAGACCACGCTAACCGGGTAGGTCACCCAGAAAAATGAGACCATTCTAACAGGGTAGGTCACCCAGAAAAATAAGACCATGCTAACAGGGTAGGTCATCCAGAAAAATGAGACCATTCTAACTTGGGTAGGTCACCCAGAAAAATGAGACCATGCTAACAGGGTAGGTCACCCAGAAAATTAGACCATTCTACATGCTAACAGGGTAGGTCACCCAGAAAAATGAGACCATTCTAACAGGGTAGGTCACCCAGAAAAATGAGACCATTCTAACTATTCTAACCGGGTAGGTCACCCAGAAAAATGAGACCCTTCCACCTCATCACCAATTTCATCCGGGTAGGTCACCCGTCATAATGAGACCATCTACATTATTCTATTTTTCTTTACAACACTTACTATTCAAAGTCTTTAACGAGACTTTATTCGTAAGCATTGTAAAGAGGGGGCATCTGTTGCTACCCAAATTTTGACCTACTTATTTTTTAGGTTTCGGAAGAAAAAGAAAATAATAGAAAAAAAGACAAAAATCCAAAAATATTTTGTTACAGGGGCAAAATTGAATAAATTGAGAATTTAATGGTCGATTGAGGTTTAAATCGCACAAATTAAAAATCAAGGACCAGAATAAAAAAGGCGCGTAAAGCTAAGGTTACTCTTGAAATTTTGACGGAGGGTATAGTTGCACAAAATCATAAATTTAAATTTAATTGGGGGTGCAATCGGAGCAATTATAAATTGAGGGACCAAAACACTTTGACCCCTCAAAGCAGCAGACATAGCTGCCAACCAGCCGCTGCATGTAGCCACCGGCAAGCCTGTCACCGCAGAAAAAGAAAAGAAAAAGAGAAGCTTACCGTTGCTTGCAACGGTAACTTCTGCAATGCCTATAAAATGGAGAGACAGAACAGAGAAAAAAATTTGAGGGGAAGATGATGAAAAGATAGAGGAGGCAGACGAAGAAAAACAGAGGAACGAAGCAGACGAAGAAAAAAAGAACAGAGGAGAGGAGTTTGAAAATTTGTGGAAGACGAAGATAGAACGAAAATTCACAGACCAAAACCATCAACACACAGCTCCCCTTCGTCTCTTTCATTCAGCTCATTCTCTCTCTCTCATTCTCTTAAAAATCTGCAGCCATCGTTCTCTCTCTCTCCCTCTCGGTTCATCAACGCCGGCAGCCATCCCGGCCACCACGCATCATTTTGTCACCACCAGGAGCTCCCCTTACTCCGGCGACCACCAGCCCAGTCTCAGGCAAGGATTGGCCGAACAGCCCCCGCAACAGCACACAGACCCGTCACCTTCCGACGACAACTCCGGCCACCACAAGCCACCATTTCCGTCACCACCACGACCAGAAGAACCACCTCGAGGTCCTCTACACAACGGTATAAACAGGTAAGCCATTTATCGAACTCCAAAATTTGGCAATTCACTGTGCATCTTCTTCCTTTTGCATGCGGGGAGTGAATTAATTCACTCCCCGCCGGGTCGGGTCGGGCCGGGTTTGGTGCCCGGCCCAACCATTAAAGAGTACGGGCTCCGGCCTGTTTAGGCCGGAAGCCCGGTCTGAAAGAGAGACAGGCTGGGCTGGGAGCCAGCCCAGCCTAAGCCGGGCCGCGAGCCCATCCAGCGAAGCCGGGCCACCAGCCCAGCTCCTGTGAGGGCTGGCAGCCCAGCCCGAGACAGGCTGGGCTGGCAGCCCAGACCTCAAACTGGTGGGCTACAGTCCAGCCCACCAGTAAATAAATATAAAATAAATAAAATAATAGAAAAATATAAAAAAAATATATTAAAAATATATATTTTTTTAGGAAAATATCTAGAACAAAATATGTTGTTTTCTTGCATACGGCCAATACACTAGCATATTTTAAAAATTGTTTTTCTTTCAAAAAATATATATTATCTTGGGTTTTTAAGAGAAAATGAGTTTTAGCATGGATTTTGCAAAGAAAAATCATTTCTTGCATTTTGAGATTTTGCAACATGTTTGTAAAATCCAAAGGGTATTGGCCAATATTCAAAAAAATATAAAAAACTTTTTCGGTGATTCATATTATTCACTATCGGTGCTTGGGTAGATAAATCCTAAAAGGGTTGCTATCCAAAATATTCGGCGGGAATAATATGCTATTATTCACTATCGGTGCTTGGGTAGATAAATCCTAAAGGGTTGCTATCCAAAATATTCGGTAGGAATAATATGCTATTATTCACTATCGGTGTTTGGATAGATAAATCCTAAAGGGTTGATATCCAAAATATTCGGCAGGGATAATATATCATCAACATTTAAATATATATTATACATATCCGTATCCTAGCAATCATAAGACAAACAAAAACGTCAAGCAGCTTACCTTAGGTAGGGCGTACTAGGGGTGCTAAAACCTTCCCTTTACGCAACCAGTCCCTTACCCTAGAATCTTTGAAAGACCAGTTTAGGTTTCCTAGTAACCATAATACTAGGTGGCGACTCCCCTTTTTTACGAAAATAAAGAACCCCTCCGACATTTAACCTCCCCGCTCACGGGGAAGAGTCGGCACGACGCCGCTCTCTCATTTCATTTTTGGGGTGCGACAATAAGTTTTATGTTCCCACTCTCTTTTAGATATATTGATAACCATAAATTAATTTGCGTGACTAGTTCTCCCTCATCTATTCATGCTTAGGTTTTTATTAATATAACGAATGATGTGATTTTTGGAGAGTGGTTTATTTAAAAATATAATAAAATAATTTAATTTCTAAAAATATTTTTAATATCAATATATCAAAACAATTTAAAATAAAAAAAAATTAACTTTAAACTAAAAAAAATCTTAAAAAACACATTTAAAATTATAGTAAAAAAGCGTGATCGAGGCATGAATATAAATTCCAATTTTCTTGGCCGAGTAAAAACAATTTCCTGATTTCATCTTACCTCATGCCCTTATCGAAATATAGTTGAGGTTATTTTTGAAAATAGTTTTCATATATAAATACATTAAAATAATATTTTTTATTTAAAATTATTTTTGACATTAGCACATGAAAATGATCAATAAATACAATTTTTTTTAATTTAATATAAAAATAAAATACAAAATTCATTTTAAAAAAAGACACATGTTAATTTTTAAACGCAGTACAAAAGATGACCTTGGAGAGGCACCCAGAATTGGCCCATGAGGATGTGACTCAAGTAATTAAATAAATAATATCACAGATAAAAGTAGCATTTTACATTGCGGAACAAATATAAACAATATATAGCAACCAAACCCAAACCCTATAATTTTCGGATACATCAAGTAAAGCAAAAAAGAAGAAGAAGGTGCAAATCACACATCATAAAATGCCTAGCTCGTTCAGCTGTGTATACTATCGGATATACATGGTCAGCGCAAGACCTCATAATAATACAAATATCTTAACAATTCAAGCACATTATTTTCCTTCATGGCTCCACAATGATCTTTCCAGTGGCATGGCCATCGATTGCCTTAGCCCAGGCATCTTCAGCCTTGCTCAATGGATGCTTTGAGTCGATCACTGTTTTAAGCTTCCCTTCCTTCACCAGATTAACAAGATGTTTCAGCTTTTCACCATTGGGAGTAACAATCAGCGGAATCAGCTGCTTCTTGGAGAAAGTAAGTTTCTTCACAGCAAAAGTAATCATGACACCGGGGCTAGGAGAGATATGTATAACCTTCCCATTTTCACTCAGATTTGGCTCAAAAGTACTCCAAGGGATTCCTGGGGCCCGGACGCAGTGGATCACAGCGTCGTATTTCTTACCAGATGGGCTCTTCAGAGCTGCTCCTTCTGGGGTTTTGTAATCCAGAACCTCATCCGCCCCTAAGCTCTTGACAAATTCAATGTTACGAGCCCCGCAAGTGGCAGTCACGTAAGTGTTTCCGAGCTTTGCTAGCTGAACTGCATAGTGACCCACGCCACCGGAGGCGGCAGTGATCAGAATATTTTTCCGGTTGCCGCTTCCATCAAGCTTGACCCCAGCACATTGAGTGAGAGCCTCGTAAGCTGGGAGCCCTGCAATAGGCAAGCCTGCAGCTTCAGCTGCTGAAATTTCCGGTGGCCTTGCAACTGACAAGCTCTTCTTAGCCACTGCGAATTCAGCTAGTCCTCCTCCACTCTGATATTAGGATCACATAAAACAGTTAATCGATGAAACAGCATTTAGAGACCAATGGTGAAACTAATTCCTTCATACACATAAGATTGCCAGATGCAAAAATGCACTCTTCATAAAAAACACCATAACAATGAATGAGCACTTACAGAGGCTCTCAGCACAGCTACAACTTTGTCACCAGTTTTGAAATTTTCAGCTCCTGGTCCAACCGCCACAACCTCTCCTGCTATATCAATGCCTGTCACGACAAAGATTTCATCAGCCAAAAACAAAGTGCGCTGCGAGTGTGTGAATGCATGCTTGGCAAACACAAAATTTCGCTAAAACTACGAAATTAATATATCAGCATGAGATTCAAAGAATGTTAAGCACATGCATCACGAGCTATCTTTGGGAAGGGTTCTGGGAATAAAGTTTAAACCAGTTGCTTACTTCTTCTGTACCATGATTGCCAATTCCATTTCGGTTGGTGTTGGTGTTTTATTTTTTTACTGTTTATATATATAAGGTCATCAGAACTGAAAGAGAGTGTAACTAAGGAAAGGAAACCATCCGCCAAACAATACCCAAGTAGAACTAAATTTCCCAAAACTTTGGTACCACATGAAAATACTTGAAACTGATGAGCATAGATTATTGTATTCACTTTGTCATATAACATAAAAGATTATTGTATGTCCAAGCTCTCTCATTCTGAATGGTACGTAAACAAAGGATCAATAAATCCCATTTCAAAAGTCACTTAGATGCAACAGTCACAAACTTAAAATCCAAAAAAAAATGTTGCCCAAGCACCCAAAATTAAGAAGATAATCATACAATCAACTAACATAATTTAGAATAACTAGTTTGGGATTAGAAAGTGGAAAGTGCAAAATAATGTCTGAATTAGTAGAATAGATTCTATTCACCCAAATATATCCACAAAAAGAAGTGATGAATTACGTACTGGGGATGTAAGGGAAACTCCTAGGTAAAAATGGGCGAACCACGCCCTTCTGTATTTTCAAATCATATGGGTTCAGACTAGTTGCTTCCACCTTGATCAAAACTTCGTCTTTCTTGGCACTAGGGACTGGAACCTCGACATGCTGCAACAAGCAGGAGAAACTAGTTAGTTATACAATAGTAACCCCTAGCTAGTTCATACATCAATATTGCCTTTTCATTCGCCAACAGAGAGTATGACGAAACCTCGCAGGTAATAAAGAGCAAATCTGGGTTTTAGAATAGAACCTTTAAACCTGCGGCGCCTCCACCATAACTATCATACTGCAAGGCATGCATTAGCTTCCCTGCCATGTCCAATTGAAGCAGTGCGAGAGACGGAGAGAAGCAAAAAAGAAGTGAAGGAAGAAAGTAATTATAGTTTTTTTTGTGGTATGAACCACGAGGTGTTCCTGGGCGGGCCCTAGCTAGGGAAGGCGTCTTTAAGTCATAATCACAACCCAGACGAATACTCGCTCGTACCATATCAATCAATAAGTGGTAAAATACTGGTCAAAGTAGTGACTATAGAGCAAGGGTCAAACCCAGATCTCTTTTAAAGAATGAAAATGCCGAACCACTCACACCAACCACATTTGGCTGATTGTATATATACTTGGTGGAGGAGAGGAGGCGTGGCTTCGCGGTTTTCATTCTTTTTTTCTTTTTTTATATTTATTGGAAGCGATAGGATACAAGCAGTCAGGATATGTAACCAGTTCTTTGCTGAATACAATGCATAGATTGGTTGCTTACGTGTGCTTTCCGCTACTCCCACAGGATGATTTTACTATATATTTTACATTAAAATGTTTTCCCTTGCAGATGCAAGTCTGAACCCTATCTATTTAACTTCTTTTTTTCTTATATAAATAATTAAGTGGAAGTAAGCCAGGGTTCTCTTGATAAATAATAATGTTCGTTAATTCTCACAAAAAAATATTTTTTGAGAGAACGAACAACTTTAATGTAAATTTTATTAAATTACTTTGAATGCGTGTTTTTTTTTTTGGCTTATAGTCAACAATCGTAGTCATAGCTGTCAATTCCGTTCCGTTACGGCCGGAACGGCCCGTTCCGTTAAAAAAACCGAGATGAAACGGCGTCGTTTTCGTCTCGGTTTTAATTTTGGCCCGTTCCGGAAATTCCGATCAAATTCCGGCCGGAACGTCTCGATAGCGTTCCGGCCTTATAATCCTCTTTTTTTTTTCTTTTTTTTTTTAACTTTTGATTTTTTTTCTTCTAATTTTGAGATTATATTTGTTTGACTTTGAGTTTATATTGTATAATTTAAAGTTAATTTATCTTGAATTTTAATTATGCTTGTTAAATTAATATTTTAATTTTTATATATATATATATATATATAATTAATTATATATGAACAGTACAACCCCGAAACGGCACGCCGAAATGCTCCAAAACCGGAACGTTCCGTTCCAATAGAAAAACCGGAACGGTATTGACAACTATGATCGTAGTACAGCGGAGTGTACAGGGCAAAATGGAGAAAACAAATCTATTTTTGGGGATTTATTTTATATTTTGTTGTCAGACAAGGGAATTTCATGTTTTTTAGTTTTAAAATTGTTTTTAAAAAAGTTTGATTTTTTTTTAAATTAATTTTTTTTGATGTTTTTAGATCATTTTCATGTTTTGACGTCAAATTTTTTTTTTTGAAAAAAATAAATAATTTTGATATATTTCTAAACAAAATTTAAAAAACAATCACAACCATAGTTGTAAAATCCGTTCCAGGTACCGTTCTGGTTTTTTATTTGGAACGGAACGTTCCGGTTTCGGTGCATTCCGGCGTTCCGTTCCGTTTTTGTACTGTTCATATTTATTTAATTATATATATGAAAAAAATAAAATATTAATTTAAAAAAGTATAATTTAAATTCAAGATAAATGAACTTTAAATTATACAATACAAACATAATCTCAAAATTAGAAACATCTTTAAAATTCTAAAATATTATGAAAGTAAAATGTTCTGACATAATTCATCAACATACAATCCATTACAAATACAAGTAAACAATCTTCTTCTGGCGAGAAGTTTTTACTTCTTTGTGATTTTTTAGTTGTATGAACATTATGATCACTTTGTTGAGAAACAATCCGTCCAGTCTCACTTATAAAGTCAGTGAATGAATTTGACAAATTTGAGTCCATCTGTATAAAAAATATATTGTGTTAATTACGCTAATTGATCAAAAAAATTGTAATTTTTAAATTTTGCATATTTTTTTTTTCACAAAATATTATTATTACTTACCTTCTTTTTTTCCTAATTATTATTATTCAATACCTCTACAACAGTTCAATACACAAAATTTATACAGTTTTTATATCTAACAATAAATTTAAAACATGTAATTAAACTAATTGATAAAACAATTCAACATATTTCAATTTCACGTAATTATTTTTTTCACTAAATATTATTAATATTCAAAATTTCTCAATATTACTAATTATTATTTTTACTAAAACTAATTATTAATTATTAATTTTTTTCCTATACATTATTTAATACCCACCCGAAACCCTACTTCCACATAACCCTAATTCTGTCCGTCCCTCTCTTCACTTTTTTTCAATCTCCAGCTCTCGCCCCCTTCCCTCTCTTCACTTCGAGTTTGATCTCGCCTCCGTGACTCACCTCTCAGCAACCTCTCGCCGTCGTCCCTCTCCCATGGCCATCTTGCCTCCGTCACTTTCTTCAATCGTTAGTCTCATCTTCTCTCTCACACCCACAAAAGCACATAAAACTTTCTCTTTCATAAAACTGTGTTTTATCTCTCTCGCAAAAAACCATAAATTTCACTTCAATTCTTCTCTCTTGACCCCCACAAAACGCACACAGCCTTTCTCTGCAATGCATGATCTTCATTTCGAGTTTTGAAACTCGAATTTTGACTCATTGATCTGAGAGAAAGAATTGTTTATAGATATAGTTTATCACTTCTTATAATGTTGGAGGCAATGGAGAGTTCAGTGAATGGAGGAGTTGTGGGAGGGTTTTCTCACCTACAGAGCTACGGTGACAGTAGTGAAGAAGAGCTTTCAGTGCTGCCACGTCATATAAAGTGGTGGTTACTGGGAATAACCGTACTAAGTCGGTGCTTGTGGGCCTTCAATATCGTTCCCTCTCTGCTCCCTCTCCCCTTCTCCCCTTCTCCTCTTATTTTTGCCTCCGTCACTCTGCTCTTTCTCCTCTTAGTTTTGGCTGGACCCGGAACGGAACGCCCGGTACAGAACCGGAGCGTTCCGACCGGAATTCAAACCGGGACAAAAACGTCGCCGTTTTGTCCCGGATTTTAAAGTGGAACCGCGCACATATATATATATATATATATATATATAGTTACCATCAATACAATTCGTAGTCTGTTGACACGTATATAATTATTAAAAAGGCTGTACACAGAAAGTAAAACAAAATGTTTGCGTTAAAGCTTATGCCGAGCTTACAATGACCTCAATAATGCAGTAAATTGTATTTTCTATTCTTCGAAAGCTGGACTTGGATCACCTGTGCAATTTGGAAAAAAAAGAAAAAGAGAGAAAAAGAGAGAAGTGGTCTCTCGCCACCAAAACTGATTCATAGATGCTTCCTCAACCTCAGCTTCATAGTTGACAATCTTGAAAAAAGGTTGGATGCAAAATGATCACCTTGCGCATGCATAGTTTGACCAACCCTTCTTCTTCAAAGATGTAATGGTTGGATTCAAAATCAGCACGTTCAAACCGACGAATTTCAACGTCTAAAATGTTGCCGTAGTACAGCTCGTCATCCACTTCTCTCTTAGAACGTCGCTCTCTACTCTTTATTCATTTATTTTTGCTTCCATTCCTGGTTCCTGGTCCATCGTCCATCGCCGATAATTGTTAGAGAATAATATAAAAGTATATTTTGATATTTTATGTAACAATTCAATTTTTTAGATGAGATGGTTTTTTAACATGATATCAAAATCTTATTGACCTAGCAGTCACGACTTCAAATTTCACCACCCTCATTCTATTTAATAAAAATCAAGCATAATGTAGTGTGAACTTGTGTACAAGTTTCAAACCCAACGGATATGTTAGATAATAATATAAAATCATATTTGAAGACCTCACCTAACAATTTAAACTTGTAGGTAAGATGATTTATTAAAGTAATTTCTATAGAATATCACTAAATATCAACAAAAGCTCTCTCTCTTGTAGAAAGAATAAGGAGGGGAAAATTAATGTCTAAAACAGTAATACCAACGACAAATTGTCTATCTAATAGTGACGCAAATAGATTGAAATAATTGAGTAGCTGAGTGTCATCCTGCCTAGTTCTTGAGAGCTATTCAAAATTTTAATCTCTTTGCCAATTAAGTTCTTGAGAATGGGATGCTCTGCTTTTCAGGAAAATCCATCCTAAAATTCAAAATTATCATCGGAGGATAATAGAGATACCATGTAAACTAATGTCCTAAAAGAACTTACAATTTAAGCAAATTAACTATTAAGTTAAACCGTGTGGAGAAACTACTGTAATAATAGACATAAATTATTGTGGGTTGTAATAATATAATTATTGTTTTGCCCCTTAATGCACTATATTTATTTATACACAAAATTAACATCCTTCAATCAATTATTATATAAGGTTGAATTGCAGGATTTCTAGTGGATGAACTTAATTGGAGACTTGAAGAAACAATACGGACCAAATGATGTAAGGACTAGGTAAACCGTATTACAACTGTTTGGTAATGTATTTCTAAAGTGTTTTTGAAAAAAATGAAACTTTTTTATCCTTAATATTTATTTTAATTTATTTTTTATGTTTTTAGATCATTTTTATGTGCTGACATCAAAAATAAGTTTAAAAAAATTAAAAAATATTTTAATATACTTTTAAATGAAAAGCATTTTCAAAAGCAACATCAACCACACTTTCAAACATATACTTAGTTTGCTTCGTTTTTTTTTTAATTTAGAAAAAAGGTTATTATAAAATTAACATTTCTAAAAAGCCTTAGCTCATTTTTCAAGGTTAATTGGTTCTTAAAATTTATTTTCTCATGTAAATTAAGAACTCTTCTATTGTATTATATGGCCGGCTTCCCCCATATACATAAATTCCATTAAATTTATGATTATCCTTCGATTCTTCCCAAAAAAAAAAAGAGGGTTTCATTTATGAACCTATACTCAATCTTGTCTATAGATTCTTACTTATCTAAACCGTCTGTGATTTGGTCCCTTTACTCTCCAAACCTTGAAGGAATGTTGACAATTATAGTCAAGACTGTTGGCCATCTGGAAGGTCAGATGATCACCTTTTATTTTCAAAACTATATATGTTGGTCAAGACAAGTTTTGTGCTCTCCAATAATAATTTTTTTGTTCTCTCTATTATAATTATAAAAATATTAAAAATATATTTTTCCTTTCGGTATATTTTTTTTAAGAAAACTAATCTTGTATAGTTTTTGGTTGAATCAGTTATGATGGATATTTAGCTTAATGTTATATTAATTTAAAAAATTAAATTAAATTGGGAACCAAGCACCGCTCAGTCGTTTTCTTGATGAAGGAGTTCAGCTGCATACTATTTGTGCTTCTTCTTTTTTGAAATTCAGAAAATTACATTATTACACTATAAGCTAAAACATAACGAGAATTTAAACAATAATGAACAATTATTTTCATTGTTCATCTAGACTTAGAGTTATTGTGGATTAAAATCTAGTCAAAATCTTGTATGATATAATACTGGAACTTTTCGATTGGTATTTGACCAAAAATTCAAAATAGATTGGAATTTAAATTGAGATAAAAATGATATTGTTTTGTCTTATTTTTTAAATTGGTATAAAATATTTTGGTCAAAATGAAACGGTACTAACAATTATGGTCTGACCCAATCTATTTAACTTTTTTTTCTTATATAAATAATTAAGAGTAAGTAAGCCAGGGTTCTTTTGATGGCTAATACTGTTTGTTAATTCTCTCAAAAAATAATATTTTTAGAGAAAGAACAACTTTAATGTAAATTTTATTATATTACTTTGAATGCGTGTTTTTTTTGTTTGTGGCATATAGTCAACTATCATAGTATAGCGGAGTGTACCGAGCAAAATGGAGAAAACAGATCTGGAATTTGTTTTATATTTTGTTGTTAGACTAAATGACTGTTTAAAATTGTTGTTAAAATTATTATTTTTAAATTAATTTTGATATCAGTACATCAAAATAATTTAAAATTATAAAAATATAATTTTAAATATAAACATGTAAAATATTATGAGAATGTAATCATCAATCTCGTAATGTCCTTACATTCTCTGATTGCTCTGAAATTTTAACATAATATATATAAATATGTTAAGAGACTTCTCGTAAAATTTCATCTTAATCTAACAGTCGGATTAAGAAATATGATTGATATTGTAAAGCTATTTATTATTTACAAAAACACTATTTGGCCGAAACAGAACATGCGGAACGAAACCGGAATGTTTCGGTCGGTATCTGGTCAAAACATTAGGGGTGAGCATTTTCGGTTCGTTTCGGTTTTTATTAAAAAAAGTAACCAAACCAAAAATTGTAATTTTTATTTTAAAAAAACCGAAACCGAACCGAACCTCTTAAAAACCGACCGTTTTCGGTTCGGTTCGGTTCGGTTTTATGATTAAAAAATTGAAAAAACTGAAATTGCAGATGGGGGAAACTCTTCCGTATGGACGAACTAGCAAACTTAGGGGGAAAGAGTCACACACGTGAGGTCCGTGGAGGCATATTCCAAAATCAACAAACAGGCTACAATTAGGTATCATCTTCTTTGATAAAGAATCTTGAAAGAAGGCTTTCACTCTCCTTCCGAAACACGGTAACAAAGTTTAAAGCCGATAGGTGGAAATCTTTATAAGCTGTAAAAGCTGAGCGTGGAAGTTAAGAGCGTTAAGCGAAGCCATGGGAATAGATAAGTCATTTTATTTGCAATTGGCTAGGTAAAGATCGATTCTCAATTGGGAATCCGAGAGGCGAGAGCTGAGAGGGAGGGAGATTTAAGTTGCAGAGGGAGGCGAGGGGCTGCGACTGCAAAAGTGTTAGTTGCAGAGGGAGGCGAGAGGGAGGGACATTTAAGATTCAGAGGGAGGCGAGAGGCTGGTAAAGGGTTAGTTGCAGAGGGAGGCGAGAGGCGAGAGGCGAGAGGCGAATGGCGACGATATATCATCTAGGGTTTTTTAAGTTTCTATTTATATTGTGTATTTTAACCGACCAAACCGGTTCGGTTTGGGTTAATCGGTTCTGTCCGTACAAAACCGATACCGAACCGAACCAGACATTTTTCAAAATTTTATAATCGGTTTTCTCGGTTATTTTATTTTCGGTTTCCTTGGTTTAATTGGTTGGTCGGTTTTTTTGCTCACCCCTACAAAAAATCTAGAACCAACCGGAATTTAAACCGAGATAAAAACGACGTCATTTTGTCTCGTTTTTTTAACAGGTACGAAACATTTCGGTCGTTTCAAATGGAACAGAACAAAACAAACAACTATGATGTAAACTAATGTCCTAAAAGAACTTACAATTTAAGAAAACGGTATAGAAAAATTATTGTAGATTGTAATAATATAATTATGATTTTGCCCCTCAATACACTACATTTATTTACACACAAAATTAACATCCTTCAATCAATTATTATATAGGGTTGAATTGTAAGATTTCCAATGGCAAGAACTTAATTGGAGACTTGAAGAAACAATACGGATCAAACGATGAAAAGACTAGATGAACCGTAGTACAATTGTTTGGTATTTCAAGGTATCTCGCGGCTAAAAATCTGTTTGGTAATGTATTTCAAAAGTATTTATGAAAAAAAGTTGATTTATTATTATTATTATTATTATTATTATTATTATTATTATTATTATTATTTATTTTAAATTAAAAAAAAATTGATGTTTTTAGATATTTTTATGTATAAATACATATAAATTCCATTAAATTTATCATTATCTTTCGATTCTTTCCAAAAAAAAAGAAAGAGGGTCTCATTTATGAACCAATACTCATTGTCTATAGATTCTTACTTATCTAAACCGTCTTTGATTTGGTCCCTTTACTCTCCAAACCTTGAAGGAATGTTGACAATTATAGTCAAGACTGTTGGCCATCTGGAAGGTCAAATGATCACCTTTTGTTTTCAAAACAATATATGTTGGTCAAGACAAGTTTTGTGCTCTCCAATAATATTTTTTTAGTTCTCTCTATTATAATTATAAAAATATTTAAAAGATATTTTTCCTTTCGGTGTATTTTTCTTAAGAAAATTAATCTTGTACAGTTTGTGGTTGAATCAATTATGATGGATATTTAGCTTAATGTTATATTAATTTAAAAACTTAAATTAAATTGGGAACCAAGCACCGCTCAGTCGTTTTCTTGATGAAGGAGTCCAGCTGTACTTTTTTTTTTTTTGAAATTCAGAAAATTACATTATTACAATATAAACTAGAACAGAACAAGAATTTAAACAGTAAGAAACAGTTATTTTTATTGTTCATCTAGACTCAAAGTCATTGTGGATTGAAATAGTAAACTTAATATTTTACCCCTCTGTTTACTGTGTTTTTATCCCTAGGTCTGAGGATGTTTTTGGTTTTTTGTCTTTCTATACATAATAAAATAATCATAATACCCATGAATAAGATAAAAATATATACAAACTGCTGAAAGCATAAAGATTATTGCACATATTTTTTAAAATAGTTAAATACAACTTTACCCCTATATAAGACAAAACGTAACCGTGAATCACTCAGGCATTTCATATTCCCGAACACACGTTAAATTGTAATCTTGAGTTCAAATTTAATTTTCTTATTTATTTATTTATTTTCCTGACATAAATACTTTTTATTTACCAAAAAGATCGATTCTTAAATAAAACACCATGATCTAAAAATAAATTTACAATAGATACAAAGTAAAAAATCATGACTCAATAATTTGTATAAGATTGTATAAAATTAAAATAGAATAATAAATATGTATGAATTACATAAAAATATACAATAAAATAAAAAAACAGACAATTTTCTCTTATTGAATATTCATGAGAATTGTATTTAGATGTTTTTGTATATTTAATTTATATACAATTATTCATAATGCAATTACTATATTAGCTTAAAAAGCTATAATCTTATTTAAAATTATGAAATAATGAAATACTTTTGAAAATATCATCTTAATAATCTTATTAAAAGAGACTTTTAGTATAAATTAAATAGAAAACAATTAATTAAGAAAAATGAAAAAAACAAATACGTGAGAAAATGCAAGGTTTGGAAGGTTAAGCCCATATGCCTATAGTTAAAAAAAAAAAGGGACAATTTTTAAGCACATTTAAGCAAAGAATTTGGTTTTTTTTAAAATAATATATAAAAAATGATGTGCCTATTTTTAATTTCAGAACACTTTTTAATTATATTTTTAAAAGAAAACAATGTAGAAAATCTTGATATGTTTGATTTGTTTAGTCACTTCAAAAACATGTGGGATCTGTTTTTTTTACATGGTTAAAAGGTAAAACAACTCGATTTAATTCCATCTCCTTTCCAAAATAAATTCATTAATACTAAAATTGGTATTTTGGTCAACCAAGTCTTTCTCTGTTTTCTTTCTTTTTGGCAGTTTTTTTCTCCCATCTCTCAACATTCATAGCCTAACACTAAATAAAAATAAAATTTTAAAACTGAAATGTTAACTATTAAAATTACAGAAGCAAAATATGTAAAAATTAAAAACTTGAGGGACCAAAGTGTTTTTTTTTCTTTTTACCAAAAATCAGATGTAACATTCTCTTTTAGATATACTACACCATAATAAGTTTTATGTTCCCACTCTCTTTTAGATATATTGATAACCATAAATTAATTTGCGTGACCAGTTCTCCCTCATCTATTCATGCTTAGGTTTTTATTAATATAACGAATGATGTGATTTTTGGAGAGTGGTTTATTTAAAAATATAATAAAATAATTTAATTTCTAAAAATATTTTTAATATCAATATATCAAAACAATTTAAAATAAAAAAAATTAACTTTAAACTAAAAAAAAATTAAAAAACACATTTAAAATTATAGTAAAAAAGCGTGATCGAGGCATGAATATAAATTCCAATTTTCTTGGCCGAGTAAAAACAATTTCCTGATTTCATCTTACCTCATGCCTTTATCGAAATATAGATGAGGTTATTTTTGAAAATAGTTTTCATATATAAATACATTAAAATAATATTTTTTATTTTTTTAAAATTATTTTTGACATTAACACATGAAAATAATCTATAAACACAATTTTTTTTTAATTTAATATAAAAATAAAATAGAAAATTCATTTTAAAAAAAGACACATGTTAATTTTTAAACGCAGTACAAAAGATGACCTTGGAGAGGCACCCAGAATTGGCCCATGAGGATGTGTCACAAGTAATAAAATAAATAATATCACAGATAAAAGTAGCGTTTTACATTGCGAAACAAATATAAACAATATATAGCAACCAAACCCAAACCCTATAATTTTCGGATACATCAAGTAAAGCAAAAAAGAAGAAGAAGGTGCAAATCACACATCATAAAATGCCTAGCTCGTTCAGCTGTGTATACTATCGGATATACATGGTCAGCGCAAGACCTCATAATAATACAAATATCTTAATAATTCAAGCACATTATTTTCTTCATGGCTCCACAATGATCTTTCCAGTGGCATGGCCATCGATTGCCTTAGCCCAGGCATCTTCAGCCTTGCTCAATGGATGCTTTGAGTCGATCACTGTTTTAAGCTTCCCTTCCTTCACCAGATTAACAAGATGTTTCAGCTTTTCACCATTGGGAGTAACAATCAGCGGAATCAGCTGCTTCTTGGAGAAAGTAAGTTTCTTCACAGCGAAAGTAATCATGACACCGGGGCTAGGAGAGATATGTATAACCTTCCCATTTTCACTCAGATTTGGCTCAAAAGTACTCCAAGGGATTCCTGGGGCCCGGACGCAGTGGATCACAGCGTCGTATTTCTTACCAGATGGGCTCTTCAGAGCTGCTCCTTCTGGGGTTTTGTAATCCAGAACCTCATCCGCCCCTAAGCTCTTGACAAATTCAATGTTACGAGCCCCGCAAGTGGCAGTCACGTAAGTGTTTCCGAGCTTTGCTAGCTGAACTGCATAGTGACCCACGCCACCGGAGGCGGCAGTGATCAGAATATTTTTCCGGTTCCCGCTTCCATCAAGCTTGACCCCAGCTCATTGAGTGAGAGCCTCGTAAGCTGGGAGCCCTGCAATAGGCAAGCCTGCAGCTTCAGCTGCTGAAATTTCCGGTGGCCTTGCAACTGACAAGCTCTTCTTAGCCACTGCGAATTCAGCTAGTCCACCTCCACTCTGATATTAGGATTACATAAAACAGTTAATCAATGAAACAAAATTTAGAGACCAATGGTAAAATTAATTCCTTCATACACATAAGATTGCCAGATGCAAAAATGCACTCTTCATAAAAAACACCATAACAATGAATGAGCACTTACAGAGGCGCTAAGAACAGCTACAACTTTGTCACCAGTTTTGAAATTTTCAGCTCCTGGTCCAACCGCCACAACCTCTCCTGCTATATCAATGCCTGTCACGACAAAGATTTCATCAGCCGAAAACAAAATGCGATGCGAGTGTGTGAATGCATGCTTTGCAAACACAAAATATTGCTAAAACTACGAAATTAATATATCAGCATGAGATTCAATGAATGTTAAGCACATGGATCACGAGCTATCTTTGGGAAGGGGTTCTGGGAATAAAGTTAAATCCAGTTGCTTGCTTTTTCTGTACCATGATTGTCAATTCCATTTCGGTAGGTGTTGGTGTTTTATTTTTTCACTGTTTATATATATAAGGTCATCAGAACTGAAAGAGAGTGTAACTAAGGAAAGGAAACCATCCGCCAAACAATACCCAAGTAGAACTAAAATTCCCAAAACTTTGAAACCACATGAAAATACTTGAAACTGATCAGCATAGATTATTATTGTATTCACTTTGTCATATAACATAAAAGATTATTGTATTTCCAAGCTCTCTCATTCTGAATGGTACGTAAACAAAGGAACACTAAATCCCATTTCAAAAGTCACTTAGATGCAACAGTCACAAACACAAAATCCAAAAAAAAAATTATGCTTAAGCACCCGAAAGTAGATAATCATGCAATCAACTAACATAATTTAGAATAACAAGTCTGGGATTAGAAAGTGGAAAGTGCAAAACAATGTCTGAATTAGTAGAATAGTTTCTATTCACACAAAATATATCCACAAAAAGAAGTGATGAATTACCGGGGATGTAAGGGAAACTCCTAGGTAAAAAAGGGCGCGCCACGCCCTTCTGTATATTCAAATCATATGGGTTCAGACTAGCTGCTTCCACCTTGATCAAAACTTCGTCTTTCTTGGCACTAGGGACTGGAACCTCGACATGCTGCAACAAGCAGGAGAAACTAGTTAGTTATACAATAGTACTAACCCCTAGTTCATACATCAATATTGCCTTTTCATTCGCCAACAGAGAGTCTGACAAAACCTCGCAGGTAATAAAGAGCAAATCTGGGTTTTAGAATAGAACCTTTAAACCTGCGGCGCCTCCACCATAACTATCATACTGCAAGGCATGCATTAGCTTCCCTGCCATGTCCAATTGAAGTAGTGCGAAAGACGGAGAGAAGCAAAAAAGAAGTGAAGGAAGAAAGTAATTAGAAGAAAGTAATTATACTTTTTTTTTAGGGTATGAACCACGAGATGTTCCTGGCGGGCTAGGGAAGGCATCTTTAAGTCATAATCACAACCCGCTCGTACCATATCAATCAATAAGTGGTAAAATAGTGGTCAAAGTGGTGACTCTATAAATAAGCAAGGGTCAAACCCAGATCTCTTTTAAAGAATGAAAATGCCGAACCACTCACACCAACCACATTTGGTTGAAAATACTTGGTGGAGGAGAGTAGGCGTGGCTTCGCGGTGTTCATTCTTTTTTTTTTCTTTTTTTATTGGAAGCGATCGGATACAAGTCAGGATATGTAACCAGTTCTTTGCTGAATACAATGCATAGATTGGTTGCTTACGTGTTCTTTACGCTACTCCCAGAGGATGATTTTACTATATATTTTACATTAAAATGTTTTCCCTTGCAGATGCAAGTCTGAACCCTATCTATTTAACTATTTTTTTCTTATATAAATAATTAAGAGAAGTAAGCCAGGGTTCTCTTGATAAATAATAATGTTCGTTAAAGAACGAACAACTTCAATGTAAATTTTATTAAATTACTTTGAATGCGTGTTTTTTTTTGGCTTATAGGCAACTATCGTAGTACAGCGGAGTGTACAGGGCAAAATGGAGAAAACAAATCTATTTTCGGGGATTTATTTTATATTTTGTTGTCAGACAAGGGAATTTCATGTTTTTTTGTTTTAAAATTGTTTTTAAAAAAAATTAATTTTTTTTATTTTTTATTTGAAATTAAATTTTTTTGATGTTTTTAGATCATTTTCATGTGTTGATTTCAAAAATTATTTTGAAAAATAAAAAAAATTAATTTTGATACATTTTTAAATAAAATTTACTTTTTACAATCAGTCACTAGTAAACTGGGGGATCCGGGTGCAATGCCAGTAGTCATGTGCATTATGCATTATGATTAGCATTAACAAACATATAAACGGTGTGGCGAAATCACTGTGCAATCTCTCTAAATGCACTGTGGATTGCGGCAGTGCTCGCCCGAAATTCTCCTTCGCCCGCACGGCCAAATGAGCTACGTTCATTGGGCCATTTTCGGTTTTTCCTCCTTTTTTTTTTTAAATAATCAGTTGTGAACAGTGTATTACCAATTCCGTTCCCAAATAATAAGACAAAATAACGCCTCCGGCGCAGGGAAACCGGCGTAATTGCGCGCGGCCGGACCAGTCCGGTCAGCCGCAACTTTTGAATTTTTTATTATTTTCTTAAATGGCTAAAGACGGTTTTAGCCCCTAATACGACAAAAACACGGCATTGGATGCAGGGACAGGACGGTAATTTACCCTATTTTTCAAATTTTTTAATCGTTGTCTGTCAGGACGTGAGCCGCACGTGCCAAGCGGTTTTTCGTCTCACGCCCTGTTAAGGTGGCGCGTGCGGCCTCCTCCGGTGTCCGGAAATTCTCTACCGGCGGCCAGAACGATGCGCCGCCGCGTGGTCTTCCTCCCGCGGTGGTGCATGTCACCACCAAATGTCCGTGGACGCGGCGGAGGCCGGTGAAAGCCGGCGGCCACGTTTCTCTCTCTCCTGCACGTCAATGTGCAGGAGAGTCCCCCATATATTTTGACTTTGCACTTCGGTCCATAGACTTTTAATTTCATTTTTGGTCCTCATTTCTGTTATATAAGTTTTGATTTGTTCGATTGGGTCCTCCGATTTTAATTGATTGAATGACAAAGTTTCACTTCGGTCCTGCTACTTTCAATTTCCGGATTGGCTGTATATAACTCAATCAATTCGGTACAAAAGTTCCGATTTTTGCAATTTTGTCCTCTGATTTCAATTGAGAATAAATGTAATTTGCATTTCAGCCCTTGGACTATAACTCAATCAATTCGGTACAAAAGTTCCGATTTTTGCAATTTTGTCCTCTGATTTCAATTGAGAATAAATGTAATTTGCATTTCAGCCCTTGGACTTTTAATTTTTTATTTCATCCCTTTATATTTGATTTTCATTTCAACCCTTACACTTTTATTTTTTTAATCCCAACTTTTTTCAATTTTATATAA
Organism: Salix brachista; assembly: GCA_009078335.1. Lineage (NCBI taxonomy): Eukaryota > Viridiplantae > Streptophyta > Magnoliopsida > Malpighiales > Salicaceae > Salix > Salix brachista. The sequence continues at coordinate 30,039,845 of CM018587.1, forward strand.
GTGTAATTAACACAACAACAACAACAACAACAATAATAATAATAATAATAATAATAATAATAATAATAATAATAATAATACGAATAATAATAATAATAATAATAATAACAATAATAATAATAATAATAATAATAATAATAATAATCATGATTTAATTATTTTTCATTCTTACTCTTTTGTTGTTATTTTTCCCTCCCGATAATTTAATAAAAAAATTTTCCCAGTAATAGCAATGATAATTTTTTTTTATTGTTTTTGTATCTGTTGTTAAATTTTCTTGGATATTTTTAGTCTTTCATTTATTTTTGTTTCTTTCATTATTAACATAATAATAATAATTATAATAAGAATAATAATAATAGTGATTATTATTAATATTATAATAATAGTGATTATGTATTCTATTATTATAATAATAGTGATTATTTATTCTTTTATAATAAGAATAATAATAATAATAATTTTTAATTGGTTTTTCTTGCTTGCTGTTTTGTTCATGCTTTTTATTTTTTTCCCTCAGTATAATTTAATAATTTTTGTTGTTTTTATTCTAGCGGCAATAATAATTTTAGATGTTAAGACTCCGATGTTGCTATTGTTATAATATTTTAAATTAATATTGCTTCCTTTTCCCTTTTTGTTTTTTATTTGCTATTTCTATTAATTGATTTTTATAATTTTATTATCTGCACAATAATGATTTCAGTAATTTTTTTTTTCTTATTCAAATATGTTGCTCTTTTTTCTAATGTTAGTGTGCGCTCTTTTATGATCGTTTATGACGCAATATCTATATTCGAAAAGATGTAATCTATGCTTACGTGACAAACTCAACTCAAAATTTTCAATATTTTATCTTTTAATCGATAATTTTTATTTATTTATATCATATAAATTGATCATTGTAGATTTAATTATGTTAAATTATATACAAAAAAATATCCGCGGCAACGCGCGGGCAAGTAGCTAGTATATATATATATATATAGTTACCATCAATACAATTCGTAGTCTGTTGACACGTATATAATTATTAAAAAGGCTGTACACAGAAAGTAAAACAAAATGTTTGCGTTAAAGCTTATGCCGAGCTTACAATGACCTAAATATTGCAGTAAATTGTATTTTCTATTCCTCGAAAGCTGGACGTGGATCACCTGTGCAATTTGGACTGTTTACCATCACTTCAATTTGGACTGTTTACCATCACTTCAATTTGGACAAAAAAAGAAAAAGAGAGAAGTCGTCTCTCGCCACCAAAACTGATTCATAGATGCTTCCTCAACCTCAGCTTCATAGTTGACAATCTTGAAAAAAGGTTGGATGCAAAATGATCACCTTGCGCATGCATAGTTTGACCAACCCTTCTTCTTGAAAGATGTAATGGTTGGATTCAAAATCAGCACGTTCAAACTGACGAATTTCAACGTCTAAAATGTTGCCGTAGTACAGCTCGTCATCCACTTCTCTCTTAGAACGTCGCTCTCTCCTCTTTATTCATATTCCTTTGCTTCCATTCCTGGTCCATCGTACATTGCTATTGTTAGAAAATATTATAAAATTATATTTTGATATTTTATTTCATAATTAAAATTTTTAAATGAGATAGCTCTTAATATGATTTTAAAGTCTTGTTGATTCAGCGGTCACGACCTCAAATTTCACCAATCTCATTCTATTTAATAAAAATCAAGCATAATATAGTGTGAGCCTGTATACAAGTTTCAAACCCAAAGAGCATTCACTTGAACGAGTATATTAGATAATAATATAAAATTATATTTGAAGACCTCACCTAACCGTTTAAACTTCTAGATGAGATAATTCATTAAAGTAATTTCTATAGAATATCACTAAATATCAACAAAAGCTCTCTCTCTTGTAGAAAAGAATAAGGAGGGGAAAATTAATGTCTAAAACAGTAATACCAACGACAAATTTTCTATCTAATAGTGACGCAAATAGATTGAAATAATTGAGTAGCTGAGTGTCATCCTGCCTAGTTCTTGAGAGCTATTCAAAATTTTAATCTCTTTGCCAATTAAGTTCTTGAGAATGGGATGCTCTGCTTTTCAGGAAAATCCATGCTAAAATTCAAAATTATCATCGGAGGATAATAGAGATACTATGTAAACTAATGTCCTAAAAGAACTTGCAATTTAAGCAAATTAACTATTAAGTTAAATTGTGCGGAGAAACTACTGCAACAGTAGACATAAATTACTATGTGTTGTAATAATATAATTACTGTTTTGCCCCTTAATGCACTACTGCATTTATTTATAGTTTATACACAAAATTAACATCCTTCAATCAATTATTATATAAGGTTGAATTGCAAGATTTCCAGTGGATGAACTTAATTGGAGACTTGAAGAAACAATAAGGACCAAATGATGTAAGGACTAGGTAAACCGTACTACAATTGTTTGGTATTTCAAGGTATCTCGCGGCTAAAACTCTGTTTGATAATGTATTTCTAAAGTGTTTTTGAAAAAAAAATGAAACTTTTTTATTCTTAATATTTACTTTAAATTAATTTTTTTATGTGTTTAGATCATTTTTATGTGCTGACATAACAAATAATTTTTTAAAAAAATTAAAAAATATTTTAATATATTTTTGAACGAAAAACACTTTCAAAAGCAATATCAACCACACTTTCAAGCATATACTTAGTTTGCTTCGTTTTTTTTTTAATTTAGAAAAAGCTTATAATAAAATTAACATTTCTAAAAAGCCTTAGCTCATTTTTCAAGGTTAATTGGTTCTTAAAATTTATTTTCTCACGTAAATTAAGAACTCTTCTATTGTATTATGTGGCCGGCTTCCCCCATATACATAAATTCCATTAAATTTATGATTATCCTTCGATTCTTCCCAAAAAAAAGAGGGTCTCGTTTATGAACATATACTCAGTTTTGTCTATAGATTCTTACTTACCTTAACCGTCTTTGATTTGGTCCCTTTACTCTCCAAACCTTGAAGGAATGTTGACAATTATAGTCAAGATTGTTGGCCATCTAGAAGGTCAAATGATCACCTTTTGTTTTCAAAACTATATATGTTGGTCAAGACAAGTTTTGTGCTCTCCAATAATAATTTTTTTGTTCTCTCTATTATAATTATAAAAATATTAAAAAGATATTTTTCCTTTCGGTGTATTTTTCTTAAGAAAATTAATCTTGTATAGTTTTTGGTCTCAGTCGTTTCCTTGATGAAGGAGTTCAGCTGCATACTATTTGTGCTTCTTCTTTTTTGAAATTCAGAAAATTACATTATTACACTATAAGCTAAAACAGAACGAGAATTTAAATAGTAATGAACAATTATTTTCATTGTTCATCTAGATTTAGAGTCATTGTGGATTGAAATAGTAAACTTACTATTTTGCCCCTTCGTTTACTGCGTTTTTATCCCTAGGTCCCAAGGTGTTTTCAATTTGTTGTCTTTATATGCACAGTAAAATAACCATAATACTTGTTGCTACCCAAATTTTGACCTACTTATTTTTATGTTTCGGAAGAAAAAAGAAAAAAATAGAAAAAAAGACAAAAATCCAAAAATATCTTGTTATAGGGGCAAAATTGAACAAATTGAGAATTTAACAGTCAATGCAGGGTCAATTTGCACAAATTGGAAATCAAGGACCAAATTGAAAGAAGCGCGCAAGCTGAGGACTGATTTTGAATTTTTGCATCTGAAAACCTCTATAAATAGAGAGGCATCAACACCAAGAGAGGGACCAAAAATTTACACCCCATTCAAAAAAACCCTAAAAAAACCCCTAAACCATCTCTTTCTTCTCCAAAGGGTTGCAGCCGCCGCCCCCATCTGGGCAGCCGCTGCAGCCCCACAACTTCAGCCTCCCCATTTTCCTTTTCTTCTTCTCCTCTCACTCTCTTCTCCGACCAGCTTGCCTCTCCTCAGCTCCGGCAACCAACCATTAACCCCTACTCCCTCATTCACTCTCTTTTCTTCCTTTGCAAACAGACCAGCCCACAATCGTTCCCCATTTCTCTTCCCTTTTGATTTTCATCCACTCCTTCTCCGGCCAGCAGCCCCACGACCTCTCCTTTCATGCCCTCCTGGCGGCACAGGCATTCCAGCCCATTTTCTCTCTTCTCTTCACCTGCTCACAAGCCTCCAGCAACCAGCCATACTCGCACAACAGCAGCAGTCCACGATTTCCCTTCCTCTTCCTTTCCAAGCCATCCACGGCACCCCCACAACCTTCCTCAGCTGCCGCCCTTCTCCCCTGCCTCCAGCCACGGCAGACCCTCTCTCCTGTCAAATTTTAGCTCTGGCCATATGGAAGAGGAAGAATGGACTGGAAGAGAGCAGATCCGAGATGAAGAAGAACCGATCGCTGAGGAAAGAGCCAAGATTTGAAGGACCGAACTGACTGATTTTCCTTGTGTTTGTGTGGCTTTCGGTTTGTTTTGCAGGTCATCGAGACACCCTCGCCGGCGAGAAGAAGAGGAAAGTCGAAGGACAGCCTGAGAAGAAGAAGACCGGATCTGTTGATTTTGGGAAGAAGCCGAGAACAGATCCAAAAAAATTGAAATTGATTTTGTGTTGTGATGTGTTGCATTTGTGCGTTTGTTTGTGTTTTCTTTGTTTTTGCAGGTCACCGGAAGGCCATCTCCGGCGTGGAGGAAGAAGAGAAGGAGCAGATCTGCAGGTCCACTGCCATCACTGTTCTCCGGTGGACGGCGGCGCGTGGGCAGACGCGCCACCAAGACCACTGCACTGCCTCTGCCACTGTTCCTGCTTAGGGCACTGTTCCCGAGTTTGTTTGTTTTGTAATTTTGTTTATGTGTTTATTTGATGTTGATTATTGTTATTTGAGAAATGTAATGAAAAGGAAATGAAAAAGACAATGTGTGTGTGAGTTGTATTTTATTTTTAAAATGTGATAAAAAAAAAGAATGAAAAAGAGATTGTGTGTGTGTGTGTGTGTGTTGTGTTTTATTTATTCAATGTTATGTTGTTTTGTTCAGAAAAAAAAGGAATATAAAATAAAATAAAAAATGTGTTTTGTTTGTAAAAATCAAAAGGGTATTGGCCAATATTTCAAAAATACAAAAATCTTACTTTTTGGGAATTTATTATTCACTGCGGTATTTGGATAATTAAATCTTAAGGGGTTGATAGATATCCAAAATATTCGGGGGGAATAGTATGCTATTATTCATTGTTCGGTGTTTGGATAAATAAATTCTATCCAAAATATTCGGCGGGAATAGTATGTTATTATTCACTGTTCGGTGTTTGGATAAATAAATTCTAAGGGGTTAATATCCAAAATATTCGGCGGGAATGATAATAATCAATAAAATTCACAGGATTGTTCTAAGTGGTGATCGATTTCCTTTTCAATCGAAACATTTTTTGTGTGAATAAATATGACTTATTGAAACATTCAAAATCACAGCGAAATAGACAATGCAGCTTACCTCAGGTAAGGCGTATTAGGGGTGCTAATACCTTCTCTATACGCAACCAGTCCCCTACCCTTGAATCTCTGAGCAGACCAGTACAAATCGGGTGTTCCTAGCGACCCTCAACAACCAGGTGGCGACTCCTTCTCAACTCCATCGCGAGAGCCAGGATCCCTCCCGGGACGCCGCGCGGTGACGTGCGACAGAATGGCGACTCCACTGGGGACGGTATTTTTTCTGAAAAAATATTGGACTAAGCTTTGAATATTTTGATGTGATTTATTTGTTTCAATTTGTATGGATTTTTTGTGTTTATTTTTAGCAAGTTTTTCGTATTTTTTATTTTCGTGCATATGTACATATGTTCATGCATTGTTAATTTATTTGAATTACATCATTGTGGTTTGCAACTTTAAGTTACGTGGGGGACTAGCAGCTTACCTATGACTTGAGTCAAGGTTGAAGTTTGTGTAAACCCCAACTCTTCGCTGAGAGCTTAGATGGTAGTGGTTGGTATACGTGTCATCCCATTATCTGCTAAGACCCCATATTGCCTTTACGAGGGTGATCACTGGGACAACAAGAGACCCTGTTTAGAGACCAAAGTAGCAAACTCACCATTTGTTGTGCAAATATTAGAACCAATCATTAGGGTGTATGCTCCCCTCATTCTGTTTTGCATTAAGACAAACTCTTCTCGAGGTATTTTGAATTCAAGAATTTTGGGTGACACAGTAACCATCGCTTAGGAAATTTGCATTGCAGGGTTTAAGCAAGAATCCAATTTTTGTTTATCATACAATTGTTACAATCATGTGTCACTTCCTTGAAAGACGAGTCTGTAAAAAAAATATAAAAAATTACATATGCATTTTAACATGCATTCCCATAGTTTTTGTGTATCATACAATTGTTACAAGTTTGTGAAAAAAAAAAAAAAAAGAAACATGCATATGCATTTCACACATGCATTCTCACAATTTTTGTTTAGCATGCCGTCGTTACGACCACGTGTCACTCCTCGAGCGGCGTCTGTAAAAAAAAAAAAAAAAAAGCAAGAAACATGCATTCTCACAGTTTTTGTTTAGCATGCAGTCGTTACGACCATGTATCACTCTTTAAGGGGCGAGTTTGTAAGAAAAAATAATACTAAAAAACCAAAAAAAACATGCATATACATTTCAACATGCATTCTCACAGTTTTTGTTAGCGTGCAGTCGTTACGACCACGTGTCGCTCTTTAAAGGGCAAGTTTGTCAAAAAAAAAAAAAAAAAAAACCGAAAAAACCAAAAAACATGCATATGCTTTCCCATAGTTTTGAAATAGGGGTCCCTCAATTTGTCATCCTTCGAAGGGTCAAGAGGCATGGACATTTGACATTGCTGAGAAGAACTGACATCGACACAGAGCCGTCATTCATGTCTCTTCTGCAAGCCAACAACAAAGTTCTCTGCTCTCTAGTGAAATCAAGTGAGACATATGCCCAGATATTATCTGCAAGTTGATAATGCAATCATCAATGGAGATTGTGGAAATTCGGGTTTTCTTTTGAGGGAGTGCGAGTAGTCCATTTTCAGAAAGCAAGCATCAGTCAAAGAAGTCATCATTTCGTTTAAGCATCAATTGATTTCTCTCCTGTTCATGTGAAGTTTTTGCGGCACTGTCAATCAAGGAGTTTTTGCGGCATTGTCAATCAAGGAGTTTTATGCCGCCATGCACATTAGACCATGTTATTTTGCGAGCAAAGATAAAGCATCCCAAGTGTGGAAACTTAATATGGGATTGTTGAATCTATTCCGATATCTGAGAGGTCAAAGCATGTGCACTGCAAGATTACATTGCTCGAAGAAGCGAATTTGCCGCAAAAAGAGTCTTTTCGTTGTATGATGAAATTTTTTATGATTTGCGCACTTTGGTGTTTTGACAAGAGTGCTTCCAAGCTTGATTCACTTCTTATGTCTAATGAAGAGCGCGGTGAAGCGCATAAAAAATTGCCTTCTTTTTCGACATAATCCAGATGAGAGAGATGAATAGTTGCAAGAATTTCAGTAATCAAGTGTGGAAGTTAATCAGCAAAAGGCAAGTCAGGTTTTGTGGAGGATGTTATCGTCGGCAGTGTCAGCAATAAATCATCGCGAGCATAAGAGAGATCAATGAGCAGTGACAATACAGAAATGAGTGTTTCGAAAGTCGAAGAAAAGTGTCACATCGTCAATAAACTCTCTCATGGAATCTCATCGGCTATCACTTTGTTTTGGGGTTAAATCATCAGTTCATTGAAGCATGTGTTTTCCTTGTCTTTTTGTTGTTTTGAAATCAAGAGATGTTTGCATTCTTATTTTTGACAATATTTTGATCAAACTCCAACATGCAAAATTTAAAGTTTATCATTTTTGAAAATTAAAAGTATTTTAATTGCATAATTGACCCAACTTTTATGAAAAGACATGATGACCAATACCAGATGACTGAACAATTTTTGAGCCCATACACCGAGTTTTTGAACCACATCATAGAACTAAGCTTTATTGGTATGCATATTGACATGTAATGGATTCGGTAGTTATGAACCCGCGAATCATGACTCTTGCACGTCCAAATCATTACATTGGACGAGGTCAAAATTTATCAGTTAAAACCGATTTTGCTTGAAATGACAAAAGGCCATCTTTGTTTATTTCCTTCACTATTCCTGAAATATGTATCCCTTGTTAACCCCAATTTGAGCCTGATATTATATTTCTTTGAAAACACCCGACATGGATCACACCCTCACACTGGGGGCAAATACACTGGGGGCAAAAAAACAGTAGGGGCAAATAAGAGATTTGTAGTTTGAGGATACAGTGACAATATGAGAATCAACAGAAAGGGGGATGTTCAAGAATGAAAACCCAAAATGGGAGAACAATCAAGTTGAGGTAGGACATGACAAAAACCTAGAGTCAATGCTAAGGACAAGTTCAAAAAAAAAAAAAAAACGAAAAAAAAGAAAGAGAATATTGAACTACACCATGTCCGTTGGTATCTGTGGTCAAACCTCACATGGGAAGAAATGTTATTAAGATTATCAAATCTTCAAGATAATTGATCCATCAAATGAAGATTGTGCATAATTGTTTTGTTAGACTATATTGAATGCAACAAGAGATGAAATAACATTAGATGACAAATGATGATTCGGGTTTTATGTATTTCTCTTTTAAGGTTGAAATTGTCAATGAAAGGAATGACATGGTTGTAGAGATTCTTAGAGCATTGGTTGATTGATAAAAATCATGTTAAGATAATTAACGTATTTTGATGTGGTCTCTTCTACAAAGACAACAAGAGAAAAGGAGTTAACGACTAGATGATGGTGATCCTAGGTCTTTGAAACCCTTAAACACCTTTTTGAGCCTATGAATATCCCTTTCTTTTATAGCCATGAACCATAGCCTCATTACATGCTTGTAAAAGTCCTTCTTGATCAAGCAAGCAATTTTAACTGATAAGTGGCGCTCTCAAATTTGCTAGAGTTTGTCCAGAAGGGTTATAATTTCATGAAAAAGTTGCAAGTTGTTATGCATATTGATAAAGTAAGTACTGAAAAATGAGACAAATTTTTCAACTGAACTTCAAGTTTTTACTCAGCTCTAATTGTTTGAAAACCACAAATTATCACTTCATCATGTACCATCAAATGTCATACCCTAAAATCAGAGATTAGAAAAAAAAAACCCATAAAAGACGATTTCAATCTCATAATGGGTCAATTACTGTTTGCAAAATACAAGACATTACAGATTTGCATGCATTGAATATCATGTATTGGATATTTGACCAAACGAATTTGATTTTCAACAAATGACATCTCTTTGATTTTATTACAATGATTAGACTTTGGATGCACATGATTTTTTAAATTGGTGACGTAATTTCAGAACAAAAAGATTTATAAACAAAGAAGACAGTGACTGGATTTTGCAGAATCCTTGATATTGACAATTCTTGATTTGAAAGCCCAGCAGTCAGAGGCCAGAATGTGAATCTTGATAGGAATGCAAATAATTTCACATCAACCTGGGGGCAAAGAAGCACAAGCAAATGATGATTTAGTTAAATTCACCAATGAGCACCAACAGGTCAACTCAAGGCAGAATTGCTTAGTAGAGAATGATGTAACAAGCTCCAACAACGGTTGAGATTAGCATTGTATTTGAAGGGCAACTTCAAATTTTTGGAATATCGCAGATTTGTTTGTCTCCAAAGATATGGTCGCATGGGGGCATTTTGATAAATGTTGAAGAGTATGCACACCAAGATTGATTGAGGAATAATTTGCTTCGAAGCCAGTCGACTCAAGGTTCAGTTCACTGCATGAATATGGGAGATAGAAAAAAACCTCGTTAATGACAATATCATAATTCTTTGCACAGACAAGAAGAATTTGCTTAGAAGAAATTGAGTCTACGACAAAGAGTTTCAGATTGCATGGCCGAATAATTGCATCAGTTCAAGGCACAATTCATCGCATGAATGTGGGTGATGATAGCATTACATCTTTTCTCACGAGCTGAGAGAAATTTATTGATGATAACACGGAGCATGCACCGATGAGGTTTAGATGCATTTCTAGATGACTTGACAATCTATCGCATGAATGTTGATGATGACATATGCTAGAAGAAATATGATTCAATTGATGAAAAAACTCCATGATTGATCAACAACCGAATATGAGGTCAGCACTAGCAAGCCTTACAATGATTGTTAGTAGAACACCCGCAAACCAAAGAGCTGTTGTTGAGAAAACCCAAGAAAGATGATGACTTGTTACACTCTTTCACGATGGATCAAGCAACACTACACTTGGGGGCAAGGTCAGACTTGATAAACAATGAGAGCAGAGATCATCGCAGATAGCCCAGAATAAGCAATGTGCTTAAATTCGGTGGATGAATGACAGCAAAGCTTTGGAGATTAAACAAAGACATCTTATGACAATGAAGCATCAAAGAAAAGGGGACCTATATTTCTCAGGTAAGTATACATGCATCATCATGCATTGCATCCCCCATCTTCATCATTTTTCAACCGGGTAGATCACCCGTTATAATGAGACCCTCACCTCTATTTTTCATCCGGGTAGGTCACCCAGTATAATGAGACCTTTTTCCTTCATTTCCCCCCGGGTAGGTCACCCGTTATAATGAGACCCTCACCTCCATCTTTCATACGGGTAGGTCACCCAGTATAATGAGACCCTTTTCCTCCATTTTCCACCGGGCAGGTCACCCGTTATAAAGAGACCTTCACCTCCTCACCAATTTCATCAGGGTAGGTCACCCGTCATAATGAGACCCGGGCAGGTCACCCATCACCATTGAGACCCCATCTAATCAGGGTAGGTCACCCGTCATAATGAGACCCGGGCAGGTCACCCGTCACCATTGAGACCCCATCTAATCCGGGTAGGTCACCCGTCATAATGAGACCCGGGCAGGTCACCCGTCACCATTGAGACCTCATCTAACCCGGGCAGGTCACCCGTCATAATCAGACCCGGGTAAGTCATCTGTCACTATCGAGACTCCACTAATCCGGGCAGGTCACCCGTCATAATCAGACCCGGGTAAGTCATCCGTCACTATCGAGACTCTACTAACCCGGGCAGGTCACCCGTCATAATCAGACCCGGGTAAGTCATCCGTCACTATCGAGACTCTACTAACCCGGGCAGGTCACCCGTCATAATCAGACCCGGGTAGGTCACCCGTCACCATTGAGACCCTCCTAACTATTCTTTTATCTGGGTAGGTCACCCATCATAATGAGACCATCTCCACAATTCTATTTTTTCTTTACAACGCTTACTATTTAAAGTCTTTTGCAAGACTTTAGTCGTAAGCATTGTAAAGAGGGGGCATCTGTTGCTACCCAAATTTTGACCTACTTATTTTTATGTTTCGGAAGAAAAAAGAAAAAAATAGAAAAAAAGACAAAAATCCAAAAATATCTTGTTATAGGGGCAAAATTGAACAAATTGAGAATTTAACAGTCAATGCAGGGTCAATTTGCACAAATTGGAAATCAAGGACCAAATTGAAAGAAGCGCGCAAGCTGAGGACTGATTTTGAATTTTTGCATCTGAAAACCTCTATAAATAGAGAGGCATCAACACCAAGAGAGGGACCAAAAATTTACACCCCATTCAAAAAAACCCTAAAAAAACCCCTAAACCATCTCTTTCTTCTCCAAAGGGCTGCAGCCGCCGCCCCCATCTGGGCAGCCGCTGCAGCCCCACAACTTCAGCCTCCCCATTTTCCTTTTCTTCTTCTCCTCTCACTCTCTTCTCCGACCAGCTTGCCTCTCCTCAGCTCCGGCAACCAACCATTAACCCCTACTCCCTCATTCACTCTCTTTTCTTCCTTTGCAAACAGACCAGCCCACAATCGTTCCCCATTTCTCTTCCCTTTTGATTTTCATCCACTCCTTCTCCGGCCAGCAGCCCCACGACCTCTCCTTTCATGCCCTCCTGGCGGCACAGGCATTCCAGCCCATTTTCTCTCTTCTCTTCACCTGCTCACAAGCCTCCAGCAACCAGCCATACTCGCACAACAGCAGCAGTCCACGATTTCCCTTCCTCTTCCTTTCCAAGCCATCCACGGCACCCCCACAACCTTCCTCAGCTGCCGCCCTTCTCCCCTGCCTCCAGCCACGGCAGACCCTCTCTCCTGTCAAATTTTAGCTCTGGCCATATGGAAGAGGAAGAATGGACTGGAAGAGAGCAGATCCGAGATGAAGAAGAACCGATCGCTGAGGAAAGAGCCAAGATTTGAAGGACCGAACTGACTGATTTTCCTTGTGTTTGTGTGGCTTTCGGTTTGTTTTGCAGGTCATCGAGACACCCTCGCCGGCGAGAAGAAGAGGAAAGTCGAAGGACAGCCTGAGAAGAAGAAGACCGGATCTGTTGATTTTGGGAAGAAGCCGAGAACAGATCCAAAAAAATTGAAATTGATTTTGTGTTGTGATGTGTTGCATTTGTGTGTTTGTTTGTGTTTTCTTTGTTTTTGCAGGTCACCGGAAGGCCATCTCCGGCGTGGAGGAAGAAGAGAAGGAGCAGATCTGCTGGTCCACTGCCATCACTGTTCTCCGGTGGACGGCGGCGCGTGGGCAGACGCGCCACCAAGACCACTGCACTGCCTCTGCCACTGTTCCTGCTTAGGGCACTGTTCCCGAGTTTGTTTGTTTTGTAATTTTGTTTATGTGTTTATTTGATGTTGATTATTGTTATTTGAGAAATGTAATGAAAAGGAAATGAAAAATACAATGTGTGTGTGAGTTGTATTTTATTTTTAAAATGTGATAAAAAAAAAGAATGAAAAAGAGATTGTGTGTGTGTGTGTGTGTGTTGTGTTTTATTTATTCAATGTTATGTTGTTTTGTTCAGAAAAAAAAGGAATATAAAATAAAATAAAAAATGTGTTTTGTTTGTAAAAATCAAAAGGGTATTGGCCAATATTTCAAAAATACAAAAATCTTACTTTTTGGGAATTTATTATTCACTGCGGTATTTGGATAATTAAATCTTAAGGGGTTGATAGATATCCAAAATATTCGGGGGGAATAGTATGCTATTATTCATTGTTCGGTGTTTGGATAAATAAATTCTATCCAAAATATTCGGCGGGAATAGTATGTTATTATTCACTGTTCGGTGTTTGGATAAATAAATTCTAAGGGGTTAATATCCAAAATATTCGGCGGGAATGATAATAATCAATAAAATTCACAGGATTGTTCTAAGTGGTGATCGATTTCCTTTTCAATCGAAACATTTTTTGTGTGAATAAATATGACTTATTGAAACATTCAAAATCACAGCGAAATAGACAATGCAGCTTACCTCAGGTAAGGCGTATTAGGGGTGTTAATACCTTCTCTATACGCAACCAGTCCCCTACCCTTGAATCTCTGAGCAGACCAGTACAAATCGGGTGTTCCTAGCGACCCTCAACAGCCAGGTGGCGACTCCTTCTCAACTCCATCGCGAGAGCCAGGATCCCTCCCGGGACGCCGCGCGGCGACGTGCGATAGAATGGCGACGTGAGATTCTGTCGCACGTCGCCGCGCGGCGTCCCGGGAGGGATCCTGGCTCTCGCAGTGGAGTTGAGAAAGAGTCGCCACCTGGCTGTTGAGGGTCGCTAGGAACACCCGATTTGTACTGGTCTGCTCAGAGATTCAAGGGTAAGGGACTGGTTGCGTATAGGGAAGGTATTAGCACCCCTAGTACGCCTTACCTGAGGTAAGCTGCATTGTCTACCTTGATGTGTTTGTAAATGCTTCAACGGGTCGTATTTATTCGTGTGAATAAATCTTAGCTTTTGAAATTTCATTATGAGTTTGTAAACCAAAAATAAAATATCAAGAAACAAATCCACGTAGATGCCTTAAAAGAAGGATCACCTATCGTGGATGAGTTTTCCGCAATTTTATGCCTCATAAAAATGTTCCGCTCAAAATAATCCTGTGAATTTTATTGATTATTTCTAGATATATAAATGTTAGCCTACTTGTAGTTTCTTCATTCACCACCTGAAATTAACCATTAATCCTCATGAATTAATTTCACGGTTGACCGATCCATAAAAGAAATCGACCACCGCTCAGAATAATTCTGACAATTTTGATGGTTATCCCTGAATATGTAAATGTTAGCCTACACGTAAATCCGACAATTATTACCTGAAAACAACCGTTAATTCACAAGCATAAATTCCGCGATTTGTTTTAATATTTGCCAAATTTTCAAGATTTAATAAACTTGTTATTAAATCTAAGATAAATTTTCAGAAAAAACTTATTTGGCCGAATGCAAAGAAAACACATTTTTTTATTTCATTTTATATTCTTTTTTAACAAAACAAAATAAAATTGCATAAATAAAACACAACACGACAAAACACACACACACACACATTCTCTTTTTTATTTCTTTTTTCATTACATTTTTAAAAGTAAAATGCAACTCACACACATTATCTTTTTCCATAATACATTTTACAAATAATAATTCAAAAGACAATAAAAATTCAAATAAACACATAAATACAAAGAAAATTACAAAAAGCAACTCAGGAACAGTCTCGGGAACAGTGGCAGAGGCAGAGGGACACCGGCGGCGCGTCTTCCCACGCGCCACCGCCACCGGCGGCGCGTGGTTCCACGCGCCGCCGGTGAACAGTGAAAAAAAGGAGGTGGCCGGATCTGTCTCTTCTCTTCCTTCTCCTGCCGGTGGTGACCTTCAACGCGACCTGCAAAGCACAGAAAACACACAAGCAAACACAATCAAGGCCAGCTGGGTTGTTCTTCTCTTCTCGGTTTGAAATCTGTTCTTCCCCGATCTGTTCTCTTCCTTCTTCAGATTCTTCTTCTTTTTCTTGTCGGCAAGGGCATTTCACCATGACCTGCATACACACAACACACAGCAACACACAACACAAAAGGCATAAAATCAATTTGTTCTCGGGTCTGTCAAATCGCAGGTTTGTTCTCCTTCCTGGTTTCTTTTTCTTCTTCTTCTCCTTCTTCACGGGACGGTGGGGCTGCCCATGGTGAGGCTGCTGTGGTGGCTGGTTGGCTGGGTTGTGGCTGGGCGAAATGGGCAGGAGAGATGGTGGTTGGCTAGAAAAGGAAAGGAGCTCGCGGGGCTGCTATGGCTGGAGGTTTATGAGCAGTGGAAGAGAAACGTTTGCTGGGGAAGTGGCTCATGGGGCGTAGGGGGTTGCGGTTGAGAGAAATGGGAAAATCATGGGGAAAAGACAAACGGGGGGAAGGCTGCCGTGGTGGTCTCTGGCTTCAGTGTAGATGGGGGACTGGTGGCTGAGGAAGAGAGAGTGAGGGAGGTTGGCCGGAGAGGGTGAGGGGGAAGAAAGAAACGGTGAAAGGGGCTGCAGCTGCCAAGAAGGGTCTGGCGGCTGCAGCCCCAAAAAATGGAGATAAAAGTTTAGGGTTCGGTTTTTTTGTTTTAGGGTTTTTCTTATGAGTGTATTTTTTTGGGTATTTATTATTCACTGCGGTATTTGGATAATTAAATCTTAATGGGTTGATAGATATCCAAAATATTCGGGGGGAATAGTATGCTATTATTCATTGTTCGGTGTTTGGATAAATAAATTCTATCCAAAATATTCGGCGGGAATAGTATGTTATTATTCACTGTTCGGTGTTTGGATAAATAAATTCTAAGGGGTTAATATCCAAAATATTCGGCGGGAATGATAATAATCAATAAAATTCACAGGATTGTTCTAAGTGGTGATCGATTTCCTTTTCAATCGAAACATTTTTTGTGTGAATAAATATGACTTATTGAAACATTCAAAATCACAGCGAAATAGACAATGCAGCTTACCTCAGGTAAGGCGTATTAGGGGTGCTAATACCTTCTCTATACGCAACCAGTCCCCTACCCTTGAATCTCTGAGCAGACCAGTACAAATCGGGTGTTCCTAGCGACCCTCAACAGCCAGGTGGCGACTCCTTCTCAACTCCATCGCGAGAGCCAGGATCCCTCCCGGGACGCCGCGCGGTGACGTGCGACAATACTCACGAATAAGATAAAAATACACGCAAACCACCGGGGGAATGAAAGTTATTGCACATATTTTTTAAATTGGATAAATACAACTTTACCCCTATATAAGACAAAACGTAACAGTAAATCACAGGGTCAGTTGGGTCATTGCATTTTAAAAAAAAATGCCCAAATACGTTAATACCCCATATAAGACAAAAATAACAAGAATTAGGTGTAGGGATGTCTCGATCATTTACCATTTTTTTAAATTTTTTCTCTACCAAATTATTGTTCGCGCGTCGCTGGCCGTGTCGTCCGTTTCCGCGCTCACGTGGGTTTCGGACAACGCATGCGGCGTATTCTAGCATCCAAAAATACTCAACCAGCGTCTAGAATGATTTTCAGCCATTTTATTTCCTCCTAGTGCGGTGCGTGTGATTACAGGGTGGCGGGAGACATGTCAATGGTCAGTTGAATGCTTTCCCCCCTTTTCTCTCTCATGTTTTTGCAAGCACACGTCAGTGCAATTGTTTATTGTGATGTTTTAGTTTAGTCCCTGATATTTCAATTATTTTTTATGGTCCTTATTTCTATTATATAGGTTTTGATTATATATTGTAGTTTCATTTAGATCCCCAGTCTTTTAATATCCGAATTGATTTGAAATCCTTAATATTTTTGGTATCAAAGTTTTGATTTGTTTCAATTTTATCCTTCCATGCAAATTTATTATAAATTCTTAATATTTTTAGTATCAAAGTTTGATTTTTTTTTCAATTTTATCCTTCCATGCAAATTGATTATATATTTCAGATTTATTTAAGTCCTAATTCTTTTAATTTCTAGTTTTGTTTTAAATTAATTAATTTTATCGGTATCAATGTTTAGATTTATTTCAATTTTTTCCTTCAAATTAAATTTATTATATATGTGTTTTTCATTTTGGCCCTTATACTTTTAATCTTGGATTTTATTTTAATTCCTTTATTTTTTTTATATATATTTCTTACATAGTTCATATTTCTGTCCATGTTTATATGTACATGTTCTTAGTTTTTGTTTTCATATTTTCTTTATTTCCATTGTTATTAAGGTTTTTTTATTTAAGTTCAAATTTTAATATATGATGGTGATCATTTGAAAATTAATAATTATTATGATCTCTATTTTTTTCTTCAAGTCAAATAATTTATTTAAATCTAATAATATTTATTTTAATTTTTCATTTATTGTGTTTTTTAATTGTTTTTTTGTTAATATTGCTAGGTCTTGAATTTTCTAATTATTTTACATAAGACATTCAAAATAATGATAATGATTATTTGTTTGTTTTCTTTTAAATATGTTAGACTAATTATATATTTTGATATTTATTTAATAGTAGTGCCTATATATATATATATATATATATATATATATATATATATATATATATATATATATATATATATATATATATGACCTATGTTTTTTTTGAAAAAAATAATTACTATCATTGTTCTGAAATATTTTTAATATAAGAATATGAAGAATAAATCTTATAAAATATAAAATATAAAATATAAATTTAAGTGATATATAAGTGACCTGTTTATTATTATTTTTAATAATCATTTACTATTAGTGTTCGAAAATATTTTTAATATAATAATAAGAGAAACAAATATTAAAAAAAACAAATTAATTTCTTTTTAAAACAATAATTACAGTGTCATCGATAGTATGACCAATAATAATTAGAATATTAATTATTTATAATGACAGCTATATTAATTATGATAAAAATTAATTGGTCAATGTCATTTTTATGAAAAATAACTTCTGCGTCTTTTTTTATGTATGATATTTCAGATCTCATATCACGAAAAAAATATATGAAACCACACGTAGACAAGACAGGTAGAAAAATTATGTCAAATTATCTACAATAATAAAATAAAATTTTCCCTGCATTTCGCAACAGTCGACACCAAATTTTTTAACATGTAATAAAATTGTTAATGGTTCTAAATTTTTATATATATTATTTTTGGGACTTTTTTCTTAAAAAATAGGAGAGACTATTTATATATTGAGCTTTTTTTTATATTAACGTCTTAAAATATATATGTAAAAAATTTAATTGCCTTTTCTTTATAAATGTTACATTAATTTAATCTCAGTGTTCTAATTTTGTTTTAATATAATTATATGAAGAAAATATATGAAAAACTAATCTTTAATAAATTTTAGCAGTTGCATTTTTGCTATCTGTCAAATAAGTTATTCATCAAATAGTTAAAAACATGTCCAACAAACAATTAGTATGTTGCAGACAACAAATAATATGTCTTTAGTCAATTTGATCAATTACGGTTTTGCTATCTACTAATTAAATTATTACCAAAGTAGTTAAAACAAAATGATCAATCAAATTGTTAGGTGTATAAAACCAATCACTTATTTATGCTAAAATTCAACAATTGTAATTTTACTATTTGTTGATTAAAGAATTCATGAAACAAATAAAACATACACAACAATCTATTTGTTACACGGAGCACGTGAGTCATTTTAACAGATTTTTTTCAATTCCAATTGTACAATCTAATGATGAAATAATTGTCAAAACATTTTTAATATTAACAACATTCAATCACTTTTAGGCAGAAAAAAACCTTGTTTCAAACATATTCTACCAATTATAATTTTACTAATTAAATATTAAAATAATCAATTACAACATGTATAAAATCAATTTCCTACATAAAAAAAAGCTTAACGCAGCGTGCGGGCAAGTTAGCTCGTTGGTTTTCTATACTTCATCGAGAGTATTGATTTTTTTGTAATTTAATAAAACAACATTAAAATATTGTTAGCTTTTTTTAAGAAATATATTATGTGACTTCAATTATAGATACAAATAATTGAATTTAATAATATCTATCTATCTAAATATAACAAATAATAACAATGACATGTAGAAAAAGAAAGCTTGCCTAAAAAAATATAAAACTACATTTCAGATAATCTAATATTAAAGAATGAAATTAAAAAGTTCAAAAAAATATTTAAATCAATCCAATTTAGAATGATAAACTCGTGATTAAGGTCATAAGGTCAAACCATCTTTTAGAAACTAAGTAAAAAATTTAATATTTAATAATTTTAGTGCTGATGAATAATTTTTTTTTAAAAATAGAGTGGAATTCAAGCTAACATTTCAGAACACTGACTTGGATAATGAGATTGAGATAATCATATAAAAAAATCATGACACTCAATTTTTAACTAATTCAATTTAGAATCATAAAATTGTAAAATAAAAAGCTAATTTCAAATATAAAATCAAAGAAAAAGAAAAAATTTAATGCAATTTTTAAAAAATATTATTTTAATACATTTCTAAATAAAAAACCATCCATATTCCCGAACACACGTTAAATGACAGAGATAGAGCCACCTCTGCTTATGAGTAATTATCTTGTTTTTTTTTCTCTTCTTATTAGGGTCATTATGTACTCTTAAGAATCAAAGAGGCCATGGCAGAGCAGAGAAATGAAAAATATTTTTAACACTTCTATCAAAAAGGTTTTTCATTACGGACCACTCGCTTCGTTCTCTAGAGGAAAACGCTACAACTTTTCTTGATTGAATGAACAACATTGTTCTTTTTTATTATTATTATTAATGTGGATGTTTGTAATAGATTGTGTGTGTCTTGACTAATTTTACAGGTCCTAAAATTAATGACCATATAAACCTCTAAAAATCATCATATTAGCAACAACATAACTCGAAACTGAGACAATAGAAAGAGATAATTTGTTGTTTGTTTTGGTATCTTTTGAACGTAAAGGAACCTAAAATTACTTTAGGTCTTCTAAAATTCAAGTAATTTAAATATTATATAGATATTAGTATTCTTTTTAAGATAAGTAAGAGTTTTACATGTAGCGTATTTTTCTAATTTAGATCTTCGACATGATTTTTATGGAATTGTTATTTATAATTTAATGTTACAATCTGTATCAGAATCTTATTAGCAATGCTATAAAAAATCACAAAAAGCTCGATGACAAACTAAAAATCAAAATAATAAGATTTGAAATGGAAATATAAATAACATAAATGATCTACGTGTATTTTTTAGATAGAAGACAAAAATAAATAATAAAAGAAAATTGACTAGCAAAAAACCATCTAGCAATAGTTGACACTAGTTTGATGGCCCGCACTTTGTTGCGGGCGGAACAAACAATTTTTACAACTGTTCAAATTAAAATATAATATTTTTACATGTAAAGTTTGATATAATGAAACAAATCAAAATACCATGTCATAACAATAGTAACATCGAAGTGTTAACTTCGAAAATTATCATCACTCTTACTGTCAAAACAATAACAATTATCAAAATACCTTGAGAGAAAAAAAGCAAGTAATAACAAAAACTTAAATTATTATTATTATTATTATTATTATTAATATTAATATTATTATTGCGTAATAACCAAAAAAACAAAATTAGATCAAAGACTAAAAGAAGTCTAAAAACATTAACAAAAGAACAAATAAAAAAATAAAATAAATGATAAAACAAAAATAAAAATTATTACATGAAAAAAAATCATTTCACTTGAAAACTAAAAAAAATGACCGCACTACGTTGCGGGCTGAGCAAACAATTTTTATGATTGTTGGGATTAAAGAAATTAATAGGATTTATTGGTCTAAAATTAAAATATAATATCTATATATACGAAATATAATATAATAAAAAAGATTACCACGCCCTATCATAAAAATAGCAAAATCAAAGTTTTAGCATCTAAAATTATCATTGTTATTACTTCCAAAAAAATTAAAATTATCAAATTATCCTGAGAGAAAAAACATTCACAAAAGATTAAGCAAGAAAAATAATGTTTTTTTATTATTATTATTATTATTATTGTGTATAAAAAACAAGAAATAAATGAAAGAAAAAAAAATTGTAATAACTTTAACAAAAGATGAAACAAAAAAATAAAATCAAAATTTTCAGGCAAAAAAATTAATCTAACTTGAAAATATAAAAAAAAAACCAATAAAAAACTAAAAGACAGAGCAAATAAAAAAAATATAATAGATGATAAAACAAATATAAAAATTATTAGCTGAAAAAAATCATTTAATTTGAAAATTTTAAAAAATATATTTTCTACGTTGAGGGCTGAGCAAACAATTTTTATAGGATTTGCTGGATCAAAATTAAAATATAATATTTATATATATGAAATTTAATATAATAAAATAGCTCAACACACCCTATTATAACAATAGCAAAATTAAAGTCTTAAAATCTAAAATTATCATTGCTCTTACTATTAAAACAATAAAAATTATCAAATTATCCTGAAAAAAAAACACTCAAAAACTTTAACAAAACAGTAAGCAAGAGAAAAAATTAAATTATTATTATTATTATTATTATTATTATTATTATTATTATTATTATTATTATTATTATTATTATTATGTTAATAATGAAAGAAACAAAAATAAATGAAAGACTAAAAAACATGCTAGAAACTTTAACAAAAGATAAAACAAAACAAAAAAAAAAATTATTATTGCTATTACTGTCAAAACAATAAAAATTATCAAATCATCCGGAGAAAAAAACACAAAAAAACATTAACAAAAGAGTAAGTAAGAAAAACAATTAAATTATTATTATTATTATTATTATTATTATTATTATTATTATTATTATTATTATTATTATTATTATTGTGTTAAACACACTTATATATACATGGACAAAAGTAGGGATTATTCTAGAAATATTAAAAAATAAAAGTATAAGGGCTGAAATGAAAATCAAATATAAAGGGAATAAAATCAAAAATTAAAAGTTTAAGGGCTGAAATGAAAATCACATTTATTAACATTTTCAATTAAAGGACAGTTGAAAAAATTGAAACTTCTGTACCGAATATATTAAACTTTTTCAACCCAATCCGGAAATTAAAAGAAGGAGGACCGAAATGAAACATTAACATTGAATTAATTGCAATCGAAGGACCCAATCGAACTAAATAAAAACTTATATAACAGAAATCAGGACCATAGACAAAATTAAAAGTCAAGGGACAAAAGAGAAGAGGTGAAACCGGCTTTAACCGGCCACCGCCGCGTCCACGTCCACTGTGGGATAAAACGCGTCGCCTTGGGAGGAAGACCAAGAGGAGGCGCACCGACAGAGACATTGATAGCCCATTTCCGACCACCCAACCAGCCTTCACGTGCCACCTGAAATGGGTGTGAGGCGAAATACTGTCGGTCGCGTGTCCCGCACGCACCGACAGTATTTCAGAAAAAAAAACTAATAATGGTCAATTACCGGTATACCTCTGTGCCTAAGTCACCAATTTTGTCGTATTAGGGGCTATAACTGTATTTAGCCATTTTAAAAATATTAAAAAAAAGGTTGCTGCGGACCGGTCCGTACGCGCGCAATTACGTCCGTGACCCTCAGCAGGAACCATTTTTTGTCCTATTAGAGGGGGCAAAATCGTTAAAACACTGTTTATAATAGGAAAAAAAAAAAGACAGACGAACTCGCGCAATACACGGAGAATTCAAGTTCAAATCCCTACACTCACAATTTCTTTTCTTATTTCTTATTATTGTTGTTTGTTGTTGTTATTATTATTATTATTATTATTATTTACAACTGTACGAGTGGGTCAAACCATTTTATTGGATCAGTTTTGTATTGGTCCAACCCACTTAAATCACATTTGCCCGATAGGGGGATTCTACAGTCGTAAATTCTCGTTGGATTTTTGAGGACTGAAGCCAGCCACTGTATTGATCACAAGAGCGCACCGTTATAGAATAGCGGACGCGTATTGACTGAAATAGGCAATAAGAGAAAGAAAGAAAAAAACACAATAATGCTGATGCATGACGATTTTACCAAATCAGGAATAGAACAACCCTAAAATGATTTATTAATGCCCCCTAAAATCAGAGGTAACATTCTTTTTTAGATATACTCCACCATAATAAGTTTTATGTTCCCACTCTCTTTTAGATATATTGATAACCATAAATTTAATCGACGCGTGACTAGTTATCCCTCACCTATACATGCTTAGGTTTTTATTAATATAACAAATGACGTGAGTTTTGGAAAGTGGTTTATTTAAAAATATATTACAATAATTTATTTTTAAAAATATTTTTAATACCAAGATATCAAGACAATTTAAAATAACCAAAATTAACTTAAAACTAAAAAAAAACTTCAAAAAACTCAAAAAACACATTTAAAATTATAGTAAAAAAACGTGATTAAGGCATGAATTTAAATTCCAATTTTCATGGCCGAGTAAAAACAATTTCTTGTTTTTATTTTACTCAGTGCCCATTTGGAAGTATGATTGAATTTGCTATTAAAAATATTTTTTATTCATAAATGTATCAAAAATAATTTAATTAAATATAAAAAATAAAAATAAATTTTTTTCATAAAATAATATATATTTTTTAAACGGAATTTCAAAGATGACTTTGGAGAGGCACCGGGAATTGGCCCATAAGGATGTGTCTCAAGTAATTAAATAAATAATATCACAGAAAAAAAGTAGCATTTTACATTGAGGAACAAATATAAACAGTATACAGCAACCAAACCCAAACCCTATAATTTACAGATACATCAAGTAAAAAAAAAAGTGCAAATCACACATCATAAAATGCCTCGTTCAGCTGTGTATACTATCGGATATACATGGTCAATGCAAGACCTCATTATAATACAAATATCTTAACAATTCAAGCACATTATTTTCCTTCATGGCTCCACAATGATCTTTCCAGTGGCATGACCGTCGATTCCCTTAGCCCAGGCATCTTCAGCGTTGCTCAATGGATACTTTGAGTCGATCACTGTTTTAAGCTTCCCTTCCTTCGCCAGATTAACAAGATGTTTCAGCTTTTCACCATTGGGAGTAAGAATCAGCGGAATCAGCTGCTTCTTGGAGAAGGTAAGTTTCTTCACAGCAAAAGTAATCATGACACCGGGGCTAGGAGAGATATGTATAACCTTCCCATTTTCACTCAGATTTGGCTCTAAAGTACTCCAAGGGGTTTCTGGGGCCCGGGCGCAGTGGATCACAGCGTCGTATTTCTTACCAGATGGGCTCTTCAGAGCTGATCCTTCTGGGGTTTTGTAATCCAGAACCTCACCCGCCCCCAAGCTCCTGACAAATTCAATGTTACGAGCCCCACAAGTGGCAGTCACGTAAGTGTTTCCGAGCTTTGCTAGCTGAACTGCTTAGTGACCCACGCCACCGGAGGCAGCAGTGATCAGAATGTTTTTCTGGTTGCCGCTTCCATCAAGCTTGACCCCAGCAAATTGAGTGAGAGCCTCGTAAGCTGTGAGCCCTGCAATAGGCAAGCCTGCAGCTTCAGCTGCTGAAATTTCCGGTGGCCTTGCAACTGACAAGCTCTTCTTAGCCACTGCGAATTCAGCTAGTCCACCTCCACTCTGATATTAGCATTACATAAAACAGTTAATCAATGAAACAAAATTTAGAGACCAATGGTAAAATTAATTCCTTCATACACATAAGATTGCCAGATGCAAAAATGCACTCTTCATAGCAACCAGGTTAATAGCATGTGCCAGATCCCATGTTCGTACTCCTACGTAAGACTTGATGCTATACAAGATCCAGGAGCAAGGCATTTAAGCAAAATAATTTCTATAATGCACCTCAAAGTTGGCAATATTACAAACTAGTAAACCTCGAGCTCCATAAACATCGAAGGCGTTGTGTTTCACTGGTATCACTTCAAGGAAGATATCGAGGGCAAGAAGGTTGGCTGCAAATACTTTTTTTTTGGATGAAGGAACCATCCTAGTGTATTTTGTGGGTCTAGATGAGCAAGTAAAACTTATGTTGTTGCAGATTCTTACAAAGAATGCACGTCTTAACTCTAACTCGAGACTTCCTAAACAGATCACAAACCCTTTATCATCATATAACACCTTTGTAGACAACTACGATATACTAATTTAGCTAGAAATCATGCACACACTTGATATTAACTCGTGCCTTTGTCAATCCATGGAAACACATTTCTAGATTATGATTAATGCAACAATTTAATTATGAAACTCTTCTAACCACCCAATTCCCCCTCCAATATGCCGATTTTATAACTAATTATAACCTTCAGGCCACATTGACCCAAGGTAGCTTATTTGATATGATGAGATTATTCAAGGCGTATATATGTGAGAGGAAGGTTGACTCCAATGGTGTACATAGCCATTCAACCAAAAAGGATAAACTAATAAAGGTAATGCCTCACCAACGTAAATCATTAGAAAAACTACAAAGAGAAAGAAATAAAAAACACCATAACATTGAATGAGCACTTACAGAGGCGCTGAGCACAGCTACAACTTTGTCACCAGTCTTGAAATTTTCAACTCCTGGTCCAACCGCCACAACCTCTCCTGCTATATCAATGCCTGTTGCGACATAGATTTCTTAAGCCAAAAACAAAACACAGAATATTGCTAAGACTACGAAATTAATATATCAGCATGAGATTCAAAGAATGTTAAGCACATGGATCACGAGCTATCTTTGGGAAGGGTTCTGGGAATAAAGTTTAAGCCAGTTGCTTGCTTTTTCTGTACCATGATTGTCAATTCCATTTCGGTAGGTGTTGGTGTTTTATTTTTTCACTGTTTATATATATAAGGTCATCAGAACTGAAAGAGAGTGTAACTAAGGAAAGGAAACCATCCGCCAAAAGAAGATAATCATGCAATCAACTAGCATAATTGAGAATAACAAGTTTGGGATTAGAAAGTGGAAAGTGCAAAACAATGTCTGAATTAGTAGAATAGATGAATTACTGGGGATGTAAGGGAAACTCCTAGGTAAAAAAGGGCGCGCCACGCCATTCTGTATTTTCATATCATATGGGTTCAGACTAGTTGCTTCCAACTTGATCAAAACTTCGTCTTTCTTGGCACTAGGGACTGGAACCTCGACATGCTGCAACAAGCAGGAGAAACTAGTTAGTTATACAATAGTAACCCCTAGCTAGTTCATACATCAATATTGCCTTTTCATTCGCCAACAGAGAATCTGACAAAACCTCGCAGGTAATAAAGAGCACTTCAGTGTTATTATTATTACAACATTTAACGCAGTAACAAAAATCTAACATTCATTTCCATGACCTAACAATTAGTGATGCATAATAACCAGCTAAGTACTGGGCATCACTGAAAAGTGACATATAAATAATTACACTGAAAAAAAGCAAATCTTGGTTTTAGAATAGAACCTTTAAACCTGCGGCGCCTCCACCATAACTATCATACTGCAAGGCATGCATTAGCTTCCCTGCCATGTCCAATTGAAGCAGTGCGAGAGACGGAGAGAAAGAAAGTAGGCAGGCAGAAAAAGGTAATACTTGAGGAGAGTAGGCCTGGCTTCGCGGTTTTCATTCTTTAATGTGGTTTATCATTTAGTTTAAAAAAAAAAAAATTATTTTGTACATATAAAAAATAATTTTTTAAAACTACAAATATTTTTTAATATATTTTAAAATAAAAAACACTTTAAAAAATAACCTAACTATATATATTAAGAGAGTGTTTACTATTACATTTCAAAAACATTTTTTTTTTAAAATAATTTTTTTCATTTTTAATTAAATTTTTTAATATTTTTAAATAATTTTCAATATAAAAAAATTAAAAATTAAATATATTATTTTAATATAATTTTAAACTAAAAATATTTTAAAAAACAATTACACACTCCCCTGTTACTGTCACAGTTACCGAATGGCAAAAGACAAACTCGAGTATCTATCACTATCGTCAGCCTTCTGCCTTTTTTCTTTTTTTCTTTTTTTTTTATTGGAAGCAACCGGATAAAAGTCAGGATATGTGGCCAGTTTTTGCTGAATACAATGCATAGATTAGTTGCTTACGTATGCTTTGCGCTACGCCCAGAGGATGATTTTACTATTATACATTAACTTGTAGATGCAAACACGATAATTTCGCTTGTCGGTATTTTGTTTTTTCTATCGTATAAAATATTTTGGTTTTAAAATTTGTTGGTGCGTTCGTTTCAGTTATATTATTTATATATAATTAATTAATTATATAAAAAAATTATAATATTAATTTAACAAATATAATTCAAATTCAAGATAAATTAATTTTATATTATATAATATAAACATAAAATTAAATAAACACAATATTTAAATTAAAAACATCTCTAAAAATCATCTACTATTTAGTCCATCACAACTGTAGATAAGCACAAAACATAATTATTTAAATTTTTGTTTTTAAAATTATTTTTTTTATGAAGGTACCGGGGTGTTTCAATTTAATTCTTTGATGACAAAAACCAAAACAAAATTTATATATATTTTATTTTTTATAAAATCAAAGTTGATGCAATAATTTTATTTTTTTATAATATATATTTCCATAATATTTTTTCACATTTTCAATATATTTCTAAAACAATTATATATATATATAATTAAGTATTATTTAAAAAAATTAATTCTTGATGATTTGACCTGGATTATATGGAAAAGTAGATTTCAGAATTCAGAAATTAGATAGTTAATAATAAAAAAAATTAATTCTTGATGATGTTGACTGGATAAGATGGAAAAGTAGAATTCAGAATTCAGAATTCAGAATTCAGAAATTAGAAAGTTAATAATAAAAAAACAGAAAGAAATCATAATTCATAAAAAGTCACATCACATCATTGAGGCTGGAATGAGTTTTTTTTTCTGAAACGAAACGGCACATTATTGTCTAATATACTAAAAGAGCTCAGGAG
Source organism: Salix brachista (assembly GCA_009078335.1). Classification (NCBI taxonomy): domain Eukaryota; kingdom Viridiplantae; phylum Streptophyta; class Magnoliopsida; order Malpighiales; family Salicaceae; genus Salix; species Salix brachista. Next base: position 30,067,730 of record CM018587.1, read on the forward strand.
TCGGTACTGTAGCTTGTGTGTGTTTTCACTGTGGAATCAGGTGGGTTTAGGTCGTTCGGATCACCGGTTCAATTGTTATTTCCGATTTTGTATAGTGAAATAATGTTTTCATCTCTCGAAAAAGACAAAAAATAACTTATGGTCTGAGGGGTGGCACAGTAATTGCACGTGTACGGCTCGGTTGGATCCAGTCTGGTCCACCTAACTTTTTTATTGTTTAATATTTTTAAAAATGGCTAAATATAGATATATCCTCTAATAAGACAAAATTGATAACTTAGGCACAGGGGTATACCGGTAATTGACCATCAATTTTTTTTTTGAAATACTGTCGGCGCGTGCAGCACACGCACCCGACAGTTTTTCACCTCACGCCCTGTTAATATGGCGCGTGAGGGATGCTCGGGTCAACGAAAATGGGCTACTATCGTCTCTACCGATGGTTGTGGACGTGGTAGTGGCCGGTTAAAGCCATTTTTTCCGTTTCTCTCTCTCCTGCACACAAAAGTACAGGAGAGGCCCCCAGTTTTGTTGCCTTTTCACTTCAGTCCCTGTACTTTTAATTTGGTGTATGGTCCTGATTTCAGCTGTATAAGTTTTGATTTAGTTCGATTGAGTCCTTCGATTGAAATTAATTAAATGTTAATGTTTAACTTCGGTTCTCCTTCTTTTAATTTCTGAATTTGGGTTTAAATAGCTTAATATATTCGGTACAAAAGTTTCAACTTTTTCAATTTTGTCCTTTGATTGAAATTGATAATATATTTGATTTTCATTTCGGCCCTTATACTTTTATTTTTTGATTTTAATCCTTTTATTTTTTTATATTTCTGCAATAAGTGTGCTCTTAGCTTTGGTTTTTAATTTTTGTTATTTTTTTATTTGTTGAGGTGGTATTTTTTTTGAAAAAATTAGCTCTTAAATTTATTTTGTATCTATGATAATTTGAAAATTGATATTTCTGTTTTTTTCTTCTCCCTTTGTTCTTTCTTTTAGTTTTTTTATTGGTTTTTTTTATTATTATTTTCAAGTCAAATTAATTTTTTTTTCCTGAAAATTTTTATTTTATTTTATTTTTTGCTTTATATTTTGTTAAATTTTTGAGGATTTTTTTAGTCTTTCATTTATTTGTATTTTTTTTCATTATTAACACAATAACAATAACAATAACAATAACAATAATTTGTTCTTTTTCTTACTTACTCTTTTGTTAATATTTTTGAGTATTTTCCTCTAAGAATAATTTGATTATTTTTATTGTTGACAGTAATAGCAATTATAATTTTAGATGTTAAGACTTAGATGTTGCTATTTTTATAATAGGGTGTGGTGATCTGTTTTATTATATTAAATATTGTATATATAGATATTATATTTTAATTTTGGATCAGCAAATCCTATTAATTTCTTTAATCCCAACAACTATAAAAATTGTTTGCTCAGCCCCCAACGTAGTGCGGTCAATTTTTTTTAATTTTCAAGTCAAATGATTTTTTTCAGCTAATAATTTTTTTTTTATCATTTATTTTATATTTTATTTTCTCATTTGTTAATGTTTTTAGGCTTTTTTTAGTCTTTGATTTAATTTTTTTTATTAACGCAATAATAATATTAATATTAAAAATAATAATAATAATTTTTTTCTTACTTGTTTTTTTGTTAATTTTTTTGGTTTTTTTTTCTTAGGTTAGTTTAATAATTTTTATTGTTTTGGCAGTAATAGTGATGATAATTTTAGAAGTTAAAACTTCGATGTTATTATTGGTGTAATAAGGTATGTTGATCTGTTTTATTATATCAAACTTTACATGTAGAAATATGATATTTTAATCTCAAAAGTTATAAAAATTGTTTGCTCCACCCGCAACGTAGTGCGGGCAATTAACTAGTTAACAATACACTAAATGGTGCGGGGAAAGCATTATAGCTCCCCACACAATTCACTGTGGATTGCTACAGTGCTTTCCTTTTTTTTTTTTTTTTCTTTTCTAATTACATTTTCTTTTGTTTTTTTTCTAATTATTTTTTTTCCTTTTTTTCTAATTATTTTTTTCATTTTTTCCCATGAAATGCTTTTTTGATGTTTATATTTTTTTATTTTTTTCTTTTGCCACCTTTATATATATATATATATATATATATATATATATATATATATATATATATATATATGTTGTTGTTTTATAATCGGGGTGTCTGAGTTAGATTAACCGCACCACGATTAATCCTCAGATTCAATTTTTTTTTCAGCTTTTTTTTTGTTTTTTTCCTGATTATATTTTTTTAAAATTTTTTTTCCATGAAACATTTTTTTTGCTGGTTATACTTTTTAAATTTGTTTTCCACTTATATATTTTGTTTTTTATTTTTTATGATCTGGGTGTCCAGGTTAGCTTAAGCGCACCACAATTAATCCCCAGATTCAATTTTTTCTATAATCAGAGTGTCCAAACCAGCTTATGCGTACCATGATTAATCCTCGGACCCACTTTTTTTGCTAAAGTGCTTTCCCGCTGGTATATTTTTTTCCTTTTTTTCTTATACTTTTGTTTTGTTCACTTATACATTTTTTTTATAACCAGGGTCTACGGGTCAGTTTAAGTACACCACGACTAATACCCGTACCAAATTTTTTTTTAAAACAATATAGATTGCTACAATGCTTTCATGCTTATATTTTTTTTTGTTTTCTTTAACTTATATATTTTTTTTATAACCATGGTCTCTAAGCTAATTTAAGCTTTTTTTCTTTCTTTTGTTTTTACTTATATATATATATTTTTTAACCAGGATCTTTGGGCCACCTTAAACGCACCACGACTAATCCCCGGACCAATTTTTTTTTTTTGATAACCAGGGTGTTCAGGCCAGCATGCGCGCACCACGACTAATTCCCGGACCAATTTATTATTATTTTCAATTTTCTTTTCCTTATACTTTTTTTTGTTCACTTATATATTATTTTTTCTTATCCCCGAACCAAAAAAAATTTGTTAATTGGGGTCTCCGGGTCAGCTTAAGCACACCACGACTAATTCCCGGACCAAAGTGTTTTTTTTTTAAACAATATGGATTGTAAATGGTGTGGGGAAAGCACTGTAGCTCCCCACACATAGGTTAGATTAAGTGCACCATGACTAATCCTTGGACCTTTTTTTTATAATCGGGGTGTCCGAGTCAGCTGATGCGCACCACGAGTTGTATAAGTACATATATATATAAGACAGAATCCAAGAGTTGGCTATCGGGATGTATTGGTAATTTACCAATTTTTAATTATATTTTCTGTCGCGATGTTGTGGGCATGTCTTCGGGCGTGACGTCAATTTCAAAGCTCATGCACATTTCGGATGGCACGTGCGGCGTCGTAGAACTTCTAAAAATATATATTAGTTTTTTATATATTTATTTTATTATGTAAAATGTGTTTAAAATAATGTTATGGTATCAGAGGTATTTCCAATTTTTTTATTTCTGTGCATAGTACAATAATCATAATATCCTCAAATAAGACAAAAACTAAGAATTGTTAGTGGGGGTGTCCCGGTAATTTTACTTTTTTAGTGCACAATAAAATAACTTTTGTAGCCTCAAATAAGACAAAACGGAAGAGTTACTACGGTGGTGTTTCAAACATTTCACGTTTAACTTTACATGCATAATAAAGAGTTTCACTCTTATTTTACACCACCAAAGCTAAACTTACTATGTTTTTTAACGCAAGTTGCATTTAATACAAATACAAATAACAATAAAAATTAAAAATCTAAACTAAGAGCAAAGGTTTATAGATACAAACAAAATATTTAAAACTATTTTAGAAGGACCGAGAAAAACAAGGGATCAAAACTAAACTAAAAAAATAAAAGAATAAAAACCAAAATACAAAATAAAAAATTATATGTAGTAAAACTAGATAAGAAAAAAATTTAATCCCTGCGGTGGAGCGCGGGTTTATGGCTTGTTTTATATAAAACAGGAAAAAAAATACCTGGGGTTTTTCTCATTTAAGAAAAGGATATTGGATGGGGAATTAGAATGAGTATGATATTTGTGCATTAATTTATATTTTTGTTTAACTCCACTCATAAAAAAGTCAAACATATTTGATTATAGATAATATTTAACACAAATAAAAAAACTCATTTAAAAATCTAGTCAAAATCTTGTATGATATAATACCGGAATTTTGCGGTTGGTATTTAGCCAAAAATTCTAAATAAATCGGAATTTAAATTGAGATAAAAACGATATTGTTCTGTCTTATTTTTTTAATTGGTATAAAATATTCTGACTAAAATGAAAGGTACTAACTAACAATTATGGTCTGAACCCAATCTATTTAACTTTTTTTTCTTATATAAATAATTAAGAGTAAGTAAGCCAGGGTTCTCTTGATGGCTAATAATGTTTGTTAATTCTCTCAAAAAATAATATTTTTAGAGAAAGAACAACTTTAATGTAAATTTTATTATATTACTTTGAATGCGTGTTTTTTTTGTTTGTGGCCTATAGTCAACTATCATAGTATAGCGGAGTGTACCGAGCAAAATGGAGAAAACAGATCTATTTTCTGGAATTTATTATATATTTTGTTGTTAGACTAAATGACTGTTTAAAATTGTTGTTTAAATTATTTTTTAAAAATTAATTTTGATATCAATACATCAAAATAATCTAAAATCATAAAAATATAATTTAAAATAAAAAATAAAAATATTTAAAAAAAAAACATTTGAAATATAATAACAAACCCCGTTAAAATATGGGAGATCCGCCGGGAGAAATGCCAGTAGTCATGATGTGCATTATGCTTAGCATATGTATTGTATTTTCTATTCTTCGGAAGCTGGAAATAGATCGTAAACTAAATAAATTATCTAAACTAAACTAAAAGTTTAAGTTATTAAATGAGATTTTAGAATATAATTTATATTATTCTTTAATATTTTCTTTTGGATTTTTGAAATTTGTATAAACTTGTACTATCTTGGGTTTAATTTTTATCAAATAAAATATAAATTGTGAGATTCGAACTTATGACCGCTAAGTCAATAAAGTTATAATATTATATAAAAAACTATATAATTTAAAAACTTAAATGAGACTTAGGATATAATCACCTTTCCAATTTGGATTGTTAAAAAAATCGTCTTTCGCCACCAAAGTTGGATTCAAAATCAGCACGTTCAAACTGAAGATCTAAGCAACTAAAATGTTGCCGGAGTGCAGCGTCACTGCTCGTCATCCACTTCTGTCTCCCATAGAACATCGCCCTCTCCGGCACTCCCTGCTCTTTATTCATATTCCTTTGCTTCCATTCCTGCTCTATCGTCCATTGCTCCATGTTTTAATATCTATAGAATATCAACAAAAGCTCTCTCTCTTGTAGAAATAAGGGGGGGAAATTAATGTCTAGAACAACGACAAATTGTCTGTCTAATAGCGACGCAAACATTGAAGCACAAAAAATGATATAGATTGAAATAATTGGTGGGCTTGAGAAGCTGAGTGTCATCCTGCCTAGTCTATTCAAAATTTTAATCTCTGCCCATTTCTTGAGAATGGGATGCTCTGCTTTTCAGGAAAATCCATCCTAAAATTCAAAATTATCATAGGAGGATAACATAGATACTATTCATCAAGGTTGTCAATACCATTTCGGTTGGTACTTTGTTTTTTTAATTAAAACAGAATATTTAGTTTCAGAGCATTTCGGCGAGCCATTTCAGGGTTGTATTGTTTATGTATATATATATAATTAAATATATTAATTTAAAAAAAATAGTTCAAATCCAAAAATAAAATTATTTAGAATTGTGAAATTTAATCTAAAATAAGACACAATAAAATGATTTTTTCTAAACAAAATTATGAACATGTAAAATATTATGAGGATGTCATCATCAATCTCGTAATGTCCTTACATTCTCTGATTGCTCTCAAATTTTAACATAATATATATAAATATGTTAAAAGACTCCTCGTAAAATTTCATCTTAATCTAACAGTTGGATTAAGAAATATGATTGATATTGTAAAGCTATTTATTATTTACAAAAATACTATTTGACCGAAAAGGAACAGGCGGAACGAAACCAGAACGTTTCGGCCGGTATCTGGCCAAAAAATCTAGATACAACCGGAATTTAAACCGAGGTAAAAACGACGTCGTTTTGTCTCGTTTTTTTAAAAGATACTAAATGTTTCGGTCGTTTCAAATGGAACAGAACGAAACAAACAACTATGATGTAAACTAATGTCTTAAAAGATCTTACAATTTAAGAAAACGGTATAGAGAAACTACTGTAGTAGTAGATACAAATTATTGTAGATTGTAATAATATAATTATGATTTTCCCCCTCAATACACTGCATTTATTTACACACAAAATTAACATTCTTCAATCAATTATTATATAGGGTTGAATTGCAAGATTTCCAGTGGCAAGAACTTAATTGGAGACTTCAAGAAACAATAAGGACCAAATGACTAGGTAAACCGTAGTACAATTGTTTGGTATTTCAAGGTATCTCGTGGCTAAAACTGTTTGGTAAGTGTTTATGAAAAAAAGTTGAATTCTTTATTATTGTTGCACCCCATTGCGAGAGCGCGGCGTCGCGGCGACCTCCCCGTGAGCGGGGGATTCAATGTCGGGGTCTTATTTTTATTTTTGTGGAAAAGGGAGTCGCCATCTAGTATTATGGTTACTAGGAAACCTAAAACTGATCTTTAAGAGATTCTAAGGCAAGGGACTGGTTGCGTAAAGGGAAGATTTTAGCACCCCTAGTACGCCCTACCTAAGGTAAGCTGCTTGACATTTTGGTTGGCTTATGATTTGTTATGGTTTTGATCTTTCAAAGAATATATTGGTTAAATGATGATAGTGTATTACCCCGCCGGATATTTTGGATATTAACCTCTTAGAATTTATTTATCCAAACACCGACAGTGAATAATAGCAAATTATCCCCGCTGAATATTTTGGATATTAACCCCTTAGGATTTATTTATCCAAACACCGACAGTGAATAATAGCATATTATCCCCGCTGAATATTTTGGATATTAACCCCTTAGGATTTATTTATCCGAATACCGACAGTGAATAATAGCATATTATCCCCGCCGAATATTTTAGATATTAACCTCAAAATGAAAGAAATGATTTTTCTTTGCGAAATTCATGTTAAAACACATTTTCTCTTCAAACTCCAAGATAATATATATATTTTTGAAAGAAAAAGAATTTTTAAAATATGCTAGTGTATTGGCCGTATGCAAGAAAACAATATATTTTTTGTCTTTAATAAAAATATTTTAATGAAAATTTTATATTTTTTTTGTATTTTTTATTTATATTTTGTATTTTTTCATTATTTCTTTTTTCATGGGCTGGCTATCAGCCCACCTAAAATCGGGCAGGGCTGGCAGCAGCCACGCTACCACGGGCTGGGCTTCCAGTCCAGATGACTGGAAGCCCAAAATCCATCTGGGCTGGGCTCCCAGCCCAGATTACCTAAAGGGGGTCAGGCCGGGCACCAAGCCCGGCCCGACCAGCCCACTGTCACGTGCAGGGACAGTGGCGCCCCCGCATGCAAAATGCAAATAATGAAGACGATGAACAGTAGATTTTGGAGTGTGATAAATGGCGTACCTGTTAACACCTTTGGGTAGAGGAGGTCGAGGTGGTTCTTCTGGTCGTGGTGGCGTCGGAAATGGTAGCTTGTAATGGCCGTAAATGGCGTCGGAAAGTGACGTGCCTATGTCGCAGCCCCTGCTGCTGCTGCTGCCAACCTTGCCTGGGACCGTGGTTTGGGTCGACGATGGAGGGGGAGATTCTGGTGAGGTATAGACGAGGTGTGGTGGCCGGAGTTGATGGCTGCTGGAGGAGAGAGAGAGAGATGTCGGCGTCTGGTTTTAGTGAGAGAGAGAGTGGACTTGACTGAGAGAGACGACGGGGAGAGAGAGCTTGTTGGAGAGAGACGAAGGGATGAAGCTTAAATCAATCTTTTTACGTGAATTTGTCTCTGCAATCTCTCTATTTTTCTGTGTTTTCTTCATAAATTTCTTTTTCTCCCTACTCTTCTGTCTCCGTTTTTTCCTTCTCCCCCCCCCTTTCTCTCTCTGTTCTCTGTTCTTTTTTTCCCTTCCTGTTTCTGCTTTTTTCTTTCTTTTCGTTTTCGATCTTCACTCTGTTTTTTTCTCTTCTTTCTTTCTGCGTGAAAAATCTTCCCCTGTTTACATGAATTTTCCTACTCTCCTTCGTGGATTTTCTGCTCTCCACTCTGCTCGTAAAATCTCTCTCTTTCTCTGTTCGTCCTGAATTTGGCTCTGTTACCTCCTCTCTTCCTCGCTTGCCATTCTTTTCTTTCGAGCCCCTGCCTCCTTCTTTCTCCTCTCTCGCAGCTATTTATAGCAGATAAAAACAAACCTTCGGCTGCCAAAATTTGAATGCAGTGCCGCCGTTGAAATTTTAATGCAGACGCTCCTGAACATTTAAGGTCGGGCACGCCGGAGCACGCCGGAACATGCATGCAGTACAATTTTCAAGAATATTTAAGAAGGTAAGAGTATGGTTTGGTCCCACAAATTATAATTTCTCTAATTGTACCTCAATTGAATTTGAGCTTTAATTTTGCACAATTGTATCCCAGTTAGAATTTCGAGAGCATCCTTTGCTTTAAGCGTCTTTTTTATTCTGGTCCTTGGTTTCTGATTTGCGCGTTTTGACCCCCTATTGACCAAGGTAGTCAAAATCGCGAGTCAACTCGCAAACTCGTACGAGTTTGCGAGTTAGCTCAGCAAACCTGGTTGGACCGGTAGAAAAATCGAAATCGGTCAAACTCGGTCAAACTCAGTCAAAATCGGGTTGACTCATAAAATCGGACCGAATCGGTCCGATTTTACGAGTTCAAGACATTCGTTTGAGCTTCATTTTTTCATTCTCTGAGACTGCCAATCATGAAGGAGGAGAAAGAAAGAAAATAATAAAGATATTCATCGACAACATAGCACTCAACCACCTTTCTCGCATGCCATACCAGGAGGAAGGAAATGCGGCAATGCATCAAACAACATGACACAGGAAAGGGCTATAATCGAGTTGACTCGCGAGTCCAACAGTGGTTCTAGTGTTGAAGGGAGTCCGGAAATTGTTCTGCCATCAAACGCAAATGAAGGTGCTGATCAAACTGGAAATGGAGAAGAGGATGAGGATTGAGGAGATGAGCGGCGGCGTAGGAGAAGAGAAATAGAGAATTAGGGATTTAGCTTTTAGGGTTATGTCTTAGGTTGGGCTGGTCACTATCAGCTTTTTTTAGGCCTCTTTCGTCTGGGCTGGCGTGTTCTGGTGTTGTCAGGCCTGCAGTTTCGGAGATTGTTTTCTCGGGGCCTCTCTTGGCTTTGCTCTTTGGTTTCGAGCTGCTCTTGCAAGCTTTAAAGGGTTTGGGGATCGGCGCTGCTGGTTCCGTTTGGGAGGATCGTGGGCCTAGCAAATGGGCAGAGTTTCTTTTTTTGGTTTTCTTTAGGCTTCGGCCTTGTTTTTTGTTTCTTTTCTTTTAGCCTTAGAGAGTGTGTTCTCGTAAAGGCTGCTGTTGGTTTTTAAGCTATCAGCTTCTTCCTGTACAGCCCCTTTTCTTTAATCCATCCCTTTTTGATTTGGTTCAAAAAAAAGTTATGTCTTAGGGTTATGTCTTGGGAGAAGAGAATTAGTTATTATAATAATAATAATAATAATAATAATAATAATAAAGTAGCCAAGTAGGTTTATGTATAAAGTATAAACATAATTTTAAAAAAATCCTATTAAATAATAATAATAATAATTAATAATAATAATAATAATAATAATAATAATAATAATTAGCATAAAAAATAATTTTAAAAAAATCCTATTAATTTAAGATAATAAATAACATTAATTAATTTCAAATACAACAACCATAAAAAAAATATACAATTACTTGAAAAACATAAAATAAATAGTTTAAATTTCAAATCTTAAATACTGTGGGTCTTTTAATTATATTTAAATTCATTTTTTAAATTTAAATATAATTAAAAATAATAATTTTTGTACGGACATATTCGGATACGATATTTCTACGATTTTACGATCCGATTTTTCAGAGCCCTTTCCGATTCGTGTCAAAATCTTGATTTTGACTACCTTGCAAAACAATGCATCAAATGACACGGAAGAAGGATATTTTCTACTGTGGGATCGCCGCAAACACCAATATTTTTTTAAAATTAAATTCTATTTAATAAATATAAAAAGACATATGACTTTGATTACCCTGATTATTAAAAAACAAAAAACAAATGTAAAAGACCTTAAAGTTCCATATCCTGTCTTTTAAAGTAGATATAAATAAACAAATGTGTTTGATATCCTGTCTTTTTTTCTCTCAATTCTAAGAGCATGAAAGTCAATTCGTACTATTTTGGCAACACATTTTAATATTTTCTGTATATTTATATTCGAGTTCTCAAGTTTATGAACGAACTCTCTATGAAAATAAGTCCTTACAGCCAAACCAACATTTTTTGGTGGAGATAATAAATGATATCTACGCATAACAATACAGTGATTTGCCCGATAGGAGGAGCTTCTACAGTCGTAATTTTCTCGTTGGATTTTTGAGGACTGAAGCCATCCACTGTATTGATCACAAGAGCACACCGTTATAGAATAGCGGACGCGAATTGACTGGGAAAAAAACACAATAATGCTGATGCATGACGATTTTAACAAATCATGAATAGAACAGCCCTAAAATGATTTACTAATGCCGCCTTTATCTGCTATAAAAAGGAAACGTGGATGCCTTTGTTTTACATATCAGAGCCATAGTTGCATCGAAAACCCTAATTAGAAAGAACAATGGCTTCCCAGCTTAGACCAGTCTCTCTCATGGTATTGCTCTCAATCTTCTCCTTCATTGCTCTAGCTGCAGCTGTCACTGTCCCTCTATCTTCCACATTTAAATATGTGAATGAAGGAGAATTCGGGGACTACATTGTAGAGTACGGTGCAAATTATCGAGTCCTAGACCCCTTCAATTCTCCTTTCCAGCTTTGCTTTTACAACACCACCCCTCATGAATTCACCCTTGCTCTGCGCATGGGGACCGTCAGGTCTACATCAACAATGCGTTGGGTCTGGGAAGCCAACCGGGGAAACCCTGTCGGCGAGAACGCCACCCTCACCTTCGGAGAGGACGGAAACCTTGTGCTGGCGGACGCCGATGGCCGGATTGCTTGGCAAACCAACACTGCTAACAAGGGCGTGGTTCACTTCCAAGTGCAGCCCAACGGTAACATGGTTCTTCAAGACATCAAGGGCTACTTCATTTGGCAAAGCTTTGACTACCCCACTGACACCTTGTTGGTGGGACAGTCTCTTCGCGCTGGCGGAGCAGCTAGGCTTGTGAGTCGATTCTCCGAGAAACAGAACTCAAATGGACCGTATAGCCTGGTGCTGGAGCCCAAGCGATTAGCCATCTATTACAAGGCCCCGAGCTCAACAAAACCCAAGCTCTACTACACATCTGATAGGTTCAGTGTGAAGAATGGTCGTTTACAATACGTGACCTTCCAGAGCGACCCGGTGACAGAGGAGGGGTTCTCCTACGATCTGAGCTTGGAGTTCTCTACCGGAGGGAATGCCATACTCGCCACACCCAAGTACAATAGCACACTGTCATTCCTTCGACTTGGCGTGGATGGAAATGTCAAGGTCTACACTTACAATGATAAAGTGGATATCGGTGCCTGGGAAGTCACCTTCACTCTTTTCCCAGGTGGTAAACCTTGACCGATCAAGCTGCTTGCAAATTCTGCTCATGTATAAATTAAGGCTCCTAATCAATAAGGCAAGCTAGTAAAATGGGGTCGCTGCTATTATGTTCTTTAAATAAAGATTTTTTATATATATAATAAAGAAGGGAATTCTTGTACTTGGTTTCCATATTATAAATGAAGGGTTAATTTCTGTAAGTTAATAAAGAAGTGCTTTTTTTCAAAGGTCTTGTATGTTCTTTTTAGCTGTTTTTCAAAGGTCATGTATACCACTAACATGTAACTTTTTAGCTGTTGAAATTACAAGTCTCCGAAGGCCACCAATTGTCACCTATCCTCTCCATTTCATTAACATGCTATTAATATTTGCTCACTCGTGGTATAACTCTTGGTTACTCTTTCAAAGTTCTAAGTATAGTAATAACGTAACCATCTTTTAATCTTTTTCTATGAATTATTGGTTTAAAAAGGCCTTCATCTTGTTTTTAAAAAGATTTGGTTTTCTAAAAAAATTTGCTCACTCTTGGTATGACTTAGCTTAATTTGAAGCTTACCTAGTTTATCTTGTAGCCCCTCTTCATTGTTCCTTATAAGCTTAACGATGACAAATAGTCTAACTTCGTAAACTGTCATTTAGTCTTATTCTTCAAAGCACCCTGGATAGACCACCATCATTTCTCAAAATTGAATTATTAGAACTAACTAAAAGTCCTATATATTCATCATCTTTACAAACCATTAGAAGTTGTCTCCAATCTTGTTTGATAATTTATAATTCAACAAGAGAATCAGGATCCTTAAACAGTCTAGTGTATTTAGCTATACCCCAGGTTCTTGGTACATGTTTAATTCCTCTAAATTTCCCGTAACCAATATATATGGATACCTAATATCAATGGGTAGTCTAATCAGTGAGACTCGTGCTTTATCCTTAAATTCATGATATATGAGTAGTTTTTTAACCAATGGACTTTCTACTAGAAATTACTATAAGGGGTAGCCTAATATTTTCTACCCATGTTAGTATTAACGACTTCAATACTAATAATCCCAACTTTTGATAGAAATAAAACCAAACGAAAGATAGCAAAAGTAATTATTTGGTATATTTCATCTTTTAACTTTTCTTTATCTTTGAATTTTGCTTTAATAAGATTCCATTTAAAACCCCTATTAATTATTTTATATTTCCAAATTTTGTTTAAATGAAGTAGTTTAACAAGTGCAGAAATTGTGTCTCCAATTATTTGTTTGAAATAGACCTTGTTAGGTACTTTAGAAAACTCAAAATTTAAGCATGCTCCTTAATAGTAAGGGTCATATCAATATTTTCAAAGGTAAAATATTCATAATTTAGGTCCTATAAATATAATAATGAGGGTTTACAATTTATAATTTGGGAAAATATGATTGTCATTACCAAGTAAATACTCAGATTATAATTGGGTATTTAACAAATTTTAACCCTGACTGAAAGTCATGAGGCAAACTGATACCCTCACTCCTAATTTAGAATTCGGTTTACACTCTCAAATTTATCATGCACGAAGGCATAAATCCATATTCAATATACTTATGCTTGAACACTATGTAAAACAAATGCATGATAAAATCAAATCACAATACGTAAAAACTGCATGCTAAAATTAAATCACCAAGACCAATAAATAAAACAAGCCACAAAAAAATAAAGACAAAAAAATGAATAAACAACAAAGCCTAGTCCGACCAAAGCTATATATCCTAATGGAGTCATCATTCTATTGTGACGAGCACAGAGTTGGATGATGGGTATGGCTCTTGGATCAAGGAGTTATTTAGTGTGTTGGGAATTAATCATAAAAATATGATTAATAGGGTTCAGAAGTCACTACTTGGTATTATAGTCACTAAAAAACCTAATGGTCTGCAAGAGTTTGGGTGAGGAGACTAATTATGGATGGGAAAGACATATCACTCTAATTGCACCCTACTTATACTAAGCTACATTGTTGATTAAATTTTTTTTTCTTAGATCATATTTATATTTGTTAGTTTGCCTAAAGTTCAAAAAACATTTTACTTGATAAAGAGGTTCTTATTTTATCAAGCTAAAATCTAATCATTTTAAAACCCCTAAAAAATATGTCTAAGGTTTAAGAAAAGTCATTCTTAGTAAAGAGATTCTTATCTTATCAACTTAAAACCTAACAATTCCAAAGCTCAAAAAATAGTTTTTTTTTAAAAAATTTGGAAACATTTCTAATAAATAATCATAAACATGTTATGATACTCATTAATTTATTATTTTTTTGTATTTTTAAAAGCATGATAAAATGCAATTTATATATATGCTTTTAAAATATGCATGAAGATTTTAACATTTGACCGTATGCACATAAATAAAAATGTATTTTTTTGTATTTTTTTCAAAATTTTAAAGAATGGTTGGTAAATTTAATATTTAGTCTTTATCTTATAGTATAAGTCTACAACTCAAATATTAAATGAAATGGTTGAAAATAAAAATGCAAAGTAATCACAAATAATTTTAAAATGGTCCTTGAATTGTTTCAGTTTTTTTCAAAATTATTTAGGGCCTATTTAGGAAAAGCATAAAAAAAACTGAAATGAATATTGTTATATGACTTATCAAACACTATCTTATTAAGAGCATGGGCTTAGCCTAGCCCAAAGGCCTAAGCCCTCAATGAAGGTCCATAAACAATAAAGAAACACTAAATATCAAATTTGTTTTCTTGAATTTGATGGCGAACAAAATTGTGCATAATTGAAGGCTCATGGTTACACATAAACACCATTCAAATAACATTTTGGGGCTAGATTATCATAATAACCTAACAAAAGCCATGATTTGTTTAATTTTATTAAAAAAAATATAAGACATAAATGAAGATGAAGAGCCATACAATTGATGTTTTTAAGGCATGAAGGTCTTAGATTAAATACCAACCAGTATGTATGCACATGTATAAACCAATAATCAAACAAGAAAGCATAAAAACTAGGGACCTAAAGCAATGTTTAACTGAAGAACACTAACCCAAATTGATAGCAAACCCAAAAATGCCTATAAATGTCTAAAACTTAAGAAAACAATAAATCCTAAAAACAAGCCTTAAACCGAATAAAAAAATCTACTTGAAGCACGCTTGTATTGACATACAAAAACTCTTAAGAACATGTAAGGAAGCAAATAGAAACAAAAACAAGTATTTAATTCAAAATCATATAAAGATTAGAAAAACACATCTTAGGCTACAAACACTATTTTAGAGTTTCATGTCTATTTTTAAGTAACATTATGATAAACCTAGCTTTAACAAACTAATATTCCATAAAAAAAAAACACATAACCATGTTTTTCTTGAGAAACAAAACAAATCAAAATAGATTTTCCTATTAAAACAAACATTAAAACATGTTGGATTGACCTTTAAACATCATTAATAATATCATAACACAACCATAAAATAATAAAGCATGCATTGAATCTAATCTCAAACACACACACACATGCATATTGTTCCAAACATAAATAAAATGCATATTACCAACTTAAATCATGAATATTGCAATGAGAAAAGAAAGGGAGTGTGCTTATTAAACTCCACTCCCTTCTCAAAGTTTGAAGGTACACCTTGCAATAAGAACGTTGAAACTTACTTGGATTCCTTACTCTTCTCCTCTTGATTTCTAGCTTTTTATGGTCCCATATTGTTCTAGTTTTCTTTTCTCCCTTCATAGAATATAATCTTTATTATGTTTGCTTTAATTTTACTTTATATATTCTATTGATTTCTATGTATTTCCTTTCTTTTTCTTTTTCCTTTCGATTTTTTTATGGTTTTTTCTCTTAGATTCATTTTTCTCTCTATGTTTTTTTCTTCTTTTATAGCTATAAATTGGCATGTGGTTTTGAAACCATTTTAGGTTTTATGGTGGTTTGTCAAAACTAGATTGTAAAATATTATACCTCTAATTTGTTAGAAGGTGTTTTCTCTTTATTCATATAATGTTTTCCTTCTCCTTGGATGCCTAAAACACTATTAGAATTTCTAGAAAAAAATATAAAAGTAATGATTGAAAGTTGGCAAAAAAACATTAGTTGACTATAGGTATATCTTTCGTTAATTAATCATGGTAGATATGAAGTCATTGAAGTTAACTAAACTATGGATCCTATAGAGGGGTTGTTATTCTTTAACTAGTTATATTTGGTGGCTTATAACTTTCCCATTATTAATCTAAAGTTAAATATAATATTGATAAAATTTATTGATCAAGTCAAAACAGCTTTGAGACAAGTTAAGGGTTTCAACATAAGTACGGTGGTAGAACCTTATAAAAGGAAAAGTCCTTTGTCAATTGGTGATGTTTCGAACCCTTGAGGTGATAGAAGATGCCACGTTTATTCACTTGAAGATGACAACTCAACCAATTTTTTTGGTGAAGAAGATGGCAAAACAAAGATAAACAAAGTGTCACTTTGTTTTTTTTATTAAATATGAGTGATATGTCATCTACTTAAACCCTAAAAATTATATTTCTAATTGGGATTTTAATTAAAAAAAAATCTAATTTGATCCCTACGATTTCAATTTATGCTTAACATCTTGTATTGTCAATCAAGTTTGGTCACTCCAACTCTTATTTATGCATGTAGACCATTCTTTAGTTTGTTCCTGTCAATTAAGTTGCTTGTTCTTAATTTTCCTCCTCCTTCTTCTTCTTCTTCTTATTTTTTTGTATAAAAGATGATTTTGAGGGAACCCAAAATTAGGTTATGATAAGCATGGTAAACTTGTAACCTTGATAATCAAGGTCATGCCAATCCAAAATATCGCATCAAACTTACGATCCAAATCATGAGATTAAAATAATCCAATAGAAATAAAAAAAATTAAAAATCATAAAGCCTATTTAAGAAAAATTATCAAAAAATATTATGTTTCAAACATGTTATCCATGTCATTATAGCCAAAACATCATATTTGAAAAAATCATAAAGCTCAATTTGTAATCAATCAAATATGGAAGGATAAAATTGAGAAAATAACTTTAATTATAGAAAATAATTGAAAATAAAAAAAGAAGTTATTAATCAAAATTCAAATAGAAAAGAAATTTTATATTTGACTAAGGGTGAAATTGAAATGAAAAATCAATTAAGCAAAATGTCTAAAATAATTAAAAGAAAAAGGATCAAAATTGATGTGAAAAAAAACTTAAACAAAAAAAGATGAGGACCAAACATTTTTAATGTGAAGGGGAAAGCCATCATTATACTATTCTAATGAACAATGTTTCACTTTATATGAAGACTTTTAATTTCAAATAAGAATTAGCTCTTGTTAATAATTGTTATTTGCAGCACTTAATTAGAAATGCCATGGAAATTTATTTGAGCTTAATTCATCCATGTTCATAACAATTATCCGATTATTTTATTAATCATTAATGATGTTTAAATTTCATTAATGTGATATTTTTCTTCTTTTTTTTTGGTAATTATCATAACCCAAAATCTGACTTAATTTTCAAAATATTTTTAAAAATGTATTTTCAATAAATTCAGTCATTTTTAATTATTTCATTATTTTTGTGTTTTGTTTTCAAGTGTCAAGTTAATATCCTGTCAAGTTAAGATTAAGAAAAGTATTTTCAATAAAGAAAGATTGCCAAATCACAGGGAATTTACAGGATATTATAGGGTTTGCGAGTAAATATAATAATAGATAAATATGGATTACCTTCTATAAAGAAAAACAAATATCATTAGGTAGATATTTTAAAGGAATCAAGTGATCAATAATTTTGAGAAATCTTCCATAAAGGAGAAGTTCTCATAAGGTAGCCATTTCTAGTTTTCTTTTTAATTACTAGATACTTTTTCCTTTCGGTCTAGATTGTCTTGTGGGTAAGGCCAGCCCATAGAGAAGAAAAGTAGTATTATCCACTTGATTATGCCATGTCTGTCGCCCTTGTATGTGGCTAAATACAGTGAAGTAAGAGAGGTGATAACAAAGAACGAATGAGATAATCACAAGAATTAACCACCTTGTGCAAGTTCAATAATGGCAAGTTCAAAACCTTCAGGGGTGTAGCTTGACGGGTGAGACTTTAGGTTTGTTTTATAAAGATTATCGGTTCGATCTTTCGGCGTGGGGCTCCTCCATCCCAGATGGGCGTCGGATGCAGCCTTTGGGTTTCGTTCTCTGGCTGGCTTGCGAAATGGGTCTCTTTTAAGGGGCGACGGCTTTGTTTCTTTTGTAAGGGCCTCTTAAGGCTCGGCCAGTAGGTAGGGCTCTGTAGCCTTTGGGCTGTGTTTTTTCTGATGTTTTCATGTGATTTCCTTTTGCGGGAGAGTTTGTTTCTCCATTTCTTTTAGGGAGACCTGTTTCTCCTTTTGTTCTGCAGCTATTATTAGCTGGCTTCTTTGTACATCCTCATTTCTTTCTAATATATCTTAAAGTTCCAAAAAAAATTATCGGTTCGAGTCTTATAAATCTCAGGGTCATTAGAGATTTATATAATCGTTTAGAACTCGTGGGATTAGTCAAGTTGTACACAAACTGCTCCGAACACCAATGGTAATAAAAAAAATAATAATAATGGCACGTTCAATAATAACAGGTCGAGGAATCATATAATAAGTGGTTAGTGGTAAGAACTTAGAACTAAAAAGTCTGCTTCTCCTGTGATTTCAAGTTCAACTCATGTTGTTGCTAATATAATTGTCACTGAAAGATTACATGATTGTTAACTTCATGACTCGTTAAATTAGTCGAGATACACGCAAGCTGACCTGAACATCTATATTAATAAAAGAAATGACAAGCTGAGGACTATAAAAATACGTGCTGAACGCTTCATATTCAAGGGAAATTAGAATATTACAAAAGATATATCTTGATGCTGTTTTCAAAGGCAAAAAAGAAAGTGTCAAACAATCAGGTAATGGTTTTGGAAACTTAGGGAGATAGATATATAACTAGGGAAAGGAGGAACTGGGTGGCATGGTCTTATCCCCCTCATTTTGATAAGATCCGACTTTTAACTTCATTTTTTTGTCGACAGAGAAGATAGGGTCCGATTCAACTGTTGGGTCAAAATTTACGGTACAGCCCCACCTAATAATAAAATAATAATAATAATAATAATAATAATGATAAAGTGAGACAAGGAACTAGCTTTTCCGTTTTTGGAATGTACGAGGAGTACATTGAAAAAGTATATTTTTTAAATTTGTAAGGATGAAAAATAGTTCAGAAACTACGTAAGGTTATTTTTTTATTTTTTTTAATAATCGGATGTCCAAATCAGTTTACACATATTATAATTAATCTTTAAATATATTAAACACCCTATAAATTCAATAAATAGATAATACACCACATAGATAACAACCATGCACAAAAAATATCAAACCTATACACAAAAAAAAGAAACAAGTTCTTTCCTCATCCGCTAAACTAAGACTCAAGTGCTACTACGTAAGGTTTTTTTTTTTTTTTTATAACCAGGGTGTCCGGGCCAGCTTGCGCGCACCACAACTAATTCCCGGGTCTACTGAACATCCTGCAAACCCAATGAGCATGTAAGGCACCGCAGGGATGACAGGCGTACCTGGCAAGGCTTGAACCTGGGGTGAGAGGAAGGGAGAAGCCCTTCATGACCACCAGGCCAAGACCCTGCTGGCTACTACGTAAGGTTATTAATACCGGTATACATACACATGCACACAACTAAGTGTGTAACTCAAATTTTAATTGTTTACGATTATTTCATGCTCTTAAAAGTCAGCATGTACTTTTTTTATATACAAACAATCAATAGCTATGAGATGAACAGCAATAATTCAATATATATATATATATATATATATATATATATATATATATAAACAACAATAATTCAATATATATATATTAAAAAAGATGATAAGAAAGAAAAAGATAATGGACACGAACCAAAATTTTAATAGTAATGTAAAAATGTATTAAGATAATATTTTTTATGTTTTAAAAATTATTTTTGATGCAAACATATCAAAATGATCTAAAAACATTAAAAATTTATTTAGAATAAAACAAAAAAAAATCATTTAAAAAAAAACACTTTTAAAGTGCTTTCCAAACACATCCTTCGATGAGACAATATTATTCTTGGTGTTTTTTATTTTTAGTATTGTTGATGATCAGGGCTAAAAACTTTCCAATGTCAGCTCGGTCAACCCAAGTCCGATCAGCTTTAAAATCACGCCCTACACCTTCTCGCCCTAAAGTTTCCCCTTTATCTCTTCCCTCATACGCAGATCGCACCGCCCCAAAATTTCTCTCCCTCTCGTGCTCCCCCACCGGTTGATGGTGCCTTGCCATCATCACTGAGTGCTCAGGGAACCCCGGGGGACCTCCATTTTCATCCGTGACCTGCTTCTAGGAGTGTTCTCTCCGGACACAAGCGTACACCCCCTTAAGGTCAAGCTTTAGGTCTTTTCGTAGGATCTCACCACGGATTAGCTCAAACACAGGGTCAAGCTCACTGAGAAAGATATGGACCCTAAGACGTGTCATGGCCGAGTGGAGGTTAAGGATTTCATCGACAGTCCTAGCCTGGGATGCACTCCGACCATCGAATTTTTGGAAGATAGCCACCAGTTCAGTATAGTAGGTGGACAGTGGACGTCTATTTTGACGGGTATTAAACGATCTTTGATGCAATTCAAAGATGCAAGTCTCATCGGCGCTGTCGTAGAAGGTTCTAGCGATGGCGTCCCAGATGTCCTTGGCCGTCGGGAAGGCAAATGAACCTCTGCATCAAGGATGGATTCATGGAGTAAATTAGCCAACTTTTGACCCAATGATTCTCAGTAACCCATGATTCCATTCGTGGGTCACCTGGTTCAGGCTTTGTGGTGTCATCGGTAAGATATCCTACCTTATTACAAGCTCCAATTCGAATTTCCATAAGTTGTGACCATAATGTAAAGTTTGATTCGTCCAGGATGATGCTTGCTGGAACTGTCGAGTTGTCTTGATGAATAACAATTTGTGGTGATGGGTTGGAGGTAAGTATGTTCGTAGGGTTAATCTCCATTTTGTGGGTTTATGTAAGATTCTGGATTTGAAGCTTGTGGATTTCTGGGTTCTATTTGGAATGTGTGGTTTCTGGATTGATTGTGTTTTTTGGGTGTTTGTGGTTTCTGGATTGATTGTGTTTTCTGAAGATTTTTGGGAATTTCTAGGTTAGGGTTCTTATTTTCTGGGTTTTGTGGTTGAGTATTTGGGGTCGAATTGAATAGTAAGTATTTGATGAACAGTAATATGAGCATTGTAGCATTCAAAAAAAAATTCAATTCGAAAAAATTCATGAAAAAATTTAGAGAGGCTCTGATACCATGTTCAAAGCAAAGTTGTTAATCTCGTTTCATTTCGGCCGAAACGTCTCGTACCAGTAAAAAAACGAGGCAAAACGGCGTAGTTTTTGTCTCAGTTTAAATTCCAGTCGGTACCGGAAATTTCGGCCAAATACCGGCCGAAACGTACCAGAAATATGCCTTGTGTGCCGTTTCGGGAAAAAAAAGAATTAACTAATTAAGGGCCAAACCCCGTCACGGCGTCACCCCCTTTTCCCAAAATCAAAATTCAAAAAATCAAATCCCTAACTCTTCTCTTCCTCAGCCCTCTCTCTCAGACAATCGATCAATATTTCCAAGCTCATACTCCCCTTCGTCAGCAATTCAACTCCTCAGAGTCTCAGACTCCTCTTCCTCAGCAACTCAGTCTCAGACGCCTCACTCATCAGGTCAGTTATTTTATACCTTTTCCTCTGATTTTGTCTTTACTTGCTGTGGATCCAAACACCTTGTTATAAGCTCTCTATAATCTACATTTGCAGCTCTCTCTCTTCCTCCGTGTTCACTTTAGTTATAGAGGGAAAAGTGAAGACCCTTTCAAGCTTCCAGTGAAAAAGGTTTGCCGCAGCTATACCTTTAATTTTTTTTATTTAATTTTTGGCTTGTTGATTTTAGTATGGTTTTATTGAATTCATGTTTTTTAATGAATTTTTTGTGTTTTAGCTTGATGGGTTTTCGGATGTAATGTTATTGTATTTGTTTAACTGGTTTTTTATTGCATGTTTAATAGTATGGTGATTGCGAATTTGTTTTGTTTGTGTAATAAATTATTTGAATTATGATTATTGGTAGGAGTAGTGGCCTTGGATTTGTTTTCGGATGATTATTGTTTGTCTAATAAAGGATTGAACTTTGAATTATGATGTTATTTTCTGTCATAAAAGTTGAAGACTGGGAATTGGCTGGATTGTTTAGAAACTTCTCCTCTATTGTG
Organism: Salix brachista; assembly: GCA_009078335.1. Classification (NCBI taxonomy): domain Eukaryota; kingdom Viridiplantae; phylum Streptophyta; class Magnoliopsida; order Malpighiales; family Salicaceae; genus Salix; species Salix brachista. Next base: position 30,089,887 of record CM018587.1, read on the forward strand.
GATGGTGGAAAATATGTTAGACCATAATGTTTGGAGATAGAGGTTGATGAAATCAATTTGTATCTAGTTGATATAATCAAATTTTAGAAAGTACTGCTGGCGTGGTGTAATGAATGATTCATGAAACGGAAGAGTGTAGAGAAGGATTGTTTGTTTGTTTCTTGAATAAGTTATTTCCTTAGTCCCTTCATGAAAAGCCACCGAAAGACTCTAGCAAGCATAATTTAATGCAGAACTGAATCACTGCACTCATTAAAGTGAAGTGAAGTGAAGAAAGCACTCTAATGGTGGGTGGTGGTAATTGTGGTTGTAGTTTGTCGATATTGTTATTGTCATCAATATGTAATCTGTAGGTTATAGCTGATTATCAAGTCTCCATAACCATTTGAATATTATGACTTAAAATATTGCATGTCAGTTATTTTTTGCATTTCATATTGAATATTATGAAATTTGTTTTGTTCAGATTAAAGTACATGGCTGAAAACTCATCTAGTGGTGGGGCTTCCATGGCTTCAGCTCCAGCAAGATCAGATGATCCAGCATAGGCTCATGGACAGGTGGTTGTTGGTGCAAGAAACTCATGTATATGTGTTTATTGTAACAAACAAATCAACGGTGGTGGTATTACTCGTCTGAAGTATCATCTTGCTGGTATTAAAGGCCAAGTTAGACCTTGTAAAAATGTCCCTTCAGATGTTAAATGGCAAATGAAGCAGTTGCTAGATGACTTGATAATGGAGAAAGAGAAAAGAAAGAGACTTAGAACTGATATCGGAAATTCTCAATCATTTTCCAATGATGAAGTTGAAGAGGGTGATGATGTTAATCCTCATTTAAGTGATATGAGTTCACAAACAAATAAAAGATCGACAATGCAAGGCATAAGTACAACTAGAAAGAAGATGCCTTTATTTGCTCCACGAACTACCCCGGGTTCACAACCTAGCATTAAAAGTGCATTGGCTTCTAAAGAGAAGAAACACAATGCAAGAAAAGCCATAGCAACATGGTGGTTTGATGCTAATGTACCATTTAATGGTGCGAAATCATACTATTATCAGCCAATGATAGATGCCATATCATCAATGGGACCTGGTTTTAAAGGACCATCATATCATGATTTAAGGGGATCACTTTTGAAAGATGTAGTTCATGATGTCCATGAATATCTTTTAGGAATCAAGAATGATTGGAAACTTTATGGATGCTCTATTATGGCAGATGGGTGGTCAAATAGGAGGAATGTACCGATTGTGAATTTTCTTGCTTATTCTCCAAGAGGCACCATATTTTTAAAGTCTGTTGACACTTCAGGTCTTCGAAAAGATAAAGAGACATTGCTTGAGATGTTTGATGAAGTTGTCAAAGAAGTTGGACAAGAAAATATTGTCCAATTTGTTAGTGATAATCAGTCTGCATTCAAGGCTGTTGGGAAAGCTTTGCAACAAAGGTATGGCACCTTTTTTTGGTCTCCTTGTGCTGCCCATTGCATTGATTTAATGTTAGAAAATATTTGTGATCCAAGATATTTTTCGATGATTGATGAAACCATTAAAAATGCAAGAAATATAACCAAGTTTATATATAATCATGCATGGGTTTTAGCTTTGATGAGGAAAGAATTTATGAATGGAAATGATTTATGTCGTCCTGGCATAACAAGGTTTGCTACCCATTTTTTAAGCATCCAATGTTTACTTAAGTTTAAGAATGAGCTCCGACAAATGTTTACTTGTACAAAATGGGTTGAATCAAGTCATGGTAAAAGTCGGGTTGGAAAGGAAATTGCTGTTATAGTTTTACAAGATAAAGATTTTTGGCCGAGATTTGCACATATAGTCAAAGTTAGCGAGCCTTTAGTACGAGTTTTGAGGTTAGCAGACAGTGAAGAAAAACCATCAATGGGATATTTGTATGAGGCAATGGATAAAGCAAAAGAAGCCATCAAGACAAGGTTGAAAAATAGAGTATCTCAATATGGACCATATATTCGAGTAATTGATGCTAGATGGGATAAGCAGCTTCATAGTCCATTACATGCAGCAGGTTGTTTTCTTAATCCTGGAATATATTTTAGGCCTTCTTTTTCAAAACAAAAGGAGGTTACTCGAGGTTTGCTTAGCACAATTACTAGATTGGTTCCTGATTGTGACATTCAAGATATAATTAGTGGCCAACTTGAGGAGTATAAGAAAGCAACCGGTGATTTTGGCATGTCCCTAGCTATTCGTCAAAGAGAAAGGTTAAATCCAGGTAATAACTTTTAATTTTTTAAAATATAATATTTTTTTGGATCTATAATATTTTATTTATTGAAATTTTTGTTATCTAGTTGCATGGTGGGAGCAATTCGGCAATGATACTCAAGAACTTCAAAAGTTTGCAATTCGAGTTCTTAGTCAATGTTGTAGTGCAACCGGGTGTGAAAGAAATTGGAGTGTATTTGAATTCATCCATTCCAAAAAGCGAAATAGGCTTGAGCACAAGAGATTAAATGATTTAGTATTTGTTCGTTATAATCTAAGGATTCAACAGAGGTAAAATATCAATACTATTAATAATAATATTGAAAATAATAATTATTTTATATTACATTGATATTAATTTTTTAATTTCTTTCGTGTTTATTCTTTGTAGAAATTTGAGCAAAACAAGAGATGTTCTAGATCCCATTAGCCTTGATAACATTGATCTGTTAAATGAATGGATTTGTGAAGAACCCAATCTTCTTGATGGAGAGGATATAAGTTGGGAGAGTATTGAAGAACCATTGTCTACTTTAAATTTAGATGATGAAGAGACATGCTTTAATGATGAGAATGAGCTTGGTGGAAATGACCAACTATTGGAATGTTTAGTTGATGACTTTCCTTACATTCCACCGCAAGATCAAGATCTTTATTTTTATATTCATGATGTAGAAGATATTTGATTTATATTTTTATTTATTTTAGAACATTTTACTTTCATAATATTTTGGAATTTTAGAGATGTTTTTAATTTTAAAATTATGTTTGTTTGTGTTTGTGTTTGAGTTTGTGTTTGTTTAAAGTTAATTTATCTTAAATTTTAATTATGCTTGTTAAATTAATATTTTATTCTTTCATATATATAATTAATTAATTATATATGAACAGTACAACCCCGAAACGGCGCGCCGAAACGCTCCGAAACCGAAACGTTTCGTACCAATAGAAAAAACGAAACGCCAACCGAAGCGGTATTGACAACTTTGGTTCAAAGTTTGAAAGTATATTTCAGTGTATTTTACTCTTACAATTGAGAGAATTTATAGACAAATACAAGACTAAAATAGCCAAAAAAATATGAGGCATGACACGGGATAAAAATCTCTTTTATTTGTCGTGTCTGTTTGAGAATATAATTGTGGTTGTTTTTTAAAGTGGTTTTTGTTCAAAAATGCATTAAAATGATTTTATTTTATTTTTAAAAACTATTTTTGATATCAGCACATGAAAATGATCTAAAAACACCAAAAAAATTAATTGAAAATAAAATATAAAAAAATTATTTTTGAAATGCAATGTCACACAATACCGAAAAGTGCATTAAAAGAGAGACTGTTGTTTTTGCTGCTGTATAGCTCCTTAATTAATTTATGCTTTGTTTATTTTCTCTACTTCTGGCTTATAAAAATGAATTTAAAAAGTTCACGGAATATAGGATATGGAGAAGGTATTCGTAAATTAATGAGATTATTATTTATTTTTATCAAAACCCTAAATGTCTTTCAGAATGTACCTTCGCTTTCTGTAATTATTGGCCGAATAACTTCCTCAAGTACATGGATTTTTCAAAAGCGAAATTCGTTATCGGCTGGCCGCATCCTTCCATTCATTAACTCCTTGCGGTCCAATATTTCTATATAGTCTTTAGCTAGATTGTAAAATTTGAGACTAAAAGTTTATTTTTCTGTGATTTTAGTTTCAAAAAATCTATCATTTTTACTTCTTTATAATCTCGATATATTTTTAGTAAATAGAAAATATCTTGATAAAAAATTTGCCCCCATCAAGTTAAAAAAAACTTTTTTTTAACATGTCACTTCCATGTTTGCTTTCATGTCCGGACAACTTGGTCAAGACTTTTCAATAACAGGTTGGCCAAAGATAGAGTGGCTTGATTTTTCAAACACATCAATATTGACCAATAAGCGATAGAAAGCCTGCCTCTTAATTACTAACATGCCATCCTCATCTGCTATAAATCGGCGGTGTGTCTGCATGGTTTTATATGAAAGCCACTTAAAACTACATAATAGACAAGCAGATGCAATCTTCCACCCCTATGGAACGCTCATTGTTCTTCTCTCTTTTCTTGCTCCTCTCATTCTCCATCGTTGCCCAATCCACTGTCCCTTCAAATTCCACGTTTAAGAAAGTCAATACTGGAGAGTGGTCGGAAGCCATTTCAGAGTACAGCTCAGATTTTCGTGCCTTGGACATCTCTACCTCCGTTTTTCAAGTTTGCTTTTATAACACCACCCCTAATGCATTCACTCTCGCAATACGTATAGGCACGAGGAGGTCACCTGCGGTGAGGCGTTTTGTTTGGGAAGCCAACCGAGGAAACCCAGTTGGTGAAGATGCCACTCTCACTTTTGGTGAGGATGGAAACCTCATCCTGGCCGACGCTGATGGCAGGGTTGCGTGGCAAACCAACACCGCCGACAAAGGTGTTGTCGGCCTGCAAATGCTACCGAATGGTAACATGGTGCTCCATGACTCCAAGGGAAAATTCATCTGGCAAAGTTTTGACTATCCCACTGACACTCTTTTGGTGGGTCAATCTCTTCGTGTTGGAGGCGTAACCAGGCTTGTGAGTCGAGCCTCCGACAAAAAGAACACAAATGGAGCCTATAGTCTGGTATTGGAACCCACAAGAATAGCCATGTACTACAAGAGTCCAAACTCTCCCAAGCCATACATCTACTACACGTCCGATTTGTTTAGTATACCTAGAGGGCGTCTGCAATATGTGCGGCTAATCAATTCGGCTAATCACCTGAGCCTTCAGTTCTCTACAGGTGGAGGGCCCGAGCTCTCTAAACCCAATTTCAACAGCACGTTGTCATTTCTCCGACTCGGGGTAGATGGCAATCTCAGAGTCTACAGCTTCAACTACCAGGAATCTTCAGCTTCCTGGGAAGAAACTTTCACTCTTTTCTCTAAAGATGCGGGTATTTGGGAAAGTGAGTGTCAATTGCCAGAGAAATGTGGCAAGTTCGGGCTCTGTGAGAACAGTCAATGCGTTGGTTGCCCGTTACAAAATGGGCATGGGAACTGGACCAAGAGCTGTGAATCTGTGAAGGTAACTGTGTGTAACAAGAACTTCCACTACTATAAACTAGAAGGCGTCGATCATTCCATGAGCAAATATGGAGCTGGAAATGGACCAGTGAAGGAGAACGATTGCGAGAAGAAATGTTCGAGTGACTGCAAATGTTCAGGTTACTTTTACAACACGAAGACATCTATGTGCTGGATTACTTATGATCTGCAAACTCTTACCAAGGTTGCGAACTCGGCACATGTGGGTTACATAAAAGTGCCGAATAGCCATTGAAGCTGGCCTGCTTGTTTTCACCAAGGAATGTGGTGGTAGAATGAGATCGTTATAGTTTTCTAGCATGTATGTTTTTGCTTGGTGGGGCTAGCTAGTTTATCGTTTGCTGACTTTTGTGTAGCGGTGTTTGCTCGCTACTGTCTTGTTTAATTTAAACTTTCTGTTCAATGTTAACAAAATAAAAATGGTAATAAAAGACATTTGAGAATTTCAGTTTATTTGTTTTTAATTAATGAAAGGATCCCATCTCAGTACCAAATATATTTCATAACCTAACTCTTTAAAAACCTATCATGAGCTCAGTCAAGAGAGGAGGAATCTAGTTTTTCTTAAGCACAACTATATGTTTTATATCTATTAAGTGTATAAAAGTCTTCTAACAACTTATCATAATTTTATTAATATTAATAAATATATTAGAGATATTATCTAATATTAATATATGTCAAGAGCATTTTTGGTAAAGATTAATACATATATCATGAATACTTTTTTTATTTTAGTAATATCATAGCAATATTATATTTAGTCCCTTCTCTATATTAAAAAATTCAAAAGCTATAAAATGTTGGGTATCAATAATTTCTACTGCATATTTATTTCCAAAATATGTCCTGATCGATTGCATCTTTTCTCAAAAAAACACCAACTTAATCATCTTTGAGTTTCTAAATTCATAAAAATAAAAATAAAACTTTTTACAGCTATAAGCATTAGCCTTGATCCACTCAAATAAAAAATTAATCAGATTTTCAAAATAAAAAAAACTAATCAATTATTCAAGAAAAACTACATGTATTTTCTATAACCTCGTCAATATTCAGTACCGATCACACTTAAATATAATGTAAAAATAGATTCTCATAGTCTTATAAAATATTATTATTCTCGTTTCATCACACAAAATATTTTTCCCAGCCACCCTCACCATCCTCATCCTCTAGCGTTGCCGGTGTCTTAGATTTAGATTTATTGTATTTAAATTTTAAATTAATTTAATTCAAAATATATTTTGATTTTCGATTTTTTTATATTATTAAAATTTAATGAAATTATATTTAATTTGTGTTTATGAAAAAAAAATAGTAATGATGGAATTATAGACAAAACTTTTCATCGAAGGACATGATAATATTGATGACAATATTCATCGGTAAAACAGTTAATAGTGAAAGTGTATTATGAAATTGTAAGATATCTAACATGGTGGTATCATATTCATTATTCATGAAAGAAGAATTTCGATATTTCTACTCAAGTAATTGTTGAAGAAAAATAATATTATTGAAAAACCCGAAGCATTGGTAATATTTGAAGATATTGGTGGTAAGGTTTTAATTATTTCTCTACACCTCCGCATAGATAATTGATTCTAGGAATATCTCATTTTCCAATTCATCATCATCTAAAGTTATGGCTTTTACATCTACGTAATGCTTCCTTTGGTTATCTAAAAAAATATTTTTAGTTTTTTTAAAATAAAATAAAAATATATATATATGTTTCTAGGAAGGAAGCCAACTCCATCTTCTGATTTTCTGGTGTCCCGAAATAAGAGAAGAATTGCTGCGCTTTCAAAATCCATTCACTAGGATCTCCGCCATCGAATCGAGGAAAATCTAACCGAAGAGATCTTGCTTGAATTCCTCCATTAACTTCACACAAAGGGTTAGTGTTTCCCCTTGTATTAGTAGATGTTCCTTCTCCTGAATTGAGTTTTGCTGTGATTTGGGCTAGACCTTCATAACTGGATGCTAAATTGTTTAATTGCTGCAGGATTCCTTCCATAAGTAGTTCATGTCTGGACTGCTCCTCTGTCAACTTGGTAGTTACTTCTTGTAAATGATGAACAGAATCAGATAGTTGTGAAATTCGGGTGCCCTCAGCCATGTCGCAGGAACGATGGCTCTGATACCACTTGTTAGCTGCTGAATAATTTTTGGTAGAATTTTGGTAGGATTAGATTCTGGCAATTGAAGGTGCTAGGGCCTCCACTGAAATTTTGATATTCAATCGGGAAAATACTTGTTATCTATTAATTGAAATGATGAGCCTTAAATAGGCTTGAAATACAAGTTAATTAACTACCCACTACTTACTTAACTCCCCACATCAGATAACCCCCCATTACAATGTAATTGAAATACATAAATTAAATAACAATCCTTATACTAGAAATAATTGCATCACGGCCCCTAATGTAATTAATAATTAATTTCTGCCCCCATTATAAAAGCACACAAACCCTAAATCATCTTAAGACAATTCCCTTCATTTGCGGCGTATAACACGCAACCTCTCAGAAAAATCACAATTATTTTCCATAATTGTAAAAGAGATAATCTGTTGTAAAAATAATTATTCAAAATGAGATCTTATAATAAATTAATTATCAAATCTAATTTTCTTAAAATATTAAAGGTTTGATAATCAATCAATATAATATGAATAGTTTTTTTAGCATTTAATGACAATAACACTAAAATAAGTTTCATATAAGATTGATATTTTTATAAAAACAATATTAGAATTGACTATATATTATCATAACCTTTTCATTTTGCTTCCACTCAAGTATTTCCTTAGACAATTCGTCACACATTACTCTGTCTTTTAATTTCTGGATTGATTTGAAATTCTAAATATTTTTGGTATCAAAATATTGATTTGTTTCAATTTTATCCTTCAATTCAAATTGATTATATATTTTAGTTTCATTTCGGTCCTCAATTTTTTAATTTTTGGTTTTGTTTTAAATTCTTTAATTTTTTCGGTATCAAAGTTTAGATTTGTTTTAATTTTGTCCTTTAAATGAAATTTATTATATATATATATATATATATATATATATATATATATATATATATATTGCATTTCGGCCCTTATACTTTTAATCTTGGATTTTATTTTAATATCTTTATTTTTTATATATATTTTTAAAATGATTCCTATTTTTGTCCATGTTTATATGTACTTTTTTTTATTTAATATTTTGTGTTGGTGATCATTTGAAAATTGATATTTATTATTTTTTCTCCTTTTTTTTATTATTCAAATCAAATAATTTTTTAAAATCTAATAAAATTTTAATTTTTGTTTTGTCAGTTATTTTGTTTTTTTAATTGTTTTTTCGTTAATATTGTTTAGTGTTGAAATTTGTTAATTATTATAGAAAAGACATTCAAAATAATGATAATGATAATTTGTAAAAAATTTCTCTTATAAATATGTGAGACTAATTATATATTTTGATATTTATTTAATATTAACGTCTTACAATATATAGATAGATAGATAATTAGATAGATTACCTAGGTTGTTTTTGAAAAAATAATAATATCATTGTTCTGAAATACTTTTAATATAATAATATGAGAAATAAATCTTATAAAATAAAAATAATAATTTAATTTCTTCTTCTAACAATAATTAAAATGTCATCGATAGTATCATCAGTAATAATTAGAATATTAATTATTTAAAATAATATTTAAAATAACATTTATAATAATTGTGACAATTTAACAACCATGATAATAACAATGACAATAAGAATCACATAGATAATATCACATAAACAAAATAGGTGAAAAAATTAGAGCAAATTATCTACAATGAGAAAATATACGAGTCAATTGCCCTCCACTTTGTCGTAGCCATAAACAAATTTTTTAACACGCAAAAAAATGTTAATAGTCTAAGATTTTTTTAATAATGCTTTATATCTAAGCAAAATAATCAGACTACAGAACTTTCTATTCTTACTATAGCAAAATTATTTACAATAATAATAATAATAATAATAATAATTAAAAAATAAAAATAAAATACAGTCGTGCCGTTTATATAAATAAACTCTTAGGTCTGGAGGCGTTAGCAGCGTCGTGAGTCAGAAATTAATCGTTGTTAAATAAATAAAATACTAGTTTATCGTTTGCCCTTGTGGAGCAGTGTTTGCTCGCAACTCTCTTCTTTGAACTCTGTTTACCATGTCCTCCTCTCGCATTATTATAAAACATTACTATTTTGGTTTCCATCAAATACAAAATCTTGTCTTTCCTACAGCAAAACACCACTTGCTCAAATTTCTTAACGTGGTGTTGATCTTAAAGTTAAAATTTTAAAAATATTATTATAATATATTTTTAAATTAAAAAATAATTTTACTAAATAATGATGAAGTGAACGAATGATTGCTTTTACTTAATTCGGCAATAAAAATAAAATATAAAAAACTCCAGCCTCCAAAACCAGAGTGTAGACCGTTGATCATCAAAATGATGCTCTTATTTATCTCTCAAAATGATGATCTTTTATATCTTTCTAATACGATGACATGGGAAATCATTGGCCAATGCAGACATTTTGCAAATCATTTAACAGCTCCAGTTACAAAATTCCCAAGACAAGACCAAAGACAGCACAAATCCATAAACAGAAGTGGTCACACGCCTAGCTTGTCTGCCCGCGGCTTCTCTTCTCCTCGATACCTGACTCTGAAAATCTCTTCCGAAGAACTTCTAGCACCTGTTCTATTTTTACACCTTTAACTGCCATTAGAACCATGGCATGATATAGTACATCCCCCATTTCAGAGGCAGTCCGTCCTTTGTCCTCATTCTCCTCTACTGTTCGGCATAATTCATCTGCCTCTTCCCTATAAAACCAGAAAACAGGAGATTAAGGATCTAAAACTGAAGACAACGGACAAAAATCTTGACCTTGTTGCAACAGCTCGCTAACATTTGATGTTCTTCGAAGTTTTGAGATATATATGAACCTTTCTCAAAAGCAGGAGGAGAAAGCAATGTACCTGATTTTCGAGCAAAGTAAGTCATGATCAAGGAGTAATCGTTTAGTCCACGAGGGTTTTCCAGTTTGTGGCAATGCTAATTCATCTTTGCGCTGGGAAATTGTAGTTTCCAAAGAATACAAAGTTGTCAATGCCACCTTATTTTCGTCAACCTGCTCATTTTCTAACAAATCAGAAACTGATGTGTAATAGCAAGTTTCTGACCCTGTGTGGCAGGTAGGTCCATCTGGCTTTCCAAGGTAAATTATCTGCAAAAGAACCCACCATTTGAATCAACTGCAAGCTCAATAAAATATGACAGTGAAGGTATTCCGACAACAGGATTAACTTACGGAGTCACAGGATTAACTTACGGAGTCACGGTCACAATCAAGATAAATGTCATGGACATTGATGAAATTCTTAGAGGTTTCTCCTTTTGTCCACAGAGCTGAACGCGACCTGCTAAAAAATGTTGCCTTCTTCGAGGAAACTGTTGTAGCTAGTGCATCCCTGTTCACAAAGCCTTGCATTAATATTGCCCCCGTGTCTATATTTTGAGCTATTCCCACTGCCAAACCTTTGTCGTCCCATTTTACACTGTCCAACAATGTCTCGACCTAAAATCAGATGATTAGATGTATCCATAAACAATTGTTTGTATAGGCAAATCACTTTGATTTACAAATAAACATAAAATAAATTTAAGTATATATAAGCAATCAATTAGTACAAAGCACATTGAGAGTTCTGTAAGAACAAACAATTCATTAGATTTCCTTCTGGTTCAGATTGACTCATTTGGGAAAAATAGAGCAACTCAAGTTATTAAGACGTTCAAGCTCTTGAAAAATTAAAAAAAAAAACAGCTGAATTTCCATTGTCTGGAAGTCATGCAATCTATAGCAGCTATTGAAAAGGGCAGCGTCACATTCCCAACATATAACACAGAATCCAAATGTTGACATGTAGAGTCCAGATGTAGCTCAAATAACAATCAAATGTATATTATTGGGCAACGATGGATCCTTTCAAGAGGGAAAAAGGACAAATGGGAAACCCATCTATCAAATTTCCTTCTCTCTTTAATTTCCCAGACATATAACGATCTCTACCACGGTAAACAGAGTATTGATCTGACTGATGTCTGATACCAGATAGAGCTGAAAAATATATACATCATCCTATTTAAGAATTCAGCCTCTCGGTTGAAATCATCATTAAACCAAAATGTCAAAGCAGCAACATTTAAGCCAGATCTTCATCACATTTTTTAAAGAAACCAAAAGTAATAAGTTAATACAAGGGGTAAACCAAGTTAACTCAGGCTCGGTTAATCACTGCCAGCAAAGTTGATTTCTACAACCATTTAAAATTGCGTAGCTGTGTTAATCCATCGATGTTTTAATGGTGAAATCAAGATTAACCTCAGTGAATGGATTATTGGTGGATGAGGTCAACAATTTTATTCCGAAACCATTTTCCAAGCCAAAAATCCAACTTGTAAAAGCAAAGACACGTCTATCTGTGCATATTATCAGCACAGAGACCACTGTTCAAAAATGGTAATGGTATTTTGTATCTGAATTTTCCTTCTTTTCACAAAACAGACTTTCAGGTCATTTGTAGATAAGGAGATCAAGGTCACATAATCAAAGTAGCTGCAGTCGAACAGGTGCAAAAAAATAATTGATATGTAGAGTCCAGATGTAGCTCAAATAACAATCGTGTATGTTATTGGGCAACGATGGAGACTTTCAAGAGGGTTAAATGACGAATGGGAACCCCATTCATCACATTTCCTTCTCTCTCTTCAATTTTCCAGACATGTAACAATCTCTACCACCTTAAACACGGTAGACATCTGACTTATGTCTGGATATAAAATCTTGGGAACCCAAAAATAAAAGAAACTAAAGCAATACATCATTACGAGCAAAAAAAAGCATTTATTTTTGAAGTACCTTTGATTTAATATAGATCTCTTTAACAGAGTTTTTATCAGCAGAAGCAATAACTAGAAAACCCCTTTGCTTCTTGTTGATAATATTATATCTGTTCTGATCACCATTAGGAAAGAAAACATGGGTTCTTGATGGGAATCTTAGAGCTTGAATACAATGAATGGCTGCCATTGAAACACAGATATGAAAGTTCTCTATTTTTTGTTCGTGCTCATGTCAAATACCCTGGAAGCAAAAAATGTAGTAACAGGCAGCATTAACTCATGTTTCATTGACACATGAAATCTTTGTTGCTTACCAACTATAACAATCTCCCTATCATTAACCAAAAAAGAATCAATGGAGATTACCTTAGGCTAGAAGAGAAGCTTGTGCAAGCCTGAGACCAGCCGTCACGTTCCGTGACTAGGGTTTCACTTTGAAAGTGCTCGTTGAGTCCGGATTTAAAGAGGGGAACGGTCAAAAACTGGGTTAGCAAAGTCTAATTGAGTCCATTGGGCATATGGCCTGGGCCCATTAGAGCCTATATTGCCTTACTGCATCTTTGCTTCGTAGAGTGTGTTTGATATTTATTTTGTTTTTGTGATTGAAATTTAAAAAAAGTAATTTCATGAAAATCATTTTTAGCTGCAATTTAAAATAATATTTGAAGTGTTTGGTTAAAATTGTGGTTGAGTTTGAGATTAATAAAAAGCAGTTTCAAGTGTTTGGTTACTAAGTTTTTTATATTGTTTTCAACTTGTGAAATCACTTTAAAGTGTATATATATATTGTTTTTTATATATTTAATAATTATAATAATAAAATGTAATTAATAATTCAAGTAAATTAAACACTTTTTTTTATTCTTTAATCAAATTACTTGTAATTTCATCACGAACTATAAATCCATACGTGAAGGCCTCTACGATCCCAGAACAACATATAGTAAAATATCATCTGAAATAAAATTAGGATTGCGAGATAAAAATTATATTGTGATCTTCTTCTAATATTTTATTTATTGTAATTAATTTATATATTATTTTAATATTAAAAATATATTTTTATAAGAAAATATAATAAATAATAATATATATTTTATATTTTAAAAATATATAAAATATATTTTTTTTATATATATTTTTATATTTTCCCGCCCCACCGCAACGCACGGAAAGCAACAAAATCCTACTTTCCATGAAACTCTGTTTCAACAGTAAATTAGGTGGGTCCCATGGTTAAATTTTAGCTTTTTAAAATTAACCAAACACTCAAACCCTCCATTTTTTTGCAACCTCCAGTTGCACCGCAATCTCAAACACCCTCTTAATGGGCTTCTGCTTTCTTCTTACAACGCCCACATATTTCGGGGTGTTTGGCTATGTTTTAAAAATATTTAAAAAAATATATATTTTTCATTTTAAATTAATTTTTTTATGTTTTTAAATCATTTTGATATGCTAATGTCAAAAATAATTTTTTTTTTAAATATCATTTTAATACATTTTTGAACGAAAAGCACTTTGAAAAACAATATTAACCACACTCTCAAATAGTCACAACCAATCATTATGAGTTCTTGTTTACATTGCAATAATACAAAGAATAAAAAATAGTTTAAAAGGTATTTAATTGTGAGTAAAAAGAAAAACGGTTTGGAAAGCGAAAAACTTTGTTCCAAATATATTATTAGAATGACATATGAGTATATGCATTATTTGTAGAATTTAAAATAAAGGATAAGAGTTTATTCATTTAATATAAAAAAATCAAGAAAAAAATAAAATTATTTTGTGAACATATATTTTTCTCTCACTTTAAGACCATAAATACATATTTATAAGTATTATATTATGCTCATATATTAATCTCTATTCCCAGGGGTTACAACTTTTAGTTTTACATATAGTTATTGATAATAACCTATGATTTATATTTGAATGGTATTTAAATGATTTTGTGTATTAATAAATAGTAGAGTAGAGTATATAATTATTTTTGTGTGTATGCTTTGCCTAACATTTGCTTAAGAAATTTTCACACAATCATGGAAAGTTTTAATTTAACTTTCTTGAACATTATACTTTAATATGATAGAATTGATATATCTTATATGTTTCTAGTTCCCTGTCCAATAATATTTATTTTTCATGAAGCACACTATCTTAAAACATCTTGTCATCACAATTGGACCACAAACTACACAAACAAATAATAGGATTGTAAAAAAAAATTGGTTCATCAATTATATTTATATTATATGACCTCACTCAACCCGTTAAAATTAGATAATATAGATATTATAAATAATAATATATCAAAAAACCTAATAAATAAATATTACAAGTTAGGTATATGTTAAAAAATTAAAAACTTGTTCAACTCAACCAATTTAATATAATATAAATAACTTGAGTTCTTTATGTAAATAATATTATTTATTTTTATTATTTGTTCATTTCTCTCCTTCACACTTGTATTCGCCCTTTCTCTCCTAATCTCTTTCTTCCTCACTTTTATTGAAATTATAGTTATTTCTTTTGAAGTTTAATGTGATATAGTAATAGTGCATTTTGTTAAAGTTTATTTATTTAATTCATTGTTTTATTTAATTATTTGTTTTATGTTGATTTAGTCATAATAGACCTAGTCTATAGGAATGTGTTTAGGTGGCTAAGAAAGTGGTGATTGTGCTGCTAGGATTATAGGTTAGTGGGTTAGTGGTGATGTGGGTTAGTGGGTTCATTATGCACTATGTAATGCCTATTTATAGGCTCTTTATCATTAATTGAAGTATTCAGCCAAGCATTATTTTACTATCAGTGGTATCAGAGCCTAAACACCCTAAAATTCCCTTATCTCAAATCCCTCTCACTTCATTCGTAAGCAGACGAAAGATGAGAGAAAGAATCAAAAATCCCCAAAACAAATCGAGCTGCTAATACAATTGTACGCAGACGAGAAACCCACCCAAATTCAATTTCCATTGTGAGCAGCCGAGAGAAACGAGAGAAACCCATTCAATTTCCATCATGAGTAGCCGAGAAAAACGAGAGAAACCCACCCAAATTCTTGACTTTCCCAAATCATTCTTCCCAAATCGTGACCAAAATCCCTAACTTGAGAAACCCAACTTTCAGCCATTTTCTTCACCATATTCATAGCAGCTCAAGAACAACAATGGCAACAGAATCCACTTTTGTTAAAGCAACCATTCCACGTTTCGATGGTCACTATGACCATTGGAGCATGCTAATGGAGAATTTTCTTCGGTCAAAGGAGTATTGGCCGATTGTTGAAGCTGACATTGAAGCACCAGCACCGAATGCAATTGTGACAGAAGCCTAAAAGACAGAGTTGGAAGGGAAAAAGCTCAAGGACTTGAAGGTGAAAAATTACTTGTTCCAAGCCATCGATCGTCCCATCTTGGATTCTTAGAAAAGAAACTTCCAAAGACATATGGAACTCCATGAAGCTGAAATATCTAGGATCGACAAGGGCGAAGCGTGCACAACTTCAGGCCTTGCGACAGGATTTTGAGACTCTGCAAATGAAAATTGGGGAACCAGTCACAAATTATTGTGCCAGGACGATGGAAATATGCAATAAGATGAGGTTCCACGGTGAGAAGATGGATGACAATGTGATTGTTGAAAAAAAATTGCGTTCACTGGCACCCAAAATTGATTATGTGGCTTGTTCAATCGAAGAGTCCCAGGATATTGAAAAACTCTCCATTGATGAGCTACAGAGCTCCCTGCTCGCTCATGAGCAGAAAATGCTTTGGGGCTCACATCCAAATGAGCAAGCCCTGAAAGCTACATCTTATTCTCATTCCTTAAATTTCCGAGGAAGAGGCAGAGGGAGAAGCAAAGATAGGGAGAACCGAGATAGGGGAGATGGTTATAGAAACCATTTTAGGGCTGTTGATAATTTTGGCAGAGGCAGGGGACATTTTAAGGGTGTTAAGGGGTACAGAGGCAATTTTAAGGGTGTTGAGGGGCAAAACAGAGGCAAAGATGACAAGTCCAAGGTCGAATGCTTTTGATGTCACAAATTTGGGCATTACCGATCTGAGTATTATGCCAGGATACCCAATGACAAAGCTGAGATGTCATATTTTGCCGAGAGAAGGGAAGAGGAAACTCTGTTAATGGCTGTGGAGACAACCCAAAACCATAAGCAAGGGTCTTGGGAGCAGTAGCAGGGGTCTGAGATTTGGTTTGTGGATATGGGTTGCAACAATCACATGTGTGGGTGTAAGTCTTCCTTTATTTACTTAAATAAAGATTTTAATTCAACAGTAAGTTTTGGTGATAACTTTACTGTGAATGCATTAGGAAAGGGTCATATTGAGATTAGAACCAAGAGTGGTTTTGTAGAAACAATTTATGATGTCCTTTATGTGCATGATTTAAAAAGCAATTTATTGAGTGTTGGTCAATTGCAAGAGAAGGGGTATTAGATAACTATAAAAAATAGTGTTTGTGAAATTTATGATCCTTTGAGATGGTCAATTGTTGTAGTGAAAATGAGTTCAAATAGGTTGTTTCCATTAGAAATTGTGATATCACAACTAGGGGTGAGCAAACTGAACCGAATAACCGATTTAACCGAGAAAACCGAAAAAAAAAAACCAAAAAAACCGAACCGAAAAAACAAACCGATTAAACCGATTACAAAATTATAAAAAACTGTTCGGTTCGGTTCGGTATCGGTTTTGTACTGACAAAACCGATTAACCCAAATCGAACCGGTTAGGTTCGGTTTGAAGTATTAGTATAAATACAAACTTAAGAAACCCTAAAGTAAAAATGCATTACCGTTCCGCCTCTCGCCTCCCTCTGACTCTGCAACTAAACTTAAGAAACCCTAAAGTAAAAACACAATCTTAGTTCCTCTCGCCTCCCTCTGCATCTTAATGTTGAACCCTTTTTGTTCTGTCTTCTTTCTTGTATTTTCTCATAAACCGAACGAAGGGGTTTGCTTGAAAGTGAAACTGACCCTTTATGGACTGAACAGAAATGGGATTGTCTGGCCTGTTGTGGGCTGTAAGGGTGCTTGTTCTTCTTCAATCTGTTACTGGAATTCTTGGCTGGGGAAAGGAAGGTCACTATGCTACTTGCAAAATAGCAGAGGTGAGGTTTGGTCTTTATCTTTTATAGTTTTGGACGTTTTAAGTTGTCAATTTTGTATCTGGCTCACAGTGATCAAAATTTGATCTTTGTTGGGTTCAATTAATATTGTTTGCTATGTTTGTAGGTTTGCTTAGGTGTTTTTTTTTTTTGGGTGTCATTATCATTATATAGTCTCCTGTATCAGTTTCAATAACGTTATTCTCTCTCTCCCAGGTATGGGACAACATGATTATTGAATTAGCCTTGAAGACATTCTACAGTTCAGATCTTGCGACCATGATACGGGTCATTCAGAATAATATAACAGTATACCTTTCCTTCTACCCTATTTCTCTGATTGCTTATTGGAAAATGGCATGTACATTGGTATCAGTAGTGTTAAGGGACAGTGCTGGAAGATACATCTGCTTCTTTTATTGTTCTGGATTGTTCTATATAAATCACATGAAAGTTATATCTTGGGGATATGAATTTGCTGCTCTCCACAAATTTTTATTTTGTGTGCACACATGCTCCTGGGTTTGGTTTTGTTTTGTTTTTAGCAAGAAGATTTTCTTGATTGCTTTATTTCATCGTTCATAGGAAAATTGGTCCAATCAGCAACCACTATGGGAGCATTGTGCAAATAACCACACAGTCTGTCCTAACCTGTAAGTACATACTTTATTGCTTGCATGCTTCATCTGTGTAATGGCAGGCATGTAATAGTGCAATCAACCATACACTCAAAGAGCTATTTTCAGAATGGTGAAAGCTTTACTTGTTTGAAACTGCTGAAACACATACACATGTGAACTCTTCCATATTGTTAGACTTGATTGCTCGAGATGGAAGTTTCTCATTGCATATGGGAAATAAATTCACTCCATCCATCAGTTGCAAGGAGTTGGTAACTAATGACTTGATCCTCTTCCCTTCAAATTGTGCAGCTATGCTTCTAAAAGCATTAGTTTGGCATGCAAGTTTGCATACAAGAATGTCGTGCCTGGAAGCACTCTGGAAGGTATTCATCAAACAATCAATAAATTTTAGAATGTTGTTACAGAAGCTAGATCAGGGTAGCCTTGCATATGATTAAGATGTCACTCGTGTAAAGCTTATACCTCATGAGTCTTGCCTGCTTCCTACTGGTGCAAAGCGTTTTCACTAATTGTTGATATTGGTTTTATTTCATTCCAAGGGGAAAGATGCCATTTTTGCTATTTATTCGAATCTTGAATCAGGTTATTTTTCTTATACATTTGTATTTTTATTTTATTAAATAATAATCAACTTATTTGCAATCTAACATTTCTATTTTTTTTTTTGTAGATTTTGGTGGAAAGTTAAATCTAGCGACGGATGATAATTAGTTCAAAACCGACTGTATTTCTTGAAGTTTTTTATGCTAATGTTGCTTGTTTATTTTGAAGCCCTTTGAAGGCATTTTCTGTAATTTAAATTTAAATTTGTTCACCTGTGTAGTTTTAATTATTTCTCATCATGCTAAATTACACAAAACAAAAGTATTAGAAAGGTTAAAAAAAACTTAATAAACACTATATTAACAATTTAATACATTAATATTTGTATTTGTTGCAAAAAAAAATTAAAAATACTTTGGGTTCTTGTACGAAAATAGTTTTTCAAGCCCATCAGAAAATTTATTAGAAAACCCATCAAAAAGCCCATCAGATGGCCCAAAAACCAAATTCGGTTTTATGAATTTTTTAACCAAAAAAACCGGACCGAACCGAACCGAAAGTGGTCGGTTTTGAATAGATTCGGTTTGTTTTTTTTTTAAAAATCAGTTTGGTTACTTTTTTGACAAAAAACCGAACCGAACCGAAAATGCTCACCCCTAATCACAACCTTGTTTCATTGCAGAAATTGAGAATTCTACATGGCTTTGGCATTTTCGTTATGGCCATTTGAACTTTAGTGGCCTAAAAACACTTCAGTAGAAGAATATGGTGAAAGGACTTCCAGAAATTGATATTCTTTCTTAAATATGTGAAGAATGTGTTGTTAGCAAACAACATCGTTCTCCATTCCCTCAAGGCACATCATAGAGAGCAAAACATGCTCTTGAACTTATGCACTCTGACATTTATGGACCGATTAGTCCATCTTCAAATGGAGGTAAAAAGTACTTAATCACCTTCATTGACGATTTTACTCGGAAAACATGAGTTTATTTTTTACAACACAAGACATAAGCTTTTAATGTGTTTCAAAGCTTTAAAGCTAAAGTTGAAAATGAGGCAGGGAAGCTCATTAAGACTCTCAAAACAGACCGTGGTGGTGAATTTTGTTCAACTGAATTTGATGTTTTTTTGTGGAGAGCATGGCATTCGCAAGGAACTAACAGCTAACTATACACCATAGCATAATGGTGTATCCGAAAGAAAAAACAGAACAATCCTCAACATGGTGAGGAGCCTACTAGCTAGAGGAAAAATCCCAAAGGAATTTTGGTCGGAAGCAGTAAATTGGAGTATTCATGTGTTGAATAGAAGCCCTACGTTTTCTGTCCATAACATGACACCTGAAGAAGCTTGGAGTGAGAGGAAACCCAATGTTGATTATTTCAGAATTTTTAGGTGCATAGCCTATGCACATGTCCCAGATGAGAAAAGAAAGAAGTTAGATGATAAGAGTGAAAAGTTTTTGTTTCTCTGCATGAGTGAGTGCTCCAAGGCCTATAAATTGTACAATCCACTTACAAAATGGATTGTGACCAGTCGTGATGTTGTTTTTGATGAGATAAAAACTTGGGATTGGATAGGCAGCAACCTATAATGCTGTATTTGAATGGATACTGATTTGGGGCCATCAGCAGCAGCCATCTTGCCACAGCCATGCTCAGAAATAGCTGTTGAAATTCATTCAACAACAGGAGCAGTTGCTGGAAATTTCCCACCCACGGCAGAAGCTCCTGTTGCAGCAGCTCCACCTTGTCTCGTATCCGTAAAAGGCCTACTTGGATGGAAGATTATGAGGTAACTGGAATTGAAGATTCAATTACCTATTTTGCTTTGTTTGTAGATTGTGATCCTATGACCTTTGAAAGTGATGTCAAAGAAGAAAAATGGAGAAAAGCAATGGATGGTGAGATTGATGCTATCGAAAAAAATGATACTTGGGAGTTGACTAATCTTCCACCTAGACAAAAATCCATTGGCGTAAAATGGGTTTTCAAAACCAAATTAATGGCAAATGGTGAAGTTGATAAGTATAAGGCAAGATTGGTAGTCAAGGGGTATAAGCAAGAATATGGAATTGATTATACGGAGGTCTTTGCTCCTGTTGCAAGACATGATACAATTCGGTTGATAATTGCATTGGCTGCACAGAATTCATGGCCTATTTTCCAGTTGGATGTCAAATCGATATTCTTGCATGGAAACTTGGAGGAGCAGGTATTTGTCGATCAACCTCTTGGTCATATTAAGATTGGATATGAGCATAAAGTATATCGTTTGAAAAAGGCTCTTTATGGTTTAAAACAAGCTCCACGAGCTTGGTATAGTCGCATTGAGTCTTATTTCTTAAGAGAAGGATTCCATAAGTGTCCATATGAGCATTCATTATTTGTTAAAATTGGAGATGGGGGGAAATTACTTATTGTTTGCTTATATGTTGATGATCTTTTATTTACTGGAAATGATGTTGATATGTTTAAAGATTTCAATAGTTCTATGATGGTTGAATTTGAAATGTCCGTTCTTGGGTTGATGCATTACTTTCTTGGCATAGAGGTGATGCAAACTGTAAATGGCATTTTTATTTCTCAAAAGAAATATGTGCATGATATTTGGAAAGATTTCATATGAAGGATTGCAATCTTGTTAGCACACCAACTGAATTTGGTTTGAAGCTCAACAAAGATCATAGAGGGAAGAAAGTGGACAACACACTTTACAAGCAGATTGTTGGCAGTTTAATGTATTTAACTGCAACAGGACCTGACATTATGTATTCCGTAAGTCTAATCAACAGGTATATGGAAAATCCCACATAAATGCACTTGCCAACAGCCAAGAGGATCCTTCGTTACTTGCAAGGAACTAAGGATTTTGGGTTGTTCTACAAGAAAGGTGAAAAGATGGAGCTGGTTGGGTTTACTGACAGCGATTATACAGGTGATCAAGATGACAGGAGAAGCACCTCGGGTTTTGTTTTTATGTTGGGCACAGGTGTTGTTTCATGGTCTTCGAAAAAACAACAAATTGTTACTTTATCCACCACCGAAGCCGAATTTATTGCTGCCATAACTTGTACTTCTCAAGCTATTTGGATCAGAAGAATCCTTGAAGAACTACAATTTCAGCAAATTGGAGCTACAACGGTATTTTGGGATAACAACTCAGCAATCAAACTCTCCAAAAATCCGGTGTTATATGAGAGAAGCAAACACATTGATGTGAGATACTACTTCTTGTGAGATCTCAGTAATGATGGCATGATCAACTTAGTTTATTGCAGAAGTGAAGATCAAGTTGCAGATATACAAACCAAAACCTCTTAAATTTGCTGCATTTGTGAAATTGCGTGGTTTACTTGGAATGTGTTCGCGATCAGCAGTAATTGAGAGTACTAAAGAAGGATGATTTCTCTTAAACTGTTATCTGCAAATTTCAGTTTAAGGGAGGGTGTTAAAGTTTATTTATTTAATTCATTGTTTCATTTAATTATTTGTTTTATATTGATTTAGTCATAATGGACCTAGTCTTTAGGAATGTGTTTAGGTGGCTAAGAAAGTGGTGATTGTGCTGCTAGGATTATGGGTTAGTGGGTTCATTATGTACTATATAATCTATTTATAGGCTCTTTATCATTAATTGAAGTATTCAGCCAAGCATTATTTTACTATCACATTTTACAAATCAACTATTTTCTATTTGGTAACCAAGAGACTGTAAAAAAGGAATGAGAATTTCAAGAATTAAGATTGAACTTTAATTTTTCTTGTAAAATCACAAAACTCAAAAGCATTTTATAGTTTGTCTTTGTATTATATTAATGTAAGACTATAATTTTTATTTTGTTTTGTTAATTTTTCATGTGAAAATTGTGCTAGTTTTTATCTTATCCCAATATATGTATTTTAATAGTCTTGTCTAGTTCTAACATTTGTGGCTCCATATTACTTTAGAATTATCGAAGAATAAAAGAATTAATATATCTAACTCGTGGATATATGTAATATCCATAAAATAATTAGCCCAACCTAATATGTTTACTCTTCTCAGGTCCAAAAAAACTAAATGAATCAAATCAATATTTTATAAATTATTAGAAATTAAGTTGAATATAATTATATGTCAATCTGACCTATTATGTTTATGTATACCTTTAACAAGTAATCATGTTCATGTAAATTGATATAAAGTGACGTAGGAGTTTGTTGTGGGTAATTGTTTTTATGAATTTTGTTTATAAGAAAATTAAGCAAGTAAGACATTTATTATAAATGCTTAAACTCAATTCATTTACTTAAGAATATCTATAGTTTTAAAATATTTTTGAAATAATTATCCACTATTCTACAACCTTCATCAATGCGATTGATGTACCACCATAACATTCACTTCAATTGTCACTACCGATACATCATCATTATTAATATTTTCACTACCATTGAATTTATTTTTAAAAACACCATAAAACAAATAGTGTTGTTAACGCATATCTATTTAAAGTTACACTTGAAAGGGTTGTGTTATGCATAAAACACTTATATATATAATGTTTCTCTAATTTATCTTGTGTTTATTTTTTAAGAATATTTTATAGAAACATTGAGTAACAAAAAAAAAGTATAATCAACCTTTAAATTTATTTAATTTATTTTCAGAAAACAATTTTCTTATAATAATATCCAACTATTTTTAAAAATCATCATTATTTTATAATCACTACAACATCTACTGAACCACCATCGAACAAACCAAATTGTCATTATCATTCTACTATTATCACATTTCTTAAATATTTACTTATCTAATATTGTAAAACGTTTCCCATGTATTTTCCTTTAGGAAGACGAGCGCATTTTCGATTTATTGGGAACTATTTTTTCCTTGATTCCCAATTCCAAATTTCCAAAACAAAAGTGCAAAATCTTTGCATGTACTCGGCCCATAAGATGGACTAACAAGGCCCATTAAGAACGGATCCACCACCTTCCATGTACTTTAATGCAAGCCGCCACACAACCAAAAAAAAAAAAACACTCCATGTTTGCCCTCTTGCCAGAGAATGAGGGCACTTCAATTTCCTAACGAGAAAAAAAGAAAAGAAAATAAATTCCTTATTTCATATGGTGTTTTCTAGCTATGAAATCTTTATTTTTTATATATATTTTTGGTACATAAAATTATTTAGGTTATGGGCTCTTTTAATGCAAGATAAGTGGGGGACCATCTAAGATGTGGGGGCACGGGATGGTATTGAAGAGGCATGAGGGCATGCTTTTCATTTTAAATAACTTTGTTAATAATTATATAAGAGCATAATATACAACAAATATTTTTGTTAAATTAATGAACATAAATATGATAGTGTTGTATATCTATATTGGTAATTTTTCAAAAAGTTTTTATAAATTAGTTAGTCTTTCATACTTTTTCATACATCCAATAAAAATTATGATGATATTATTTTTTTTATTTAAAACTTGCATTTTAGATCATGGTATTATATATATATATATATATATATATATATATATATATAAAGTTAATAGGAAAAGGAGAGTCGTACCTCAATAATATTATTTTTTTCTCCTTGTTAATTTAATGTATAAATATTTTTTGAATATTTATTTTAATTACTCTTTGTTAATAAAAACATGCTGCTAAGTATTAAATTGAAGCTAGCTCAAATTTGCCTCACAACATCGTGGGAGCATAGAAACGAGTCTTTGTGACCGAGGAAGAGCTTGATTGGTGATTGTGGTTTTTTTAAAATAATATTTTTTATTTAGAAATATATTAAAATTATATTTTTTAATTTTAAAAATTATTCTAGATATTATCACATGAAAAATATGTAAAAAACTAAAAAAATAAATTTAAAATAAAAACTAAATTTTTTTAAATATTTTTAAAACACACTATCAAACAACCGAATAGGTTAAAGCAAAAATCCATATCTGGATAGTCCGTACACGAGGAAACTCGGCTACTTTTTTTTTTTCACTTTCTATTGACTTTCTTCTCTTTTTTCGATTTTAATAGCTAAAATATAGGGTTTTTTTTATCATTTCCTTACAAAAATATCGTATATAAATAAAAATCAGATTTAGATTATTTTTATCTCTTACTTTACGTTGATTATGGATTTTGATTTCTTGGCGGGAAATATGCTATATTTATTGGAGATCTTGGGTGGAGTTTAAAGAAGACAAGATCTCAATGGAAATATTATATATTTAAGAGTATTGAAATAAATAAAAGACAATAAACAGGGCATGTTGTCGGCAGAGGGTGGTCAATGGTGAGTGGCCTTTTCTTTTTCTTTCTTTTTTTGAGCTAGGGTGATGTGGAACGACACTGTTTCAGCATGTAGACACAAGGCAGTGAGACAGTACAGAGTCTACAGACTCCTACTTCTTTCAGAGCTTTAGTCCACAATTTTCACAAAGTCCAAGGCAATCTCGCAGCCCCACGTGTCTTGTCTCCCGATGTAAGCGGATCCAGAAGATCACTTTCCTCCGAAGCGTTTGCCCACCTTGACCACTCAAAGTGGGTGTTTGGCGCCGCGGTTCAACCTGTGTTTATGTTGAGCCGCGGCTCCAACCACACTTGTTACCAAACATCATACCAGCGTTTGGATGTGGGGCCCACCGAGAAAATTAAAAACACACCGCGACTGCAAAAGCACCTGAGAGCTGCTTTTGCAGCTGCGGCGTAAAATTTACAATACACTGGCACCATCACGTGATTTCTGTGGACGCAAACGGTCGAGAATCACGGATCATCCTCTTCGCCCTCATCTCTTCTTCTCTTCACCCTCATCTCTGCATCTCTTCTCCCTCACCTCCCACAAAGAACCAACACTCTCCCTCAGCCTTCCCTGCACGGGGCAGCCACACCACAACCCTTTTCCCTCAGCCACTTACCCTTAGATTCGTCTCTCCTCACCCTCAACTCCACTGAGTTTCCAAGAGTGCTGCTGCTGAATCAGAGTGCAGGTTGTGGGTGCATGCATTATACTAATGATGTTGGGTAGCATGTCTAGAATCATGTGACCATGATAGCACTTAACAACACTGGGTGTGTGTCCATGCATGGGCATGACCCCAAACCTATTGAGGTTAACTCTTTAAATTTGGGTTTATCATAAACACATTATATATTATACGAGTCACTTACCCTGTATTTTTCCGCAAGTAGAATCAATAATAAAAAATGTAAAAAGAAATGTTAAGAGTGTGATTTTTCTTATAATGTTATACATTTGACCAAAATAATCAACCTGTGCAGAATTTTTGTTATATAATGTTAAAATACTAATTATACAACAATTTCCTGAATTTAAATACTAATGTGAAGTAATACACTTTTAAAGAAATAAGATAAAAAAAAATTAAAACAACATTGAGTACAATTTTTTTCAAACTATTAATTTATGACATTAGATTTGAAATATTATATATAGAGAAGCTATAAACTTAATTTTCAATAAACACAACATCGAGTAATAAATTAGTTGAATTATTATTTTCATTGTTATTATGATGATTGAAGGTAAAATAAAAAAAATTGATTTGAAAAAAAATGAAAATAATTAAATGGCAAAATTAAAGGCCAAAAGCAAAATCAATATTACTATCATTATGAATATAATTATTATAATTGTTTGGATTATAATAAAATTTATTATTATTGATATTCTTAATATTATTTCATGAGTTATTGTTACTATTAACACCATAGAAATATTTATTAATACCATTATAATGAATTATTATTGCTATCATTATTATCATCACTATTATTGCTTAAATAATGAAAATTAGTAAATTGTCCCGAATAATAAAAAAACAAAATAAAAATTGTAACAGAAGAGTAAGCAAGAAAACACTTACAAAAAAATAATTACTAAGATTATTATTATTATGTAAACAATGAAAACCACAAAATTATCTTGAATAATAAAACAAAAAACCAAAAACTTTTTAAAAAAAAGATAAAATAAAACAACCAAAATAACTGACAAAACCAAATTAATATTATTAGAATAAAAAAAATCATTTTATTTTAAGAATAATTAAAAATAAGAATCAAACAAAATAAAGGGTAAAATGAAAAAAAAGAAATATCAATTTTAAAATGATTATCAACATAAATTGAAATTTTAGGACTAAATTGAATAAAAATAAAGGGTACAATAAAAGAGAAAATGATAGAAAATTAAAAACAAAAACTAAGAATATAGAAACATAAATACTAACAAAAAATAGAGAATATCTTAGAAGGATCAAAACAATTAAGGGAATCGAAATTAAACCAAAAATTAAAATTTTCTTGAAGAATAAAACTAAAAACTAAAAAACTTTAACAAAAGAGCAAACAAAAAAAACAAAAACAAAATAAATATTATGAGCATAAAAATATTATATGACCTGAAGAACAAATAAAAATAACAGAAAATACTAAAAAAAGATTAAAGAGAAAAAATGAGAAATATATATATGCTAATGACACACATGTGCAGTGAAAAAATCTAAAATACCCTCAAGTCCAAGGGTTAATGTTTAGGCACTGAAGGTTGAAACAATAATTACACCATTAAAATCCACAGTAAATTGTGTCTAGAGGTACAGTGACTTTTTTTTTTTAATTTGTTTAAAACTAATAAATTTAACTCTGCAATAAAACTAATAAATTTAACTTTGCAAAATCATAATTATCCTGGTGAACTTTTATATCTACTATCATTTTGGTATAAGAGTAAAGTCAACGAATGTATAAATTCATATGCTTTATTCCATTTACCACAGCGGTGGTATAGTTTGTAATGAAAGTAAAAGGAAGGGAAGGCCATCTCAAAAGTGTTTGCAATGGTAGATTTTTTTATTTTACTATAAATAAGTGGGTGTATTGATTGGTAGATGGATTTTTTTGTACTTATTATAAATTGATTAAGTTAAAATTGCTTATTCAAAATTTTAGGTACAGCTCAGCTAGCATCACTGCTCATTCAATTATTAAATTTTTTAGCTAAAAAGCCGATTGGTGGAGGTGAAGGAACGGTCAAGATCAGCTTCACTAGTGTACCTTGGAGTTCTGTTCTCATTTTGCTACAATTTATTTATTTATTTTTTTAGGATAAAACTTGACAGTGACCATTAAAATAAGCTGCTTCTCTCACCAATTGAGGCAACTTATCATATAAATTAAGGAATAATGCCTGATAAAAGGGTCGGCAACCCACATGATAACTTAAACAATGCAGGTGACACGAGAATTATTGAGTTATATTTTATTTTATAAATTTCTCCAGCCATCTGTCACTTCAAAATTATAGGTATTCGTGTATGTCAACTCAATGGAAAATTGATTGCTGGTTACGTGAGCATATATTTCGATGGAGCTGGCCAAGCCATTATTTTATAAGAGCTGCATTAGTGCTATAAAAAAAGTGTTTCATTTTTCAGTTATTATAGTTAGTGGTCTATAATTCTTGAGGCATCATTTTTTTATATATATGAGCTTGCCATCTACTTTAGAACACGACCGATGCATTCAAGAAAAAAAAAAAGAATTGGCTTGAACTAAGAGATATAATATGTGGCCAGCAGTAAGAGATTTACTTTTTATGTGATTTTAGATTTGAATTCTATGATGGATAATATAATAATTATTGGAGGATTATATATTTGTTAAATCCAATACTTATGAGATTAGTTGAGGTGCGCGCAAGCTGACCTAGATATTCATATTAATAAAAATAGAATTGACTTAAACTTCCATCTAGTAAAAGTTTAGGACTAAGTGTTTACTTCCCTTGTAATCTAACGTTCGAGCCCCGTGATTACTAATATAATGACTACTAAAAATTTACATGGTCGTTAATTTTAGAATTTATAAAATTAATCGAGATACATAAAAGTTGATCCGGACATCTATATTAATAAAAAAATCTGCTTAAACGAACATGGATGTCACAGCAGCCCATGACATATAAACATTTATTAAATCATTTACGGATTATTTATTCTAAGCTGGCGTTTTGGGTACGATTATATATATATATATATATATATATATGGAATATGCTAAAAACAATACGAATAAAAATCAGAAAAAAGACAATGAGCTATATAGACCTGTAGTTTCCATGCAGGCAGCCAAGGAAAATGGCGAGATTCGTGGGCAGTGGAAAGATCCACAACTTCCAAGTATGACTGTGGAACTTAGGAGTGGACGGCACCAGTCCTTGACCATGCTTTTCAATGCATGATAAAAACAAGGCATCTCAAATGGAATATTCCTAGCACACCCATAAAACTACAGAATCAAACTACCATATCGAAAATGAAGGTCAACCTGATGAGCCACACCACTAATTTAGTCAACCATAGCAATGAGTTCATGCTACTCCACCTACTTCGATGTAGGAATAGTATTTAATTCAATTCGTGGCTGAGAATCTCATTCCATGTAGATGTTGATAAGGTGCTTTCTGTATCATGACAAATTAATAAGCTATCTAGCCCATAAGTGGAATTGATCATCAACGTATCAATGGCCGCTGAATGACGTGTACACACGCTAGCTTCAGTGCCTGCATTTCACCACAAAGCCGGGTTTATTATTTTTCTGCAAGAAATGATATTCAATAATCACACACACACATATTTTATTTTGCCTTTTTTATTGTGTATATAGACACAAATTATTATGGATTGCAACAATAAAATTATCATTTTACTCCAGATCTAAAAAATTTAACCCTCGGGACTAGGGTCATTTTCGACATTTATATAGGACATGTTTGATATTTTTGAATTCTTTGCACAGTAAAACTACTATTTCTCTCTCCCGGCGAAGGAAAATACATGTTCGTCCTTACCATTTGATTGTTTTAGTTTAGTCCTTGTTCTTTTGATTTCAGCTTTACTAATTATTTCTTCAATAAAAATTTTGATTTGTTGCAATTGTGTCATTCAATTGCAACTGATTATATATATATATATATTGGTTTTCAATTCAGTCCTTATTCTTTTGCCTTTTGGTTTGCTTTTGATTCATTTAGCATCTTAATAAAAAAGCGAGCCAATTAAAGGGGTGGGGCACTAGTACGTCTCTCTCGCCTCTATAGTGATGTTGGACGATAAATCCACTTGTTTGGATGGGTAGATCACTAAATCAACCGATGTTCTGGCCATTCCCATCATTTATAGGTAAAAGCTCGCGGGTTAGAAACATTTTTTACGTCTTCACTCCGCACATGCATCTCAATAAAAAACTTCATCGGTAATAGATTGTGTCCAAGACTTGTAGCTTGCAAGAAAAAAACATTGTCAGTTACAAATATTAAAGAACAATTATGAATAAACAATAATGTAATTAATTAAAAAAATTACCATATGTTTTGTATGCGAAATAAACATGTAATCACTGATGTGCGCAATAACAAAACCAAGAAAACATTGGTTCTGGTTCTGCGAACTAGAATATGAGCGTTGCGTGAAATGCTTGGACGTCAAATGCTCATAATATCTCTAAGATGAATGACAACCTGAATTCCTTTCAGACTGTCATGTTCTTCTAGTTTGTAAGCTCTCTCGCCATCATTTTTTTTCTGCACCTTATGCCAGAAATCACACAACCTGTACAGTACAAATGAATTATTTTGTTAGTAAATGAAAAATAAACCTTATGCAAGAAAACATTGGTTCTGGTTCTGCGAACTAGAATATGAGCGTTGCGTGAAATGCTTGGACGTCAAATGCTCATAATATCTCTAAGATGAATGACAACCTGAATTCCTTTCAGACTGTCATGTTCTTCTAGTTTGTAAGCTCTCTCGCCATCATTTTTTTTCTGCACCTTATGCCAGAAATCACACAACCTGTACAGTACAAATGAATTATTTTGTTAGTAAATGAAAAATAAAAATTATGGTATTTGAAAATAAAAATTATTCAAATTGTCAAAATTACTTAGTTGTAGTGTGATTCTCCCACACCCTTCTTACAACATAATTATTAGCATCCTCCCAATCAAATTTTCCCTTGGAGTAAGAACTTAGAAAAAATAAATTTCATCAATTTGATAAAGTAAACAAATTAACATAATAATAAAAATATAAGTTCATGCTAACCTTAAACCTTCTAAACCATCTATTAACCCATGATGTCCATTCACGATTTTTGGAGATCTGGCTCTATTGAAACAATAAAATCTTCATTGATGCTTTAAAAGTTGTTTTTATTGTTCTCGCGACTTCAATAATTATAAACTTGAATTTTATATGATTAAAAACTATTAAAGAAAAAACAAATTAATAAAAACCAAAAAAAAACTTTAGCAGTCTAATAAATCAATCTATAAAAACTCAATAGCTGGAATAATAAAAATGTATTTGTGAAATTGATAGAACTCCAAGATGACAATTGACTCGTAGCATAAAAGAAAAGTAAAGTAAAGAAGACGTGACAAAAGGGTCATAGAACAGTACGCAGGCATGCGGAATTCGCAATTGACATTTGATGTTGCATCACGGTGCATGCGTTTTGGAATACGAAAAGTTGACTTCCCATCAGAGATTTGGACAGTAAACGGGTTCATGCATTTGTGCTTACGGTGCGAGCATAGTAGAGGAGGAGTATCTGTATCTGTATTTGTCTACCTGCCAAATTATTAAACAGTAAACTAAATCACGGGTTTTTTGTTTTTTGTTTGATTAGACTTTTCACATACTTTTTAAAAGTTAATTTTTTTATTTGCCTCCAAAATAAATAAAAAATCAGTTGCTAGATAAGGGTTTTTTTGTTTTTTTTATTACAGCCGATCTTCTTTTTTTTTCATTCTTATTGCTATTATAGATTTTTTTATTTAGTCCTTCATTTACATTCTTAATTGTTTTGTTTTTTATTTTGGTCCTTATTTTTTACAAAAAACATTTCCTTGGCTCTTTTTCTATTTTTTTTAAATTTCATTCTTCAATCAATTGTTTTTATATATTTTTTAATTTAGTCCTTATTTTTTTTATTTTTTTGTTAAAGTTATTTTTCAATTCAATTTAACCCTTCAACTGAAAGTTTTATTTTTATTTTAATTCATATTTATTTTTTGATTTGTTCATTCTTATTATTTTGTATTATTTTTTTTATTTTAAAAAATATTGGCTTTGTTGATTATCTTTAATTTTTTTGGTTGTGTTTGTTACGGTTTTATGACCAAAGTCACAGTTTTATTGAGACATTTTTTTTACTATAAGTTGTTTTTATACTTGTTTTGTTTGTGTTTGATTTATCAAGATGTTATTTTAATTAATCTATTTTTTTTGTTTTATACAAATGAACTTTATTTCTCAAAAATATATATTTATTTTTAAATAATATTATGAACTTTTTTTCTCGAAATAACAACCATTTATTTTTCGATAATATCATTGATGAGTTGGGCCTTGCATAATACTTTGTTTAGGCTCTGAGTTTATCCAATCAGTTTTATTTGCTCTTATTTTTTATGCTATGGTTTTCAGAGCATGGATTTATCTTTTATTAAATTTAATAAACAAGTTTAGAAAACACAATTAGATGAATATCTCAGTTTGTTTGATTGAATATCTTGATCTACAATCATTTTTTATTTTTTTGACCTTTTCTCTTGATTATTGTTAACAGTTGTTCTTATTTTATTTACATAAATAACTATCACTAAATAACCATCACTTTATTTATTTAGATGCTTCAATTTACACTTTGGAATTTTTATATATATAAAAAAAAACACATTTTTTTTTATATTCTTAAAAATATATATTATAAACCACCACAAAACACGTGTGGGGGGTAGATGTGACTGTTAATACTTTTCCAGTCTTCACGTGGATTACTTGACTCTTACAGCCCGAAAGAAGCGCGGATGCCAGTGGTGACCTGTCCCAAATTTGTACAGCTTGTTCTATAAAATTAAAAAAAAGGAATAATCTATTGGGCGAGGACGATGAAGGCTGCACAGTGATTTATTAATAGAAATTAAAAGGCAAAATACCAACCTGTGAAGAGCCATAATTTCAATTTCTTGTTTCTGCCCCCCGGTTTTGGCCCTATAAATTAATTAATTAATAAATAGAACAAAAGTGTGGGTTATGAGTGTCTTTTTATCATTATTGTTATTCTTACAGGGTGGAAATATAAATAAGTTATTGCCAAAGCTACGCTCTTCGAAATAAAATACTTTTATTTGTAAGGGTTTCCACCCCCACCATGATCCAAGTTTAAAGACTACTGACAATAAAACTGAGTTTTGTAAATGCTTTTTTATGAAAACCTCACTACCAACCTCTTATTATATTGCATTTAAAATATCATTAAACTCCATAACTTAAGCTAGTTTTATAATAATTAACATGATAATATAAGATATTTTAACATATAGTAATTCTTGGTTTTAAATCCAGGTATATAAAATAGACATATATCATAATTCAGATGACTCATTGATTGTTTAATTATTGAAATTGAGCTTTATATGAAGAGACAAGAAGAGGGTTAGACTCAAAGAACAACTCTTCATTGAATTATAATTGAATCTACCAACCTCAAATTCAGATGCTGTTTTTTAATTTAAATCTTAGCAAAAACAATCCATGCTTTTGCTTTCTTTCTTTATATTTTGTAATGTTTAAGTTTTATTTCATGTTAATTCTCATTAATCTGGTATTTATTCTTAACAATGTTCTCTTTATTATGCTTCGTTGTTGATTTATATTATAGCTATCTTCTTATCTTGCTTATTTTATATATCTCTTCCTAATTACTTTAGTTAAGTTTATTTTTTCATGGTGAGGAGGTTACATCAATGATGTTAGAATAAGTATAGTGCAAAAATCAACATGAACTTTAATGCTTAAATCAAAAGGGTTTGTTATTAAAATGTGTTATAATTGTTATCTTAGTCCCCAAAGGACGTGGTGTGATGGTATGGGCTTGTGATATGAACAACATGGTTCGAGTTCGAGTCAGAGCGTGCATCCCCTATAAGAGCTTGAGACAATAAGAATCTTACTCACTCACTTAGATCTACAAAATACGTTTTCATAAGAGTTAGGTTTCCTCGCATTCCAAAAAAAGTTATCTTACTAAATTTTAATATACTTATTATTAAATGTCAAGTCTCATGGTGTAAAAATATTGGCACAACAAATATTTGATTTTTTCATATGGTAGCATGAAGAACCGACACGTGCTATGAAAGGATTCTAATAAGTTGTTGACATAAGTCAG
Organism: Salix brachista; assembly: GCA_009078335.1. Lineage (NCBI taxonomy): Eukaryota > Viridiplantae > Streptophyta > Magnoliopsida > Malpighiales > Salicaceae > Salix > Salix brachista. The sequence goes on from CM018587.1 coordinate 30,123,805, forward strand.
TGTCTTGAATACTTGAATTTTCTTACAAGTGTTGATATTACTTAAATAAGATAATAAAATAATTAATATATTCATGGCAATAATTTAAAAGGAACCATTAATGATAAATCACTCAATTAGAGATATTATTTTTATTAGTTATCATTATTTCATATTTAGTTTAGGAAAATATTTTAATTTAAAGTGTTTATTTCTCTCTCTCTCTCTTTATTTTAGAAAATCAAATACTAAGATAGATAATTTTATTTTATTTCTCTAGTTCAGGAAACTATAAAGTAACTCTAAATTATAATGGGTATTTTCCTACTTTTCAATGTAAATCTAGCAGTAGTATAAATAGTGATGTCTGGCTTGTAATTCAACATAATGAATCAAACATTATTCTCGTAAATAAAACTGTAAATTAGGCTTATTTGTGTGCTATCTCTATTATGTCATACTCTATCTTTCTTATTCTTGTCTTTGTTTAGTACTTTTTATTTTTTGTCAATTCTCATATCTATGACCCACCACCCATTTTCTTCTTCTTTTTTTTTTGCCTTTTTTTTTTCGTGATTTTTTCAATAATTTTTAAAATCAGGGACTAAAACATGAAAAAAATAAAGTCTTTGACTAAAGTGTAAATCTAAATCAGGGACTCAAATAACATGAACCAAATGCATGTAATTCATAACTTTAAGAAAAAAAAATTGAATTATCCCTTTCTTAAAACAAAGTTTTTATCAGTGTTAATCTTAGTCATTGTTATTTTAATTTTTCTTACCACAAACTTAAAATAAACATTTAAAAACAAAAAAACAATGAATACATTAAATATAAAACAAAATAAATAGAAAGTAGAAATTAATAGATCAATTATAAAACATTCAATAACACACATGATACTCACTCACACAGAAGATATTCTAGAGACCATGAAATAAGAATTTGTAAGGATGAAATTAAAACAAATTCATTTTCAAATAAAAATAAGAAGAAGAATTCTGTTCGGCGAAATCATATTTCTATGGAACATTATCTACTCCCATCCAAGTTAAACATGGTCCTTATATCTCACAGCAATTGTTTTTTTTTTTTTATATATATATTAGACATCATTAATACAATTTATATTCTTTTTATCTTTCCTTTTCCGTTTCCTTTTCAAATTTAAAAAGCTATTAGAAATTTATAAAAAATAAAATATCCCAAATCCATCTGACAGTGAAAAACAGAAAAAAAAAATCAATAAAAACAACATATCTCGAAAGCATATTCTGTTAGTAATCAGCAACCAAGTTGGAAAAAACAAGCACAAAGATACAAAAATAAAAGGAAAAGCTCTCTCTCCAATTAAAAAGTTAAAGTTATGGTATAGAATCATTGAAATTATAATAGTGATAACGAGCGGTTTACCCGCGCGATGCGGCGGGTTTTTTTTATCTATGTAGAAAATTGATTGTTTTTTTATGTATTGTATTTTATTATTTTAATATTTAGTTAGTATAATTATATTTAAGAATACTGATATGAATTTTTGTCTTTAAAAAAATCCAAAGTCATTTTTCCTCTCTCTCAATATATTTTTAGGCGATAATATTCAATAAATATCAGACATATTAGAAATAAAAATATTGTAATTTGTTTTTAAAACATAAACTTAATTTTTTTGTGTGCTATAATTATTTATTTGCCGTCTAAAAAGAACAGTCTAATGAAAACGGGAAGTGACTTGTATATTTTTTAATTTGACTTGTAGATAATGCAGGTAAATTTGTCAACATTTTTTTTTTGAGATATTTTTTTTCCCAGTAATATTAGATCTAAAATATTAAAAATGAAAACATTGGAAATTCTTGTAAAGAAATAAACTTAAATAAAAGAGCACAAAATTAAATTTTGAAGCCAATCTTTTTTTTTATATAAGATTTATTAATCATATTATTATATTAAATATATTTAAGAAAACATGATATGAATTTCTGTCCTTCAAAAAATCTTAGGTCATTTTTCCTCTCTCTCAATATATTTTTAGGCGATAATATTCAATAAATATTCAAACATATAATTAGTTTTATATATTTTAATTTGACATAAATATACAAATATATAATTAATTTGACATAATTTCAATAATATATTTAATTTAAAGGATAATCTTAGGCTATTTTGTTCTCTCTCTATATATTCTTAGGCGATAACATCCAATAAATATTAGAACATATAATTGGTTTCACATATTTTAATTTGACATAAATACACAAATATATAATTAAAAAGTCAAAACACTGCAAATTTATTTAAAGAAATAAACTTAAACAAAAGAGCACAAAATTTAAATTTTGAAGCCAATATTTTTTTTTTATAAGATTTATTCATCGTATTATTATATTAAATGTATTTAAGAATACTGACATGAATTTCTGTCCTTAAAAAAATCCTAGGTCATTTTTCCTCTCTCTCTATATATTTTTAGGGGATAATATTAGTTTTACATACTTTAATTTGACATAAATATACAAATATATAATTAATTTGATATACTTTCAATAATATCTTAAATTTAAAAGACAAAATTGAAGTAAACCCAAACATTGAAATCAAATAATTCAAAACAAAACCGGAAATTAAAAGAACTGGGACTGAAATGACACTGAAATCCATAATTAACTTGCATAGAAGGATATAATTGAAAGAAATCAAACTTTTGAGACCTAAAATATTAAGGATTTATAATAAATTTGCATGGAAGGATGAAATTGAAATTAATCAAAACTTTGATACCAAATATATTTAGAATTCCAGCCCAACCCGAAAAATTAAAAGCAGGAGGACCGAACTGGAACTTCAACACATAATCAATTTCAATTGAAGGACGAAATTGAAACAAATCTAAACTTATATAATTGCAATAAGGGTCAGAAAAACAAATTATAACGTTCAGGGACTGAAATGAACTTTGCCAAAAACACTGCTTCGCTGACGTCAGCTTGCGCAGGAGGAGAGAGAAATGAGGGGGGGAAATTCAAACGCCCATTGACACGTACATGGGAACCACATGTATACACGCGCCGGTGGAAGAGAGCATGGCGAAACATCGTTCTAGACGCCGGTTGATCATTTTTGGACGCCGTATGACGTAGCACGCGCCTCCCGAAACACGCGTGCGCGCGGAAATGGACGGCGCGTGATGGGACGCGCCAACAGTAATCCGGAGCGAAAAAGAATAAAAAATTGGCTAATTACCGTTTTACCCCTCCCACCCTGTGCGTTATTTTGTCGTTTTCGAGGGCTAAAACGGTGACTACACTGTTTGAAGAAATATTAAAAAAAAAAAAATGCCCGGCCGAACCGGGCCGGACTGGAATGGCCAATTACCTCGGAGCCCCTGAAAATGGCGGCGTTTTTTTGTCTTTTTCGGGGGATAATTTCGTTAATACACTGTTCAAAATCAAAAAAAAAGAAAAAGACATACACCCGCGAAGCACAGGGTCAAACTGCACATGAATAGTGACTATGAGTCACGGTGAAAAACCCGTAATCTTTTAGAGTTATGTATAATTTTTTATTTAAAAATATATAAAAATAATATTTTTTATTATATTTTTTAATTTACTTTTGATAATATTACATTAAAAACTAATTTCAAGCAAAATAATATATAAAATATAATTTCTATCATAATAATAAGCAGGTTCTACATCTATTATAACAAAAATTTCACTTGTGTTTTCTTTTATCCGTTAGAAGTAACGTTGTATTCCTAACATCATATATATGATTGAAACTGTGGTAAAAATTGTTTTTTTTTTTAATTTATATATTTTAATATTAGTATATTAAAGATAATTTAAAAATAAAAATAATTTAAAACTAAAAATATCTATTTTTTAAAATTAATCCAAATGCCAAACATGACGTAATGGAACACACTAGTTGACATATTGTTTTCAGCAAAATAAAGAGAGAGAAATCTTATTTATTTATTTATTTAGCATTATTACTATTATTACTATAATTATCAGGATTCCTCTATTTTTTCTTCTATATATAGTCTACCTGTTCTCTCTCTCGGTCTCACCGTATCCCTCCCCCCCTCCCTCTCACCCTCTCTCTACTTCCTTCTCGCTTTCTTGTCAAATCTCACTCTTCCAGATTCAGGTATTCAATAATTTCCATCCGGGTTTCAACAAAACCACAACTTCTTAACATCGTATACCCTGCTTCCTCTGTTCTTACATGCAACTCATTGGTTCCATCAAACCTTTTTTATTTTTCTAGTTCTTTATACGAGGATTTTGTCATATTAAAATCTTTGTTTTACAGGCTTAATTCAATTGGGTTGCGATCAGATTTTTGTCTTTTTTTTGCGTGTCTGTTTAAATTCTAACGGTCGTTTTTGTGTGTTTGAATGAAACAGAGAGGAGTTAAGTCATGGCTAATAATAATGCTAGGAATATAGAGAAGATGGCATCGATTGATGCGCAGCTCAGGCTTTTGGTTCCAGGAAAAGTGAGTGAAGATGACAAATTGATCGAGTATGATGCTCTGCTTTTGGATCGGTTTCTTGACATTCTTCAAGATTTGCATGGAGAGGATCTCAAGGAAACGGTGAATATTACTGAGCTTGATCTCACTTTTTGTGTTTTTTTTTTTTAATTTATCAAGAGAACAAATATGTGCTGGAATTCGATTTCCCCAAGGCTGCGCAAAACACTCAAATATTACCTGATTGCTGAATTGTTCGTTTGAATATGTTGTAAATTTGAGATTTTTAGTTTTTTTTTTCCCGATTTTGCTGGGGTTTTGGATGATTTAGAGGCGTCAAAGACCATATCGTGTACAATCTTACTTAGTTTGATCAAAAGCTTCACATGGAGATATACATCCTTGAACTTTTTGTGCCTTACTATGGGACATGATGAATGATGTTCATGTAGTGTGGTATATTAATTTATTAAACTTTTAATGCATTCTGCTCAGGTCCAAGAGTGCTATGAGCTTTCTGCTGAGTATGAAGGGAAGCATGATCCCAAGAAATTGGAGGAGCTTGGACGTGTCCTGACTAGTTTGGATCCCGGGGACTCCATTGTTATTGCGAAGTCTTTCTCCCACATGCTTAACTTGGCCAACTTGGCCGAAGAAGTTCAAATTGCTCATCGTCGACGGAACAAGTTAAAGAAGGGTGACTTTGCTGATGAGAACAATGCTACTACAGAATCCGATATCGAAGAAACTCTCAAGAGACTTGTTGGTGAAATGAAGAAGTCTCCTGAAGAAGTTTTTGATGCTTTGAAGAATCAGACTGTAGAGCTTGTCTTGACTGCTCATCCTACGCAATCAGTCCGAAGATCTTTGCTTCAAAAGCATGCTAGGTTTGTTTTCTAATCCTACAGTTGTGTTTTGAGATTTCTGCTCTTTTCCTTTCCCATTGAGGAGTGATTTTGATGCATCCTGTTTTACTTACCCTTGTTGTCCAGGATACGGAATTGCTTGGCTCAGCTGTATGCCAAGGACATTACCCCTGATGATAAGCAGGAGCTTGATGAGGCTTTGCAGCGTGAGGTATCTATTTGCTCAAACTCTGTTTAGAGTTATACAAAGTATATAGCTTTGATTCTACTGGTCATTCTGCATATATTTCATTACAAATCTTGTATTTATTTTCTCAAGCATGCACACGAATACCTGCATACATGGATTTTTCTAAAGATTTTAAATGTTAAGGAAGTGTAATCTTGATTCTTTTTATTTTAATGAATACGAGTACGAGCATTATTTTGCATGCAAGTTTATAACTTTGTTGCAATCCCCTTTACTCTGCAAGAAATATAGAAAATTAAATTTTCTCTGCAATTTAAAGAACGTCTCCTATGTCTAAAGATTATTAGCTTGATTAACAGTTAATAACTTCAATTGAGTAGAATATGTTTTATTCTAAATGCATAAGCTACGTGGCTAATTGAAGTGAGGGTGGTAGATTGGTTTTCTATTAAATAAATTTTGATGAAAGGATGCATTTGGTCACTGAACAAATGATTTTTCTGAGAAAGACGATCTATGATAATCCCTCTTCTGCAAAGCCTTCATATTTTGTTTTTTGTCTGAGTGAGTGTATAAACTGCCCAACAATTTGTCAAATTCCTAGACAAACTACAGACTCAACTTTATCACGTGCTTTCTTCTTCTGAGTATTTGGCTTCCCATGCTCAATGCAAAGTATAAGTTCTGACTTTAGAAAGTGGCTTCTGAACTTGAATGGGATTGTTGTATGTAAATATTCCATCAAAACTAAGAATTAGTTTGCAGCATGCTGCAGCAGATGCACTCAATACTAAAACGTATACAGATCAGTTATGTTTTACTTCATAGAACCTAAAGAATTGCTAATGTTCCTTTCCCTTTCTGTGTATTTTTTTTTCTTCGGTGTAGATTCAAGCTGCTTTCCGTACAGATGAGATTCGCAGAACCCCTCCGACTCCCCAAGATGAGATGAGGGCTGGAATGAGCTACTTCCATGAGACAATCTGGAAGGGTGTCCCAAAGTTCTTGCGCCGTGTTGATACCGCTTTGAAAAACATTGGTATCAATGAACGAGTTCCTTACAATGCCCCTCTGATTCAATTCTCGTCTTGGATGGGTGGTGATCGTGATGGTATGATCTTTTCCTTCTGTGAAAATGTTACCACTTAGGCATGGAAGTATTTGAATTTTTTATATAAATTTAAGTTTGTATATTAGCCAATATTTGCTTGATATGAAAATGCAGGTAATCCAAGGGTAACTCCTGAGGTCACGAGGGATGTTTGCTTGTTGGCAAGAATGATGGCAGCTAACTTGTACTATTCCCAGATAGAGGATCTGATGTTTGAGGTTTTCAGTCCCTCTCTGCTATTATTTTCTTGGAGCTTCGTTATTTGTAGAGAGATCTTTTCTAACATATTTCCTTTTCGTTGTCATTGTGCTGATTTCCTCTCTTATTTTTCCTTGCCAGTTGTCCATGTGGCGCTGTAGTGACGAGCTCCGTGTTCGTGCAGATGAATTCCTCAGATCCTCTAAGAGAGATGCAAAACACTACATAGGTAAAATTTGGAATGTTTTTCTGTTAATTTCTTATTCCATTTCATGTAACAAAACACTGTTTGTTCATAGATGTCTTTTTTAGTGAGCTGTTCCTGTTTTGTTACAAAACACTGAGAAAAAGGAATTCATATAAACAGTGTCATGATGCTTTTTTTTTGAGATTTATCAGAAAAATATTTTTTTGTCTTCTTTTTCTTCAGTTAATTAGGAGACCACTAGGCTATGGGTTCCACAAGGCATAGCTGCCCCATCCCATAAAACCCCCCTACCCCATCAGCCAACATGTTCTTGAAGAGACATGATTAACAAAATGTGGTCACAACATTTTATTATAGTGGTGCACTTATAGTTATCCCCTGCTAACCCTAATAAATTTCCTAAGCTATATAACCTATTTATCAAATATAACTTACTCTTATTTTTGCAACTTTCATTCTTAATTCATGTCAATCTCTTAACATGAATTAGTTATCTTACTGATGCAATAATCAATCACATTATTCTTGTTGCAGAGTTTTGGAAACAAATTCCTCCAAATGAACCCTATCGTGTGATTCTTGGTGAGCTAAGGGATAAGCTGTATCTGACACGTGAACGCTCTCGTCAAATGCTATCCCATGGGATCTCTGAAATTCCAGAGGAAGCAACTTTCATAAATGTTGAGCAGGTATCATATCTTTGGTCCCCCCCTTTATTGTTTTAATTGCAAGTATATAATCATGTTTTCACCCCTGTTTACATTTTGGTGTATGTGTGTGGCTGGTTACTTGAATCCTATTCTGGTCTTCTGGTTTATCTGTAGCACAAATGCAAGCCATCACAGTCACCCCTAATCTTTTCCTACTTTGATATTCTAAACCCGTAGCTGGGTCTTCGACTCAATTATTAAAATCCTTCCATGGTCAGCTAGCCTATCAAGAGAGCCATAGTTGCCTTCAAATGACAAGGGACCCTTTTATTTTTGCTCAATATGAAATTGACTGATTGTGTTGGCATATCATTCCAGAGTGCATTCCTAAGACATCAAGAACTGTAAATTGGTTGTTTTTATGCATAGTATTCATGAATATAAAATCCATCAACAAAACCCTTGCATGATGGGTTTGAGGTTTTGTTGTGTTTAGTTATATGTAAATAGACATGGTATTGATTGGGTTTATTTTCATGCAGTTCTTGGAACCTTTGGAACTCTGTTATAGATCACTGTGCTCTTGTGGTGACCGAACAATTGCTGATGGAAGCCTTCTTGATTTCTTGAGGCAAGTCTCCACGTTCGGACTTTCTCTGGTGAGACTTGACATTAGACAAGAGTCTGATCGTCACACTGATGTCTTAGATGCCATTACCAAGCACTTGGAAATTGGTTCCTACCGAGAGTGGTCAGAAGAACGAAGGCAGGAATGGCTTTTATCTGAGCTCAGAGGCAAGCGCCCACTGTTTGGTCCAGATCTTCCAAAAACAGAAGAAATTTCTGATGTGTTGGACACGTTTCATGTCATAGCTGAACTGCCAGCAGATAACTTTGGAGCATACATCATCTCTATGGCAACTGCCCCATCAGATGTGCTTGCAGTTGAGCTCCTTCAGCGTGAATGCCATGTAAAACAACCATTAAGAGTTGTTCCCCTATTTGAGAAGCTTGCAGATCTGGAGGCAGCTCCTGCCGCTTTGGTTCGGCTTTTCTCAATAGATTGGTACAGAGACCGTATCAATGGAATACAAGAAGTCATGATTGGATACTCTGATTCTGGCAAGGATGCTGGAAGATTCTCTGCAGCCTGGCAGTTATTCAAGGCTCAAGAGGAACTTATAAAGGTAGCTAAGCAATTTGGTGTGAAGCTTACAATGTTCCATGGACGAGGTGGGACTGTTGGAAGAGGAGGTGGTCCCACTCATCTTGCTATATTGTCTCAGCCACCAGACACTATTCATGGTTCTCTTCGTGTCACCGTTCAAGGTGAAGTTATTGAGAAATGTTTCGGAGAGGAGCACTTGTGCTTTAGAACGCTTCAGCGTTTTACAGCTGCCACTCTTGAGCATGGTATGCACCCCCCAGTCTCACCAAAACCAGAATGGAGAGCCCTGATGGACGAAATGGCAGTTGTTGCGACAGAGGAGTATCGTTCAATAGTTTTCAAAGAACCACGATTTGTCGAGTATTTCCGTCTTGTAAGTAAAACATGTACCATATTGTTACTGATGCGAATTGAGTTATTAGAAACCTGTAAATAATGCTTGTTTTCCTCGTGGTTGTAGGCCACACCAGAGATGGAGTATGGTAGGATGAACATTGGAAGTCGGCCATCTAAGAGAAAGCCTAGTGGGGGTATTGAATCTCTACGTGCAATACCTTGGATATTTGCCTGGACACAAACAAGATTCCATCTTCCTGTCTGGCTAGGCTTTGGAGCAGCATTCAAACAGATCATTCAGAAGGACATTAGAAATCTCCATATGCTGCAAGAGATGTACAATGCGTGGCCATTTTTTAGGGTGACCATTGATTTGGTTGAAATGGTGTTCGCCAAGGGAGACCCCGGAATCGCTGCCTTGAATGACAAACTCCTTGTTTCTGAGGAACTATGGCCATTTGGCGAGAAGTTGAGGGCCAACTATGAGGAAACCAAGGGCCTCCTTCTCCAGGTAAATTCACCAGGATAAAATTCCCCTCAATCTTTTCAGTGTGTTACAAATTAAAAGGGGTATTTAAAAATGGAAAATACCAGACTTCCAGCCATCCCTTTCTACATTTTGCTAATATCTCAGTCAAATTTGTTAATTTACTTGGTTTTCATTGATTACTTTATTCTAGAATTAGAACAGAAAGTCGAATCTTTTTAATGTCAAGTCTCCACTGAAATTCGAAGTCCTGCCGCAATTACAAATTTTATCCTAATGATCAAAATAGGTAACTAGCAGTTAATTTAAGAAAGCTGGAAAAGCTAATATATTTCCTTTTCAGATTGCTGGACACAAGGATCTTCTTGAAGGAGACCCTTACTTGAAACAAAGACTGCGGCTGCGTGATTCATACATCACAACCCTCAATGTCTGCCAGGCCTACACGCTGAAACGGATCCGTGATCCAAACTACAATGTAACAATGCGACCTCACATATCAAAGGAAATAATGGAATCAAGCAGTCCAGCTGATGAACTGGTGAAACTGAACCCTACCAGTGAGTATGGACCTGGTTTGGAGGACACTCTTATCTTGACCATGAAGGGTATTGCTGCTGGCATGCAGAACACTGGTTAGGAGATGATTCTGGGCTGCTGTCCTTTCCTTTTTATTTTCTATAGATGGATATTGCCCAAAATACAATAAGCTAATATGCTATCGACAGGGATGCTGTCAAAATTATCGGCCTTGTGGTCTAAATTATGGGTTAATATTGCCCACTGTATGGTCATGTATGATCATTTTGCTGTGCTTGAATACACTTTTGAGGCCAATGTAGCTGTCTTGGCCACACGAGAAGTTAAACCCTAACTAGCTATGCTTATAAATATATATATAAAATAATTCTAAGAAAAAAAATAAAATTTTTGGGTAATGTTGTTGAAACTGCATTCCCAAGCAACTCTATGCAATATGCTACACGAACGATAATATGATGGATGAATTCTTGGTCATGCTGTAATTAAACTCAACTTTTGATCTATTATTTCCTGTGCCATTACTTGTATTAATCTTCTTCAACATGAATATAGGCATGGGAAAGGGAGGATAAAAAAAAGTTGGGTTTAGACCATCTCCATTCATGCCCTGTGAATGATCTTACTTGTTAAAGGCTTAAAGTAGAAAAAGGATAAAAAGATGGGTTTAGACCATCTCCATTCATGCCCTATGCATGATCTTGCTATTGTTAAAGGCTTAAAGTAGAAAAGCAGTTCTCATGATGAGAAAAGAAAGAATGGACGAATTCTCTTCTCTGTACACTCCGAAAGAGATATTCTTTTACTTGTTTATTTGGGTCTATAAAATACGCTTTTCGGAAAATAAAGTTGTCTCGTATCCAAAAAAAGAACGAGAAGTTCTTCCTCCTTGATACCAGCAATAACAAATATCTACCCAGTTTTCCATGTTTCCTTGTAAAAATAAAGAATGGAGATAATACAGTGGCATCTTCAGCAGTTCCAGTAACGGATGAATCAAGCAACGTGAGGGTAAAACCTATGGAGATTTTGGAACGCAGGATTATGAAGAAGGGAGACAGGGTTTCGGCTGCAGGGCTAATTAGATGATCTAATCTTTTCACAGAAAAGATGAAGCCTCGGAAGATCTTGAGGAGAATTCCCTGAATTTGACATACATTCTGAAGGTAAGGTTTGATATACATTTTTGAGGTCAAGAATGTTTTCATGGAAAGGGCATTACAACAGCTGCAATTCTAGCAACAGTAACAGTTGATCTGGGCAGGAATAAATGAAGAAAAATAAACAGAAGGAAGAAATTGGAGGGAAAAGCTGTTAGAGTTAGTGTAAGCAAGCTTGTGAAACACGTGGAATAAATTGTAAAGCAAAGACATTGGACATCATCTGTTTTTAATCTCTTAAGTTTATCTGATGAATGGATTTAACAATTTCAACTTCTGTTTCATCCTGGGTTCTAGGAAAAGAATTGTGGCTCGGTAAATTTCTTATATTTGAGGGTCAGTGACACCTTAAGTTGCCTATGAATTTCTCTTAAGGCTGACTTTTTTGTGGCACAAATTGCCCCGAGATTATTTGCTTTCAACTCATCTAAGATGCTTTGTCTCAGTTGTAGACAGAAATTTGTTCTCAGGTCGAGGTTGCCATCTACTTGATGTGTAGTTGTGTCCCTAGTTTATCGTATACTTTTGGTTGCCATAAACTCTTGTTCCGAATAAACCCACCTCAAGTTAGTGGCAATTGCATCCTTTTTGTTTTGCTAAATTTCCCTACATATCGTCATAATGATTACTATCAGGCAGCTTTTGGGGTCACAGTTGACCGGATGAATAATTTGAAATGATCATTTATTATTCAGATTTCATATTCTATGTCAGTTGCCTGTCCAATCAAAAATTCATAGAAGATGTTGATTGAGAGTTTACATTATGAAACCTTAAACACAAACTTCATACTGGAAACACGTGCAATAGAACTATTTTATCAAGATCTGGATTGCTGTCTCACTTTTTTCTAATTTTTTGTTTGCATGTAACTGTAAAAATGTGTTGTCATTCATAGTTCTTTACTGTGCATACAAACATGTCCTTTTGGTCGGTTAATCTATGTTTAACAGATAAATAGATGCTCAATCCTGTGTACAGTGCCAATCTAAGTAGACAAGAAGGGGTCAAATGTTAATGATGACGAATACATTTCTAACCAGCAGGTTCCTTTATCCAATGTACCCTCTTGTCTGTGTTGCTGCTTCAGCTGTCATTGAGAGCTTTCCTTAAAAGGCAAGAAGATGACAAGGATAATTCCAGAGATTCTTCCAGTCAAGAAAGAGCACAACAAGCCTAAAATCATGCCAAGAGATTCTGGCATTCAAGACTCAAAGCTGTGCTGAAATTGCTATGTAGTGTAACGTTAATATTTGACTGTAACGTTCATATTTCTGCATTTAAATTGTTTCCAAAACTGGAACATTCAACTATGTATATATACATCAGAAACCAATTCAATAAAGTGTGGAAAAACTTATTCATTGTAAACTGCAATTAGCTCAAGATTTCTTATGGTATCAGAGCCTACAATCTCTAACGAGTCATCAATCCAAATCATCACAATGTCTTCCTCCTCAGATCAAAACCCAAACCCCAATATCAACACCCAATCCTCCTCAGACCAAAACCCACATCTCAACATCAATACCCAACCCTCTTCCGCATCAAACAAGCAACTAATTGCATTCAACATCACAGCCCAAATCAATGAAAAGTTAACATCCTCCACCTTTCCCCAGTGGCGTGCTCAATTTGAAGCACTTCTCATTGGGTATGACCTAATTGATTATGTTGAAGGTGTTCTACGGTGCCCCTCCTCTGCAGGCACAGCTGCTGATGAGTTATGTAAAACTCACTGGGTTCGACAGGATAAACTTATCCTCAGTGCCATCTTGGCATCCACCTCCCCGTCAATCACACCGTTGATTGCTACAACAAAGACGTCCCATGACGCCTGGACAAAACTCAAGACCTTATATGCTAGCCGATCCCGAACTAGGGCTATGCAATTGAAAGAAGAACTTACTCTAATCCAGCGTGGAACTAGATCAATCACAGAATATCTCCACACTATGAAAGCCTTGGCAGATGAAATTGCCATTATTGACCATCCAATTTCGGATGATGATCTGACCCTGTATGTGCTCAACGGGTTAGGGTCAGAATTTAGAGAAATCGCAGCTCCAATCCGTGCCCGTGAAAAATCACTGGTCTTCGAGGAGCTCCATGACCTTCTGGTCGGACATGAAGCGTATCTCAGACGCTTGGAAGCCACCACGCAGCAGCTAGTTGCTTCTGCCAACTTCTCCAAATCGAAGTCTTATACACAGGGAGAACATCAACCGTGGTCGTTTAAGAGAAACGACAGCAACCGAGGGCCAAACGACAGTCATAGAGGGCCTCATGGGTCACACAGGCTTTCTTATGGAGCCCAAAGTGACAATAGACGGTTTCAAAATCAATCGGGCCGGTCCAATAATTTTCCTAGGCGTTCCCAGCCCAAATGCCAACTCTGTGATCATTTTGGCCACACTGCAAAATCATGTTCTCAGTTTAATTCCTCAAATGCATCTATAAATTGTGCTAATGCATCGACAGTAATGGATAAAAATTGGCTGTTAGATTCAGCTGCCTCACATAATATCACGGGAGATTTGTCAAACTTATCTATTCATTCCGAATATGATGGAACAGACAAAGTCGTCCTTGGTGATGATTCAGGTTTGCAAGTTTCACACATTGGCTCATTAGCTTTGCGTTCCCCTAACCGTATTTTTAAATTGCATGACACCCTTTGTGTCCCAAATCTTAAAAAATTTTAATTTTCGTTCATCATTTTACTAAACAAAATCATGTTTTTGTTGAACTTCACCCTTTTCATTTTCTTGTGAAGGATCAGATCACGGGGGCGCCATTACTAAAAGGAGCATGTAACGATGACATCTATACCTTTTCGGGATCCATAGTGACATCGCCGAAAGTTGCTAATGTGCTTGAACGCACTTCTATTGATGGATGACATAAACGTCTTGGGCACCCTTCCTCAACAATTGTTCACCATCTTATTAAAAAAATTTCCCTTCCTGTTTCATCAAATAAAACTGTGTCCTCACTATGTCATTCTTGCTCTATTAATAAAGCTCACCGTCAGCCTTTTCGCACTAATAGTCTCCAAAGTCATGCACCACTTGACCTAGTTTACACTGATGTGTGGGGACCTGCTAGTTACATTGGGCTTGATGGATCCAGATATTATCTAATTTTGTTGATCACTATACAAAATATATCTGGTTTTATCCCATGCTCACAAAATCAAGTGTCTCTCAAATTTTTCCACATTTCAAAAAAATTGTTGAAAATCGGTTTCAAAAAACAATCAAAACTCTTTATTCTGACAATGGTGGCGAATACATTGCCTTAAAATCTTTTCTTGCACTCCATGGTATTACTCACTATACTACGGTGCCACATACGCCACAACAAAATGGAGTATCTGAACGTAGGCATCGCCACCTTGTTGAAACCGGTCTTACACTTCTCCATGATGCAAAACTTGATTATAAATACTGGCCCTATGCTTTCCAAACAACCTCCTATCTCATTAATAAACAACCCACACCACTTCTTAAGGGAAAATCACCCTTTGAATTTCTCTTCGGTCAACGACCTAACTATTTAAAACTTAAGAAGTTTGGTTGTATCTGTTATCCTCTCACTCGGCCCTACAACACAAACAAAATGCAGCCTAAATCCAAAGCCTGTATTTTCCTTGGCTACTCTTCCACTCAAAATGCCTATCAGTGTCTTGATCCCGAAACTCATAAAGTCATTATCTCTC
The DNA here is from genome assembly GCA_009078335.1 of Salix brachista. Taxonomy (NCBI): domain Eukaryota; kingdom Viridiplantae; phylum Streptophyta; class Magnoliopsida; order Malpighiales; family Salicaceae; genus Salix; species Salix brachista. Next base: position 30,138,907 of record CM018587.1, read on the forward strand.
GCCACGTGGTGTTTGATGAAACACAAGCGGCTTACAATCACCCACATATTGCCTCCTCTGCACTCCTAAATTCCACGTCATCACCAACACCATCTCCACCTTCTCTTCACGGTGCCCACACGATCCCTGTGCCACCATCATCAGCACCCGTAACAACAACACCTTCGTCACCCCCGTCTGGTTCCACTGCCATCGCTACTGCTCCCTCAGGTAATCTCGATTCCTAATGTTCTTTATCTCATGATTCCTTCAATGCTTTGTCCCCCATGCATCCCACTTCCCCAAATCGGAATTCCCCTCTAGAATCTAGGGTTGTCACTGATCGGTCTCAATCACTATCTCCCTTAATCCCTTCCCCGACCACCCAACTAAGTCTAGACTCACCAAATCCCAATTCTGTTCAACCTCTGTCTCAACAAATAAACCAACCCCGTACCCACACCATGACCACTCGATCCATGAACAATATATTTCGGCCAAAACAGATACACACAGTTTCCAAACACCCCCTCCCTTCAACCATTGAGCCAACAAGTGTGAGTCAAGCAATTTCTCAACCACACTGGAGAGCAGCCATGTCCTTAGAAATTACAGCCCTCATGAAACATGGGACTTGGGACCTTGTTCCCCCCAGCTCACTGTCAACCCGTGGGTTGCAAGTGGGTTTTTCGAGTGAAATGTCATGCAGATGAGTCCATAGATAGGTTTAAGGCTCGGTTAGTGGCTAAGGGCTACAATCAAAGACCCGACATTGACTATGTAGAAACTTTTAGCCCTGTAATAAAGCCAGCCACCATTAGAACTGTGTTGTCAATTGCTGTTATGAGTGGGTGAGACTTAAGACAATTAGATGTTAATAATGCCTTCCTCAATGGGCAATTAACTGAAACTGTATTTATGACCCAGCCCCAGGGTTCAAAGATTTGTCAAAACCCCATCACATTTGCAGGTTGAAAAAGGCCATCTATGGCCTCAAACAGGCTCCCCGAGCTTGGTATACAACCCTCAAGGCTGCCATTCTTCAACTTGGCTTCCACAACTCAGTGGCCGATCCCTCATTATTTATTTATAATCATGGTTCTCACTTGTGTTATTGTTTGGTCTATGTAGATGATCTTGTGTTGACAGGTAATGACCCGAAATTTATGGTTGCTGTCATCAACAAATTGGGTGATCAGTTCTCTCTCAAAGATATGGGCGCTCTCCATTTCTTTCTAGTAATTGAAGTGATTCCAACTCGGACTGGCATCCTCCTTTCCCAGCACAAATACATCCGGGACCTTTTAGCCTCCGCAAGCATGAGTGAGGCTAAGGATGTTTCCACACCACTGTCCACCTCTCAATCTCTTTAGTTAGTTGATGACACTGCTGCCGTGGATAGTACTGCTTATCGACGCATCATTGGCAGCCTTCAATACCTATCATTGACGCGTCCCGACATCTCCTTTGCTGTCAACAAATTGGCTCAGTTCATGCATAAGCCAACTATAACTCACTGGACTGCCACAAAAAGGCTCCTCCGTTATCTTAAACAAACTATTTTTCTTGGTCTTCATGTGTGCAGGTCTAGCTCTCCCATTCTGCGGACATACTCCGATGCTGACTGGGCTGGAAATGTTGATGATCGCACATCCACCTCAGCCTACATCAGCTTCCTTGGGTCTAATCCCATATCTTGGAGCTCCAAGAAATAAAGAGCAGTTGCGCGCTCATCCACGGAAGCTGAGTATCGAGCCTTAGCCAATGCTGCGTCTGAAACTATGTGGTTGTCCACACTTCTCAAGGAGTTAGCCTTTACGGTCCCAGCCATTCCATAGCTGCTGTGTGACAATCTCGGGGCTACACATCTCAGCCTCAATCCGGTTCATCACTCGCGCATGAAACACATTCAAATCGACCTCCACTTTATGCGTGACTTGGTGCAAAAGGGACTACTTCAGGTGATGCATGTCCACACCCATGACCAGTTGGCTGACCTGCTAACCAAGCCACTGTCCAGACAACGAACCGAATTCTTGCGTAACAAGATTGGTCTTTCCGATGGCAGCCCAATCTTGCGGGGGCGTAAAAGGCAAGAAGATGACAAGGATAATTCCAGAGATTCTTCCAGTCAAGAAAGAGCACAACAAGCCTAAAATCATGCCAAGAGATTCTGGCATTCAAGACTCAAAGCTGTGCTGAAATTGCTATGTAGTGTAACGTTAATATTTGACTGTAACGTTCATATTTCTGCATTTAAATTGTTTCCAAAACTGGAACATTCAACTATGTATATATACATCAGAAACCAATTCAATAAAGTGTGGAAAAACTTATTCATTGTAAACTGCAATTAGCTCAAGATTTCTTATTCCTGATCCTTTCCAAGAAAGTATAATCCCCAGGACAATTCCTGGCTGCTTTTGGTAGGCTTCTATATTTCTGTGCCTATTTATGAGCTTTAAACTTAAGTAGGATTTTCATGCACGATTTCGTTCTCTTTCGTCCGAAACGGTCGAAACGTGTTATACCAGTTAAAAAAATATGATAAAACAGTATTGTTTTTATCTCGGTTTAAATTCCAGCCCATTCCATGTTTTGTAGCTAAATACCGGCCCAAACATACCGGTTTTGTTTCTCTGTTACTTTTCGGTCAAATAATATTTTTTTTTAAATAATGAATAATTTTACAATATCAATCATATCTCTTAATCCGACCGTTAGATTAAGATGAAATTTAATGAGAACTCTCTTGCCATATTAATATATATTATGTTAAAATTTCAGAGCAATCAGAGAATGTAACGATCTTGCGAGATTGATGATAATATTCTCATAATATTATACATATTCATAATTTTGTTGAGAAAAAAATCATTTTATTGTCTTTTTTTAGATTAAATTGCACAAATCTAAATAGTTTTATTTTTGGATTTGAACTAATTTTTTTTAATTAATATATTTAATTTTTTATATATATATATATATATAACACCGACCGAAACAATATTGACAACTTTGGTTCTTGGCTTGATTTTATGTGCATCCCAGGCTCACACGTTTTCATTGATTAATACTTTTGATGGTGTAGGTAATGGTATGATCTATTTTGGAGAAATACCCTGCAAGAATGTTCTCACTGAAAGTCATCCGCTGGCTTATGCCTTCTACCTCTCAATGAATGCAAGAAGTCTATATTATGTGTCAATTAATTAGAACTTTTTAAGTAACCATCTCATCTAAAAAGTTAAGCTGTTAGATGAGGTCTTAGAATATGATTTATATTATTTTCTAATACACCCTGTCAAGTGAAAGGTTTTTAAGCTTGAAACTTGTACAGACACGTATTATCTTGTGCTTGATTTTTATCAAATAGAATGAGGGTAATGAGATTCGAACCCTTGACCGCTGGGTCAACAAGGCTCTGATACCATGTTAAAGAACCATCTCACCTAAAAACTTAAACTGTTATATATATTTTTTATGGGTTTCTATATATTTTTTCATTAATTTTGAAAATGACAAATTATCTTAGATGTTTTTGTTTATCGTTTATTGTTATTTTTTATCATATATTTAAACTAACTCAACAGATCCAATAAGGTCAATTACACAAGTCTTAATTTTTTTTATTTCTTCTTTAAAATTTTTGATTTGAACAACATCATAGCATGAGACACTGTTCTAGGTTTGCTCGAGATATTCTTTAGTCTTCTTTTTATTGAATTGTTTTTCATTTCAGGCCTTCAATATTTGAATAATTTGAAATGAGGTTCCTAATTTGTTTTAATTTCGATTTTATGGTGGTGTTACATGTTCATTTTCCAAATCAAGAGTCTTTCAAGTTAAACATGATTGATATCTTGATCGATCTCATATGTTAATGTATCAATTTATTTTTTTAGAAAAACATATTATCTAGAATATCACGATCTTAATATTTTTTTTGAAAATTCATATGTCATTTATTGAACTTCTGAATTTCTCATATTTTCATATTTCTTATAAAGTTATATATATATATATATATAAAATAATATGGTGCTAGTGAAAAACAAATGTTCTAGCTAAACCTAGGTTCTGTTAGAGAATAATATAAATCATATTCTGGGGCCTCACTTACAAGTTTAAATTTTTAAGTGAGATGGTTCCTTAACATGGTATCAGAGCCTTGTTGACCCAATGGTCAAGAGTTCAAATCTCACTATCCCCATTCTATTTGATAAAAACCAAGCACATAGTGATGTGGATCTGTGCAAGTTTCAAGCACAAAGAGCTTTCACTTGAGGGGGTGTGTTAGAAAATAATATAAATCATATTCTAGGACTTCACCTACAAGCTTAAGCTTTTAGATGAGACGGTTCCTTAACAGATTCACTAACTAAGGCTAAATTATATCAGTATTTTTATATATTCCACTACCAAGTTGCGTTTAGTTAACGAGTAGATTTACCTTGCTGCATCTCATTCATAAACTCTACCGAGCAGAGAATTTATTTATTTATTTGATATTGTGGTAGTCATTATTTTTTATTTTAAAATGTAATGAATATTTTTTTAAAATTTATTTTTAACATAAAAAAATCAAAACATATGAAATTATCAAAAAATAAATATTTAAAATAAAATTTATTTATTTATTTAAAAAAGATATTTTTAAAATACAAAATAAAATATACTAGACTGCTTAATTTTTATTGAAGTCTCCTTTATTGTCCGTGATACATATATAGTTGTCTCTTCAAGGAGTCAATAAATAGATTTAATCTAGATGTGTGTACCCTGATATGCTATTGAAAAAATTAATTTTTATCTCAATATACTCCCAAACAGATTACACCATCAAACCACAGCAAAACGTGCCACAACTCAGTGGTCGTTCACCAACTACCCTTTCTGCCCCATATCATCATCAGACCCCACAAGCTGACCCCGTGCCCCGATGTCTTTACCGGCTAATCCAGGTCACCTTTCAAATTAATGAAAAGCCAAAACTACAAGTAGCCCATCTAACTAGCATAGACGTTTCAATCAGACCCTCTTCTGATTAATGTATTGTAATTGGTGCAACATCAGGCATAAAATAATTCTATTAGAGCAATAATTTTTTTAATTTATGATTTATATTTATTATATTAATAAAATTAATAACATATACGACAACACTAGTGAAATGAAAAGCTAATATTTCACCATTACAATACACTGATGGTGCAATTGAAAGTTCTTGCAAGTGAAAAGGCCTAAAATAAAACATGTTTGATAGTTAGAGGGCTTAGATGCACCTTTTTCCCCAGTAAGGAAAAATACAAGAGAGAGAGAAAAAACCGCATCACTTTTTTCACTCTCATTTCTCTGTATCCGGCTTACATTTTTTTGACAGCAAGCTGCTCTCTCTGGAGAGGGAAACTTCCTTTGCGTGACTTTCTAGAGAGAGAAAGATTAATCAGCAATAGCCATGGATTCTTCAAAAGATCGCGAGAACTTCGTCTACGTTGCCAAGCTTGCTGAGCAAGCTGAACGCTACGACGGTCAGTTCATCTATATCTCTCCATATATATTTTACATGCATCCCTGTGCTTTATCTCTCTAGATCTGTGCTTTCACGCTCTGTTTTTGCTCATTATAGACTCAAAGTAACATGATAGATCGCAGATTTATGTATTATATTAACTTGTTTAACCTGCATTTTATGCTTATTATCTTTGCTTTAAAATAATTATTGAAAATAATTCTTCTCTGTTTTTTTTATATTAAAAGTTAATTACGTTTAATTAATGTTACAGATTTTAATTACTTTGACTGATTTCATTTTTTTGCTAGCAGGTACTTTGTTGAGGATTTTTTTTTCTTATGTTCTTGCTTATTTTATCTGATAATGTAGGTTTTTGTCCTTTTAAATTTTTTCGGATCTTGCCAAAAAAGAAGATTATAATAATTGCTGATTTAGCAGTTATTAATTTGTTTATTAAGATTACGTAAATCGTGAAGTAAGATAAAAAAGAAATTATTCCAGTGCGTCGAAAGTAATTTAAAGCTGAAATTAATAAAAGAAGGAGAGATTTTACCAAAAAAAAGAAAAAAGAAGGAGAGAGAATAAATGATGTGGATACTTTCTTTGGAAATTGTTATAACTTAGAATGCTGATGGTATGTAGAAATGGTGGATGCAATGAAGAAAGTAGCGAAGCTTGATGTTGAACTAACGGTGGAGGAGAGAAACTTACTCTCTGTGGGCTACAAGAATGTGATTGGTGCGAGAAGGGCGTCATGGAGAATTTTGTCATCTATTGATCAGAAGGAGGAGTCGAAAGGGAATGAGACGAATGTGAAGAGGATCAAGGAGTATAGGCAGAAAGTGGAGACAGAGTTAACTGGCATTTGCCATGATATTATGGTAGTGATTGATGAGCATCTTATTCCATCATGTACAGCTGGGGAATCCACTGTGTTTTACTACAAGATGTAAGGGTGGAATCGTTTGTGGTTTTATTATGAATTTGCTTAAGTGGACGGCAGTGGGTTGTAATTTTCATGTGGATTTTATGAAGGGTTTTGGGTTTGGTGCAGGAAAGGTGATTATTACCGGTATCTAGCAGAGTTCAAGAGTGGTACTGAGAGGAAAGAGGCAGCTGATCAGTCACTCAAGGCATATGAGGTATTTATGTCTATTTTTTGTTCCGTTCATTGATGCAATGGTTAAATTCTAGGGCTTAAAGCCTTGACTTGTTTTAATCAAGCTTTGAATGGAAGAAAATCAAAGCCTGTTTTCCACTCATCTGCACTAAACTGATTCAGAGATAGTTCTTTCCCCCATTCATTTGCACTCACTGTTGGTGTTTGGATTAATAGAAATCAGAAGCATGTGCTCAATTATGAAAGATGAGTTTTCACTTGCAACCTATTTTTGAAAACCCTAAGTGTTTACCAACATTTTTCGACTCACAATTTTATTTTTCTGTTTAGTTGTTTTTTAGGAGAAAGGTTCTGGAACTTGCATTTCTGAAGTTTATAACATCCCCCTTTACTGTTAAATTGGCCAGGGATTGCTTAACTTGCATAAAGCATTGCACAGCTTTGTTTTGGTGTTTTAAGTTGGCAGAGCCTTGCTTGGCATCTAACAAGGCTTGTTGCCTCTCTATAGATATTCTTCATATGCTTTTTCCCATGAAAGCATTCTATGGTTATGGCCTTTTGATTTTCTGCCAATTTTCTATGGCGGTGCTTTTTCATTGCATCTGTCATCTTTACCCTTGTTTTCCTTTCATTTTTCTGGATAAGGTTGCCTATATAATTAGTTCTGCATGTTTGCTGGGTTTTGCAGATTGCTACATCAACTGCAGCAAGTGATCTATCTCCCACCCATCCCATTCGACTAGGCCTGGCTCTTAATTTTTCTGTGTTCTATTATGAGATCATGAACTCTCCTGAACGGTATGCAGAATATGATATGTGGGAAAGGCTTTAAACTGATATTTTTATAGATATACTTACTTATTGCATTCTTGGGGTCTATTAGGGCCTGCCATCTTGCAAAGCAAGCATTTGATGAAGCTATTTCAGAGCTGGATACCCTGAGTGAAGAGTCTTACAAGGACAGCACTTTGATCATGCAGCTGTTGAGGGACAACCTCACTTTGTGGACTTCTGATATTCCTGAGGATGGAGGTATCTATAGATTTAATTCTTGAAAGTTCCCAAAGGCTCAGCTTTCGTTTTATTTTATGAAGAATCATGTCGATCTGTCCTCTCTATTAATGGGCTTGAAAGTCTGAGATCTAGTGAAATCCCATTCTCTTTAGACCCTTTCTCCAGAACAATAAAATAAATAAGTGACAAAATTTATGCATTTGACTTCGTATCATTATGAGGTTTGCGTATCCTGTAAGTGCTGCATTCATTGCAAGGACTACCATGATTTCTTGCATTTACTTGGAGCTGTTGGGTAGTTGGGTTTGCTAGTATCTTACTGAATAGAATGGGCAAAATGCAAAATTGAAAAGTTGGCCCATTGACGAAGTAAAATCTATATGCATTTGACTTCACAAGTGCAAAATGTGCCAGATTCTTAGTAAGCGACCATAGTGGTATGCATTATTTTTAACGCACATCTTTAACCTGAACCTGTTGCTTGCAGCATGAGTTTTGCCTGATGTGCACATATTTTAGATATATGTATATTGTTAATCTTTTAGTAGTGGACAATTGACCTGTTATTTGAGTTTTTATTTTGACAGAAGACCAGAAGATGGAAACCTCTGCCAGAACTGGTGAGGGTGAAGATGCTGAGGTGGGTCCTTTCCCAATTGTCTACTCTTCGAATCATTCATTTATTTAGATTTGCAGATTTATGAACATCGGTTGAATTACTTTTGTATGCAGTGACGGTGCTGGTAGAACCTTCTGGTACTTCAATGCGTGAATGGGAAGGATGATTTCCCCGTGTTGTGCTCTTGCTTTATTTTAAGAGGATTTTTGGAGTACCTTATCTCAGTTGGTGTTGATCTCTGTTTCAGTCAACTATATACTTGCAGAAATATTTGTTGGGTTATAATATTGGTGGCCAGCGATTATTGCTGGCTTTTCAATTTTTCTTGGAACCAATTATATTTCAATTGGTTATTTCTGCTCTTTACCCTATTCAATTCTGATTCAACTACAAAATTAACGATATTGTACTGTCGTTTCAATTTTTTCTCTCTCTAAAAAATAAATAAATACATGTGTTTATCTTCCAGCCACTATTTTCAGCGTCGATGGTAATTCCCGATTGATTGGTGCTGGTAATTATTATTATTATTATTATTATTATTATTAATAATAATACAAATAAGTTGTAAATTCCCGATTGGTGTTTTTTTTTAATAATTTGAATAACATATTTTGTTTTTGGGAGCTGTTTCAGGATGCATTGTTCTTATATATTATATTATACTATATATAAAAAGATAAGATATTCATTGAGCATTGTTCACTGTGCATTATGAGTTTTCCCTATGCAATGTAATAGTAGTTTTGGGTCGGGTTGGTTTGGGTGTCTAGGTTCTGGTTTTTATGATTTTTTTATATTTTTTTGTACAATAAAATAATCACTCTACTCTCATATAAGACAAAAACTAAGGGTAATTGGAGGGGGTGTCACAGTAATTTCACATTCTATTGCATAGTAAAATAATTTTTACCCTCCAATAAGATAAAAATCAAGGTTTGTTGCGGAGATGTTTCAGATATTTCATATTTTTTGAAATTATACTATATACTAAAAGAGATAAGATATTCATTGAGCATTGTGAGTGTTTCACTGTGCATTATGAGTGTTCTCACTGTGCATTGCAATAGTATTTTTGGTCGGTTTAGTTCGGGTGTACGGGTTCTGGCTTTTGTGATTTTTTATATTTTTTTGTACAGTAAAATAATTATTCTACCCTCATATAAGACGAAAACCAAGAGTTATTGGAAGGGGTGTCAAGGTAATTTAACATTCCATTGCACAGTAAAATAATCTTTACCCTCCAATAAGATAAAAATCAAGGTTTGCTTGTGGAGGTGTTTCAGATATTTTATATTTTTTGAAAATATTTAAATACTAATCTGTCCCCAATAAGAAAATTGAAGAGTTGGCTGTAGGGGTGTTTTGGTAATTTATCATTTTTTAAATTTTCCTACGGACACTGTGGGCGCGTTTGACACACATGCCAATGGTTTTTTTTTTCTCGTGATGTTCTATTTGAGCAACGTGTGCGGCATTGTACGGTGGTGAAAAATGTCCATCTGGCGTCTCAGTTGATTCGCCGCCATGTCCTTTTCCTCATGGTGTGACATGTGTCGTCACATGGTGGTCGGTTGAACTTTTTCCCCCCAATAAGAAAATCAAAGAGTTGGCTGTTGGGGTGTTTTGGTAATTTATCAAATTTTTATTTTATTTTCTTGCAGACACTATGGACGCGTCTAACACGTGCTGACATAATTTTTCGTGACGCTCTATTCGAGCGACGTTGTACGGTGGTGAAAAATATTCATCCAGCATCTCATTTGATTCACCGTCATGTCCTCTTCCTCATGCTGTGGCGCATGTCATCACACAGTGGCCGGAAGACGTGACAGTGGTCGGTTGAACTTCCCCCCTTTTCTCTCTCCTGCTTGCTAAAATACTTGACAAACCCCTTTTTTATGGTTATTTCATTTCAGTTCCTGTTCATTTAATTGTGCTGTATGGTCCTTATTTCTTTTATGTAAGTTTTGATTTGTTTCAATTGTGTCTTTCGATTGAAATTGATTACATATTACGTTTTCATTTCAATCCTTATTCTTTTAATTTTGGGTTTGGTTTTCAATCCCTTAATATTTTCAATATAGAAGGTTTGTTTTTTTCAATGTTATCCTTTAATTGAAATTGATAATATATTTGATTTTCATTTCGGCCCTTATACTTTTAATTTTTGATTTTAATTCATTTATTTTTTTTATATTATGAAATATCCCCTATTTTTGTCCATGTTTATATATATATATACACACACACACACACACATGCTCTTAGCTTTGGTTTTCAATTTTTATTATTTTCTCTTTTGTTGAGGTAGTATTTTATTGAAAAATTTTGTTCTTAAATTTTAGTTTGTGTTGTGATCATTTGAAAATTGATATTTCTTATTTTTTCTCTTTGTTCTTTCTTTTAGTTTTTTTTCTTCAAGTCAAATGATTTTATTTAGCTAATAATTTTTTAATTTTGTTTTATCATTTATTTTATTTTTTTGTTTGCTCTTTTGTTAAAGTTTTTAGGCTTTTTTATTCTTTGATTTTATTTTGTTTTTCCATTATTAATGCAACAATAATAATAATTTAGTTTTTTTTCTTGCTTCCTCTTTTCTTAATGTTTTTGAGTTTATTTTTTCTCGGGGTAGTTTAATAATTTCTATTGTTTTAGTAGTAATAGTAATAATATTTTTAGATATTAAGGCTTCAATGTTGTTGTTGTTATAATAGGGTATGTTGATATATTTCATTATATCAAACCTTGCATGTATAGATGTTATATTTTATTTTTGAACTAGCAAAATATATTAATTGTTTCAATCCCAACAATTATAAAAATGTTAACTTAGCCCGCAACATAGTGTGGACAATTTAACTAGTGTGTGTGTGTGTGTGTGTGTGTGTGTATATAAACTCAATAACATAATTTATCTCAAATTAAAAAATAAATGAACTTCAATTTTGCAATTTAAATTTTAAAAACAAGTAAAAAAATGAGTTGAATTGACATAACCGGAATAAATTTAAAGTTAATTTGAATAATTGATAAAAATAAGATAATATATTTTCTTAAAAAAAATTTAGGATGACAACATATTAGTTTAATTTGGGTAAACCTTTTAAATTCGTGACTCGAGTTATAAGATCATAATAATCCTAAAAATAATAATTATAAAACTCAATTCTCAATAAATCTATTGTTAAATTATGAAATTAAAAAATTAATCTAAAAAAGGATAGATTTTTTAAAATAAAATTATGAAAATATCATTGGAAGTCGGGTTAGGCTTTTCTAAAATTTGACTGCTCTAAAAGTTTAATCTAGAATATAACATAATGTCGGGAGATTACTCGTAAAATTTTAGCATGATCCAACGGTCGGATTGAAAGATATGATTGATACCGTAAAATTAGATAATATTTTTTTTCAAAAGACATTATTTGTCCGAAATATAACAATCATAACTTTCCGGCTGAAATTTAGGTAAACTTTACTAAAAGAGATGAGATTCTAAGCGAGGTTAGATCTATTCTAGTTTATGATGTTTTTTAAACTGGAACAAGATATAAAGATAATTTTAGAGGTACAAAACGGAATTGACAAACTAGATACAACATCTCTTTGCAACCTTTGAAGAGATACAATCTAAGAGAGAATCATGGGTGACGAGATACAATCTAAGATTGTACATTTCAATCATGATTCTCTCTCCATGATTTCCTCTCATATTTAATTCTTTACTCTATTTTGTATACGTTATTGTTTTTCATGTATAGAACAATAGACAACCATGATGTTAGTTGTATATAACTATTACTCACTTAAAATTTCTATTTAAGATGAATATAATACTAAAGAAAAGTAGGTCAGTGTTTCCTACATGTTTAAGCAAGCTCTCACTAACCTAAAATGGAAGCAAGTCATGCAAGCTAAAATCAATGTTCTTTATAGCAACAACACGTGGAATTTGTGTCTCGAAGACTAGGCATGAACCCGGTTAACAACAAATGGATGTTAAAATTAAAACATGATCTAATGGCTCAATTGAATGGTATAATCCGACTAGTGGCTCGTGGTTTCACACAACATCCTAGTCTGGATTATGATGAAATATTTAGTCCAATGGTTAAACATGCTACCCTCCGATTGATTCTCACACTTGGTTTGTCTCGAAGCTATCAATTAAACAACTTGATGTAAGTAATGCTTTTCTTCATGATGATTTACAAGAGGGTGTATATTTATCTCAACCACTTGGTTTTGAAGACTCATCATGTATGCCCACTGCATAAAGCTCTCTATGGTTTAAAACAGGCTCCTAGAGCATGATATATGAAGTTCAATACTTATATTCAACAAATGGGTTTTCATTGGTGTCCCTATGATCAATCCTTGTTTTCTTAATGTTAAAGAAAAAGTAAGCATGCTCTTGATTTATTTCAATGACATACTTCCATCAAGAAGATCTCTTTAAAAAATAAATAACTTTATTTCTCATCTCTCTACTGCTTTTCACATTAAGGATCTAGGAGATGTTTATTTCTTTTTAGTACTATAAATCACACGAGATGAGTTGATTATCACTGTCACTCAGACTCACTATCTATTTTCTTTACTTCATAAGTTTGGTCCAGACAGTGCAAAACCAGTCTACACTCTTATGGTTTTGGTACGTCATTTGCTGCTAATGAGGGTGCTTTCTTATCTAATCCAACCTTTTTTTGTTGCCTTGATGGTTCACTACAATATCTCACTTTGACACGTCATGATATTTCCTATGCAGTTAACAATGTTTATCATTTCATGTAAACTCCTTGAGATGCTTATCTTATTGTTGTTAAATGTATATTCCGGTTCCCCAAAGGTACTATTAATATTGACCTTAATTTTATAAAGGCTCCCATTATTGCAATTCATTTTTTTGTGATGCCGATTGTAACAAAATTGGTAAGAATTACCTCTTCTCTTGCTCTACTGCTCTTATTTATTATATCAGTACATTTAATTACAGTCTGTCAAGCTATATCTAGAGTGCTAGTTATAGTAAGTAAATCTTTCTATTTACACTTCAATATAAATTCTTTCCTTTTCTATGTTTACTGTCAGCCTTAGCATGTTATTCCTTTTCTATGTTAACTGTCCACTATCCTTGTTTCTTACTGTCAAAGATGTCTTCCTTTTTTGTGACTATCACTTCCTTTTCTGTTCTTACTGTCACCCCCCCCAAATTGATGTTGGTTTATCCAGCAACATCAATTTGTTAACAAGAAAATGATGTCTCTGTTGAGTGAGGGTTTTAGTAGATCATGCTGACCAGTAGGGTCAAAATCAGTGACATAAGGTAACATAGCATGTGTGTCAGGTGTTGTTGAGGACAATATAGGAAAGAAACACTGATTTTCAGGAAATATAACATTTCTAGAGACATGAACTCAGTTAGCATGAGGATCAAAACAGAAATACCCCTTTTGCTTCATATTATACCCTAGAAAAGATCATCTAACAGACTGAGTAATGAGTTTATTCCTAGAAGGGGGAGGCAAATGCAGAAAACATACACACCCGAAGGTGTGTAGATTATCGTATATAGGCTGACCGTGATGAAGCCTGAAATATGGAAAATCTAGACCTAATTTTTGTTAAGGAAGCCTATTGATTAGGTATGCAGCAGTAGTGAGGGCTTCTACCGAAATTTTGGTGGAACAGAAGTTTCAATAAGTAGGGTTCTAACAATATCTAAAAGATGTCGATTTTTATGTTATGCTACTCCATTTTGTTGTGGAGTATAAGAGCAACCCACAATTTTATTTGAGTTATTTTCCTTTAAAAAAAAACAAAATATATAAAAAATATAAAAATACAAATTTTCTTTATTTTTAAAATGTGTTGTTTTCGTGCATACGGATGAATTCCAAAGTTTTTCCCATCATATTTTTCATAAAAAAAATATGTTCCATCTTTCTCATATTTTAAAACGAAAATTGGATATCGTAACCAGTTTATGATTATCCGTTGGAATTTGACCAAAATATCAAAAAAAAATTAATAATTATTTTGTTTTAACTATCGGGGTGTCAAACTACATTGTAAAGTACACCCGCAGATAAAAAAGGATTTTTACTACGGTTTAAAATTATATTGTACAATACATCCGTAGATAAAGTTTTTTTTAACTACAGTGTAAAATTATATTGTAAAGTACATCTGTAGATAAGAAAAAGGTTTTTAACTGCGGTGTAAAATTACATTGTAAAGTACACCCTCAGACAAAAAAATAGTTTTTGAAAATGCAGTGTAAAAAAATTTTAACTTAGAAAAAACAATCGAACAACAATACAACTTACCTTAGGTAGGGTGCACTGGGGTGATGCGTCTTTCCATTGCACAACAAGTCCCATTACCTAGACTCTCGCAGACCAATAGGTTCCTAGTGACAGTAATACTAGGTGATGACTCCTGATAATTATAGTAGTAATTTTTACGGCTATAAAATACGCCTCATTTCACCGCGCGTCGTTGTCTCCCCAAATCTGAGGATGGCGGTGCGCGAAGCGCGAAAAAACATCATTGCGACAATTGTTTTTTAAAAATATTTTGTTGTGTTTTTATTCTTCAGGGAAGTTTAATGATTTTAATTGTTTGGGAAATAATGTTGATAATAATTTTAACTGTTATAGTAATGATAATGACGATAACATAGGGATGGATTTTCAATTTACATTTTCTTCCTTTTGGAGATAGAAAATTAGCTACTTATTTTTGTTATTTAATTATTGTAGATGTTTTTACATTTTATATTGTATTTGTTGTGTTTAATTTAAATTGAATTATAAAATAAACTAATTTTAATACAGTGAATTCAATAATTCAGAGATCCGAATCTTTTTTTTAATGATAATGATAATTGTATACGAGTTATTTTGATGAAACTTACTAAATAGATAAATTTAAAAAACACCTGTTTGCCTGTTGTTGTTGCTTTTTATAATAAGCTTTACAGTGAGGGAATGACTTCGACAAGTTTGTTTTTTAATCCCAATAAAGGGTTGCGAGTTACGAATAACTGCCTATTTTGAAGTTTATTATTAATTATATTTGAGTATGTCTTAAAAATAATATTAGTTTTGAAGAAATATTAAAATGATATTTTTACGAATAAAATTTTTGTTCGACAAAAAATATTGTAAAAGTTATTTTTGATATTATTACATCAAATAATCCAAATATATATATGTAAAATAATTTTAAACCAATTAAAATTCAAGTGTTTAAGCAACACCATTTAAAATGCAATTTCAAATGCCTTCTAAAACTTTGGAACCAAACCATGCAAACATGCACCTTAACATGATCAAATAATTTAGACCTCGAGAGGAAGGAAACCCATTTCTTTGAGCACATCCGTACATTCTGGTTGAGCTACCTTCTTCTTGAACCCAAGAGCATTGGGATATCGAGTTTTATCCACCACTCCAACGTTCTTGGTGAGGAGGATCCTAGCAGAATCAATGCTCTGGAATCGCTCGTTGCAATCGGGTCTGGAGCTCTCCACCAACTTGACCTCGCAGATATCATCCTCATGGTCACCCACCACCGGAAGGCGGTATGTGCCGCTGCTGTCGGTTGCGCCCTCCACGGTGTATGTCTCAGCGCCACTGTCACGGTTGTTACATACCAGCTTCACCTTGGCAGCTGCATGGATAGATATACACACACACACACACACACAGCATAAAGAGTTAGCGATTTCAAGAACATAAAAAACTCGAATATCTTCATCGTTGGATTGAGCATGCTAATTAAACCATTAACCACTTCCTTTACCAGGTATTCCCTCGCTGATTTTGGTCTGGAACTCAACGCGGCAAGGGTCACAGTAGACCTTGCCTTCAACATCCAAGTAATCTACTGCATAGGCAGAGATGAGAAAGGAGGAGAAGCAAAGAACGAAGGCAGCAATGGTGAAACACTTTGCCATTTTTATCTTCAATCACTCCTGGTGTTCGAGGAAGTACGCATGGATGAATATTGCTTTTATAGAGAGGACGAGAGGCGAAACAAACTGGTTTCGTGTGGTGGTGGTTATTGAAGTGAAGCTATTCTAAGGTTCACGAGGGAATGGAGATCCTTACTATAAGGCTATTTCACAGAATGTGAGGTTTTCCCTGGTTTCTTTCCAGTAAAATAGGTAGAATTTTCCATCTCTATATATCCCATAATTAGAAACTATATATAGAAGAAAAAACAAGAATCCGCTATCTCTGGCATGGGCCAAGCTCTTCAGAATCCATGCAACGATATTACTGACCGCTCTCTCTTTCCACAACTCATTGATGATTATGGAGTCGCTTCTAATTACACGAAAATAAATACAAGAATTAAAGATACCATCAGGGCAATCTCATCATTGTAAATCGATATATAGTGATTACATCAATGCAGAAATCAGATATGTAATCTGTCTTTCGATACAGTCAGCAGAAACTCATTTTCAAGCTAGACCACCTTTTGCATTTTGTCTTTCTTTTCGTTTACAGGATTCTCTCTGCCTGTTATGTTCTTGTTTTACCATGAACACTATTGAATTGATGACTGCTGAATTGGAAGATAATAAAGAGTTTTAGTTTCAATAAAATACTGGTTACTTTGAAAGTGTCAAATCTGTGAAGGATTGACACAATCTTTGATTCTGTTATGTAGCAGCAGCAACTTTAGCTGCGTATTGCTTGCATTTAGTGTAGTTTTGTTGTTTAAATAAGACTCCAGATGAATCAATAAACACTAAGAAGTTTTCGCAGCAAAGGTGTTTGATAGTTTGCCTTACTCGTTTTCTGTGAAAAACAACAAACACCAGTAAAACTTAAAGTTAAAATCTCTTTCCGTTCCTTCACCTATTTTTTTCCAATTTAAAAAGAATGGTAGAGCACAAACAAATTTTTTTCAGTAATTAGTCCCTTATTGCAGTGAAGATTGGGCTCCATGAAAAAAAGGAGCAGGGAATGCCATTTCCTTGAATAGGAGTTTGAGACTTTTTTTCCGGATCAACAGAAGCATCAATTTTATCAGCTTTAAGACCAGTCCTATATATATATAAGCCTGTCAATAAAATCCCACGAGGGGAGTCCTTCCAAGATCACTCCATAAAAACTTTATTATAATCGATACTGTTTATGAGTGTAGTTGAGGTTGATTTTGAAAGTGTTTTTCGTTTAGAAATACATCAAAATGATGTTTTTTTTATTTATCTAAAACCATTATTATTTATTTTTCTTTCCTTTCAAATATATATATATATATATTCCTTTTAATTATGATTTTTTTTCAAGCTCTATAAAAAAATATTTCTTCTCCTCTATTAATTAATTATTGATGTATACTAAAATGGCCACCCTTTTCTTTTCTTCAAAATCCAAATTCCAAAAATCTTGCATCATACTTGCTTCCTGCCACCAAAACCTACTACCACATCTGTCATAATCCTATTTCTAGGTTATTCCCCAAAATATATAAAAATAATAAAAATAAAATAAAAGGGGCTGGTGTCGGCAGAAAAATCAAGGTGGAAATTTTGGACGTTTTCGAGAGCCCGTTCATACCTCTTTTTGCCCGTAAAATGAAAGAAAATATAGATTCATGGTTAAAATAATTTATTTTCGGATAAATCTGAGTAAAAATGAAGTCGGAAGACATGATAATATTTTATGGGCCAATTTGATTTAATCGTCGACCAATTTAAAGTGTAATTATGTTTATTGATCAATTGAGAGCCCAATTGAAGGATTTAATTAAGTGCAAGGGCTTAATTATACTTTAAATGGGTCAAATTAATTTTATTAAGGGCTTAATTGATGTGAAATTAAGTTTGGAAGCCTAATCTGGGTTAAATTGAAAAGATTGGAATTTTCGATGACAAAACTTTTGGGTGAAATCGGAAGCCAAAATTAAACAAAAAACATTGTTCTTCCTGGTTTTTCCTGTCGAAAAACTCTTTTTTGTCATAACCTATTTATTTCATTTTATTTTTTAAAAAAAAAGAGAACTGTCGAGGCCATGCTGGCAGCCATGCCTCCAACATGTAATACACAATATCCCATTCACAATTGAGTCTATTAAAGGAGGAGGATTGAACACAAACAAAAAAAAAGGGGGGGGGGGGAACTGGGGGAAATTCCGAGACAGTCATGAAGAGACCAGTTAACAGATGGGGAATAACACACGGGGAAGATCGTAGACTGGGGAGAGGGGAGACCATTTAAACTGGAGAAAACACAGAGATACAACACAAAAATAACACACACGCAACAACCCATCGTCTTCTTCTTCTTCGGCGACGGCAATGCTTGGAAACAAGGGTTTGCAGTGTTCTCTCTCTCTCTCTCTCCTCTCAAGTAGCTGCAGCCTATCATCTTCATCAGCTCCAGCAACACTATCTCCCTCACAGCCCCTACAGTTCCCTCTCTCTCTCTCCCCGATGGTGGTTCTCCCTCTAAAAAACAATTGGAGCTCTAGCTCTCTCCTCCACCAGCATAGCCGACGACCACCATCTGGTCTCCCATCATCACCGGTAAAGCTCTTCGTGAACCCCACGCCAACAGCTCCCCAACATCCTAGCTCTTCTTCTCCATCACTGGCAACGGAGGAGCAGAGGCAACAACGAACACAACAACAGACCCGCCACTACAGGATCTCCTCCCGGCCACCACAGGCCGCTATTTTCGACGCCACCAGCACAAGGACAACCAGCTCGGCCTCCTCTACCCGGAAGCAATGGCAAGTGAGCCTCTCGTGGTGGTCGACCGACCACCTTGATACTGTTCACGTGCATGAATTAATTCATGCAGCATGTGTGTATATATATATATATATATATATATTCTATGTTTGGGTGGGCTAGGCTACTCGCGGCCCAACCCATCCCAAGTCTATCATAGTTGTGCCCTTGGCCCACCTTGGCTAGGCCGGCCCAACCGATTTTATTTTGTTTTTTTTTTAAAAATTACATTAACTAAAAAGCAAAAAATTGCATTAAAAAATGTGTTGTTTTCCTGCATACGACGAATTCCAAGGTTTTCAAGCGTATTTTTCATAAAAAAAATTACATGTTGCATCTTCCTCATATTTTGAACAAAAATTGGATATTGTAACCAATTTATGACTATCCGTTGGAATCTGGCCAAAATATCAAACTAATTTAAAAATTATTTTGTCTTAGCTATCGCAGTGTAAAATTACATTGTGAAGTACACTCAAATAGTTAAGAAAATGTTTTTTTTTAAATGCATTGTAATTTTTTTTTGTTAGTCTTTCAACTCCTAACGAGGTAGAGATTCTCTCACGAAGAGAGATATACGTCAAACTTTAGAAAAGACAATGAAAAAAATCAAACTTAGAAAAACAATCACACAACAATGCAGTTTGCCTTAGGTAGGATGCACTGGGGGTGATGCGTCTTCCCCTTGCACA
Source organism: Salix brachista (assembly GCA_009078335.1). Taxonomy (NCBI): domain Eukaryota; kingdom Viridiplantae; phylum Streptophyta; class Magnoliopsida; order Malpighiales; family Salicaceae; genus Salix; species Salix brachista. The sequence continues at coordinate 30,158,605 of CM018587.1, forward strand.
ACAAGTCCCCTTGTCCAGACTCTCTAGGTTCCTAGTGACCTTAATACTAGGTGGCGACTCCTGATAATTATAGTCATAATTTTGCGACTATAAAGCAAACACCTTTCACCGCGCTCCGTTGTCTCCCCCATCCGGGGATGGCGAGGCGCGAAGCGCGAAACATTGTCGTCGCGACAACATCAACCACAATTATCTCTTTCTTAACTCCAAACCCCTCCAACCAAAAACAACTAAACTTTTAATCTTTAGTGTTGATTTTATCTGACCATGTAACTATCAATGATTTGAAAAACCCCTCTCTTCCAATAATTCTAGATACTCTCTACTACTCAGGTTTATTTTTTTTTTAAATATACCAAATATTGAAGAAATGTGTTTTATTTTAAGCTCTCTAGGAGGTAAAGTAGTGGAAATATTAAAGGAAACATTCCTAAAATATTAATCCAATTTGCAATTAGGGAAATATAAAGGAACATGCACAATTAATCATATATGAGCACATATAAAATTTAAATGGTTCAACAATTTAGGTCTACTTCAGGGTGAGACAATAAAAACTATGCTTTTAGTTTTTTTTTAATTTTTGTCGTTTTATTTTTAATTGGGGTTTTATTTTTATTTAGTTTAGTCCTAAAATTTTAATATATGTCGGTGATCATTTTAAAATTAATATTGCTCCTTTTTTCCCTTTGTTCCTTTTTTTGTGTTTTCTGTTATTTTTATCTATTTTTCGGAACAATTGATTTTATGATTTTATTATTTGTGCAATAATAATGATACTTTTAGTGATTGTTTTTGTCATTACCCAATCTCTGGGTTACTCCGAAAAATCTACCAAAAAATAACAAAAATAAAATAAAAGAGGTCGGCGTTGGTAGAAAAATCAATGTGGAAATTTTGGTTGTCTTCAGAGTCCGATCGTATCTATTTTGTCCCAAAAAATAGAAGAAAATACAGATTTAAGGCAAAAATAATTTATCATTGGATAAATCTGTGTAAAAATTAAGTCGTACGGCATAATTATATTTTTATGGGTCGATTTGATTTAATTGTCGACCAATTTTAATTGTAATTATGTTTGAAATTAATTTAGGGTCCAATTGAAGGATTTAATTAGGTGCAAGGACTTAATTATTCTTTAAATTGGTAAAATTAATTTTATTAAGGGCTTAATCGATGAAAAATCAAATTCTTGAGCTTAAATCGGGTTCAATTGAGAAAATTGGAATTTTTGGAGATCAAATTGAATTTTTCTAAGCCAATTATGCGAAATCAGGGGCCAAATTGAAGACATCGAGAATTTAATGGTTAATTAAGGGTCGAATCGTATAAATCGGAAGCCAAGGACCAAAACAAAAAATGCTCGCAAAGCTAAGGTTGCTGTTGAAATTCTGACGGGGATACAATTGCACAAAATTACAAGTTTAAATCCAATTGAGGGTGCAATTAGAACAATTATAAATTGAGGGACTAAATTGCACTTCTGCCTCCCCCAAAACTGTCGCCGCACACAGTCCCGCCGCATGCTTTTATCTTCCCTCCTTGCTGATAGCCACTTGTGCCGCTACCAACAGCTGCCTGCAACCGACAAAAATAGCCCAACCCGCTGTGTATAAATAGCAGCCATGCACGACGAAGAGGAGCAGGGGGGAACAAAGGAGATAAACGAGCAAAATTTTCACGTAAAAGAGAATAGAGAAAACCAAAGAAAAAAATAGAAAAATTACGTAAAGATGGGGGACAATTTACGTAGAAGAATAGAGGAGGAGAGAGGAAGAGGAACGAAGGAAAAACCAGGGGGAACAGAGGTAGAATTTTTATGTAACTCACGCAGAAAGGGGGAGAAAATTTGCAAAGGATTTTGGAAAAGAAAAAAACAAGCACAAAGATCACACCATTATCCCTCATCTCCCTCGGTAACCTGTTCTCTCTCGCTCTCCGGGCTAACAACCCTTCTCTCTCTCTCTAAAACCAGTCCCTCGACCTTCTCTCTCTCTCCACCATTAGCGGCTGGCCGACCACCCAACACCACCCTCATCACCACTGGAAGCTTCCCCCCAACACCAACAACCAAACCACACCCTTCAGCAAGGCAGCAACAGCCACAACAGTTGCACCGGCATGAAGCAACCAGCACCCGACGCCTCCTCCAGCTACGACAGGCCTCAGTTTTCGACTCCACCACCATAGGGAGAACCACCTCGACCTCCTATATCCGGTGGAAGTAGTAGGTAAGCCTCTACTCATGGTCGGTCGACAACCATTTACTGTACATCGTCTTCTTCAGTGGATTCACTCCCCCGTTGGGTCGGTCAAGTCGGGTTCAGTTCCCGGCCCAGCTGCCTAAGTGGATGGGCTGATGGGCCCATCAGGGCTGGACAATCTAGCCCATCAAGGCTAGACAGTCCAACCCATAATTTTATTTTATTTATTTTCCTTTTTAAAAAAAAACAAAACATATAAAAAATATAAAAATACAAAAAAATTAATTTTTTTTAAAAAAATGTGTTGTTTTCGTGCATACGGCTGAATTCCAAAGTTTTCCCATCATATTTTTCATTAAAAAAATATGTTCCATCTTTCTCATATTTTAAAACGAAACTTGGATATCGTAACTAGTTTATGATTATCCGTTGGAATTTGAACAAAATATCAAAAACAAATTAATAATTATTTTGTTTTAATTATTGGGGTGTAAAACTACATTGTAAAGTACACCCGCAGATAAAAAAAGATTTTTAGTATGGTGTAAAATTATATTGTACAATACATTCGTAGATAAAATTTTTTAAACTATGGTGTAAAATTAATAAGAAAAAGGTTATTAACTGCGGTGTAAAATTACATAGTAAAGTACATCCTCAGACAAAAAAATGGTTTTTGAAAATACAGTGTAAAAATTTTTTAACTTAGAAAAAATAATCAAACAACAATACAACTTACCTTACGTAGGGTGCACTGGTGGTGATGCGTCTTCCCTTTGCACAACAAGTCCCCTTCCCTAGACTCTCGCAGACCAATAGGTTCCTAGTGACAATAATACTAGGTGACGACTCCTGATAATTATAGTCATAATTTTTACGGCTATGAAACACACCTCATTTCACCGCGCGTCGTTGTCTCCCCAAATCCGAGGATGGCAGTGTGCAAAGCGCGAAAAAACATCGTTGTGACAGTTGTTTTGTAAAAATATTTTGTTGTGTTTTTATTCTTCAGGGAAGTTTAATGATTTTAATTGTTTGGGAAATAATGTTGATAATAATTTTAACTGTTATAGTAATGATAATGACGATAACATAGGGATGGATTTTCAATTTATATTTTCTTGTTTTTGGAGATAGAAAATTAGCTACTTATTTTTGTTATTTAATTATTGCAGATGTTTTTACATTTTATATTGTATTTGTTGTGTTTAATTTAAATTGAATTATAAAATGAACTAATTTTAATACAGTGAATTCAATAATTCAGAGATCCGAATCTTTTTTTTAATGATAATGATAATTGTATATGGGTTATTTCGTTGAAACTTACTAAATAGATAAATTTAAAAAACACGTGTTTGCCTGCTGTTGCTGCTTTTTATAATAAGCTTTACAGTGAGGGAATGACTTTGACAAGTTTTTTTTTTAATCCCAATAAAGGGTTGCAAGTTACGAATAACTGCCTGTTTTGAAGTTTACTATTAATTATATTTGAGTATGTTTTAAAAATAATATTAGTTTTGAACAAATATTAAAATGATATTTTTAGTATTTTTTAATGGTTTTAATGTCTGAAATTTAAAAATAAAAAATCTATTTTTTTCAAACAAAAAAATTATTTTTATAAAGTAATATGTACTATAAATCTAATCTAGTATTGTTAAAAGTGATGTTAGGCAGCCATCATAATAAGATATTTGAAAGTGTGATAATAACTATTTCTTAGATTGATTTTGTTCCGAAATAAATCAAAATAATATTTTTATAGTTTGTAACAGTTATTTTTGATATTATTACATCAAATAATCCAAATATATATATGTAAAATAATTTTAAACCAATTAAAATTCAAGTGTTTAAGCAACACCATTTAAAATGCAATTTCAAATGCCTTCTAAAACTTTGTAACCAAACCATGCAAACATGCACCTTAACATAATGAAACCAAACTTTCTAAGTTATTTTGATTTTTTTCATATTAAAACTGAATTTATCTCTTATCAAATTTAAATACCAACCCTACCATCTACCACCACACGAGAGATAATAAAATAAAATTAGTGCTCCTCAATGTTCATTCTTATGTTTCAAAAGATTGATATAAAAAACTTAAAAGAAGCTTTATAATAAGATTGGCAGCATTCCCTTTGGCTATAAAGACTAAAAAGATTAAGTAGGGTCTCAAAATTATTTTTCTTAATTCTATAAAATTATATTTGGTTAGTGTTATGAACAAGGTTGTCAATTTGGTTTTGGTTGATGTTTTGTTTTTTCAATTGGAACAAAATGTTTCGGTTTTGAAGCACTTCAGCGCTCTATTTCGGGATTGTACTGTTTATGTTTATATATATATATATACACACACACACACACACACACACACACACACACACACACACACACAATTAAATATATTAATTAAAAAAAAAGATGATTTAAAATTGTTCAATTTATAAAATTCAAAAATTAGTTCAAATCCAAAAATAAAGCAAATGAAAGCAAATTATAAAATTCAATTCGTAATAAACTCGTTGTTGAATAATGAAATTGAGGAAAATTTAATCTGAAAAAAGACACAATAAAATAATTTTTCTAAACAAAATTATGAACCTAGATAATATTATGAGAATATCATCATCAATCTCGCAAGGACGTAACATTCTCTTATTGCTCTTAAATATGTATAAATATGTCAAGAGATCATAAAATTTCATATCAATCTAATGGTCAGATTAAGAGATATGATTGATATTGTAAAACTATTCATTATTTAAAAAAAAAACTATTTATTATTTAAAAAAAAAATTATTTAGCCGGAACGGAACAGGAGTAATGAAACCGGAATGTTTCGGGCAGAATTTCAGGAATGGGGAGAAATTTTGAGCAAAATAAATTTTGTTTCGGTTTGTTCCATTTTATGAATTGGAACAAAATATATCGACCATTTCAGATGGAACGGAACATAATTGACAACCTTGGTTATGACAAAAGTGACAACAATATAAAAGATAAAACATATAAAATAAATGTATTTCCCAATTGTTTTAGAGTGATTTTTTAATTTCAAAACAAAAAACACATGAGAATATGTCATATTTATTATCATCATCTCCAAAAAAATTTTTATCTCAAGAAAAACAAAAACAAAAATTCAATATGTTACAAATCCACTTATTTTCAATCGTTGAAAGCCACTACCTGTATAAGACTTTGCCATTAGTAAATTCAACATCTCATCGCAAATATATGAAAGATTGCCACTATCTGTAATCTTAACTTTGCACATGCCCTATGGAAATGAGCTGGAGAAACGTCCACTAAATTTCTTCAGTTATTTATGGTTATTTTTCTCACAAATTGTGTTATCATGCATTCTTTTGGGTCAGAATCATAAACCTAGTTTTTCTTGAAGGTGGAAAAATTAAGGTGTTTGAACCATAGTTGTCAATTTTGTTTCGGCCAAAACAGCCGAAATGTTTCGTACCAGTTAAAAAAACGAGACAAACAATGTCTTTTTTATCTCGGTTTAAATTCCGGTCCGTTTCGGATTTTTCGGTCAAATATTGTCCGAAACGTGCTGGTATTATTTTGTTTGTGCCATTTCGTCCTTAGAAAAAAAAAACCATTCCCACCGCCTCATCTCCTGTCGTTTATTTGGACAAATTATGGGTCACTGATATAATATGACTTTCTTGATTTTTTCCATCTAATGTAGTAGCATCAAATTGATCTTTTTTATTATTAAACTATTTAAATAATACTTTATTATATATATATATATATATTATTGTTTACGAGATATATTGAAAATACTAGAACCAAAATCAAAACAATAAAAATTAAAAAATATATATATCATAAAAAATAAAATTGTTGTGTCAATTTTGATTTTATAAAAAAATAAAAATTATAATTTTTTTTTGCCTTTTATCATCAAAGAATTAAATTGAAATACACCAGCACCTCCATAAAAAAACAATTTAAAAACAAAAAATTAAATAATTATTTTCGTGCTTACCTACAATTGTGATAGACTAAATAGTAGATGATTTTTAGAGATGTTTCTAATTTTGATATTATGTTTGTTTGACTTTGTGTTTGTATTATATAATTTAAAGTTAATTTATCTTGAATTTGAATTATATTTGTTAAATTAATATTTTCATTTTTTTATATAATTATTTAATTATATATGAAGAATACAACCCTGAAATGGTACGCCGAAACAATCCGAAACCAAAACATTTCGTTCCAGTTGAAAAAAATAAAATACTAACCGAAACAAAATTGACAATTTTGGTTTGAACTGTAAATGAGATCCTTCATGACAAAGGAAGTGGTGTTTGCTGTAAGAAAAATGAAAAGAAAGCAAGGGCTTGAAACTCCATGGTTAGAAATTAGTACAAGTTGTTACAGCTCCATTGAATCATTGGTGTACAATTATCCATATAAAAAATACAGCACAAACTAAAAAATGACATTACATGTCAAATTTTAATATTTAGGTGAGGCAATGATGATGATTTGGTCAAATAATTTAGACCTCGAGAGGAAGGAAACCAATTTCTTTGAGCACATCCGTACATTCTGGTTGAGCTACCTTCTTCTTGAACCCAAGAGCATTGGGATATCGAGTTTTATCCACCACTCCAACGTTCTTGGTGAGGAGGATCCTAGCAGAATCAATGCTCTGGAATCGCTCGTTGCAATCGGGTCTGGAGCTCTCCACCAACTTGACCTCGCAGATATCATCCTCATGGTCACCCACCACCGGAAGGCGGTATGTGCCGCTGCTGTCGGTTGCGCCCTCCACGGTGTATGTCTCAGCGCCACTGTCACGGTTGTTACATACCAGCTTCACCTTGGCAGCTGCATGGATAGATATACACACACACACACACACACACAGCATAAAGAGTTAGCGATTTCAAGAACATAAAAAACTCGAATATCTTCATCGTTGGATTGAGCATGCTAATTAAACCATTAACCACTTCCTTTACCAGGTATTCCCTCGCTGATTTTGGTCTGGAACTCAACGCGGCAAGGGTCACAGTAGACCTTGCCTTCAACATCCAAGTAATCTACTGCATAGGCAGAGATGAGAAAGGAGGAGAAGCAAAGAACGAAGGCAGCAATGGTGAAACACTTTGCCATTTTTATCTTCAATCACTCCTGGTGTTCGAGGAAGTACGCATGGATGAATATTGCTTTTATAGAGAGGACGAGAGGCGAAACAAACTGGTTTCGTGTGGTGGTGGTTATTGAAGTGAAGCTATTCTAAGGTTCACGAGGGAATGGAGATCCTTACTATAAGGCTATTTCACAGAATGTGAGGTTTTCCCTGGTTTCTTTCCAGTAAAATAGGTAGAATTTTCCATCTCTATATATCCCATAATTAGAAACTATATATAGAAGAAAAAACAAGAATCCGCTATCTCTGGCATGGGCCAAGCTCTTCAGAATCCATGCAACGATATTACTGACCGCTCTCTCTTTCCACAACTCATTGATGATTATGGAGTCGCTTCTAATTACACGAAAATAAATACAAGAATTAAAGATACCATCAGGGCAATCTCATCATTGTAAATCGATATATAGTGATTACATCAATGCAGAAATCAGATATGTAATCTGTCTTTCGATACAGTCAGCAGAAACTCATTTTCAAGCTAGACCAGCTTTTGCAATTTGTCTTTCTTTTCGTTTACAGGATTCTCTCTGCTTGTTATGTTCTTGTTTTACCATGAACACTATTGAATTGATGACTGCTGAATTGGAAGATAATAAAGAGTTTTAGTTTCAATAAAATACTGGTGACTTTGAAAGTGTCAAATCTGTCAAGGATTGACACAATCTTTGATTCTGTTATGTAGCAGCAGCAACTTTAACTGCGTATTGCTTGCATTTAGTGTATTTTTGTTGTTTAAATAAGACTCCAGATGAATCAATAAACACTAAGAAGTTTTCACAGCAAAGGTGTTTGATAGTTTGCCTTACTCGTTTTCTGTGAAAAACAACAAACACCAGTAAAACTTAAAGTTAAAATATATTTCCGTTCCTTCACCTATTTTTTTCCAATTTAAAAAGAATGGTAGAGCACAAACAAAAATTTTCAGTAATTAGTCCCTTATTGCAGTGAAGATTGGGCTCCATGAAAAAAAAGAGCAGGGAATGCCATTTCCTTGAATAGGAGTTTGAGACTTTTTTTCCGGATCAACAGATGCATCAATTTTATCAGCTTTAAGACCAGTCCTATATATATATAAGCCTGTCAATAAAATCCCACTAGGGGAGTCCTTCCAAGATCACTCCATAAAAACTCTATTATAATCGATACGTGACTGTTTAGAAGTTTAGTAGAGGTTGCTTTTAAAAGTGTTTTTCGTTCAGAAATACATCAAAATAATGTTTTTTATTTTTATATTTTTTATTTTTAACATCAACACATCAAAATGATCTAAAAATAAAAATCATTTTTAATATAAAATAAAAAAATCATTTGTTTTTCAAAAACACTTTTGAAACACAGTGCAAAACACCAGAATTCTAAATTATTAACATTAGCATGTTAAATAAAGAAATTAATCTTGCTAAAGCTATATAACATCAAATTTAACATCTAAGTTCTCCACATTTATCTATTTTAATGACAGAGAAAATAAAGTTAAAATTTTTCAATGTTTTTTTTTTAAAAATTTAATACTCTAGTACTATCACAGTACCGAGTTTTCAGAAACACACCGTTAGATTTTTTACTTGTTAAATAAAATCTTTATATATATATATATGTATATATTCCTTTTAATTATGATATTTTTTCAAGCTCTATAAAAAAATATTTCTTCTCCTCTATTAATTAATTATTGATATTTACTAAAATGGCAACCCTTTTATTTTCTTCAAAATCCAAATTCCAAAAATCTTGCATCATGCCTGCTTCCTCCCACCAAAACCTACCACCACATCTGTCATAACCCAATTTCTAGGTTATTCCTCAAAATATATAAAAAAAATAACAAAAATAAAATAAAAGGAGCTGGTGTCGGTGGAAATTTTGGATGTTTTCGAGAGCCCGGTCGTATCTCTTTTTGCCCAGAAAGTGAAAGAAAATGCAGATTCATGGCTATAATAATTTATTATTGGATAAATCTGAGTAAAAATTAAGTAGGAAGACATAATAATATTTTATGGGCCAATTTGATTTAATCTTCGACCAATTTAAAGTGTAATTATGTTTAGAGATCAATTGAGAGCCCAATTGAAGGATTTAATTAAGTGCAAGGGCTTAATTATACTTTAAATAGGTCAAATTAATTTTATTAAGGGCGTAATTGATGAGAAATTAAGTGTGAAAGCCTAATCTGGGTTAAATTGAAAAGATTAGAATTTTTGGTGACAAAACTTTTTGGGTGAAATCGGAAGCCAAAATTAAACAAAAAAAATTGTTCTTCCCGGTTTTTCCCGTCGAAACTCTTTTTTTGTCATAACCTATTTATTTCATTTTATTTTTTTAAAAAAAGAGAACTGTCGAGGCCATGCCGACAATCATGCCTCCAACATGCAATACACAATATCCCATTCACAATTGAGTCTATATAAGGAGGAGGATTGAACACAAACAAAAAAGGGGGGGGGGGGGGGGGACTGGGGGAAATTCCGAGACAGTCACGAAGAGACCAGTTAACAGAGAGGGAAATAACACACGGGGAAGATCATAGACTAAGGAGAGGGGAGACCATTTAAACTGGAGAAAACACAGAAATACAACACAGAATTAACACACACGCAACAACCCATCGTCTTCTTCTTCTTCGGAGACGGCAAAGCTTGGCAACAAGGGTTTGTAGTGTTCTCTCTCTCTCTCTCCATTTGATAGCTCTGACAATCCTCTCTCTCTCCTCAAGTAGTTGCGGCCCATCATCTTCATCAGCTCCAGCAACACTATCTCCCTCACAGCCCCTACAATTCCCTCTCTCTCTCTCTCCCCGATGGTGGTTCTCCCTCAAAAAAATAGTTGCAGCTCTAGCTCTCTCCTCCATCAGCATAGCCAACGACCACCATCTGGTCTCCCATCATCACCGGTAAAGCTCTCAGTGAACCCCACGCCAACAACTCCCCAACATCCTAGCTTTTCTTCTCCATCTCTGGCAACGCAGGAGCAGAGGCAACAACAAACACAACAACAGACCCACCACTTCAGGAGCTCCTCCCGGCCACCACAAGCCGCCATTTTCGACGCCACCACCACAAGGACAACCACCTCGGCCTCCTCTACCCGGAGGCAATGGCAAGTGAGCCTCTCGTGGTGGTCAACCGATCACCTTGTTACTGTTCACGTGCATGAATTAATTCATGTAGCATGTGTGTGTGTGTATATATATATATATATATATATATATATATATTCTATGTTTGGGTGGGGTGGGCTGCTCGCGGCCCAACCCAGCCCAAGTCTATCATAGTTGGGCCCTTGGCCCACCTTGGCTAGGCCAACCCAACCCGATTTTAATTTTTTTAATAAAAAAATTACATTAATTAAATAGCAAAAAATTGCATTAAAAAATGTGTTGTTTTCCTGCATACGGCCGAATTCCAAGGTTTTCCAAGCATATTTTTCATAAAAAAAATACATGTTGCATCTTCCTCATATTTTGAACAAAAATTGGATATCATAACCAATTTATGACTATCCGTTGGAATCTGGCCAAAATATCAAAATAATTTAACAATTATTTTGTCTTAGCTATCGCAGTGTAAAATTACATTGTAAAGTACACTCAGATAGTTAAGAAAATGTTTTTTTAAATGCATTGTAATTTTTTTTTGGTTAGTCTTTCAATTCCTAATGAGGTAGAGATTCTCTCACGAAGAGAGATATACGTCAAACTATAGAAAAGACAATGAAAAAAATCAAACTTAGAAAAACAATCAAACAACAATACAGTTTGCCTGAGGTAGGGTGATGCGTCTTCCCCTTGCACAACAAGTCCCCTTGCCCAGACTCTCGCAGGCCACTGGGTTCCTAGTAACCTTAATACTAGGTGGCGACTCTTGATAATTATAGTCGTAATTTTGTGACTATAAAGCAAACACCTTTCACCACGCGCCGTTGTCTCCCCAATCCGGGGATGGCGGGGCGCGAAGCGAGAAAAATTGTCGTTGCGATAACATCAACCATAATTATCTCTTTCTTAACTCCAAACCCCTCCAACCAAAAACAACTAAACTTTTAATCTTTAGTGTTGATTTTATCTGACCATGTAACTATCAATGATTTGAAAAACCCCTCTCTTTCAATACTTCCAGCTACTCTCTACTACTCAGGTTTAGTTTTATTTTTAAATATACCAAATATTGAAGAAATCTGTTTTTATTTTAAGCTCTCTAGGAGGTAAAGTAGTGGAAATATTAAAGGAAACATTCCTAAAATATTAATCCAATTTGCAATTAGGGGAATATAAAGGAACATGCACAATTAATCATATATGAGCACATATATAATTTGCACATATATAATTTAAATGGTTTAACAATTTAGGTCTACTTCAGGGCGAGACAATAAAAACTATGCTTTTAGTTTTTGTTTTTAATTTTTGTCGTTTTATTTTTTATTGGGGTTTTATTTTTATTTAGTTTAGTCCTAAAATTTTAATATATGTTGGTGATCATTTTAAAATTAATATTGCTCTTTTTTTCCCTTTGTTCCTTTTTTTGTGTTTTCTGTTATTTTTATCTATTTTTTGGAACAATTGATTTTATGATTTTATTATTTGTGCAATAATAATGATAATTTTAGTGATTGTTTTTGTCAAACCCATTTTCTGGGCTACTCCCCAAAATCTACCCAAAAATAACAAAAATAAAATAAAAGAGGTCGGCGTTAGTAGAAAAATCAATGTCGAAATTTTGGTTATCTTCGAGAGTCCGATCATATCTATTTTGTCCCCAAAAATAGAGGAAAGTTTAGATTTAAGGCAAAAATAATTTATCATTGGATAAATTTGTGTAAAAATTAAGTCGTGCAACATAATTATATTTTTATGGGTCGATTTGATTTAATCATCGACCAATTTCAATTGTAATTATGTTGGGAATTAATTTAGGGTCCAATTGAAGGATTTAATTAAGTGCAAGGACTTAATTATACTTTAAATTGATCAAATTAATTTTATTAAGGGCTTAATCGATGAAAAATCAAATTCTTGAGCTTAAATCGGGTTCAATTGAGAAGATTGAAATTTTTGGAGATCGAATTGAATTTTTCTAAGCCAATTATGCGAAATCAGGGGCCAAATTGAAGACATTGAGAATTTAATGGTCAATTAAGAGCCGAATCGCATAAATCGGAAGCCAAGGACCGAAACAAAAAATGCGCGCAAAGCTAAGGTTGCTGTTGAAATTCTGACGGGGATACAATTGCACAAAATTACAAGTTTAAATCCAATTGGGGGTGCAATTAGAACAATTATAAATTGAGGGACCAAATTGCAATTCTGCCTTCCCCAAAATTGTCACAGCACACAGTCCCGCCACATGCTTTTATCTGCCCTCCTTGCTGACAGCCACATGTGTCGCTACCAACAGCTGCCTGCAACCGCCGAAAGTAGCCCAACCCGCCGTGTATAAATAGCAGCCATGCAAGACGAAGAGGAGCAGGGGGGACAGAGGAGATAAACGAGCAAAATTTTCACGTAAAAGAGAAGAGAGAAAACCAAAGAAAAAAAATAGAAAAATTACATAAAGATGGGGGAGAATTTACGTAGAAGAATAGAGAAGGAGAGAGGAAGAGGAACGAAGGAAAAACCAGGGGGAATAGAGGTAGAATTTTTACGTAACTCACACAGAGGGGGGAGAATATTTGCAGAGGATGTTGGCGAAGAAAAAAAAAGCAAAACAAGCACAAAAATCACACCATTATCCCTCATCTCCCTCGGTAACCTGTTCTCTCTCGCTCTCCGGGCTGACAACCCTTCTCTCTCTCTAAAACCAGTCCCTCGACCTTCTCTCTCTCTCTATACCATTAGCGGCTGGCTGACCACCCAACACCACCCTCATAACCACTGGAAGCTTCCCCCTAACACCAGCAACTAAACCACACCCTCCAGCGAGGCAGCAACAACCACAACAGTTGCACCGACATGAAGCAACTAGCACCCGACGCCTCTTCCGGCCACCACAGGCCTCAGTTTTCGACGCCACCACCACAGGGAGAACCACCTCGATCTCCTCTATCTGGTGGAAGTAGTAGGTAAGCCTCTAGTCATGGTCGGTCGACCACCATTTACTGTACATCGTCTTCTTCACTGGATTCACTCCCCCGTAGGGTCGGTCAAGTCGGGTTTAGTTCCCGGCCCAGCTGCCTAAGTGGATGGGATGATGGGCCCATCAGGGCTGGACAATCCAGCCCATCAAGGTTAGACAATCCATTGTATCAGTTCTAGAAACAATATGAACCTCGAGAAGACTTTTGATTTTGTTTTTAGGAAGTAGACCCATGTATACCTACTAAAGTCATCAATAAAGGATACAAAGTATTGTAATCGGAATGAGATAGAATTGGACTAATTCCCCATACATCACTATGAACAATGTCAAACGATTTCACAACTCTACTGCCCTTAGATGGGAAGGGTAATGTTTTGCTTTTTTCCGAGTTTACATGTAGCACAATCAAGAAATAAACTAGAAGAGGAATGCATTTTATTATTGATTAGGCCACATTTCAAATGATGAGATAACACCCTATGATTTGGATGACCAAGACGCCTATGCCACACCTCATTAGACACTTTTGAGACATTACAAAAAAGAGATAACACAGGAAGAGAAACCAATCTTCGCGGAACAACATAGTGTATGTCGCGACGATGTTTTTTCACGCTTCGCGCCCCGCCATCTCCTGATTGGGGAGACAACGGCGTGCAGTGAAATGGGGGTTGTTCGACATTTTTCTGGAGCGGTGAGTTTTCCTTGTTCGAAATTCTTAGAGTAGAATCCTCTCTTACAGTCAAAATTGGAGATGGTTGAGGATCTTCAACCCTCTTTTCTGCAGGTGTTGGAGTTCTTAATTGTTGGCAAAGCTCTCTGTTGTTCTGAATTCTTAATTGTCTAGAAGAGGCTGAATCTTTCACATTCTCATACTTATTTACTGGTTCTGAAACTGAGTGCCTATCTTCTGAACCATCCTTGAGTGCCTCAAACTTCAGAGGAGAAGATATCATGGAGCCAGCTCCAAAATTGATCCTTGGACTAGACACATCAACAATCCTCATCACCTCTATTACTTCTTTCTCCACCTATTCGTCTTCCACTTTATTTTTGTGTTCTTCCTCCTCTTCCACCTCTTCGTTTTCCACTTTATTTTTGTGTTCTTCCTCCTCTTCCACCTCTTCTTCCTCAAACACATGCAGTGCTACTCCTCTCTTCTTATTTCATTTTTTCTAGAAAAGCAACAGACCCCTCTAGCAAAGCCCCAAAACCTCACATTTATACCTTTAAGAAAACCAGAAACCATGAAAACAACAAAAAGATTGCACAAACTTCAGATAAACAAAAATGGTGACCGTACCTGAAGCAGATCTTCGTTGTGGTGGTGATGGGTGTACTGGGTAACTGAAGCTCGATGCCTGCAAGGTGGAGATCGGGAACAAGAGCTTGAAGGACTAGAGAATTGAAAAATCACTGTTGAAGGCAGTAGAGATGGCAAGTGTTTTTTGTCTCAATTTTCGTTCTGAGATAATGAGGAGAACGAGAGAGAAGCAGGATGGATATAATTAAGTTAACAAAACGGTGCGCTGCATAAAACCATTTGCAACAGATTTTCCGTTGCAAATGGTTTTAAATTGCAACGGATAATCCGTTGCAAATGGTTTTAATCCGTTGCAATATACATTTGCAACGGATAATCCGTTGCAACTTAATTTCAATTTGCAATGGATAATCCGTTGCAAATAGTTTTAAATTGCAACGGATCTTCCGTTGCAAATTAAATTTACAACGGCAAATCCGTTGCAACCCATGTTTTTTTATTTTATTTCCGGAATTTGTTTAGCAACAGAAAATCCATTGCTAAACAAAATCCCCGTTGCAAAATTGCAACGGAGTTTTGCTGTTGCAAAAATCCGTTGCAAACACCCCCCTTTTTTAGTAGTGTGATCTTCATAATATTATATATGATCTAAAATCAAAATTTATAGTTTATGCATCTAAGGTGATTACGAATCTCCAAGTCATCTAATTTTATTACTAACATTGATGTGATCTTTAATGAGTCTACTATGTTTTATTAGGAAAATAAAGTCAAGTTTGTTGTTGTTAAGATGGACCAAGATACTATTAAATAAGTTGAGCTTGAGGTTAGAGATTTAAAGACAATATAGAAAGATGTTTTAGTTTAGTATATTAAGGAAATGATGTATGATATTGTTGATAAAAATGAACTTGAAAAATTGTCTTTTAATATTGTTATATAAAGATAAAAAAAAAAGACAGATAAAATCATCAGTTAAGTATGATTATATTAATTTCTTAAATATTGCGGAGATTCTTGATAATCATAAGCTATGTTCTTATAAAAATAAAAAATTATAACAACAAAAATTTCTACATAGATGATTTATATGAATGAAGAGAATGAGTCTGTTTATAAGAACTAGATATGAGATCATGTTAAACCACCATATGTTTAGAGGATAAAATCACATAAATTAAGGATAGAATATTTAAAACACACCTAGTAATTAAGGGCTTTACATAAAAAAAAAGGGTATTGACTTCAGTGAAGTGTTTTATCCAGTTTTGAAGCATATTCTATTCAGATATTACTTGTTATAGTTGCTTTGTTTGAATTATAGTTTGAACAATTGAATGTCAAAATAACTCTTATACATAGTGATATAGAGGAGAGAATCCATATACATCAACTAGAGGGTTTCTTAATTCAAGGTAAGGAAGACCATGTGTGCTTATTAAAGAAGTCCTTGTATGGCTAGAAGTAGTCACTAAGGTAATGGTTATGGTATTAAAGTTTTGATATTTTTATACTTGGACATGGTTACTGTAGGAGTAAGTATAATAGTCATGTCTACTTAAACAATATCTTAAACGATCCATTTATTTCCTTATTAATGTATTTTAATGACATGTTAATTAACTTCAAGAACATCAAAAAGATCAATAATTTGATGGGTCGGTTGAGTGGTGAACTTGAGATGAAAAATTTGAATGCAGGGAAAACAATTTTAGGTTTGGAGATGCGCAAAGATTAAAGTGCTTACAAGTTATACTTGTCACAAATAAAGGATGATGAGGGTGTATTTTAGTGCTTTGGTATGCAAAACTACAAGCTAGCGAGTACCTTAGTTACAGTTGGAAACATTATGTATGTTATGGTTTATAATTGTCCTAACATTTCACATGTTGTTGTAGGAAATTCTAGTAAAGTTTATAAGCAAGTTGTGAAAAAAATACTTTGTTATCTTTGAAGTACTGCAAATATTGGTATGAAAGATGAAAAAGGTAGCAGTGTTATAGGTAGTTTTGAGAGCTTTGTAAATTCAAATTATATTAATGATTTGGGTTAAAAAATGTGTATCTTAGGGTGTGTTGTTCGATGGAAAACAATTTTACAACCCACTATTGTTTTGCCTATAATATAGATTGAGTATGTGGCATTAATAGAGATAATGAAAAAACTTTATGAATGAGAGATTTGGATAGTGACATGAGTTAACTGTTATATATTGTGATAGATGGAGTGTTATTAATCTGGATAAGAGCTAGATTTGTGTAGCACTCAAAAGATGCTTGGAGAAAGTAGTTAGTGAGGAGTTCCAATTTTGTAAGTTGGTTCAATTTAAGCTAGGGTGGAGATTTTTTTGGTTTGTCTTAAATTGTAAGATCAAGTGAAAAAAGAAATAATCATGTATTTGGTTCATATATAAAAGCCTAAAGTCGTCATATTCTAGGGTTGTAAGGCATATTTGTAAGTGCCTCTATTTTCTACACTTTGATGGTTAGATATAAGAGAGAAAATGTGAGTTTTGAGTCACTTTAAGATTTTAGGTGAAAACAATTTTATACAACACCTTAGAATCTTCTATTTTTTTGTTGAGTTTTTCTTGTTGTCTCGCCCAAGAATTAGACCTAAATTGTCGAACCATTTAAATTTTATATGTGCTCTTATATGATTAATTGTGTTTGTTCTTATGTATTTCTCTAATTGCTAATTGGATTAAAATTTTAGGAATGTTTCCTTTAATATTTCCACTAATTTACCTCCATAGAGCTTAAAATAAAACACATTTCTTCAACATTTGGTATATTTAGAAGAAAAAAATTATACCAGAGTGGTGGAGAGTGGTGGAAGTATTGAAAGAGAGGGGTTTTTCAAATCATTGATAGTTACATGGTCATATAAAGTGAAATGGGCAAAGATTAAATGTTTAGTTGTTTTTGGTTGGAGGGGTTTGGAGTTAAGAAAGAGATAACTGTGGTTGATATGGTGGTAGGTTTTGGTGGGAGGAAGTAGGCATGATGCAAGATTTTTGGAATTTGGATTTTGAAGAAAAGAAAAGGGTGGCCATTTTAGTATACATCAATAATTAATTAACAGAGGAGGAGAAATATTTTTATAGAGCTTGAAAAAAAATCACAATTAAAAGGAATAGATATATTTGAAAGGAAAGAAAAATAAATAATAATGGTTTTAGATAAAAATATATATATGTAAAAAGATTTTATTTAACTAGTAAAAAATCTAACGGTGTGGTTCTGAAAACTCGGTACTATGATAGTACTAGAGTATTAAATTTAAAAAAATATTGAAAATTTTAACTTTATTTCCTCTCTCATTAAAATAGATAAATGTGGAGACCTTAGATGTTAAATTTGATGTTATATAGCTTTAGCAAGATTAATTTCTTTATTTAACATGCTAATGTTAATAATTTAGAATTCTGGTGTTTTGCACTGTGTTTAAAAAACATTTTTGAAAAAAAAATGATTTTTTTAATTTTAAATTAAGTAGGTGTTTGGCTCTGTGGTGGCTTCCGCCAAACTGTTTGGCAAAATTTTATACCACAGCTTTGTACTGTGGGCCCTACCAAAACCTGCGATTGAACCGCAGATTTTTGAAAAGCATCTTTTCGCCCAAACACAGACCACGCGAAACACAAATGAACACGATGACAGTAACCACCCTCATCAATTTTCATCATTTTTCATCACAGTAACACACACAGTAACAAAGAGAAAGAAGAAGACGATGATTTTGTCAAAAAAAAAAAAAAAAAAAAAAAAATGCCTTAGCCCATGCCGAATGGGCCAGGGTTCTTAAGGTCTTAGACCTTCCTTCCAAGTGGAATGCCACTTTCCTGTTTGGTCCGGACCCATTGTAGCCGGATCAGCAGGCCTTTGTACAGCCCTTTCCTCTTTTTAATCCATACAATCTTGTTCCAAAAAAAAAAAAAAAAAAAAATGATTTTGTCCAAAAAAAAAGAACATAATAGAGGAAGAAGACGATGATAGATATTGAAGGCCGAAGCAAATTCAGGGTGGAATCAACGGTTGTGATAAAGGAGTGAGATCATCAGGTGTAGATAATCCCATCTCCCACACTGCAATTCTTTCATCGTCTCTATTGATGTTATCTTCACCATCGTTAATTTTGTATTCACTCATCTTCACTTCTCTTGTTGTAGCTTGAATTTTGTAGATTTGGTTTTAGAAAGAAATGGAAAGAGAAGCGGATCGGAGTCAAAGAAGAAACTGGAAATAATTAAGTGGAGCAGTGGATGTGATTGTTTGGTTTGTAGGAAATTGGAGATAATTAAGGGAGCAGTGAATTTGATTGTTTGGTTTGCAGGAAAGGAAAGGCTAGGAAAATAATGTTGAGGCTGTTTTCTTGAGAGATAAAAAATCATAAATATCTAATGGGTAAATATTATTTCTTTTTATCTCCATAATATTATTATTCTTAAATTTAGTCCTTTTACTCTTATTTTTATTTCGTATCATATCCTTAATTTTATTTTGTATCATAATATTTTATTAATATGATTATTAATCTACAATATTTAAAAAATAATATATATGTGTGTGTGTGTGTTTTACAGTAATTTTACAAATTGATAGCAATATGAAAAACATGGTAACCAAACACATAAAACTGCTTTTCATTAAACCTCAAACTATACTACAGTTTTAACCAAACATTTCAATTTCAGTTATGAACCGCAGCTAAAAGTATTTTTCATGAAACTGGTTTTTTTAAACCTCAACCACAACAGCAACAACAATGCCAAACACACCCTATTTTTTTTGTGTGTTTTTAGATCATTTTGATGTGTTGATGTCAAAAAAATATTTTTAAAAAATAAAAAAACATCATTTTAATGTATTTCTGAACGAAAAATATTTTCAAAAGCAACCTCAACTACACTCATAAACAGTCACGTATAGTAAAGTTTTATGGAGTGATCTTGGAAGGACTCCCCTAGTGGGATTTTATTGACAGGCTTATATATATATAGGACTGGTCTTAAAGCTGATAAAATTGATGCATCTGTTGATCCGGAAAAAAAGTCTCAAACTCCTATTCAAGGAAATGGCATTCCCTGCTCCTTTTTTTCATGGAGCCCAATCTTCACTGCAATAAGGGACTAATTACTGAAAATTTTTGTTTGTGCTCTACCATTCTTTTTAAATTGGGAAAAAATAGGTGAAGGAACGGAAATATATTTTAACTTTAAGTTTTACTGGTGTTTGTTGTTTTTCACAGAAAACGAGTAAGGCAAACTATCAAACACCTTTGCTGTGAAAACTTCTTAGTGTTTATTGATTCATCTGGAGTCTTATTTAAACAACAAAAATACACTAAACGCAAGCAATACGCAGTTAAAGTTGCTGCTGCTACATAACAGAATCAAAGATTGTGTCAATCCTTCACAGATTTGACACTTTCAAAGTCACCAGTATTTTATTGAAACTAAAACTCTTTATTATCTTCCAATTCAGCAGTCATCAATTCAATAGTGTTCATGGTAAAACAAGAACATAACAGGCAGAGAGAATCCTGTAAACGAAAAGAAAGACAAATTGCAAAAGCTGGTCTAGCTTGAAAATGAGTTTCTGCTGACTGTATCGAAAGACAGATTACATATCTGATTTCTGCATTGATGTAATCACTATATATCGATTTACAATGATGAGATTGCCCTGATGGTATCTTTAATTCTTGTATTTATTTTCGTGTAATTAGAAGCGACTCCATAATCATCAATGAGTTGTGGAAAGAGAGAGCGGTCAGTAATATCGTTGCATGGATTCTGAAGAGCTTGGCCCATGCCAGAGATAGCGGATTCTTGTTTTTTCTTCTATATATAGTTTCTAATTATGGGATATATAGAGATGGAAAATTCTACCTATTTTACTGGAAAGAAACCAGGGAAAACCTCACATTCTGTGAAATAGCCTTATAGTAAGGATCTCCATTCCCTCGTGAACCTTAGAATAGCTTCACTTCAATAACCACCACCACACGAAACCAGTTTGTTTCGCCTCTCGTCCTCTCTATAAAAGCAATATTCATCCATGCGTACTTCCTCGAACACCAGGAGTGATTGAAGATAAAAATGGCAAAGTGTTTCACCATTGCTGCCTTCGTTCTTTGCTTCTCCTCCTTTCTCATCTCTGCCTATGCAGTAGATTACTTGGATGTTGAAGGCAAGGTCTACTGTGACCCTTGCCGCGTTGAGTTCCAGACCAAAATCAGCGAGGGAATACCTGGTAAAGGAAGTGGTTAATGGTTTAATTAGCATGCTCAATCCAACGATGAAGATATTCGAGTTTTTTATGTTCTTGAAATCGCTAACTCTTTATGCTGTGTGTGTGTGTGTATGTGTGTATATATCGATGCAGCTGCCAAGGTGAAGCTGGTATGTAACAACCGTGACAGTGGCGCTGAGACATACACCGTGGAGGGCGCAACCGACAGCAGCGGCACATACCGCCTTCCGGTGGTGGGTGACCATGAGGATGATATCTGCGAGGTCAAGTTGGTGGAGAGCTCCAGACCCGATTGCAACGAGCGATTCCAGAGCATTGATTCTGCTAGGATCCTCCTCACCAAGAACGTTGGAGTGGTGGATAAAACTCGATATCCCAATGCTCTTGGGTTCAAGAAGAAGGTGGCTCAACCAGAATGTACGGATGTGCTCAAAGAAATTGGTTTCCTTCCTCTCGAGGTCTAAATTATTTGACCAAATCATCATCATTGCCTCACCTAAATATTAAAATTTGACATGTAATGTCATTTTTTAGTTTGTGCTGTATTTTTTATATGGATAATTGTACACCAATGATTCAATGGAGCTGTAACAACTTGTACTAATTTCTAACCATGGAGTTTCAAGCCCTTGCTTTCTTTTCATTTTTCTTACAGCAAACACCACTTCCTTTGTCATGAAGGATCTCATTTACAGTTCAAACCAAAATTGTCAATTTTGTTTCGGTTAGTATTTTATTTTTTTCAACTGAAACGAAATGTTTTGGTTTCGGATTGTTTCGGCGTACCATTTCAGGGTTGTATTCTTCATATATAATTAATTAATTAAATAATTATATAAAAAAATGAAAATATTAATTTAACAAATATAATTCAAATTCAAGATAAATTAACTTTAAATTATATAATACAAACACAAAGTCAAACAAACATAATATCAAAATTAGAAACATCTCTAAAAATCATCTACTATTTAGTCTATCACAATTGTAGGTAAACACGAAAAATAATTATTTAATTTTTTTTTTAAATTGTTTTTTATGGAGGTGCCGCTGTATTTCAATTTAATTCTTTGATGACAAAAGGCAAAAAAAAATATAATTTTTATTTTTTATAAAATCAAAATTGACACAACAATTTTATTTTTTATAATATATATTTTTTTAATTTTTATTGTTTTGATTTTGGTTCTAGTATTTTCAATATATCTCGTAAACAATAATATATATATATATAATAAAGTATTATTTAAAGAGTTTAATAATAAAAAAGATCAATTTGATGCTACCAGATTAGATGGAAAAAATCAAGAAAGTCATAATATGTCAGTGACCCATAATATGTCCAAATAAACGATAGGAGATGAGGCGGTGGGAATGGTTTTTTTTTCTAAGACCGAAATGGCACAGACAAAATAATACTGGCACGTTTCGAACAATATTTGACCGAAAAATCCGATACGGAAAGGAATTTAAACCGAGATAAAAAAAACACTGTTTTGTCTTGTTTTTTTAATTGGTACGAAACATTTCAACTGTTTTGGACGAAACAAAACTGACAACTATGGTTCAAATACCTTAATTTTTCCACCTTCAAGAAAAACTAGGTTTATGATTGTGGCCCAAAAGAATGCATGATATCACAACTTGTGAGAAAAATAACCATAAATTACTGAAGAAATTTAGTGGACGTTTCTCCAGCTCATTTCCATAGGGCATGTGCAAAGTTAAGATTACAGATACTGGCAATCTTTCATATATTTGCTATGTGATGTTGAATTTACTAATGGCAAAGTCTTATACAGATAGTGGCTTTCAACGATTGAAAATAAGTGGATTTGCAACATATTGAATTTTTGTTTTTGTTTTTCTTGAGATAAAAAAAAAATGGAGATGATGATAATAAATATGACATATTCTCATGTGTTTTTTGTTTTGAAATTGAAAAATCACTCTAAAACAATTGGGATATACATTTATTTTATATTTTTTTTATCTTTTAGATTGTTGTCACTTTTGTCATAACCAAGGTTGTTAATTCTGTTCTGTTTTATCTGAAATGGTCGATATATTTTGTTCCAATTCAAAAAATGGAACAAACCAAAACAAAATTTATTTTGCTCAAAATTTCTCCCCATTCCTGAAATTCTGCCCGAAACATTCCGGTTTCGTTACGCCTGTTCCGTTCCAGCTAAATAGTTTTTTAGAAAAATAATGAATAGTTTTACAATATCAATCATATCTCTTAATCTGACCATTAGATTGATATGAAATTTTACGAGTAGTCTCTTGACATATTTGTACATATTTAAGAGCAATCAGAGAATGTTATGACCTTGCGAGATTGATAATGTCATTCTCATAATATTATCCAGTTTCATAATTTTGTTTAGAAAAATTATTTTATTGTCTTTTTTTAGATTAAATTTTCCTCAATTTCATTATTCAACAACGAGTTTATTACGAATTGAATTTTATGATATGCTTTGATTTGCTTTATTTTTGGATTTGAACTAATTTTTGAATTTTATAAATTTCACAATTCTAAATAATTTTATTTTTGGATTTGAACTAAAAAAAAATTTGAATTAATATATTTTATTAATTGACAAAATTGACAACCTTGTTCATAACACTAACCAAATATAATTTTATAGAATTAAAAAAAAAATGATTTTGAGACCCAACTTAATTTTTTTAGTCTTTATAGCAAAAGGGAATGCTGCCAATCTTATTATAAAGCTTCTTTTAAGTTTTTTATATCAATCTTTTGAAACATAAGAATTGTCGCACCCCATCGCGAGAGCGCAGCATCGTGGCGACCCTCCTCGTTTACAGGGGATTCAATATCGGGGGTATTATCTTTATTTCTGTGGAAAAGGGAGTTGCCACCTAGTATTATGGTTACTAGGAAACCTAAAACTGATCTTTAAGAGATTCTAAGGTAAGGGACTGGTTGCATTAAGGGAAGGTTTTAGCACCCCTAATACGCCCTACCTAAGGTAAGCTGCTTGACGTTTTGGTTGGCTTCTGATTTGTTAGGGTTTTGATTTTTCAAAGAATATGTTGGTTAAATGATGATGGTGTATTATCCCCGCCGAATATTTTGGATATTAACCCCTTAGGATTTATTTATCCAAACACCGACAGTGAATAACAACATATTATCCTCGTCGAATATTTTGGATATTGACCCCTTAGGATTTATTTATCCAACACCGACAGTGAATAACAACATATTATCCCCTTCGAATATTTTGGATATTGACCCCTTAGGATTTATTTATCTAAACACCGAAAGTGAATAACAACATATTATCCCTGCCGAATATTTTGGATATTGACCCCTTAGGATTTATTTATCCAAACACCGACAGTGAATAATAAATTCCCAAAAATAAGATTTTGATATTTTTGAAATATTGGCCAATACCCTTTGGATTCTTACAAACATGTTGTAAAATCTCAAAATACAAGAAATGATTTTTCTTTGCGAAATCCATGTTAAAACACATTTTCTCTTCAAACTCCAAGATAATATATATTTTTTGAAAGAAAAAGAATTTTTAAAATATGCTAGTGTATTGGCCGTATGCAAGAAAACAACACTTTTTTTTTGTCTTTAATAAAAATATTTTTATGCAAATTTTGTATTTTATATTTTTATTATTATTATTATTATTATTTTTTTTTGTTTATTGTTGGGCTGCCAGCCCGCCCTCATGCTGGGTTGGGTTGCCAGCCCGCCCACAAGGGCTGGACTTCCAGCCCGCTCACCAAATTGGGCTGGATCGGCCCATGAATCTTCTACCCGGGCTTTAAGCCCATTTACTCTCGGACTAGGCTTCATAAAAATAAATAAGACTACATAAATATTATTTAACAGTTTAGTCTATCATGTGACAATATTGTGTTATTTGTTGCATAAAGATTGTAAATCTAAATTTTATATCTCTTTAAATCGAAATGTAGTCTACTTACCAACTAAGATCTACCAAACTATTTTTTTTTTAATTTCTGTTTAATAATTGGAAAAAAAATCAAAATAAATTAGAAAGTTTGGTTTCATTATTATGTTAAGGTGCATGTTTGCATGGTTTGGTGCCAAAGGTTTAGAAGGCATTTGAAATTGCATTTTTGATGATGTTGCTTAAATACTTGAATTTTATTTCTTTTAAAATTATTTTATAAATATATATTTGGATTATTTGATGGAATAATATCGAAATTAATTTTTTAAAAATATAAAAATATTATTTTGATTTATTTTTGAATTTAAAAACAATTATTATCACACCCTCGAATATCTCATTAGACCTGCATAACATCACTTTTAACCATACTAGATTAGATTATAGTACATAATACTTTATAAAAAAAATTGTTTGAAAAAATTAGATTTTTTCAATTTTTAAATTTCAGATATTAAAACCATTAAAAATAATAAAAATAACATTTTAATAATTATTTAAAACTAATATTATTTTTAAAAGACACTAAAATATAATTAAAAATACACCTCAAAACAGGCAGTTATTCGTAACTCGCAACCCTCTATTGGGATTAAAAACAAAATTGTCGAAGTAATTCCCTCCCTGTAAAGCTTATTAAAAAAAGCAGCGACAGCAGGCAAACAGGCCCTTATATATATATACATTACAAACACAATAAAGGGCGTGGGTTTTCCACTGTACACTGTCTCTAGAATCACTGTGGATTCGAGCAGTGCACAGGCGAAATTGGCCCTCGGGCGCGCGGCAGAAGGGGGCTGGCGAGCGGGGCTAATTTCGGCTTTTCCGTTTTTTTTTTTTTAAATATTCATTTGTGAACACTGTATTGACGATTTTGTCCCCGGTAATAGGACAAAAACAGGCATTCGGGTGAGGGGCACCGGTGTAATTGCGCGCGGTCGGACCGGCCCGGTCCGGTCCGGTCCGCCGCAACTTTTTCTTTTTTTATTATTTTCGTAAATGGCTAAAGACGGTTTTAGCCCCTAATAAGACAAAAACACTTAATTGGGTCCAGGGTTAAAACGGTAATTGACCCTATTTTTCCAATTTTTAAATCGGTGTCTGGGGGTGCGTCCGCCGCATGCGCCAGGCGGTTTTCCGCCTCACGCCCTCTTCAGGCGGTGCGTGCGACGTGATACGGTGGCCGGAAATTGTCTACCGGAGGACAGATCGCTTCGCCGCATCGTGGTCTTCCTCCCGCGGTGGCGCGTGTAACCACCACATGTCCGTGCACGCGTCGGGGGCTGGTTAAAGCCGCCGGCCACGTTTCTCTCTCTCCGGAGTGTCAAAGTTGCACTTCAGTCCTTCTACTTTCAATTTCCGGGTTGGCTGTATAGAACTCAATCAATTCGGTACAAAGGTTCCGATTTTTGCAATTTTGTCCTCTGATTTCAATTGACAATAAATTGAAGTTGCATTTCAGCCCTTTGACTTTTAATTTTTTAATTTAAGCCCTTGATATTTGATTTTCATTTCAGCCCTTACACTTTTCTTTTTTTTTGAATCCCTACTTTTGTCCATGTATATATAAGTGTATTAAACACAATAATAATAATAATAATAATAATAATCATGATTTAATTATTTTTCATTCTTGCTCTTTTGTTTTTTTTTCCCTCCCGATAATTTGATAAGTTTGTTGATCGTTGTAGATTTAATTGTGTTAAATTATATACAAAAAAATACCCGTGCCAACGCGCGGGCAATTAGCTATATTCTAAAAAATTTATTCTATGCTTACATGACAAACTCAACTCAAAATTTTAAACATTTTATCTTTTAATCTATAATTTTTATTTACTTATATCATATAAATTTATCGTTGTAGATTTAATTATGTTAAATTATATACAAAAAATTACCCGCGGCAACGCGCGGGCAATTATCTAGTATATACACATTTCGTGTTTAGTGTGAGGATCAGTTAAAACTTAAAAGAATAGAACAGAACAGAAAAACTCTCTCTCTCTCTAAGAAAACCCTTGAAAAAGAGTAGCGTCGTTTGCAATCGACCTCCACAACAAAATGGCCAACAGTAATCTCCCTCGTAGAATCATCAAGGTTCGTCCTCCGATCCATCGCTCTCTCTGTCTCTGTGTTTGGTTTCCGTTTTTAAGGAAAAATGTAGTGCGCTCTCACTAATTTTCACTTATATCTCTATTTGATTCTCGTTTACAAAGATTTCATTTATATTTCGTTTTTTTTCAATTGTGATCTCTCAGGAAACTCAACGTCTCCTCAGTGAACCAGGTGAGAAGTTGACTCCTTTTTTTCTTTTTCTTGTTTAACTCAATAATAAATTTTGGTTTTGGAGTAGTGATTTTTTTGTGCGAAACTTTGAGAATTATTATTATTATTATTATTTTATTCTGCTAGTCATCGTTTGTTAATATTTGTGATTTATTGATACCACCGGCAGCTCCTGGAATTAGTGCTTCCCCGTCTGAGGATAATATGCGATATTTTAATGTCATGATTCTTGGCCCAACGCAATCGCCTTACGAAGGTATTTTTTTTTTAATACTGTGGAAATGATTATTCAAAACTATGATTTTCTCTTGATTATCATGCTTTCAGTTTTTCCCTCTTTTATGTTTTAGCTTTGAATTTCCATGTGGAAGTGAAAATTGTAATATCGGTTGAAATTAATAGAATTATCACTATAGTGCCTAAACTCTGTCGTGTTTCTTTCGGCATTTGGTGCTTTAAGTCTCATCCAGCTGTATTTTGTTAATCCAATAGCTCATCATGTGGAATTCAGTGCTGCTAATCATCTTAAACTATGTGGCTGTATGGTCCAACCCCAGCAAGTTGGGTTATGAATGCTTGAACTCTTTGCTCTTCAAGACATTGTTGATAATTTCTGTGTGTGAAATTGGGATTTCGTAATCATATTGCCCCTTTATCATTGCGTATTCTTTTCTACTTAGTATTTGCAGTATAAGTAAAGTAAACAAGATCCAGCAATTTGAATGGATAACGGTGCTTGATTAAGAAACTGCACTAGAAACGGGAACTTATCATGTCTTCTTCCATGTTTCCCTTTGTGCATATAATAATGCTTTTACTTAGTGATAATGAAAGTCCATAGTTGACTTGAAACAAATTTCCTACTGCATATTGTAAGTTCATGGAAATGTGGCAGATATTCTGTCAGAAAATTCAATTAGTATTAAGGTTCTAGTCATTGATTACATATTAGTTCAATTTATTGCTAGCTGAAGGTTTGGCCATTTGGTTTCTCTTATATATATCTTGATGTAATATACAGTAGATACAGTTATTTATGAGCGTAACTTGCTTCGTTGTTGTTTCTGATTCTGTGGATGTAAATTGTGTGGCATGCTGTTGGATTACAATGTAAGCAAGGCCTTGGGAGCTGGAGATCTCCAAGTACATCATCATGTGGTGTGTAAATCCACAGTATATCATAGTAAGAGGGATAGACTTGCATCCCTTGTGACATGGCTTGTGTGAGACAGTGTTTCAAATAGTCATTGCATTTTTACTGTTATATACCGTGTATTACATGAATTTACTCTATGAGCAGTTACTGATGTGCTGTTGAGGCCATATATGTGAAGATTCTTGTCAGCGTTGAGACAGGTGGTGGCTAATAACAACCGCTTCTTGCTTATTGGGACTTGAATTGTTTTTTAGACTGATTTGGTTCAGTACTTAATGTTCACGCAATGGATTATTTTTCCTGAATCTCATTACTCTGTATGCTCAGATGCCAACCAGTGGCTGGGGTATTGCTTTCATTCAGCATTTTAACCATAAGTTTCTGAAACATTGTTTAGGAATTATTAAAACAGAAAAAGTTCTGGTTACATTCAAAGAAAGCATTGTCGGATTTCCTAGCAAGGAGATTAATCGTTTTTCTCCAGTGCTTAGAATTTCCAAGAATAGTTAAGCTACCATTAATGATACTGCAGAATGGTAGTTAGATGAGAGGTGCCTCATGCATTTGTCTTTGAGAATTTCCTTTAATTTTAAGTAACTTTTGTTCGGCTTCGTATAGGGTTGAGTTTGAGAGAAATGATTGTAAAGTGGATGAATGCAGTTAGACATTCATTTTATTTTGCTATTTGCTTGGGCTACAAACTGTTTAATGTTTTGGAAAGAAAATCTTATTTCCTTCCATGTCATGTTGATCTCCTTTGCTTACATTTTTTTTGTATGCTTGTTTTGATGTGTGCCTTGGTTGTGTTCTTTGTTTAGGAGGGGTTTTCAAGCTGGAATTATTTCTGCCTGAGGAATATCCGATGGCCGCACCTAAGGTACATCAAGTTGGTTTTTCCTTTGTGGTGCTTTCCCAATAATCTCACTTTTATGTTATATAGTTACAAATAATTGAGTTGTTTTGATAGGGCTTAGAATGTGTAGTACTTAGTCTTGTGGATTTGTTTTTGTTTCACTTTTGACTTGTAATTTTGAATTTGCTTATATTTTGAAATGTCTTGATGCACTTTTTAGTTATTTGGTGCTTAATTTATCTGGATGTCTCGCCTTCTTTTATTTTATCCTCTTTAACTTATTTTCTAAATAGATGGTAGGGGTTATAGCACCAGATCCAATGTTCCGTAGTGCTTGTCATAGACTCTCAAAATTTAGGATCAGGGTGGTTAAACTTGGAAAACAACAATTTGGGTTGAATAAGCTTAGTGTTGGGAGAACTTATTAGGTGGGCCTACCCCTCATTAATTTTTTGGGGTTGAATAATAGCATGTGGATTTTGTAATAAACATGTCTACACGAGGTTTGTTTGGGCTGTTATGCATGTTTTGACCTATATGAAACCCAAAAATGGAAATACGCTGGAACAACCATTGTTATCTATAAATAAGTTGATGTATTTCATACCTGTGTGACCTGGCCTATGTGGACAATAAATTTTCAAACAAGTCAAGCCCTTGTAGTTTAAACATTTAACTAGCAACTTAACCTGGTCAATGTAATTGAATTGGTTAGTGGTGTAGTTCTGAATTCAACATGGAACCATACAAACCAGGCAATTTTAGACTTCCTAGTATTGCCATCTTATCTTAACATGGTCTAGTTTACAAAAGTTATCATATACTGTTTCTTTTGGTACCTGCAAGCTGTGACACTCTGCATGTGTCTCCAATCTTTCCCTGTTGCACATTCTTAAGCAATGTCTGTTCATACCAGGAGTTCTCAAGTGTAACTTGTTTATCATAATTTGCTGCAGCATTTTGTCTTTTTGCTGTTTTTCTTATTACTATTACTCTGTTACAGGTTCGATTTCTGACCAAAATATACCACCCCAACATCGATAAGGTAGGCCCTCAGACCCCTGCTTCTCATTGTTTTAAGTTTAGGGCTTGTTATTTCTTTTCTCCAACACTGCAAGTTTCTTATGTAGCTCGGAAGGATATGCCTTGACATTCTGAAAGACAAATGGAGTCCTGCTCTTCAGATACGAACTGTACTTTTGAGGTACTATGAGCTGCAGTTTAATATTGTCAAACTTGTTATTGAGATTGACCTCATATTGAAACTTGTGGTGGTAAGCACTCATGTCTTGTTGATTGACCAACTGATCCCTAGCAATTTAGGGACTGATGAACTAAACATTAAAAGATCTTAACCTACTTTTACTTTTTTTCTTTTTCCCACTCCATTTCCGCTGAAGAAGTGCCACTGCGAGGGGAAATATGAGAATAAGTTTTATTGTAAGAGATATTTGATATGTTAGACATGAGAGTTTTTAATTTTCTAATGTTGGGTTTTATAGCATCCAAGCACTTCTTAGCGCTCCAAACCCCGACGATCCACTTTCTGAGAACATTGCAAAGCATTGGAAAACAAAAGAGGCAGAAGCTGTTGAAACAGGTAATGTTGATATTTCCAATTATTAAGTTCATGCCAGTTTCCCTGGAATTTACTTTCCTCAAGCTTTATAATAAACAACGCTAACAGGTGTGTTGGTTTAGTCCTGATATTTTGTTGCAAACTACTATTGAACTCTGCAGCAAAGGAGTGGACCCGTTTATACGCAAGTGGTGCATGATTATGTAAACTTCCCTTCCAATGATATGGGATGTGTGCTATTGACTTTGATTTGAATGGAAATTTGGAAGAAATGAAGTTTGAACGAGTTACAGTCTAATATTTTTCAAAGCTTCCAGATACTGCATGTTAAATTGCTCTGTTGTTGCTGGAAGCATGTCTTTGTGAACTTGAATGATCAATCAGGTAAGATGTGTAATCTGTATCTTCATGTCGCTCTGCATCTGTCTCAATCTCTCAAATGCAAATTTTATCGACTTTACCATATCTTGAAGAATCTGAACCCTGCTAGTTATGTTAAAGAAAATTGATGTGCATGATGATGGAGTTGATGTCGTGGATATCGTTCATGTCCGTGCTTTCATCTTTGATTAATTCTTCTCTTTTTTTTTTCTTTTATTAATCGTCTTGATGCGATTATCTTATCTTGTTAGTGAAATTTCCAATTATGTTTATGTCATGTCCTCGTTTTTATCAAAGTGAAAACCAAGTTTGTATGAAATTGTTGAGCAATGTATTCATTGGGGATTCAGCTTGATGCTTCATCCTTCTACAACCTTGACCTTAAATTTTCCAAGTTTTTGATGAATTGTTAGAATTTCATTGAAACTAAGAAAAAACAGACCATCCAAATTTGGCTCTTGCATTGTTAAGAAAAAATAGATGAAAAGCTTGAAATCTTATGTAATAAACCATAAAAGCTTACCTTTCAAGTTCATCATAATGATGATGAGAAATGATTTTGTGACCTGTTAGTAGCAGTTGAGATTGATACATTGACAAATCAATTTTAATAAAACAAATTTCTTGTCTCTCAAATTCTCCCACTTGGAAATGAATGCAATAGAGTTTGTACAGCATAAGCAATTTGGGCCTAGGTTTCATACAAAGACAAGTCCTGACCTATCTCTTTCTATTTAGTAAAATCATTATCTAAAAATATTACACCTCATGACTCAAATGTAGTTGCATTGTCAGTTTCTTGTTCATCACCCCAATACATGTCCTTTTTAACTATTCAAAATATTTTATAAAGGTACATTTATTCCTGGTAGGACCTGATTTTCCATGTTCATGGGAAGAATCATGAGCACAACCCTAAAGTCTTAAAACACTTAAGTTAGGTTTGTGTTTGGTATATAACTCATCTGGAATAGTTATGGTTAAATATAGAAGTTAATGATGCATGATTTTAATGTGATTGGAAAATATGTTTGTATCATCATTGACCTAACCATTACAGGAAGAGTTTTATTTCTTCTTTCTGCAATTGTCATTCTATTTTATTTTCATCATATAAATCTCTGTATTGATTAGATAAATATTCACGTTCTTGATTGGTTTTTTAATGTTTTATTTCTTATCTGATTGATTCTCAACTAAATATATATATTTTATGGAGCAACTTGGATTTTTCAATTTATGAGATATCAAAAAGACAATCATACCAATTGAAATCATCTACTAATATGATTAAGTAAATTGTCTCATTCCTTGTCCTCACAGTCATTGGACCACAAATGTCAAAATGAATTAATTGCAATGAAAATTAGGCTGCTACACCTTTTATAAATGGTTTACTTATAGTTTTTCTAGCTAGACAATACTCGAAGTAAACAAATTTACCCTGTGAATAATTTTCAATAATTGTTGACCTATATGACCTAGTTTAGCATGTCATGCATTCTCATCCTTCCTATAATTTCTAATTGTTAGAGTATGTAAAGAAGGAAAAACTTACATTAGTAGTATTATAATCAACATCCAATACAATAAAGATATTTAAGAAATGTATATCACCATATAAATTTGTCTTCGAAGACAATTTATTTTCAAGAAAATATATATTGAGCCCAAGCTTAAGACCAAGAAAATAAATTCTAACATCTTTTTAGAGCATGTGAAACATCATGTAAGAATAAAATTTGACCATCATGCATGACTAATTTGCATATGTTAATTTTTTTTTACCTTTACCTTGGAATTATATCCCATATATACCCAGCATGCTCCATATAAGAGTCAGACATTCTATGAAAACACTTGCATCCTTCGTTATATGGTCTAAAACTCCTAAATCTACGACTCGTAAAGGATGAGATTTGTTCGATAAAAAAAAACTAAAAACATTTATTGAGCTCACAAGTGCAAACAAATCTTGACTATTTTTTACTTGTAATCACGAGCAAAATGACCCTTATTACCATAGCCAAAACATCTTTTTAGTCATGTTTTTCTTTTTTATTCTTGAAATGACCTTTTCCTTTATTTATTGTTTAAATTGTTGTTTCTTGTTGGCTTTCCCTTTACCTTGGGGCCTACTTGGTGTTATTCTAGGATTAAGACGATAATATCACCTAAAAAGGAAGGGTAATTAGGTGTTCCACTAAATAAAATAAAACAATTAAAGTAATCACACGAATCACATATAGCACCATAATCACTAATATAATTAAAATGTTTAAAATAAAGAGAAAAGGGAAAAGTGATTACAAACTCAATTTTTAATATGGTTTAGCAAACCTATATTTACATCTTAAGTACTAATCATATTTGAGTACTGTATTTTTTTTACTAATCCAAATAAAAGATACAATGCCTTGATGAATCCACACCAAAGCAATTTCACCATTTGAAGATGTCATCTCTTCAAGAAATGTTGTGACTATACCTCACTAATTGTTAAGAGTTTATCCAAACTTTCCATTGTTTACAATTATGATTACAATAAGATATATTTTCTCAATACAATTATGATTACAATAAGATATATTTTCTCAAAAAGTATATTTTACAATTGAAAATTATAATCTCTATAACTCACTCAATAATACTTAGGATAATCGAAGATGTGTAAGTGTAATGAGTGTGAGATTTTATATTTCTGGCTAGAATATGAAAATTTAATTTAGAACAACTTAAAAGTACTTTAGAATTGATGATTTCTAGAAAGTTTATCTTTTATAATAGCTTATATATCATGTGTATTTAGAATCTTCAATTTGTTTTACATTAAGGACTATATACATGTTTAAAAAAAAACTATTGTTTATAGCCTTTGGAATGTCTATAACATCTAAAGTGATTAATCGGTTCAAATAACCATATCATTTGGTCAAACAATTTATACAAAATTCTCAGGTGTTTATCACGAACGATTAATAGTCAACAGCTCGTGGTATGCTCAAGTGATCGAGTAATTCAGCTTAAAAATAAATTTTGTCAATTTCAACCTGGTGAAAATTGAATCGGTTGAAAACATATATCAACCCTATTTATTTATGCAATGTGAAGGCAACGAATTAAGAAGTCTTCTGTTAAGTTCATTTAAAATCTCATAAATCCACATTAGATAGTAAAAATTCTACCAGGGTTTTCCATTTTCCATCTCTTATAGATAGATCAAGCTAAAGACCGGCATTCTCCCTTGCAACCTAGTCCATGCAGTCACCAATAAAACCTTCTGGCATGTGTCTAAGGGATAATGTTGACTGAAAATCCTTAATTTTTTCTTTCACATTCAGCAGAACTCCTTCTCAAATGACTTCTTGGATTAGATTATTTATCGAAACAAGGGGAATTTTCAAACCCCTCTTCAATAAATTACATTTTTAGCCTTAAAAAAAATAAAAATAAAAATAAATTTTGGCCTCCGCCGGTTCACAAATTCCCCACCACGCATCAACCATCCCCGCCGAACAACCACAAGTACTTTCTTCATTCACGGAGTTGTGATTGTCTTGTGGGGAGAGAACAAGAACAGAGATCGATTTGGCAGCAGTCGAAGAGGACAATTCTCTGGGCTTTCTTGGAAAAGACTACTTCTTGTTCTTTCAGAGAAAGTAGCAAAGCCTGCTTCCATCATTCTCAATCTTCTTTAACTCAACTCGTTTTATATCCATTCTCTTCTTTCTTCTTCTTGAATTCCTCTCCTGCGCCTTTGAATATATTATAAATAATAGCCACGTACCCGTGTCTCATCGCGGCCAAAACTTCTTTTTTTTCATCGTGAAAAAATATTAATTATGTAAAAAAAAATTTATTATAATATAAATTTAGTAAAAATAATAAATTTGTGCGGAACTCTTGTGAAGTTTGTGAAGTGCAAGTTTTCTATAAAATATATGAATTTTAAATCGATATAAATTTATCTGTTTAGTAGGTTTCAACGAAATCAACAGTATAAAATTATCATCATCACTAAAAAAGCAAGAAGATTCTGATACCTGAATTATCGAATTCACTGTATTAAGATTAGTTTATTTTATAATCCAATTTAAATTAAACACATTAAACAAAATATAAATTGTGAAAACACCTACAATAACTAAATAACAAAAATAAATCATTGATTTTCTATTTATAAAAAGAAGAAAATATCATTCAAAACGCATTGCAAAGTTATCATCATTATCATGACTATAACAGCTAAAATTATTATCAATATTTACTGCCAAAACAATTAGAATCATTAAATTGTCCTAAAAAATAAAATAAAAACATTTTTACAGAAAAGCAAGCAAGAAAAAACCAAAACAAACAATAACTAAAGTTTTCATTTTTATTGCGCAAACAATGAAATCATAAAATTATCTCAAAAAATAAAAATAATTTTAACAAAAGAGCAAGCAAAAACAACAACAAAAGAAAAAACTAAAATAAATATTATAAGCATAAAAAAATAACTAAAAACACTAAAAAAAAGAACAATAGGAAAAAGAAATTACCAATATAAATTAAAATTTCAGAATTAAACCGAATAAAAATGAAACCCCAACAAAAAATAAAACACAAAAACATAAAAACAAAAACTAAAAGCATAAATGAATAAATACGAACAAAAAAGAAACATTGTCCAAGAAGGACCAAAAAAACTAAAGGAATGAATACTAAATAAAAAAAATTAAAAGAATAAGTGCCAAAATGAAAAACAAAATATATAATTAATTCCAATTGAGTAATAAAACTGCAACAAATCAAAACTTTGGGATCGAAAAAAAAGAAAGGGATTTTTAAAAACAAAATGCAATGTAACCAACATAAACTAAAATTTCAAAATGAAACCGAATAAAAATAAAACCCCAACAAAAAATAAAACAACAAAAATTAAAAACAAAAACAAAAGGCACAAATGCATAAATATGGACAAAAAATAAACACTATCTAAGAAGGACAAAAAAAACCAAAAGAATTAATACCAAATAAAAAATTAAAAGAATAAGTGCCAAAATGAAAAGCAAAATATATAATTAATTCCAATTGAGTAACAAAACTGCAACAAATCAAAACTTTGGGACCGAAAAACAAGAAAGGGATTTTTAAAAATAAAATGCAGTGTAACCAACATAAACTAAAATTTCAAAATGAAACCGAATAAAAATAAAACCCCAACAAAAAATAAAACAACAAAAATTAAAAACAAAAACAAAAGGCATAAATGCATAAATATGGACAAAAAATAAACACTATCTAAGAAGGACAAAAAAAACCAAAAGAATTAATACCAAATAAAAAATTAAAAGAATAAGTGCCAAAATGAAAAATAAAATATATAATTAATTCCAATTGAATGACAAAACTGCAATAAATCAAAACCTAGAGACCGAAAAACAATAAAGGAATTTTTAAAAACAAAATACAGTGTAACCAACATAAATTAAAATTTCAGAACGAAACAGAATAAAAATAAAACCCCAACAAAAAAAAACGACAAAAATTAAAAACAAAAGGCATAAATGCATAAATATGGACAAAAAATAAGCATTGTCTAAGAAGGACCAAAAAAGCCAAAAGAATTAATACCAAATAAAAAATTAAAAGAATAAGTGCCAAAATAAATAAAAAATATATAATTAAATCCAATTGAAGGACAAAAATGCAACAAATCAAAACTTTGGGACCGAAAAACAATAAAGGGATTTAAAAAAAATACAGTGTAATTGTTTAAAAAATTAAAAGAATAAGGACCAAAATGAAACGTACCATATATGATCAATTTCAATTGAAGGGCATAATTGAAAACAATTAAAAGTTTCATTGAAGAAATGAATAGCAAACCAAAAATCAAAAGATTAAGGACTGAAATGAAACGTACCATATATGATCAATTTCACTTGAATGACATAATCGAAAACAATCAAAAGTTTCATTGAAGAAATAAAAATTAAAGGAACCAAAAACAGACAAAAAATCAAAAGATTAAGGACTGAAATGAAATGTATCATATATGATCGATTTCAATTGAAGGGCATAATTGAAATCAATCAAAAGTTTCATTGAAGAAATCAGTAAGAAAAACAAAATTAAAAGCTCAGGGACCAAGATGAAAGAAAAAAACAATATGAAGGACGGTATTGTAATTTCCTGCAACAGGAGAGAGAAAAAGGGGGAAAAAATCATCCATCGGAGATTCCACGACCACCTTCCCATGACACGCGTCGCGCCAGGAGGTAGAGGACATGGCGATGTACCAGGTGACAGGGCGGAAAGGTTGTTTCTACCTAAATACTTTGCACTCACCTCCTGAATAGCGTGTGCACATGAAACACTGTCGATGCGTCTGTACGACGTGTCTGGAGTGTTTTAGAAAAAGAAATAATAAGAAAATGGTAAATTACTTCTGCACCCCTGGACCCAACGATAACTAATTTTATTGTGCAAAGAAATCGGAAAGACCATCCATGTCCCCTGGAAATGTCTAAAATAACCCCAATCCCGGAGGTTAAATTTTTTCAGTCCGAGGGTAAAATAGTAATTTTACTGTTTGAATCCACGGTGATTTGTGTCTATATGCACAGTGAAAAACACTGCAGTAATTTAGCCATGCCTTTTATATTATAAATAATATATAAAACACGTTGATGTTTCAGTGTATACTGTTTATTGTGAATTTTAACAGTAAAATTATTAATTTACCTCTATAACCACATATTCCTCTAATGGTCTTAAGATTTAAGGAATATGCTTTTGCCTGGACGTCTATCAAATAGGTATAGCCTTGATTACTTCCATGTTTATCTTGAGGACATGCCTGCCGGAATTTGACAAAGTCTACTTCTCGTATTCCATTCAGACAGGCAAAACAGAGGGGAGTCCTAACCGTGGCGTGTGCACCTCCTCCACCCGTCCGCACCACTACTCAGTACGGTAGAGCTGTATGCTCCAGGTGTTCATCAAATATCCAATACAAGGGAGCACGGCACAATTCAGAAACCCTAGGATGCTCTTCCCCATTTCCTTTTCGCTTTCCATTTTCTCTCCTCTTTTTTTTATTTTTTTTCAACCTTTTCTATTTCCTTAAGCCTGAGTTAGCCCACGCGCTTTGCTTTTACCGCGTCTGCCCCACTTCACTGTAGAATTAATGTCGGTGCTTGTGGCTAATAAATTGATAAAGGGGCTGCCACTCTATTAGCCTTACGTACTGCCGCCACCTTTCTCCTCTGTACTGTCTCCACCATTTTCTTTCTCTCCTGTTTTTAATCACGCCGACGTTTCTTAGAAAAACAATTCGTTTATGAATCATTTACGATGATAATTTTGCTGGCTTCGTTACCATCCCTGAAGTTTGAGTGGAATGATAAATAGGTTGTCTACTCTGTTTTGTTCATGTCAAGATTGCTAGCCAGTAAAATAAATTGCATCTCTCGTCTGATTTCCAGTTGAGATGATCAAGGTTTACTTCGTCTGTTTCATTTTGAACAAAAACTTGACAAAACTAGAGCATTATTTTATAATCTAGAGAGTAAAGTAAAGAAGCCCAGCCTAAAGCTAAATTCTAAAATGAGCAGATTTATAAAGAACTTTGCCACCTTCTTGATAGAGAAGATTTAAGGTAAGAAACTATTCAAGTATCTTTGTTTATTTTGATTTTAAAGGATGAAAAGATCCAAGTGATGATGAACTTAAGGGAAATGACAGGATGTATGAGTGATAATTTTCTCAACACAACTACAAGTTGAAGATTTTTATTTCTATGATAAAGATAAGGATGAGACTTGAATTTTTATTAAAACATTTGACTTTTCTGATATTTTATTTATTGTTTGTAGATACTGTTGAAGAATTTGATTCCAATTCTGCTACAAATTAGTGATAGGTTTTTTATTAATGTTAGTCATTTAAATTCTAGCATTTAACGATGTGCTTTGATTGTTCTTTTCTACTTCTAGTTTAAATCTTATCTATGATAAAATTAATTTAAGAGTTTGTGTTTGATTAGGATTCTTGTAATGACTTTGATTTCCTCTATAAATATAATTAGAGGGATGGCAAAAAAAATAGATATTGGATTTATACCCTTTGATCTCTTTGTTCTTTGTTCTTCAGCTAAGGGCTGAAATATTTCAATTAATTCTTAGGTAAGGGCTAGAATTTTTCAATTGAAATAGTAGGCAACTCTATATTCCAACAATTGGTATCAGAGTTTTTTTTTTTCAATTTTCCAACAGATACTTGGTATGATATATATATATATATATATATATATATATATGTATATGGCATAAGTTAAATTTAATCATCTTTATATTCGAAATTAATTGATATTTGAAGTTACAATTCAGAACCCTGAACAGAAACAAAACACGATACAGAATAGAGGAATTGACAACTTATTGGATTGGAGGGAAGAAAAAGATGATAATCACGCAACATGGCAATATCTGAACAAAGAATCTGACAACTGTATGTACGTTTGGATCTTGCTAGCGTATTACTATTGGGAGTAGCGGCAGCAGTACGTGGATGACAACCATTTAGGGTCCTGATTAATGACTGCTTTTTTTTGAGTTGTCCTCTACTAATCAAGCGTTTTGTTCCACTAACCCATCACCACCTCAATTACATCATCTTTCTTTATCAGCACCAAGTATTCTACTGCATTTTCCCGTTGAAGCCCCACAACGCTTTCATTTTAATCTTCTTTTAAGCAATTAAGAAGACACAGGACACACATACACGTGACCACAAGCTGACAAAGTCCAAGTATCCAACAGCGACGGCGCGTGCCGTCACCACATGAACTGAAGACGTGAGCTGGCACCGACCCCACTTGCACTTTTTGGACTTTTTTGGTTGGGGGGTAACAGGTGGTGGAGGAATGTGTTTATGGATAGCTTGGCAATAACTTGAATGGCTTTTTTCATGTGGATGGCTAAAAGACCCTGTTAAGAGGGGACTCTCGGCAAATACATGCCCCAGAATTAGGGCAACATCAAATGACTTGTGAAGATGTCGTCTAGTATCAAAGATATTGAACTTAGTTACCTGAGAGCTCTAGTATCAAAGATATCCACCCTACTAGATTACTCAAATGCCCTAAATGAGCAGCAGATGCAAATGTATAAGCATGAGAAAATGAGATGTTGAGGGTGAAGGGAAAAAATGGGAGAAAAATTTATTGATTGATAAAATGGCTGGAAAAAGTAACAATACATATTCATCCTTCTTTCACTAACCCAATAAGTACCCACCAGGCATCCAATCTCCCTCATGGCTCCCAGTGTTTCTGTATATATCACATAAAATGTACAAGATCCTGTTCTACCAGCCCCACAGCCCCACCCACCCGTCATGATAAAGGAGACAACTTAATCAATTGTACACATTTCCCTCATTCTCTCTCTTTTTTTTTTCTCCTCCTTTTCATCTGAATGGAAATGGGGGATACAAGAACAGGCTGGTCTACAAGAGAACAAAAAAGTGATAAGAAGATGAAGAAAAAGAATAACAAGAGAGACTGGAAGAGAGCATGAAATCGCAGAGCAATGAGGAATGAATGAATAAATTAAAACTGCAAAAGGTGAACTAAGCTATCTCTCTGGGTTCCTTCTGGCATTGGCCGCTAATAGGATTATTATGTAGCTCTGATTTATGTCATAGGTATCTGGTAGTCCTTATATGGGGGAGAAGGAGACTGACTGGAAGGTTTATGTCATAGGTATCTGGCAGTCCTTTATGATGGGAGAAAGAGACAGGAAGGGCAACGAGGAGGTCCCATCTAACAGGGGGCTTGCGTCGCAAGTAACTGTAAGAAATTGGGATAGTAATAGTACAAGTACAATCATGAGTTCTAAAAGCTGTAATGCCTCACCGAATGCTCCAACATATCATGACTTGGGCAGACAATCTCCTTCACTCGGTTACCATTTTTGTATATCTTGAATGTTGGAACGATCCTCACATTCTCGGCATTTGCAATTGCTGGATTCTCCTCTACATCCACCTTCAACAAAAACACGAAGCAGATGCATGCAAATTAAAACTCCTTGTCTATTTCATTTCTGAAACCAAGTTAAGGTCAGGAACTGTCCCAAAGCTTAGTACAACTGGGATTGTTGAGCTAGTAATTTACCTTGATAAAGTTTAGGGATGGATACCGAACACATAATGTATCCACAAATGGAGATATTTGCTTGCAGTGAAAATTAGAAGAGGATTTGAAATGAACCACTGAAACACCTGTATTGCACATTCAATTTCCATTAGAATTTTGGAACTCTAGAGAAGGAAGATAAAGAAGCAGGCAAAGAAAAAAAGACTTTTCAGTATGTAGAAGGTAAGGCTTGCCTGGTAATGATACTGCAGCTCTAAACTGTTCAAGCCCCAACACTTCCTCTACTTCACCGCCAAACTTCATATTATACACTTCTTCTCCACGAGATTTCTTCAATGCGACTTGAGCATGAAATAGAGATTCAGCAACTCCATTGTCATCTGGAAGTTCCCTCCTCAAAACCTCATAGTCTCTCACAGCATCAGCCCACCTTTCTAACTGCAGTTTACAAAAGCACATCAATTTGGAGTTTACAAAAAGGAGCAAATTATACATAAAAGCCAAGTCTTTTGATGAGATTTTACCTTGCTGTTTGAGGCAGCTCTTCTAAGAAGCGCTTTTGTGTAGTTAGGTTGGATATTTAAAGCTTGATTGCAGTCATCGATGGATCTCTCCCACAGTCCACGCTTAAACCAACATGCTGCTCTGTTGCAAAAAAGAATAGAGTTTGAAGGATCAAGCCTAAGGCCTTCCCCATATGCTGAGCAGGCTTCAGTGAACCTTTCTGATTTGAAGAGATCATTGCCACGGTTCCGAGCTCTGGCTACTAGTCGCACATTTTTAAGCAGCACTGCTACTTCAACATTTCGTGGATCAATCTGTCCAGCTTTCTCAGCAGCTGCAACTGCATTCTCAAACCTGCAAGGCATCCATCATCCATTCTCAAGCTCTCCAAAATTGTATGTTACCTAATATCTTGCAGTGGTTTGAAATTCTGAACTCACCTTCCTAGAGCCATCTCAATCTGTGCTTGAACCAAGAAAAGGTAAGCTTCAGAAAGCATCCCAAAAAATCTAGTCTGTGAGTAGCTGGCATACGATTCTAATTTTGGAACTTTTGATAAGCAATATTGAGCATCTTCAAGTTGGTGGAGCTTCAAAAGAGCTTCAGTTCTACACATAAAGAGCTGTAAATTCAATTTGAACCAGTTCAGACATTCGTTAATTTACTCCATATCAATTTTGCCAATTTTACACAGCAAAAGTGCAGATTTCCATTTCACCTGGGGGCAATAATCAGCACCAGCAGCAATAGCAGCATCAGCTTCCCTTAATGCACCTTTCCAATCATTAACCCTCCGGGCATCTGAACATTTGTTAAGATGTTTCTCTACTAATTGCAACTTATGCAGCTCGGCAGGATCTGGATGCTGCCCTGGGAAGCATAGGTGCTTATTAGCACTCCCAACCTGTCCTAGCCTGCAATGAAATCAAGTTCAATGCTTGTTGTCCCATCATAAAAAATCAAACTATTTGCAGCAAACTGTTGGGGAAATAAATATAAAGTTAGAGCTCCGTTAAAATTATAGAACACATTAAAAATCATGAATACAAAAAGATACTAAACAAAACAAACAAGTACATGTCCAAAATAGATGGATTGAATTTATTACAAATGGTTCAAGACAGAGCAGCAGAACATCCATGGAAATAATTCCAAAGGAAGTATTATTGGCTCTAGGATGATTCGAATGGTTTAAGTATCTCAAGACTACTTAGTTAGAAGAGTGCAAGAAAATTAAGGATCAATAGAATGGTGTAAACTGTTCAGATAAGCAGCAAGCTAGAAGCCAAATCAACCACAGCTATGTTTCTAGGTCATCGATACAGGAAAAAAACATAACCCAACACTCTTAGAAAAATAATAGCATGATTAGGTGCATCCACCCACACTAGCACCAGCAAATACAGCAGGATCAATAGCATGTTAAGACAAAATTAAAGCATCTTAAATCCAAGGAGCAACAAACAGCACAAAAATCGTGTCAACAGCCATTACAAACATTAAACAAAAATGCAAACAAATAAATCAGCCTATTCTCATCATGTGGATTAACACATTTGAAATTAGAAAAACTTACTACAATCCACCACAACTCATTTAGTTCTCAAAACATTTAGAGGCTGTAATGCAATCACCAAGCATCTAAGAATGAATTTCTCCACACATTCACCAACCTACCACATCCTAATCAATACATATCAAAACATCACATTCACCTACTAAATGCTCACAAAATCAGCAATCATAAACTAAATGATACATAAAGATGAAAACTCCATAACCACGACTAAGAACCCAATCAATCTAGACTTAAGGTTGTCGTCGTAGTCATGGTTCATCAAACTCTCTAAAATAATTCGAATTGTCCAAGTCAACAAGAAAGAACAAAACTTTGAACTTCATTTCAGAAATCTAATGACAAACAAATAAGTACCCCAGCAATGCAGGTTAAATCACTGCTAAAATTCACAAAATCCTCCAAAAAAGCAAAACCCCGCCACAGAAATCACCCTTTGAAAAGCTAAAATCATGCCCATCAACAAACTCACCTAATTAACAAAGCCCCCAACCTCTGATGTGCTCTCCAATAATTAGGATCCAACCGAACAGCCTCCTCACACTCTTTCACGGCCTCCACAACTCTTCCCAATCCCATCAATGCAGCCGCCCTATTACTCCTGTAAGCAGCATTCCCTGGTGCCGAAGCAATAGCCTTATCATACAATCCCAACGCCTCCCCAAAACACCCTTTTTTATACATCTCATTTCCAGCCTTCTTCAGCTCCTCCGGATCCACACTCCCTCCACGCACACTCCAAGCATTCCTACTTGCTGAATTAACAACATCCAAGTTAGCACATTTTGCGCTCCCCCCGCCCCGCATTATGCTCCCGTGACCATAATTCGCGGTCCCGGATCCTAAAACATCCGGTTTCGCATTCCGATTCACCATTCCCATGCCTGTCTTCAAGATCCTGCCCGATGGACAAATATTACCGGTAGGTAACACATTAGCAGTTACCGGAGAGTTTACAGCACTCTGGCTGCCAGTTTGAGCAGAGTAAGTTAAAGAGTCGGATCTAGAATGACCCGGTTGACCCTTTTTGGCACTAGTCGTGGGGCTGCTTTCACTCGAGTTCGATAGCTCTCCCGAGTGGTTGTTATTGTTGGGTTTGTGAAGTGGGTTTTGGGCACCAGATGCGGATCCGGATGAGCTAGAGCTGGAGGTGGTGGTGGTTGTGGCGGTGGTTGTAGTGGTGAGTCCACCTCGAGTTCGGAGAGGTGAAACGGGAGAACCCAGATCGAGTTCACGAAAATCAGGCTTGTTGGCTTCAAGTGAAGAGAGTGAGTCACGGAGTTGATCAGTTAGCGAGTTGAGGTCCAAATCTCCTCCAACGGAGGGCTTCGCTGATTGTGACATATTTTTATACAGTAATTCCTTTAACTAGAACCAAAACGAAAGCAGTAGTTTTTTTTTCCTTTCTTAAATGGAGTTGTCTGTGTATGTAACTGGGTTTGCGATGATGTTAGAAATGCGA
This sequence comes from Salix brachista, assembly GCA_009078335.1. Classification (NCBI taxonomy): domain Eukaryota; kingdom Viridiplantae; phylum Streptophyta; class Magnoliopsida; order Malpighiales; family Salicaceae; genus Salix; species Salix brachista. Next base: position 30,203,519 of record CM018587.1, read on the forward strand.
GCGAATGGAGAATGGTGTTGGAAAACAAGGAAAGGAACGCGAGCTGAAAAATGCTGTCTTTGAAGAAGACATGGCAGGAAAAGGAAAGAAAAGAAAGAAAGAGATGGGGAGATCTCGTGATATATAAAAGGAAGAAGCAAAGAATGAATGCGAGATTTTAGAGAGAGGTGCTGCCTGTTTGGTTATTGCAGGGAGAGAAAGAAAGAGAGGAGGAGAGGAGAGGAGAGAGCTTTCCTTTTCTTATATTTTGTCGTTTCGCCTCTCACCTGCTACCTCACGAGACAGTTTTCATCACTCGTTGTTGTTGGCTCGCCGTCCCTTCTTCTTCTCTCTGACTCTAAATCCCTTTCCTCCTCCTCCTCCTCTCTAAAGAGAATCCTTTTCTCTCTCTTTCTTATGCAGTAGGTGTTTTCTTTTTTTTATATATATATATATATTATATATCGTCTCCTTGCTTGGCTGTTCTTATTTCTTTCACGCAAGATCTTTCACCCCATAATTCCCTTTTAATTTGGATTTACTTGAATGGAGAGATCATTAGTCCACCCCCTTCACTTGGAAATTGAGACGCGCTTTGACTTCCATGGCTGTGCTCTGAATCCATTATTTACAGAAATATCGTAAATATAATAAACATCCATCCATGTATCATGTATTGCAAAACGAAATCTCATGTAGAAGCTATAATTAAAACCAGAAAATTAAAAACTTACAGTAAAAATTCAAGTAAAATAGGGGTGGACCTTTCACCCACGTTTAGTTTTCATAAAATTACGTTAAATTTTATCTTTATTTCTATTTAGATTGGATATAAACAATGCCCAATTAATTCTACCAAGTATTTGATGGATCGGTTGAAACTACCATCTTGCTATATTCTTATTTCTTCCTATTCTACTTTTTTTATTTTGCGAGAATATTTGATATTATTTAAGAAAAGTTGATGAATCATAGCAATATATATATATCATGGAATACGTAAAAATCATGATTTATGTATATTTTTCAAGTCATTGACGTGGTGACAAAAAACTTGAGATTTATCTTGCAGGTATCGGGTGTAAGAGACTGGGATAACCGAGATTTTACTCACCTAACTCGAACTCGTAAAGAATACCCAAAAGAGAGTTGAAGTTTTCTCAAATCCAAAAAACAAAAAAATTATGAATGTGAAAGAAAAAGTTTGTATTAGATGATGTATCAAAAACTTCCAGCACTCAAACATGAACATTTACCTTTAGCTCAATGTTTAACTCATCTATAAAAATTCTTATCATGTGATGAAAATTTGTTTAACATAAATATATTAATGAATGAGAAATTAATCTTAAGAAATCATTGGTTTTTTCACTTAAAAAACTCTAGATTTTTCTAGATGTAATTTTTAATTTATGGTGACTAATTGGTTGTTGATAATGGTAAGAATTAATTCCTCAACGTTTTAGTTTTTAAAATATACTATAAAAAAAACTTGATTTTTTTAGATTTTACACTCTCCATAACCTTTTTTTAGTGTTTTTTCTTTTTGTTTTGACTTTTCCTCACATATCCAAAGTTAAGATTTATTTTGTTAAGAGATATTTGAGTTGCATGACTTTTGGTTGAAAGACCTTGTTTAAAAATACATATAAGTCAATATGGTTGTATTGAAATGTTAAACGGCGCATTACAAACATAGTAAACGCAGCCCCTGGCTGTTTGGTGATACCAGAATTATTGCGCTCGTCCAATGAACGTGCCAATATGGCGCGTGGCTAGTGAAAAAAATCTGAAAAATAAAAACAATTTGTTTCTTACCTCAACATTCCCTTAAGGCTTAAATTTGGACAGTGTGGTTGCGACTTGTGGTAACTTTTTAAAGTGCTTATCGTGCTGAAATACATCAAAATTATATTTTTTTATTTTTTAAAAATTATTTTTGAAATCAGCACATTAAAATAATCAAAAACACTCAAAAATATATTTATTTAAAATAATTTTTTTTTTTTTCAAATTTCGGTCAAAAGCCGGTGTCAAACGGGCACTAAAGAGTGGTCTGTTGGTGGAGAAATGCGCAGGTTACGCCTCTTGTGCCTTGGGGCTCATGTTAGACTCAATCCCTTAATTTTAAGCAATTAATACTGTATTTGTGCGCTCCTTCAACAGCAATGAATCCCTCATCTATCCCCCAGCAAAACAACTGTTATTGACCCCACGTTGAATATACGACCACCACAAGGCACCATGGCATCAAACTCAAAACAAACAGAATATGTGGACCGTCGGATTCGAGGCAATCCCATCTTAAATAGGACACATGGCCGATTTATAATGGGACCCACGCATGTAAAATCGTGTGAATAGATCTACCCTAGAGTTTCTATTTATCCTGGATTCATGTGTTTTCTTCTAGTATTTTTCAACTCCTTACGCAAAGACAGAAAGCCAGATCATGACTCTTTGGTACCACGATGGTTTCTGTTTTTTTTTTAATGTCATCTTATCTTAAAGCAAAGTCAATAGCTAAATAGATTATATTTATTTTATTTGGATTCATATATAATTATATTTTAAAACTTAATCTTGTATGAGATAAAATAATATGTTTTTTATTTATAAAAAAATGTTTTTTTCTATTTATTTTATAAGCAAAAACCTATATAATAGCAATTTTAATCAAACATATATTTTATAAAACATAATTAAAAGTGTTTTTTTAAACCTATATATTTTAATATCACAATCTCAAAATATACCACAATACCGAATACTTTAGAGCACGTTTGTTTGTGTAGATGGACCACCCTCTTTTAGAAATGATTTTTTTATTTTTTTTATTTTGAATTACTAATATCAAAAATAAAATAAAAATATCATTTGAGTATATTTTCAAGTAAAAGTCGTTTTGAAAAACAACCTCTACCACATTTATGAATAGAATTTAAGAGCCCATTTAATATTGTAGTAGAGTTGTTTTTTAAAGTATTTTTCATTTGAAAATATATCAAAATAATATATTTTATTTAAAAAATATATTTTTAATACTATTACATCAAAAATATAAAAACAATAATAAAGTTATTTAAATAAAATAAAAAAAAATATTATTATAGCGAGTTTATAATAAACAATTTTACCTTTCCTCGAAAGCAAGATATCTTTTCTCAATTTAAAATTAAAAAAGTTCTTATTTTAAAATTCCATAGATTTTTTATTAAACAAAATATATCTTACTCTCTTTTTATTGAAAAATAAAATAAAAATACAACTTTTTTTTAATTATGATACCATAAAGAAAACATGTTATTTTCAATGTATATGAATATAATATTATATTTTAAAAATTTATATTTAATCAATTAGTTATATTTTATAAAATAAAAAATATATAAATATATGATATAATATATATTTTTTCTTATATGTGATAAGATAATTATATTTAATATTCTATATATGTTAGACAAGCTTGAAAAAAATTGAAATATCAATAAGTGATTTTTCAATTTATTTTTTCAGATATATCCAACCACTAAAAGTTATTTTATAATTTATTTTTTTATAACACTTTCAAATATAAAAATTTAATTTGCATTTTCAAAACAATTATCTCATATAAAAAACTACTAAAACAAAAACATTATGTTTTCCTTTTAAAGAAAACCGATTTTATCCAAACACGGGTTTTACAGCAAAACCAGACGCAACCCGGGCAATAAAAGAAGCTTGCCATCTGAATATTTGTTACTTGACTTAATTACCCTCGGTAGCCTGTTATTTACGGAAAATCTTCGATGAGTTAAAAGCACCGAATGGGGCCTTCGATAGGCTCGAGGAAGAGGTAAAATGGCATTGTTCGAGGAAGAGGTAAAATGGCATTGTTGTAAATACAGACTATTCGTGCGACGTCCTTGTAAATTAGGGTGCAGTACTATGCTAGACAGGAGTAGCTGGCCACGTGCAGTAGGGAGTGGAGTGCCAGCTGGCTGCATACAGAGGTAGCCCACAGTGGCATCCAGCTAAGCAAATAATGAAGAAGGTGATGACGTTAGGAGGATACCGTGAATATTCCCAAAAATAGAAAGGTTAGTGGTGAATAAGGAAGTAACGGGGTTAACGGGAAAGAGAAAGGACAGTGACAAGAGGGAGAGGAGAGCGTATCCAGTGGTGAGCAGAAGACAGGGAATGATGAGCAGGCGATCTATTTCACGCCAGGTAAGCAATCCACACAGCATGCCTCTTTTTTTTTCTTTTTTTTTTTAAATAGCGAAGATGGAAGAGGGAGAGATGTCGTGATTTGTGATGAATTTATAATTAATGATACGCGATGTGACCTTAAAATAGTGCAACAGGCTATGACAAAAAAAGGCCAACATATTTAATGATGCATTAAAATCTATAGTTTCATACCATATTATTTTTTAATATTAGAATTTGTTTTTGCCTTTTTAGAATGGAAATAGTTTTTAATAAGCATCGAATTACAAGAATTGAAACATAATTCTTTATATATGATACTCAAAATAAAAGGCAATATAAAAATTGACTATTGTTATATTTTGCTTGTTTGTGAGTTGTTAGACGTTATGTTTTAAAATGTTTTCATTTAAAAATATATAAAAATAATTTTTTTTATATTTAAAAAATTATTTTTGATACTAAGACATTCAAATAATTGAAAATATAAAAAAAAAACTAATTTTTTTACTTGGAATTAATATTGTTTTTAGTATTTTTAGATTATTTTGATATATGAATGAAAATTTTTATTTGAAACTTTTAAATAAATTATTTTAATATATTCATGAATCAAAATTATTTTAAAAAACAATCTCTACCACACTCCAAAACAAGTTTTTTTCCAATAAAATCATATATAGTTTTATGTTCAAGCCGTCCATATTAAAATTTAAAGCATTGAAAGCACATAGATGAATTTACGGCATCTCTTATTAACATTTATAAATTTCAGCATAGCTGAATAAATATGAAAATATTTTCAGTGTACCTATATCATGATCAAATTAATGCCGTCCGTTTAGAAATTAGAACTACCAATAGTAATAATTAAAAAATTTGCTTAAAACATGAATCAAGCTTGTCGATTTTTTTAAATTTTATAATGTCCCAGACATCAAAATTTGAGATCCATGTTGAATCAATTCTTGAATTGAAAATCGTATTAAAATCTCAATTTAAGCAAGTTGATCCACGAAAAGGTTTACTTTTTAATGAAAATATATGGCCATCGTCTTCGTTCATCGCTTGCTTCTATTACACGTTTGGCATCATTTCAATTTAAAATTGCATCAACGTAAAGCTTGCATTAAATAGAACTCCCGCCATGATTCCTTGTTGACGTAAAATTTAATTTCTACTAATCTCTACCGTATAATATATGGTCTTTGGTCTATATTTAATTTCCTATGAAGAAACAATTATATAAATCACGCAACATGTAAGATGGAGCTGTCTTTTTCTCCAGCTCTTTTTTCTATTTTCTCTAAGATCCATGCACACTCGATCTAGGTACCCACTTATCTATATCGGGTCCCGGTCGAGGAAAGATAATATGATAATAAAAAATAAGAAGATAATTTCTATGATCCACATTTCTTGCTATGCTCATCAATGAATGAAACTCGGGTAAAAGGGCAACATGAAATTAGTAAATGCTATATTATATCTGGGTAATCTCCAGGAATCAATTTGCCTTTAATATTTAAATATGGTTCTCGGCCTTGGATGCTCTATTACCATCACGTACTCCATTAGGAAGAGCTTTCTCGGGGACAAATACCCATCGGGACTGATCCTTTCATTGTTCCAGACGACAACCTCACTGTGACGATGTAGTAAAAATATAAAATACAAGGATAAAAAGCTTAAGATTAAGAGGTTTGTTTTCATTGTGATTTCGTGTTTGAGCTTTATAATTGTTAATATGATGGCTATTAGAAGCTTACATAATCATTAACTTTAAGGATAGCGAGATTAATCGAGATGCACGCAAGTTTGCCCAAACACACTCTCGTTAATCTAAAAAAATCAAATATAAAAGAAGTCTCACAATTTGAGGTTTGAAAATGAAGGATTGGATGAATTGATCCAGATTTCTTAGAGCACCATCGAACTAGTAACAACATAAAAAATAAATAGATAAATAAATCAAGAATAACACAAAAAGATAAGGCAAACATAAGATAGTTAGGTGGTGAGCACAGCCAGCAACTAGCCTTTTTAATTATAGTGTGTGGTCACATATAATGATTCATTAATTGTCAAAACTTGGTCGGCAAGTATTAAATGTTTCTTTTTTAAAAAGAAAAAAAAGACATCTCAGCCAGACATCACTATCTAAAAACACAACACAAGACACAAGTATTTGGGATTCAGTAAAATAAAATATAAATTTGGGGCTTGGACGGGCGGTCTTGTCTCTTGCTGAATAAAAGTTGATCAACCTTGCAATGCAGCGATATTATTCGCCTTCCATTTTATTTATTTTCTTAATCTTAACAACCCCACTTCCTTTTCTTTCAATCAAGATGAATTACAGAGCGCAGCTTCATATTTGTTCAAGAGGTAGTATTACAAGACAGAGTTTTGTTATTGGCATGGTTTCCCAACAAATTAGCATTGATTTGGGTAGAGAATCATGCATTCTAGGGAAGGTTCACTGTACTGTGCCCTAAGATGCATCCTCATAGGGCATTGGATCATCTTTATATGATTAATTAATCTCTTGAATTCCTCATATATATATATATATATCTGCTACTCGAGTTAAAAGTTGGAAAGCAGTAAAGTATCTTATTTCCTTTTGGCATATATATTCTTGGAAAATGCCAAGTTCAATACTATTATTTTTTTTAATAAATAACCCCCCTTTTGGCTCTTGGTGATGCAGATTGTCTACGAGTGTTTGATACTGCGTTTCAAAACTGTTTTTTATTTTTGAATTTTTTTTAAATTATTTTTTTTATGTTTTTAGATCAATTTTTATATACTGATATCAAAAATACTATTTAAAAAATAATAAAAAATATTATTTTGATATATTTTTGAGCGAGAAACACTTTAAAAAATAACCTCGAACACAATCCCAAACATATACTAAATCTTTGCACCCACTCACCAGCCAAATGACACTTATCACGGTTGAGCACACCCCACCACTTTGTGGGTATTTGGTTGATCAATTATGAGCCGAAGATTCTTAAACACTCTTTAGCATTAGGTGCCCTCTCAGCAACATATTTTTATAGGCAGACAACAAAACGCACTCAATTTCTTCATCCCCTTCTTATTTTTTTTTCAAGAAAAAGGTCTCAAAGAGTCAAACATTTATGTGCTTTAGGGATTCGGTGCCTCTTCCCTACAGTTTGAGGACAATTGGCACCACCCTAATTAAGCGAGTGGATAAATTTGGTAGTGCCATAATTTATAAGTGCGGCTTATCTTACACGTTAATCTTAAAGTAGCCGAAGAATCTAGCATACGCTTTACGAAGCCAAGGCTTGACTATTTTCAACGTTAGTGGCGTCAACAAAGCAAAGAAGAATAGTTTTTACAGGGTGGTTAGAAGATCCAAATCATTCAGCATTCATATGAGCTTGTTGGTATATGGCCGAGTAATTTCGTCGCATGTATTATGACTCTAACACCACTTGTTTTTTGCTAATTGTTACAAGCAAGTTGATTACCAACACGACAGAGAACTCGAAATAATTAGGGTTTGTTGTTTGGTGATCCATGATTTATCGTGTGTTTGTGTGTGTATTTTATACATGCTCATTTTATTTTGGCCTGGTTTACCTTAAGGGTCAATGTATACTTAGCTAGCTTCTCGTTGAAACGTATATTAATCAATCTAGACCTAAAATTTTATTTTATTTTGGCCTGATTTACCTTAAGGGTCAATGTATAATTAGCTAGCCATCATCTTTCAAACTCCTCGTTGAAACGTATATTAATCAATCTAGACCTAGAATTTTGGATAATCCATCTCTTTCGACTTTTTATCAGTCCATGATGACCAAATCATGTGCACTGCAAGTTTTATATTCCTCAAGAACTGCAGACCATTGTCGTTACGTTTAAGTTTTATCCTCTTGAAATCCTTTATATATGTTTCACAGTGCATGCATATGGATGGCGATCAGATCACAGGGTTTTTGTACTAAGTTCACATGAGAATATTATGTCACCTTGACAGAGGTCCATGCCTATCTTGGTGCGTGAAGTTTACAAAACGACGGTGTATAGCTCAAAAAATTACAGACAATATTGCAGATCGACAATCAGTTTATTAATTGCCCCTCAACAGACCTAGCTTCTCCCACAAATTTAGAATTTTTCGTATCTCCTTTCACCCACACGGGCAGTCTTATCTAATTAATAGGCTGATTAAAAATAATACCGAACAAGAAGAAGAGATTGCCATGGTTCAATTCTTGTTTTTCCAAACAATAAATTGAGAAATTAATCGAACGGTGTAACCATTTAAAGTGTTTGTGTTAGAGAATAATATAAATTATATTATGGGACCTCCCTTACAAGCTTAAGCTTTTAGGTGAGATGGTTCCTTAACATGGTATCAGAACCTTGTTGACCCAGCGGTCACGAGTTCGAATCTCAACACCCCCATTCTATTTGATAAAAACCAAGCACAAGGTGATGTGAGCCTGTGCAAGTTTCAAGCCCAAATGACTTTCACTTGAGGGGGTGTGTTAGAGAATAATATAAATCATATTATGGGGTCTCACTTACAAGCTTAAATTTTTAGGTGAGATGGTTCCTTAACAGTTTGAGTGTTTTGAGTAAAGAAAAAATATTACCGGGATATGAGAAAAAAGGTCCAATACCAACTTCCTGATTGAAATTAAATTCCCCACTACTTGTGGACTCGTCACCTTCGAACGAAACTAAATTCACATACAACATTTTGAAATAAATAAATAAAATAAAATGAAACATTTGATCACTAGCTTTTAATTAAATGATGTATTTATTGGAATATTCGGTTGCTTTGAGTCATTAATGGAGATAGCTAAGATATATGAAAATCCTGGTCAAGTTGTGAGTAAAGGATCTGCCTCAATGGTTTGATATCCCCTCATGCTTCTTTAAAATCACGACCATTATATTCATTAATATATTTCATTGAAATTAAATTGAATAGTCATAATTTAATATATTATGACAATAAAAACAAAACAATTATTTATTATTTGTTTAGAGATGATGTTTTTTAAAATGTGTTATTTTATAATATATTTTTTGAAATTATTTTTAGTTTCTGTGTGTCAAAACAATTCATAAACAAATAATTGTTTTTTTGAAAACAACAATTTAACCGAGCATATCTATCGTGACCAAAACATTGTGATTGGTTCCTGTTCCCTTTACTCGATAAATTACAATTTTGTTTTGGCCTCTCTGATCTGCACCATGATTTTTTTTATATTTCTATCTGAATCCTGTGGCATAAGTGGGCTAAAGCTTTTCTAATGAAAGACACGTGATGGTCACATGATAGTGAAAGAGAGATCATGACAGTGTTGAATTCTTTTCTAAAGCATTTTGAGGTGTTTGGACTCGTTGTTAAACTATAATTTTGTAAAATTTTGATTTTTTTTAAATTGTTTTGATGTATTAGTGCTCAAAATAAAAAAAAAGAAACATATTTTAATATATTTTTAAATAGAAAACATATTAAAAAAACCAATAACTATTATAATCCCAAGCTTAAAAAAAACAAAGAACAAGCCAGCCCATTATTAGTTTCAATATTTTTTTTGGAACTACATCTTCTTTAGGTATTTTTCATGGGCTCAGGTTAAATGAGTAAAACTCTGACTCGAACTCGAAACTTATAATTCAAATTTCAAATTCTTTGCTAACACGCCACACCTCTCAGCAACAATCTTCAATTCTTAGTTTCTATATCATTACCATCTTCAATCCTTATCTCTCTTAGAAACTAGTTATTGATTAAAAATAGCTACAATTTTTTTTATCCATATATTCTCTTTTCATCCATAGAATTTTTTTTTTAATAAAAAACACCTTAAAAATAAATTTTATCACCATCTCAAAAATCTTAAAAGAAAGCAGCACATTAATGTCTAATTTGTTCCTCATCTTCAATCCTTTATCTCTCCTAGTAACTAGTTGTGGATTTACGAATAGCCAAGATTTGCTTTCTATTTGTAGAAAAAGCATCGACCTTTATCACTGTTACAAATATCCCAGAAGAAAGCTAACACATTAATTTCTAAATCGTTGCCCATCTTCAATCCTTGAATCTCTTAGAAACGAACAGCACGCCATGATTTGCTTTCTTTGAACATTGAAATGCCAGCCCTGTTCCTTCGTTGTTTTTGCTTTTGATTTGAAACCCAACAGCTAGCTTGCGATGAACCTTGACCGATCTTAGTGCTGTCATTTCCCAATCTTCCATGTGAGATGGGGGCAAGCATACATACAGCAAGAAAATAGGAGATAAAATTGGAGGTATCCACGAATTTTAATTTCTTCATGGCCATCATCATCATCATATTAGGTTACAGTACGTGGATGGATATCAAGCAGTGAACACGATGCGAAATATACAGTACTTGGAATTTGGCAATTTACAGGAAGCAACATGTTACTATCTTATTTAAAAACTTAAACGGTTAGATAAAGTTTTAAAATATAATTTATATTATTCTTTAACACATCTTTTTAGATGAAAGTCTTTTGAACTTAAAACTGCACAGACTCACGTTATCTTATGCTTGATTTTTTATTAAATAGAATGGAGATGGTGAGATTCGAACTCGAGACTGTTGGGTCAACAGAGCTCTGATACCATGTCAAGAAATCATCTCATTTAAAAACATAAAGTATTAAGTGAAGTTCTAAAATATAATTTATATTATTCTTCAACACTCCGGACAGAGGATGACATTACTTGGAATGTCTGGTTAGTGAGGACCTCAAATGGCAAAAGAACACTGATTAGATAAATTTAAGGTAATTTCCAGACACTAATAATCGTGGGTTGCAGTTCAGTTGACAGATAGATATCATACATATATCGATTGTTTGCTTGCTTGATTGCTATGTTTCGCCAGGAAGGCAAGACCCACTCATTCAGGCATTCATGTGGGACACCTAAGAACACACCCATATTTTATCTTTTCAACTAGCTACCATGTATTGGCCCTACATTTTACCAGCTCCCATTTTTTCTTTCAAGTCGTAACCCTAATTCTAATTTATAGAGGTCGATCGTTTCAGTCATAACTGATACGGCTTTAAAAAACGAAGCAGCAGCGGCAGCTAGCTGTTATTGATATTTGATAGTTAACCCACTTTGCTGCTCCATAAAAATGTCAACCGAATTCACCTGCAGCATGCAAAGATGACACCAAATTTTTAATGCCCTATTAAGGGTACATTGGATTCCTCTCCGGGGAGAGAGAGAGGGGGGGGGGGGGGGGGGGGGGGGGTGATAATACAAAGGGATGAGGAGTCCGACTGGGTCCAGTCGTTGTTTTTTTATATATCGACGGGATTCTCTTACGATTTACTTTATTTATATAGTAATTAAAGATCCCTTCCAATGAAGAAACATTATTTTGGTTAAATTTAGAGAGAGAAAATCTTAACAAGTCTGCTATCCAAGTGAAAAAGAATGACTGATTAAAGAAAGAATGTCTCAAACATGGTTGTAAAATCCGTTCCGGTTTTTTGTTTGGAACGGAACGTTCCGGTTTCGGTGCATTCCGGCGTTCCGTTCCGGTTTCGTACTGTTTATATATAATTAATTATATATATATATGAAAAAATAAAATATTAATTTAACAAGCATAATTAAAATTCAAGATAAATTAACTTTAAATTATACAATACAAACACAAAATTAAACAAACATAATCTCAAAATTAAAAAACATCTCTAAAATTCTAAAATATTATGAAAGTAAAAAAATTCCAACAGTATAGTCTTTTATTTTCCACAAGGTCATGCCGACTCTTAATTTCGTATCTCCCTTGAAATCACATATATATATAATTTTGAATTTTAAATTGATTTCGTTTCCTTTTAAAGGAAGTTGTTTGTCCTTATTCCTTCCTTGTAAACTTTTCATGAGTCATGACAGCCGAGCACTCTCAAATCTCAATCCTCCGTCAATTTCTCTCAAAAAAATCCATTCTTTCATCTTGAAGGTCTACGCCAAGATCGGCTTTGTCCCTTTGCCACTGTCAAATTCCTTGCTAACCCTAACACTGATGAGGTCGACGCCAAGATCGGCTCCGTCCCTTTGCCAAACACCGACCTTGATTTAGCTCACGATAGGGGACTTTGATTTTGATTTTGATTATTGCACAGAAAAAGAAGGGTGTGGCTTGGATTGACACAACTGAAGAGGCAGCCAAAGCCTACGATGAAGCAACGGTGTTGATGAGTGGCAGTAGCGCCAAAACAAACTTCCCGGTGGTTGCAAATCAAACAAGAAATGGTCAGAAGACTCAGAACTCTCAATCCCCTGTCGTTTTGTTGATTTTTGAGCCCGGAACGGTACGCCCGGTACGGAACCGGGGCATTCCGGTCGGAATTTGGCCGGATTTTCCGAATCTGACCGGAATTCAAACCGGGACAAAAACGTCGCCGTTTTGTCCCCGATTTTGAAGTGGAACGGGCCGTTCCGGCCGTTCCGGCCGGAACGGAACGGGATTCATAACCTTGGTCTCAAATACTCAAAACTAAGGGGATATTGAAATATTGCCTCATCCTCACTTTCATATAATAAATAATCATCTAGTAGGTGATATAATGATAAAAAAATTAAAATAAAAAGTAAAGTGATGAGGAACAATTAAGGCAAGAACACATCGGTCGGTCTCTTTTCTTGTGGGTACAAGTATGTGCTTTTAACTATTTAGTAGATGACCGGTAGTAAAAATTTGAGATTAAAGTGTTTGTTCTTTTTATAATTTCAGATTTGAGTTTTGTGGTTGTTAATATGATGGTCACTGGAGGCTTATATGGTCGTTAATTTCAAGATCCATGAGATTAGTTAAGGTGTGCGCAAACTGACCCGGATACCCACGTTAATAAAGAAAGTATTTGATTTTTGTTTGTAGAATTATTTTATTTTGTGTTAATTTGGTGTGAAATGCAATTAATAATTTGTAGTTTGTCATTCAAAGTTAATTACTACGTGATATAAAAAGATCGAGGAGACATCTAACGAATCTTGACGTTCTTAAATTGCTCAAGCTTAAAGAATATTATACCAGCACCATGCTTTAGTGATTTCTTATGTGATATATATATATATATATATATATATATATATATATATATATATATATATATATATATATATATATTTAAAAAGAGAGAGAGAGAGAGAGTACATTAAGTTAATTTTAGCTAACAAAATTAGAAACTCTAACAAATGTCAACCCTTCAAATTAAGGAATTAAAGTAGGTGTGCTTCAATTAATATCGATCACGTGCCAAGAGAGTCATTTAGGGTTTACTACATTAATTTATTTCCAACCCAAAAGAAGAAGACACTAGTGTCATGCATGTCTTTTCCAATCTCATTAATTGAGGAATAAAAAAATATATTAAAAAATATATCAATTGGTAAATTGTAAAAAAGAACTATGAATGTTAATTAAAAACTAAAGCGAAAGTTGCATAGAGTAATGCTTAACTCTATCGTTGATGCAATAAACTATGAAATATAGAAAAAAAAATAGATAAAAAGGCAATAAAACCATTTTAAAAGTGAGGTTTTATTTAATTCTTTGAAAATTAAAATAAATATTCAAAAGACTAGATGAAAAATATATTCCCTTAGTCAACATCCACATTTCTTATTTATGCCTTTTTTATATGTAAAACATGTCTTTTTTATTAACAACATGGTTTTTTCAATAAAAATTAAGGTACTTAAAAAAATGTATTCACAATTATTCTAATAATTTAAATTTATGAGAACAAATGTATTTATTTAGTCCAAATCTTTTTTTTTTCATTTTTCTTCTTTACAAAGAGTGAAAATCCAAAGTTCAAACCATGAATGTTCACAATGTACTTCGATAAAGGATCAATCCAATGATACTAATTGTGTGTTCAGATTAGAAGAATGATTGGAAGTGGAATTAAAGTTGTTTTTTAAAATATTTTTTATATAAAAATGTATTAAAATAATATTTTTAAAAAAATCAATTTTGATATTAGCACATTAAAATAATCTTAAGAAACAAAGAAAATTAAAATAAAATAAAAAATTAATATTTATATAAAAAAATTATTATTTTTAAAAAATATTTTTGAAACACAGCGCCAAACACTAGATCCACTAGGTCCAAGTTGAATCACAAATTATAAACATAATATCTAATTGAACTTGGTTCTGCAACAACGAGTAAAAACAAAACATAAAAGTAAAAGTTTAAACCAAGGATCTATATAATTTACCAACAACTCATTATTTGTTTGGTGTCAAGAGTCCAATTTTTGAAATCAAGGGGAATGGCCCTTATAAAAGAGGAAATTGTTTATATTTATTTTTAATTAAAATAAAAGGTGATTCAATTTATTGGAAGTTAAAATAGTATTTGATATTGTGATAATAATAATTTTTAAGATGTATTTTTCTTATAAAAAATATGAATATAATATATTTTTAAAATTCATTTTTGATATCAAAATATCTAAAATTATAAAAAAATTACAATGAAAATAATTGTAAACTGACAATAAAAGGACAACCGATGGCCCAAGTGCTCCAATGATTGAAAAGCTTGCTATTACAGTCCTTGATTTGCAAATAATAATAATAATAATAATAATAATAATAATAATAATAATAATAATAATAATAGCAGGAAAATAAAGGCTGGCTGCAAATAATAATAATAATAATAATAGCAGGAAAATAAAGGCTGGCAGCAAAGCAATCAACAGGACATTGAGTGCCAACTCCTTCCAGCTACTTAAAAACAAACCCATATCCCCTAGATAATTGATATTGGGTAAAATAAATTGACTTTTCAAAGTCTAACTTCAAAGAACCTGGGCATGGCTGCAGTTTTGTGGCCCAGTCGAATGCTCCATCGTTCACAGGCCTTTAATGTCACAAATCCCCTTGAAAGTTCAACGGCACCCCTCTCCTCTCCCCTCCCACTTCAGTTATCATTACCTTAACTGGATAGCAAATCCAGTGCCAAATCTAAGAACTTCCGAGCACGTGGCAAACAATGGATTATGCCCACCGTGAGGTGGATCACCAGCACAACTCTATCATTAACATGCAAAACCACATCCATTCCTGGCATTTATCCAGGTAAGAACTGAATGATTTGCTAGTTTAGCCAGTGGATAATGTGAATCAGGTAAATGGGAGGCAATTATGGACCCTAAACATGGACACCCATTTGATGAAACGAATCAGAACAAAACGGGAAGAAATCACATGGTGCCTTTAGCTGTGTTTCAGGGAGGAAAGAAGTTAAAATTGCAGCTTTATAGAATTGACATTTTATTTGTCCCCCACCAAGTCGTTTTCAGCGAACGTTGTTTTCATTTTCTAATGATGTTCATCAGTATCGATCGTTTAGACACTTGATAGAACTCGAGTTAGCCAGAAAGATGAAATGCTGAAAGCAACAGGGCATCTCGCAGTATCACATGGCAAACACTCGAGTAAATTATTGAGTGGATAGCCTCGAGCACATGGCGAACACACCCCGATGACAGCAATAGATCATGAGGTTAAGAACCGGTGCACAAACGCAACACCCTAGAGACAGCAGAAGGAAATAATTAATATTGTCTGCTGTTTTTAGCTTGGCCAAGAAAATTCTACCGCCATGGGAGACCTGGTTTATCTGGTTCAAGAAAACACAGCCGCCCACCTTGAGCGTTTTCCTCTTAAATACAAGGTTTTTACGTTTTCCCATCCATTAACAGATAGGATTTTCTCAGTCGTTAATGTGTTTGTGTTATCAATTGCAAGTATACAAGGGGCTCTACAAGATGTTTAGATTAAGAATAATAATAATAATAATAATAAAGTTTCTGGCATCTTGCGAAGGCTATTTGGGTTTTGGATAAGTATCCTAGTGTTTATATAGCCTTTCCAAAATCCTGATTTTCACTCCGAGTATGTTTTGATTTCCAAAAACATCATTACAAGCAATCAACCATCTGCCGTGGGCTCCCAGAACCATGATCTAGCTTGAAAAGTGCTCTTATCGGAACACGTTTCGGCTCCATCAGGCGAGAATGGAGGTTTTAGATTAGCCCGAACCCTTCCCTTCCATCTTATTTAAGAACCTATATGGAAACACAACAATCTCATCAACCTCTGGTACATGTCTTATGCATGGGAGCAAAATTATTTGGCTTTAAAAGCTGGTTGAGAGAGAATGATTAAAGTTGTTTTTGAAAGTGTTTTTTTTTTGTTAAAAAATATATCAAAATGATATATTTTTATTTTTTAAAAATTATTTTTGATATCAGTATATTAAAATCATTTATTAATTTCAAGTAAAAAATAAAAATATATATTTTAAATTTTTTCAAAAATACTTTTAAAATACATTACCAATCATCCTTCGAAGATTTGCATATATGGACAGACGGGTTTAGGGTGAGGGCAAATTCCCTCCACTATCTTCATCCAAATCCATAAAAAAGTTGGAAGTTTGCTCCCATAATTTGTTCTTTAGGTTACATTTGCCCTCATAACCTGTATTTCTTTTTATATGTTTGCCCCCATAAATTTAGTTTAATGCAGAATAGCCACCACCAAATAATAATGATCTCCTAAAAATAACAAAAGTAAAAGACGTGTGCACAGTTTTTAGTTTTTTTCACGTTAATAATTTTCAAATAAACATTAGTACAAGTATATGTTTTTGGATAGTTTATACCAAATTCATCCTGTCTAAGAAATATTTCAGGGTATGCCCTGCAATTGGAACAATTACATGGAAACTATTAACATATGTTGTCATATAATCTTAAGAGTGTAGATAATGTAATTATGCCTCTATTCTTTTTTCTTGTGCAGAAAAATTAGAAGAAAAAAAATGAGGTGATGCTCCATGCTTATGATATGGTCATTCAAGAGCAACAGTCAATTTTATGGGACTATATATATATTCAATAATGGAAGTTTACAGGGGGTAATCACTCTTGAACTCTCATTTCTCCTATGGTCTAAACCTACCAAAACGTTTGTGGCAATGTATAAAACTTTCTTCTTTTTAATCCACATCACTGGAAAACCCGCAAATTAGAAGAAAGAATAAAAAAAATGGGTAGAGGAAAAAGAAATGGACTGAAAGGGATGATTACACGTATCTGTTAGCAGCACTACCAGCTTCATCGAGTATGCAATTCATAAATCCCACTCCAATCTATATCCTTTGGAAGAAAAGGATAACCAAAAATCCTAATCATCAGATTCCATAGTGGGACTCTTTGAGCAGCTCTCCTGCTGATGGAGTTGTAACAATCTGGCTTCTGGATTGCAAAGCCCTGCATTATGATTCATAGTCGTCATCAGAGCATATAAGTTTTCGGTCCGTGAAAAAACATTCAACACGCCATCTTGTGAGAAATCAAATGATGTAGATTTATAAAAATGATTTGACAATTTCTGCATAAAAATCTGAAGCAAGGCAGGTTTGCCTTGCATTAGAAATGAAACAAAATCGTGTACAAGTTCATGCCTGTAAAGTAATAAAAGAGAGTGATACTGATATTGATCATTTTGATTCTGTTTCCTTCATGGCTGATAAAGCTACCAACCTGAACAATTGGGAATGTCCCATACTGCAATTGATGATGGTGTACACTCTGGTGAGCACAGCGCTCTGTTATCCTCATGATTAACATTCATTGCCAGCATCCATGCACCTATGGTAACATCTTCATTGCTGAACATTCGGAAACTATAATTCAAGAAAAAAGGAGATGTTACATGGAATGAAATGATCATCTCCAATGTATGTTGAGAATCTGAAAGTGTCTAGAAAGTTCGTCAGCGTACATATTATGATTGTCTACTGCCAATATTCCAAATATAATGTGGCATTTCATGTTGTTATGTATACAAACAAGCAAGCAGGGGACTACTCATGGTTCGTTCAACAAAAGTATGTTCTTGCTATCTCAGGTCAGAAGCAAGGCAAGCCCCAAACAAGCTTCAGCCGGTGAGGGGCCTGGTTAAGTGAACCAAAAAACGCTTGTTCACGACATAGCTTTTTCTTGGGTGACTTTATCCATTGTGCCTCATTGTGTCATCTTGATTGATCATACAGCTTGTTTGAACTGAACAATAACCTTTTCAGATACTTTATTTATTTATTTATTTTAAATTAACCCATGGTTCTTTGAATGAAATTGCTTTTCTACCATGAAGAATTTGTCAAAACCAACATATATAACAACTACAAAGAAGATTAAACAACAATAAATGGTGTGGAGAGAGAGAGAGAGAAGCAAAATATTCTCTCTATATACCTGCCACTTTAAGTTTAAATATATAATTAAGGATGTTTATGTAATTTACTAAAATTGGAATTGACAAGGATCCAGTTGAGAAAGAATAACTTGTCAAAACAAACAAGTTAAGAAAGTATATCTTGCAAGTATTTTTTTCTTCTAAATTTCAATGACTACTATGACAGGATCTACTTGCATTTGATGCTACTATCATATCTAGACCCCACATGCCGGCACTACATCATCACAAGCCATTCATTTGTTTGACCTCTTGGTTTTATTTTTTGGAATAAGCGAGTGATTTACGTTGGGAAGGAACTGAAATGCAAGTGGAACTGAAGGCATACTTTACATATACTATAACAGTAGGCATAGAAGTAATTTTTGGAAGAGGTGGAAAGCACCCCCGTTGTTGTGCCAAAGTAACATGGGAAATTCTCATGGTGCATGCACCATGTGAACAAAGAAAGGAAACACGATAAAACTTAAAAAATTGAAGAAAAAACAGAAGCATGAGGTTTATCCCTAAATGGCAAAAAAGCCAATAGCTCTTGAAAGGCATTGGAGAGCTTCACAATTGTTTCCATGCCCCTAAAATTTTAGCTTGAAAATCATTATTGTATATCTTATTTTAAACAAGCTTTTCAAGGCTGGCCAAACACTCAAGGGGATGTGTCCTGATAAAGGTAATAAGCAAGCTTACCTGTTATCTCTGAGAGCAACTAAACTTGCGACAACGTCTGCAGAAAGTGCATATATTGGACCATACGCATGGAGAAAGTACTCCTTCCCAAGCAAATAGGATAGTGGCTCATACCTGCAAAAATCAAGATTACGTGATTACTGCAAAAGTCATGGCTATATAAAATTTGGGATACTAATTCTTTTGGAGATTATTAAGCCCAGAGGTATTGATGCAGTGCTTTTGGGGCAAACCAAAATCCCCAATAGAAGAAGGCATGAGGTATGACAACCCTGAAATGATTCCAAAGAAGGAAGTCTTTGAAGTGGATAAAGTTTTTGTATGAATATGGTACTAAATTTAGAAAATTGGGAATAAAATAAAGCTCATATATACTCCAAAACATCATAAACATTAAATTCTAATCCTACATAACATCAAATCATGAGGTGAGATTCAAGTTAAAAAAGTAAAGTACCAAGAACAAACTTTTCACAGCAACAGCTCCATGAACAGCAGCATTGCTGTTTGATTAGTTAACAGTTTCTTATATAGTATCACTTCAGTAACGTGACTTCAACTCAATTTTGAAGTATACAATGATAAATCTAGTAACAACAAGATTCAAACAGCCTAAATACAAAAAACAGCAGGATTGATTTAGAAATTGTCATGTTTATATATAGCCATTGTCTACAACTTAAGAAACACAAAAGGAAAATGAGCTTACCATTTGAGCTTTGGATCAGTGAAAACTGGTCCCTTTTTCAAGCATCCAAGATAAGTTTGAGAGTGAGCACGCTCTTTTGCCAAAAGAGTTGAAAGACGATCTGAAAATATATTAAATGACAGAGATGTGATTTATTCGGAACTGTACTATGAAAGTTGATCTCCAGAACAATGCTACTGAATAACAATAACAACAACTATCAAATAGTTTCACATTTACCCACCTGGCCTCAAATATATGTCATCATCAGCTTTAACATAAAACTCAGAATCAAAAAGTGCATAGGCTGCTTTAAAGAATGCTAACCTGCAAAAAATAAATAAAAACCAGCACAGTAGAATCATTCAATAATTAACTTGACGGAAAAAAAAAGGTAAGACAACCATGCAGTCCATCATCAGCACTAACGTTTTATATGGTAGATTACTATACTGTTCCTCAATATCTAATAACAAGAAATCATCATATTCTGCAATCTCCCTTTTGAGCTCCGCCGTCTTCGATTTATCATTAGTTCTACCAATAATAAACCTGAACGCCAAACCAGTAGATTCTTCCAACCTGCAAGCCAATTAATTTATAAACAGCCAAGATATAATATAAAGAAAAGGCCTTATACAAGCTACTAGTTTTCAGCAATGTTCAAAAACATGAACAACGAAAGTCTGTAAAAAAGAAACTATTGCACAGTTTTCTAAGAGGAAGTAGACCTAGAGTTCAGCAATAGCAACAATATATTAGTACAAAATAGAAATCATCTGACTAGACTGATGTACATATCGCTGTTCAAGATAACATTCACACCTCTCTCTATCTCTCTCTATCTCATTCTCCTCAAAACATGTTTAGTGAGAAAACATCAAATTCTGAAGTGTTTCTCTACTCATAACAAGCATATTGTGTCCTATTGAAATTGAGAAACTTGAGACCTTCTCTTTCTGAAGGCTTAAATATGTAGAAAATCAGTTACAGATCAACGTTGTTTCTTTCTTTATTAGAGTTCTTGTTTGCTATCAATGAATAATAATAATAATAATATATAAAAAAACCTAATTCATGAAACAAGAAAACCAAGAATTCAAGCTCTCATTTTAACAATGTGATTTCTGAATCTATAAGCAAAAACCTATCAAGATCCAAACAATAGCTATCAACAAAAAAGAAAGAGAATTACACTATACCGTTGAAGTCCCTGTCTATCGGATGGCATCCAAGTCTTCCTCAAAGACCGTCTCCGACCCGATGACCCGAACCCCGTTTGAATCCCAACAAATCCCATAACCTTATGTCTCTCTCTCCTTTCCCCACCATCCAAAAGGAGGGTGTTTCCGCCACCATTATCATTCTTGTTGCTATTGGTTTCCCAGACGACACGGACGGATCGCGGCGGGGAGTCATTGGAACAACGATAGGTGTGAGAGGAGGCAAGAAAGGAAGTGAGACCGAAGATGAAACCGGAGACGCCGATAAGAAGGCAAGAGATAATCAAAGCCGTTGATCTGCGAGAATTCGAGGGTTGTGATATGCGGGAGTGAAAGAATTTAGGAGAAGAAGACATTTTTCTTCTGAATTTGATTTAATTATTATTAGTAGAATGTCTGCTTTGCTTTGCTTATAAAAGAAGAAAGAAGATTGCACAGAGACAGATTTTGTTGAGGTTAAGGTAGGAGTAGTGTTTTTGTTTTTCCAGTACTGAAAGAAAGAGAGAGTTGTCAATGTGTGGTAAGAAGAAGAAAGTGCAGTGAGGTGGAGGAATTTCTTTCCGTTATTGGTAGTTGGTTACCTCGTTGATGTTCGCAAGTAATTGTACCTAATGCAGCGTTTGTTCATGGAGCGGAGATAAAAATATATTTGAATATAAAAATATATTTGTTTTTTAAAATAATTTTGAAGTGAATTATATATTTTTAAATATAATATTTATTATTTTTATTTATAAAATATCACTGTAAAAAACTATTAATTTCAAAATTATCTAACTAAAACATGCTAGAATAAAAATAATTATTAGCATAGTTTTTAAACCTAATACGAGGTTGATCTTGGATAAGGCCCAGGTTATAACTTAGATTAAAATGAATCAGTGTAAAAATAAAAATAAAAATGATAATTATTATAATTTTAAAATCCAATTCATGAGTCAATCTATGGTAAAACCCGAGTCACAAGTAAGGTTGATAATTTGTTTGACTTAACATAAGAAAAACAAAATTATTATTATAGTTTTAAAATCTAACTTGATAGTCGACCTACGTAAAGCCCAAGTTATGTGTTAAGAGGATTAACCCGAGTTAACCTGAGTCAACATTAAATAAAAATAAATAAAAATAATTATTATCATAGTTTTAAAACTTGATTTAAGAGCTAACTCAAGGCCAGACCCTTGACACAGATGAGAAGGTCAACCTGAGTTAACTCAGATCAATGTATACATAAAATATATTATTATTATAGTTTTAAAACCTAACTTAGGATTAATTAGGGCAAGACCAAGACACTGGTTGGGAGGCTTAACATGAGTTGACCCTAGTTAGTATATGAATAAAAATAATTATTATTAGGTTATGGGTTGATAAGGTCATCTTGCTTGACCTAAAATTTTATTTTATTTTCAAAAATGTCATCGAGTTTTTGACATGTTTTTTTATCTTGAGTTGATTTTAGTTTTTAACTTAGTTAGGCTGAGTGAATCCTTTCTATATTTCTTTTTAAACTTAGACTATTGCTAGCCTTAGATCAACTCATCAAATTATCTTGGTTTTATACTAGAGTTATTATAATATTATTAATTTCAACACTCAATATACACTAAAGTAAAAAATATCATTTTTGTTTTACTATATAAGTTTGATAACAATTTATATTAAGGGTAAAATAAACTTTATATATATATATATATATATATATATAAAGTTGATACATACATTTTATATTGTCCATTGTATCCAAACATGATACAAAAAGAATGATTTTGTCTTGTACATCATTACCAAACACAATTCTGCCTCAGTCTTATTTTCTATCTTGCCTACTTTGTCTCAAGTGTCTTTTCTCTTCTATCTGGGGATAATAACCAAATACCATCTTAGTGATTTTATGGATCACAACACCTTTTTATTGTTAGCATTTTCTATATGGAAAAAGCTTGTTTATATTTTAATATATTTGATATATAACTACTTACTTTTGACTAATTTACTTATTTTTTATATATAATATAATCATGTTATTGATTATACAGTTAATATAAGTAATTTATCATAATTAAATATAAAATTAATGGAACAAAAAATCCAAACTCTGAAAAAATAACCACAAATTTGAAAATTTGAAAAAAAATAATTGTCAATATTTCAAATTTTAATTTTCCAAAATTTAGAAAATAAATAAATTTATAAATATGCTTATATACTTGAACATTTTTCTTTATCATTTTCTTCTCTCTAACCGTTACTTTATTTACCTTAAAGGTCATCATGAATTATTCTAATTTTAATTATTATGATGCTTTTAATTTTGATGAGAACACTCTCATGTTTGCCTTCCTAGTTGTTATTGTAGTGATTACTAAAGAAGAATTAAATCATCAAGGAAGAAGAACAAAGTCTCGTGGATCTATTCTTAGTCACAATATCATTAACCGTAATTGTAAGAAACGTGAACTAAGGCTATTTAGTGATTATATTGTTGAAAATCCTAAATTCACTAAAAGCCAATTTCAAATGAGGTTTAATATGAGTTGTCATCTTCTCATTTAGATCACAAATGTAGTGAAAACTCATAGTCCATACTAAAAATAATTGTTGATATTCTTGGCTTATCCCGCCTGCAAAAGGTAATCACAACTCACATGACACTTGAATATGTTATTCTTGCAAATTCTAGTTGCATTTCATATCTTATAAATTATTGAAGGTAACCATTAGAAATCAATATCCTTATCTCTTTTTCTGGTGAATAAAAATCCTCAATATCATGCTCATTGTCGTGATGAAAGATAAAATTTATTAGGGTTCCATATGCTTACATTGGTTATTATAGGAGCGGTATCTTGCACATATTCTTTTTTTTTTAATGGTAGCTAATACTAAAATACACATGGTGTTCAGTGGTGTGGACATGAAATTAGAAAACATCAAACAATTAGGAATGAACCATTTAGGGTTCTTTGTAGATGACCTATAAATGCTAGGAGATTAATGATATTTTAGATTATTTTTTTCTAACATTGATACTAGGGGTGATCTTGTTTGGACACTCCTGTCTTTTCTTTAAAGATATGATTTTTCATTACCTGTTTAACTTTGAGAAACGTTTAATCAAGGAGAGTGCATAATTGTTCCTATAAAGTATACTTTTATACCTTACCAACTAGGATTTAGTTAAAAACGAGTCTCAGAGGACCTTTCACAATTTATCGTATCCTTATTAAACCTTTTTACATTTGCTCCAGTGCTCTTGTCTTCTTGTTGTATGTTGATGAAGAACTCAATCGTGTTTTTTTAGCTAGTAAACATATACTAAACTAGGATATGAGTTTGGTGTTTAAATCATGAAATTCAAAGATAGAGTTGGACTTTAAGCTATGGGACCACAATCGAGTAGACTTGTATAATATTGTTAAAAATATTTTATATATAACATCTATATCCTGTATTACAAGCTCCAAACTACTTTATACATTATATATGTGTTCCTCTAGGTTTATAAATTCATCATAGTTGTTTAAGTTTGCCTTCACAAACATGCAATCCTTAGAGAAACTAGTAAGTAATACTTAATTACAAAGTGGGGGACCTTTTACTTGGTAAAGGTGATACTCATTTTTGAAAGTTTGTCTCATATAATTATTAATTCTTCTTATTTCAAAATTTTACATGAGTAAGATACATAGAAAGATCAATGGTGATTTTATTTTTCATTTCTAACACTTGTTGAAACTTTATTTCTAAATCTTTAGAGTTCATATTGGGGGTGTTTAGTTTGAGAAAACTTTTTATCGTTGGAGGAACTCCTATATAGGGTTAGAATATGATTGTTCTTGTGCCTACTTTTCTATATATTTTTCTACCTTATTTCTTTAGGAAACTTGATTGTCTATGTGCATTTGGTTATGGATGCAATATAGCTAGTTAAAGTGTCATATTAAAGAAGTGACAACTCAAAACTATTCTTGTGTGGCTAGAATTACTTATGTGAGCACTTTTATTTGATGAGTGATTTATTGGGGACTTGAAGGAGTTGATACACTTGTATTAGGGGATTCATTTATTCTCTTATCTTAGCATTTCTAAATTGTCAAACATGAAAAGAATTAGGAAATAAAATGAATTTATATGCTTTTGTTCAAGTTCTCATAAATGGAAATATTAACAAAGTCGACAAATCTCAAATTGAACTTGAACCTTTTCACAACTAATATAATGGGCTTTGAAGATTTTTTTTTAATTCAGGCTAATTTTATGGCTCACGATCTCCAAAACAAGTTCCCTATTTAGGCTAATTTGAAGGAGTTGATACACTTGTATTAGGGAACTCATTTATTCTCCTATATCCTAGCATTTCTAAGTTGTCAAACATGAAAAGAATTATGAAATAAAATTAATTTATATGACTTTTGTTCAAGTTCTCATAAATGTCAACATTAACAAAGTTGATAAATCTCAAATTCAACTTGAATTTTTCCACAAATAGTGCAATAAGCTTTGGAGACTTTTTTTAATTTAGGCTAATTTTATGACTCACGATCTCCTGAAAAACATGTTCTTTATTGGGATAAGGGACCTTTTGAAACCTAAGTTAACAAAACCATTGGAAAAAATAAATATAGCAAAGAGAACAAAAACATATAGTAGTGTATATCATGATTATATATGTGTGTTTTTTATTTATTTATTGTGGTCACATGGTGACTTAATTTATTTATATACCTTAAATCACATGAACCCTCTTGGAGTGTGAGACAAGGTAGGCGATGTTCTAACAACTTATGTTGTGCTCAAATTGATAACTTGTATTGTTTAATAAGGTAGGCATTCATACTACTAATTTATGCACCTACTTTGATAACTTTTGCAATAAAGAATTAGGTGGGCGCCATGCAACACTAGTAGGTGGTTGCATGACAGAAGTTTGGGCAAGACAATATTTCCTTGCATGCTAATTGGTTGAGCTTAATTTGAAGATTGAAATGACAAATCAAAGCCTAAATAGGAATCTTCCTTTAATGTTGACCAATCGAGCTAATTTGAGGATTGAGTTGGAGAATTATTGAATAATCAAGGACTGAATTGAAGAAAAAGAGGAAAAGCTTTCTGCAATGTTTATTTCACGCACCAAAATGTGAACTAGGCTCGCTGTTTTATGACGATGCGTGAGGCATCTTTGAGCACCCATGACAACCTTCTAGTTGTTTGCTCTTTTTTTCCTAGGCTTTTGGCCCATTAATGTCCATCCATGGATTTCAAGATTGATTGAGATGAATGAATTAGCAAATTTAATAATTGTCAAACACGATTGCTATTGTCCCTCTACATTGATGTTTCTGAGTACCGATGCAATTTTGAAAATTATTAGGGTATTATTTATTTAATTTAGTGATATTATTTCGGCTATTTAATTCAGATTTAATAGGGTGCTTCAAATTAGATTATTGATACCAATGTTGTCAATACTGTTCTGATCGCCGTTCTGATTTTTCTATTGATACGGAACATTTTGGTTTCAGTTTAAATATTAAAATCAGATAGAAATGGACAGTTATATATTGATTATAGATTTCCATTGTGGATACATTGTTCTTGTTACCTTTCTTAAGCCTTCAGGATCAGAACCATCCCGAAGCTGCCGAAACTTTTAAGTCTCTCTGCTCTATTACTATATTTTCTACTGCCTTTATGCTGCAAGAGGTGTGAGGTGATGAGCAACGAGTAAAGAAATAGTTTACAATTTTGTTTCTACTTCTCATTTAACTCACAGACTTGCTGTGATGGTGTGTCCAGAGAAGAAACATAACTAACACTTAGAACATTACAGGCCACTTCACCTGGGCCACCACCTAGGGCTGAAACTAAGTCTCCACACGACAGCTTTGAAAGTTGTTCCTGCAAACTACTAACTTGGGTTTGTGCCACTATGGGATTCTTGTCTTCCCTTTTAGCAGCATGTTTGTTAGAACAAAATTTTCTGTCGGACTCAACAAAGGGCATTCCATCAAAAAAGAGTCCTACTTCATATGAATGGTTAGTTACCATGGGCGGTGCTAGCCCTAGTCCTTCAGCACCATCATGAGTTTCCCTTTCATTACTTGGTTCAGATTCTTGCAAATTCTGGCTTTCAATATGTTTGAGCTCTGCTGATATACCAACTTCATCAAGGTAGTAGTTACCTTGAGTTTCCCTTTCACTGCTAGGTTCAGATTCTTGCAAATTCTGGCTTTCAACATGTTTGAGCTCTGCTGATATACCAATTTCATCAAGGTAGCTGTTCTCATTGGATTGCTGCACCAACTCGGTGATATGCTCCTCCGTGGGGCAAATATCTACTTCATGACCCAAGTCTGAATGACCAAAGAAAATTACATTGATTTCTCATAAAATTGGAGATGATCAACAATAGCCTGGGTTTCTTTTGAAAAGGGAACAAGGACTCACCTGATTGTGCATCTGCTTCTTTTGTATTAAACAACTGTTTTTTCAACAATATTGTTCCAGGGAACACCATGAAGTTTATCTTGTTCAGACTTCGCTTTTCATCTTTACTCACTGGAATGAAGCCAAAACCCTTAGTCCATGTCTCAACCAAATCTGGGATGGCGGATATAACAAGCTTTTCCACCTTGAAGGAAATTAGCATCTGTGACCACCATGATTGAGTTTAGAAGGAAGGAAAATGGAAATGTAGATCACAAATAGGCTTGTTATAAGAGAAAAAACTCAACATGCAGCAGATGTGTGAACAGTGATAACTTGAAAACCAATGACATTAAAGGTGACAACACAAGCTACAGTATGTGATGCGAATAATCAGTATGGAAATGACAGTGATGAGTAAAACGATTTAAGAAAAAAAGAACTCAAAACACGAGGAGTCTTGAGAGGAATTGAAGTACTACAAGGAACATCTGAAATGACAATGGTTGGGGTCACAAGGTTATGATCACGTAAAATTTGTAAAGAAGGGGACCAAAGATAAAGCAGAGTAGTAAACATGCTGGCAACCCATACAAGTTCAGATATAAAAGCTTTGATGGTATTGAAATTGCTTTTCTAAAATCCAATTAAATACAGAGATGAAATGTTAGATCAGTAATTAGGCATTGCCACCTATAATATAGCCCCAAGTCCATAAATACAGACACGTGATATCTTCTTTTTTTATTTTTATTTTTAAAAATTTCACAGATATATGATTGATACCTAGACATGTGTTTTAGTTTGAGCATATACCTCTTCAATAGCAGTCATAAGGTGTCGACACATCCCCTGACGGCGGTAGTTACTGCAAGTTGCAATGAGGGGCATCTCTGCAACTGTTACTCCATGCACCCTGCAAAAAGATGAAATCTTAGTTGCAATATAAAATTGCAGACAAAGAGAATGCAGGGCAAAACACACAATTCTCAATATCAGAAAAGCTAGGAACATTTCTCATAAATACTCCAAAAGCTGAACATATAATGACCATCCCATCCCAAAGTAGATTATAAGAAAGAGTGATTCTGAAAAATCCTAGCATTTATCACCATTCAAGCACAACAAATAACTGCAAACACTGCACATCACTAAAGTTTCTAGCCATCTTTCCCTTCTTAAGCCCAGGAAACAAATCGATATCAAATACTCCGAGGTTTATGGCCAACACACTTCCAAGCCCCAAATAAGGCACATATCATATTTCAATGTATTTCTTGGAACAAGGCAACGGAAAGAAAAAAGGGTGATCCAACACTCTTGTGCTATTAAGATAGATGACACGGATCTGAGACATTGTCTTATCCAGCCTTCACTGCACCTGAAACATATGAAAGATAATAGACCAAGCAAAAGTTTTCAACTACAACGGAACCTTATTCTTCCAAATATGGTTTAACAAAGTGATATAAGACTGGTGGAATAGGTAAGGTGGGTAAAACAAGATTTGCATCTCGCAGCATTCAGTTACTCTAAAAGGTTGAACCTTGTATGGGGAGTTTTAAATACTATTTAAGGCATACATGATGCAAGACTGCCTAAGAAATAGAAAGATTGTGGGCTGTCCTGCATAGAAAAGTGGAAAGGCAATTACAGTTTGAGAACAGAAGTAATAGATAATGAGATATTATGAGAATAGCATGCAAAGTGGCAAAGGGAGAAAACATAAAGAGATAGAAAGGCGCAAAGAGAAGAACTAAGAAATCATCCAAACAAGCCAAAGAAATTTTATTCAATAAACGAATCTTGATGCAGGAGCTAGAACTACAGTAGCTTTCATATAATTAGGGTTTTTCTTTTAATAGTTTATTTGGGCAATATTTATGATGATAGTTTGGACAACTATGATTTAGTTATTTTTAAGGGTAAGAATTTATTTTACTTAGTTTTTTTTATTATTATTATTTGAAGGACTGCTTCCACTGTAAAATTTTTTTTATG
Organism: Salix brachista; assembly: GCA_009078335.1. Classification (NCBI taxonomy): domain Eukaryota; kingdom Viridiplantae; phylum Streptophyta; class Magnoliopsida; order Malpighiales; family Salicaceae; genus Salix; species Salix brachista. Next base: position 30,233,070 of record CM018587.1, read on the forward strand.
AAATTTTGATAATTTTATAGAGTTTGTTATCATTTTTCTTTAGTTTTGTTGTGTTAGCTATCTTTAGCTATATCTTACCTTTTCTTCCAATATCAGTGTTGGTATCGAGATGCTAAACCAACTAAAGCAAAAGGTGTTAACCATGCTTGAAATTAGAGTGGAAGCCGTAAAGGAGGCTTTGGAAGTTGATTACAACCCCTTGTACATTCCTGAAGGTAGTCATTAGGGTCAAGGCTCTTTTTCATGATGCTGAAGGCATAAACCATGTAGTGTGAGGTTGATTGAAAAAGGGAAAAACACTGTATATCAATGGAGGGAGAGAGTTGAGGAGCAACAAGCACTATTTGATGAGAAAAAAGAAGTAATGGATTGGAGTTTTTTTTGCCAATATATGATGAGATCAATGTGGATTGAGATTCTACACCAATCTACAATGTTTATTGTGATGAACTTGATTCGGAGAACAATAACTGTAATGACAACCATGAAAAAATAGCAACTGAATGCAAAGATTGCATCGTTGTGGTTGTTTCAGAAAATGAATTCATCAGCTTCAACCATTATGTGCTTGATACAAGTTCGAGAATAAGCTTCTATAGAGATTACAGTTTATTATCCATTACAAGAATTGGGAGGGAATGTTGCAAGTGCAAGTTTGTCATCCTGACCATGAAATAAAACTAATATTCACTATATATGTGTATGAAACAGAAAAAAGGTTAGCAATTAATAATTGGTCACCCTTAGGATTGAGGCAAGTGCAGTTTCAACTTGAGGACGAGTTTCTTCCAACTCAAGGAGTATGATCCAGGAGGTAGAGCTGCAATAGCTTTCATATAATTAGGGTTTTTCTTTTGATAGGTTATTTACGTTATAGTTATGATGGTAATTTGGATAGCTGAGATTTAGTTATTTTTAAGAACAAGGGCTTATTTTACTTAGTTTTGCTAGTATTTAAAAGGTTGATACTACTGTAAAATAAACAAATATGATATTTTGACAATATTATAAAGTGTTTGCTCTCTTTTGCAGTTGTTTAGCCCAAACAACCAGCCTTTGACAGTGTTGATTATCGTTAGCTATCTTTTGCCTTTTCTTCCTACATCAAATCTCAACCATGCATCAAATCCAAAATTTAGATACCTAAATGATAAAGATATCTTAAGGAATAAGAGTGATCACAACTAACAATATGGAGAAGATTTGTATACCACTGAAATGTCAAGGAACCATCTCACCTAAAATCTTAAGCTGTCAAGTGAGACCCCAGAATATAATTTATATTTTTCTCGGACACCCCCCCTCAAGTGAAAGCCTTTTGAGCTTGAAACTTGCACACAGGTTTACACTACCTTGTCAAGAGATGTTATTGTGTATTAATTAGGAAATTAATTAGAGATGTAAATAGCAGTTATTAGTATTGTAATAGGACACTTATTCTTATTGCATACTTAGCCCGAATTAATAGTTACTCATGTAAATCGGCTGTGATGGCTATTTAATGAATAATACACTGAAGAAGAAGGGACATTCAGTTCCTATTCAATACAAAATTGACATGGTATCAGAGCTACTGACCTGTGAATCATCGTGAGCATAATTTTTTTTATCTGTGTCAAGTCTTCTGTGTGGGTTCTGTGGTTGTGGCTGTCGGCGTACTATTCTGTGAATTTTTGGGGGAGATCGGTGACTATTCCGGTGTAATTTTTTGGAGGTTGTGTGGCTGTGTAATCTTTTCTGGCGTAAGTTTCTGTTGTGGCTGGGTTATAGAGCGTGTATCGGCGCTCTCTGTGGTGGTTGGAAGCTCTGTGGTGGCTGATTCTGTGGTGGTTCTGTTGCCGGAATCAGTTCTGCCGAGACCTTCGGTTCTGTGGGAGTATCGAACGAAGACGACGATCGATCTGTGAGTTATTCTTTTTGACACGTCAGTAGTGTGTTGATGTTTGTTGACACGTGAATTGGCTGAATTAAGTTGTGCGGTGAGCGCAGCGGAAGTGTGGTGTGGGCTGACTGATAGGCTTCTTGTCTGCTGGGCTCCTGACTGCTGGGCTTCTGGGCTGTTGGGCTGTGACTGGTGGGCTGCTAGGCTTTCTACTCTTCTCTTTCAGGTTGGGCTTTAATTTTGGGCTTAATTTTCCTTATTAGTGCTGGGCCGAGAGTAATTTTAAGGCAATTTTTTGGGCCTTATTAATTGGGCTTGTTTAAATAATTAGCTTAAATATTTGGATTATTTGGGCTGTTATTTTCTGAAAATTTGCATCATGGAAAATAATATTATTCGTTTTACTGGAAAGAATTTTTCGACATGGGAATTCCAGTTTAAAATGTTTTTGAAAGGGAAAGAATTATTTGATCATATTGATAATTCAACTAAAATTCCCACTGATGAAAAGGAATTGGCTAAATGGGAGGTCCAGGATGCTAAGGTGATTTCTTGGCTATTGGGAACAATTGAGCCTCATCTCATTACTAATCTTCGGTGTTTCTCTACGGCTAAGGATATGTGGGGATATTTACACCGCATTTATCATCAAGATAACAGTGCTCGGAAATTCCAGTTAGAGATGGAAATTAGCACTTACAGTCAAGGTAACTTAACCATTGAACAATTTTATTCTGGTTTTATTAATATCTGGAGCGAGTATTCTGCTATTGTTCATACTAAGGTTCCTACTACGGCTCTCGCGGCTCTTCAAGCGATTCATGCTGAGAGTCAACGCGATCAATTTTTGATGAAGCTTCGTCCTGAATTTGAACATGTTAGAGCTGGTTTATTGAACCGTGATCCGGTTCCTTCCTTGGATATCTGTTTGGGGGATTTATTGCGTGAGGAGCAACGATTATCCACTAATATGGGTATGGCCTCTCAAAAGGTTTTTTCTGAGCCTGTTAATGTAGCCTATGCAGCGCAAGGAAGAGGACCGCCCAGGTTGCAGTGTTACAGCTGCAACGAACTTGGTCACATTGCTCGCAACTGTAAAAAGAAAATTTGCAACTATTGTAAGAAACCAGGCCATTTCGTTAAAGACTGTCGGATGCGACCTCAGAATCGACAATCTCAAGCTTTTCAAGCTTCTGTCCAGCCATCACCTTCTGCTCCTCCCACTGTAAGCTCTGATTCATCTGTTCTCACACCTGCTATGGTTCAACAGATGATTGTCTCGGCTTTTACGGCCTTAGGCCTACAAGGTAAAATTCCTACCTCCACACCTTGGCTTGTTGATTCGGCTGCTTCTAATCATATGACTGGTAATGAGACGGATCTGCATGATGTTCATGAGTATGACGGCACGCAATCTATTCAGATTGCTAATGGCAGTACACTTCCTATTACTGCTGTTGGTGATTTGGGTCCTTCTTTTAAAGATGTTTTTGTCTCTCCTGAATTATCTACTAGCTTGATTTCTGTTGGACAATTGGTGGATGATAACTGTGATGTTCATTTTTCCCATGGTGGTTGTATTGTGCAGGATCAGGTGTCGGGAATGGTGATCGCGAAGGGGCCTAAAGTGGGACGTCTTTTTCCGCTATATTTTTCTATACCTAATGTTGTTTCTTTTGCTTGCATGGCTAATGCCAATAACAATGAAATATGGCATAAGAAATTGGGACATCCTAATTTTGGTGTCTTAACTCATCTTTTGAAACATGGTTTTTTGGGCAATAATAATAATTCTTCCTCATCCTTTGATTGTGCTACTTGTCGTCTTGGTAAAAGTAAAACCTTACCTTTTCCTGTGCATGGTAGTCGTGCTTCCGCCTCTTTTGATATTGTGCATACTGATGTTTGGGGGGCAAGTCCTATTACTTCTCATGGACAGTATCGTTATTTTGTGACATTCATTGATGATTACAGTCGATTTACCTGGATCTATTTTCTTCGCTCTAAAGCTGACGTGTTCTCTGTTTTTCAAAGATTTGTGACACTTGTCGAGACACAATTTAGTACTTCTATCAAAATCTTACGCTCCGACTCAGGGGGGGAATATATGTCACATGCCTTTCAAAATTATCTTCAGCAAAAAGGGATAATTTCTCAACGCTCTTGTCCTTACACCCCTCAACAAAATGGAGTCGCTGAGCGTAAGAATCGTCATCTCTTAGATGTTGTTCGTACTTTGCTAATTGAGTCATCTGTACCTACTAAATTCTGGGTAGAAGCATTATCTACAGCTGTTTATTTGATCAATCGCTTGCCTACGGTCACTTTAAATTATGATTCTCCATATCTTTGTTTATTTGGTATACCTCCTGAGTATAAATCACTTCATACTTTTGGGTGTGTTTGTTTTGTCCATCTGCCACCTACTGAACGTCACAAGCTTGTTGCCCAGTCTGTCACATGTGCTTTCATGGGGTATAGCCCTACTCAGAAAGGATTTATATGTTATGATGCTCATGCAAATAAATTTCGAATCTCCTGGAATGTAGTCTTCTTTGAAAATCAATATTTCTTTCAATCTCATGTTATTTCTGATTCCCCTACTGCCCCTACTGCTCCTCTTCCTCCTTTTGATGATGTCCCTCTTTCTGCTAAGCGATTTAAACCAGGTATAGTGTATCAAAGACGTCCTCCTCCAGTGCCCCTTCCAGATACCACTTCGTCACTTGATTCTACACTACCGGCACCGCGACGGTCCACTCGGGTTATACATCCGCCAGATAGGTATGGCTTTTCTCATACCTCGTTTACTGCCACTCTCGATACTATTTTTGTTCCTCACTCTTATACTCAGGCAGCAACTCAGGCTTGCTGGCAGCAGGCCATGCAAGAGGAAATTCAAGCTCTTCAAGAAAATCACACTTGGGATCTTATGACTTGTCCGCCTGGAGTCAAACCTATTGGTTGTAAGTGGGTTTACTCAGTTAAGTTTAGATCTGATGGCTCCCTAGACCGGTATAAGGCCCGTCTCGTGGCTCTTGGGAATCGACAGGAATATAGTATTGATTATGAAGAGACATTTGCACCAGTAGCTAAAATGACTACTGTACGGACTATATTGGCACTTGCTACGTCACAGGAGTGGTCTCTTAGACAAATGGATGTGAAAAATGCGTTCCTACATGGGGATCTGAAGGAAGAAATTTATATGTCTCCACCTCCGGGCATGTTTAAAACACCTTCCTCCGAGGTTTGTCGGCTACGCAGATCCTTATATGGTTTGAAACAGGCTCCGCGGGCATGGTTTGAAAAATTTCGCTCTACTTTGCTTGATTTTCACTTTATTCAAAGTCAGTTTGATTCCTCTCTGTTTCTTCGCAAGACATCTGCAGGAATTGTATTGCTCCTAGTCTATGTTGATGATATTGTGATTACTGGATCAGATAATGAGTTACTTAAACACTTGCAACAACATCTCCACGACTCTTTTCACATGAAAGATCTTGGCAGTTTGCAATATTTTCTTGGCCTTGAGGTTCAAATTACTTCGACCGGTACATTGTTACATCAGCACAAGTACACAGAGGAGGTCATTTCACTAGCAGGTCTCCAAATGGGTAACTCTGTTCTTACTCCATTGGAGGTCAATGTTAAGCTTTGTCAGGAGGAAGGCGAGCTTCTGTCGGATCCATCCTTGTATCGGCAACTAGTTGGAAGTTTAAATTACTTGACGATTACTCGTCCTGATATTTCCTTTGTGGTGCAGCAGGTTAGTCAATTTATGCAGGCCCCTTGTCATCTTCACCTCGCTGCTGTTCGCCGTATTATACGATATTTGAAGGGTACCTCTTCACGAGGGTTGTTCTTTCCTAAGGAATCTTCCTTACAGTTGGAAGGATATAGTGACGCCGATTGGGCTGGCTGTGCAGATACTCGTCGCTCTGTTACCGGATGGTGTATGTTTTTGGGCAATGCACTCATTTCTTGGAAGAGTAAGAAGCAAGATAGAATTTCCAAATCCTCCACGGAATCCGAATATCGTGCTATGTCTTCCGCATGCTCTGAAATTACATGGCTTCGTGGATTATTAGGGGAATTTGGTTTTCCTCAGATTCATTCCACTCCTCTTCATGCTGATAATACTAGTGCGATTCAGATTGCGGCTAATCCAGTGTTTCATGAGCGTACAAAACATATTGAGGTTGATTGTCATTTCATTCGTGAATCTTTTCAACGACATGAAATTACACTACCTCACATTTCCACCGAACATCAAACTGCGGACATTTTCACAAAAGCTCTCTCTCGGCATCGGCATAAATTCTTAGTTGACAAATTGATGCTTCTTGATCAACCAGCATCAATTTGAGGGGGGATGTCAAGAGATGTTATTGTGTATTAATTAGGAAATTAATTAGAGATGTAAATAGCAGTTATTAGTATTGTAATAGGACACTTATTCTTATTGCATACTTAGCCCGAATTAATAGTTACTCATGTAAATCGGCTGTGATGGCTATTTAATGAATAATACACTGAAGAAGAAGGGACATTCAGTTCCTATTCAATACAAAATTGACATACCTTGTGTTTAATTTTTATCAAATAGAATGAGAATGGTGAGATTCGAACTCGTGACCGCTGGGTCATCAAGACTCTGATACCATGTTAAGAAACCATCTCACCTAAAAGCTTAAACTGTTAGGTGAGACACTAGAATATGATTTATATTATTCTTTGATATGAAAGTTTCAGGAGTATACAACTCTGCTTCATAAATGAATTTTTTCTTTTCTTTCACCCTCGTTGAGATGTCAAGGACAAATAAATGACAATAGTTGTGTTAGGAAGATATTGCATGCCTTCGGTGGGGGATCAAGAAAGTTAACAAAGGGAATTATTATTTGATTATTTAGGAACTTCAATATTGTATGATAATTGTAGATATATAGTACCTTAAGGTATTAAAATTTTATATTTAGTACTTATATAGAATTTTAGTTTCCTTACGGAACTAAAACTTAATTTTTTCTATTTTATTAGCATCAAATTCCTACAAGTTCCAAACCATTATTTAACTTTGACCTTTAAAACTCATTATACTTTTAACTGTGGTCAAACTTCAAGCTGCAAACCCTTTCTTCTACCATCCCAAAATCTAGGTGTCTCTAACTCAACCATCAGATGATGGTAGACAGTTTGATCTGAATCATGAAAGAAGTTTCATCAACGATATGTGGTTCAGAAATGGGGATAAAACCTGTCTAGCTGAAATCCTAGAAATATTTCAGCATCAAATATAAAATCATAGAATCAAAGGAAAATACTTGAAAGTAACACAATTCCTACACGCATGATTAGAATTATAAAATGCTGGATATTCTGAGCAAATAATGCATATCACCTGACAGATGCTGCAGATACAAGCACATCATCTTTTTCCAACACCACAGTGTAAAATCCAAAGAAATTTAGACGAGCAAAATCTGACCTGAAGAGCATATAAAAAAAGAAAGTAAATAATAACAAAACATCAAGTGCAATTATATTTTCTCTTGGATAGGATTGAAAGAATTTGCAAAGACAAGCATCAAAGGTCATTTATAATCATCACTTCTAATCTCTAAGTACAGTAAGCTAAATTACATAACTCCACCTATGATATGAACACTATGATTTAAGTGCCATAAGCTTTCTTATAGTTCCACTTGCTAATAGACTTTTAGGATAGGTAACCTCTATCCTCGCATTTGTAGATCTGCCATGGAAGGAGGCAAGTGAAGAATCAAAGCAAGGGAATGCTTATACAAGAAACTAGATGCATGAGAGACTGTTTTATATTTTAGATGATGATTAAGCCAGGATACCCTCCATCCATATAGGCTCACAACTCTTGTTCTAAAACATAAATTTGTCGACATTTATGACGATAAAACTTTAAAGTTGCAGTTTGTTGAAAGTGAGGCATGTCTAGCTCAGTGCAGTATAGACAATAAACCAAATCCTACATTGTCTAAACTCTAGCAAAACACAAAACAAGACAAATGATATTTACATGAGATGCCTCTCTTGATACAGAAGATACTTGAAAAGAAAAGGATTGCAAACAACAAGCACTCACTCCCAATTGTATAAAGCATGAGGTATCATGTCTATGCCTGTTCTTGGGTCTACCATAGATTGGAAGCATTCCTCCATAATGGTAAGAGCAACAGCTAATTTTGAGTTGCATTCTGCCTTAAGGGCAAGTCTTTGAGCAGAAAGAACCTTTTGATCTTCGTGGATGCATCTGAGAAGAGTCCAATAAAAGCCATCAGTTATTGGATTACTGATCCCAACACGAGAATGAAGACCAGAGTACACCTGCAAACACCAGCAAACCAAATCCTTAATTAGGAATCAGTAAAACAGACAAACAGATGCAATGAAAGCTAATTCAGCAGGCACTGTTGGTTTAAACACAAAATATCACATTAAGAAATAAAAAAGAAAAATCAGAAAAATAGGGAAGCAGGCATGGAGGATCCTTTAGTTTCTATGTTGGAAATAGTAAACTAGATCTGTTTTAAAGTTCTATTCTTCTGCAAATTAGCTCCTGCTAAGCTTTTACTATTTTAGATTGATAGTTTTCTATAAGCTTTATCTGGCATTGTTTCCTTTCTTTATCAAGTTTGTATGGCGTTATAGTTATCCAAATAATTAGCTTAACTCCCTGTAAATGGGACCGTGCAAGATAGTTCACAATAAGAGAGAAATAAATCATTGAGATTGTCTGTGCAGAGGAGTGTCGTAAACCAATATCTGGTATCAGAGCTTGAGGAAATAATCTTGAAGAGATGGCATCTAACCTGGTACAACTTCAGATACATGTACTAACAAAATAAAACTACATGTACTAACAGAATAAAAGTCTGCATTAAATGCTACGTATCAAATTTATGGAAAACATAAATAAGTGATTGATTAGAAATAAAGAAACCAAATTGTGATGTGTTATTCATTAAATGCCATGTACCAAATTTATGGAAAACATAAATAAGTTATTCATTAGAAATAAAGAAACCAAATGTGGTAAGTGTGAGGTCATATACACAAGATCGACATGCTAGGCAACAATTAATCACTCTTAAGCACTTGAAGCTTCACACTCCTAGAAGGGTTCAATTTGACATCCAATGTACTTTACAAATTAACTAACTTTGAAAATAGAGCCAAAGTACCTCTTGACAGCTTCCACTACAAAACCAAGTATCAGAAACCAGTCCTTCATATATTTGTCTTCCTTTTTGGCATGCCCTATGATCTGTAAAAATATAATCAACTGGCAAATTAGAGACTCAATATTATGGAATAGGGTAAGCATAGGGATACAGGGATACAAGTCCACATACCATTATGAAATGTTATGTGAGAAATCAATTACCAACAAAGATGAAGAGAAAATCCTAGTGATTAATAGGATAGATAACCACAAACAATAGCTCACAGACAGGATTATTATGCCAAGCTCAATTAGCACCACCCTACTGAAGTGAAATAGCTCCTCACTCTATACATCAGGGAATTATTGGAAAGATTGGTGTACAAGACTTATTGTTAGTGAAAACAAATGCATTAATTTAATACTTAGATTTTCTCAAATAGAAGTTGAATCTCTTAAGAAGTTCGCAGTAGCATTGTAGGGTTGAAAAAGATTAGATTTAGAAAATGTTATGATCCAAGAAATTAGTGTCATCACCTTGCAATTCTAACAAGCTTTTCAACATTATTGTCTACAACAGTAAACTATAGAAAAGTTTCCCTGTTACACAAGAAACAAATCTAGTTTGATTTTAACATGTATGTCCAGCAAAAATAATTTCAAGCCACCATAATACTTAAGAGAAATTACCCGCTCCAAGAAGCACGAGCTTTAATTTCATGTACAATTCATACTTTAACATGTGCATCCTGAATCAGTTCTCAAGCCATCCACGGACTTTGCAGGGAATTTTAGATTCAATGAAAACAATCAAGCTAAAGAAAATGGAGGTGGGAGATGTACATTTGTGCTCACACTGCAAACATTTATAAGCACCAACAGAACTCGACGCCTCTTTATCATTGACCAGATCCCCACATATCCAACAGGTGCAGTTCGGGCAATACCAACTGCCTTCAGGAAGCTCCTGAAGTACAATACATAAATAAATAAAAAATGTTGATATAGCTATTGTAGCTAGAACAAAAACAATCTTAACCCAAAGAGAGAAGTCACCATGCTCCTTGTGTGTATTTAGTCATATTGGCATTCATAAAAACCAAACTGCACAATTAACATGGTTGTTCCACCACTTGCATGTTTTCCTCTATTCTATTCTGTTTCAGAACTAATTATCTGTGAACTCTTACGATAATAAGGACATCAATTATTTGGAATCCAAACAGGAAAAATGACCATAAATATTGCAATCAAAATGCTATTTATTTCCCAAGAGATTTGACAACCAAAATATTGAGAGACACTAATGGCCATGTCAGTGCATCTTAAACCACAACTAGGACCACTTATAGTTGCTAAATAGTCTGCTAGAGACAAAAAAAAAACAAAAGGAAAAAATTAATTATAAGAATCTACAGGAAAGGAAAATGCACCATAAAACACAGAAGAAAAGCAAATGGCAAACCTCTGTACACAAGCAAGATTGATGAAAAGTAGAGGGGCAATTATCACAGCATATCAACTCTCCACCATCACCGCACAGCCCACATGAATCATCATTCTTATCATCTTCATCGGCACAAACCAATTTGGTACCACTTTTCCTGCTCTTATATTCAGAAGACCATGCTTGCAGCTGACATAAAGTAAAAGGCTTTCCAGATTCCATGAAAAGGTTTGAACATGGTCGGCTAAGCTTGAACCCAGCATGACTCTTAAACTTGGTAGCCGAAAGCACCATATTGCAGCACTTACACATGATGCCATCCTTGGTAACTACACCATCTTTAATCACAAAATCATCTTTTAGATTTCGGTACTGGACTACATCTTTTAAAGACAAGACCCCGGCATCTATCAACCATGACAAAACTGTCCTAGATCCCATTCTTGACCACTTACCGCCCACATAATGCTTTCCCAGTTTGCCCAGATTTCTTGGGAGTAGCCTGCAGCCACCCTTTTTCTGTTTGCGCTTTGTGCCAGCTCTTAATATGCAGGATTTCTTTTTAGAAATAGATCTGGTGGCACCTGGGCTAAAATCTTTGTTCTTGATAATGGCTGCAATCAACAAATCATCATCATCAATTTGGCAGCCAGTTGTTTTCTTTTGTTTGTATTTGGAACCATAACTATTGCCATGCATCCTCTTTAATTTTGTACCATTCGTTACCACCTGATGTAGGCAATTACCCATAGGGGAGGCCTTCATACAGCTCTTTTTAGTTCTTTTGATAAGCTTCTCTTCAACTTTGTTTGACTCTAACGGATTGCCAAGCACATCAATATTTTCACTTTGGCTTAATGTGGTTGATCTGATTTCTGATATTTTTCTGGACTTTCTACGCATCTTTTTAATAGCTGTTTTATCCCTTAGTTTGAACCTCGAAGCTTGAATGCACTGTAAACCCTCCTCTTCACTGAATCTGGATTGCTGCCAAACACCTGAAGTCACAGCTTGGACAGAAGTTGGCTCATCATGGGGGATGGAGTCCATATGACCAGTGTCATCATCTGGATCAACTAAGTTGCTGTCTTGATGAGGGGAAACAGATTCAGATGCCCCATGCACTATAATGTTCCCAGCAGTAACAGGAAAATCATTGCATTGGCAACTACACAACTGGGCAGAAGTGCAATCTGTCCCACAAGTTAGCCAGTCAGTCATACCCACACTGCCTATTTTGTCCTTACACGTGCTGCAAGATTGATTTCCCATCCCATCAGAGCACATGCCTTCTCTGTCGTTCATATGAATAGATGCATCTATCTGACCTTTCATCATTGATTCTTGTCCGCATTCTGAGAAAGTCCTGCTGCCAGATTGTACATCACAGTCATGGCAGCTTCCTTCACAAATTGTTGATGCACTTTTAGTGACTGGACAAGAATCACTATGCCAAGCCAACAATTTTTTCTGAGCAAACTCTTTTCCAATGCTATCTTCACTTTTCACATTTCTATCATTCACTAAGCTTTGTGCAGCTTTAACCATACATCCCTTTCTCAGTACGCCAACCTTCCTCTCAATGAACACAACATTAACAAAGGGATCTAAAATACTCCACCGATGTGCCAAGGCTTTAGCAAGATCTGACTTATCCATGTCTTTCTCAATAATAGTCAATGTATCTGAGAGATCAGACCAAAAGTGACTTATATCAGCCCATTCCTTACCACCACCTTCATGCACCACCTTGTATCCATTTGCGGAAAAAATTTGACCGCACAGCCTCCACACTTTAGGGAAATCACGAAATAATCTCCCCTCAGGTGATTGATAAATAGACTCCGTATATTTTCGACTGGGTCTCTTGCGCTTTCCAATACCCCAACCCAAAGCTGAAAGCAAGCGGGTGATATGACTTTGGAGAAAAGGACGAGGATCCATCTTGGAATCTGTCTTCGAGATTATGGAGACATCCAATCCTGGCGAATTGAATGCCTTTGCTCTTTCCTCTGCATTTAAAGGGGATTCAGACTTCCCAACAACATCTACAGAAGGTCTTGCAAGCAATATCCTTGTTGCATAGCTCTCTTGGGAAACAGGTGAAGCAATAGCTTTGCCAGCAACAGCATCTGAGTTTGGCAAACTGCACTTCAGAACATCTGGCTCGCGTGCATCACCTTGTCTGTCTATTTTTGCATGTTGCTTTAACAGATAGCTGGTAGATATAACACCCTGAGAGGATGATTCGACTAAATGTAATGGTACTGTTTGGCTCGGTGAGTCCATAACTGCAGCAGCTGTACCACTAACAATCTCTTTAGGCAGTAAGGATGAAGTCAGAACCTTCAAAGTATCAGGTTCAGTGTCCAAAGGTCCATCAACTGCAAACTTAATTCGCTTGAGAGTCTTATTCTGGTTAGTGCCCTCCACAAAGGTAAATCTTTCTGTAAAACAACCTGAAGCAGTTGCCCCTGTAGAATTCTCATTGACATTAGAATCCTTGATTGACAAACTTATAGGAGAAGAAAGAGCAGTGACAGCTGAGTATTCATTGTTAGTAGGCAGCGAAGGATCTGCAATCTTACAGTCCTGGCTCTTTAAATTAATAACTCCAGTACCAATACTCCTCTTACCTGTCCCACCAGTATCCTTGCCAAAGAAAACATCTGCAAAAATACAGTGCTCTCGATGTGATCCCTCAAGGCCATCACCCCGAAAATCATCAATTGCTGAACTGGTCATCACTACAGCCTAACCAAACTTCTAGATTCTCCAAACTTTTCCACACATATGTTCTCAAGCCAAATGCAACCATCCATTGAAATTTAAAAGATACATAATCTGGTGAGAAACAAATAAAACAAAAAGAGTAAACAACCAGTATTAGTGACAGAACAATTATGCACTCCTATTAGCAAAAAACTAAAGTAAAAAACAATGTGTATGGCAAAACTCTACATTAAGGAGGTATAACATAAAAAGTACAAAAGAAAAGAAAAGCAGATGCATATAAGGTAATTGCATGTTGAACTTCTGATGTAGTTGTGTCCGCTCTGTTCCTACAATGTGTATGGATGAACATATTCCACAGAATTCCTCTCAAAAGTTGTAAGACCTTGCATTACATGCAACTCAAGGAAATCCATTGCATGCAAAGAAATGAATTCCACTCTAATTGCACAAAATTTTATGGATTTGCATGGCAAAAGTATATTATCGATAGAGGGAGCAGAGCACCTAAAACAGATCATTTTAACCGATACTAAGTTTGAGAGGAAATACAAAGAAATAATCAGGTAACGAAATGCATTTAATAATTTCCATGCAGAAAAATTGAGATATAACAGCAAAAACCATGATATAGAAATTTCAACAGAAAGATACATATATAGATAATAGAGTGATAGAGAAGAAAAACCTCAAAGTAGATATAACTATCTTTCTGCTGATAAGTTAGGAAAGTTAAGAATCGTGATATATTTTATGCCTCCCCCAAGCGACAGTTGACCAAGCAAACCACATCTGAATCCACAAGTCAACAACTCCTTCCATCTGTATGACTATCATCAATCAGTAACAGCATCATATATCAATGTATATTAAAGTATTTTTCTATTTGCTAGATGGCAACATAGCATCGATTAAGCAGTGTATCTAAAAAGCCTAGATATTTAGCTGAAAATGTGATATAGATATAGCAATTCTTAGTCCCCAGTATGTGAATAACAAACATGTCAAAATGCAGGCTGACATGAGCAACTTCAGCTGTCGCATGCATGAGTTTTTCACCCAACGAAATCATTACAGCCCATTTCATAATAAATTGCAACACATCAACAGTCTAAAAAACTGTTAGATGTTATCAATGTACTTAAAACCATGGAAAGCTTCTCTGTAAACTTGTAGAATCTATTCTTGCATAGGAAGTTTTACTATGTAGTTGGATTTTTGCTTGAAAATTTGTGTGCATCTATGCATAACAGCAACTTTAGTGAGGAATAAATATCAAAATTCGCACCTTGAAAGAATACTATTTGTGCATGATTACCATTAAAAAAACACAAAAAAAAAGAGCTAGTAAAAAAATGCCTGATTTTCCTACAAGCTACTTATCATCTAAAGAACTATATATGTGATTATTGAAAGGCTTGTTTAGGAAATATTGTGTGCAAAAAATTTCAATAGAATGCTGATCATTCCAATTTGGCACTCTCAAAACTCTCGTAGTCTCGTGTAATATTTAATTCTAAATTTTCCTAAGACTGGTGGAAAAAGAAAAACTGGGGCAACATTACAAAATGTCATCCAAACTTGAACTCAATCGCTAGAACCATGGACTCATATAAAAACCATCACAGGATGGAACCGAAATCCAAAGTCAAATGGAGGTAATTTTATACTCACAATTGTTACAAAACAAGCCAGCTGTTACCATGCTAGTAACAAATTTGGTGACAATTTCAAATGTTACATGTACAATCTATGATGTTGTGGTGTCAGACCATTACCATAGAAAAAACCACAATTGTTTAGTTACAGTTTTCTTTTCACATTATAACTAAAGTCAGACATGTTTTACTTGTCTGTGTTACAATCAATATTTTGTAATGGGATTGTAGATTTGTGTAGAAGCATATTTAAGAAGGTTTTTGAATTAATTTTTTTGGTAGTTCTTTTGCATTAATATGTGACGTAAATGCTAGATTTTGGCGTAATCCTTTTCATCAATGCATGTCTTAGGAATTGGCTAATGCAATTCGAAGCAAAATTGTTAAAATCTTGATCATGTGATTAGGCAAGACAAGTACTTTCATGATAATTCGATATTCATTTAAAGTTTTCAGGCCATAAAATAAACACATAGATAAATGCACAAAGTGATAAAGAAGGAAAACCAGCACATGAACCGACAAAAGATGACACCTCAACAAAGAACCACCTGGCACAACATTTATGGAAATAACAGAACAAAAAAAAGGAAACAGATAAAATCCCATACTTTGTCTTAGATATCTGCACATGCCTCAAATACGCATGAAAAGATCAACCAGATAATATGAAACAAATTAAGTTTGAAGATCAGGCATCACCCTAAGAAGAAGAAAATGACAAAATCCCAACAATAACTGCCAAATTTGGTGGAAATGATGTACCTATTTTTCTAAAGAACCTTTATTTTATATTCCCTATCTACACTTTTTCATCACTCTCTAGCTTTATTTCCTAGAGAATTATAAATCTTGCTAATCACATACTGAATAAAATCTTCAGAAAGGCTTGTTACCCACCATCTCCGTTCATCATTCATGGTTCATTGGAAAGGAAAAACCCATGTCATATACTGAGTTCATGCAATCCTACAGTTGCGAAAAAATCTGCATTAAAACACAACCAATTTAGACAAATACAGAGATGCATTTTAAGTTTTTAACACCCATCAAATCACAGTTTAACATGCAATGCTAGAACGCTGGAAAAATCTGCATTTAATAGAGGAAATCAATATTTATAAATGGCACATTTAAAAGATATGATAACAATTAAAAAAAACTGCTAGAGTTGCCTGAATTTATAATTTAGTGTCTTTTCTTGTAAACCAGACAACAATCAATATTTACACCACTAGACACACATGATTAATACAACAAATAAAGCATGTCTGAAAAAGGAAAAAGGCCGATGCCCAAAATTGGTCCAAGTGAGTATCTAGGATGGAGCTTTTGGAAATATGCCCAAAAGAATCTATCATCTACAAATCCCTAAACAATTCAAATTTCACAAAAATCCCATAGAAAGAAGATTGGGCTTAGGTCTCAACTCAAACCATAATATCACGTGGGATCTTAATCTTACATACAGTTCCAACCAATTTGAACTGTAAATCGTCCATTTTTCCCATTACATTTTTAGTCACATGAGGCTTAAGTCTGAAAAGGCTTCATAAGTAAAAATTAAGTCCAAAGGATATAAGTATTTCTCAATGGCAATTAAAAGGGAGAAACCCACAGTTGAGCTTGACAGCATCATTCCCTATCTTATAGTATGCTTCGAAGCATGCACATAAATAATCTACCCTTTAATAGCTGAGCCTACCCCACAAGGGAAAACTTTTTATTTCTGATCATGTTCATTGATTGTATTAATTTGAGTAAGCTGAAGGAAAATAAGAAGGACAAAACCAAGTGATAAGATTTAAAATGATATCATATCAGTTTGGAATGACGGTCTGCTCAGTACTGAAACAGAAGAGGTTTCACTTGATAGAAGAACATATTGGGACATCAAAAAGTGTTAAGCCTCATCAGCTTCATTAATATGATGTAAATGGCTTCCCATATCTATATTCATAGAAGCTGTACCATTTTGTTTTTGTTGCATATCTCATTATATTATACTGCATATCCATCCATCAAGTCAGCATCTCCATGCTTTCTTCAAGCATTAGATAACAAACAAGCATAACATGGGACTTGAAATTTCATTATTCTAATAAAAAACATCTACATACTTGAGGAATATTTATGTTCTTTCCTCGCAATCAAATTCAGCAAACAAGGGCTTTGGTAAGAGCATTTGGTGTGAAGTTACAAGCCTTGTTCAAAAAGGCCTATATAAATGATACATAAATAGATAAACAAATGTTTTGATGTCTCAGGGACTGGCTTGGCAAATGCATGTCAGCAACCAATAAAAGAAACTATGATGAGCTGAATAATACCCCATATTCTCTGTTTTGGGATAAATAACAAATGAATAAGATGCCCAAATTTCTTGGATTTAACAATCTTACTACAGAAAATGAGACTTATTATTGCATCTTCTGTTATGCCTTCAAGTTCTTTATGTGACTGCAAGCCTGAGGTGAATCGATGAGAATTGAATATGGCACGGGCCTTATTGTTTTATTCATCATAAAGCTGGTTTATCTTCGCGGTTCAACATAGAAATCCCTTGATCCAGAAAACAACTGACGTGACACAAGGAACATTAGAGGGGGAAAAACAGGAAATTTAGTATATCAAAGGACTATTATAATCTATAATTCCAACTACCCAACTACTACTTGAAATCACGCGGAGATATAGCAGCCCAAAAAATTACACTAAATCAGCATGTTATCTAGTAGTCACATGCTCATATTTATATTTGACACACCTAAATAACATATTTGTAGAAATTGGGTCTTACCATAATTGCAGCTGTCTGGATTTCATTCTCTTGTTGGAAAAAAGCAAATGAATCTTTGAAGAGCAACAAAAGCTACAGTTTTAGCTTCAACACTGGTATAATTGACTAATCCAACTTATATAGCAGTAGGCCAGCCCTTGGAAAATGAAACAGTGCTACCAACTGCTCCAGGTGACAATAATTATACCTGTAGACTATATGTAGTATACTACCATCTACCTTACCCTGCTACCCACTGCTTGCATGCCGCATCATACTAACAAGTTGAATTCTCTCTTTTTGGGATAGAATTCAATGGTTTCTTTCTTTTATAAATAATGCAAAAGTATGTTAGCTCCAGTGCCAAAAGAGGGGCACCTCTTCCCTTACACTAGACGTATCCCAAGGAAGAAAAAAACTATCAAGCTAACTTACACCTAATTACAATTTACTTAGCTAAAGCTCACAGATGAGAGAGAGAGAGATCCAGTATTTTTATCCCACCAATGCAAAACCTTCAACCTACATAAAGAAGCATCCTCCCACACTCCCTCCAAATCAGCCAAAATGATCAGCAAATATCAACATTTCCTTTTCTTTCTGTGTAAGACACTTCTGGTAGCAGAACATGAAAACTTTCATCCAATGTGGCTTTTGCAAGTCCATTATTCTACAGTTGAACATGGCAAATACGAACAGCTCCCTCAAAAATGGTTTGATATGAAACAAACATAGTTCTTTGTATTTCTCCATTTCTTTACAAGCTTCGCTTCTATAGATTAGTAGGGTCATCTATTATTGGAGACACAGAAGGTTAGGTCGACATCAAATTAAATCTAAGTCGTACCTCATTCACCTGTGCGTGCTAAGCAAAATCCCAATTCACAAAAGGAACCATTCTACTTATGCCACAACAATATATAAAGCCAAATAATGAGTGACAGACTCACGACTAAATGGATTCTTCTAAGAAAAGTTCCAGGGCGTGCATTAAGTATTGAGCTCTCAAGACCTTAAAAAAACTCAAAAAAAGGGCAAAAATCAGTCATGCAAAAAACAGCAGCTGCTCTTGATTTCTGCCTCGAAAACACCAGTAAATCGTACCGAATTCTCATAACAGAAAAGCACTTGAACTGATATCCATAATCTAATATGTCATCTGGAGATCTCATTAGAAGGGCAAAAGAATTTCACACATTTTATGATAATCAATGAGAGAAAGAATGAAGTGCCGCAGATATAGCATAAAACCCCCGTGCATTGAATCAAAAGAGGATAAAACAGCACAAAAACGAAAAACAAATTAGAGAAGGGAACCCATCAACTTCCATCCAGAATTCACAAATCTGAAAACTCAGATAAGCACAAATATCCAAAAGACCCAAAAATTACACAGATCACCAAACGCCAAATCAATTACCTTCAGAACCCACATTCATATTTCCACATTTCAATCAAATAGTTCAAAAACATAATAAGAAAACCGTATAAAAATTACCTTACCTCAGCAATGCATCTTGGGATCAACATGCAAAGAGGAGCAAAAAGGAGAAATTTGATTGAAATAAGGGAAGAGTAGTTGAAGATGATAAATGGGTCTTCTTCAAAAGTGAGATTGATAGAATGTATAAACCATGGAGTGAGCAATAAAAAATGGTTTTGCTTTTAACCTCATCATGTTTCAAAGCTGGCTAAAGAGAGAGAGATAAAAGGGTATCTAGCTTTGGAGAACCCACATAGTGCACTCTTCTTCAGTAGATGCATATACCTCTCTCTATCTATCTCTCTTTCCTTCTTCCTCTCCTTTTCTCTCTACATCTACCATTTGCATGTATGTCATGTGTAAACAACACCCTCTCTTGTACTCTCTCTCTCTCTCTAGAACTGACCTGACCACTTTGGTGTTTTCTTTTCTTTTCTTTTTTTCTGTTTTGGGTTTTCTTTTTAAAAAAAATATAATTCACTGTCCCAAAAATCCCTTTTTGGGTTCTCTTTTTAGGGGTTTTTGGGACACCGTAATTCATTGGCTTTTAAGGCAAGTCCTACCAGGATGAATTTATTTTCTTTTCAATGGATTGTGTTTTCCGATTATTTAACTGGAAAATAACTCCACTTATTCTTATAATTTGTATCTAATTTATTTTTATTCTTTTAATTACATCCATTTTGTCATCAAAAAAGTTGTTAAAAAAAATTTGTAATTTTTAGATTATTTTAATGTGCTGATGTTAAAAATATTTTTTTTAAAATAAAAAAATATATTTTTAATGCATTTTTGAATGAGAAGTACTTTAAAAAATAACTTTAAATAACGCCAACCACATTCTCAGATTAGCCCTAACTATATAATATATTCATTTGAAATATGATTCGAGATGATGTAATAAAAAATATAATATATTTTTATCCAAAAAAACCTTACTGTGGATTTATTTCTTTAAGAAAAATAATCAAGTCGTGGAAATCGACATTTAAATTGGATATTATAACTATGTTTCAATTTATTTTTTTCATTATATTCTTACCATCAAAATTAATGAAAATATATGAATTGATTTGTACATGATCAAATTAATATTTTATATATTCTAATTAATTTTTATCGAAAAATTAGAAAGAAAATAATGATTTTTTTCAAGATTTTCCACTAAATTAAATATTAAATTTTAATTTATTGAATCATATTCTTAAAATATTTCCTTACTCTATATCTTTTAATGAGGGATAATTTGAAAATATCAAATTTAAACTTGATTATATGCATATTTTCATTGGTTTTGATAATGAAAATCTAGCAAAATAATAAATTGGAGATGCAATAGCTTTTTAAAAATAAATAGATACAATTAAATATATATAACTATATTGGGCATTGTCTCTCTGAAATATAAGAACACTTGAATCTTTTCCACCATTTTTAGCAAATGGTTGTAGTTGCCATAGTTGCTTATTACTTTAGATTTTTAGATTTGTATTTCCATTTTTATTTATTACAATTCAAGTTGATAATTATGTGTTTATTTGAGAATGTAGCTGATATTATTTTTAAAAGTTTGTTTTTGTTTAGAAATACATTAAAATAATTTTTTTTTATTTTTAAAAAATTATTTTTAATATCAACACGTGAAAATAATTTAAAAATACAAAAAACAGATAATTTAAAGTAAAAAAATAATTTATTTTTTTCAAAAACACTATTAAAACACAATGCAAAAGACTGTATAAGTATTTTTTTCAATAGAAGGTGTTCTGAGTTAATAAGTAATATTTGTATTGAGAAAAAAAATGAAAAAGAGTTGATAAATTTTGGAAAAAAAAAGGTCTTTGAAATGGTTTATTTGATGTTTTTCTTGTCAACAAGAGAGGAAAAAGAAATGTCAACAATGAGAGATAAATTTTAAGGAAAAAGCAGTTCCAATTTCCGAAGATAATTAGAATGTTGTTTTTGAAAAAAAACAAAATATGCGGCGACATGGAAATGGAAGTGAATATGACAATGAACAGGATACATTACTCGTATGAAAAGTGCAGCGTTTCTTTGGGAGAAGTAAAAACAAATCTTAAATTCATCAACATTCATAGTTCATAACTCCCCTTTAAAAAAAGAAGGAAAATTACTTTTTATTTGACATCGGTTTATTTAGAAATTTCATATTTTTTTAAAAAAAACTAATGCATAATTAATTTTGTTAGTCTCATAAAAATCTGGTATGTATTTAATAAATATTTGTTTAATAAGAAGAAATAATTATGTGTTTATTTGGGAATGTAGTTGAGGTTATTTTTAAAACTATTTTTTTGTTTAGAAATACATTAAAATAATTTTTTTTTATTTTTTAAAAATTATTTTTGATATCAACACATGAAAATAATCTAAAAATACAAAAAACAGATAATTTAAAGTAAAAAAATAATTTATTTTTTTCAAAAACACTTTTAAAACACAATGCAAAATACTGTATAAGTATTTTTTTCAAAAGAAGGTGTCCTGAGTTAATAAGTAATATTTGTATTGAGAAAAAAAAAATGAAAAAGAGTTGATTAATTTTGATTTGACATCGGTTTATTTAGAAATTTCATATTTGTTTTAAAAAAAAACTAATGCATAATTAATTTTGCTAGTCTCGTAAAAAAATGATATGTGTTTAATAAATATTTGTTTAATAAGAAGAAATAATTAGCAAGCAATAATCTTGAGATTTTGAATTCGAGTATAAACATAATAGAAGAGAATTTAGTTTTTATGACGAGGATAATTTTGAATTAGTTTCTGCTTGCTTTGCTTGTTTGTTTAAGAGTGTGATTATGGTTGTTTTTTTAAGTATTTTTTATTTAGAAATGCATCAAAATAATATTTTTTTAAAAAAAATTATTTTTAACATCAACACATGAAAATGATATAAAAACACAAAAAAAAATTAAAGTAAGAAAATATTTTTTTTCAAAAATACTTTTGAAACGTAGTGTCAAACATAACATGAATCTTATGTAAATCATTTATATCTATCTTAGTTGATATATTCCTGGAAAAAGTTTCATTACATCTTTTCTTTTCCAAAGAGTTAATTAGTCATTGCTGATTTAATTGGAGGCAAATGGGTTTACACATAATTTTTTGCATGTATAATGAACTTTTTATCCTTAAAACCAAAATGACACGCATCTCTTATTTTGGGGTAATTTTGATTTTTCATGTTTAATTGCATAGTGAATTAATGATATTACCCATGGAAGCCAAAACAAAGAAGTTCTCATACACACGGGCATTGTGTATTTTCCTTTTTGATTTGAATTTTTATTATTCCTATTTTTTTTCTTAAAGATTTTTTTTACTTTTTTTATTTAATCATTTTACATTAAATTTATTGGGTGTAGAGCTTCTTGATTGAGTCCAGCTCTAGATCTTAATGGGTTACGAGTTTAAGATATCAATTCAGTTTTAAGAGGTTTGACCAGATTTGCTTATTTAAAAAAAATACTTTTTTTCATCTATTCATGTAATCAATCAATTGGTTACATATGACACTAACTTTGTTCTTGTATAATCATATTTATTATTAATGAAAGGCTTTTTAATTTTTTTAATATTTATTTGTGCTTAATTAATGAATTTAGAGTGAAGTTAAAAGTAATTAAAATAAAAATGCTTTCTAAAACAATTATCATTATAAGATTCATAATGCATCAAAACATTACTTCTAAATGTTCATGGTCAATGCTTTATTAAGCTTAGATATTAATTAAAGTCATTAAGATCAATACATATTATATTCTTTTCTTTATGAAATGAAACGATTGCTCTTATAAGTTGTGATATGAAGGATACAAAAACTAAAATATACATGCTTGTTAACTAACAAGTCACTAAACTAATTTGCATGAAGATTCTATATGGAAAATTCATCACCCTAGATAAATTACAAAAAAAAATCACATATTCTCAAATAATATTGATTATGAAATCCTAGGCACAATGGAACGACATTTGAAAAAAAAATTAAATGATCAATAATTATGATGTTGAAAACAAATATGATCTGAAAAAGTAAAGACACTTCATACTATAATATATAAATCTAAATATTTTTCATGAACGAATAATATTTACACTAAGAAACAAGTAAATGAAAAGTAAATTTAAACCATGATTTTATAATATTTGAGAGATCATGTCATGTTGTTAGACGATATACTTAATCTTCAAATATAGATCAATCAATTATATATTACTTGATACAAATATTTACAGTGTATTTTCATTATCATATGCAATTAAAGAAATTATAACTACATAATTAAAGAAAAAAATGATCACATTTTAATTAATTAAAATGTTAAATAATTAAATTACATGTAATGGAAAATAAACTAGGAAGTTATTCATAAATTAAACATTTTACATATTCATTGAGTTACTAAAATTTCAATTTTAATACATTAATCCAAAAAGGAGCTATATTTCTCCCTAAACTATACCCAAAAAAAAGAAAGTAATCCACACTATTCTAGACATGTCTATAAAGAATCTGTAACACAAAACATATATATACATATATAATTAATAAGATACAATGTTTGCCTTAAAAATATTTAATATCATGATTGTGTTTCCTTCTCTTCATTAAATATTCTTAGGCATTAGGATCTATCAATATCTCATTTATCATTAAAACACAACTGAAAAACCTTTTATTATAATTTGATTATCGATAACAAATATTCATAATATTTTTTATGATTCAAATTTAGTGATTTACCATGACAACAAATATATTTATCATAATCAACCTTTCCATCCTTTCAATGACAACTAAGTTTACTTTGATATCATTAATTACATTATCTAGTAGTCAATCCATGCTAACAATAATATTTATAATTATCATTAGTCACTTTTTTCCCTCAAATGACTCATCAATTTGTATAGATGTCAATACTCATGATATTATTAATTATCATTACTTAATAATTAATTCATGCCGACAACTAATTTAGCAAGTCAAAAACTTAACCATTCTAAAATGTAGATTTTAACATCATATTTTTTTTGTGTCTTTAATACTTAAGGATATACCCTCCAATATAATTTTACACCATCATATATTAAAGTTTACAGCTAAATCCCAACATGTGAAAAAAATAACAAAATGATTGGTGAATGGTTTTTGATCGAACCTTAACAAATAATCATAAATTAATTATGATATACTTTTTTTTTTTTTAAAATACGATAAAAAATACAATTTTTTTTCTAAAAGTATGCTTAGAAAAATTTAGAATTCAGATGTATGCACAAAAATAAAATATATTTTTATTTGTTTTGGAAATTTTAGAGAAAATCAAATGTTTTGTGTGGAGTCTGAAAATTATAGTGTAAGTCTACAGACTAATATTGAGCAAAATTGATGAAAAAACATGTGATGAAATCACATAATTTTTTAAATGACTCTTAAGATTTTTTTATAATTTTTTTAATTAAAGTTTAAGATAAAATTATATATTTTTAATATTGGGGTTGTAACATAACTTGATATTATGCAAAACAATGTGAAAAATATGCAAAAAAGAATATGTTTGCTTACCTTACCGTACGTGAGTGGTGGTCGTAATTGTTGTCGGTGTTGCAGGGGGAAAGTTGGATGGTTGTTAGAGGTGGTAACATCGCTGAAGGGGAAGAGAGGAAGGGGGAAGTTATGGCCAAAAAAGGGAAAAAGCTTTTTTGGGTAAAAAATGTTTTTTCCCAATTTTAACTTCATATTTCTTGATTTTCTGAAAAGGGGTGAATTCCTATTTATATGTGGTGGAATAGGATAATCTTATCTTTATTGGGGTAATTTTTTAGCACTTGATTCAGCCTAGAAGCATCCTAATCATTGACTCAAAGTAGATACCCTAACTCATCAATTTGGACAACTCAACGTTGCTTGAATTGTCACATTTGGGGTGGCGCAACAATGGTTGTGGTGTTCATCAGCTGGAATAGACCATACCATAGTGTAGATAAATGTCAAGTCATCATTTTGATATATGGTCTGTCAAATTTGATGATATATAATTTGTCAAATTTGATGAAGTATAAAGGTATCAATTGCATCCATAAAAATAAGTCTTCAGAATGTTTTTTTGGACAAAAAAAGAAGAAAAAGATAAACATAAACATTGACTAGACAATGTGTCTTCTAATCATTATTGCTAGACCAAACGACGTGTTATCTAATTTTTATTTTTTATTTCTTTTACACTAGAACGATATCGTTTTGGCTGCTCTCATCCAATGTTTGATTTGATCCTCCAATGTTTAATTACTCTAACTTTACTCTAAATTGATTAAAAACTTTTAATTTTATACAATTTTGGCAAACTTCAATGGAAACCTCGAATTTATGTATTTTTTTTCTTTGAATTCTTAGTCTTGGATTTATGCAATTTGACCATCAATTTTTTTTTCAATTACACCATTGATTAAGGCTAAATGAGTCTTTATTGTGCGATACGTTTTACAAAATGATCATTGAACAAAATGATCATTGACTGAAGATTTCTTCAATTTAGCCCCTAATTGACTTTAAAACTTTGATTTTCTTGCAATTGTGCCCTTAGTTTCCACCAATTAACTTAGAAAAAAAATTGATCTCTAAAATTTCTAATCTTCTCAATTAAGCCCAAATTATATTCCTAACTTAATATTTCTGTTTTAATAATTTAGTCCATAATAGAATTAATTTGAGCTTTTAAAAGTATAATTAAGTCTTAATTAAATCATTCAATTGGATCCCAAATTAATTCCTAAGCATAATTAAATTTTAGTTTGACCCATAATTAAATCAAATTGGATATTAAAAATTAATTGAACTTTGTTGTTGGACTTAATTTTATGAAGAAATTTGTCCAATAATCATTTATTTTGACTTTCATCTATATTTTTATTTATTCTTCTCAATTTGGACAACTCAAGGCTGCTGAAATTGTCACATTTAGGGTGTCGCCGCAATGAATGTTGTGTTCATCAGCTGGAATAGACCATATCATAGTTAGACAAATGTCAGGTCATCATTTTGATATATGTTTTGTCAAATTTTATGATATATAATTTGTTTAATTTGGTGAAGTATAGAGGTATCAAATGTTGCCATAAAATAAGGCTCTAGATTGTTTATTCGAACAAAAAAGAAAAAAGAAGATAAACATTCTTCTAATCATTATTGTTGGACCAAATGATGTGTTGTCTAGTCCTTTATTTTTTTTATTTCTTTTACACCAAAACGATGTTCTTTTGGCTCCTCTCGGCCAAATGCTCAATTGATCCTCCAATGTTCAATTGCTCTAACTTTACTTTTAATTGACCAAAAACTTTAAATTTTATACAATTTTGGCAACCTTCAATGGCAACCCCGAATTTACACACCTTTTTTCTTTGAGTTTCTAATCTCGGATTTATGCAATTTGACCATTAAACTTTTATTTTTTTTCAATTCCACCCCTTGATTAAGGCTAAATGAGTCTTTCTTGTCCAATGCCTTTTACAAAATGATCATTGACAGGAGATTTCAGCCCCTAATTGACCCTAAACCTTTGATTTTCTTGCTATTGCGCCCTTAATTTTCACCAATTGACTTAGAAAAAAAATTAAATTTGATCTCTGAAATTTCTAATCTTCTCAATTAATCCCAAATTAGATTCCTAACTTAATATTTTTGTTTTAATAATTTAGTCCATAATAGAATTAATTTGAGCTTTTAAAAGTATAATTAAGTCTTAATTAAATCATTCAATTGGATCCCAAATTAATTCCTAAGCATAATTAAATTTTAGTTTGACCCATAATTAAATCAAATTGGATATTAAAAATTAATTGAACTTTGTTGTTGGACTTAATTTTTATGAAGAGATTTGTCCAATAATCATTTATTTTGACTTTCATCTATATTTTTCTTTATTCTTAGGCACAATAAGGGTACAATTGAACTCTCGAATATGCCTAAAAATTTTGGTTTGATTTTCCCACCATGTCACTCATTTTTATTTTGTTTTTGTTTTTGTTTTTGAGAAAACTTTGGGAATAACTTAGAAATGAGTTATAACAAAAATAATGAAGCCATTTGAATCCAACTATGCATAGAAAAATTAAATGCTTATTTGGTATAAGGGGTTGGAATCTTAAACTGATTGTTTTCGTATATAATAATGATTGGCGGAGCTGAAAGGTTAATAGTTAATGTTGTTGTTGAGCTCGCCTCCCTTGGCCATAATGTTCATGTTTTTCATCTCATTATGATAAAAACCGATGCTTCGAAGAAACTATGACTGGTAAGTTGCGTTCATTGTCATTTGTCGATATCGAAGTCTACATTTGTTTGAGTTATTTTTGCAGAAAATTTTATACGTCAAGTAAAAGTAAGACATTGGAGTTTTTTCATTAAAAATCTCAGTGCTTAGAAGGCCATTGATTGTATGGACCTGTTGAATTTGTGTTTGGTATGGTGTTTTATAATTAATCCTTAGGTTTCTTACAATGGTCCTGTTTATCATGGTTGTTTTTTACTGTCATTTTCTAGATTTGTTGCTGGCTCAATATACAATTGTTCTCCGGAGGTTACATAGGAAACTCATAGAAGAAATTACAACTGGTCTGTTTTCAAATTCTGTTGTTTTTCTTTCTTGTTCACATCAAATATCTCTTTGATGTTAACTTTGTCCCAGTTGAAAGTTGAAACTACCAGATCTCATTAACTGCTCTTGGGGACAGTAGGTATTGCAGATGTGATACTTTTTTTCTTTTTTTTGATGCGAGAAACCCACTCATGTAAAGCGCTCTTTGTGAGTCCAGGTGAACGAATAAAACTTCGGCTATCCCAGGCTCTTACAAGGGATGCTTGTCATCATACCATGCCTCTTGAGGACTGATGTGATACTTGTTAATAGTAAATTCACTTCATCTATGTTCGTGTATACATTCAAGAATCTTCATGCACGAGAAATTCAACCTCATGTTCTTTACCCTGCAGTTAACATGGATTAATTTGATGCTCCTCATTTTTTATAAGAAAGAAACAGCAAATTATTGTACATCTCTTGCATCCTAACAAAGTTCAAAGTTGACTAGATTTGTTGGTGAAAAATTTATATTTTTTCAAAAATATTTTTTTAAAATTAAATCTAACAAGCCTTTTGTCCTATTTCTAAATCCAAACTATATGATATTTACTTTCAAACATGGAAGTCATACAAGTATGTTTCATGTGTGTGGTCATGGAGCCTAACTTTGGGAATTAGAAGCCATGAATGTCCAATGCATCGACGAAATTAGAGAATACCACATGCATTGTAAGGTAGTCTCTCCTTCCTTTATACATGGACATACTTTATTTTGAATTCTTTACATGTATGTGTGTTACATTGATGACACCATATTAGTACTGGATGACTCGCATGATTTTTTTTTATATATATAAATTACTAACTATCTAAAACAAAACGAGATTTGTAACAGTACGGAGCACTGTGCATTGTGACTCATTGTCACTGTGGACGTGCACTTTGCTCCGGTGCGGCGCGGGTGTAAGTCCTCCTCTTCTTTTTTTTCGTTTTTAACAATAAATAGTATATTTATATATTCTTTCACAAAAAGAGACAATGAAAGGCATGTAGCTTACTGGCAAAGACATACGCAAGTCTTAAGAGAGGACAGGGGTTCGACCCCTGCCTCCCGCATATTTTATTCACTTTTTGTTTGCTTTTTTTTTCTCCTACTTATGTTTGAACCCCTGCCTCCCGCATTTTTTTTTTCACTTTTTGTTTGCTTTTTTTTTTCTTCACTTATGTTTTTTCTTTCATTTTTATTTATTTTGATTGTTTTGTTTTTATTATTTATTTTGACGTTTCTTTATTTATTTCGTTTCTGTTTTTTTCACTTACATTTTTTTTTATTTTGATTGTTTTTTTTTTTTGACCTTTTTTTTTATTTATTTCGTTTTTGTTTTTTTTCACTTTTTTTTTTCTCAAAAAAACAATTTATTGACATTTGTTTTTTCTTTTATTGATTTTTTTCCAATTATTAACTCAATAAGAATAATAATATTAGTTTTTTTTCTTGCTTCCTTTTTTTTATGTTTTTTGTTTTTTTCATCGTAACAATTTAATTTTCTGCTCTTTTGTTTAAGTTTATTTCTTTACAAAAATTCTCAGTTCTTTGGTTTTTTAGATTGTAGATCTGATATTGCTGGAAAAAAAAATCAAAAAAACAAAAGGTTGACAAATTTACTTACATCATCTACAATTAAAAAATATATCACTTTTTGTTTGCTTTTTTTTTTCTCCCACTTATGTTTTTTCTTTCATTTTTATTTATTTTGATTGTTTTTTTTTTATTTTGATGTTTTTTTTATTTATTTCGTTTCTGTTTTTTTCACTTACATTTTTATTTATTTTGATTGTTTTTTTTTTATTTTGACCTTTTTTTTTATTCTGTTTTTGTTTTTTTTCACCTTTTTTTTTTCAAAAAAACAATTTATTGACATTTGTTTTTTCTTTTATTGATTTTTTTCCAATTATTAACTCAATAAGAATAATAATATTAGTTTTTTTTCTTGCTTCCTTTTTTTTATGTTTTTTATTTTTTTCATCGTAACAATTTAATTTTCTACTCTTTTGTTTAAGTTTATTTCTTTACAAAAATTCTCAGTTCTTTGGTTTTTTTGATTGTAGATCTAATATTGCTGGAAAAAAAATCAAAAAAACAAAAGATTGACAAATTTACTTACATCATCTACAATTAAAAAATATACGAGTCACTTCCCGTTTAAATTAAGTTGTTTTTTTTAGACGGCAAATAAATAATTATAAAACGCAAAAATATTAGGTTTATTTTTAAAAACAAATTACAATATTTTTATTTTTAATGTGTCAGATCGAATATTACTTAAGAACAAAAGCAACTCATAAAAATAAATATTGACAAATTTACCTAGGTTATCTACAATTAAAAAATATACAAACCACTTCCCATTTCGATTACTCTATAAAGTATGTGGGACTAATTATATGTTTTAATATTTTTTGAATATCATTGCCTAAAAATATAGAGAGAAAGAAAAATGACCTAGAATTTTTTTTAAAAAAAAACATTAATATCAATATTTTTAAATACATTTAATATAATAATATGATTAATAAATCTTATATGAAAAAATTTTGACTTTGAATTTAAATTTGATACTCTTTTGTTTAAGTTTATTTTAAAAAAAAATATTTACAATATTTTCATTTTTTATATTTAAAATCTAATATTAATGGGAAAAAGAAACAACTTAAAAATAAAATTTCAAATATACTTAGGTTATCTACAATTAAAAAATATGTCAGTCACTTCCCGTTTCGATTACACTATTCCTTTTATACGGCAACTAAGTCATTATAGCACGCAAAAAAATTAAGCTTATTTCTTCAGAAATTTACAATATTTATATTTTTCATCTGTCAGATGTAATATTACTGGGGAAAAAACAACTAAATTTTTTTTTTTGACAAATTTACTTAAGTTATCTATAATTAAAAAATATACGAGTCACTTCCCGTTTCGATTTCACTGTTTCTTTTATACGGCAAATAACTCATTATAGCACGCAAAAAAATCAAGCTTATTTCTTTAGAAATTTACATTGTTTATATTTTTCATGTGTCAGATGTAATATTACTGGGGGAAAAAATAACTAAATTTTTTTTTTTACAAATTTACCTACGTTATCAACAATTAAAAAATATACAAGTCACTTCCTGTTTCGATTTCACTGTTCCTTTTATACGGCAAATAAGTCATTATAGCACGCAAAAAAATTAAGTTAATTTCTTCAGAGATTTCCAATCTTTTTATTTTTAATGTGTCAGATGTAATATTACTGGCAAAAAAAAAACAAAAAAAAATAGACTAATTTACCTAGGTTATCTACAATTAAAAATTATACGAGTCACTTTCCGTTTCGATTACACTGTTCCTTTTATACGGCATATAAGTCATTATATCACGCAAAAAAAATAGTTTATTTCTTCAAAAATTTACAATATTTTTATTTTTCATGTGTCAGATGTAATATTACCGGGGATTTTTTTTCTTCAAATTTACGTTGGTTATCTATGATTAAAAAATATACAAACCACTTCCCATTTCGATTACACTATTCCTTTTAGGCAGGAAAAAATTTTATTTGTTACATATTTTATCTATTATAATGTTACTAATTAAATATTTAAACAACTAATTACAACATGTGAAAAATCAATTACTTTTCTAAATAGAAAAAACCCTAACGCAATGCGCGGGCAAGCATACTACTTATACTACGCAAAAAACTCATTTCTAACATATTTGATCTATTGCAATTTTACTAATTAAACATTAAAATAACTACTTATAGCACGCAAAAAATATAAGTTTATTTGTGGAAAAAATTTATAATGTGTCAAATCTAATATTACTGAGATAAAAAAACAACGCAGAAAAAAAAATTACCTGCATTGTCTGCAATTACAAAATATACAAACCACTTCCCATTTCGATTATACAGATTTTATTAATTATAATTGTACTAATTAAATATTAAAATAATAAAATATAATATATATAAAAACAATCAATTTTCTACATAGATAAAAAAAACCCTGGCGCAACGCGCGGGTATATCGCTCGTGGATGTCTATAACATAATGAAAATAGGGATAAAACCTCTCTCTACGTTGAAGTAAGGTATTCTGAAATCATAAAGGTTGTGTTCAAATTTGATCTTCAAGCAATATAATTGCTCAGATCACTTGATGAAAATGATTAATCGTCTATCAGTCTAAAATATAAATTAATTCATTGATATATATATATATATATATATATATATATATATATATATTCACCGTATTAAATTCTAAATAACACAAGATAAGCCATTTAAATTACTCCTAAACTATATAATACTATATTTATATTTGATATTGACTATCAACAATCTAAAAATTTAAAAACAAGTCAATAAAAAATACAAAGCAACCCTTATCGAAAAGTTTCACTGAATTGGTGGCAAGTCTATAATTAATTTATTAAATTGAATCCTTAATTAATTTTTCATAGTCTATGTTTTTGTTATTATAATTTTTAATATAATACCAGCATATAAAAAAATATAAAAAAGCATTGAGGAACATTATGAGAGTGTCTTCCTATACTTGATTGAACACGAGATCTCAAAAAGCATGTAGTATTAGTATAAATTGGTGGGTGATATCCAAAACAAAACAAAAGTAATCGATAAAATTAATCGAGTTAGTGTAGTCACATGGATTAAAAGACTTTAGGGTCTAAATCCTTGACCAAACCTTAACTTTCTTGTCTACCAAACAATTCCAAAACTTCCTTCGAAGTAATTCTCGAACATAAGCACAAAATACAAGAAAATCTTATTATAGCCACGCCTTCCACTCTTCACGATCACAGCATCACTGTTCTTCCATGTCCGCAACCCTTCCATGATCTCGTTCTCTCTGCTGAT
Organism: Salix brachista; assembly: GCA_009078335.1. Classification (NCBI taxonomy): domain Eukaryota; kingdom Viridiplantae; phylum Streptophyta; class Magnoliopsida; order Malpighiales; family Salicaceae; genus Salix; species Salix brachista. The sequence continues at coordinate 30,265,802 of CM018587.1, forward strand.
GGAAAATATACCATCGCCATCGCCATCGCCATCGCCAGGAAGCTCTTCAATGGCAAGTCCAAGTATTCAAGTGGTTTCGAAATCAGTCTCCGAGAGACTTCTGGGTAAGTTCTTTGATGCATCTCAATATGACTTCGATTATGAGCAGAGTGGTCTTTGGTCTCCCCCAATAGCAGCCAGAAGGGTTTTCTTGGCTTCACCAGCAGGCCATATTTACTCAGAGGATGAGTTTTTCTCGAAGCTTAAGAAGGGAAAGAGAGCGTGTAGGAGGCGCATTGCTTGTTTCAATGTGAGTCTACTGATTAATCATGGCTTTCTCTTCATTTTAATATCAGTTCATCATTTTTAGTTGTTCATGTTTTTTACTTCTCTATTTTCCACTTTATCCACACTCGCACACAAATTGTAGATTATACTATGCATGTTCTTCGTTTTTCAATTTGCTCACTGCATTTTCTGAAAAGATTAAACGACGCGTTGTTTGAATATCTTGGATGGATCATAATTAATCATATTCATCCATGTGAATTAATTGTTCCTCTCTTTTTTAAGATAATTTATGAATGTGGTTTCTAATTAATTGTTATTTGGGTAAAATTTTGTACTCAAGTATATCTAGAAAATGATTTTGGGATGCTTTGTTTCTTCTTCTTAATTCGCAGGCCTTTTGGTGCACATGAAGACGACAACCTTAATGGTGCCATCCCCGCCTTATTTTTCTTTTACAAAGCCATGTTTAGTCTCAAATCACCATTCCCAAGCTGCATTGGGAAGCTTAATGTCAAAAGGGTTCAATTCAAAAATATTGAACCCTAAGTATCTATTTATTATATATATTAAGAAATAAGTTAAATCATATCAGCGTTTTATTGTAGCAAAATTATTGTAACAATAGATACAGATTATTATGGATTGTAATCATAAAATTCTAATCTTACCTTTCAATGCATAATACTTTTAGTTTTTTATACGAGGAAACCCCACCCTCCAGAAAACATATTTTGTGGACCCAGATAAGCGAGTAAAACCCTATTGTCTCAAATTTTTAAAAAGGATGTACGTCATAACTCGAACTCGAGACCTGCTGTGAAAATTGAAAGTTTTTTGTCATCACGTCATGTCTTTGGGAACTGTTTCGCAAATATATTTGTCGAATTTCTTAATTCAAATTATCTGATATTTACTTTAAAACATGGAAGTCATAAAAGTTCAATGCATCGACGCAATTAGAAAATTCGTGGCATTGCACTACAAATGTGGGGCATTACATGGGATCACTTGCAAGCAAGACACCATCTTCGTACAGTGGAAGAAGTGATTAGGGAGGTTTCATACCCATATATATTATGCAGACAATCAGGCTTTACTAACTTGCCACATGAACTGCTGATTGTTTTTCTTCTAATTTAATCAATCATTGAATTGCTATAAGTCTAGGAAATTTTAATATCCAATAATGGTTTATTTGTATATTAAATGAAAAGGTGCATTAATGTAGTCTTAGAAGAGAAATTGGTGGTTTTTTCCAACCAAAACTTTTGAGTAAATATTTCTCAAAATATATATGCTGTTGATTATTTTTTATTTAAATCAAATTAAATTTGGTATTGTAAACCTTAGATTAAGATGTATATTGTATAGTTTTCATTAAGTGTAAATCGATTAAAAGGCAACAAAAAATACAAGTTCAACCAATCTTAAGGTCGTTTTAAGTTTCTGGAAATTTTATTATAATACATTAACTGAATTGGGTTTTGCTTACATCCTTATAGTATTTCAACTAAGTCTTTTCAATGGTAAAAAATGTGAAAATAAATGGATAAGAGTTAGATATGCTATTGATAGAGATAAGGATGCAATTTTGACCGATGTTGCTCTCATGATAGTTATATTAGAGCACGTTTGTTTTTGTATTTTAAAAATATTTTTAAAAAAATCTAAACATTTATTTTAGTTTTTTATTATTTAATTTTTATATATTTTTAAATTAATTTAAGGTGTTGATATCAAAAATAAATTTTAAAAAATAAAAAAAAATATTATTTCAATATATATTTTTTAAAAAGACACTTTAAAAATAATCACTACTATAATACCAAATATAACTTTCAGTAATGGCATTTGATAATTAAGTAGATAATAATTAGGCAGTCATGACAGTGATTGTGGAGCAATAATGATTATTCCATTGCAAAGTGTAAAAATATGAAAAAAAATAAAAAATAAAAAAATGGATAGAGGTGAGATATATTATTGATGGGAATGCAATTTTGGTCAAAGCTCTCATCATGATAGTTATGTTGGTAAAAAAGTGGTATGTCAATCATAGAAGTGCAAGAGACACTAGTTAGGCAGTCGTGACAATGATTTGTTGGTAATATTTAATGATCTAAAGGTATTTGTATTATTTTTTAATTTAAAATTCTCAATATATGAAAAGGTTTAACAATATCTCTCGGAGAAGATGAATGGAGGGAAAATTCAACAAATTATACGTTAATTATATAAAAATGCTTGAAAATATAATATTTAAATCTTAAAAATATATGTATAATGAAGTATTTTAAATACAGTCAAATTAGCATTCTATCCATGATCATTAATAATTCAACATCGAGATTATCGAAGCTGGCCATGACAACAAGGGAACATCGTACAGTGTGGTTTTAAGTACGATACATGTATGTTCTTGTCTATATCGTACGATGTGGTTTTAACTATGATACACGTATGTTCTTGAAGTTATTTTTTTAAGTATTTATTATTGTTCAGAAATGCATTAAAATAATATTTTATTAATTTTAAAAAATTATTTTTGATACCAACAAGTTAAAAATTAAAGAGCCTTGGAGTATATGGTGCTGTATACCTTTTTAGGGGATTAATTCCAATATTATTGGAGCCGTATAAATCCCATTTTTTTTCACTAATTACTTGCAGGACACGTTTAAATTCTTGCTTAGGAGATACAAGAATAATAAATTAATTTAAAAGGCAAAAGTACCGACGAGGTGGAATATGTTTGAATTTAGTACGATGACGCGTCCATGGGATAAAAGGGAATTTCAGGCTGGGTTTCCTGCTGCTAAAAAGCCAGAGACAATTATGATCCAAAGGTTCTTTTATTTTCTCTGTTTTTATAGACTCTTCTCTTGTCTCCTTATATAAGATTCCCTTTCCTTTACTGCAAATCAATGTATGGGTCTGTTGATTATTTTAAAGATATTCTTATTGTGAATGTTAGGGGTATTTTGAGCCCGTTCTATTGTTTTGTAGTTTGTTTGTATGTTTGGGCTGTCAACCCCTCTTTTTACCAAAAAAAAAATGTATGGTCTGTCCCGATGCAGATGGAGCCATGGTACGTAGATGCTCTTGCTAGCACGTATATTCTTTAAGTTTACTAAAATTGGCTGCGAATATAAGTTTACTAAATGCACGTATATAAAATTTGACAAAATAATGAATATGTACAGAATTCTTGTGAAGAGCACGTTTCCTATAAAATATATAAATTTTAAATCGATATAAATTTATTTGTTTAGTAGGTTTTAATGAAATAACCAACATAAAATTATCATTATCATTAAAAAAACAAGAAGATTTGGATATCTGAATTATTAAATTCTTTATATTAAGATTAGTTCATTTTATAATTCAATTTAAATTAAACACAACAAATAAAATATAAATTATGAAAACACCTGCAATAATTAAATAACAAAAATAAATAGTTAATTTTCTATCTCCAAAAACAAGAAAAAATAAATTGAAAATCCATCTTAACGTTACCGTTATTATCATTACTATAACAGTTAAAATTATTATCAACATTACTACCCAAACAATTAAAATCATTAAATTGCCCCAAAGAATAAAAAAAAACAAAATATTTTTACAAAACAACAATAAAAAAATATTCACTAAAATTATCATTATTATTGCGCAAACAATAAAATTATAAAATCATCTGATCAGAAGAACAGATAAAAATAACAGAAAACACAAAAAAAAAAAGAACAAAGAGAAAAATGGAGCAATATTAATTTTAAAATGATCACCAACATAAATTAAAATTTTAGGATTGAACCGAATAAAAATAAAACCTCAATAAAAATAAAATGACAAAAATTAAAACAAAAACCAAAAGCATAGATGCATAAATACGGATAAAAAATAATTATTGTCCAAGAAGGACTGAAAAAACCAAAGGAATTAATATCAAATACAAAATTCAAAGAATAAAGACTAAAATGAAAAATAAAATATATAATTAATTTCAATCGAAGGACATAATTAGAACAAATAAAAATCTTGGGACCAAAGCAAATAAAAATATTTTAAAAAACCATTCTAGTGTAATTTTGATAAAGTAGTCAAAACTAGCATAAATGACTACTTTCAATTGGAGGAAACAATTAAAACAAATCAAAACAAAATATATAATAATTCCAATAGAAGGACAAAATTGAAACAAATAGAAACCTTGGGACCGAAACAAATACAAGGATTTTGTTTTAAAAAAATTGCAGTGTAATTTTGTACAAAATTAAAAGAATAAGAACCAAAATAAAAAGTAGCATATATGACAAATTTCAATTAGAGAACACAATTAAAACAAATTAAAATCTGCATATCGAAATAATTAAAAGAACAAAAAATAAACCAAAAATCAAAATAATAAGGACTGAGTTAAAAAAAACAACATATATAATATGTTACAATTGAAATGCACAATTGCAACAAATTAAAACTTTTATTGAAGATATCAGTAATAAAATCAAAATCAAAAGAACAGGGATTAAACTAAAACAATCACAAACAATAAGGATGGACATGTATTTGCCTTCTGCAGGAGAGAGAAAACGGAGAAAAAAATTTAAAACCATTCACGCACCGTACCGGGAGGTAGAGGACATGTCGGCACACCAATTGACACGGTGGACAGTCTGTTTCCACCGCTGGATGATGTAGCGCATGTCACCTTAAAGACGCGTGCACGTAAAACACTGTTGGCGCGTCCGTACGACGAGCTTACAGTTTTTTTTTAAAAGAAATAATAATAAAATGATAAATTACCTAAACACCCCTAGCCCCGAGATAACCACGAAAAAATCAGTGATGAAAGTATCACAATACCCTCGGCTCAAGGGCATATTTTTTGTCATTTTCGGGGGCTATTCTAGTAATTGCACTGTGCAGGAATTTGGAAAAAATTGAAAATACCCTCTATTGTTCCGTATCTTTTTGTCAGCACCCAGGGTTAAAATAGTAGTTTTTATTGTGTAAATAATTCAGAAATACCATACATTTCCCCTTTAAATGTAAAAAATGACCTTGATCCCAGAGGTTAATTTTTTTGGCACTGGGTAAAATGATAATTTTACTGTCACAATTCATAGTAATCTGTGTCTATGTGCACAGTGAAAAAAGCCACAGTAAAACCAGGACGTTGTTTATATATATAGTAATATACACACTACTAACAAAATTCAAATTAGAGAGACCTGGCTTGTTAAATCCCAAATATATTCTAGATAAATAATTAACATTTTCATTTATAGTTATAACAAATAGGCGGTTCACGCTTTGTCAAGTGACAAATTGATGTTTTATAACTTAAATTTTTTATTTAAATTCTGCTAGCAAAGCAAGTTTTAAAGGAAAAATAACCTCACGATTCGAGTAATCGACTTTACCAAGTTTAATAACATGATTAAATTTAATTATATAATAAAAAAAATTGTATTAAATCTAAAAAAATAATAACAATGACATGTAGAAAAATAATGTTTGCCATAAACCAATTATGAGCTAAATTTCAAGATAATCTAATGTTAAGGAATAAAATTAAAAATAAAAACACCTAAGTTAATCCAAGTAAGCATTGAAAACTCATGACCCTCATCGTGAAATCGAGCCATCCTTAGAGAAAGGAATTAAAAATAATAAAGAATCTCGATCTTTAATAAAATCAATATTGAAGGCTGAAGTCAAAAAATAAAACTGGTATTAAAAAAAGACTCATGTAAATCCAGGTTAACATTTCATATATGTGATATAAGTTATGAGACCAAGATCACAACATTAGAAAAAATTTACAAAGCCCAATTCTTGATAATCCACTGTTAAATGATGAGATTAAAAAATAAACCCCCGAGTCAATTCAAGTTAGCATGATAAAAATTTAGAGGCTTGATCTTAAAAAAACACAATATTGTAGAATAAAAAAAAAGTTGTTGTACAAAATTAAATATTGATGTCATTTCAAGTTAACATTTCATACATGTGACTCGGGTCTTAATATCTGAATCACTACATCAAAAACATTTACAAAGCTCATTTTTCAACAAAATCCAACGTTAAAGGATGATAATGAAAAAACAATTAAAAAAGAAAACAAATAAATAGAAACTAATTTAATTAAGAAGATGATATATATATGGATCATATATGATATAAAAATAAATAGGATAAAACGCCAAGAAATGAAATTGAAAAAAAAAACAAAAAAAAGTATAAAAAAACAAAGACAAATAAGAAGAACAAGGAGTATAGCTAAAATAAAAACAATGGGTGGAAAACTTTCAATTTTGGATTAACTAAGGAGAAAAGAGAAGGACAAAATAAATCAAACAATTTTCAAATCACCACAAATCACTATATATATATGTTAGCTCCATAAAATTTGTTGCCTCTAGATACTTTGACTGGCACAGATGTTGACTATGTTGAATTGTGAGGTGTTACACATACTACCTAAAAAGCACAGGATCCTCCCATATAGTGGCATGTGCGTGCAAATTCTTTTTGATTATATTATATATTTTTTTAAATATAAAATGGCATCTAATTCTACTTGATAATAAAAACAAACTAGGATTAAAAAAAAAAAAATCATAGAGGAAAGCCTTAGAAAAAATAATTTCAAGGTAATTTATTCATTTTATTTTTTAAGTTAAAATAAAATTTCAAAAAAGCCTTAGGAGGTAAGTTAAATAAATTTCGCTTTTAAGGGATATTTAGTAATTTTACAATGCAATAAAAATATGAGATGATTAAGATGCCCCTAATCAATTTGGGAAAGACAAATTGATCTTGTTAAAAAGACTTTATTACCCCTTAGGACAAGTTACTCGAGGATTTAAAAAAACAACAAAATAGTCATTTTACTATGCAAATCCATAGTAAAATGTGAATGTGTTCACAATGAAATACTTGCTAGGTATACCCTATATTACATTATAGGTATGATTTTAAGCTAATTTACAAGACAAGATAAAAATGCTTCAGCATTTTAGATATATTTTTCCATATCATATTTTTTTTAATTAAGAAATAAAAAGAAGTTGTCTGTGTTTAATAAAATGAATCGGAAAAAAATATATGAATTGATAAATCATAGAAAAAGTTAATTCAATTAAAGATTAAAATAGAAGGTTGATCTTCATTGTTAAAAGCAAAATACAAATGTATATATAAATATTTAACATAGTGATGGAGGTACTTTTATTTTTTTATTTAATTATATAAAAATAAAAATGAATATTTATAAAAAAGAAATGATTGAAATTCTAGAGAAAAAATATATTTTTTACTCCAATTTCGTTTTTCTTATTACTGTTTTTTTTCAAACAACAAACACCTAGCTTTATTAAAAGAGTGTATTATTGAATAAAATAAAGACAATTAAAAGAAACACTATAAATTTGGAAGGAGTAAGAAAAAGAAACCTATAAGTCAACAACATTCAAGACCAAATAAATGTTTTTTATCTTATTTTTATAAAAAGTTTTTATTTTTTTTAAATTTTGTTATTAAAAAAAATAAAAAAATAAAAGAAACCGTACAAATTTGGAAGAAGGAGTAAGAAAATAGATCTCTATAATGAAAACTTTATTTCTTTATTCATGTATTTTTATCTTATTTTTTATAAAAAAAATTTAAAATCAAAACTTATCATGATCTTAAATAAAGTTTAAAAATAAAAATACAAAGAAAAATTAATTTAATTTTTTATGTAAAATATGAAAAAATATAAAATATTCAAAGGAAAACTTAGATAAAACGGAAGCATATAAATTATTAAAAAAATATTAATAGTTAATATTATCATAAAAGTTATAACATTATTTTAAAATTATATCATAAATGAAAAATTATTTAAATATACTTTGAGTAAACTACTAAAGGTTTGTTTGGAAGTATGATTGACGTTTTTTTTTTCAAAATGTTTTTCATTTTGAAATATATCAAATATTTTTTTTTTAAAATCATTTTTGACATTTGCATATCAAAATGATCTAAAAACACCAAAAAATTAATTGAAAAAAAACAAAAAAAAAACAATTTGCTTTTTCAAAAACATATTTATATTCAAATAGAGTGGATGACACATTGTTTGTTTGTGATATTTTTATACCATCTCAACTAGCTCTCATGGTTAGGAAACTAAAATCCAAGTTTTAGGACATTAAAAATCCATAGTTTAGTCATTTGTTTAGCCATAAACATGAAAAAAGCTATCACATTGACCTCTAGAACCCAATTGCTAATGACAAAACATATTTTATTTGGATAAAAACTTAAAATGAAGTCAAATTAATATTTTGTTTTAGCCCTAATCTCTTTAAAGACGCATGATTAAGGCAAAAATCATTTCATTGAGTTTCTCATCTTAAAGATTAATCCAAAAACACCAAAATCACAATTAATTGTAGTAAAAATTGACAATCAAATAACTTTTTTTTTTTTCTTGGTGACATTCTCTCTTTTCTAAACATCCAAAACCTAAAAATATATAGAAAAAAACTAATACCGGTTGAAACATAAAAAAAATATTATGAAAAAAAGTGAAGCTTGAGGGGCAAAATTAAACATTTTCATATCATATGAACAACAAATGTGTGAAGACTGTTTTTATGAAATTTCAATTTTGTTCTTTGATCTTTTAATTTTAGTTTTAAGAACAAAAAACTAAGTTTTATAAAATTGATCTCTAATTCAACTTAGACAAATAATAAGTGAAAACATGCAAATAAAAATAGATAATAACAAAAAAAAACCGTGTCAACTTAATTTGTAAAGATGTGATTAAAAATAAATAAAGTTCAACCATCAAAATAAAATAAGATAAAAATTTATGAAAAACACCATTCATCAACAATGTTTTCTTTCTCCATTTTTTTTATTTGTTAATGTTAATTAACTGAAAGCATTGAGCGACTGAGAACCCTAACCCTAACTATGATTATTTTCAAAAACCAAAAAGATTGGAAGGTCTAGTCTATAAAAAGAGTAGAACAAATGAATTAAAAATACATAGATATATTCGGCTGTTTGAGATGTACAGAATATTCTTAACTATCCATTTGATTTCCCCCGTAATCTAAGAAAACTACAGCTCTTTCGCGATTGCAGTAAAGAGATAGTATTTTTCCTAGAAAAGTTTTAAAAATTATTTGAAAATCAATCATTTTCATGACTAAATACAGAAATAGTCAACATTAAACTATTCAGCAAGCTGATGAACATATTTAGGAAACAGTAACTTTGTAAAGACTTGCACGTAACAAGCATTTGGCACTCTTAGGCGTCAAATCTTGTTGTCATATCTTCAAGTAGGTATTGAAATTGAACTAGATTTTAGGTCTAAATTCAAGAACATGATGTATGGGCCAATCAAAATGAATCAACCAATTTATAAATTATGATCTATCTACCATGTATGGAGCTACAGGGACTAAATCAATGTCTGCAGCGGAGAAAAAAAAAGAGATGTGACACACGGATCCTGAGCAATCAAGAAGATTATTGCAGGAGTGGTGCATGCTGCTAGAAAAAAATGTCACCAATAAATATTCAAGAAAGGCCGGCAACATGGTTCAAATGTACCTAACCTAATTCCACAAGGCATTTCGTGCCTGTTTGGGAGCACGAGGCATTTGCTAAGTTAACAAACCAGGGATATTCGTCTGTCATCTCCACAGATATCGACTCGACTACTAATATCCAAAATCATTCTTCTCTCCCAGATTATATATAAATAGCTAGCATTCCACCGAGGTTACTCCCTCCCCTCTTCAGCATATAGCTTTAATTCTTTTTGCAGCATATATATTTTGCATTTATGGATCGTTCAAGCAAAATCTCACTCATCTTCACTCTCATTTTGATCTGCCATGCACCGTCTTTTGAAGCCAGAAAGTTGTTGAGCCTGGAGCAGAAAGAAAACCCTTCTCTGAAAGACAATACTGCACCGTTTTATTATCCTGCTGGTGAAGGCCATGCGAGAGTCATCGACGAGAGGTTCATCGTCTCCCATCTTTCCAGGATCAATCGGATTCTGCGATCCGTCCCCAGTCCTGGAACAGGAAACTAGATTATATCAATTTTGTATGATCACATCAGTATTTCTCTTATTCTATATATGGCGTGAAAGCCTACGGATACCAAATTTATTTTATTATCTCCGGATGTATTTATAACTTAATTATCATCTTGTGGGGGCGTGTTTGGCTTCTCGGAATATTACATTTTAAATTGCAACTTTCAGGATGTATATAGTGGTGGTTTGAATAAAAAGAGTTGCTCATTTGGCCGGTAGTATTGGTTTCTCTCATTATTAGAAAGAGCCTTTTATATAATTGCCGGTGACATCCTCTCTCTTTTATAGATATTATATTTAGGGATTGGAATGTAAAATATTATTATAATTACGGATAGTAACATAAAAATCTCAAAGTCAACTGTGAGAAAAGTTAAATTTGAGAGGCTTTATTGATTATACAAATTTGTGCGAAAATAGTTCTTATAGAATATCAATTTTGATACTTGATCTTTCAATTATAGCTCATAATACTTGACTACAAATCAAACGCGTGAAAACATACAGATCAAAATAAATAATAATAAATAAAACCATTTCAGCTTAATTTGTAAGGATATGATTAAAAATAAATAAAATTCAATAATAAAAACAAAAAAACAAAAAATTCAAGGGCCGAAGATAAGAAAACTATTCATCTACAGTAGATGAACCATGTTTCCTTTTCCAAGTTTTTTAGTTTATTTTATTTGTTAATGTTATTTAATTGAAAGCATTGAGCGGCTGAGAACCCTAACCCTACTATGAATATTTTCAAAAACCAAAAAGATTGTATTGTTTGAGGTGTACAAAATATTCTTTAAAACCCTAACCCTAGTTTATAAAAAGAGGAGAACAAATGAATTCACAAAACACATATCTTCTGCTGTTTGAGGTGTACCGAATATTCTTAACTATCCATTTGATTTTCCCCGTAATCTAAGAAAACTACAGTCCTTTCGTGATTCCAGTAAGAAGATAGTATTTTTTTCCAGGAAAACTTTTTTTTTTTTGGGAATTAAGTCATTTTCATGACTAATTACAGTGATAGTCAACATGAAACTATTAACCAAACCAATGAACATTTTTCGGCTACAGCAACATTGTAAAGACCTGCACGTAACAAGCATATTGTATTGTTAGGGGTCAAATTTGGCTGTCATTTCTGCTAGTAGCTATTGAAATTTAACTAAACTAAGTCTTACTCCATTAAAGTAGTTACTATTCAAGAATAAGATGTGAGTGACAATTAAATAAAATAACCAAAAACATTTAAAAGGAAAGAAAGAAAGAAAGAGAAGGTGAAAATAATGTTGACCTAGTGTCTGTTTGGAAGTGTGGTTGAGATTGTTTTTAAAAACTTTTTTGTTCAGAAATGCATCAAAATGAAGTTTTTTTTATTTTTAAAAAATTATTTTTGACAGTAGCACATCAAAATAATTTAAAACAACCAAATTTTTTAATTTAAAATTAAAAAATTTCAATTTTTTTCAAAAATATTTTTTAAACACAGTGCGAAACACCCCTGACACATTGCATTGTAACCTTAAAGCAAATGGTGGGGGTAGAATTGTCTCTGCAATAGGATTATTTTAGTATTTCTTAATTGATCGAGGACATATTGGTATATTATGATTTGAATGAATAGAAAATTTGCATCCCTTGCCTTGTAAATAAATTGTTAAGCTAATTGTTAAGCTAACATTGAGAGTTATTTTTGTATTTTCATATAAACTATTGTTAGAGAATAATATAAATCATATTATGGGGCCTCATTTAAAAACTTAAGCTTTTAGCTGAGATGGTTCCTTAACATGGTATCAGAACCTTGTTGACCCAGCGGTCACGAGTTCGAATCTCACCACCCCCATTCTATTTGATAAAAACCAAGCACAAGGAGATGTGGGTCTGTGCAAGTTTCAAGCCCAAAGGGCTTTCACTTGAGGGGGGTGTTAGAGAATAATATAAATCATATTATGGGGCTTCACTTAAAAGCTTAAGCTTTTAGGTGAGATGGTTCCTTAACAACTATATGAATAGTAAAATAACTTATTTATTCTTATAACAAAAACAATAATTTAACTAACAATGAGGTTATTTTTGTAATTGAGGTGCATAATAAACCGACCTAGTTGCTATTATAGATTAAATTTTTGCTATTATTTATTCTTCCTCAATGTTTGCATTGCCCTGTAATTTTTAAAATCATCCACTAAACTTTTTTTTATTTAGTCCTTGTTCTTTTGGATATTAACTTATTATTTGATATACTTGAAATAATTTATGAAGTTGAAATCAACTTCATCTTCATTTAATTTCTTGTTTTGTCAAATTTGATCCTTATTATTTTAATTATTATTTATAGAATCTAAATTAATTTTTTTTGTGATTTCCACTCTTTTTTTCCTTTTATATTTCATCCTTATTGTTTTGATTGTTGTTTTCTCTACTTTTTATTTTTTTTAGGATCAATTTTGTTTTACGTGATTTTATCCTTAATTATTTAATTGATTTGAAATTGAGCTTCTTGGTTAAACACGTGTTTAGTATTTGAAGGGTTCTAAGCTTTGAAAATTAACTCAATTTCATGGGTTCGCTTGGGATTACTATGCTTTCATATATATATATATATATATATTAAACTGTTTTTTTCATAGTTTTATTCTTTAACATTTAGTTAATTGGAGGTTGGGCCTCTTCTTCTTCTTACATCCTTTGTCTTTTATTAATTGAGTTATCTCCAATCTTTTTATTTATTGTTGTTTGTTAAATTTATTTTTTAAATAAATTTTATTCTTGAACTAAATAAAATTGATTAATTAAATATAGATGGATACTCACTTTTTTTTGGGGGGGCATCTTTTTGACGATCCGCGACTTCTTTCAATTTCATTTAGCAGCTTTTGCAATAGAGTTTGAACCATCTTAGCAATCTTTTCTGGTAGTGGGTGTCCACAATGCAATGATAATGAATCTTATATTGTTTACTATCATTGCTCACGATTTAAATGAAATTATTATGTTACTTGATCTTATTAGATCTAATCAACTTCATAATTCAAATATCATATTTTTCTTGAGCGAGATAAAATTTGTTTTGTTTTTTGAATTGGAACGAAACGTATCTGCTATCCCGTACAGATGAAACGAAATTGACAACCTTGATTTTAACTAATTATTTCTGAATGTTTTTTATATGTTTACCATCATTCCTTACAATTTAAATGAAATTATTATATTACTTGATCTTATTAGATCTAGTCAAGTTAATAACTCAAATGTCATATTTTTCTTGTGTATGCAAGAATACTATCTTTATTGAAAACTCTTTTTATATATTAAAAAACTAATAAGTCCACTGCATAACACGAGTCACTGATTTAGATTTAGTTATGATACGAGCTGATTTGCCCGCTTCGCTGAGTTTTTTTATCTATGTAGAAAATTAATTGATTTTAAAAATGTTGTATTTTGTAATTTTAATATTTAATTAGTATAATTGTAATTGATAAAATTCATTAAAAATGGTTTTTTTCAACCAAAATGTGATTGAATATTGCTATTGCCAAAAAACTTTTGATAAAAATTGTTAAAAAATTTGCTAAGAAGGTGAAATGATTCATTAGGAATTAGTTGTCACGGATACTCTGGTTTAAAAAAAAAACACAAAAAAAAACCCGGTTAAAAAAGAGCAACTGACTTGGACAGTAAAAAATAAAAAATACATGTGAAAAAAAGGTCACCGTTTCTTAAAAGGAAAAAAAAATAGTCTAAAATATAAATTTAAATTCAAAGCCAAAGTTTTTTTTTATAAGATTTATTCATCATATTATTATCTTAAATATATTTAAGAATACCGATATTAATTTTTTTTTGCAAGAAATTGCAGGTCATTTTTTTCTCTCTTTATATATTTTTAGGCGATAATATTAAATAAATATTAAACACATATACTTAGTCTCACATACTATATAGTGTGATCGAAATGGGCAGTGATTTTTATAGTTTTTTAATTGTAGATAACCTAGATAAATTTGTAAAAAAAAACAAAATGAGTTGTCTGTTTTCCCCAGTAATATTAGATATGACACATTATAAATACAAATATTGCAAAAAATTTTAAAAAAGAAATATAATTTTTTTGCGTGCTATAATTATTTATTTGTCGTCTAAAAAGAACAGTGTAGTCGAAACGGAAAGTGCCTTGTATATTTTTTAATTGTAGATAATGTAGGCAAATTTGTTTACCTTTTGTTTTTTTAAGTTGTATTTTTTCCCGGGTAATATTAGATCTTAAATATTAAAAATCCAATTTGTTTTTTTTTTTTAAGAAATAAACTTGAACAAAAGAGCACAAAATTGAAATTCAGCAAATTTTTATTTTATTTTATAAGATTTATTCATCATATTATTATATTAAATATATTTAAGAATGTTGATATAAATTTTTTTCCTGCAAAAAATCCGAGGTCATTTTTTTCTTCTCTTTATATATTTTTAGGCGATGATATGCAATAAATATTAAAACATATAATAATGACTTGTTTGCCGTTTCAAAGGAACAGTGTAATCGAGACAAAAGTGACTTGTATCGTTTTTTAATTGTAGATAACCTAGGTAAATTTATCTATTTTTTGTTCTTGAGTTGTCTTTTATCCCCAGTAATATTAGATACAAAATGACTATTGTTATTATTGCAAAAACAATTAAAATTATCAAATTATCCCGAAAGAAAAAACACTCAAAAACATTAATAAAAGAGTAAGCAAGAAAAAGAATATATTATTATTATTATTATTATTATTATTATTATTATTATTATTGTGTTAATGATGAATAAAGAACATAAATAAATAAAAGAAAAAAAAATCATACTAATTTTTTTTATAAAAAAAACATAATTATCAGGGGGGAAAATTCATCTAACTTGAAAATAATAACAATAAAACCAATAAAAAAATAAAAGAAAGTGAACATAAAAAAATATAATAGATGATAAAACAAAACAAAAAATTATTAGCTGAAAAAATCATTTAATTTGAAAATTTCAAAAAACTATATGTTCTACGTTGCGGGCTGAGTAAACAATTTTTATAGGATTTGCTGGATGCAAATAAAAATTTATGCGAAATTTAATATAATAAAATAGCTTAACACCCCCTAGTATAACAATAGCAAAATAAAAGTTTGAAAATCTAAAATTATCATTGCACGGAGGATAATTTTAGTCATGGTACGCGTAAACTATCATTGATACCCTAGTTTTAAAAAATAATAAGAATAAGAATATAAAAAAAAGGGAAAGCAACTTTTGCAGACAGACATTTTCAAAATCAGCATTTTAGAAGGAAAAAACAAAAACACGGTAGTTTTAAAAAATAAAAATTGTAAGAATAATAAGAATAATAATAAAAAGAAAAAGGGAAAGCAACTGTTGCTTTCCCAAAAAAAAAACATATTTCATAGAGAGAGAGAAAAAAAAAACCAAACCAAATTTGTTGGCTGAGGGGTTCGAACCCTCTGCGCGCTGGATTTCCAGCGCGCAGCGAGCCGCTCGGCCACAGGCATTTCTTAGTCATTTTCACCATAGAAACTATAAAAAGTATCTCTGTGAAAAAAAAAAACAGAAACAGGTGCACATATGCGCGCGAAGCAAGGGCTGAAAATGGTCAGTCCACACCGAGCTCTTTTAGCTCTTTTACTAATATCTACAATGTATTTACCTACAGCAAGCTCGACTACAGGGACTAAATCTATGTCTTGAGTGGAGAAATAAAAGAGATGTGACGCATGGATCCTGAGAAACATGGTTCAAATGTACCTAACCTAATTCCACGAGCATTCCATAGACCAGCCTGCAAATTTCGTATTGCTAAGTTGACAAACCAAGGATATTGCTCTGTCAACTCCACAGATATCGACTCGCCTACTAATATCCAAAATCATTCTTCTCTCCCAGATTATATATAAATAGCTAGCATTCCACCGAGGTTACTCCCTCCCCTCTTCAGCATATAGCTTTAGTTCTTTTTGCAGCATATATATTTTGCATTTATGGATCGTTCAAGCAAAATCTCATTCATCTTCACTCTCATTTTGATCTGCCATGCACCGTCTTTTGAAGCCAGAAAGTTGTTGAGCCTGGAGAAGAAAGAAAACCCTTCTCTGAAAGACAATACTGCACCGTTTTATTATCCTGCTGGTGAAGGCCATGCGAGAGTCATCGATGAGAGGTTCATCGTCTCCCATCTTTCCAGGATCGATCGGATTTTGCGTTCCGTCCCCAGTCCTGGAGCAGGACACTAGATTATATCAATTTTGTATGATCACATCGATCAGTATTTAATGCATTTTCTTTCAGAGAACTGATCATCTTGTGGGGGCATATCTAGTTACTCGAAACATTGCATTTTAAATTCCCACTTTCAGTATGTATGATCGCAGAATATATTTTATAGTGGAGGTTTGAATAAAAAGTTGCTCATTTGTCTGTTACTGTAGCTTGTATTCTGGCATTAGCGTTTCTCCTTATTAAAAAGAGTTTTTTATATATATATATATAATATAATTGTCAGGTTCTCACCTGGTTAAGAGGATTAGGTTAATGGGTTCTGAAGTTAATTTAAAAAAAAAAAATATTTTAACAGGGTTTTTTAGTGACAATACATTATTCTTTACAAAAACAAAAAATACTGAAATCATATGGTTTTGGAGAACATCCTAAGTGTAAATGTAATGCAAATATAACAAAATAAACTAAAATGAAAGGGTGTCAAACAATGGAAAATAGTGTTCATACTTTCACAATGGGTAGTGGACTTGAGCATTATGTGTATATATATATATATATATATGTTGGTCACTTAATTATATTTTTATTATTTCTCAACCAATGGCTTTTAAGATGAGAGAAAGTTATCCTAGATTCCAACATAGAAAGAAAAAGTCATCATGCTCATGTTTTTAATTTAATGAAAGGGGCTTGATGATGCAACATCTAGAAGACATGCAACACATTGTCTGTTTCACCCCTCAGAAGGATTAGAGTCTAAATGTGATATCAACTAATGTAAACTCCATGAATATAAAGATCTAGAAGCCCACAATGAAGTCAGGTGAGCGGGCTTGACCACCAAGCCTAGACATGTAGATTTGTTTTTTAATTTATGAAAAAACATTATTAGACTTGGTTGGGTCCTTGACGTGGATCGCAAATTCTACGCCTTAATCCTCATTTCAAATATTTCATTGCATGAAGGCAAAAACAACAACTTTCATATTTTTTTAATGTAATTATAGGGTTTTTTTTTATGATTTTTAGGTCATTTCAAGATTAAAAACACACATAAGTTAAACTCCTCTCATCTAATAAAGCTCTTTGACATTAAAATCAACTATTTTGATATCTAAAATAAGTTATGATATCAATTTCTTTTCTTTATGTTAAATAATAACGACTTCTCTCCTTTTAAATCAGGAACTAAAAAATAACTAAAATAATTTTTATATTAAAATTCAATTAGAAAAAAATTGAGATGCTGAATATATAAAATAAAAAAATAAGTATTTTATATAAACTTTAAAACTATCGTCATCTGTTTATAATGGCATTTTCTATTTTGAGCAAACAGTGCACAGTACTTAGCACATCCCTTTTGTTTTAGTTAATAGTTAATAAAACAAAAATGACACGAATGCTTACGATTTGACTTTTATGGTTAATCATTGCAAGATTGATTTCGTGTACTTTCCTTTATGTTTTTTTTTTTTTTTTTTTCGCGTGTCATGCAGCATAAACTCATTAAAAAGAAAAAGGCCCGCCAAGAGCATTCATGTAGTTGATTATGATTAAAAGATGACGTGTCAATATGTCTGAGTTACCCCCATATCCTCTTACAGCCCCAGCTACAAAGGTCGCACCTTTTAGCCCCGTCAACCAATTTCCAGAAACAAATAACCCCTTAGTTGTTTTTTCTAGCGTAAGAAAATATATATTATAAAATAATATTGTGTCAACAATATTTTAATATGTATATATTCATGAGTTGCAAGTATCTTCTAATATTTTTTAAATTTATTTATGTAATTCACCCCGGTTATTATTATGATTATTATTTATTGTCTTGTCAAATTAATTTTATTTATTATCCCCGAGGTGGTGGCCTAGCGGCTGACGCTTGGGTTCTGCTTTGGCAGACCTGGGTTCGAGCCCGGGAAACAACCTCTCCTCGTAAGAACCTGGGACAGCCGGAGGTTTTACGCATGTCCTGAGCCCACATAATGCGCTTTCCGGGTCATGTGATTCCCCCGTTCCTATATGGATATCCAAAAAAAAAAAAATTAGTTTTATTGAAATTTTTGGAGACATGTCGATCAAGTTAAGATTCTTACTACCGGGGAAGCTGCTTCTCTTTCAACCAAAGCATAAACATGAGTAGATTTTCTTACATTTTTTTTATTTTTTATTACATGGTAAATAGAGAAGTGAAGTATATAAATTGTGGACACTGGCTTGATCTATCCAAGAACAGTAAGAAAAAAAGAGCATTAACAAATGTTCGATCTGCATGTTCATCTTCTTCTATAATATCTAAACCACAGAATCACAAAACAGAGCACTCTGTAACCAATAATAAAACCAAACATCACAGCTAAATTGCTCCATTTTTGTGAATCTCTTAGACCTTGCTGTCTCAGGAACCCACTTCCATAAAGAATGCATTCCACTTCATCGAACTCTAGGCACCTCCTGTAGCCTTGCTCTCCGCCATATTCATTTATCAAGAAACACTCAAATGGGTACTTGAACAGACTCAAGTAGTGCATGAAAACCCAGTAGCTAGGAATCTTACTCTTCGTTATGAAGTAGCCAGAAAATAGAAAGAAAGATCCCATTAATCCTGAAATAACCGATGTCCCCATTATGAAGTTAGGCACCAGAGCACTGAAACAAGCAACGAAAGAATTTGACATCAAAATCACCATCCACACCACTAGAGTGAAGTAAAGAAATCCGTGGATTGACATCCTCAAACCAACTAGCCAGTAAACTGGGGTAGAGTAGAGAAGGGCAACCATTAAAAGGAAAGGGAGAAAGATGAGGGTGTTAGATAGGACATAAGAAGAAACTCTGTAGGCTCCTCTCGAGGTCTCGCTCATCAATATTCTTCTTTCTTGCAGGAAAATAGGCAGGCCCTCAGTTGTTGAAGATAGCAGGAAGGTGAGGCTGAAGGCAAAGAATCCGATTCGAGTCTGCAAAGCGACCTGTCCTGTTTTCTTTCCGACATTCAAGAATATGGTTCCAAGAATTAGTCCGGCCACCAGTGATTGTATCACTCTCGTGGCAAATAGTTGCTTGGTTCTGAAAATGTTGCTGCAAAATCTCTGTCCCAGAATCGAAACCTCCTCCAATATAGATCTGGGAAAGCAGAGAGGTTTTTCTTGATGATTGTTGAAGTATGGAGTCCTCGCGATATGGCCTCCGTTATGTCTGATCTCACGAGGGCATTGATTGTTCAGAAACGCTGAATTCTGCCCGGACAGGCTTTCTATAGCATCAAAAGAAAACTCAAGAACATTGACATGGAGAGGAATTTGATGACCAGAAAACTTCAGTCTCTCTTCAAGGAAATGTAGTGAGCCATTATGGACAGCATATCCATTGGAAAGCAAAACGAGCCGATCAAAGAGCTCGAGTATTCGGAAACCGGGCTGGTGGATAGTTAAAACAATGGTCTTACCCTGATTCAACACCATGGACTTGAGCAGAGTCGCTACATGAAGAGCTGATGCTGAATCCAGGCCTGAAGTTGGTTCATCGATGAAAACAACAGCAGGGTCGTGGACTAAATCAACTCCAATCGAGACTCTACGCTTTTCACCACCAGAAATCCCCCAATTTGATCCCTCGCCTATCCTCGAATCTGAAACATGTTCGAGTCCAAGCTCCCTCAGTAGCCTTCTCACCCTATTAGCCGCATCTTTTTTCCCTCCTGGTAGCCTTAAAAGTGCACTGTACAGTAGCGTTTCTTTCACCGTAAGCAATGGAAATAGAGAATCATCTTGAGTGACATACCCGGATATTCTCCTGAAATGTCTGGCATTCATCGGCTGGCTATTTACCAGCACCTGACCAGACACTTTACGTGGAGATATCTTTCCAGAAAGGATCTCTAGCAAGGTGGTCTTCCCTGCTCCGCTAGGACCAGCGATCGCGGTAATCTCTCCGGGACTTGCTGCACAGTTTACATCCCTCAGAATGAATTTGGGAGCTCTTCTCGGGGGCCCTCCACAGCAAATAAAATTAAGCTCGTCAAGTTTGCTGCACAACTTGTAGGATAGATTTTTGGTTTCTAGTCTATACGAGGTTTTCTGGGAACCAGAAACTGGTGGTGCTTTCACTGGCAATTCCATTGAGAGGATGGAGGTCTAAAGAAAGTTGAAGCGGAAGAAGATCAAAATAAGAAATGCAAGTTGCGAGAGGTGAAGGAGATGAGCTAACGCACCTAACTGGCATGCATGGGCTTAGGCAGTTTACGGTTTGGGCTTGACTTGGTGGTGCTTTCTGTATTTGTTCGGGGAAGTGAGAATCTGGTAGGGTTTGGAGAGTTGCAAGAAAACACAAAAAGAAAGGAAGGAAGGAAGGAAGAAAGTGGAGCTGATGGTGGTGAAGTTTTTCAGGTGAGCTGATTGTTGACTGTGTAATGTTGGCGTGGGTGGCCTTACAATCTTCCCCACCCTAACTACCAGCTCAAGAAAGATTTGCACACTGTTGTCATTTAAAAATGTTTTTGAAAAAAAATGTTTTTTTATTTAGATCATTTTGATATGCTGATATCAATTTTTTTTTAAATATAAAAATATATTATTTTGATATACTTTTTAACGAAAAACACTTAAAAAAACAGTATTACAAACACTTAAAATGTAAAATAAAAAAAAATGGCCTTAAAAATCTATCTATACTAGGTTGCTAAAATGGTCAGATTGGGACTTGTGTACTCGGTCACAAGGAGATGACTTTTAGTTAGGCAGGATTTACAACGGCTAACTTGTGATTGGTGTCGTTCACAACTCAAAGTTAGTGATGGATTTGCAACCTTCTTCATCTACCATTAAACAAAGAGATTGATGGTGCTCTAGTGTTTACTGTTATTTTCCTATTAACAAATAAGCTAAAACAGCTCGGGGTCGGTGGTACTGTAGCCATAGAGACAATTCACTGTGGACTGACCATTTCTTGGCCGTGCGTCGCGGCTGTTCGTCTGCCTTTTTTTTTTTTTTCATGAACAGTGTGGAGACTCTTTTAGCCCCGATAATAAGACAAAATAGCACTCGGTCTGCGTGTAAAAGCGCTGAGGGAAAGGGTCACTCATGTAATTGCACGCGTACGGACCGGTCCGGTCCGGTCCGCCGCAATTTTTTTTTTATATATATTTAAAATGGCTAATTACGGTTCTGGGCCCGTATAAGACAAAAACCTTGATTTCGGTCCAGGGGCTGTCCGGTAATTGACCACATTTTTTAATTTTTTTTCCCGGTTATTGTCAGTGCGTGTGAATCACGCGCCTACCTGTTTAACGCCCCACGCCCTGTTCAGGTGGCGCGTGCGGCGTCATAAGGTGGACGGAGATGAGATTCCGACAGACAGAGCGGTTCGCCTGGGAGTCTTCTTCCTCCCGCGGTGGCGCGTTTACCCTAACAATGCCCGTGAACGCGCCGAGGACCGGTTAAAGCCGCCGGCCACGTTTCTCTCTCTCTCCTGCACGTAAAAGTGCAGGAGAGTCCCCTAATTTGTGCACCTTTTTACTTCAGTCCCTTGACTTTTGATTTTGTTTTTTGTCGTGATTTTGGTTGCATAAGTTTTGATTTTGTTCGATTGGGTCCTCCGATTGCAATTGATTGGATGTCAATGTTTCAGTTCGGTCCTCCTTCTTTTAATTATCGGATTCGGTTTAAATTATTCAACAACAGTACATAAGTTTCGATTTCTTCAATTGGATCCTTTGATTGAAATTGATAATATATTGAATTTTCATTTTGGCCCTTATAGTTTTAATTTTTGATTTTCATCCCTTGATAAATTGATATGTGTGTTTTATTTTCCATTATTGACATAATAATAATAATAATAATAATAATAATAATAATAATAATAATAATAATAATAATAATAATAATAATCATAATAATAATAATAATAATAATAATAATAATAATAATAAGAATAATAATAAGAATAAGAATAATAAGAATAATACTAATAATAGTAATAATAATAATAATAATAATAATAATAATAATAATACTAATACTAATAATAATAATAATAATAATAATAATAATAATAATAATAATAATAATAATAATAATAATAATAATAATAATAATAATAATAATAATAATAATAATAATAATAATAATAATAATAATATATTCTTTTTCTTGCTTACTCTTTTGTTAATGTTTATGAGTGTTTTTTTTTTTGGGATAATTTAATAATTTTAATTGTTTTTGCAATAATAGCAATAGTCATTTTATATCTAATATTACTGGAGATAAAAGACAACTCAAGAACAACAAATAAACAAATTTACCTAGGTTATCTACAATTAAAAACCGATACAAATCACTTTTGTTTCGATTATACTATTCCTTTTAAAAGGCAAACAAGTCATTATTATATGTTTTAATATTTATTGCATATTATCGCCTAAAAGTATATAAAGAGATAAAAAAATGACCTCAGATTTTTTTGATTAACAAAATTAATATCAACATTCTTAAATAAATTTAATATAATAATATGATGAATAAATCTTATAAAAAAAATTTGGCTTTGAATTTTAATTTTGTGCTCTTTTGTTAAAGTTTTTTTCTTAAAAAAAATCAAAAAGTTGGATTTTTAATATTTAACATCTAATATTACCCAAAAAAAAATACAACTTAATAAAACAAAAGGTAAACAAATTTGCCTGGATTATCTATAATTAAAAAATATATAAGGCACTTTCCGTTTCAACTATACTGTTCTTTTTTAATGGCAAATAAGTAATTATAGCACGCAAAAAAATTATATTTATTTTTTGAAAATAAATTTTCATATTTTTATTTATAATGTGTAGGATCTAATATTATTAGGGGAAAAAGGCAACTAATCTCTTTTTTTTACAAATTTACTTAGATTTTCTACAATTAAAAAAATATAAAAATCACTTCCCATTTCGATCACACTATATAGTATGTGAGACTAAATATATGTGTTTAATATTTATTTAATAGTCTCACCTAAAAATATATAAACAGATAAAATAAATGACCTACAATTTCTTGAAAAAAAAATTTAATATAAGTATTCTTAAATATATGTAATATAATGAATAAATCTTATAAAAAAAAAACTTTGTCTTTGAAGTTAAATTTATATTTTAGACTCTTTTTTTTTTCCTTTTCGAAAACTGTGACCTTTTTTCCACATATATTTTTTATTTTTTAGTGTCCAAGTCAGTTGTTCTTTTTTTACCGGGTTTCTTTTTTTGTTTTTTTTTTACCAAAGTATCCGTGACAACAAATTTCTAATAAATCATTTAACTTTCTTAGCAAATTTTCTAACAAATTTTATCAAAATTTTTTTAGCAATAACAATATTCAATCACATTTTGGTTGAAAAAAACCATTTTTAACAGACTTTATCAATTACAATTATACTAATTAAATATTAAAATAATAAAATATAATATTTATAAAATTAATCAATTTTTTACATAGATAAAAAAGCTCAGCGAAGCGGGCAAATCAGCTCGTCAAATCTATATGGCTAAAATCATCATTGCCACCTCATATTTCACTACTATATTGGAAAAAAAATAATTAAAATAAATTTACGTGTTCAAACGGTTAAAACACAAGTCAATAGTTTATCGGTCAAAATAGTAGTGTTTGTTTTTATTTTTAAAAAGTGTTTTTGAAAAAAAATTACATATTTTTTATTTATTTATTTTTTAAAATATTTTTGATGTTATGGTGTTAGAAATGAATTTAAAAAATATATTTGAATATACTTTAAATAACAATTATTTAAAAAATAATAATGTAAAAACAGATGGGCTGAGCGTGGAAGGTTTTAAATCATTTGAGAAACATGTTAGCTGCTGCATGGTCGGAGCCCAGACTGAGGAAATAGCCCACATATGTAGAAGGCTGGGCCTCCTTCTTCTATTGTATAGTATCTGTGGGCCATTCCGAAGCCTATTTTACTAACATTTTATATTTACAATAATTCAAAGTAGCGAAATAAGTTTACCATAATTCCTTGTATTATAAATAATTTATTATTTAAAAGATATCATAAATGATTTATTTTATTTTACTAGGAAATCGGTTTTCTTATTACTACCACCAATTCACCTCAGTGTCATAATATAATTTTAATAAAATTAAAGTAGATAGACTAGTAGATAAGGTTAAAATTAATGAAAAAGAGAGAGAAGAAGATATTTTAATTTGGACATGACCAAAATGCCATTTCAATAAACTTGAAGGACATTTCTCTAACTTCATCCATAAAACCCCAGCTAAACCCCTCACATCTCTGCTAGGGTTTGTCCAATTCAGAAAATGGCGACTTCACTCTTCACTCGCTCTCTCCTCCTCCAAAAACCCAGCTCACAAACCCTAATCTCCTCCCTCCTCTCTCGCTCCTTCACTTCCCTCTCCTCCACCTCCAACGCCTCGTCCTCCTCTCTCCTCCGCCGATTCATCCGCCCCCTCTCCTCTGCAACCTACATCAATAGCTCCGTCTCTCGGATTTCAATCAGGTCGTTTTCTGTCAGGCAGACATCGTCTTCCCTCAACGATCCGAGCCCTAACTGGTCTAATAGACCTCCAAAAGAGACTATTTTGCTTGATGGATGCGATTTCGAGCATTGGCTCATCGTTATGGATAAGCCTGAGGGAGACCCCACTCGTGACGAGATAATTGATTCCTATATTAAAACTCTTGCTCAAGTTGTTGGCAGGTAATTTATTAAAGTTTAAACCTTCAATTATTTCTCATTTAATTTTTTTATCTTTTAATTTTATTTGATTTAAGATTGTTTTATCTTGTGTTATTCGAAATGTTGGTGTTCGTTTTAGAAATCACTGGTTTTTCTATTGATTTATTTTTAGTTATTTCTATTGAAGTTAACTGGTTTTGTCTTTTTTATATTTATGTTTTGTATTTGGTTACTTATTGTTGAGGGGCTGTGCGTGTTCGTGGTTTCTTTTTCTTTTTTCTGGTTTCTTTTTTATTAGTTATAGTGCTAGATTTTTTATTTGGCAATAGTGTTATTTGAAATGTTGGTATTCGTTTGAGCAATAACTGGTTTTTCTGTTGATTTATTTTTCATCTATTTCTATTGAAGCTAATTGGTTTTGTCATTTTCTTGTGTATTTATGTTTTGTGTTTGGTTACTTATTGCTGAGGGGCTGTGTGTGTTCGTGGTTTTTTATTCTTTTTTGGTTTCTTTTTTATTAGTTTTAGTGCTAGAATTTTTATTTGGTATGAGTGTTTGGGGTTTCTGATTGTGTACCTCACCAATTTCTGGTGGGGTTTGAGTGCATTTTAATAATACTTCTTTGAGGATCAAGAAGCTTGATTGCTTAATTGTTACTGTATCTGACTTTGATGAGAATTGTGTTTTGTAGGTTAAAATTTCAGTTTTGGGTTTTTGTGGTTTATTTTTTCCTTCTCCGAGATGCTTTTAACTTCGAATTGTTATATTTAGCATGTCTTTTTTTTAAAGTGTGAGAATTGCTGTATAAAACTCTCTCATCTTACCAGAGTAATCCGGAAGTAATGGGTTTTTGTGATGTGAAGTCATGGTAATAGAATTATTGTGGTTGTATGGCAGTGAGGAAGAAGCAAGGAGTAAGATCTATTCCGTTTCAACTCGATGTTACTATGCGTTTGGAGCTCTGGTGTCTGAAGAGGTTTCTTACAAGATTAAAGGTATATCTGCTTTTAAGCAGGGGCAAATGTAAGGGGGGCTGACAATGACCCTTGCCTTCCCAAGATTGAAAACTGATCCCATTACCGTTAAATAATATCATAATTTGGTCCATTTTAACCCAGAAAACAACTTTCAGATTGATACTTCAAATATGTTTTCTTAACCTAGATGCATCCTTCCTAGAAAGTAAAACTACCTCCCTTCACTTAAAAAGATGACAACCGGTCTTGTTTTAGTTGAAAAACATTGGCTGGTGCTTTGAAGTGATTGGTTTATGATTTTTTTTTAAGTTTGATTATGATGGATGTGTTTTGTTGGTCAATATTCCAGAATTGAAAAATGTCCGTTGGGTTCTTCCAGATTCATACCTGGATGTGAAGAACAAAGATTATGGAGGTAAGGAGCCTTTTTCTTTTGACACTTTGTATGTTATACAAGTTGTTGTAAATGCATGCTTTTTTTATAGAAAACTTCTGACTCAAATGTGATGTGCACTAAGAAATCATGTTGAAGCTTGTTCTATTTAAGTTGGATGCAATTGTAACCCTTTGAGATCTTGACCAAATGTTGATTAGACAAGAAGTTTTTGTAAATTCACTGAGGTTTTGTCAGTTATATTTTTCAGGATTAGCTTTGCTGTGTAGTTATCACATTTGAGTGGGAGTTTTTTCTTCTCCAAAATAAATGGATTAAAGAATTTGCAAAACTCCATTAGGATTGTATCTTGCGAAATATTCTCTGATTCATTGCCAATAAACTGCATTTGGTTGTTAAATAGCTTCACAACCTTCATTTTTAAACATAATTCTACACAGAAAGCTGCATATTTGTCTTTTCTTACTAAGGGGATTAGGGATACATATTGTGGTGCCCTGATTATGTTCTTGTACTGGTAGTCTTTTCTTCAATTTCCACTGAGTCACACATTAGGAATGGTTTTTTTCCTTCCTTTGAAACTCTGGTTATGAAATTAAGTTCTAATGCCTCCTTTTAATCATAAGCTGTCGTTTTTACTGTTTATTCTTTGTGACTAGTTAAGTCATGACACGATGCTGTATATTATTGTTCTTGATGGTATTCTTCTATTAGGGGAGCCGTTTATTGATGGGAAAGCTGTGCCCTATGACCCAAAATACCATGAGGAATGGATTAGGAACAATGCGAGGGCAAATGAAAGAAATAGGCGCAATGATCGACCTCGTAATGTCGACCGATCAAGGAACTTTGACAGAAGAACGGAAAACATGCAGCAACGAGGTGGAGCTCCACCTCCTCCAATGGCTAATCAGGCTATGCGAAACCCTGCTCCCAACATGGCTGGACAACCACAAAACATGGGCAGACAAGGTGTACCACCACAGACACAAAACAACTACAGGGCAGGACCAGGTGGACTGCCACCTAACAACTATAATATGGGCGGACCTCCAAACATGGGCGGACCAGGTGGACCTCCAAACATGGGCGGACCAGGTGGACCTCCTCAAAACATGGGCGGACCAGGTGGACCTCCTCAAAACATGGGTGGACCAGGTGGACCACCACCTAACAACTATATGGGTGGTCAACAGAACAATATGAGTAGGGTGCCACAGAACATGCCCATGCAAAACTACATGCCCCCGCAGAACAACATGCCCCCGCAGAACAATATGCCCCCTCAAAACTACACCCCCCCACAACACAATTACATGCCTCCACAGAACAACACAGGAGGATGGTCCAATGACATGCCTGGAAACATGCAACACAACAACCAGAATGGCCCTACCAATGGAGGCTTCCAAGGTGGACCATCAAACTACCAGAACAGCTACCCTCCAAGCCAGGATGCTGTGTAGATATGCAGGATATTTCAAATGTCTTGGGCTTGTTCAATTTTTCGATGAAGTTAGACCCTGTTTGAGGCATCTTTTAATGTCTGATTCAGTATGTATCAATTTTAAGGATAGGATTCAGTACCCAGTCTATTTTGTTGGAAGTTGAAACCTGCCCACAGTTATGAGGTAACGCTTAAAAAAAGGATAGAATCGTAGCTTCCTACCCTTTGTTTTGCCGCTTGTGTAATATTGTCTTTCATGATTGGAAACGTTTTCTGTTCTTTGATTCATTGCTGTTTCAGACCTGGTGTGATGCCGGTCTGATACCTTACAAGTTCAAGGTACACAAGTCTGTCCTAAGAGGGATAGCTCATAGCTCCGTTGTTTTGTGGCAGTTAATTTTCTCATTCAAATTTCCTGTTGAGATTTTTTTTTTCCTTTTCCTAGCATATGCAAGGAATATATGCTGGGTGCGTTTGAAAATGCAAGAAATTTTGAGATGAGAATGTGGTTTTGTGAGCCCAGAGAGGGGTGTAGGACAGCAGCAGGGTAATCTCTCCGATGTCGACGCATTCCCTGTCAAATTTGTCTGAAAATTAACTTCAACATTGATAGATAGAAATTCTTAAAATATTTTCCCTTTGTTGATGGGTTATGAAATTTGTTTCTACAAGAATTTTAAACGCATAACAGCGAAAGTTGCCCAACTGAGCTACTTGCCTTGAAGGATGATTTGGAATGCCACTTGCTTATTGCATGCCAAAATAGCAAATAAATAGATTCATACACTGGGACAGTAAAAGAAGAAGGGTTTCCAAAACATATATACACGTAGAAAACATTATATTTCATTATTTTTTTTGAAGTTTTAAGAATTTTGTTAAACAAATCTAAAATTGTTTAGGGTTTACAAAAAAATTTATCTGAGAATTAAGTGTTATTTTCATCTTCAATGGCAATTCACAACCACAACAATGAAAAGTCCTTTAAACCTTTTTTAGAAGTAAGAGATTGTTGACTTTAAGTGCTAGCTTAATTTTTTATTTATAAAAAACCTAAAAATTATATAAATAATAAAATATCAATCTGCTATTTAAATAATATAATTATTTAAAGCTAATGTTATAAACTTATTCAATCAAGTCTTTACTTAATTGTTTTTTAGTATTGTTGCAATAATTACATTTTAGTCCTTAACTTCAAAAATATATTTACAATAATGCTATACTTGATCAATTATCTCATTTTAATTACTAACCAATGATTCTAATGCGTGTGACCCATTAAGTTTTCTAACAAGTTTACCTAAATATAAATTATAATCCTAAATAAATGAAATAATTTATTATCAATTTGATTTATTTTTGAAGATAAAGTACAATATCTAGCAATCTATCATGATTCCTCAAATATTAAAAAAAATTATAAGTGATTTGATTTAACCTTTCAATGACCAATTTCTTAGCAAAATTAGTATTTATTCATCAATTCAACATGTAATATTCACCATAATAAGTGGTATTTTAAATAATATTTGAAACTCTTTTTAAATCTTATTACACATTAACAAAGATTTATATACTATTTGAGATTAAATAGATTATTTTTTTAATTCATCTAAAATTATAACTCCTTTTTTATTATTTAAATAATTTCATATAGTTGATGTTATTTCCGATATTTACTCATTTATTACCCTTGATTAAGACATCATGCATCAATGTCAACACATAATAGTTCATATACGAGAAAATTTAATGATATCAAGTTTAAAAATCATTTATACAATCATCACATTAATCTTTTCATAGACACAAGTAATCTTTATACATGTCATCTAACAAACACTTGCATATTAATTATATGTATCTTTTATACCTTAACTTATAAGAATAATTATTTTCTTTTATAAAAACAATTTTTTCATTCCATAAAAGAATGAAAACAAAATTCAATCCACCTCAACAAATCTAATCAATATATAATATTAATGGGACACTGACTAGAAATATTTTAAAAAAACAATGCTTTGAGAAACTTATAATTATAACAATTTTATATTTTTTTTCAAAAAAATTGTCCAAAAAAAATTATCTTTATTCTAGATTCATTAATCAAATATTAGATCAATTTATCAAATATTCAATGAATATTAAAAATAAACAAGCATTTATCAATAGATTAAATAATTGTTTGACATGTATTTTAAAAGTATTTTTTTTTTAAATAAAAAATATTATAATTTTTTGTTAGGATTAAATTTTTTTGATATTTTAAAATCATTTTAATATATTTATGAATAGAATCTTCTTTAAAAAGTAATATGAAGTACACTCCAAAACAGACTTAATAGACTTGTAACATAGTAAACAAATTGGTGACGGGGCATGTTCATTAACAAGAGAATAGTTAACAACTGTTATAGAAATCGGAGTGCTAGTGTCAATTCCAGTAGATATCCTTTATAGAAAAGGCCCGGTTTCATCCCTTCCCAGACATCATCTGTGCAGGGGGAAATTGCATCATCTGTGGATGGAAGTCATAATATGAAAAAAATGCAACTTGAGTTTCCGTTGCTTCACAGGATGCAATTCTTAGCTCACTGTATTCATTTCCCAGCAAACGGGTGGAGTAGATGGTGCTGCCAATGCTTCCCTAGTATTGGATTCAGTTTTTTTATTTTTTATAGCTTGGATCTGATCCGCAAGAGAAGTTTGTCTTTGAACTTTTTCTTTCTTAATCTCTGCATTCAGCTTCTCCCAAGCTCGGCTAGGGGAAGTCAATGATCCCCCATGACTAATCATCTGATCATCAGTGGATTTCTTTTTTCGAATCTATAGAGACAACATATAGCCCTTGTTAGGACAAACATATAGAAAAACAATAATGAAAAAAAAATCAATGTGGAACAACAATGGATGTATAGGACCCACAAAGCGCGGTTTTCTCATCATGGAATTGCTTGTTTCATGCAAAAGATACCAAGAACATAGTAATTGTATCATAGGAGCATATCCAACATCTAAATACCAGTTTTTAACAAAAAGGATTATAAGTTACTAAACAGTGTACATAATAGAATGCTGTGTAAACGTCTGCCATAGTGTGGCACCAACATAAAATCATTTCATAAGATTCCCATCTTCCTTGTATATGCCTGTGTTTTGCATGTCTTCTACCAATTATTTCTGTCTTCTATGGAATAACGATTTAAAAATTAATTCTAAGTTCTAAATATATGATATATGATTCCTAATCTATGAAGTCAGCAAAACTCAACTATTCCTAACTCAATTCTTTGCATCAATGCGCACCTCAGAAAATCAAATTTCATATACTTTTCCTCAAATAGATAGTTTCATTTTTCATGTTGTACTGTAGCCTGTAGGTTACCTTTGTTAATATCTTCTTAAGTGTCAACTTTCGGTCAACAGATGACTCTTCTGTTTGTTTCTTTGATTTTCTGTGTGCCTTCCTCTTTGTTTCTTCTCTTTCCATTGCTTTCTCTTCCCGCTCTTTTCTCTTCTGAGCAACCCTTACCATCTTTTCTTCTTTTTTCTTTGCCTCTCTCTCAGCTGTTCTCTTTGCAATCTCCTCTCCCTTTGCCCTTTCCATGGCGCCCTGAAGCTGCTTGAGAGTTATTTCTTTTTTTATTTTATCGTACCCATCCCAGTCCAGCTCTTGTTGGTCAATGCCTCCTTCCTTAGCTGCTCTTGCTATGCTTTTAGACCATGACATAAAAAACCTCTCTCTCAATCTTTTCAATTTCAAACGTTTACCCCAAAGTTGTCTGAGCGAAGACCTTATCTTAGTCCTGATTGCTTCACTGCAAGGAATTTGTTTGAATTGTGATTTTCAGTCTGAAAAACTTGTGTGGCTGCAGTGCCTATAGAGGTTATAGAATACTCTCAGCAAATATTAAAACCCTGAAATCCTTAAAGTTACATTGAATCGGAGTCAAGCTTCCTCATTCAAAAAATCATCTACTGAGTTAAATGAGCATAAACCATATCCAAACTCATTACTATAAGCTTTAATTTGAGGTCATTATCTACGTAATATTTTAAGTGGATATCAATGGAAATGTGGCTTGCGTAGAACATCGTGCATTTGGCAGTCCCATTTTTCCACATATAACTTTCACAGCAATTGTTGTGCATATTTATAAAGATTGTGATTGGAGGCATTAACTTTACCTATGAGCACGGGGATGGCCTGACATCTTCTTCCTAACCTGAAAGTTGAGAGGAAAGAAAATCAAGTTTTAGAGGAAAAACAAGAGTAATATACAAAGAACTTGTCAAAAAGGAGAGCGGGGAGGAGTATTTGTTACTTTCTCAGACTCTATGCGAAATAAAGAATAGCCAAGCAGGAAAAATGAATTCAGAGCATTCATATGTTTGCAAATGAAAGAGAAAAAAATGGTTTGTGGTATGAGCTTATTTGCTATTCCAAGAGATGCAGCATATATGAGTGAGCATACACATCAGTGAAGATCTTAAATTTGAGGAAACAACTGTGTAGTACTATAGTTTAACCATGCAGTATGAACCCTAACTATTCCAATAATTCCCTTGCACAGAAGACAAACTGTAAAAGAACTAACTAATCCTTGCATGGCTTCACCTGGGGGTTTGTCAAGGCTTCAATTGTTCTTTGTTTGATCAGTGCACGGGTCTCTACAAAATAAAAGAAAATGAGACTATAGAATTAATCAACTTCATTAAGCCTCGGAGGTAATTATTTGATATACATTTACCTGCAGTATGTTTTCTGCCTTTGTTCCATGGAATCTTCCCTTTGTTCCCATGTTTTTTCTTTCTTTTTCTTCTCTTTTTGGGAAGGTCATTGATACTTTCTGCAGAATATTGGCATCCATCAAGTTGAACCTCCTCACTCAGAGTCTGCTTCTCAGCTGGATCTAGGCTAATTTTTGACTGGTAATGCTTGCTAGAACCTGTAGTCTCCTCGACATCAACACCGATTTGCAAGGCTACAAAATCATCAATTCTTGGGAAGGTACTAATAGAAGCATACGCGGGACATATTTTCTTCTCAATTGATGTACAATTGTTTGACTGTTGCACATTTGGTTGAAAATGTGTGTATTCCAACACATAACCCAGAGTTGGCCATAAAAGATTGTTTGGAAGATGGTTGCATTTTAAATGGGGAACAGACAATCTCCTGATAGATGGTTGAAAGGAAACAGAGTCACATATTTTATAGAACTATCTATCCAGTTACTAGTGTCAGATCCTAAGCAAAACCATTCACAAAACTTACCATGCAAACATCAACGATTATTATGATTGCAAGGGATGCAGACAAGTTCATGTTCTTTTATTTTCTAGAACCTCACCAAAATGTCAATCTGGTGAAATCCTTCAATGAATTTTGTAAGAGAATAGAACAAACATGACAAATCATTTAAATGAATTATTCAAATGCAAATAACTACCAATAAAATGACATTTCCCTGATGAGAACTTGATGAATCACATACACCAAAATTAATGGGAGATTCAGAAGACAAATACAACCGAACCAGAGCCATGTCCTGAAAAAACACAAAAATGTGAACCTAATTTGTATTTATTACAGGTGGCATCTCAAGCTCTGGAGATACATTGATATCAAAAGAAGGGTAGCTAAAGAGTGTTCCAATAGGTGGCCTCAATCACGATCAGCTCTATCCATCCTGAGTAGTTTAAATCGTTTCTCAAGTTCCACATAAGTCAATGCAAACAACTAAAATCATCAAATATAACAAAGCTAATTCAGAATAGTCAATCAAAATCTCCTAGTGTGAGCAAATTTAGTGGGAATTCCAAGTTCCAGCCCATTTATTGTACACTCAAACTTCTTTCATGTTAAAAAAGCTGACTCATGCCAATGGAACCTCATGAAATCGCAACCTATGCTTACATCCAAAATTGACAGATAATGCCACTAAAAACAAAAACAGTGTCGATTTTTTCTAGTTACAGCAATGCAGCACACTATCAATGCTAACAAAAGCATGCATTGTCATAGGATAAAATAAAAATCCCATTCATCAATTCAACGAACAGTCAAAACCCATATTGAAACCAAACCCACAATGAATTGAAGATTCTATCCACTTTTATCAATAATTTTCAGGAAGCAAGACTCCAGATTGAGAAACATCTAAAGCAAACCCATTTCCAAAAAACAAGTCTTTAGGTATACCACTAAGACAGAGACTTACAAATGAAAGAATGACATTCTCAATGCATGTTCTGTGCTCCAGAAGTTTCCGCTAGTGAGATAGAGTTTCTGTGAGAGGTACTTAAGTCACCTTTTCTATTCAATTCTGCAAGTGTGGAAGTTTATAAACAAATTAATTATGCTGAATTTTTTTTACAAAAAGAAAAAGATAAAAGATAAAAGGGTGAGATAGTGAAGCTAAGGAGAGGGAGAGGCAATTGATATTGGCCAAACATTACGAGGATTGGATATATTCCACAATGGTTTTTTTTTTATATATATATACTAGTCATGGCACTCGCGCCTTGTCGTAAGCGAAATTATATTTTTTTCAACGTAAAAAAACATTAATTATATGTGATTTTTTTATTATAATATAAATTTAGATAAAATAATAAATTTGTATAAAAATTTTATGAAGTGCAAGTTTTCTATAAAAAAATATGAATTTTAAATGAATATAAATTTATTTGTTTAGTAAGTTTCAATGAAATAAGCAGTATAAAATTATTATTCTCATTAAAAAAAGCAAGAAGATATCTGAATTATTGAATACATTGTATTAAGATTAGTTTATTTTATAATTCAATTTAAATTAAACAAAACAAACAAAATATAAATTGTGAAAGAACCTACATTAATAAAAAAAAATAAGTAGTTAATTTTTTATCTCCAAAAAGAAGAAAATATATATTAAAAATTGATCCTCACGTTACTATCATTATTATTACTATAACAGTTAAAATTATTATCAACATTACTGCCCAAATAGTAAAAATCATTAAATTGACCTGAATAATTTTAAAAAAAGTTAAATATTTTGTCAAAAAAAAATAATCACTAAAATTATCATTATTATTGTTCAAACAATAAAAATCATCTAATCCGAAAATCAGATAAAAATAATAGAAAATCTATCCTTATGTTATTGTCATTATCATTACTATAACAATTAAAATTATTATCAACATTACTATTCAAAAAAATTAAAATAATTAAATCGCCCTGAAAAATCATTAAAAAAAAGCAAAAGATTTAAAAAAAAAATAAAAAACCAATCACTAAAATTGTCATTATTATTGCGTAAATAGTAAAATAATAAAAATCATCTAATCTAAAGAAAAAATAAAAATAACAGGAAAAAATGAATAAAGAGAAAAAGGGAGCAACATTAATTTTAAAATGATTACCAATATAAATTAAAAAATTTGAATTTAACCAATTAAAAAAATCCTAACAAAAAAAATCTAAAAGCATAGATGTATAAATACGAATAAAAAATAAACATTGTCTGAGAATAAAAACAAACTAAATCAATTAATATAAAAAAAAACCCAATAATCATATAACAAAAATAAATAGTTAAGTTTTTTATTCACAAAAAGACGAAAACATAAATTGAAAATCTATCCTCATGTTATTGTCACTATCATTACTATAACAGTTAAAATTATTATTAACATTACTGTCAAAACAATTAAAATAATTAAATTGCCCTGAAAAATCATTAAAAAAAAACAAAAGATTTTTATAAAAAAATAATTAAAAAATAATCACTAAAATTATCATTATCATTGCGCAAATAGTAAAATCATAAAAATATTCTAATCCAAAGAATAAATAAAAATAACATAAAACACACAAAAAAAAGAAGGAATAAAGGGAAAAAATTTCAATATTAATGATTACCAACATAAATTAAAATTTCAGGATTGAACCGATTAAAAATAAAACCTGAAAAAAAAGACAAAAACTAAAAGCATAGATGCATAAATATGAATAAAAAACAAACATTATCCAAGAATTTAAAAAAAAACAAATGAATTAATATAAAATTAAAAATTAAAAGAATAAGGACCAAAATGAAAAATAAATATATGATTAATTCCAATTGAAGAATAAAATTGAAACAAAAAAAAATCTTGGGACCAAAATAAATAATGAAATAATAAATTTAATTGCTGTGTAATGTTACCAAAAAATTAGAAGAAGAGGGACTAAACTGAAAAGTTGTATATATGACCAATTTTAATTGGAGGACTAAATTAAAAAAAATTAAATCATCCGTACCGGAAAACATTAAAGGAACAAAAAAGAAATGAAAAATCAAAAGAATAAGGACTGAAATGAAAACCTACTTATATATAATCAGTTTTAATTGAAGGGCACAATTGAAAATAATCAAACTTTCAATTACAGAAATCAGTAATAAAACCAAAATCAAAACATCAGGGACCAAAATAAACTTTTGACATAAATCAGGGACCGGATCTGAATTTGCGGCGGCAGGAGAGAGAAAATCGACAACCGACAAAATCGTCCGTCGCTGCTTACCCGAAAACCTATGATTGGAACGCGCCGCGACTGAAGATAGAGGACATGGAGGTGCACCGCCGGACAGGGAGGAAGTGAATTTTTGACCCCCTGAAGGATACTCACGCGCCTCCTCAAGTGCGCGTTCGCGTGGAATGCCGGTGGCGTGGCCGGACGACGCGCCAGTTGTTCCTCCAAAAAAATATATTGACTAATGACTTATGCCCCCCTGAAGCTACTGATATTAACGAAAAAACCGGTGTGGAAAATAAGTCCCTGCCCCCGTTTACTGTACGTTATTTTGTCTTTGGTGGGTGTGTTTCCGTCGGTGCACTGTGCAAAGAAGTTGGAAAAAACGAAAGAGCCTCGGCCCCTGTGCACTATTTTGTCGTTTCCGAGGGGCATATTTGTTAATGCACTGTTCATAGACGGAAAAAAAAAAAAAAAAAAGGAGCACATGCACACGTTAAGCACCGGAGCAAATTGTCAGTCCGCAATGCAATGTGTCTTAGTGCACAATGCATGAATCGACAGTGAAATGCCCACGCCGATTATATTTTAGGTAATATTTAGTATTTGTTATTTTTTAAAATATTTCTTATTATTTTGTTAAAAACTATTTTTAACATTAATATATTAAATTAATTAAAAAAAAATTCACAGAAACTAACAACCAAAACCTGCACTCTCAAATATTAAGCTTTTGTGCTAGGCCTACGCTTTTTCACATTAAGTACTGTAGATTTTCAGACCCCTTTTCCATTTGGGTTTTAAATATTATCATTATTGTCTCGGATTTGTTTTTCAGTTTTAATTAAATCTATACTCTATGTCCATCCATCTCAAGCAAATACTTCTTGACCATCTCCGGGGTTTATTTCTATAATTACTGGAATTTATGTTGTTGTACTCCTACTAATACTAGTATGTATCAATAAAAGTTATTTGGGATTTATCTTTTTTCTTTCTATATGATCTTTGATGTTTAATTTGATTACAAATTATAACTTTCGCATACTCAATTAAGCATGAAATTAGGTTTTATAAATTTATACAAATTCACTTAAATTAAATGTTTTCCATTGCTTGGTTTCTATTTTTAATTCTTAAGAATATAAATATATTTGTATTTCTTTTATACACTTGACAGGATTTATACAAATTCACTTAAATTTTTTTTTAGAGAAAATAAAGTTATTAAACCAATGGACGTAATTAGCGGGTTAACTTGAGTTGATTGAGAATTAAATTTTATATTTCATTTTAGTTTTGTTTTCAATAGGGTTATCATGTTTTTAAAAAACATTTTAACATTAGATTAAAATATTTTTAATATAGTTACATGTGTGTGTATTCTACTATATACATCTCCGTTTGCTTTTTCTCCGTTTCCATCCTCATCGTCTTCATCTCTCTAGCCATTTCCATTTCCACTTGCTCCATTCTAACAA
The DNA here is from genome assembly GCA_009078335.1 of Salix brachista. NCBI lineage: Eukaryota > Viridiplantae > Streptophyta > Magnoliopsida > Malpighiales > Salicaceae > Salix > Salix brachista. Next base: position 30,303,972 of record CM018587.1, read on the forward strand.
ACTTATCTCCCAATACCTTTACTGTCACAACCAGCTCCTCTATCGGCAACTAGTGCCCAGTTAATTGCCAACCAGCCACATCCACGGTCAGTATTTGAACGATACCTGAAAATTTATGTTATTTGTTCAACTCAAGCCACAAATCCTAGGACTTCAACTCAAGCCATTGCTTCCTTTTCATTCCCTTTAGATTTACTGGTTTGCTTGAATAATATTCCAATTTGAGGTTTTGATTTGTGCAAGAGGTCGATGACTGTGAGATTTTCGAGGGAGAGCCGGGAGTGAGAGGTGCTTTTGCAGCTGCGGCTGAACCATTGGCTTACAATTGGGATCCACAATAAAAATTTGGGGTTAATATATATGTTTGGCTCTACGGTTCAACGCAAATACAACGTGAACCGCAGAGCCAAACGACATTTAAATCGATTCTCAATTTTATGAGCAATTATTTTTATTATTATATAATTAAATAAAAAATATTTTTTTAAAATTATTATACTTGTTAGAGTTTATGACTTAGGTCATTGGTTGATAGATTAGATTTCAAAATCTAAATCAATCTAATATGTAACTTTTTTTTAATATACATAATATATTTTTACTAGTTTCTCATATTATTTTTGAGCTCGTCAAGTTGATCTTGAGATAACTTGCAAATAATTTAATTTAAAATTTATGTTATACATGGAGTTGAGTTGGAATTTTTCAACTTAACCTTATTGACAAAAAAACTAAAAAATCCCACACTTGGAATATTATTTTTTCACTTTTTTTTTCCAAACCAAGTTTAAATCTGAAATATTGCGCGGGTGAATTACTAATATGGTAAAAAAAATTAAACCTCAAATATCCAATAGCCTAACCACGAATCTCCAACGAGGCTCCGCACACACCCTCCAAAAACATATCAAGTGAGTGGAAATAGCAATTTCACTGAAGTGTTGAAAAAGGTTTAGAAGAGGGTTTACTGCTGAAAAAACACAGACCACTATCATGGCGATGAAGAACTCAATGTGCAGATGCAGGGTACTTGCAAAAATCGCTACCTCACAACCAACAACAAGGCGGATTCCTCCTTCAATAACTCTCCTGCTTCAACAATCATCTTGTTACTCCACCGACAAAAAGGAGCACAGCCCACCAACAACCACACCAAAAAACACACCACCTTTATACAAGAAATCACCTTCATCTACAGATTTTCCAAGGCCCAAAGAAATCCCATTTCAAGCAAAGGTTGCTAATTCCATTAACTTAATTGGGTATATCGATATGCCTATTCAAACCCTAGTTTCATCTCATGGTGGCAAGTTTACGGCTGCCACTGTTATTACCCAGGAACCTTCTTATCATTCTCCTGCTCTTCGGTACTCTCTTTTACTACTATTTTTCTTAGATATCTCTCTTCTTCTCTCTTCCTGGGTCTCTGTTATTTTTGTCTCTTTTGCTTATGCAGAAAAAAGATATAGGATGGATTTGCGTTTGTAGTAAAAGCTGTTGTAAAGTTTGTTACTTTCACACTTATTAAGTTGCTTTGTTCTGTTACTGATGCTATCTATGTTTCACTTTTGGTTGGTCGATTTGTTTGTCATTTACAATATTAGGATTCCAATAATATTTGAAGGTGATTTGGCCCATATTGCTGCTTCACACTTGAAGAAAGGAGATTTTGTCAAAATAGGCGGGCAGTTAAGTACTGATCCCCCTCCTTTCCCTGAAATGCAGGATCAAACCCAAGTTTTGGTAAGCATTATTAACTATGGGCCTAAAATGCACGCATGCGTCACATGCACTGTGATTTGGGGTTAATTATGTCTAGCATTGGATACTTATAAGTAATGTGTTAATTTTATGCTATGGAATGACATCAGGAGGGTGGTCTATTAGATTCTTTTCTTTCTTTCTTTTTTGATAGAGTGGTCTATTAGATTCTGGAATTCTGGTAACCAGAACATTTTAAGAATTTTAGGCTTTGCATAACTTAGATTAGAAGAGACTTTTCCTTCGTGCCCTGAAAGAAATTCAGACATACTTGAAATATGCCCCTGCCTTAGCTCACTTCTGTTTGCATTGGTCGGTAACTAGGTTGAATAAGATCTGATGAGGTTCATTGCTTCTTGCTCAACAAGATCTCAAATTAAAAACAGAATGAATAGTAGTCCATGCCGATATTGCAATGAGTTGATATGGAGATTATAATAGAGAAATTGATTTTTTAAAAAACATATGTGAAGGTGACACCAAAGATGATGCCTCATTGCATCATATGCTGGAATTGCTTAGCGTGCCTATCTGTTGTAGGATTGGGATAGCCTGGAGACCATCAAAAGATGCAACAGATGCACTTTTACAAACGTGACGGGTGTTGTGCTTTTGTACATGTGAAAAGCTTATAATGCTAGCTGTGCTCGTTCTTGCTAGGTTTTGGGGAACAGTATCAATTTTGTTGAGGGGTCTTTCCAAATGAAGAAAAGTCTACTTGAGCAGCAACTAGAAGGGCCCTTAGATGATGATGGTAAATCCATATAAGATATTTTTATTCACTTTTTTTTTGTGATGCTGATTGCTAAGCTATGGCTTACTTATCTTTCAGTCAGCATGAAGAGAAATGGTGAATCTGGATCAAATTCCTGGACTGACCTTCTTGAAAATCCAGATAAGTGGTGGGATTATCGTAGTAGTAAGCTCAGTGGATTGGTAATGATTCACCCTCTAGGTAAGTTCTTATATAGTTTCTGATATTTATGGATCCGTTACCTGCTTGCTTCTGATTTTGAACAGGTAAAACCAAAGCACCCAGATTTTAAACACAAGAATAACGGCCAGCCTGTCTGGCTTAGTGGGGCGCCAAGTTGGATTTTTTCAGGACTTAAAAAGGTGAAATTTGATGTGAAGACTGTCCTACCAACACAAATAAGGCAACAAAAAGGTACAAACAACTTAGCTACTATTCTTAAACTACCTTCACTTGGCCTCCCTGTGCTGATTTCCCCTAAAATTGACATATCTAGCAATGTGGATGCTTGTTATTTTTTTTATGTCAATATGTGCTTAGAGAACAATTCTTATGGGAACCATCAGTTGCTTCTTTCTCGTGTGGCAAATGGCACCATGCTGGTATAAACATACAGTATCCATTCGTATGTGAAGAAGGTTTAATGATTGTTTGTAGCAGATGAGTCTTGATGTGAAGAAGACATTTAATTCCTTTTCCAAATCGCGGACATGTTTCAAGTGGCATTGGGGAACATGTCTCTGTAGTAGGAAGATTGGTATTATTAAGTACTAGTTGTTAATGGAACACTTATGATGGGTTTGCTATTCTGGCTTTCTGTAACCAGAACCACCAGCAGAGTAAGCAAACACAGCTATAAGGAAAATAGTTTGTGTTAAGGAACCATCTCACCTAAAAGCTTAAGCTGTTAGGTGAGGCTCCGTAATATGTTTTATATTATTCTCTAACACACCCTCACAAGTGAAAACTCTTTGGGCTTGAAACTTGTACACAGGTCCACACTACCTTGTACTTGATTTTTATCAAATAGAATGAGGGTGGTGAGATTCGAACTCGTGACTGTTGGGTCAGCAAGGCTCTGATACCATGTTAAGAAGCCATCTCACCTAAAAATATAAGCTGTTAGGTGAGGCCTCATAATCTGTTTTATATTATTCTCTAACAGTTTGAAGGAGGGTCAGTTTCCTTTCTAAACTTTTCTATTACTTTCCTTGTCAAGTTGGTCAGGATGACTTTTTTTTTTTAAAGTGCTTTTTCTCATTTCTATTTATTTTTCTACATAAAAGGAAATACTAAAGGGAATATGCAAAATACCTTTTTCTTAAGCAATATTCCTTATAATTAAAAGGGAAACCTCGATCAACAAGAAAAACGAGCAAAGTTTCTCTTCTCATTTCAATTTTCATTTGTGCTCCTGGCATTCCTATTTGTGAATTTCCCATGTAATTGGGTAGCGCCCCCCTGCATGATCTCTATCTAATATTGTCTATCTAGCATAATTAAGAAAAAATAAAGGTAAAAAACTTGCTTTCTAGAAGAATTTGTCAGTGATTTTCATTGATAATTAGGGAAGGAAGACACTGTCCAATATATTCAGCATCCCCATTGTACTTTGTTTTTCTCCAATTTCTAAAATAAATTACCGAGTTGGATTTTTTCAGGACTTGAAAAGGTGAAATTTGATGTGAAGACTGGCCTACCAGCACAAATAAGGCAGCAAAAAGGTACAAACAACTTAGCTACTATCCTTAAACTACCTTCACTTGGCCTCCCTGTGCTGATTTCCCCTAAAATTGACATATCTAGCAATGTGGATGCTTGTTATTTTTTTTTATGTCAATATGTGCTTAGAGAACAATTCTTATGGGAACCATCAGTTGCTTCTTTCTCGTGTGGCAAATGGCACCATGCTGGTATAAACATACAGTATCCATTCGTATGTGAAGAAGGTTTAATGATTGTTTGTAGCAGATGAGTCTTGATGTGAAGAAGACATTTAATTCCTTTTCCAAATCGTGGACATGTTTCAAGTGGAACTGGGGAACATGTCTCTGTAGTAGGAAGATTGGTATTATTAAGTACTAGTTGTTAAATGGAACACTTATGATGGGTTTGCTATTCTGGCTTTCTGTAGAACCACCAGCAGAGCAGACAACCACAGCTATAAGGAAAATGGTTTGAAGGAGGGCCATTTTCCTTTCTAAACTTTTCTATTACTTACCTTGTCAAGTTGGTCAGGATGATTTTTTTTTTAAAAGAGTGCTTTTTCTCATTTCTATTTATTTTTCTACATAAAAGGAAATACTGAAGGGAATATGCAAAATACCTTCTTCTTCTTTAGCAATATTCCTTATAAATAAAAGGGAAACCTCGATCAACAAGAAAAACGAGCAGAGTTTCTCTTCTCATTTCAATTTTCATTTGTGCTCCTGGCATTCCTATTTGTGAATTTCCCATGTAATTGGGCAGCGCCCCCCTGCATGATCTCTATCTAATATTGTCTATCCAGCATAATTAAGAAAAAATAAAGGTAAAAAATTTGCTTTCTAGAAGAATTTATCAGTGATTTTAATTGATAATTAGGGAAGGAAGACACTGTCCAATATATCATCCATCCTTAATAATGTCAGCATCCCCATTGTACTTTGTTTTTCTCCAATTTCTAATTTATCAGCAAAACTTTAGGTTACTCTGCTGGCCTTTTGGCTTTCATCTTGTTTTTTCACTTAATAATACTATATTCATTGTGGTATGATTTAGAGGAAGGATTCTGGAAGGACTTGGTGGAAAACCCTAATAAATGGTGGGACAACAGATTTAACAAGGTAATGCTGCAAAACTTATTCACCTGATCAAATTATTCGTTTATATCGTCATGCCCCTTTGTTTTCTGTATTTAGAAAAACCCAAAATCTCCCGATTTCAAGCACAAAGAAACTGGTGAAGGATTGTGGCTTAACACATCACCAGCTTGGGTGCTCCCAAAGTTGCCGCCTACAAAAGGTGCAGAGAATGTTGCTGGCACAGAGGGATACAATTCTCTATGGGGACAAGGAAGTACATAAGTCACTTTTATCACCTGATCAGGTCTGCTGATGCAATTCCCAGTTCAGTGTAGCCTTTCATTTGTTTCCTTTCATTCAAAGGAATCTTTGCTCCACTCACAAGCCACATTTCTGATGATATCTCGCAGGAAATTGTTGTCCATAGGGTGTCCAAGTTCTCCAATACCATATATATGAAGAACCTGAAAATGAAAAGAAGCTTCTAGCTTTTAATGTGTTGGCTGCTATCTACTATTGGATCATGCAATCATTCTTCCAATCATGCTATGACTTGCGGAGCCTGCATATCCCTGCTGACTCTCTCTCCAAGTCTCTCAAAACTTAGTTATTAGATCGAGATGGAGTTAGATTGTCTTTTTCATATTTTTTTTTTACCTTATTAGACTTCCTAAGCTGACCCAGTTCTTTAGATATTACTTTGAAGCTTTTAGCTTCTTGTTTTCGAGCCTGTTTATTTGTGCGGTTGTACTGTGCTTTTCAATTTTATTTTTTTCAAGTTTTTTTTTTTGAATCATTTTGATACTTTAATATTAAAAAATAATATACTATTTTAATACATTTCTTAAAAAAATAAACTTTAAAAGTCAATTTACATCGCAATCTGTTTGTCCTTTGTGTACAAAATTGAACAAGGTTGACTTGGAAAACAGGTTTCATCAAAATGGCATGTGGTAAGCTTGTAGCAGTGCTTCCATGGCTATCGATATTGCACATAGAACAGAGTCGAAATGAGTTGATGATGCGTTGAGATTTGAGATCGAATTAAGTAGGAATTTTTTAGTTCGAAAAGGGACAATTGATACTTGAGAGAATTTTTTGTTCAATAATGTAGTGGAAAAGCTATATTTGAATCTAACTAGTTAAAGAAAAGACTATAGCAAGTTGTGGTTGTAGATATAGATTATTCTGAATTGTAATAGTGTAATTATCATTTTACTTCTCAGGGCATTTCAATGTAAACTTTGGACATATGGGTATTTTTTACTTTTCCATGGAACTAGTTGGCATTGCCTAAATGTTTGAGAATATTTTTATCTTTCTGGGTATTTTTGCACAATAAAAATATAATTTTATCCTTGTCAGCAGACAACAAACAATTGCTTACCTGGGAGTATTTTTGAATTTTTACAATTCAATGCATAGTTAAATAATCATATTATCCTAAAATAAGATAAAAACCAAGAGTTGCTTGCGGAGTATTTATGATATTTTGTATTTTTTGAAATAGTATAAATACAGATATGCCCTCAGAAAAGACAAAATTCAAGAGTTAAGTGCAAGAGTATATAGGTAATTTAACATTTTATTATTGTTTTTTCTATAGAGCACTGTTGCCGTGTCTGAATGACACGATGACATTTTTCTTCCTTGTGCTCCCTTCAAGTGGCGAGTACGGTGGTGAAAAATATCAATTCGGCGTCTCAACTAATGCAATACCATGTACTCTTCCTCATGTGGCCGAAAATGTGACTTCCCCCCCCCCCTATCTTGTAGCCTAAATTACACGGAAGTCCCATTGATTTATGGTGTTTGTATGGTCATCATTTATGTTCTATAAGTTTTTATTTATTTCAATTTTGTCCTTTAAACATAGTTAAAGCATCATATAAAAAGATAAATGTAATTAGATAAAAACATGTTAGAATTATTGAATGACTTGAAAATAGATAAATTTATAGTGTATAAGGCCTAATCAGAAACTTCTTTTAGAATTCTTTTAGAAGGTATGGTGATACCCATCAGGGCTCCTATTATGTTACAATTATTTGTCTACTTGTGATGTTTTCGTCAGTTCTTAATATGCTTAAGATTTTAAGAGAGAATGGGATGAACTTTTAACAAAGAACATAAACAATAGTTTTAACATAAATTGTGAAAATATCTAATTTTATTCTCATGCTTCATTGCTTAAGAAGGATACTAACAACTATAAATGAGTTGTCATAAATATTATAAAGAAACTATCAATACATAGAAAATTTTATGAGTTTATTGAAAACATCAAAGAAATGATTCAAAATGACGAGAAAAAATGGTTTAGATTTTTTATTGGAAGAAATGTCATTTTTTCTCATTAAACATGATATTGATATTAAAAATATAGATGATAAGTACAAGCTTTGTGGACGTTCAACGTGAAATATCAAGGGATAACAAACATACATAATTTTTATTAAGAATTGTTTAACAATATCATTGACACATAACTTAATGAGTTAGGTGATCATTTAACTAAGGTGAGTATAAAGTTTTTTATTATGAATTGTTTAACAATATCATTGACACATAACCTAATAAGTTAGGCGATCATTTCACTAAGGTGAATATAAAGTTACTTCTTTGTGCGGCATGCTTAAACCCAAATGACTTGTTCTATGCTTTCAACAAAGAAAAGCTTATTCACCTTACTTTATTTTATCTTAATAAATTCTCTATAATGGACCTTATGATAATTGATAACCAATTTGATACATATATTATTGATCTACATGGTGATGATGAGTTCTTTGTGTTGAAAGTATTGCTTATCTTTATGGAGAAAATGATAAAAACAAAGAAGAATATAATATTCTCATTAATATATATATATATATATATATATATATATATATATATATATATATATATGTGTGTGTGTGTGTGTGTGCGCGCGCGCGCGCACACGCTTATCGAATCGTCATTACTTCTACCATCTGCAAATATTACAACATAGAGTTTTTCTGCCATGCATACTATTAATAGTACATTGAAGAATATGATGTGAGATAAGTGGATGAATGATGATTTGGTTGTATACATTGAGAAATATATCTTCGAGGAGATTGATAATGAAAACTTGAAGAAAATAATCTGAATGTAAATCTTCTCATTTTAAAAGTATTCTTAAATTAATATCACTTGATATGAGTTAATACATATATTTCAAATTGATATCTGTATATAAATTATATTCACATAATTTCAAGTGTTTGTTAGTAATTTACCTCTCATTTAAAAAATCATGGCTCCACTATTGACAATGATCCAAGTTTCATGACTTAGGTCACAAATATGATTGATAATGGTTTTTTAAAATCTTTTTTACATTGATTTTCTTTTTCAATTTCACCTTTGAACACTGAGTTTATTAAAGACTAAACTTATTTTTTCTTTTTCAATTACTTTTTGGTCTTTGCTCTTTTAATTGTTTTTTATACTTTTAATTTTTTTTTTAATTTATCATTTAGCATTGAATTATTGATAATTAGACTTCGTACTTTTTTGATACGATGATTCTAATCTCACAACCTAGGTCACAAGTATGAAATTTAGTATTTTTTTAGACTTCATACTTTTTTGATACGATGATTCTAATCTCACAACCTAGGTCACAAGTATGAAATTTAGTTTTTTTTTTATTCTTAATTTGCTTTTTACAAGGATAAACTAGTCTCATGACCTAAGTAATGAGTTTGTCATACCAACTCGAATTGATTAAGGTTTTTCTTGTTATTTTCTTGTTATTTTATTTTTTAATATTAGGTTATATAGGAATTCAATTCCATAAACTTTTTTTCTTATAACAAACGTTATTTTTATATTGGTTATCATTATCATATTCTCTTCACATCTAGTGTATTTAATGTCATTGTTTTTTTTAATCATATAATTAATTTAAATCATCTTATTGAATCCAATAAGATTTATAATTTGGGTCTAGTGATTTGTTTTTTCTTTAAAGCAAACTAACAATGCTTGAATTGACTCCTCTCACAACAAAACACACATATCCAGTGTTAACTAAAAAAGTATAGAGATTTTTTTTTTAAATTTTCTTCTTATAAAATAAGAATAATGATAATTACAAATATTGAAAGAATAAAATCAAATATACTAATGGTTTTTGAGTGTCTTTTTTGTCATTGTTGTTATATAATTTAAGCACTTAGGTTTTATTTATATTACAAAATTACTTTTTTTTTCTATAAAAAATAATTTTTAATACTGAAATAAATTAAAAAATATAAAAAATTAGTTTTATAATTCAAATTAACATGTAATGTTGATATTAAACTTCCCATAAAAAAATTTCATACCGCAGAATTGGGCTAAACTCAGCGGATACAAAGAACTTAGCCCATAGAAGTCATGCCAGCCGAAAAACTTAGCCCATGAATTAAGAAACGTGAAATTCACTGACAAGTTGTTTCTAATTTTAAAAATATTTTTTATTTTAAATTAAAAAAATAATATTTTTAAATATTTTTATGTGATAATATTAAAAATAATTTAAAAAATAAAAAAAATATTATTTTGATATATTTTTAAATAAAAAATATTTTTAAAACTCTCAAACAGTAACATTTATAAGCAAAGCAAGCAGCATTGTTCAGTCTTCTCATCTCTAAATTTCTACAATCAGCTCACTCTTATCTTCCATCAATGGGGAAGAAAAGAGAGAGGCACCGAAACCCAGAACTTTTCCTCCCAGAGGTTTCAGATTCTATCGCCCCCTCCACTAAAACACGATGCAAAGCATCAAAACACCACCAGAAACAGCAAAAAGTAGTCCGCATGAATATTGCTTCCCTTGTGTAAGGCATATACTATCATGAAGATCTTCTGCATGTTGTTTATTCTATGAATTTGATCACTGGCTGATTTACTAATCTGTTAACATCCAGTCTCTTAATCACTGGCTGATTTGATAATCTGTAATGGTCCAGTCTCTCAATACTGCCTCTTCACCCAGTCATGATGAGTTTCTAATGCTGCTCTTGTTAGATTGACTGATGCATTAGTTTGCTGCTATCCTCTTCTTCTTCCATACTTCCCTGTTTTTGTTGAGATCCTAAATGCTATTTTGTAAGTACATTTTACAATGCAGGACAAAGAGGAAGGATCAATTGGGGTTTAAACAAATTGGAGTTTTATGTTCTTTTTTTTTGCAGAGAATTGAAATTACAGTTTTTAATCCAATTTGTAACTGAAAGAAAAGAGTCTCACAGGAGCAAACTCAAAACCTGAACAAAGATCTCATAGGATAGACAAAAATAACCCCCCTGTAAATAAATTTATTGGCCTCCAATTTATAGGTTGCCCGATTCTGATAATTTTTGATTTAATGAAACACTAATTATGCTTTAATATAGACCCCTTTTCTCTTACTCGATATGCAGTCAGGGCCGTGGACTCTTAGGGAAGCTGTTATTGTTGGAAGTATCATTCAAAAGGTCTCCATTCCTATGCTTCATTCATGGTATGCTTACTTTTGCAGAGGACAATCATGGATGTTTCATTGTATGTCTTGATTGACAATCCAGACTATTCTGCCTGTGTAATTATAACATCATCTTGTTACCTGTTAAGAAGGCACGATTAACCCCATTTTGAGTTGATCTATGAATGGATAATCCTCTTGATGACCCCCCAAATCTAGTGGATGCAACTCTACTATCCATATTCCATATTCCAAAGTTCATGAATCTTGCTTTTCTTGACCCACTGTAATTTGACATTACTCATTTACCTGTCCCTATCTTTTTCATTGTTCAGTTGGAATTTCTTGTTGAGAAAGACAAGAATTTCATGATTAACATATGCATTTTGAGATATACAATTGATAATTTAAACATCCAGCACACGAGCATGAAATGCTTCTGTAGCACTGGAACATTGCATTGCATCTTTTATTTTTCCAAGTTTCAAATACTGGGGAGGAGTCTAACTCAAACATTTCAATGGAACTGCAGTGTCACACTGTTGAAGCTTGCGGAGATGAAATATTGTGGCACAACAAATGTTTAACATGTATAGAAAATAAAAAAAAAGGAACATGTAACAGTTAGCAAATTTACTTGTCAATCCATTCTATTTATGCAAGTGGTTTTCCATTCTATTTATGCAAGTGGCTTGCCTCTGTGTACTTCAACAGTCCATAGTCCTAATTATACGTGAAAGCTTTGAAGAGAGTTTTCTATGTTTCATGTGAAACACATTGTGATGAATGGTTGTGCTCCTTTCTTTCAAAAAGATTCTAGTATTCTACTAGGAATTATCACACAAAGAGGCAATGGGCTGGGATTTTATATAAATATGGTCTCATAAGTCATGCCTGATGAGGATGCAAGCCTGCCCCTGATTTAGGAAAATGAGTCATGACTTATGTAGTGAGGCCCTAGCAACATGTACATTGGGTTTCTTGATGTGATGGTTGCTCCAAATATTATTGATGCTTGCAAATAAACTTTATTATAAAATACTGAAGAAAAGTTGTAAGTATGGAGAAGGTAAGGAGTGAAATAATTGGTGATATTGAGAAATGCTGCACTGTTCTGAAACAATTGTTGATGCCTGAAACTGTGTAGTGTGGTTCCATACTTCAGGGAAGGAATAGGCAATAGCAAATTCACAAGAGTGGTTTTTTTCTAAAATCTTTTCCATTTTGGATCTGGTGCTTTTTTAGTTGCTAAATGATCTGAATACTACTTGACAATTGTTCTTTGGCAAACCATTGCAGTTATTTCATGAAGCTTCTATTGGACAAGAAATATGCCTTGCCATATCGTGTACTTGACGCAGTTGTTGCTCATTTTATGACATTTCTTGAGGATACAAGAATAATGCCTGTAATTTGGCAACAATCACTTCTTTCATTTGTGCAAAGGTTGGTAATTTTTCTATGTTCCCTTTTCTTGCCTCTTCTCTTTTTAGTTGTCTGAACTCTATGTGGTATGTATTGACTATGGGCCTGTTTGGCACAGCTGTTGTTGTTGTGGTTGAGGTTGAAAAAAAGCAGGTTTATGAAAAGCGCTTTTAGCTGCGGTTCGTAACTGAAATTTGTGTTTGGTTAAAACTGTGATTGAGATTGAGTTTAATGAAAAGCAGTTTTGTGTGTTTGGTTACCATGTTTTTTATATTGCAGTCAACTTGTACAATTAATTAAAAATACACATGTATACACACACATATATATAAATATCTTGTTAGAATAATTTCATAGATTTATTAATAATTATAATAACAAAATATTTGAAATAATTCAAGTAAATTATACATATTTTTCTAAAATTACCAATAAAAATTATTAAAAGGATAAAAAAATATAATAAATATTTTCTATATAATATAATTATGTAATTAATTTTACAATTTTGTATATAATATAATTAAGCATAATCGCCATAAGATAAAAACAAGAGAACACATGAAACAAGGAGAATGGTATGCAGACAACATAAGTCGAAGCAATTACATGCATATGTTTAGCAGAGGATCAGGTGAAAGATCAATTTCCAAATTTGAGTTCGTGCATGATGCAAATATAGGAAAAAATATCAACAGAAGTTTCCACATTCATTTAGCATGGATTGCTCTTCTGAAATCAGTTGGAACAAAAAAAATTGCTGACTTTCGTTCATATTCCCTCTCTTTCTCAGCAACCAAACACACCAATCTTCAATAACTTGCAATGAAATATCTCAATACAGAAATAGTTAGAGGAAAATAGAAAAAAATCACGCAATAGAAAAAAATCACGCAGTAACAACACAAATAGGAACAAGCAGAGCAATTTCTATAGATTTGATGGGGGCAAGAAACTTTGGCTATGAAGAGCATTTTACAGACTTTCGTTCATATTCCCTCTCTTTCTCAGCAACAACAAACAATAAAAGATTTCAAAACTTTCACTCGATTTCCATCTCTTTCTCAACTCCCGAACCCAAAATGCATAAACAAAATAAGACCCACAAGAAAATCTTGTCTCCCTCGCTCAACTTCTGACTTGTAAATTGTAACCCGGAATCTAGAATCGAAGCAGTGGGTTCTTGTTCGGATCTTCACTCAGAAATCGACCAGCTCTTCTTCTTGACTCTCAAAATGACTGATTTATAGATATAGCTCTTCTGATAGCTGATGCGTTGGACTTGCTCTGAGGGAGAGGTTCTGCAAGGAGAGAGGGAGAAGACGAAGTTACAGAGCGTGTGTGGTTGTGTGGAGTCTCAGCTCTGCATTATGCAGATTCCTATTGTGCAGAGACGCCCTTTGGCCGCAGCTGCAAAAGCAGCTCTCAGCTGCTTTTGCATTTGCGGGCCGATTTTAATTTTTTAGTGGGACCCACAGTTAAAAACTGGGGTCCCCGTTTGGTGATATCTACTTTTGGGGCTGCGGTTCAACGCACCACAGGTTGAACCGCAGCCCCAAACACCCACTATAAATGCTTAAATATTGAATGAGAGCTAAATGGTGTTTCTTGTTGGATTTAGCCACATCACGTCTATGTTTTGCATTGTTTCAGATGTGCTGTTTAATGTTATGTGTACAGACTGCTCCCTTTCACTTTGTTTTATGGTATGTACATGTAACCTGACTGAACAAGAAATGGGAGCACGGGTAATGGGAGATTATTCTGTTTTACTGTGTTTGTATATGTGTTTCATATATGTTCTCTATCTGATAACTCACACGAAACACTACTGTAGCAAACTAATTCAACAGATGCAAGTCAACAAGGGAAATTACTTATAATTACTATTTTCAAATGATTTTTAATTGCATTTATTGTTTGCTTTTTTCATTTTAGGAAGTTTTCCATTTGAAAATATTTGCAACTATTAGGATTTAATTATTGTTGCAACATTTTATTGGTATTTTATTTGAGTAGCATTTTTTTTCTCTTTAGTCTGGGACTCCTCTAGGTTTTTTCTGTGTCTACAAGCACACATTATTTGTAATTGATAGATGGGATATATAAATATTGCTAGCTTGCAAAATCAGGTGCTTTATGTAGTGGATCCCAGGTGTTCATCTCATTAACAGTAATGTGGCTCTTCGATGTCTATAAGATATTTTGTTTTCTCTTTGAGCTGCAGTGAAACCTTTTTTCTAGCAGCAATAAAAACTTTTTGGAGGTGCCAAATGATGTAGAAATAAAAAGAAGAAAAACCCTAGAGATTGACTAAGGTTCTTTGAATCACAAGGAAAGAAAACAAACATCCTTCAGGTGAAACAATCAATTTTGAGGTCATGATAATTGATTTAATCATTTAAAACGCCATTCAACTACATAAAATGTGCTTCTATAGGCACATGAGAAATCTAGAAGATCCCTAAACTAATGAAGGAAACAACATCCACAAAAACCATTCTTAGCAATTATGAAATCCTGGTTATTTGCAACAATTGTAATAAGAGAACTTAATAATGACAGCCAACATCAGAGGAGGCAGTCTCAAGGTATTATATTTTATTGTTCTCCCCTTGTTTCTGAATTTCCATCTGCCCTTATTGGAGTCCTTGCTGAGAACTTGAGATTTCTTTTTTTTCAGCGTAATTTCTCATTTGAGCAGCACTGTATGACATGAGATGCTTCTTCCTAAACTCTCTTGCATTATTTATTAGTTTTTATGCTATTAAATCAAGCAGCTCTGCCTCAAAAGACACTTGCCTTTTCACTCATACAATTCTTGTTGAAATCTCTCAGATACAAGAATGAATTGCAGAAGGAAGATAAAGATAATCTTAGAAGACTAGTTCTAAGGATGAAGCATAAACTAGTGAGACCATCATCCATCAGATAGTTCTCTTATATGTTTACACGTACATAATATTGCAAAATGAGTCAATTCTGTTTATTTCATTGAAATGATTTTGATTGCAGGTATCTCCAGAAATAATCAGAGAGCTAGACAATAGCCGCAATCGCGGGGAGAAGGATGATCCCATGTCATTAAATATCATTTGCATGCAAAATTAACTTCATACCTCTTTACTGGTTCCTTGCCTGTTCAATTTATTGATCTTTTGTTATGTTTTGCCAGTATGCGGTGACAGTTTTTATCGAATTTCCTGCATAGTAGCCTGTAGGTGTTTGTTTATGAGCTAATTATGAAGTAGGAAAATGTATTAAAAAGGTCATATTTTTGGAATAAGGATGACGATGACATAGATTAGTGGTATCAAAATTAGAGGCCTTTAGAAATTACTTTTAGGTTTGCCCCCTTTGTGAATACTAATGAGACTGGTTGGATTGAATTTGGTTTATTGATTAGAAGCTAAGAAGCATATTTTCACAAACGACATGCATTTTCAAAATATTTTTTGACAAAAAAGGTTGCATGCCTTCATGTCTTCTGAGACATGAGCAGGTTTCTGACAAATAGTTTCTTCTCTGTTCTTGGATATTGATTTTTTCAAGTCCTTGTGTTACATGCTTGGAATACAATTTTCTTACATGCATTTGGCAAGTTTGTCATGGTTGTTTTGTTACCTGTATTTAAGGTGTATGAGAGTTTCAATTACAAATGAATGGTATGCAACCTGCTAGATTGTTTTCAGGTTTTCGTCCTTGCCTTTCAGGTTGCAGAAGTCGATCTAGCTGGCCCCCGCAGCCCCGTGCAGCGATCCAATTTCATTGCTTTGTTCCATTTTTTTTGAATGAATTATAAGATGTCTTTTCCCATCAAAATGAAGGCCCGTAGCAAAGGCCTTTTGGATTGTACCATGCAGCTTGATCGAAATGAATGTTTTTATTTGGGCCTGGCCCATTATGAAATTTACGTTAATTGATATTTCTTTCTAGCAATATGGGCCTCCCTTCAAATTAATATTTTTACCTAAAGAGTGGGGAAGGTATGGAGATCAGCTTGAGCAAGCCTATTGTTGATCTCCAAGAGATGAGTATTCGTGAGGCTCGCGGGGTGTTTAAAATCAAGCTAACATTGCCATCATTAACTCCATGGATGGCCCCCTTATTTATTATGCAAGCGACTGGACTGTATTTAATATTAATTTCAAGTTGAACGATCAATTTGTAGGATATTGAATGCTGCTAGTCATGACACACTCAATATTTATAGCACAACATGTCCGTGTGGTTTCTATTTTTCTTTTATTTTTGGATGCGATAACCTCATTCTCGGAAAAATGCATTTTATGGACACAAGTAAGCGAGTAAAATTCTAGTTGTCATTGATTCTTATAAGAGATGCATGTTTTAATTTAAACTCAAAACCCACTGTATGGATCATAAGCTATCTGCCATCACGTCACGATACAATATACTGAGTATGGTTTCAATCATGCATATTGCCGATTAGCTAATTCACAAGCATGACTTCGATTCTCTTGGGCTGCAAATTGACCAATCAATGCTGACGCCTGACAGCCAATACAAGTAAAACCCCACGCACGTGCATGGATTGCATATCTACCAGCACTTTGTTCTCTTGTTGTAATTAAGCACTAAATAATTCTTGCAAGACACGGTCGATTTCCCTTTACTCATCATCCTTGGTCGGTCATAAAACAATATATGCACACCGATCTGGTGTAGTCTAATCTTGACCGAGAAAAAAACACTGCATGGCTGGCATTAGATACTCGGAGATGTATTTGTCTGCCAAATATGCCATGTTACTAGTTGCTAGACGTCTTGGTCTACGTTAAAGAGCGCCGGGATCTCTCGTATCTTCCTTCTCCAGGCAGCATATCTGGTTTGCTATCCTTGTCCACTGCTTCATTATTATATTATAGCTTGGTATGTGCTAGCTTGTACTGTAGGTTACTCACTTCTGGTATTCGAATCGCCACGTCGAATCACCATCATCATATGACACGAATCCAAATATAATGTAATGTATGAGACCTCTATCTTTGCATGCTGTTCTAATCTCACTGGCAATGCAGTGAAATGAAGATGAGGATGCGTATATATGGAGATATTTTTTATTAAGAAAAACCCCAGAAAAGTTCTTTCAAAATATGCAAAAAACATTCATGTCACCATTATTGCAAAGGGACCAGAGAATTTGGAGCTGTCAGAACTTTCGGCGAAAAGCAAGCTCATTATTGGCTTGTCCATCTGATCAGTCCAACTCCAATCGCCATGCAGTATCTAATCCTTCGTGTCGACGACAAGGAGCCTGTTTGGAAAAGTTTTAGGTGACCTCGTGGTCCAATGTGGAATCAGTAATTGTGGGTGTAAGACTCTGATATCTACTGTTTGTCAGCATCCTTGTAAAGCTCTCTTTCCATCCCCATTGCCCAGTACTCAGCACCTCACCTGATTTTTACGGCCCTGGACCATCAATTTCTCATTCAGATGTTATCAGCCTGGATTTTAAACACTTGAAAGATTCCTGATTGAATGCCTGCTGTTTCCAAGTAAACATTGTAGCTGAGGTAACACGGTTTATCTAAGGCTGTGAGCAGCTACAGTTTGAAACAAATTTGTTTATGATCTTTGCTAGCTTGTGCCATGAAAGCCAAACAGTTTTTTTAGCCCATGTTAATTTTGTTAGAGAATAATATAAATCATATTCTGAAGCTTGACCTAACAACTTAAGTTTTCAGGTGAGATGGTTCCCTGACATGGTATCAGAGTCTTGTCACGAGTTCAAATCTCACCATCCTCATTCTATTTGATGAAAAAACAAGCACAAGATAATGTGAGCCTGTGCAAGTTTCTATCCCGAAAGGTTTTCATTTGAGGGTATGTGTTAGAGAATAATATAAATCATATTCTAGAGTTTCAACTAACAGCTTAAGATTTTAGATAAGATAGTTCCATAACAAATCTTAATCAAATCCAGCCATTCGATTTTAACAGCTGAAATCCAGCATGTGGGTGGAATTTCTCTTCATGAACTTTGACGACATATTGTTTTATGTATATGAAAATCGACGCATGTTATACAATTCATTCTCAGCTGGCATTTGCATCGTAATTTCTCTCTTCATCTCTGGCAAAACTGTCTTGAACCACATATTTTGCTATAGTTAACCTATATATTTAGCCACACATTTGTTTATTAACGTTCCACATGTGCTTCCAATTCTGAGGTATTTCCTTGACATGGCAGCTTCACTCAAGTATGTGGCTGCAATATATCCCACGAATGCACGGGCTTATAGGGTTTAAAATTCAAACATTTTCAATTCCAATCATGACCTAAACCTTTCTTCTCGGACATGATATTTTGACTGAGGTTTTGTTCTGTTCTTGAATAAAAAAGATTGGAAAGTTCTAGACCATGACTTAGCTTGCCAATCCCGGGCCTATTTTCTGTGGAAAGCTAATGCCTGCGTGTTTCCATGTCCAGGCATAGAAATTTGGTGCTGGTGGCATTGCCCGGCTCTAGAAATTTCTCCATTGTTGATGTTGACAGTGATGGAAGCTTACGTGACCTATGGCCTCCACGTAGCAAGCTTCAATTTAGGGCAGTATAATATCTTCACGCACCAATTAAATTCCAATAGTAATGGTCAAAGGAATGCGTGCAGCTCCAACAATTTGTGTGGAAAAAAACGTGAAGCTTCCACGAAACTTACATTACTTATCAGGAGTCCTGGAAATTTTCAGGCCTCAAAACGTAAACTTGGAGTTATAAATTATATCTGAGCTCAGAAAAATTTCCAATTTTGACACAGATTGCTAGCAGCGACGCATTTCTTGTCTGTGGTTAAAACATTTAACCTTCTGCATGCTTAAGCAGCTGCCAGTGACCAAATATTATGCAGTAAAGCCATGGTGCTGAAATCCTGCACGGGGCCGGGGCTGATAAGCCATCAGTACTTAATTTATTAAGCATCTTGTTCATCTTGATTCCAATTTCATGCTTATAATAATCCAACATGTTTAACGAGGTAGATATTTTATGCAATGCCATGTCAGTATGATGGAAAAGCTTTAATGATCCTGAAAGGAATTTTTGGAGCTTTTAAACGTAACAGTCAAGAATCTTTGTCTTCTTAATGATGGTAATACATAGCAGCTTTTAAACCACTAAAAATCCTGATTTTCTTCGTATATATCCTTTAATCTCCTACTGATATCACCAGGTTCATAATATTTTACTTCATCCGGGATTGAACTAATTATATTCGAAAACATTATTTAATATAGGGGAAAATAAATAATAAATTGCTATATATAAACAAATAAGTAAATTAAATTCTAGCTACAATCAAATATTTAGACTAGGTGGTAAAGAGTGTCTTGATAAGTGAGCAAATTGATTTCTTTTTTTAAAATAAAATAGATAAAACAACAATTAGGAATCTAGCACAGTTGAGAGATTGTGCAAATCTTATAATAGTCACCCTGAGATAGTCTATTCTGCTATCAACACTTTTACAAAAAAATGCAATTCACACAATTACATATAACCAATTTTCCAACATCAAAATACAATTCATATAAGCATTACATAACATATTCAATCGTGAATAAAAAGGGTAAATTGATGATTAAGAAAACATAAATTTTATTAAAAATTAAACTAACTACATATATTCATAATTCTTATATATATAATAACATGTAACTATATCTAATAATATCCTCAACTCATAGGAGGGCTTTGAAACACTCGTGTACAGGTTTGGAGTATCATTGAACTCGAGGAAGAGCCTGTAATATCCATATAGGTGTGAGAAGAACCAAAATCATTCTACCTCATGGATGAACTTGGTCGCTTGTGGATGAGACAACATTCCCCATACTCCCATGATAAGAAATCTTATATTCTGCTAATGCTGCTTCAAGACATTCAACCTCCCCAATCTCTTGAGGTCCACTATGAAATATATGAAGTGTAGTGTTGGCCACAATATATCTCATCTCATCGATACCTTCATGGATAACCGTTGTTGCTTTTCAAGCTTTATGTACCTAATAAATAATGTTTATACATACATAACAAATCAATTAGTAGTTATCATCCATAATAAAACTAATCCGATATTTAATAAATGTAAAACAATATTGCATATCAATCAATTCTGTCTCAGATATCGAGGGGCATAACACATCGAGTTTCATGGATATCTTACAAAATGTGACTAAGGGGGTGTTTGGGAGTGCTTTTCAAAAGCGCTTTTGAAAAAAATTGAAATTTTTTTATTTTTATTTTTAAGTTTAAATTAATAAAATTTAGTGTTTTTAGATCATTTTGATGTGCTGATGTCAAAAATGATTTTTTTTAAAAAAACATAATTTTAATGTATTTTTGAACGAAAAACACTTTAAAAAACAACCGCAACCACATTCCCAAACAGGCACTAAGTTGATGTACTGAAACAATATGCAATTGACAAATACCATGTCAAGTAAGTATTTATATCAAATGTCAGATGCCTCTCATAAAAAACATAATCTCTCATAGCTTTCTAGAGATCAAGGTAAAATACATGAGTTACTAATCAACTCCCTCGTGCTTATCATGACAACTAATATTGTGCTACTCTTTTCTGGTATCAACATAATCCGGTATATGATGAGATAACTCAAATTATCGCATCATCCGATCTAGGCAATGCATGTCAACAATATTAAAGTAATGAAATGAGACCTATGCTAACCAAATGGCAGGTCTCTTATGACATATATTTATGTCATATTCAAAATTAAAAGTATAAGGTCTTCTGAATATGACATTCATATAACTAAACTTATAACAAAATAAATTAATCAAAACTAAACAATTAACATTTAAGAAACTTAACTTAAATAATCAATTGAAACTAAATAATTAACGTTCAAACAACAAAAAATTAAATACATTTGTAAACATACTTGATCTGGCAATAATGCATCCAACCTATCCTGGTGAAGCTCATGAACACGAAAAGATTTATTGTGAAATTTCAAGCAATGCACCATTTGCCAAGATAAGCCATAAAGTTAGTATATTTCCCTACATTCAATCTATATGAATAACATGTTGACTATAATTAGCTATATTTTATTATTATCTAGAACCAATTGAGAGTGACTTCTTAGTAACAATGTAAAGCATCTACAAACCCGATATGAATATGCTTCTATGACCTAATCTATATTAATTAATATTGAGGATTATAAGTTAATATTTAAAATTCCATTACTTCTAATATATATATATATATATACCTAAAAAAATAAAAGACATGATAATTTAACTTCTTGTTTTTAGAAATACTTTGCCTAACTACTGATATAGATATGCAAGTATGACACTCCCCAACTTTAATTTATAAAAATCATCATGTAGTGTCAGAAAGTACAATGGAACTGTATTACTAGCAATACTTGTGGAAATAAGACATTCAAACATTTGTATGCCTAAGCATACATAATTAGTTGGTGTGTTGATGTAATGGTCTTAAAATTAGCATCCAACCATATCAACTTGATGTAATTGTCCCTGTAAGTACTAGTGGGAGGTTCTCATCCTAATATACGATTATATAAAGTGTTTCTATCAATTGAGCCTCTATGAATGATTACATGTGTCTTATATATCAGAAAACTAGTCAACATCACCACATTTTGGAGTATTGGTGTCATCTCACGAACACATAGATGGAAGGTTTGCATCTCGTGCCTTTATTTCTCAACCATTGTTGTAATTGATGCATGATTAAGATGTGTGTGACACAACTAACTTATCTCATAAAAATCATAACATATGGACACACATATTTATGCAACTCCATCAATGCATGTTGTCTAGATGTCATCGGATCACCAGGCTTATAATCAAACAATTTAGTTAATCATCAACTAAAATTATAAAAATTAATAACTTTAATTAAAATATTTATCTGACCTCTCCATTCCAAAAATCATCAAAATGATGTTGATCCTTCATATATAACACTGACTTATCATCATGATTTGCATCGGAAACAAGGTGGCCATGCTTATTGGCACTCTAAGAAGAAATCAAACCTCTTTTAATCTGAACCATGTCTATCATTTGCAATATAATTGAACATGTAGTAAATTATAAACAATAATTGAAGTTGATTAGTCATCTGCACTAATAACCTTAGATTCAGGAACAAAAAGTGTCATGCATTGATTAATAGACTCAACTAACTCACCATCCCTATCTTCCTTGTCATCCTCATCTTCCCCTATCAACCAAAGATCTATCAATATAGTGCTCATCTTTGTGATCACTTGGTTTAGATTTTCTATAGCAATATGAAGCAAATGTCATACCCAATTGAGGTTTCACATTAGCAATTTCCTATATTAACTCTTGTTTGCTAGAATTATAACCTAACCTAAATGGACCAATTACTTATAATGCCCGTGTGGTTCTCTTAAGAGTTACTCGAAAACTAGATCAACTCCATTCTAAAAGAGTTTTCTCGTTTAGTTCTACTATTCAAGTAGGCTCCAACATATTAATCTCATTAATCCTCACAAACCTTAACATTAAATGCACACTCCCATCATTACAAATTTGTGCACTAACACCTAATTCACAACATCATTCAAGTAATCTTAACTACTATTTCAAACACATTATGGTCATGTCAATCACATAACATCTTTAATAACTTGTCAAGGGATATGTCTGATGTAATAGTTAGGAATTCATGGATACCTCCATTATAAATAATATCATTGTTAGTATTGACAATAATATCACCATGAAAGCATAAATTTTTTAAATTCTCAGACATGCTGCTAAACAAGACAACAAAATACAAGTCTAAATTATTAATTATATTTGGGCTAATCAAAGTGCGTCAATTATTAATAACACCTACATTCATCGACGAACACCTACATTCATCGAATTAATAGAGAAACACTTCCATTAATCAAATCTTGCTACCATAACAAAACTACCTATTTAATTTATGTATTTTATAGCTAGTATTAATATTTTATATGTAATTTGGTGTAATTTATAATTTAACCTAAATCAACGCCAACCATCCCATAATCTTTATAGTTCACAATCAACAACAACAAAAAAAACATTGATTATTTAACAAAATAACCTAGCTATTAACTAAAAATATATCTAATTAGCCTATTCCATAATTTAATTTAAATAAACACAAACAATTTAAATATATAATTTTATCAATTCACAATCAACCACAGGAATCCTGAATGTCCCAGCCCCCACAAAATAAGCAAAAACAGTAGAAAACGTTACAAACACGATAAAATCAATGATTTTGTGATTCTGGGGTCAAAGAGGCCGGTGCTTCAGGCTTTGGGTAAAGCACTTTAATAGTACAAAAAATAAAAAAAGCTTGCTGTCTAATTAATTTCTCTGTAATTTCGCCTACAACTTTCGGAATTTGGTCCTACATTTCACACCTAAACCAAAACCAATATGTGTTCCTCCTTTCTTTCTCATTAACCTGTCCCCTCTGCCCTATTATTATTATTATTATTATTATTATTATTATTTTTATTATTAGTCACGCAAAGAGGTTTTTATATTTGAATTTGAACCACAACCTGAGATTCCCTCTTTTAATTTTAGGATTAAATGCAAGGTAATGAAACAAAGGTTTTTAATATTAGTGTTCTTCAAGACATTTTTACAAAAATCTAAAATATATGGTATAAATACTTTACATATGCTTTGATTTACCGTTAATTGTAATAATAAATTAATTATTTTTATGCTAACAAAAAAATCAATTGAAGTAGTCTGGTAGAGCAAAATGATCTTTTTTTTTAAATTTGTTTTGCATAATAAAATTATTTGTATATCATAAAGAGCAAAAAAAATACTTGCCTACGACCTAGGTGTAATGACCCAATTGCTTTCCAAGGCATGGCTTCACGGCTTTTGTGTAACTTCATAAAACTTTTTGCTGACATAAGTTGCATGACTTAGTTATGTATTTTAAAAGATTTTTTTGAAGAAAAAAATTGATTTTTTTTATTTTTTATTTTAAATTAATTTTTTTAGTGTTTTTAAATTATTTATATCAAAAATAATATTAAAAAAATTTTAAAAAAATTATTTTATTACATTTTTTCTAAAAAAACTTTAATAAATAACTACAATTACTTAGGGCCTGTATGAGAGGGCGGTTGCGGTTGCTTTTGAAAATATTTTTCATTTAGAAATACATCAAAATGATATTTTTTTTATTTTTTAAAAATCATTTTTAACATCAGCACATCAAAATAATTTGAGAACATCAAAAAAATTCATTTAAAATAAAAAAAAATTCAAATTTGAAAAAACGACAATACAACTGCCCTCCCAAACAGACGCGTTCATCGTTCCAATGCCAGTGTAAAACTCACATCATGGTGACCGAGGATGCATGTTGGTCTTTTCTTGATAGATTCTTTGACAATACTTTTCTTTTTTCTTATTCCTTTTCTATCTCCTCCATTGAATTTGCGCTTTACCCATTTAAAAATTTACTGTAGCCCTTTAGTTGCATGATTTCATTGTTGGTTTTTATTTATTTTTTATTTTTATTTTTTTACTACCCATTTTATACGTGTTCAATGTTTTTTTACTTTTATTTTGTTCTTCAGTATAAATTTATTTATTTTTTCTTTTTAACTTTGGTCATGATTCTTTTTTATTTATTAATTTTATTTGTCCCTTTTGTAAACTTTTTCCTGTTTTAAATTTCATCATTTGATAAAAAAACTTAATTTGTCATCAATATATTTTTTTTAAAAAAAACACTTCATCAATATATTTTATAATATTGACTAATAAAAATGATATGAAATAAAATAAAAAATTAAATTCAAAAGAATAAACTATCTCTAAAGTATAGAAATTCAATTATAATTATAATAATCATCCGTAAACAAATACTTAATCTCTCCAAGATCAAAGTATATAATATCTTGGAGAAATCTAGGACAAAATGTTAGTTAACTAACGGACAAAATGTCATTCTGTCGCAACCACCAAAAAGCAATGGATGGCATTCATTCAGCGGCAAATGCGATAAAGGTTAGGATTTTTTTGTACCCTTACAAGCGACAAAGGCATCAAAAGTTGTATTTCAACTTCGTCAATGACAAGGTTTTCTTTCTTTTACCTAATTATGTTTTTCTTTCTTTCTTTTCCCTTTAAATTTCTTTAACCTCATCCTGTTTTTGTTTTCTTTGAACATTATTTTATTTCACTCATTAAAGTGATTTGAGCTAATTTTAATTTTTTTTATAGAAATGATAAAAATTCAAACATTACTCTCACACTTAACTAACAAATGAATATTGATGTTTGAATAAATATGAAGAATCTTGATGTAGTTTAATTTTTTTTAAGTTTTTTTTTTTGTAAGAAAATAAAATTAATGTATCAATGTAATACTATATAGATTAAGATTGATTAAGAAATTGCTAATTTTTGTTCATTTAATTTGTCTTATAATCAAGCAGTTGGTTTAATGTGATATTATTATTTTATTGTAATATATATACAATATTAGATTATTGGATCTATTATTTGGATTATGAATCTAGAGTAAAGATAATGTTCATGAAACAAAAATATTTTACAAAGAAAACTATAAAGTTGTTATAATTATGAAATTCTTATTGCATCAAAGCATTGTTTTTAAAATGTTTTTGGTCATTGCTCTCTCAAATATTGGACATGTATTAGATCCATAAAAATTGATACATATTATGTTTTTTTATTTATAAAAAGAAACAATTGATCTCATAAGCTCAAGTATAAGAAATATTTAGAACAATATTTAGAAATATTTATGAAGATACTTGAGTGATCAAGAGAGGATTCATCATCCTAAATGAATTGGAGACAATATTCTATATATTTTCAAATATAGAAAAGAGTTTCATATCTTATTCAAATAATAAATAACTATTATGTAAAGAACAAACATGATTTAATATGACAAATATATTTCATGCTTTAATGTTATATTATAATATTATTGATGAAATGATACTAATTAAAGTGAGAAACATATTACTGAAAAGTTAAGTAAAACCTCTAATGACTTTTTTAATATTTAGGAGATCATGATAGTTGCTAGATAATATACATAATCTTTAAATTTAAATTCATTAATTATTTAATTGATAATAAATTATTATTTTTATTTAATTAGAATCATAATTTATATTTGTGTAAATATATTAGGAACTTAATGAGCCCCACATATTAAAAACTAATAGCTAAAAATTAAATTGGAACGATTTAATTAAGTACTACTCGATTAAAACATATTTTAGAAAATAAAAACAAGAATATAATTAATATAGCTGGGTTGCAAGTGGAGCTTATAGAGAAATGGTGGTTGTTCAATAGTAGAAAATATTATCTCTTTATATGGATAAGTGGTACATGCAACTGTTTGAGGGTTTTATGGTTGATAGTAATGAATATTATGTATGTCTACTAATGTTAAAATAATATAAATCAAATTTTAATGTCTTATTTACAAACTTAAATTTTTAGGTGAGATGGTTTTTTAACATGGTATCAGAGCCTTGTTGTCACGAGTTCAATTCTCACAACTCTTATTTTATTTAATAAAAATCAAGTACAAGGTAATGTAGGTCTGTGTAAGTTTCAAGTCTAAAGAGCTTTCACTTGAGGGAGTGTGTTAGAGAATAATATAAATCATATTCAGAGATCTCACCTACAAACTTAAGTTTTTAGATGAGATGATTCCTTAACGGCTAGTAAAGTTATAAAGAACCAATTAGTCTCTCCTATAATGGGCACAACTTAGTATTGAGTTTAGGGTGAAAGATTTGGAAGCAGCCAACAAAAATCGCATAATGAATATCTAAAACGATAGGTTTCATGGTGATAGTAGATAAATTTGGCTGTGGTAGAATTCAAGCTAACGTGGAGATTTGCTGAGCATTGACGGGGTTTCATGGTGGAAGTAGATAGATTTTCCATAATTTTCTATTCCTCGCTTTAGAAATCCGACAACTTCAGGAATATGAATCACAAGGGAAATTTCTGGCAGAAAAGGGCCCTCTAATCCTTGAACGAAATGTCAAATGACACAAGTTGCAGCCAGCACAGACTCACATCTTCCAGCAACTTAGTGATCGGTGTCCACCAGCAGCAGTGCAAGCAAAAGATTATTTGATCGATGTGAATGAACGTATTGCATTTACGTATTCATTTGAATTATGACGCATTGAAGAAAACCTCTGATTTTCAGTGTTCCACACCAGCTCTTTCACTATTTGACTGCTGAAATTCTCGAAACCCACAAGTTGTGTGGCCACAATGAAGGGAACATGCTTTCCAAATACTTGTTGAGAATCGGCAACGTCAACTATCCCATTATAGAAACCTGATCACTAAAATATTGGCAAGATATTTTTATGTGGAGCAGCTCATTTGGCCAACTAAACAATAAAGCACGAAGATGGTGAGGGGTTTAATCTTGTCATCTTGCTAGTTTGCCACCATTCGATGGCCAATTACGTGAGGTTTGAAAAGTTTTAGATGTTTGTTTGAGAGGAGATAATTTTTGTCGATGCAAGTTGACCTCATGCTGAACATTATTAATACACAGAATACGCCGTGCAAGTAGCAGAAAGAGACAGCAGGGCTTCGATTGGACCCTTATGCACCAATTTGAGCACTTACCAGCTTGCTGGAGAGAGTTTTCTTAGTGATTAAACTTGCTTGTTGAAAACCAAGTGTATTATTAAAGTTGGTATTAGAATGAAATGGCATGAAAGCCAGTAATGTCATGGAATCAGTGTTAGTTTAATGAGTCAAATGTTCATTTAAGTTCTCTGAAGTTTGTAAAAGACATTCTTAATGTCTATATAGAATGTGTGAAATTCTGATAATAAAAGTGTAAGAGTATTAGTATTCAGCTTCTTGTATTCCACTAAAAATATGTTAGCAGAAGCTTTTTATGAGTGCCATTCCATTTCTCCATTGTTGTTTCTGAGTGATATTTCTAACAAATTTGGTATCAAAAGCTTGAGGGTAGCCGTGGGTCCTAGCAATAATAGTACTCAAATTCATATTCATGGCTTTACAAAACAGAACTATGATTTATATTGCATTCAATACAAGCCATTGTTGAGATCACAAGAATTATGGGAATTAGCTGAAGAAGGATACGATGAACCAAAATCAGCAAGAGAAGGAGCAATAATGAACAAAGTAACGAGACAATTTCAAAAGTAGAAGGGGGAACTCTTGAGATTTTGAGAAGTTGAACCAAAAGAGTGATGAGACAATTTCAAATTACTTGATAAAAGTAATCTTTTTAGTACATTAAATGAGAAGAAATGGTGAAAACATTGATGATGTTTTCGTTTGATGGAGAAGATCTTGAGGTCATTAGATTCAAAATTTGATCATGTGGTGGTAGCGAAAGCATCAAAATACATAATTTCATTTTATTAATCTTGTTCTAAGAAATGGATCACTTGGCTACTAGTTCCTCGCATAGAATTAATCCCAGGCGTATCACCGAAACATTAATTTGAGCGCAATCTTCGTGTTTTAGATCATTGTGCTGCAATTGCAGACGATATTTGGCTCACATTTTCCAGCAACATCATTGCTCACACACCAATTTGCATAATGGAAACTTCACAGGGAAGCTATGCAAAGTTGACTTGAAATACTTTTATCCATCTCTCTCCAAGTTGAGACTGGACTGTTAATGAGTCATATCACCATTGCAAGCCCACTTCAAAATCTCACTCATTGATACTTACGTGGAAAGGGTAGGATTGGTTGTGTATTCCCATTTGCTGGGTACCATGATGTTCCCTCCTGTGACCGGCAGATGGATGAACCTAACGATCACGACTCAGCCAACAGGCTGCCGCTATCTGTTAGATAATAATATAAAATATCATCTGTGGCTTTACTTAACTACTTAACACTTTAAGTTTTTAGATGAGATAGTTCTTTAACATGGTATCAGAACCTTATTGACCTAACGGTCGCAAGTTCGAATCTTACCACTCCTATTATATTTCATAAAAATCAAGCATAAGATAATATGAACTTGTATAAATTTCAAGCTTAAAAAACTTTCAAAAATAATACAAATTATATTTTGGAACCTCTATTAATAAACACTTTTCTATTGGTGGCATAATTGAAACTAGAGGAGTAATCATCACTATTTCACAAAGTTGATGGCCTTTGGATCAATCCACTAGGTCACTCACAAATTTCTTAGCGAGTTAACACGTTTCGTCATGAACCATTTATTTATTTTTAAATTGACCAACTGTCATCTATCCACCTAACTTAGGCCAAATATCTTTTTGAAACTCATTCGATATGTGAATACTTTAGCAATCTGTCTTTCCTTGGACTGCCATTGGTTCATTTTATAAGGGGAATCACCAGATAACGATAATTTCTATCAGCACGTCAGTAGGCCATCTTATAAGGGTAACTCATATCGGGTTTTGGAGTGGAAATATGAATAGAACTCTTCGATTGCATTGCTGATCATTCTGTGAAATTTTGAGCACGGAAGAAAGATTGATTAAAACTGGTTTATTTTGGATAAATCAACTGAGAATTTACAAGCGGGAAGAAAATGAAACAGAGAGAACAGAGATCTACAGTGACAGGGGGGGAGAAGATTCGATACATATGCTGTTGTAAATACATAATAATACTTTTTTTTTCCATGTAAATAGTAAAGTGAAAGAATAAAAAGACGACCAGCTGAGCTCCAAATCTACCTACACCCAAAAGCTACAAGCTGGTCCCTTGAAACCTCCCACTCTAAAATAACCATAAAAAAAAACTGAAACATGACCCGGCAACAGGGTTTATGATGATACTGTATAGAGGAGGAGATTCCGGGGACTTATCTGCAGGAATCCCTCTGGAAAATCTCCTCTCTGTGATCTGCTAACAAAAAACTAGATAGAAGACACCACCTGGCTGTACCATCTCAGCTAGGCCTGCCTCTCCAAATCCTTGGCACCAATAAATGTGCCATGAAAACCATATGGAACTCTAGATGGAATCTTAACTGTGGCTTCTAACTTTAAATTCATGGCATTCACAATTTGTAGCTCCGATTTCCACTCCTTCTCATCATGCACGAAAGCTACAATGTGCCCGTCGTCTTCCCTCTCCGAATTGGGGTCGCGTGGGAGAAACAAGGGCTCCCCGCCAAATTTCTGGTCTCCGTAAGTGTGCTTGTGTACCTCCCCGGTTGAGAGGTCTACTTTGGCAAAACCTGAAACTTTAGGCCATGGCTCAGCAAGTGCTAAGTAGGCGAACTGGGTCTTTCGACCGAGCAGGTTCCGGTTCACCATTCCAGCTTCTAAATTGACCTGATCAGCTTCAGACATGATTGGACGGCGAGTTGACTTGCCAGTCTTCAAATTGAGCCTAATTTCTGATAACACACTTTTCAAACTCTCATCACATTCATTGAAAATGGAGTCTGGTGGGGTCATACATGATCCAATCACAACAATCTCATCAGTCTCAGGCTCCTCCCAAGCGTTCCAAAGATGGAAACAGAAGCAGTCGGGTGTTTCAATCCACCTCATGTTGGAAGCATCGGCGGCATTCTTGTCCAAAATCCCAAACCTTGCCATCTTGTTCTTGTCATAAATCACCGGAGACCCTCCCCGAATCATTTCAGGCAATTTGAACACAACTTGCTGATCAGGAACCACAACAAACCTCTCTGTGATGGCAAAATCATGCATCATAGTAGGCTGATCAAGCGAGATTTCAACATCGGGTGACTTTTTTCCATCCGGGGAGACTCTGAAGTACTTGAGGTAAGGCTTTTGAACAACATCGTAACTAAGTGCAAACAATTCACCAGAAACTGGATCAACTTTTGGATGAGCAATCATTGTTGTCTTAAGCTGACCATCAAAATCATAACGACCAGCTGTCTTAAGGTCACCAGAGGGCAGTACACGAACATGGTAAGGCAAATCATCTTCAGACATTGCAAGTAAGTGACCATCAAAGTAAACAAGACCAGCGTTTGCAACACCAGTTCCATGGCTAGGATCAACAATACCACAAGCTCCACGGGCATAAAAAAGCAAGAGTCTAGCTATGCCTGAATGACCATGAAGCTCACCTATGGCTTTTGGGAATAAAGGACGTCCCAAGTTACGTTCCTGAACTAGCCTATTAGTCTCAGTGAACCTGCTAGAATAGCTGACTGAGCCCTTTTTGAATTGAACAGCATGAACCATGCCATCACCATCGAAAAAATGGTGACCAGCTACTGGCTCGTGGAGTGGATTGGCTCCGTTTCTTAGATAAACACCTTGAATGCTATCTGGGATTTCCCCGGTGACCGGTAAATTGTGAACGACAGGTTGTTCCGGTACCGGAGCGAAGTTGCCGGAGATTTGAACTCTGGGGTCAGCAGTTTTGGGCAAAGAGTGCTGACGTTCATGCGAAACCAAGGCAGCTTCAACAGCATCCAAAGCCATAGCTGCTTTTCTTTGCAAGAAATTCCATTGCTTTTGCGGCTGCTGCTTTTGTTGTTGTTGCTGTTTCTGGGGCACAACCACCACAGGAGAGGGGGTGCTTTGTTCTGGTTGTCTGGTGGTGGGATTGGGGATAGTGATAGATGGTGTGCACGTAGCGGATTGCTTTCTGAAATGGAGAATGGAAGGAGTTTGGAGAGAGCAACTGTTGACATTGGACTTTCTACAAGGCCTGTTTAAAGAAGAAGAAGATGAGGAGGAGCCCAAGGTTGCAGCGACTGCTGTTGAAGCCATGCTTATCTATCCTGGCAAAGTTGCTTGAGCTATAGCTGTGATTTAAGAAAGAGGGGCAATCTTTGCTTTGCTGGTTTGATTCAAGGAAGAAGAAGAAGTTGTGGAAGAGAGAGGAAGAAGGAAGGGAGGGAGCGTGAGTGATCTGAGGAGAGAGGGCAGCGAAGAGCGGTATATATAGAGGGAGAGGAGAAGCACCGCAAACTTGTTAGAGGTCACACGTGTTATGTAAAATAGTAGAAAGAGAACTCAACGTGAGGGAGGGTTTGACGAAACGATATTAAACGAGGTGTGGGGGTTGCGGGACATAGACTTTGACACGACCACCCTCTTTTCACTATCTTTCTCCATCATAAGAACAATATCAATAGGAAAACTAAAATAAAAGTTAAGGAAAAAAGACAAAAAAATTTAGTTTTTATTCTTTATTTGTATAGTTTTAAAAGAAAAATTATATTAAAGAGTTAAAATAGTATTTCTAAAGTGAAAAACTACTCCTATATATGTGATTAAAAAGGCTAAAAAATTGTTTAATATATTTTTATGCAAAAAAGTGGTTTTGATTGTACTTGTATTGGTTATTTATTATTAATAAATAGTTATATTAATATTATATATTACAATAGAATTAGCTTCTATAAATAGTTTTTTACATTGGAGTGCAAATATAAAAAAATATTATATATTATTAATTTAACTTTTCTAAATAGTTTTTTTCTATTGGAGTTGCTCTAAAACTCTTTTTTATGTACATGTATTTGCATAATGACACTAATGGGACTACATGTATTATTATTTTTATTTCATATCTAGAAGCTAACAACTAGCATCAAGCGAGACAATTAATTGGGTTTCTTACTCCTAGAGAAATCAACTACACATGAAAAAAGAAAATAAAAACAGTATGGTCAATCCAATAGAGAGATGATAATATAATAAAAAGAAAAGAAATTCAGTTTTCTTGCTAGAAGACCATTATGGAAGAATCGTTAAGAAATCATATCATTTAAGAACTTAAGCTGTTAATTAAGATTTCAAAATATGATTTATATTATTTTTTAGCACACCCCTTCAAGTGAAAGCAGTTTGTGTTTGAAACTTATATAGACTTACACCACCTTGTGCTTGATTTTTCATCAAATATAATGAGGGTGGTGATTTGAACTCGTGACTGCTAGGTCAATAAGACTCTGATACCATGTTAAATAATCATTTTATCTAACCTTTTAATCTATTAGGTGATGCTTCAAACTATAATTTATATTATTCTATAAGAAAAATAGTATATTATTAATGGAGGTGAGGTTTAATGGTGATGGAATGTTAGGATTGGGGCGTTGGTGGAGAGGTACGTTAATGGCTTCTTGGTCCCTTGGAACACGTCTAACCCCGCGTTCTTGCCTCTTCGAAGAGTAGCCTGCCTCTACACGTGGCTTTCTCTCTTTCTTTCTTTCTTTCTTGTGCTGCCGCTAACTTTACAAAGAAAATCTTAGGTCACCTTTCACAAACCCCACACGCCTTGCCTGCCAATCCCAATTCCAGTTTTTATCTATCTAATGATCCAATCTTTATTTCCCACTATATTGATTCATACCGAGTGAATCCCACAATTTTTTGCTTCGTGCTCGCAGCAAAAGCGCAAAAAAATCGATCCATTGCTACCAAACTTACTATCATCATCACTTGTTCCGCGTAAAAGTAGTTGACAGTAACATACAGACTTTCCTACCTCATACGCTTGGATTTGGTTCAATCTCTTCACCAACATATAAAGAGTTTTTTTTTTTTTTTTTTTTTTTTTGCGTTTTCTTTTGCGTTTCAACGATATTTTATAGTCATCTTTACCCACATCAAGATGGCCATGCATGTTGAGATAATTTTTACCAATCACTTGTTTATATTGAGATGAGTGAAATTGCATTCCGAAAAGTTTCAAGTAAGATCGGAGAATATTTATATCAATACTTCAAGCTCGATCGTTTGATGTTTTATGATACCATTTTGTTTTTCAATCTATTTTTTGCTTAGAAATATACAAAAACAATATTACAATGGTAGCCGATAGAAGTAGCACATAACTAGGTTATTTTTTCATCTTCTTCTTCTTAAGGATGTATCTGAATTCTTGGTAATGGATTCAGAGATCCGACAAGTACTCTCCCCGTTATAGATGCTCGAAAGAGCATTTGAAATATATGTGAGAAATGTGTAGTACTTAATTATGCAGAGTTTTATGTAAATCATCAGAGAAAAAACCCGAGCTATCCTTGATTATAAACACAAGATGACTGTTATTAAGTGTATCATTTATAATTAGCAAGCCAGATTTTTTTCTTAAGCATGAGTAGAAAGATACATCCTTTTTGTGTGGCATCCGAAAACATTCTGCATATTCATGTGTTGTTAATGCTGGAAAATGTTTACTGGGGAAAACTTCATAAAGATCCCCATAAAACTCAAAAGTTAATATTCTTTGTTTGTTTCCTGAGAAATATTAGTTTATTGCAAGAAAAGGGAGGGGGCCGGGTGACCAACCATAGATTTCAAGCAGCAACAAAGAAGTAATTCTGTAGGGGAGCGAGGATTCCTTAACTTCGTAGAAAAACTGGCTACATCCATGGTCTAGAACCTGTCAGGGGACCAAAATCAAGCTTAAAACATTGCATATTAATTAATGAATGAATGAATGAATTAGGTATAGGTAAGAAAAAACATAATATCTGTAGCAATAACTAAGTATTTAAAGGAGTCCTGCCCCATGTGGGATATCTATCCTGAAAATACTGTAATGATTAGATGCTCTATTGAATGGCACCGCCTCTCTATTCTATGGTCAATTTCTGGTGGCATATCTCCTCCGGAAAGATTTTTTCTTCTCTTCCCCGCAACAAAATAATGCTCCAAAATGTTGTTTCAATTACATATATACTTTTTAAATAGCAATTCTTGTGTTTTGATGTTGTAGGTACAGATTCCCTTTTCATCAACTAATTAGACAGATCGTTCCGATCGTGGTCATGCTCTTTCATATGAAGAGTAGCATTATATAATTAGTGGGATTAGTCTCGTTAATGCCATGGATGACCCCAAGCCACTAAAAGAGCACAATATTCTATTCACTACTAAAAATTAATGGATGAATTGATAGAGATAATGTTCTTAGCTGCTGATTATAGCGACAAGCTTGCAAATGATCAGATTTTTAATTTTTAATATGTGGTGAGGAATAAAAACATTATATTCTCCTGTATTTAAATATTTATACAATTAAGCCTTAGTTTAACTAACCCTAGTGCACCGTCTTTCCACAACTTTTATTGTTTTTTTCCTTACCTTTGCTTTACTTATCATCGGATTAATTACTTTATTTATTTATCTTATCTACTTTGTGATCAAGGCTTTTGTGCTTAATTAATAACTATTCCTTATTACTTAATTAGGTTACGAAAAGTAAACTAATGATGCATCAGGAAGAAGAGGAATAAAGTAAGCAAAACATTGGCGTCCGTCGGGAGGTTTTTTTCCCACTAAAACCCTTGACCTTGACCTTCATCAACTACAGATTTCAGGTCAGCGATTAAAGCAGAAAAACACATGTGCTGTTTCTCTTTATGTTTTGTATTTTGTACGAGCTAGGGTTACATTTTCACAACCTTTTCACTTCATGATTCCAACATTGCTAGGGCTAGCTAGCTAGCTCAGTCGTACGTGGTGCAATACATGGGACATGTCAAAGCTGTAGCTACGTAAAGCTAGGCTAGCCCATTAACCGACCACTTCCTTTTCTGATAAAATTATTCTACATTTCAACTCTGTTTACGCGTACAAGTGGGTGCATGTCGATCGTGGCTGGTCACTTCAAGAGTTGGTTTCAAAAGGTGTTTTTAGAAAGAAAAAAATATTTTTTTTACTTTTTTATTTATTATTTAAAATTAAAAAAATTGATGTTTTCAAATAATTTTTATATTTTTCATATGTAAATGAAAAAAATATTTTTTTACAAAAATAGTTGATATATTTATAAATAAAAAATATTTTTAAAAATAACTTTGACTACATTTCTAACCGTTATTTCAAGGGATGTGAAGAGAGCATATGGTCTCACCACATGGACCAGATTTTTTGCTCTGATGTCATTCAGAATTTCTGTGTTTAATTTAACTACATGTTCACTTCATTTCTCATTTACTATTATGTTTAGAATAATTGAAGACTGAAGATATATGCCGCATTGATCTCTGAAGATATTTATAAATTGCATTTGGACGATTAAATGAGAGGTTGGTTTGGGCATAATTAGCGGATAATTAAAATAATATGATTTGATAAATAATCGATGCCCGTGATCCATGAGAAGTGGGAAGGTCTCGTGATTATACTTTAAGATTGAACATCATTAACGCAGCCGACATGTATGGAGGAGGAATTTGCCAAGTTTGATTGATTGTAAGGTCCTATAATTTTCAAAAATTAAGTTCTTATATATCTCAAGTTTTTTTTTGGAGAATTTCAATACACACGGCATCAAGAAATCATCTTATTTAAAAACTTAAATTGTTAGGTGAGATTTTAATATACGATTTATATTATTATATAGCACACATCTTCAAGTGAAAACCCTTTAAACTTGAAACTTGCACAGAACCACACCATTTTGCACTTAATTTTTAACAAATAGAATAAAAATGGTGAGATTCAAACTTGTAATCGTTTAGTCAATAAAATTTTGATATCATATCAAGAAATAATCTCATTTAAAAATTTGAATTATTATATAAAACTCCAAAATATAAATTATACTATTATTCTCTAACACATGCAAGTTTATACACCTATATTTATATTTGAAAGGAACATTAAACAACATAAA
This sequence comes from Salix brachista, assembly GCA_009078335.1. NCBI lineage: Eukaryota > Viridiplantae > Streptophyta > Magnoliopsida > Malpighiales > Salicaceae > Salix > Salix brachista. The sequence goes on from CM018587.1 coordinate 30,340,880, forward strand.
TATTTGAAATACATTGAAGTATTACCTCATTTCAAAATGAATGGAGATTAAATCTAGGCATAGATGTGTGTGTGTGTGTGAAATAGGCGTCTTTGACGATTGAAATTAACGAAGAATGTTTAAGGATCCATGTTTAAGTTGGAGAATGGTTATATATGCTAATAAGACTATGTTAAATTTATAATACAATACAAAATGATATACGACCATCTTCGTCACGAGTGCTAGTCACTATTGTAGGGTCGCGGCACATGTAACACGTGCAAGGGACCACATCATTTGGGCACTCTATATGTGTAAGGTAGTGATTGATCACATGGTGCCACATGCTCCAGTTTTGTTTTTTTTTGCCACCCAATAATGGTCTTGATCAATTATTTTTTTTAAAAAAAAAACAAAGAATTAATAGAAGAAACTATTGATTAAGATTGTTGTTATTCATTTCTCTTCCCTTTAATTAACTTGTTGACATCGGTCAATGGAGAAAGGGAAATGAAGTTCTTGTTTAGGAATACTAATAATTTATTTCTCCCAGTATTTTATAACTAATGAAGACTTGGAAGGCAAGATTAGGCTAATCTTAATTAGGGTACGTTAAACAGAAACGCTTAGGAGTTGTTGGGATACGAATCTTGGAATATTCTTTAAACTCCAATATATTTTTTCCTTTCTTTATCTTTTGTGTTGTCTCGTCTGAACATGGTGTTTGACGATGAAATATTGATTGCAAATGGTCTCTGGTTACAATCGACCATCATCATGTGCCCATATGAAACAAAAATTATCAGGATACACAAGAATATATATATATATATATAAACATACATAGCCGCCAAAATCTTTAAAAAAAATTATATTTTGCTGGATGCGTGTCATTCTCGATTGGTTAATTGTGAGGTTCTTGATGAAAAGCTGCCGTTTCTCTATCTATAGCTACAGCTAGATATCTGGTAGATTTTCAGATAGATAGCATGGAAGGTTAGTGTCTCTGGTGGTTATGGACAAGTTATCCCAAAAATAATTGAAGCTACCATTTTGCTGACCGCGTTGACCAACCGACATTACCTGAAAAAATTGGCTAACTGCCTGGACCAACGAGCCTGGCAGGAACCCATTTTTTGTATAATTAGTGGGCATTAATCTACCAGCAAATGCTGTTTGTTTGGGCTACATGGAACGTTAATCTCCCAATTAATTGTCGTTTCTTTTGCCTGAATGGAAGGCTGCGAGGTTCAAGAAAACAAAATGGGTGCATGCATGCGTTCCTGCCAGCTCCACCGTGGGATTCCTCTCATCAGTGCTGAGCATGTGTGGATTGCATAATAATCCTCCGATGAACATACAGAGAGAAGATCCAACGACTTGTGAAGATGAAAACAGTAATGATGGAGTAGCAGAACATAAAACTTGAGTCTTCAACTACTGCTGGAAGATCTGGGAGACAAAGCAGGATAAGATTCTTGTGCGAGAGAGCGATCAGGTGTCGAGAAATGGTCTCTCTCCATGGCCCATTCGAAAGGATTGTGTTGGAGATCAGGCACATGGAGGCAAAATAAAAGGGTGAGGTGATTGGATATCTGAAACCAAGAGTGGGGGTCTCTTTCTCTCTATACAAAAAAGATCATTATGATCTGTTGACACTACTTGAGAATGAGAATGCAAAGGAGGAAGGACTCACTAGTTAATGCCTTGTCGCAAAACACAAGCATCAATTTGTCCCACGTTTCGGTCAATACCAAATTAAAATACAAAGTAATAAGCACCATTCATTCTCATAGCTGGCTATGCTCATCTCTTTTTATTTGGAACGTTGGTGTAAAGTGAAATTTATGTATACCTCGTTTAATTTTACCAGCATGAGAATCTTCAGTGATGAAACCCCTCCTGAAAAGCGCACTTTGTGAGTCAAAGTAAATGAGTAAAATTCTGGTTGTTCCAGACTCTTACAAGGAATGCATGCTCTGACTCGAACTCAAAATCTATTATACAGATCGTAAACTCTTTGTCATCACATCACGCTCCTTAAAGACCTTTAGTAATCCTTACTAATATGAGATTCAAACTAGTGGCATCTAAAGACCAATCAGGTCTGACTAGTGAGTCAGACCCCTCAGGGTTAATGAATACCCTTGCATGATTCTTATTCTTCTTATTTCCATATGAACAAAAATAAAATAAAATCAATGACCTAATGGAAGAAGAGATTCATATGTCAATGAAGTTAATTTGGATCCATGGATTCCGATTGGGTGGTTTACGTGCCATCAACAGCTTATATGTGTTTTCCACATGTAGGTATGTATAGAGAGAAGAAAGGTTCATGATGAAAACACATGATACCAGGATGGTCAATGTATAACCTTACCAAGTCAACCCTACCAGGTGTCGGAATTGGCTATAAGCCTACCTGGAATTTTACTTAGGTGGCAGGCTGTCACTGGTCATGACCACTAGCCACTTGGACCTCTCTCTGAATTTGTCTACACGTCCCACTTACCGAGCATGCTAGGTGATCCTAACTTGTACCTCGCTACCTTCTTTTTTTAAATGAATCTGCTAAGTAAACATGAACCTATCGATGTTGTGATACCTAACTATGCAAACCTAGTTAAAGTCAGTCGAAAATAGTATCAGAAATTATTATATACCTTAAAATTAAACGGAGTTTCAATAAGTCCAACATCTTAAAAAACGAAAGAAGGACAGACAAAGTCAATGAACAATATTTCGTACGTGGGTGATGAATGTGTATGGGATATGGTGATGTTCGAAAATTAGAAATTTAACATGCTTAGAAATTAGGTTTTTTGGTATTTAGATAATGGTTAATTATATATTCATGTTAATATTCTGTTATGCAGATATTAAAAAGTGGATGATAGGTGATAGACAGCTTCCACACTTGCAAAACAAACTTTTTATAGGGTTTATGGGCTATTAGATGATTAAATCAATAATTTTAAAAATAATTTTCAATAAATGAAATGTTAAACATCATATTCCAAAAACATGAGTGTTTGTTATTTTGTTATAATAAATGTTATAGGATTTCTTAAAAGTTGACATCTGGAGAATAAAAATTATGAATAATTTAGTCGAGTGGTTTAAGGGTATTTATAGCTTTTAAGTCTTGTCGTTTTGCTGGAGCAAAGGAGTTGGAGAGTTATTTTTTTATTATTTTATTAATGAGGAATAAATAATTATTACACAATATTAATAAGTGATAAATATCTATTACACAAAAATTATGACTTCTAACATTAAATATTGATGTCAAGGATATTCTTCTCTCTACACATGTAAGACTAGCAACTCGGTAAACCTATACCTATCTAGGCTAAGCATAGTGCTAAGCCTACAGATGATGATTCTCGCAACTTGGTAGACACATGTCCTTTTAGTTTTGACATAGAGGTGAGCCCAATGAGATTGAAGGGGTTTTTGGCACTACATTCCAATAATATTTTTTTTTAAATAAATTTTTATTTATTGTTGTAGTTTAAATTAAATATTTTTGGTGTTTTTAGACTATTTTCATGTGCTGATACCAAAAATAAATTTAAAAATATATAATTTTGATGCATTTCTAAACAAAAAATATTTTCAAAAGCAACCATAAATATACTCTCAAATAGTTACTAAATCTGCTAGTTGGCTAGACTTATGTTCACTTAGAGTTGGCATATAGCTGAATCTAAAGACATTGAATTTGGTAGTTGGTTAAACTCATGATCAATTAGGGTCACAACTTTCTAACTCATATTGACTTGAACTCGACGCAGTGCCTCGTCCGAGAGTGGTGGATATGAAAGCCTACCAAACCTTTATCTATTTGGATTTAATATGTAGTGAAGCTCAAAGTTTTGAGTCTGACAGTTCACCAACTTATATTTATTTGGAATTAGATCGTGACAATATCCAAAAATAAAAGCTTGAAGTGAGCTAGAGAGAGTTATCGCTCTATATTTTTTTTGATATTCTAAACAAGTAATTACACTTAAAAGTCATCTTTCACGATGGGAAAAAAACGGTGATGCTCTAAACGTGCTTTGCGTCATTTATATATTTATTTTTATTGGTATTTGATTTAATTTTTGATTGGTTCTCACCAACTTGATGCATATTCCCATATAATCGGGGGAGGGGGGCGGGAATAAAGAGAGATTATAAAGGCAAATGATAAAATTGGACGTAACCAAAGGGCCAAAACGGACTTCCAGAAGTGGGTCCTCTGCATGTCGGATTTTTGTGTGGGGGGCCACCCACACCATTTTTGTCTTGACACATCATTGATTTCTTGCGTGGAGGTCTTATTGCCTATTGCTATCCCTTTCCCTTTAAAGAAAACAGCACTCCCCACTTTCTACTTTCCAAACAAACTTTTGAATTTACTTTCAACCTTTCATTTTATATATATATTCTAATTATAAAAAATATTTTCGAGTAAAATCATTTTATGCATTACAGAAAAGAGAAAACCTCATTTATATTATTTGCAAAATACAAATTATATATTAAATTAGGGCAGTGGAGTCGTAAAACTGTAGAGAGATGCCCAGGGAGGCAAGGGGGCTGTTATCTGATCGGTTGAAATGACTACACAGCACCAATTAATATGCATTGACAATGCTCGGGTCAAATCATGGCATCTGTTGCAACTCAACTGAAACAGGTAAAAGCTAGTTTGGTTGGAGAATAATTCTACTTTCCCACAGTCTTTTTTGTTTTTTAGTTACCGTTTTAAAAAATAATCATTTTTTATTTAAATTGATCTTTCGTGTATTTTTAAATTATTTTAATGTATTAATGTTAAAAATAATTATAAAAATATTATTTTAAAATATTTATAAACAACAAATATTTTAAAAAATAATCTTAAATAGAAAACATGACCTTATTATGCTAAAAAGGTCAACTATAATAGATAATGAGAATGCATGTTGATATGAAATGGGAGGAGGCTCCACTCATTTAAAACGTAAAAAGCATAGGGACATCAATTCCATGAAGCGGACATAAGAAAATATATTTAACAAAATGTATATTGTATGGGAAAAACACTATATTTATGTCATTGATGTTGATTTTGAAAATGATTTTTATTAGAAATGTATTAAAATAATATTTAAAATAAAAAATAAAAGTAAATTTCTTTTAATTTTTTTCAAAAATACTTTTAAACGCAATATCAAATCAGGCATATATCACTATTGAGATATTTGTGTTGATTATAAAAGTGATGTTATGATTTTGCTTTTCATTAAAGCAACCGAAAATGCTAATAGTAAGTTGAAGAGTAAAATATTTGTTGTCATCTGATTCTTTTGTTATTTTTGTTTTGATGGAAGATACAAAAATCCTTTTATTTTTAGCATTAAAATACATTTACTGCCCTTAGAAAATATGATAGCTGATTTCTTTGGATTTTTTATAGACTTTACATTTTGTTTCGCAATAAGTTTCGTTTCAAAATCAATAAAGTTTTTTATTTTGTAATTTTTTTCTAGTTATAATCAAATGGGTAGAGGGTTGTATTTGTCTTTGCAAAAATAAAAAAAAAATATTAAATATTAGAAGTACATCAAATTTACTAAATCACTCTGGATATCAAGATTTATTTATATTTTTTAGGGATTACTTTTGTATTTTTCTTTTGATATTTTTTTACTATGTCAAATGGGTAAAGAATAAATTGGTTTTTACAATAATTTCAAAAACAATAAGAATCCAAACCTATGAGATGTGTGGAAAGTTTGTTGATTTTTCGCACGTGTGTGCCATGTTATGCAATGGTGAGAGTTTTTTTTTCAGTTGTATCAGTGGATTGCACTCCATGTTTTTTTTCGAGAGGCAATACATGTTTGTCTATGATGGATGAATTGTCTCCAAAGATGTTTTCTTTTTTTATTCTCTATCCTCCCTTGAAATCCATGCATGACATTGCAAATTCGAGGTATTGTTTTTATGTTATTTTTTTTATTTTTTATTTAATATTTAATTTGTTGAGAATTGGTTTTTATTGTTTTTAAATATTTGGTGCTACGGATCACGGTTTGACATAAAAAAACATTTGGACCTTTTTTAACTTCTCATAATCTTACATTGATAATAAAAATAAAAAAAAAACTTTGTGGTTATTTTTTGTTTTTTATAAGGTTATTCTAATCTCATAAACTGACATGTGTATTTGATAGAGTAACCTGGCCGGCTCAAGCCTTTTTTTACTTTCAATTGCTATTTTTTATCCTTTTATATGTTTTTTTTTCTTAATTTCCCTTTTTAACATTTGATTGGTTGAATAATAGGCTTTAATGTTTTTTATTATTATTATTTTGTTACTTTTGATCAAATGGCTCAAGTCATAAGCTTAATGGGTAAACACAAGTTGCCATTATTTATTTTCTTTTATAATTTAACTATGGTTTTTCCTTTTATTTAAAATGCATTTGCTTTGATCAAACATCCATATTTTTTTCTCATGTTTTTTTCTTATTCATTCTATAGTGAAGTGTGGGTCATATACTTAGAATTGAGATATTACATGTGATTCTCACTCCATAAAAAATAAAAAAGATATAAAAAATAAAATTAACATTAACATTAACATTATTAAAAAATGATTTGGACTTACTAGTTGATCCCTATTCATAATCTCATAAATCATTATCCACAACATCGTTCATTATACAAATTTACTTACTTAATCATTTTATTATTATTATTATTATTATTATTATTGCTCTAGTTTGATCATTCAGGTAACATCATCTAATTTCCAAATATAAATACACACACCCACACTTTATTGAGATTTTAACATAGTTTTTATATAATTAAATGATAGCAAGTTATTAATATTTATCGTTAAGACATAAATCAATCCATAATTACAGTCCAATCATCTAAACCTTAACTCTCAATATCACAATTTAATAAAATATATAAATGGTTTCATTAACTCATATTTTAAAAAGGATAGTTTATGAAGATTAACATCAATTACATATCTTCTATAATTGAACAATCACACTAATTCGTATTTTTAAGGCAATCGAATCCTTATAATTAAGAGAAGTCATAAAGTATACTACAATAATTACAACCTTAAGACTTAAAACTAATATACACCATATTGATACCATTTAGTTCATTTTTACTACAAACATCATAAGTATAAATCCCAACAATAAAATGATATACATGAGTTACCTAATGATATAAACAAAGTAATAGAGACATTATCACTCTTATCGGCCTGACATGGACCTAAAATGATTAATTTGTATATTATTACATTATTTTTTATTAACAAATCATAAAAAAAGAAAATCATAAATTAAAACATCCATCTCATCATAATTTATTTATTTTCATCACTTTATTCTTCATCGTCATCATTTAAATTCAATTTAGATTCAAATTCTCTCCATAAAAGAGATTTCTTTTCTTAATTTTCACTCATCACATAATTGATAGATTGAGAGACTTTCAAGTATTTAAATACTAATAATCTTTTTATTAAAATTTAATCATTTATCAAAATTTACTTAACATATCTATTAATTTTCATAATTTAAACATGACTATCAACACATCTATTTTATTCTCTTAAGCCAAAAATTCAGTTTAAAATAGAAATGATTTATCAAACAATTCCATGCTCTTATACCCCTTAAATTGTTGAATTATCCATGTAAAATAAAACAAAGATTTGTTTTTAATTCTTGTCTTAAACCTGTTATCCAATCATTTCTCATATTAAGAATCATGATTAAAATACAACATTTTAAATCGTTACACTAATTTATGTATCTAAATGTTTACCTAAGAATTCATCCATACAACTCATCAACCCATAATTTTTTTTTCAAAATAAACATAAAACAAGATTGGTTACTACTTAATCGCAAGAAAAAAATCAAAATAGAAAGCAAAGAAAAATGAGTTTTCTCCTCCTTTTTCAATTTCCCTTTTACCCACCATTATCCTCTCTCTAAAAACTTAATGAAATCTTTGGTTTCTAGTTAAATCCTTATAAATACTTTTAATAAATTAACTTTGTCTTTTCTATTATTTATTTTGTTAATTTAGGTGAAAATCAAGTTGAAAATTACATAACCCTCCTCCCAATTCTTCCTCACTTGGCCACCATGAATGGCTAGCAAGCGATTCATGTATTTATATATGTGATTATAGACTATTTGCAACTTTGACCTTTAATTTCTATTTATTCTCATTCAATTCCCATTTTTCTTCTTATTCCTAAATTAACTCTTTTTTTTTTCTTCATTTGGGTCTATTTATATTTCTTTTTTATCTTGAAATATTTTTTCTCTTATTTTATTTATTTTATTTCATATTGGTTCATTTTTCTTATTATTATTCCTAAATTAACTCTTTTTTTTTTTTTCATTTGGGTCTATTTATATTTCTTTTTTATCTTAAAATATATTTTCTCTTATTTTATTTCATATTATGTCTCACTAATTCCAAGATTCTAATTGGGGGTTTACAATCCAACTTTAATTTCTTACAAGTTTTTTTCCTATTGGCTATGATTTGTTTTTTGGATTCCATGTTATTTTGTGCTAGATGCATTATAGATTATTTCGAGAATAAAGGACATGTTCATTTTATATGAAAGAAAATTAGTGATTGTACAAACAAAATTTAAAGAACAATGCTTAAATTGGATAATCTTATTCCTATTTTTATGATTTAAAACGTGCATGAATCTACAATTTAGTCTCCCAATTCTATTTTCCCCTCTCCTACAGTTAAATAAGATTTAAATTCAAACGCAACAAAATCTAAATGATGCTGGAATTAATTGTTTCAAATCTGTATCATTCTGAAATAACTCTATAATAAAATAAACTATACGATTATAAATAAATAATTTGAAGACCAGATTGTAAAATACAAAGCACATCAATGAAAAAGCTGTTTTAGTATATGTTTAATAAAGGAAGCTGAATAAAATAATGATGTAATATTTCATGGGGGAAAAAAACAACAATCCATTCTCGGCATAGCACCTAGGATACAGGGATCACGTGGCAAACCCTTATTTTATTGGATCATGACCCCATCGGTGTCTGCCATTTTGAAATGAAAAAAAAAAAAAAACTTTTAAATAGTTTCCATTGCACAGTACTTGTCGGATTATCCCAGTGCAGTGAGATCATATTCATAATTCACGTTCAATGTCGTTGAAAGTCAGATGGAGATAACGACCTTAATTATTTTAATTAAAGCCACTAATTAGTCCATAACACTCGCAAGATCATCTTACCCTACCAATATTATTGATTTTAAATCTTCCCTACCTAACATCAACTACAATTCAGTCGTGTCTGTGTTTATATTACATTTCAAAAATGTTTTACAAACAAATTTTAAAAAAAAATATTTTTATTATTTATATTAAATTTAAAATTTTTGGAGTTTTTAGATCATTTTATTTTCATGTGTTCATATCAAAGATAATTTAAAAAATAAAATAAAATTATTTAGATGTATTTTTTTTTAAAATATTTTTAAAAACAACTTGAGCCCAGCTGTTAAATAATAAGATGTTTATCACGTATAAACTATCTCAGCCCTTATCTTTAAGTTTTATAGCCTTACTTTTCCAATAAACATACATGATGGTGATGAATAATTAAACGACACTTTGCAGGACGGTGCAACGAGTTATTTAAATGAATCTTCAATTTTCGTGAAGGTGACAGAAGCTGCTCAAATTAAAAACCTCAAACTGCCAAGCTTGATCAATTATGGACCCCCATTTTATTTTATTTTATTTTATTTTAAAGATTAAAGTAACTTCAATCTAACTCGGTGGTTTATTTTTTTCATCTTTTAATTACAATCAATATACCAATCGTGCATGTCAGCAGCAAGAGCATCTTTATATAATTTAATTTCTTCCTGCTGATTTTGACATTTTGGTACATAAACCAGTCTCAGTGGGATTCAGGCATACTATTTTATTTTATTTTATTTTTATTTTTTTAAAATAAAAGGAATGCTAGTTGATGATGAGACCGGCATGGAACCCATCCACGCTTACTATGCAAATGTTTTCTGTTGTTGTTTGCAGGGTATTATTAAAAAAGTCTTCATCCTTGAGATGATTAGAATTACTTCGAATTTTGTTACTCATAAAGTATTTTATATCGAGTCAATTGCCTCCATCAATTTCTGATTTAGATAGCACTAATATTCATGCATGCATTCTTATTGCGAGACACAATTAAAATCTATTTATACAAATATAATTATTATTTTTCTTCCAAATTTGAGATAATTAATGAAGTGAATTTATAATATGAATTGTCATATCATTTAATTTATTTTTCTTACCATGGTTAGATTGATCCGATCAATTTTTTAATATATTTTGCCCATCAACCAATTTTTTTTTTCAAGAAATAAATAACATTACTAGAAAATTCTCCAGTACAAATGGAAATATCAGCAAACAAAACCTCTTGAAATAACAATGACTTTTATCGATGAAGTATTTGCTCACTATTTCACTCGATAGTCACTAAAAAAAATTTCATTAGTGAATATTTAGGGAATCACAATAAAAAAATAATAATGTGTCATTATTAGAGACATAATCATTAAGAAAATATGTTAGTCACTGAAACCTGTCATTTGTATTTATGCTATAACCTCATAGACAACACCCCTCTCTAATTTCCTTTTCATATTCCTTATTGTGTAGAAAACAACATAAAATACCTATATTTGTGACAAATCAACTTTTTATAACCATAAACTTGATCACCATAACACTTGGTTTGTCAACATTCCTATTATGGTTTAGTTTGTTTTTTAAGAACCACATCAAGTAAGCAAAACTAACTTTTTTTGTAACCATTTTTAAAATTTTATTATTTTTTTGGCATTTTGAGGTAGTATATGCAGTTTGTTTTTGTGTTTACTTGTTTTATAACTTTTTCTCAAAGAATGTATGATTTGTGCTTGTTTGAGATTTTGAAAAATTGTATCTGTTTGTCATTTGATGAAATTGAGTTTGGTTTTTTTTTTTTTTTTAACTTAGGTGCTTTAAAATGAAATAAATAATAACTTATTTTATGGGTACATTTCATATTTTGTCAATTTTATTGTTAAGTTGAAAATTTTGATAAATTTGGATTTTTGTAGAAAATTAATAATGATTGAAGAGAATTATGAAAATAGACTGAAAAGTTTGAGTTAAACCAAATATAGCTAATTAGTTGGGTACAAATAATTTATTTAGTTCAGATTATTAGTTAATACATGTTGTCATCAATATTCTATATAAGTTTCATGTTCAAATTTTATCTCAAAGGTTGCACAAGATGAATTATTGTAATGGACTTTAGGGTTTTATAAATACACATTATCTAATCTTAAGGAAATATTAGTGAAGACAATATTAGCTGTCTATATAAGAGGTGTAAAAATAAAAATTTCTCAATCAAAATGTTGTTATGATGCATATTCTACAAAAATAATATTCTTAGAGAGATACTTGTATTGGCATGCAAATAGAGAATCTTATGTTACTTACATGACCATGGTAGAAAAAATTGTTGGGCCAACTTTTAATTTTAGCAACGTGCATGTATTTATATATGTTAATAGTAATTATTATAGGAGTATTATTATAGATGCAATAAAAATGCATCAATGTGATACAAGTAAATGTTTAATAACAAATAAAGAACCAAATGAAAGCATAACCATTTTTATTTTTTTTATCTTTTGAAAGATTGTAACAAAATATTATGGGATTGATGCATAAATCATAGTAAATTATTGATCCTTGAACAAGTGTTCACCATAAAGTCAAATTATAGGCTGAGTGAGGTAGATTATGATGAAATCAATGAATAGGCAAAAATTATTTTACTTGAAGTGATTAGGCTAAAAGATAAAATGTATGCTATTAAATCCATGATAAAACTATTTGGTCTAAGATATTAAAAAAATAAGATGTGTCTAAACTTATGCATGTTGTAGAAAATATAATTTGATCGAGTACAAAAAAATAAAGGCATGCTTAGTATAAACGTTAAATTGGTAAGGGATGAAATCTTATCACACATAAAAAAACCAAAATACTTGTCAGTCATTCATACAATGCAAATGTTATTCGTGTCTCTAAAGATTGTTGAGCATATGATATGACATCATTCACATAATACGGTGGATGGAGTTATGGTACACCCTTCCAATATTGAAGCTTTGAAATAGTTTAATAGGATACAACCTGAACTTTCAATGAAATCATAAAACATATATGTTAGGTTATGTAAAGATAGACTCAGTTCGTTCAAGTTATTTGATGCACCATATTTTTGTTAGTTGATGATACTCATGATTTATAACATGCCATTAAGGATGTGTATGACGTTGTAGCTCATGTTATTCTATACAACATACCTAGTTCTAATATTCTCGGTAGAAATAAAGATATTTTTCTTTGTCCATTGATTTATAAGTCGAAACAATTATGGTCATCTAGGACTTTGACGTTCAATGTCTTAAAAAAATAAAATTTTCAGATAAAGACAACTTTGATATGGACTATCAATGATTTTCATGTGTATAAGACGATTTCTAGGTGGAGGATGCATAAAAAAATGACATGTCCATACTATATACAAAATAACAAAGCCTTTACTTTAACAAATGGTTTTAAATCATCTTTTTTCTTATTGCCATCAAAGGTCCTTACCAATCAATCACAAGTGCAAAAATAATAGAAAATATTTTTTATCAGTAAAGTTAAAAAAGATGTTGCACCACCAATATCATTGGGTGAATTATTGTATGGTGTGGTATTGTATTATAAAGATATTGTGTCTAGTTTTCGATTTGATAAGCAAAAGTTGTCTAGTTTTGGTATGACCCACAATTGAATAAAGCAAAGTAATTTTTAGAAGCTTTCTTATTGGAAGACTAATCTTATTCACAATAATATAGATTTCATTCATATTAAAAAGAAAATGTTCAAAAATATTTTTAGCTTGATGATGATTGTGAAAGAGAATGAATATACCTTTGTTTTGTCCATCAATGAGTAAACCAATAAACTCTAGAGAGTTAATTTAATGGTAATTGTTTTGTACCAATAAATTTGTTTTTCATTCAAGGATTAAACATTCTAGAGAGTTCCAAAGAGGTAAGAAAAAATTTACATAAATTGTCATTAATCATTATAGACAGACTCATTGATGGACTAAACCCTTGAAGAGTTCCTGAATGTTAAGGAAGAATTATAACAATTACCGCTTTCCATTATTGACAAAATCACTTACAAAGGTTATGAAATATTACATGACATTACCATTAAATTATAGCAAATATAACTAAAAATAAGACCCTTAGAGATTTCATACAGTTATGAAAGAAATGCAGAAGTTGCCATTAAACATTACAAATGGAATAATTGATGAAAGGTTGTAAGAAATTACATGACATTTTTATTTTATTATAAAATGACTTATTAGCAAAATAAACCCCTCAGAGGAATCTAGAGAGTTAGGAAATATTTATAGGAATTGTCATTAACTATTACAAACATAATCACTAACAGAAGGTTATAGGAAATTATATGAATCTTCTACTAAATTATGGATTGACTCATCAATGGAATAAGCCTTTTAGAGAGTTATAAAAAGCTGAGAAGAATTATATGAATTTCCACTAACAATTATAGGTCACTAGCATAATGAGATTTTATCAGATAAATTTAGGGGGGAAAGTTTGGAAAATTTTGGGTTTCATTGTAAATTTTAGATTTGATTACTTACAAAGTTATTGGTGAATTGAGAAAATTAATATAATCGATACATAGCTCCAATATAAAGACCAAAATCTCAAATTTCATTTTATTCACCTTTTAGTCTTTTTCCTTTTATTTTCTTTTTTTCCACTTTTCTCCTTGTCAACCTCTCTCTCTCTATATATTTCTCTTCTATTTATTTGCCAACTTCTTCTTTATATCTTCATCTCATTCTCTTCTCTTTTCCCTCCATCCTAAAAAAAATTATAAGAAATTAAAGCAAATTATATTTTATTTTTTTTTAATTTTATGATTTAAGTATAAATATTTGGTAAGTTAATGTTGTTATCATGATATTGTGAATTGGATTTGATAGATTTATGTATGACTTGAAAAATAATTAAGTATATGTTAAATTAAAGTTAGCAACTTGGGATAAGAAAATAGTTTAATTGATGATTTAGTTGTGAAATTAGTTAAAGTTAATGATTTGAAGTGTTTGTGTTTTGATGACTTTTGTTGATATGTATTTGCAGGGTATACAATTTTGGGTAGACTCTTGTATTAAAAAGGTTGTGCTGATTTAAAACATGTATATATATATTGAGAATGTTATTATTTTTATGCTTTAGTTTGTTTAGATGATGAAGAGAAGGTTATCGATGAGTAATATGGATAAGAAAGTTACTAGTTCTTGTAATAAAGATTTTAATTACCAGTATTTATTAGGTGTCGATTATGACTAAGCACCTCAGGCACAAACACACTCTTTTAGAAGGTGTCTATTCTAAGAGATTTTAATTATTAGGGTCATCGGGTGCAATGTCACCTCACAGGGGTGTCCATTCTAAGAGATATGTATGTACTGAGAAGTATATATCTCAATAGAAGCTCAATCACTCGATGTAAGTTTGTCTGTTTTTTCTAAACAATTAAAATATAAACAACGATGATAATATTTTAATAATTAATTTTAATGAATGAATTAAATTTCAGGTTTATAAATATAGAGGTTGCTCATATGATAACATCAGCAATGAAATCATAAATGAAAATGACTTTTATTTCATGGAGTTAGATTTCCAAAAATCCTTAATGAAATCCCATGATTGATGCATGGTTTAGAAAATTAAAGCATAATATATACTTAAAAAAATTTATAATTATTATTTTTATCCAATCAATTTTTAGATTTTAATTAACTAATTATCTTATAAAATTGTCATGCAAGAAAACCTTTTATTGAGGTAAGGTTAACAATGTTATTGTTAGGAGAGTTTAAAAGAACCATGATGCACTTAGGTAAGATTGAATTCATAATGGTATTTTTTTATTTAATTATTCAAGTTTTACTTTTTACATTTTATTTTATCTAAATTGATACTTTATTTCTAACATATAGGTTGTGTGATATTTGGTATGGGGCACAAAACAAAAGCAAGGAAATATGCACATAAAAGATGTTCTCCAAGTTAAAAAGATATGACTATTTAAAGTGATTTTAGATCCTCGCACATCTAAAAAGTTATCTAGATTGCTTATATCTAGTAGATAAGGTCTGAGTGTTTTGTACGATGGTCGCAGTCTGGTGCATATATCTTATACAAAGAGATTCATGGTTTAATTATCATGCATATCACCAAATTCATCCTGTTCATTTAGCACACATAACAAATGATAAAATTCTTTTTATTGCATATATTTTTTTAAAAACAAATTATTTTATATGAAAATGTTTAACTAGCAATAGTTTCCTTTAACAAGCTACAGTTATTGGTCATAAACCCAAATTAATAGAGCTTTTTGTAGAAACTCATATGTGAAATGATGACTAACAAAAAGGGGTGCAACAACTCATGGATAATCAAGTTTAAAAGTTTGTTTTAAGTTGGATTTCAATAGTTTTTTAAGTTATTATTTTCCTAATTAACTAACTATTTTTTATCCAGGTAACATATACCCTCTGATTATTGGAGAGACACTAGGATGCTTCTTTAATCCATCTAGATCTCAATATGGATTATGTTTGGTGGCTAGATTGTCTAACGGACACGATAGAAATCGAGCTTATGATATCTCAAATACTACAACCAAAGATATACGTAGGAGTTGTGATGTATAGATAACTAGTTTCTCATTATTGGGTTTAAGTTCCCAAAGTCTTGCCATTGATGTGATTATATTAGAACAAGTTAAAACTCAGACTGCCCAGTTTATTATTGAGACAAATGATTTAAATGATCGTTCATGAGCCTTGGTCGTATTTGTGGTCCACCTTATCACCCACCTCATCTTGACATAGACAAGTCTCTTTCTCCTCCTTCAATTTTTGTCATATAGATAAATCATATTCAAACTGATAATTTTTAAATTAATAATAATTGTTTGATTTTTCTATTTTAGTTTTCTTTCTTTTAATTTTATTTAAAAAAAAATATTGAGCACATCATGGACAAAATTACAACAAACTAAGCCCATGAAAAGGTCTAAGATAGTTGAGAAAAATTACAAGACTTTGCCACTAACCATTATAGATGGAATCACCAACGTTTTAATTCCCTATTAGAGAGAGAGTTTGGAAAAAATACATGAAATGTCTCTTACAATATGTAAATCCATAACGAGTTTATTCTATCGATAATGTAATCATTGGTATAATTACAAATTGTTTTGTTGGTGACATTCCATTCTCACAATTCAAATTACTGATGGAATTATGTTGATTTTTTTTGTTTGGAGTGTTTTTATATTTCTAAATTCAGCATGGATTATATTATCAAAAATAGGATCAATATAATAGAAATCATTAGAGATAAGTTTTTTTTATGATCATACATCGTTCATGATTTCGTTAGTAAATATCTTTTTGATAGAATCAATGTCTAAATACTAACAAAATAAATTGTTGGTATTATGAAAAAATCTTATAGTGTAAATAACCTTATAGAAAGAATAGTTATGCATTGTTATATCTTCGAAGGGTTATTTGTTTTTAGGAGTAGTAAATAACTTTATATCACAACCTTTAAATTTACCTTATATCGAGTCAAATAAGCCAATATTACTATTATAAAACACAATTGAAATACAAATAAAAATCCTATTTACTTATTAGATCCTAATCCTTTGATGTTAGATATTATAGTTAGAATTTTGAATAAATATTAGATTTAATTAAATCTGTGTATTACTTAAAGGGAGAAAAATAATAATAAATAATCATGTAAGTTTCTAAAAAGAATAAGTAAATGTTAAAAAAATGAATCTATTTATTTTTCAAAAAGTAGGTATAGAGAGTAACTATTAGGATGTCATTAAGTATCTATACATATTTATTTATTACTCACTAAGCACCATGAAGTTTGTCTATGTTGGGTTTACTAAGCCACAATCTATGAATTATAGGTCAATATGAGACTAAATGTGTCTTTAATAATGTATTATACAATGATTTTATAAAGTACTTGTGAATATATATATATTAAAATGATAATTTTTCACAAACTTATTTTTTTAATTTTTGACATTAGCACATCAAAATTATAAAAAAAATATTTTTAAATTAGCAAAAATCAATTTGAAAAACAGGTTGAATTATAAAACCAAACACACCCTAAGATAAAAGAAAACAAAAAATAAGAAGACCTCTCTCCCACAATTATTTTTTAGGTGGTAAGAGACTAGCTAAAGAAGAAAGTCTGGCCACACAAAAATGAATTTTTGAATGATTTTCATCTCAAATTCTAATGGTCTTTGTGAACTAGTTGACAAAAGAAATTGTTTGAAAAGTTGTTGTGACCACTTTCTCACATTTTTTTATGGATTACAATAGTAATTTACATTGTTTTTCTTTTTCTTTTTTACATTTTAGTCACCTAATTTTCTTATTTAAATCTTATTCTTTCATGTCGTGCAAGTTTGAGATTGGACTTGATTTTTCAAGCTACCTAAACAAGAAGATTTGACAGCGTCAATAAAAACCACTACTCGGCTAATGCTTGGTTTGGAAAACTAAAATTCATTTTTCTTTTTTTCTTTTTCTTTATTTAGTGTGGTCATGAGGTCGTCCTTGCTGATTCACTTAGGATTCCTCATGTTTCACGGCAGCCACCAAAAACAAGTGCAATGAATGAGAAAAATCTAGAGTCTAAATAAGCATGTGCATGAGTATGCTTCAGTGAAATGTAGAAAGAGAAACGGAAAGTAAAGAAAGGAGGGAATATTTGAAGGGGAAAAAACAATAGTGAAACGACAAAATATATATATAATTTTCTCCCTTCAATGATTTTCTCTCTTGTTTTTTTAAGATCTATCATAAAGTCCACATATAAGATAAACTAAATATATTAAATTGATCAAACTATAGTTTTCTACAACGAAAATGAAATGCCTATTTGTTTGTTCAATATTTTTTCCAACAACAACTTCAAATTCTTTTAATGAAATTGATGGTCAATTCATAAAAGGAGCGAATTATAACATATGAACAAAGAAAAAACCGAGTTCAATAATAAAATAAAGCTTAAGAACAATAAAACAAATCATTGTAAAAAGAAAAGAGTTATTTATTGTGTTTTAGGATAGAAACCACAATAAAAGTGGGTTTGGTATTAGAATTCAAAGTATTTGGTCTATGTCTTTAAAGTAAGTCAAGTGTCCAAAAAAAAAAAACACCTTTATCTCATGTGTATGAATACAAATATTAAAATTTTATTGATTGAAAAAGAAGAAGAAAAGAGAGTAAATTTAGTGAGCATGGACAAATGAAATTGTTTTGATTTCATTTTAAAACTCTGTTTGACATAATATTTTTTTAAAAAATTATTTTCACTTTAAATTAAAAAAATATGATGTTTACAGATCATTTTCATGTGTTGATGTCAAAAATAATTTTTAAGAAATAAAAAATATATTTTGATGTATTTCTGAACGAAAAACACTATAGAAAACAACATCAATCACACTCTCGAACAGACACTAAATAATGATCAGTGATAGTAAAATTATGAATTTTCTCGAAACTAAATCATATAAGATGGTAATCAACATGCACGATCACCCGAAAGGCAGAAACTTTTTTTGAAAACAAATCGTTCTCCATTTTCATGATTTCATGCAATGCTCCTCGCCCCTAAATGTCAAATTATACAAAGGTGCTTTTAAGATTTCCACATTAACGAATAGTCTCCGTAAAGACTCGTAATAATTTTAACCCCATGCAAAATTGGTCCCCACAATATCCCCATTATATCTTATGAAAGAATTGCAAGAAAACCATTGAAAATATATTATAGTTTGTTGCAATTATTTTTTACCAAAAATAAAATAAAAAGGCCAATCATGATCGTTTCAGGAAGACATTTCCAAATCATTATTATTGGTCAATCCAATCCTAGTCCAATCAAAACGTTGTAAGAGATTTTTTCTCTCCACGCCCATGCCCTAATGGCAAGCAAAGCAAGCACATCATGGCTGTCAATATCTTTCTTCAGTTTTCCTTGATTGGAGGACTACCCACTTTGCACTTCTAACTAACGTTAGCAGTTCAACGGCTTGAAACGGCCGGGAAGGATACATAGCCGTTCAGTTCACGCCACGTCAATCTTAGATTCTCCGACAACATGGTAAAACGTGTCCCTGTTTTTCTTTAACCATTTGCTTTTCGACGCGTGTCCAGGATCGGCAGGGAAAAGCTGAAACCGACTCACTGTAATGGTTGCTATTGTTGAGAGAGAGAAAGTATTTGCTGCCTTTATAAACCGACCACACTACGATTGTTTTTCTTGTTAACGTTTGAAATTATGCCAAAACACACATTTGTATAGTGGAAGATGTTGATGCTGGATTTTCTTCTACCTCCTTCTTCTTCTTTCATGGCCTTTATCTACCTTGGTTTGGTCAATTACTAGCCTTTATAAATGATATCATTCCGTGGAAGCAATTTTGAAATTTCCAAGAAATGCACTCTCGATCAAGTTGTCAATATCATTTTTTTGACATGACACGAAAAAATATGATGTAGGATTGGATCGTAAAGTTATGAGTACACGTTTTTAATTATATAATGACAACTTCGGTCAATAGATTAAATTTTGATAAAGACACTCAACAATATTGTATAGTAATAAATATAAATAAGAACAATAGTAGTATATATCAAGAAATCAATGACATGAAAAAATAAATATCTCAAAATCATATTTTCCAATATAGACAAATTATTAAATAATAATAAGTACACAAAAACCCGGTGACAACTTGGTTGTACTCATCATAGCAAGTCATAATGAATCTCTTTTAGGTTGCAAGTTAATGAATCTAAATTAGTAATTAACTAATATAAGTTTAATAATTAAAATAAATAGGGGCTATCTATTTTTTGATTTGATTCGGTTTTCATCTGTAAAAACAACGAAATAGAAAAAAAATTAAAAAACTAAACCGGTTTCGATTCGGTTCGGTTTTTAATTAAAAAACTAAAAAATAGTTTCGGTTTTTTAGTTTTCTTTTCTTTTTTTAACCTTTCTTCTTCTATTTTACCAAAATAGAATCAAGCAAAAAATAATGAACTGAACTAGAAGAGTAAAAAAATTATAGTATATTTTTTAATATTGGTTCAATTCAGTTTTGATTTACCGATTTTTATCTTAAAACACCGAAAACTAGACCGGAAGTTTTTTTTTTAAAATTAATCGGTTTAATCAAGTTTTTTTAATGGTTTGGTTTTTCTCGGTTGATTTTCTTTTGTTTTCTCAGTTAAATCAGTTTTTCGATTTTTTTGCTCACTCCTAAAAATAAAGTAAACAGTATTTAATGTGCCAGAAAAAAAATTTAAATTAGAAATCATTATTTAACATTCAAAAAATAAATAATAAAAACAGAATTTTCATTCTAAATTTTTTCCAAAATCGTCAACAAATATTTTAATATTTTAATGGCAAAGTCAAAACTAACTTGGATTATAATTTGTTTTCGAAGAATTTTCTTAGTGTTTTAGGACTAACAACATGGATTTGCTCAAAATTTCAGTGCACGCAAACTTTGCTTTGAATTAAGTTTGGAAATATGAATTAGCATCTCAACTTTTGAGAAAGTTCTTCATCGAATGAGGATCTTCCTTGGACGTCAAGGACCAATTAGGTAAATGGATTTGCTTAGGAGACTTGGTGAATAAAATGTCAAGTTAGAATTCTTCACACAAACTCCATCCATGGCTGCATGGAAAATGAATTGGCATCCACTTAAATTCGATTGTCTAAATTGGAAAAAAGAAATAAAAATGGTTTTGTGTCAACGTGTGACATCCCCACCGTGTTACTTTCGGTGCAACTCCACTATCCGGGTCAATGAATCTGAACCGTCTCTTGCTTGATTTTCAAGCAATCTTGCTGCCAAATTTTCTCCCAACTAAAAGCACTCGGGAGAATTCAAATATTCTTATTTTATCTCTCTTCTAGAACTGGGTGTTTTTTTAATTGTTATTACGGTTTTGACCTTCCCTATATTTAGCGTCCACGTGAGTTAAATCTCTTGATGGTTCTGGCCTTTCTATATTTGGAAAATAAGTGCTCGAAGCACGTTCATCTTGAGAAGCTCTTTATTTCACCTGAGAAGTCTAGTGTTAGATTTTAGTAGCGTGTGAGGATCTAGAAACGTAAGGAGTTGCCCTAGCTAGTTCATTACTCTCTTCTCATGTAAAATAAAGATCATCACTTTTTTCTCTATTGTGAAAATAATAATAAATAAAAAAATAGTTTATATTTTCCGCCACCTGTCAAAATGAAGATGTTATATAGATATTTGTTTCAAAATATTTTCAGACTCAAACCCATTGTGGCCCGCACCACACCTAATTTGAGCCCACAAGCCCATTGTGGCCCAACTATCGTCTCTTTCTATCATCTCCTCGCCAACAGTGAATCCAACCATTGTTTCTCCTCTGTCCAGCCATTAGACCACCAAAGATAGATGAGCCTCCCTCCCCCTTCTGACCAGACCCTGACCAGTCCGTATTGTTGGCGTCGCCGTTAACAATGGAAAAAGGCACGGGAAGTAAACTGGAAAATCAAACCTCATCGCTTCCGATCTACCTCCCTGAATGGTTAGGAGATACTCAACCACCAATGGCGGACAGAAACGATCGTGAGCTTAACCATTAGTGGAGAACGAGATCGAGAGCATTCTGATGTGTCGTCTGAATACCTCGCTCGTCTCGATGTTGAGCTACCAACAGTGACAACATGTGGGACACGCACGATGAGTGAACGATCAAGTGATGACAGTCAGTGGCATAATCATAATTTCATCGTTTAACCAGCGCAAACTAGTAATTTCAACTAGACTAAGGCTTTTCGGTAATTTACCGAATCTAAATATTTATCTTTTAAATAATTATATTTTTATTGAATTCACAGTGCGCAACATAACATAAAACTCTAGGGGCATACACATTCGGGTAATTTTAAGGAGAGACAGATTGTATCAATGTTCAAGATTTTATATGCATTAGTCCAGTAGTTGCATGTTATATATATATATATATAACATGCAACTACTGGACTAATGAATATATATATATATATAGGTAATTTTAATTTAATTGATTAAACTTTATGTTATTTGAATATTTTATTAACTCATGTTTTTCAAATGTGTTCATTAGAGTCAATAGCTATTTTTTTTTTATCAAGTATCCTTGTTAATTATTTGGAAGTAAGATATTTTTATTATTACTAGATGATTTTCATTGGGTGATTTTGTTCTTTTTTCCTTGGAGGTCAATTTTAAGCTTAGTCAAGAGGAAGACGAGCTTCTATCCAATCCATCATTGTATCAACAACTGGTTAAGAGTTTGAACTACGTGACGATTACTCGTCCTGACATTTCGTTTGCTGTGCAACAGGTCAATCAATTTATGCAGACCCCTTGACACCCTCATCTTGTCACTGTCCGCCACATTATTCGATATCTAAAAGGCACCTCTCCACGCGGGTTGTTTTTTCATAAAGAATCTTTCTTACAGTTGGTAGGATATAGTGATACTGACTGGGCTGGGTGTGCAGATTCTCCTCGCTCTGTTACTAGCTGGTGCATGTTTTTAGGCAATGCGTTCATTTCTTGGAAAAGTAAAAAAGCAAGATAGAGTTTCCAAATCCTCCACAGAGTATGAATATTTATGTCTTTCGCTTGCTCTGAGATCACATGACTATATGGGTTATTTCGTGAACTTGGTTATCCCCAGCTTCATTTCACTCCTCTTCATGCCTGCTAATACCAGTGTTATTCAGATTGTTGTTAATCTTGTATTTCATGAGCATACAAAATATATTGAGGTTGATTGTCATTCCATACATGAATCCTTTGACTGACATGTAATTACACTTCCTCATATTTTCACAGAATATCAAACTGCGAACATTTTCACTAAAGCTCTTTTTCAGCACCGATATAAATTCTTAGTTGACAAATTGATGCTTTCATACATGAATCCTTTGACCTACATGTAATTACACTTCCTCACATTTCCACCTAACATCAAACTGCGGACATTTTCACTAAAGATCTTTCTCGGCACTGATATAAATTTTTAGTTAATAAATTGATGCTTCTTGATCTACCAACATCAATTTCAAGGGGAATGTCAAGGGATTTGATTGTGTATCAGTTACGAGATTTGATTTTGTATTAATTTAGGGAATTGATTTTTCCTTTATGGCAGATAATTAGGGTTGTAAATACTTACCTTGTATAACATGGATTCTGATCTATATAATACAAAGAAACCCAATGAAGAGGGCATTCAGGCCAATTTTGTCAAAGAGAAGGATATTGCTAGCCAAGGTGGTACTCAAAAGGTAAGTGCAATTCCAGTGGTTTTTGATATTGTAGAAAAGTTAACATTGACTATCAATCATTTATGAAGATAAATAATTCATCATGGAGGATAAATCTTCATGCTCTCGGAGTTTATTATAAGATCAAGAGGTTGAAGCAACAACTTCTAATGCTAGAGAGATTGCTAGGAAAGCAAGAGAGTGGTGAACTTATAGGAAACAATGATGAGGCATGGCTTTTCTTATATTTTTCAGTTTGCTTTGAAATCGCAAAACTTAATGATCTCGTGCGAGATCAATCTCTCAACTCCTGCAATACCACGATGGAGCTCTTTTCTATGGTAAAATCTCAGTTAATCTAATTTGGTATGAAAAGTTCAAGCCTTCCCATTAAAAAGATTATTGAAAAACAACAACTAAAGAAGCACCAAAAATGAATAGCTTCTGCAAACCAAATGCCTTTTACAGTACAATGGAAAAAGAGCCTTGAAAATTAGATAGATCCAATAAAGATGGAAATAGAAAGTGATATGCCATCGACATTCGACACCCACACCAAACCCATTATAATCACTGTGTATAGATTAAGTTGTTACCTAGCCACAGACATTAGATCCAGTAAATTAGGCTTAATCAACAAACATCAATTTCTTATCAAATTAATTATAAAAGAAGAAAAACTGGAACATGAGAAGTGCAAGAATTAAAAAGAGTTAGAAAACTAACCTTTTAATTAACAGAGAGTGGTACTATAGTAGATTCAGAATTCAAGATTTTTGAGAGATGTTAATTGGTAGTGCTAGGAAGTGGGTCGAGAGAAAGGGAAAGGGGAATGAGTGAATGACAATTGAAACTTGAAAGGTTCATAGAGGGCCGGAACTCAGGAGAAAGTTAATTAATTAAAGTTTATAATTTTTAACACACTTGATAAATCAATACGAGTTCATTGGTTTTACAAGTTTGACCGAGTTCACCGAGTCAACTTGTGATTTTACTGCCTTTTGAGTTTTTAATCTGATTTTGCAATGTATATACATGTTGAATCATAAAATCATACGATTTTACAAGTCAACTCGTGATTTAACAACCTTTCTCTCTCTTACACACAAAAAAAATCCCAAAATCTAAACCTAAAAAACCTAATCCCTTTCTTTGGCAAGTGAAGTCGCTAAACTCGCCCACCCCCAAACCACCAACCTTTAAATTATTTATACAATAGTGCCACCAAGACTATTAGAAGCTCATCTTCTTTATCGAAACATATCATCACCGCCTCAATCTCAAGCCATCACCCTCATACTTCTCATTCCACCAAAACTCGTGTCAGTCATACCCTCTCCATCCACTACATAACCCATATCCCCCCCCCCCCCACAAGTCCTCCCTCTTCCTTGTCAATAACCCTTTTATTTTTCCTTCATTCTTGTCAACAACCACTAATTTCCTCCTAACAACACCTACCAGCAATGCCATTATGGCCACCAGTGTTAAAAGACAACACCCCTACCTCACTTTCACTCTTCTTCTCCCTTTTAGATCTATCATATCTTGTTACTATCATTGAAAATGGCAGGAACCTAAAGCCAACAACAACTGACCACTCTATCATCTTTGTTTCTTTCCCAACAAAACAACCAACATAGTCCTGTCAATCACACTATCATCAGACACCATAAAGTAGAAAGAGAACCAAAGCTTTGTTGAGGAAACAAAGATTTAATTGACCAATTTTATGAAGTCCTTGATAGATGTCGCACCCTCCGCGAGAGCGCGGCGTCGCGACGACTCTCCCCGCGAGCCGGGGGAATTCAATGTCAGGGTTTTATCTTTATTTTCGTGAAAAAGGGAGTCGCCACCTAGTATTATGGTTACTAGGAAACCTAAAACTGGTCTTTCAGATATTCTAAAGTAAGAGACTGGTTGCGTAAAGGGAAGGTTTTAGCACCCCTAATACGCCCTACCTAAGGTAAGCTGCTTGACACTTTTGTTTGTCTTATGATTGCTATAATATTGATCTTTCAAAAATATATTGGTTAAATGATGATGACTTATTATCCCTATAAAAATATTTTGGATATTAATCCTTTAAGGATTTATTTATCCAAATACCAACAGTGAATAATAACGAATTATCTCCACTAATATTTTGGATATTAACCTTTTTAGGATTTATTTATCCAAATACCAACAGTGAATAATAAACGAATTATCCCCGCCAATATTTTGGATATCAACCCTTTTAGGATTTATTTATCCAAATATCGACAGTGAATAATACGAATCACCAAAGATAAGGTCTTATATTTTTGGAATATTGGCCAATACCCTTGATAAGAAATCCAATCACCAAACATGTTGTAAAATCCAAAAATACAAGAAATGATTTTTTCATGAAATCCATGATAAAAAAACTCCGAGATAATATATATTTCTTGAAAGACAAGGAATTTTAAAAATATGCTAGTGTATTGGCCGTATGCAAAAAAAAACAAAATTTTTTTTGAAAGAAAAACAATAAAAAATAAAAAAAGTATAATTTGTGCAAATTTTGTATTTTTTATTATTTTTTCTATTTTTTAATTTAAGGGGCTGGGATGGGCTGGGCTACAAGCCGCCTACTGGGATGGGCTCGCGGCCCATATGATCTCGGACTGGGCTTCTGCTCATTTATTTTAAGTTAGGCTTCAATCTTGGGGTTTAAGCCCACTCATATTGGTCTGGGCTTCTAGCCCAGTCGGACTGGAAGCCCACTTATTTCTTCAGGGTCGGGCCGAGAATAAAAACTCGGCCCAGCTGAACCAGCAAGGAGTGAATTAATTCACTCCCCGTGCATGTAGAGGAAGAAGATACATAGTAAAATGGTGAATTTTTTAGTGTGAGGAACGACGTACCTATTAATATCGTTGGGTAGAGGAGGTCGAGGTGGTTCTTCTGGTTGTGGTGGCGTCGGAAATGATGGCATGTGGTGGCCGGAGTGGGTGTCGGAAGGTGACGGGGCTATGTTGCAGTGACGGGTGCTGCTGGTCTGCTGCCTCGCTGGAGGAGGTGGTTGTGCTGCTGGGGTGGAGGCGGAGATGATGGTGATGAAATAGTGGTGCGAGGTGGCCGAAGTTGATGACTGGAGTTGCTGCACCGAGAGGGAGAGAGAGGACGGGTCTTCTGGTTTTAGAGAAAGAAGTTGTCGACCGACCGAGAGAGAAGAGAAAAAGAAAAGAAAAGAAAGAAGCTGGTGATACTGGGCTGGTGTAAAAAAAATGCTAGAGTTTTTACGTGAATTCTTCCCTCTTGCTGTTCTGTTTCTCCCCCCTTTTTCTCCTTGCCTCCTTCCTCCTTGTCCTTGCATATTTATAGCAGAGGAAGCAGCCCTTCGGCTGCCCATGGCGTGCAGCCGAGGGCTGCTGCCTCTGCATTGCCTAGTAATGGGGCTTTGCTCAGGCGGCGTGCGTGCACTGTTCAGGTGATTGAACAGTGCACGCTTGTGAAAAATGATTTTGCAGAGGGCAAAAAAGCGATTTGGTCCCCCTCTTTATAATTGTTCTAATCGCACCACAATTGAATTTAAAGTTATGATTTTGTGCAATTATACCCCAGTCAGAATTTCAATATCAGCCTTGACTTCGCACGCTTTTTTATTTTGGCCCTTGATTTCTAATTTGTGCGATTTGACCCTGCATTGACTGTTAAATTCTCAATTTGTTCAATTTTGCCCTTGTAACAAGATATTTTGGATTTTTTTGTCTTTTTTAATATTGTTTTTGTTTTTCTCCGAAACATGAAAATAAGTGGGTCAAAAATTGGGTAGCAACAAATGCCCTCTCTTTACAATGCTTACGACTAAAATCTTATAAAAGACTTTAAATAGTAAACGTTGTAAAGAAAAATAGAATGGTGGAGATGGTCTCATTATGACGGGTGACCTACCCGGATGGAGGATGGGGTCTCATTATGACGGGTGACCTACCTGGATGGAGGGTCTCATTGTTCTTGGTGACCTACCAGAGTTAAAGGAGTTAGAAGGGTCTCATTGTTCTGGGTGACCTACCCGAGTTAGAATGGTTTCATTTTTCTTGGTGACCTACCCTAGTTAGAATGGTCTCATTTTTCTGGGTGACCTGCCCGGGTTAGAATAGTTAGAACGGTCTTATTTTTCTGGGTGACCTACCCTGATTAGAATAGTTAGAATGGTCTCATTTTTCAAGGTGACCTACCCGGGTTAGAATAGTTAGAACGGTCTCATTTTTCTGGGTGATCTACCCGGGTTAGAGTGGTCTCATTTTTCTGGGTGACCTACCCAAGTGGAATTGGTGAAGAGGGTCTCATTATTACGGGTGACCTACCCGGATGGAAAATGGAGAGGGGGTATCATTATTACGGGTGACCTACCCGGATGGAAAATGGAGAGGAGGTCTCATTATTACGGGTGACCTACTCGGATGGAAAATTATGAAGAGGGTCTCATTATTATGGGTGACCTACCCGAGTGAGGATAGAGATGGTGAGGGTGGTCTAATTATATTGGGTGACCTACCCGTCTCGAGGAACGAAGCGGCACTAGTCCTCCATTCATCTTTCGTGATTTTGTTAACCTGAAATTTGTTTCTCCATATTTTCCAAAACTTGGAATTACATCGGCTTTCGCCATGCCTTTCCTATCAGGTTAGTGCTATGACAATATAACATTCATGTTTTTGTTACCTCTTTTGGAAACATAGGTCCTCCTGTTCATTGTAGTCTCCCTTGAGCATTTGTTTGACTGATAAAATGTGCTCCCCGCGCTATATTTTCACGCTCGCTGAAGAGACTTTTGGTTTCACATGGGGCCCTTTCTTACTCCATTGGAGTTTCTCTTTTATTATCTGTTATCGATGCCTAAATTACCCTTTCCATGAAGACTCAAAAAGATATTTTTTTTTAAAGAATAACTCAAAATATGGTTTTGTTCACGCAAATTGACACTTTTAATGCAAATCACCATTTTTTTTTTGCCCCCAGCATGGTGTACAAAACATGTCAAGTTCAAGTAACATAAAAATAACCGTTATGAGATCATGCGCTTTGCGAAGAGAAAAAAAGTTTCTTGTAACGAGAATTCATGGCCAAATTTTATCTTAGTGAATGGGAGGTTACAAAATATAAGGCATAATATTACTTTACAGAGTCAGAACTCACAGGCCTAACTAGATCCTCTCCAACCATTCTAGATAATGGCAAAGCTCCTACCGAGAACGATTTCTTCACCATATAAGGGCCTTCATAATTTGGGGCCCATTTACTCTGATCTTGTCCCGGTACAGACAATATTTTCTTTAGTACCAGATCTCCTTCTTGAAATTTTCGAGGTTGTACTTTCTTGTCATATGATTTGGCCATCCTTCTTTGGTATATTTGATGATGACAGATTGCGGCTAACCTCTTTTTGCTGATCAAATTCTATTGTTCATATCTGACTTTTGCCCATTCTACTTCTTCTAGTTCAGAGTCTATCAATACTCTAAACGATGGGATTTCCACCTCTAAAGGCATTACTGCCTCCATTCCATACACCAACATGTATGGGGTGGCTCCTATTGAGGTTCGAACTGCGGTACGGTATGCATGAAGGGCGAATGGTAACATCTCAGCCAGTCCTTATAAGTGACTACCATCTTCTGAATAATCTTCTTGACATTCTTATTAGCAGCTTCAACTGCACCATTCATCTTTGGTCTATAAGGTGAGGAATTTGAGTGTTTGATCTTCCATTTAGTGCAGAGTTTTGTTATTAATTTCCCATTGAAGTTTTGTGCATTATCAGTTATAATCTTTTCTGGTGGTCCGTACTGACATATCAAATCTCTCTCAACAAATTTCTTCACCACTTTTTGCGTTACATGAGCAAATGACCCAGCTTCTACCCATTTTGTAAAATAGTCGATAGCCACGAGAATGAACCTATGACCATTGTTGGCTTTTGGGTTGATAGGCCCAATCACATCAATTCCCCACCTTTCAAAAGACCATGGAGATATCAAGTTAAATAGAGGGGCCGGAGGGGCATTAATTTTGTCCCCGTAGATCTGACACTTATGACACTTGCGGATATAGTCAATACAATCCTTCTCTAATGTCATCCAAAAATAACCAACTCTTTGTATTTTTCTAGCCATCATATCTCCACTAGCATGAGTTGAGCATCCCTTCATGGACTTCTCGTAACGCGTCTCTGGCTTCAGTTTCATCTAGACATCTCAGTAAAGTCCCGTCAGATGACCTCTTATACAAAACTTCTCCATCAAGATAAAAATTCATTGTCAGTCTCCTCAAGGTCTTCTTTTCTATGTTGGATGCCCCCATGGGATAAGTCTGGTTTCGGATGAAGTTCTTGATATTGTAGTACCAAGGGTTTCCATCTATTTCTCCTTCAACTGAGCAACAATGAGCTGGGTTATTTCTGATATCAATGTGTATCGGCTGTAAGTTTTGCCCGAAGTCTATTTTAGCCATAGAAACTAGTGTGACCAAAGCATCTGCAAACTGATTTCCTTCCCTTCATAGATGTGTGAACTCTATTTCCTCAAATTCTTCAGCTAGTTTAGATATGTATTCTTGGTAAGGTATTAGTTTTTCATCTTAGGTATGCCATTCCCCCTTTACCTGACAAATGATTAGCATTGAGTCCCCATACACATCTATCTTTTTTATGTTCAACTCCAATGCAGTCTTTAAACCAAAAATATAGGTCTCATACTCGGCAGTGTTGTTAGTACAACCGAATTGTAACTTAGTTGAAACTATATATTTTTTCTTGTCAGGAGATACTGCTCCTGCTCCGTTACCACATATGTTTACAGCACCATCAAAATACATAGTCCACCATTCTAGTTTTCCTTCCTCGACTGACAACACATCTTCATCATGAAAATGAAAGTCTAACGGCTCGTAATCTTCCATAGCATGGTCCGCCAGGTGATTAGCAATAACACTCCATTTTACAACTTTCCTTGTCATATACACTATGTCATATTCAGCTAGTAGAACCTGCCACCTGGCAATTCGGCTGGATAGGTTGGGCTTTTCGCATATGTACTTCAACGGGTCTAATTTGGAAATTAACCATGTGGTATGGTACAACATATATTGTCGTAACCTCTTCGCAGCCCATGCTAGCGCGCAACACAACTTCTCAATCATATTATACCTAGACTCACACTCCATGAACTTCTTACTTAGGTAATAAATGACCCTTTCCTTCCTTCCGGATTCATCTTGTTGGCCAAACACACATCCCATCGCTGTTTTAGTCACAGTTAAGTACAATATCAATGGCCTTTTTGGTACAGGAGAAACAAGTAGGGGTGGATTTAGTAGGTACTGCTTAATCTTCTCAAAAGCCTCTTCACACTCTTCATTCCAAATCCTAGGATTATTTTTCCTTAACAAATGAAAGATTGGGTCGCAAGTCGTGGTTAATTGGGATATAAATCGAACTATGTACTTTAACCTTCCCAAAAAACCTCTTACTTCTTTCTCAGACTTAGGAGTTGGCATGGCTCGAATAACCCTTACTTTCTCAGGATCCACTTCTATCCCTTTGTCGCTCACCACAAATCCTAACAACTTCCCAGATTTCACCCCCAATGAACACTTTGCAGGGTTAAGTCTCGACTTATATTTCCTTAACCTCTCAAATAACTTCTTCAATATCTGGACATGATTCTCTCCTTCAGATTTAGCGATCATGTCGTCCACGTATACTTCAATCTCTTTGTGCATCATGTCATGAAATAAAGTCACCATAACCCTTTGATAAGTGGCGCCAGCATTCTTTAACCTAAATGGCATGACCTTATAGTAGAAGATCCCCCATGGTGTCACAAATGTTGTCTTTTCCTTGTCTTTTTATGCTATTTTTATCTGATTATAGCCTAGAAACCCGTCCATAAAAGAATATGTGGAGCTACGAGCCGCATTGTCAACTAACATGTCTGTGTGGTAGGGGAAAATTAGCTTTAGGGCTAACACGATTCAGGTCCCTAAAGTCAACATAAACTCTAATTTTACCCTCCTTTTTGGGTACCACTACTATGTTTGACACCCATTGTGGATATTTGACAACTTCTAAAAAACCAACAATCCATTGTTTTTCAAATTATGCTTTTACTTTGATCAAAACTTCTGGGTGGGTTCTCTTTAGCTTTTGCTTAATTGGCCTACATCCTTCTTCCAGCGGTACCCTGTGTACTACGATATTTGTATCCGATCCTGGCATATCCTTGGAAGACCAAGTAAAAACATCTATATATTCTCGAAGCAGTGTCATCAAATCTTCTCTTTCCTTCTGCGTGATTAGAGATCCTATCCTGAGCTCTCTCTATTTTTCTTTATTACCCATATTTATGATTTCAAGTTCCTCTTTAGCAGGTTTCCAAACCTGTTCATGTTGTTCTATTAATTTTGTGAATGCCCTAATGCTATTTTCATCCTTTTCTTCTTCTACAGCTATTATATATTCTTTAAAATCCGGCCATTCATTCTCAGTGTAAAGTGCAGGTATTGTTGTGGAAGTTTCGCTTTCAGGGTTCTTGAAAGTGGAAAGTGAGTGTAAATGTACAAATAAAAAAAAAAAAGCAAGATGAGCTAAAAATGCTTGATCTCATTAAAAGAAACATTTGATTCAAACAAAACAAAGATGAAATTCGATTGACCCATTGAGTCCTCGAAAAACTAAAACAAAATGAAAATATCAGAGAAAATATTTTAATCCAAACAGGCATTACATTTTAAAAACCAATGGAGCTTCTTGGGTCACCCAATTCTGGAACTTCTCTCCCTCGGCTAGCTTCCAAATACATGTAGAGGCAGTAGCTTCCTCCAGAGCATAGATGGTTAACTGTGGCAGTTCTTCACCCCTTCTTTTGGATGGAGTCTTCTCGACAATGCCACTTCCTCCTTTTCCATCGTGTTTATGCTCATAGATGAAAGCTTCTGAAGAGACCTTTCATGCCCCGGGTCAGGTTGCATTACATATGCAGCCTTCGGGAATGAAACTCTGATTGAAGGAATGACTAGGTTTTCTTCTTCCGGCTTCCTTCCTTCAATCCTCGCCATTCTCTTCTCTCTTCTTGCACTCGCAACCCGCTTGTAATCCTCTTTTCTAGGCTTATACCCCAGACCAAACCTTTGTTCTGCAGCTTTCAACTTTGCTACACCAATCCACTCGACTTTCCTTTTTCTTTCGTCAAATCGAGCAGGACTCGTGCTTTAAAAGGCTTTTAGCGGCTATTTTGCTAGCCTTTGAGATCCCTAGTTTTCTTATCATAGTATTCTCAGGCACCCACTTGGTATTCACAACCTTGAACGCATGTAGGTTTCCATCCACACAATCTTTAGCTTCAATGAAAGGGACCGCCACATTTTTCATCATCGATATAGTCTCTTTGGCCTTAATGGTAACCAGGAGACCATTGGCAATGTACTTCAAACATTGATGCAGCAAGGAGGTGACCGCTCCTGCAGAATGTATCCATGGTCTTCCTAACAATATGCTATAGGAAGGGTGGATGTCCATCACTTGAAGGGTTACCAGAAAAACTTGTGGACCCACGGCTAGTTCCACTTTGATCGACCCTAACACTTGCCTTGGTGAACCATCATATGCTCTAGCCATTATCACACTTGGTTGCATATGAGAGGGATCTACTAGCATCTCATTTAGCATATGTCTTGGCAACACATTTAGGGCCGAGCCATTATCGATGAGAACTTTACCAATGAGACAATCTCTGCATCAGACCGTGATATACAAAGGCTTGTTGTGTCTAGTTCCTTCAGCGTCAAGTTCATCTTCAGTGAAATACAAGTAATTTGAAGCATGAATTCTCCCTACTAGATGCTCCATAGTCCTTTGTTCAATATCTTAAGGTACGTAGGCCTCATTCAATACCTTTTGTAAAGCATTACGGTGTGGCTCAGAATTGAGTATTAATGACATGATGGAGATCTTGGCAGGGGTCTTTTTCAACTAGTCCACCATACAATACTCACTATACTTCATCAACTTCAGGAACTCGTTCATTTCTTCCTCCTTCATAGGTTT
Source organism: Salix brachista (assembly GCA_009078335.1). Lineage (NCBI taxonomy): Eukaryota > Viridiplantae > Streptophyta > Magnoliopsida > Malpighiales > Salicaceae > Salix > Salix brachista. The sequence goes on from CM018587.1 coordinate 30,374,580, forward strand.
ATTTACCTCAAACTCTTTTTCAAAACCCATTGCCTCTTTACCCTTAGCTTTTCTTTGTTTTTCCAGCTTCTCGGGCGTGAAACAAAAACCGCTTCGGGTCAAACCACCCATCTCGGTTTGGAAAAAAGGAGCTTCAACATTTGAGGTAGAAACATAATTGTCTGGCATCGCCCTATAGTCTGCCTCCTTTGCATATGAGGGCTTATATAATACCAACCTCGAGAGCCCACTAGCTATTGATTGGATCCTACACTTCTCTATCTCTGCTATCTCTCCATTGCCTTCCATATTCTCGATCCTTAGCTCCCCTAGAGTCAGCATCCTCGTGACCTTTTGATGAAACTCGATACATTTATCAATGTGATGCCCTTTCTTGTTATGGAATGAAGTCATTTTTTTCCATGTCGTGCTCGGTTGATTCCTCTAAGTGTCCGGACTGTACCAACATATTGTATAGTCTGGTCATGGTCACCTTTAGAGTCCTTTCTTTGTTATCAACTTCCACTGCATTTACCCCACTACTTCCTGCAGCATGCTTTGGCAAGGGATTCAAATTCACATTAAGTGGATCCTCATGAGTGACCCATCCGATCTTGATCAACTGCAATACCTTTCTCTTAAAAGCTACACAGGTTTCAATGTTATGACCTGCATTACCAGCGTGGTATTCACAAGTCAACTTGGTGTTCTGTCAGGCAGGGAAAGGTGGTTGCAAAGGTGGTACTGGTAGGGGAGCAATATTTCTAATGTTTAGTAACTGGACATATAACTCTGTTAGGGTTATGGGCAAAGGTGGTAGTTGTTCTTCCGGTTGTTGATAATCTCTCATTTGGAAATTATTTTGGCTATGTGCGGGGAATTTTGTGTGAAAAGGCTGGTTTGGGATGGAGGGTTTGGAAAAGTTGATACTGATGGTTTGGGGGTAGGTGTTTGATAGCTTTGGTAAGTTCGACCTTTCCCTCTATGCCTATCTTCTAGGCTATTTACCTCAACCTCCCTCTTTTTCCCAATAAAACCCCTCTTCTCTACGGGTTCCATAATTCTCCCACTTTGAATTCCTTGCTCAATCCTCTCAGCGATTCGTATCGCATCATAAAAATGTTGGGCGGAGCTACCCATCAAATGCTCATAGTAGGGGGGCCTAAAGGTATTAGCAAATAAGGTCACCATTTATGTCTCTATTAATGGCGATTGTACATTGATAACCTGGTCCCGCCACCTTTGAGCATAAGCCCTTACGGACTCTTGAGCTCCTTTCTCCATGGTAATCAAACTGGTCCTATTTGGAGCAATCTCAAGATTAAACTTGTATTGCTTTAAAAAAGAGTCTGCCAAGTCCATCTACTTTCTAATCCTTATGTTATCCAACCTCATATACCAGCTGAGGGTCGACCCTGTTAGGCTATCCTGGAAGAAATATATTAACATTTTATCATCGTTGATAACCTCCGCCATCTTGTTATAATAGGAACGAAGATGAGTCTTCGGGCATTCTATCCCGGTATACTTGATAAATTCCAGCACCCTGAACTTCTACGGTATCACGATGTTAGGCACAAAACACGCTTCAGCTGCCCTCACTAGGTTAGATAGATCATTCCCTTCAACTACTCTTATCCTCTCTTCCAGTGCAGTCCACTTATCATATCCCACGTGGTCAGTAAATCTGGCGTCTTGTGGGTCCTCATCTGTTAAATCCAATGTAATAGGAATTTGGATGGGTCGAGTGAGTTCAGGATGCTTCTTTGGTAAACTTGTCCCGATAATCTGGGGTGCCACAGGGCTTTGAACTGCCGGTGACGCATCATCAGTTTGAGTTGATGTTCCTTCTCCATCTCTTGTTCTTAATGCCTTCTCGAGCAAATTGGCTAAACGCGCCACGTCACTTCGGACAGCTTCGAGCTCTTTTTGGTATTGGGATTCTGGCTCTGTCCTTTCTTCGTTTTCCAACCTTTTTCTTAGCCGGGTGTTGTAGATTTTAGCAGGGGGACCTATGTTTCGTAGTCGAACTGTATGCACAAATGTATAAGAAAATGTATGGTATAATGCATGTTTGTGATAAAATGCTTTGCATAATGGTTATGGATGCATTTCCCTTGTGAACGATTAATAGCCAACACTTCATAAACATGGGTTTTCTTGTCACATTACTTTGCTAGGAGTACTGCTTTTTGAGTCGTTGCTTGAGTCATATTCACCAAGAGACAGATTTTGCATAAGAGATGGGTCAACGCCCTTTTCATTAATGTTGGATAAGCTTACTATATTTTTGGAAACATAGAGAGGAAAAGAAAATTAATCTACTTCTTCTACCACCTCTTTGGCCAAGGGTAGGAAAGTCAAACCGCGATTCTCGATTTTCTCCAAGAAGGCGTCGGTCTCAGCTAGACTTCGGCAGTAGCGGATGATATCTCTTCCTACATTTTGTGCATTGATTCTAATGATCCGAGCGTGCCTAGCAGCTTCATCCATCTGTTCATCCATCTTGGTCATCTTTTCTACGAGCAACATATTGGTTTTGTTCAACGAAGTATTATTGGCATCGATTTGATACTTGTGTTTTCCATTACGGCTAGTTTCTCATCCAGATACTTCACCTTTTCTCTCTCTTTGCCGAGCTTTGTCCTCGGAATTTTTATCTCCTCTTCCTTAACTATCAACTCTCCTTCAACAGCTTCCTCTTTTATAGACCTTGTCAAACAACTATTTAACATCACATACTACTTATATAGATCTTCATACTTCACAATTCTATCCATCAATTCACACTGAACTTCTGCAAATTTCTCTTGGTAATATTCTACGTTCTCTTAGCATTCGTTATGTTTGGTCTTCAATGCACCGAGTTCAGAGCAACTTTGCATCCACTTCATATTCATCTCTGTTAATTCTTCTTCAATTCCCAACCTAACATTCTCCTCCTCAACCAACTTTAACTCCAACTTGGCTATCCTCGCATCTTTAAATTGTATTTGCTCATCTAAAAATGCTCTCCTCTTATCGCCTTCCAACTCCATTTCTTCCATTATTACCTTGTTTTTTTTGCTTTTACTCAATTCTATCTGAAGCTTTTCTATCTGTCTTCTCAAATCCTCTTCATTGTCAACCCTTTTCCTCTTAACAGGCTTTTCTTCAGTTTGGGGAGACTTGCCTTCTTCATTAATTGTGGTTAAAGCAACTAAGTCTCTCCATTTTACATACCCTTCACTCGTACTGGGATCTTCCAAACCTTTTATTTCCACCAAAACTAGATACTTCTAATTTTGTCTGATAAACTCCAAAGCTTCTTGTGCAATGGGATCTTTGAACAAACCAAAGAACTGAGCAATTCCCATGGTCCTTGGAACAAATTGCATGCCCCCATGTTGCTACACAAGAGAAGGAGCATAACTCACATAGCCAGTAATTCCTACCAATGGAACCCAGCGCTTTTGCCCGCAACTCATTAGGACATTCAATGCTTTAGCCCAAGGGGCTTTCCATTTGAAACCACTACTAGGTAAAACTTTTAGCTTTTCTACCCAATCCTGGTTGTCTAGATCTCCCCATTCTTCTTCCTCCACTATCCTCAATGGTTTTTGGTTGAACCATCAAAAATTATTAAAAACAGGTTTTTTTGTTTCAATATGGCTAACCATCCAGATATATAGCAACTGTGTGCAACATCTCATTGCTCCTTTCCCGTCTCTTCGATAATGGTTAAGTGTTATGATGGTTTCAGCTAAAATAGAGGTCACTGACCTAGATTAATTTATGTATTCTCATATTCTACGTAAGCAGCAGCAGCTTCCAAGCTTATTATATCTATTTGACTTGGGAACAAAACGAGGCCAAATATGCCTAAGGCAATCAATCTCTTTTTCCGATCCAGACTTCTTTTCTAGTTCAAATTCTAGCATTTTTCATTTCAGACCAGCAACATTCTTCTCTAAAAACCTTTTCATGTTGGGGATTCTGAGCAGCTTCGTCAGTTCGGGGATGATTTTGCTAGCTCACAAAGGAAAATAAATTTTGTATAATTCGTTCAGAAACTCATAGGTCTATGCTCCCAAAAGAAAAACAGCGGTAGTCTGGATCCCAAAAATAAACTAGAGCTCGCACTGCTGAGCTTAAAACTTCTACCTTTGCAATCTCTATCAGGCGTCCATATTTTCTAAAAAATGCATCCTTATCCACATCCTGAAAATGAGTCGTTAACTTATTCACCTTATTCATGATGCAATTCAGATTCTTGATTGGTGAGAGCCTTTCAGCATCGCTCTTAATACAGTCTCCTTCAGTCAATTGTGACAATTAAGAATTTTTCCCGTATTCCATGATAGAAAGTTTAGTAGTGGTGGCCATTTCGTTCATAAGACCTGCAAGTCAAGATGCCTTTTTAGGATTTTTCTTTTTATGCAAAAAAAAAATACATACACCTTAGAGATAGGTTCTAGTTCCTTTACGTGAGGCACAGGGTAGGTTTACTACTTGGTCTCTAAAGAGGGTCTCTAGCTGTCCCAGTGATCACCTTTGTAAAGGTGATATGGGGGTTTAGCAGATAGCGGGATGGTACGTATACCAATCACTATCGGTCTAAACACTCAGCAAAGAGTTGGGGTTTACACAAACTTAAACCTTGACTCAAGTCATAGGTAAGCTGCTAGTCCCCCACCTAACTTAAAGTTTAATGTGTGTGCTCGCAAATAGATAAAAGTGATGCATGACAAGGCATATTATGATGACAGGATGTAAAGATGCAAGCTAAACTTTGAACAAAATAAACCATTCATAGCAAAAAAAAATCAACGATATAAAGCATAAACAAACAAATTGTCAAGCCTAGTCCAAACATCCCCAGCGGAGTCACCATCCTGTCGCACCCTCCGAGAACCAAAGCTTTGTTGAGGAAACAAAGATTTAATTGACCAATTTTATGAAGTCCTTGATAGATGTCGCACCCTCCGCGAGAGCGCGGCGTCGCGATGACTCTCCCCGCGAGCCGGGGGAATTCAATGTCGGGGTTTTATCTTTATTTTCGTGAAAAAGGGAGTCGCCACCTAGTATTATAGTTACTAGAAAATCTAAAACTGGTCTTTCAGAGATTCTAAAGGGACTGGTTGCGTAAAGGGAAGGTTTTAGCACCCCTAATACGCCCTACCTAAGGTAAGTTGCTTGGCACTTTTGTTTGTCTTATGATTGCTATAATATTAATCTTTCAAAAATATATTGGTTAAATGATGATGACTTATTATCCCTGTAAAAATATTTTGGATATTAACCCTTTTAGGATTTATTTATCCAAATATCAACAGTAAATAATAACGAATTATCCCCGCTAATATTTTGGATATTAACCCTTTTAGGATTTATTTATCCAAATACCAACAGTGAATAATAAACGGATTATCCCCGCCAATATTTTGGATATTAACCCTTTTAGGATTTATTTATCCAAATATCGACAATGAATAATAAACGAATTATCCCCGCCAATATTTTGGATATTAACCCTTTTAGGATTTATTTATCCAAATATCGACAGTGAATAATACGAATCACCAAAGATAAGGTCTTATATTTTTGGAATATTGGCCAATACCCTTTGGATTTTACAAACATGTAAAATCCAAAAACGCAAGAAATGATTTTTTCATGAAATCCATGCTAAAAAACTCCGAGATAATATATTTCTTGAAAGACAAGGAATTTTAAAAATATGCTAGTGTATTTTCCGTATGCAAAAAAAAAATTGAAAGAAAAACAATAAAAAAAGAGTATTTTTTTGTGCAAATTTTGTATTTTTTTATATTTTTATTATTTTTTCTATTGTTTTTATTTAGGGGGCTGGCTGCCCAGCCTTTATGGGCTGGGCGCCAGCCCGCCTCCTGGGATGGGATGGGCTCCAAGCCGCCTACTGGGATGGGCTCGCGGCCCACATGATCTCGGACTGGGCTTCTGCCCTTTTTTTTCAGGTTGGGCTTCAATCTTGGGGTTCAAGCCCACTCATATTGGTCTGGGCTTCCAGCCTAGTCAGACTGGAAGCCCACGTATTTCTTCAGGGTCAGGTCGAGCACAAAAACCCGGCCCAGCTGAACCGGCGGGGAGTGAATTAATTCACTCCCCGCGCATGCAGAGGAAGAAGAAAAACAGTAAAATGGTGAATTTTTTAGTGTGACGAACGGCGTACCTATTAATATCGTTGGGTAGAGGAGGTCGAGGTGGTTCTTCTGGTTGTGGTGGCATCGGAAATGGTGGCATGTGGTGGCTGGAGTGGGTGTCGGAAGGTGACGGGGTTGTGTTGCAGTGACGGTTGCTGCTGGTCTGTTGCCTCGCCGGAGGAGGTGGTTGTGCTGCTGGGGTGGAGGCGGAGATGATGGTGATGAAGTAGTGGTGCGAGGTGGCCGGAGTTGATGACTGGAGTTGCTACACCGAGAGGGAGAGAGAGGACGGGTCTTCTGGTTTTAGAGAAATAAGTTGTCGACCGACTGAGAGAGAAGAGAAAAAAAAAGAAGAAAGAAGCTGGTGATGCTGGGCTGGTGTAAAAAAAATGCTAGAGTTTTTACATGAATTCTTCCCTCTTGGTCTTCTGTTTCTCCCCCCTTTTTCTCCTTGCCTCCTTCCTCCTTGCCCCTGTATATTTATAGCAGAGGAAGCAGCCCTTCGGCTGCCCATGGCGTGCAGCCGAGGGCTGCTGCCTCTACATTGCCCAGTAATGGGGCTTTGCTCAGGCGGCGTGCATTCACTGTTCAGGTGATTGAACAGTGCACGCTTGTGAAAAATGATCTTGCAGAGGGCAAAAATGTGATTTGGTCCCCCTCCTTATAATTGTTCTAATCGCACCCCAATTGAATTTAAACTTATGATTTTGTGCAATTATACCCCAGTCAGAATTTCAATATCAGCCTTGACTTCGCACGCTTTTTTATTTTGGCCCTTGATTTCTAATTTGTGCGATTTGACCCTGCATTGACTGTTAAATTCTCAATTTGTTCAATTTTACCCTTGTAACAAGATATTTTGGATTTTTGTCTTTTTTAATATATTTTTTTTTTCTCCAAAACATGAAAATAAGTGGGTCAAAATTTAGATAGCAACAATAGAAATGACATTGACACTTATCATGGACTATCTTTGAAAAGTTAAGCAATTAGGAGGAAATTTAGTGAATCCTAAAAAGAAAAACAGACAATATCCAAATCAACTAAGTGGTAATAAATCATATAATTAAATGATGATTCAATGAAATTCATCAAAGCTATTAATAACATATGATAATGACAAATGTCTCTTGATGATATGTAGAAGAATGGGCACAACTAGATTAGTAAAAGGAAATGATGCTTAAAGATAGTTTACAATTTGATAAACTCAGGTAGAGATTGAGAGTAATGCTACATTTGAGGGGTATCTTTCATGACTAAAAAGTTTATTTTACCCTCCTAAAGATAATTATTATTCCTAGAAACTGTTATCATATGAATGCATTAGTTTAGGGCAATTTGTAACAATTATTGACAATAAGTGATTTGATAAACTACTTCAAATAAATGAGAATAATAGGATTTTACTTCTCACTTAAAATAAAATGAGTGGGAAAAAATACAAGAATAACACAAATAAGAATGCATCATTTAACTAAAAGGTAACATTATGACTAAGAAAGTTTCTCACTTCTTAGATGACAGTTAGCATAACATAACTTCATTTATTGCTTAAAGGTTTATGCTATGTGATAAAGTGGCAATTAAACACATTGATCATACGGCAAAATCCAAGTGGATTGATGTGAGAAAAAAGCAATTAAACACATCCATTATATGAGCAAAACCCAAGTGGGTTAAAGAGTTAAAATGAGCAACCAATAGTCCAAATCAGTAATAGAAACCTTTCAACCAATCAAAAGATGACTTGCAAGAACATGGACCTATATGTCAAAGCTAGGTAAAGTTGTATGCATAACATTTTAAATATTGTACAAGTTTTGAACTATATGTCAATAACAAAAATAAGAAAATAAAACAAACTATTAAAAATAACTTTTAAAAAAAATTAAAAAATATTAATTGTAAAAAAATGTTGCAATCCATAGTGAATCACCTAACAATTCACAGTGATAGTCTAATCTCCTTTCAGTTTTTGTTAACTTGTCCCTTACAATTTGGTTTGCAATGGCATTAAGTTTGAAAATATAAAAGTTGAGGGCATGTGACAAATTTCCATTTGATCATAATTTGAGGTGATGCATCTTCTCCTTGCACAACTAGTCTCCTTACTCATACTCTCGTAAGCCATTAGGTTTTCTAGTGATCTTAATACTAGATGGTGACTCTAAAAAATTATAATCATGATTTTATAAGAAACTCTTTTTCCACGCACATCCCCCCGTCTCCGGGAATGGTCGCGCACGAAGTGAAAAAAAATTGTTGTCGCGACATTGTTGATTGTGAATTAAAAATATTATGTAATAGAATAGTTAACGTTGATTGGGTTAATTTATGAATTATACTAAATACACATATAATAATAATAATAATAATAATAATAATAATAATAATAATAATAATAATAATAATAATAATAATAATAATAATAGCTATGAGTTAAAAAGATAATTTTGTTATGGTAACAAAATTTGATGAATATAGATGTTTGATGATTAATAAGAAGAATGTAGGCATTTGCTAGTTAACTTGATGAATGTAGTTGTTTGCCGATTAATTTGATGAATATAAGTGTTCGCTGATTGATTTAGGTTTTGTTAATAATTGATGCACATTGATTAATCTCAAGATATTAATAAATAAGAATTGTATTTTGTTGTATTGTTTGATAGTATGTATGATAATTTAGGAAGATTATCTTTTTATGGTGGTATCATTGTCAATACCAAAAATTATATCACTTATAATTAAAGAAGTCATGAATTACTAAAACTACATCATATATGTTCTTTAATGAATTATCGAGAATATTACATGATCGATTTGGTTGAATTATGTTTGAAATAAGTTAAAGTTACTTAAAATATATTGTAAATCAGGGTCAGTCAAGCTTGTTTTGTTGGTTTACTAATCTTTAGTGACAGGAGTGTGAACTCAATATTTAGGTTTATGAGGATTGATGGTATTAATATGCTTAAACTTTACTTGAATAATAGATCTAGATGAGAGAACTCTTATAGTTTGAAGTTGATTTGGTTTCCACGTAACTCTTAGAAAACCACATAGGCATGTGAGTAATTAATCCATCTAGATTAGGTGGTAATGTTAATAGACAAATGTCGGTGTAAGAAATTGTTAATATGAAAGATTAGTTGGGTATGACATTTGCTTCATATTGTTATAGAGAATCCAAATGAAATGATGACGAAGATGAGCATTACATTAATAGATTTGTGGTTGATGGGGAAGATGAAGATTAAAGGGGATGCTAAGTTAGGTGAGCTTGTTAATCTATACATGAAACCTCATACTCCTATATTTGAGGTTGTTAGTGCGGATGACCAATATGGATGCAATGATTGAATTGATAGTCATAAACATTTAGACTTATTAGCTGATGAATTTGAGGTTGAAAAAAATATTGAGAGACAAGTTTGAATGTGTTAATGCAATAAAACAATGGCATATAAAGAAATATTTGCAATATAGGGTTCATCATTCAACAAAGTCCTATATTCAATTGCAACATGTTTACGAACCAAATTTTATATGATATTTGCATGTAGGGTATCACAAAGATTTATTTCTTTAGAAATTTCTAAATTAAAAGGGCCACACACATGTTGAAACTCTTTTGTTTTGTAACGTCATCATTAAATTGACTAGGATCTAATTACTAGGGTGATGTTGAAAATTATAAAGATGGAGTTAAGTATGATTGTTGTAATGATTCAAGGTGTTGTGGAAAGATATTATTGGCATTGAATCTCTAATTGGAAGGCGTGAATGACAAAACAGAAAATATTTCGAGAATTTATTTGGTACATACAAATAGTCATTTCAAAACTTGTCTAGAACTTTAGTGGCCATTAAAGATTAAAATCTAGGAACAATTATCATTTGGGATCATAAATGGTTAATGATAGTAAGACATTCGAGAGAGAATTTTAGGAATTTTGTACTTCAATTAATAGGTCTTAATATTATCGTCATCTAATTAGTATTAACGATACTTACCTTTATAGTAAATACAAGGCTAAGTTATTGATTGCATTTGATTATAATGCAAGTGATGGAGTTTAGCCATTGTGATTTGCTATTATGGAAAAAAAGACGAACAATAATTAAAGTTGGGTTTTGGATTTGCTTCATCAAAATATGACCGGGGACGTACCAATTTGTGCATTATATCAGATAAACATGCAACGATAATTGTTCTAAGACACGAATCTTTTTCAAGCCTATTGAATATCATCAATATTGTTCATGACACTTTATTAGTAACTTCAACACAAAGTTCAAAAATATTCTCAAAAAAAAATGTTGCATAAGATGTGTACAAATCTTTCTAAGCAAGAGTTTAGTATTTTACATGAGGAGTTGATGGAGACAAATGATGCAATCAGAGCATGACTTACCTATTGGGGATGTTGGTGTGTCCACAAGCGTCTCGGGTTAGTCCACGAGTTGGGATGATATTGTTTCTCCCCACACCTATAAAGATATTACAATTTCATCCTCGAGTTGGACAAGTTAAAGTGATGCTTCAACCTCGTACACAAGTGCTTCAAGCTTTTCTATAAGCTAAGAAATTTATTAAATATAATTACATATATTTTAATAATTATAAATAAATATATAAGTAGTTAGATTTTTAATAATAGTGTTAAATCATCCATTTACATTTGTTATTTACAATTGAATATGTTATGTGTTGTTTATGTAAATTGTGTTTTGATATTGAAAACTTGATTAATTATGATTATGCAAATTACAATTAAAATCATAGATGATAAATTTTGATATTTTAGGCAAGGAGTTAATGATAAAATAAAACTGCCCTTGGATGCCATTAATTGTGACCCACCATTCATGTGTTGCAATAATAAAATCATAGATGACATTTGAACTTGCGTGTTTTAAATGCAATTGTGACTCAACTTTGCTAAATTTCTAAATATTTTTCAGCCTGTTATTTTAAAAAATATAAACATTAATGACGACCAGAAGCAAGATCTTGTTTTTCAAAATTAAAAAAAAATGAAGATTATGCAAGCCAAATCTGCAAGCAAAGTCAAATTGTAACAAAAAAAACAGAGAGAGAAGCTCAAGTTAAGCTGATTAGCGAAGTTCAAAGCAGCTTTGTTCCAAGAAGGCATGTCACAGACAATATAATTATCGCCCAGGAAATTGTTCATTCAATGCGAAGAATGAAAGGCCGGAGAGGAGTTATGGCTATTAAAGTGGATTTGGAAAAGGCGTATGATAGGCTAAACTAGAGCTTTATCCGAGACACGCTGATTGATGCTAGACTGCCAAGTGATTTGATAAAGATTATTATGCAGTGTATAGAATCTCCAACACTTAGTGTTTTGTGGAATGGGTGTGCATCTCAGGAATTTATTCCTTGCAGAGGTATAAGACAGGGGGATCCTCTATCGCCATACATTTTTGTGTTGTGTTTAGAAAGACTGTCTCAACTTATCAACAAAAGTGTAGAAGAAGAGAGATGGAAGCCGTTTACAGTGAAAAGGAATGGTTTGAAGATTTCACATTTATGTTTTGCAGATGACATGTTACTGTTTGCAGAAGCTAATTTGGATCAACTATCCAAGGTCCAAAAATGTCTTGATGATTTTTGTGCAGCTTCCGGTCAGCGAGTAAGTGTTGCAAAAACAAAAATTTTCTTCTCCAAAAATGTTTCAAACGCCTTGGCAAGCTCTATTAGTAATAATAGTGGGTTCAAGGCCACGAAGGATTTGGGAAAATACCTTGGGGTTCCTTTGTTGCATCAAAGGATTACTAAGCAAACATACAGCTGTCTACTGGAAAACTTGCAGCAAAAGTTAACTGGTTGGAAGTCTAACAATCTTTCTCTAGCTGGAAGAATCACTTTATGCAAGTCAGTGCTATCCACTATCCCTTTGTACTCAATGCAAGCTGCGGTAATCCCAAAACATACTTGTAATGAGATAGAGAAGATATGTAGAAGATTCATATGGGGGCATCAAGATGGTAGAGACAAGATTCACCTTGTTAACTGGGCAAAGTTGTGTCAGCCTAAAGAAGAGGGTGGATTAGGGATAAAGAAAATGAAGTCAATGAACAAGGCTTTCGTAATGAAATTAGCTTGGGAGATAAATCAGGAGAATATCATGTGGGTAAGGTTTTTGAAAGAGAAATACATAAAACCTAATCGAAGAGATGATCACCCGACTGCTACCGCTAGGGATTCAGTTCTTTGGAAAGAAATTTGTCAGGTATGGCATACAGTGCAACAGAATACTAGCTGGAATTTAGGGAATGGAAAGAAGATTTTATTTTGGAAGGATAGTTGGTTGGCTAACTATGGTCCTTTATCTCAGCACATAATTGGGGAGATTCCGGTGGATAACCGTAATTACACGGTAGCTGATATGGTGGATGACAGGGGTAAGTGGAAATGGGAAGAATTTGCTCACCTCATCCCCATGCCAATTGTGATGGGAATAGCCGGTCATATTCCTCCTACTCAGGATATGATTGCAGACATGATTTGGGACCAGTCTCCGAATGGAAATTTCAAGACAAAAACAGCTTACAGTCTGCAAAATGACAGGAGATTAATGGACCAGGATCCCATTTGGAAGGTTATATGGCAGTGGAAAGGAATGGAGCGGATCAAATTGTTTATTTGGACTGTGGCGCATAATTCCATTATGACAAATGATATGAGATGGAGAAGAAGATTGACAGATAATCGATGTTGTACTCAGTGTATAAATAAAGTGGAAACGGTTATTCATGCTTTGAGAGATTGTCCCAAGGCCTGTAAGATATGGGAGGTCTTTGTCAAGGAGGAGGAAAGAGATCTCTTTTTCAGCCAAAGTTGGTATACATGGATGATATCAAATTTGGCCTTCAGAAAAAGAGTTGCTAGCAGTATGAATTGGCCTCTAGAATTTGGCATAATCTTATGGTACATATGGAAAGAGAGATGCAATAACGTATTTGGCTCTTCTCAAGGTAATTGGTATGGAACTATTCTAGCTATAAAAAGAATGGTTTTAAATCATACAAATATACAAGTGCCCAGTACAGGAGAGAGGAATCACAGAAAGGTGCTTCAACAGGTCGGGTGGACATATCCAGATAATGATTGGATTAAATTGAATGTGGATGGATGCAGTAAAGGAAATCCAGGGGAAGCAGGTGCAGGAGGAGTTCTTCGGGACGACATGGGTTCTTGGATAACAGGATTTGCAAGGAATAATGGGATTTGTTCTTCGGTTACAGCTGAATTATGGGCAGTCTACATAGGTCTACAACTTACATGGGATAGAGGATACAAAAAGATGATATTGGAGTCAGATTCTAGTGTTGTTGTTGGGCTAATGAATGGAGATAAAGTGAGCATAGACAGAAATTGCACATTAATCATGAAGATTAGGGACATGTTGGATAAAGCTTGGGAGGTCCGAACGGTTCACATTTATAGAGAGGCCAATTGTGTGGCGGACTGGTTAGCCAACTTTGGGCTAAGTAGAGATGTAATAGATAGACAGTCTGATGTTTTAACGGATCCTCCGTCAGGATTATACACTTTGTTGTACTATGACCTGATTGGGTCTACTTTTCCAAGATTAATCTAGTAGGGCTTATATGCCCCGATTTCTATCAAAAAAAAAAAAAAAGTTAATGTTGGGTGAGGGTCAGCCCCTTGATTCCAAACTCTATCTTAACGACGTCGTTTTTTTGTTCTTCCCACGTATAAAAATCAATGCTTCTTCCATGTACAATTTTTTTTGCAACAACTAGAAGCAGATATAGCTCATCCAACTGAAGTTGCTACAGACTCGAAAGACATTTTGCATCTTGCGCGAGCGCGCCTACTGCTATATGCGAATGTATATACTTCTGAGAATAAAAATGTCGCATAATTCAGGTAATCAGAGATCCTGTAGAGCTGTCAAACGCAAAAACAAGGCTTCAACGAACAAACATTCTCATCTGGATGCCACGTGTTGTCCAAGCTGAAGCCATCAAGAGGGTTTCGCTGTGCTTGCCTAGTTTAAATTACTTCCAAGAAGATTCAAACTGAAACTGCAAATTTTACCCCAGGTTCTGAGAAATAACCTGCAAGCTTACAAATACAAATCCTATCAATTACATGCACCATAAAATTAAAGAAAGCACATTAGCATTCAGTTAGTAGCAGTAGTCCATGGCAGATGAAGACCTAATCGGAAAGTAGAGTACTAAAACACTACGAAAATTTTCATAGCATGTAAGAGGAAATGCGATTAAGACTTAGGGAAACTTAATGAAATTGCTGCTATAATGCTGATATAGATAACTGTACTGAGAAAAGTAAGCTTGCCTCTGATATTAATGGCTTAGCATGCTCTTCCCACTCGGTAGCCCACCTTGAAGAACCCATTTCTAGGGCACCATTTCTTAGCAGCTTCAGTGCATCACATCCTTCTGGAAAACCCTTAAACAGCATCTGCACACACATTCACTGTAACATCATTTTTGCCATGATACTAACCAAACTGGAAGAAAAAAAATTCCTTACTGTAGCTCCATTATCTTTCCATCAATAACTTTGTTTCAAGTGACAGTGCCTTTATACAACATATCATCAGTTAGGTTGCTTATTGTTTTCCTTGCATTTTAGTTATTCATGAAAAATATTATCTTAGCAAAGTAATTAAAATTTACCAAAAGTTCATCAGCTAACTCTGAAGATGATGAGAAGAGGAGACCATTTTTCTCAATTTTCACAAGCTCCTTGATGCTTCCAATCAGGAGTGCCAAAGAAAACATGGAGAATAAGTGAATAATGTAACTAGAACCGAAATCAGATGCTGAAAAAAATAAACAGTAAGGCTTTACCAAGAGTAGGCAACAGCGCAAACAGGTAATCCACAACCAAACATGTCCACGACCTGATGCCAGAGATTTTTATGGAGAAAAATAAACATAACTTTTGCGCAATGAGAAAGTGTTTATATTGGTCAAGAAAAAAGCAAAACAGTTTTCATGCATTTTTCAGCATTGGGTTTTATACCTTCATTGGAAGGTCCAATCCTGATGATGAAGTATGCAAGCACACTCCAAGGTCTGCCGAACCTGTGAATGTGAGAGAGAGATGGAATTACTTCACTTGCTAGGAGAGATTATAACAAAAAATCAGTAAGAAGGTTTACTACCTAGAAGCAATGGATAATCCTCAGCTGACAACCACATGGTACGAAATGCAACACGCTTAAGATGCAACCGTCTTATTTTTTCTTCATATTTTTCTTTTTCAGGCCCTTTACCTTAATTCATCGAAGGAGTGAAATCCTGGGTTAGAAGTTGTTGCATGCCAAAGATGCAAAAACATTCATTTGGGAAGCAAAAGAAAAGTTGCTAATAAATGAGGCAAACAAAAATATCACCTGTAATGATGAATAACAACCTAGGGTACAAACATTGCTTTCCAGCTGACATTTCATTCCAAAGAACTTCCACATTAGAGTCCTCTTCATTTAGAATAGCAGCAACTCGTCTATCATACATAAGTGCTGCCTCAAGAAGAATGCCAAAATCTTCATCTGCTGTCCTGCAAGACATTCTCTCATTTTAATATGCTCTGGTAAGTATAGTTTCAATGGAATTATCTGAAAGGCAACACATCATTACTTAAGAGTGTTTCACAATGCAAGGTCAACTAGTTAATCAAGTGGGGTACACTAGAATTATTACTCTGCATGGTTGATCGTGAAATATAGGGAAACATGGAAAACCCTGAGTTTGGTGTGGAAAAAAAAGACATGTATCAGGGCTTCTAATTAGATTACTAGGATAAAGAATTTTCTAATTAGTGATTTGTTATTTTAGAATCTTACTTCTTTTCTTCTCCCTTCACTTCTATCATTTCAACACTCAAATGAAGGTAATTAAACAACTTCCTTTCATTCCTCCAGCCAATCCAAACAGAATCAAAGGGAAAAAATCATTTAACAATGATGTAATACAGTTACCGTGTTCACATAACATACTTAAGACAACCTGTAAGTGAAATAATATTATACAGTTTGAGTGAGAAGGAAAACTGTAAGAACCACCAAACATGTCAATGGCACCATAATTTGAGATTACTCACAATTGGGGCATATGCATGGCTCATCAGCGCGAGCATGAAAAATGAAACAGGACAACTCACCAGCTTGTACTGCTTACAACAAGAGCAGGCCTATTTGGCTTTAAGAAAATATCATCAGCAACCATGGCTGTAAATAAAGTCTCATTTAGATTAGGGCTACCCATTCCCACAGCTCCTGCAAAAAATTTATAACTTTAGCACATAAATCTGGATTTAACTGAACCGCAACAAAGTTAAGATCACAAATTTATTTTATCAATGATATTACCATGGCTGGCACAATCACGAACACCTTGGGACTCACTGATGTGTTCACCTAACCTGCAGAATAACTGCAATGATCCATGATAAATTTACAATTCAGTATCTTCTGACAGAAGAACTTAGCATGAAACATGGGTTCACCTTATGTTTCTCCTCTAGTGAGGCAGGATGAAAAAACTCAGGTGGTTGATCATATAGTACTGCAGCTCTGTCAGTTTAATGCACAAAAGATGAGTAATAAACCAATTAAGATATGATAATAAAATAGTCCAAAAACAGAATTCAGAAAAACTGAGCATGTTGAGCTGACCATCTTACTTAATTCCCCAGTTTTGAGTCAATTCATGTTGCATAGCCCTTGTGACACATAGGGCACCATGAGCCATCTTCCCATAATGCCTCTCAAACCTAAGCAGGTAAAAAAGTTAAGACATCTGTCACGGAACCAACAAAACTGATAATTCACAGGACAAAGGACAATTAAATAGTACCAACGATATACTGTCACAAATCGACTATTTCTTCCAAGCGATAGTGCAAGCAAAGTATAACCAAAATTATGCCAATCGACAATAAACTTGGCATTTCTCAACCAGCTTGCCCATTTTACAGCTACCAGGGTTGGAACAGACGGAGGATTCTGCAGAAGCCAAAAACAATAATGAGAAAAGTCTTGGCTTAACCTGTTAGAAATCCATTAAAATGATGCATGGATAATATAAGCATGCACACATACATATATCAGCTATAATGCCCAGAACAACAGAATGCTATAAATATTTTACATGCTAAATGTATTGCCAAAAAAAAAATACAGGATGAATAATTGACAATGGTCACTTAAATGTGGCAATTCTATCATGTTCCTAGCAACAAAGCACGGGCTCAATAACTGTTTTGTAGTCTCTACTTGAATGGACTAAGCGCCCGAGTTTCCAATATGTAAATAATCACACAATTTGACAAATAAAAGTCAGAATACATGGAGGCCTATCTGAGAGCTGGTTATCATCTAGGACTTTCCACCAATTCCACTGACACGTAGCCTACCCCATCTCTCCTCTACTTTTTCCACTTTCCACCAATTCCATTTCACCTTTTCTCTAGCAAATTGTAGTTTCAAACCACAATTGCTATGTGTCTTATGGGCATCATTCAAAAGTTTTTTTTTCTTAAGCAACTAATTACACGGGCATACAAGAAAGTCCTAAGAATTATGGTAATGGCATGTTCTGACCTGCACAAGGAACACATCAGGGGCTGGTATTTTGACACACAAATACCAAAGAAGCATAAGAAACTGAAATAACGGCTTAAGTAAAAGCATGAATGGCTTCAGCATCTTCGGCAACCCCTGCGGAATTGTTGGCCACTGTTTCTGCAAAAACAAAAACGGAAAACAATAAAATCAAAGGTATTATGATGGGATAGAGATATTCAAGGAAGAGAAGGCAAGATTTTAAAGTGATAAATACCATTTTGTGGATATGGATAGATTGATTCTCCCGCAATGCTCTATGGGGTTCAGAACCTGCAGAAAGTTTGAATCGAATTCATCAAAAGAAAACGAAAAAAGAAATTGAAAAAGTGGGGTACCTCCATAAGCAACAATGTCAACTTGAAGAGATGCCTGAAGAGCAAGGGAAAGAGCATGATACTGCATTCGAGGGCTTCGGCCTATATCTCCCAATACCACCACGCATGCCCTCCCTCTTTTCCCCATCTGATCTTTCTTTCTCTTCACTTCTAATAATCATTACAAAATCGGGTAAAGCCCGGTTCAGTTGAATTTATCAAGAGTTGAATAAGAACAAATCGGAGCGAGCGAGCGAGAACTTACCACCAAATTTCAATGGAGTTTGCTGCCGCAGAGATGTAGCGGAAATTGAAGTTTGCCGAGCTAGAAATGATAGTCGTTGGCTGGGTTCTATCAAATAGGCCTCATCGAGATTGTACTGTATGGAATTGGTTTCATTCAAACCAGTTTTATAAACCAGCCCGGCCCGACAAATCGGCCCAACCAAAAATTAAACCTGGTCGGTTTCCTTTAAGACAAAGTGATAGTGATAGTGATTTTGAATATATAAATAACTAACACTAAACCTATCACCCTTACTAATCATGAATATAATTTCAAGTTAATTTTGAACATAATAAGAGAATATTGTGGATGTATTCTAAAATATTATGATTTTTATACTTAAAAAATTTCAGATAAGTTCCTAACATAAAAAAAAATACACTATATATATGTTTTTATATATTATAATTGTTTTATTTGAGAAATATAAAATATTTTTTATGCTTTAAAAAACAAGCTAAGAAATTTATGAACTGGTAGATTAAAAAAACAGTCATTAATATTGCTTAAATATTAAAATGGAAAGCTAATCTTCATTGTAGAAATTTAATATAAATATTTTACACAGAATATCCTTTTTATTTTATACAGTTTCATTCATTTTATCGTTCTCATTAAATATGGTAGCTCATAACAAAGGACATCTAATTTTTATATAAAAAACATACAAATATAAATAACTCATATAAAATATAAATTAAAAATAATTTGATACAAATTAAACTAATATTTTTGAAGTATCATTCAGCTAAAAAAAATCAATCACTATTTAAAACACAAAGTTAATTTAATTTGTTGAAATAAAAGAGAGAATATAAATCAATATTTATATGGAAACGTATAATAAAAAAGATATAAACAAAAAAAAAAGTCAAGCTCTAATGGGTTATATATATCGAAATGAGATTATTTCATGTCCAAGAGACACAAAGATCTATCATTTTAAAGGTATATATATATATATATATATATATATATATATATATATTGGCTGCTAAAATCTTAACCATTCACTTTTTTATTTGTTGAGCTGTTTAGATTAAAATAAAATGATAGAACATATTTTTTTGAACATGAGAAGATCTTAATTCATTTTGGGAGAATCAACTTAATAATAACCTTCATATTTATATAACCTTAAGTAGAGATATAATTGTTATTGTTAAATTATCTATTATTTAAAAAAAAACACAATCTGGTCGAAATGGAACGGGCGGAACAAAATCAGAACATTTCGGTCAGTATTTGACTAAAAAAATCAAAATAACTAAAATTTAAACAAAAACAAAAATAATATTATTTTATTTTATTTTTTAACTAGTACGAAACATTTTACCTATTTTATCCGAAACGAAACTTATAACTATGATGGTGGAGCCTAGCAATTTAAAATCAGCACTCATTGGCGAAAACGAAAGCTATATTATATGATATTGTTTGTTTGATCAAAGAATATACAGTGAGGCAGCACAGTAGCCATAAGATTGTAACCATCCATCATCAATAAAAAAAGGAAAAAGCTTGAAATTTTCAAAAGATTTGCAGACCCATCAACAGGGTGATGACATCTTTAGATAAAAATGCATGCTCTCAGCTGCCCGGAGTAAGTTGTCAGGCACGGCGCTGCTGAGCATCCAGGGAATGTTTCTATAACCTTGGAGCTAGGCGATTGCGAGGAAGGTCCCAGTCGGTTACAATGTGGGCACGAGTGATTTCCTTGAGGGAACGGCAACCACTTAACGCCATGGCAAGCTCAAACTCCTCACGCAGAATTTGAAGTATTTTTCTCACACCAGCCTCTCCTTCAGAAGCCAATGCAAAGACCACTGGTCGGCCGATCTGTCATCAAGAACACCACCAGACAGATCTTGATTCTCAGTTTCTTTTAATAGATGATGAAAAAGAGAGCAAGGTTCATCTCGTTCAGAAATACATTTTTGACATTATCAGTGAAATTTTTTTCAGAAATGCATTAAGATTTTCAAAGGAAAGCTGCGGCTATGTCAGTGTGTGATACTTACGAATATGCCAGAGGCTCCAAGTGCCAATGCCTTGAAAACGTCAGTTCCACGCCTTACACCGCCATCCAAGAACACTGGAACTCGTCCTTGCGCAGCCTTGACAACCTGAAATCATCGATACAGAGAGAAAATACAACCCCCCCTTTAGAATTTGATCATTTTTTTAATCAACTTAGCATATGTTTCAGGTTTAAACATGTTGAGTTACCTCTTCCAGCGCCATAATAGTGGAGGGGGAATAATCGAGTTGACGAGCACCGTGATTCGACACGATAATCCCTGCTGCTCCAGATTGAATTGAAAGCCTTGCTGCGAAACCAGCAAAATATATATATATATATACATGTTCAAGCGTACATAAAAATTATAAAAGTGACTGTCAAAATTGCTATTATCTGTATTGTACTTACCATCCTCAGCAGTGAGTACACCCTTCACTAGAATTGGCAGTTTGGTGATTGTCTGAAGCCACTCCACATCCTAAACATATTCCAGAAGAAATCAATGGAGCAACTAATCTATACTGAGAATTGACACAGAAAAATCACACTATAATCAATATTACAGTCTACAATTACTCTCAGATTTTGAAAAATTATAGATTCCTTAGCGAAGTTATTTGGATAATTGCCTAAGACAAGCTCAGTGATCTTTCTTAACTTCCAATATAAAGACTAATCTAGCTTACCTTCCAGCTCAGTGTGCGATCGATTTGACCAGCAACATATGACGCAAGTCCAGAGTCATCAGCCTGTACCGCTAACAAAGCTAATTATGAGTTTTGTAATAGAGAGTTGTCAATCAAAAATGTTCAATTACACAATTATTCTTCTGAGAATCATATAATTATTCTTCAAGGGCAATTAACTGGACTCACCTTGTCCATCTTGCCAAGGTCCAAACCTTCAAAGTTCTTCAATGTCAAAAATGGCGGCAGATTGAATCTGTAAGAAAACCAATCAGCAGAAACCATATAAAGTCATAATCAGGATATACCACTCCTCTGAGAGAATGGTTTGTGGAGGTCGATGTTAATTTTAAGTTCGCACCTGTTCTTGATGTCAGCTTCCCTGCGGCCCAACCTTGGGGTATCAACTGTCAGAGCGATAGCCTTGAAACCTGCCCTTTCAGCTCTTCTGACAAGCTGAGCAACGACATTCCTGTCCTTGTACACCTACGAAAATAAACAGCAAAAGCATTTGTCAAGACTGAAATCTGCAGGCACAGCATATTTTGATCCAACAAATTAAAGGACGTCAAACATATTATTTCAAGCTTACATAGAGCTGGAAAAAGCGGATGCCAGGTCCAGTGGATGCCACCTCTTCAACGCTGGATGTAGCCCATGAAGACAATGTCTGGAATAATCAGGAAAACATTTTAAAATTAAGTACAGCGAAAACGCCTAAGATTGAAGTTGAAGAAGCATCTATTATGATGGGAATGTTAAAATTTGTCAAAAACATTCTTCAGAAGAACAGCTGAAAAAGACAGGGAGAGAGAGAACAGTTTTAAGGATGAAAACAACCAGTAGAGATGTGTGAAACACTCAATTATAGAAAAATATCAACACAGTACTACTTCAATGTTTGAGGGTACACACTTCAGGTAATGGTTTCTAATATGATTTACATTTGACATTTCAGAACAATCACATATCCCATAATTGTAAGCAACATAATGAAACATTCTTTAACTACTAGCAATCACCAAATTATCAGAATTCAGGGAGGAATGTGATAGAACATGAACAAACAGGAACATTAGCTCCTCTGCTTGGTATTAACTAGTTGAATTGGTGTTAATTTTTCTTTAAAAATGAAACATTAGCAGTGGCTCTCAAGGTAGAAAATCCAGTGTTTGGACCGCTGCAGTGCACATATCTAAAATGAAACACAGAACATGGTGAAATTCAAACCATGATCGTCCCAGCAGCTGATGCCGCTCTTGCTGTCGCGTACTCCCCTGCATTAAAGGAGAAGGATTCTATCAAAATTAGGACCACGCCCTTCTTCAACAGATTAAAGGGGCAGATTAAACCATTAGCAGAAGAGATCCATTGCCAGCAACAAACCAAAATTGAAGCACGCTGCTACATACCTTCAGGATGAGCCATTTTCTGCATGGCAGTTGGAGCAATCATAATAGGCATCGATATTTTGAATCCCAAGACAGTGGTGGCCATGTCTATTTTGCTCACATCAATAAGAATACGGGGTCGAAACCTATGTATAATTCAAACCAAAATAAACACATTACTAAAGATGCAAATTACAATCAAAATCCGCATCCTTCGTTTTGGCTATAAACTATGGAGGTAAAGAGACAAAGGCTCACAGAATTCTTGAGAATGCATTTCTGTTTTCTGCTAGAGTCCACTGGTCCTCTGCACCAGAAGCATAATAGTCAAAGGCCATCTTTGGCAACTTCTGCTTAGCGATAGCCTCATACTCCATGATATTGGTGATCTCCATCTTTGAAATCAACAGTTGAATCCTCCCACTTAAACAATCTATATTTAACATTTAACAAATTACCAATCAATAAACACAAGAGGCCATATAAAAAATTCAGTGACAAGGACAAAAACACAAACACGTGATGGGATCCCAGCACAACTCTCAACTAATACTGTATTATCATTACACTATACTCATGCTGAAAGAATCTTCACCGGAGCATCTGAAATTACAGATACAAATAGAGCAGACACGCTGAAAGAACTAAATAAAGTAAAAGTAAAATTGTTGACAAAGTATGAACTAAAAAGAAATACTTGTTCCAGTTACAAGAAACCAGCAGGGAATATCAACCTTCAAGTGGGATTCCACTCAAAAGGCACAAGATAAACAAAACCCTCTAATTGAAATAGAAAAAATGCAGGTTTTATGCTCATAAGCAGAGCCTCAAGAACAGGATAAAAGATAAAAGACCACTGTGGTTTCATCCTAGCAAGCAATAAGAAACTAAGAGTGAAGAAAGGTAGAGAGAGAATCAAAACAGACCTTGGAGAAGCAAGAGAATGCACTAGACAAGTGCATGCAGAGAAAAGCAGATATAAGAAGATTAGAGTTAGAGAGAGAAACAGGGTTTTCAATTATTCGTCCGAATCTGCATGGGGACAAAAAGTAGTGGGGCTGATATTAGTGTATATGTCCAGTGGCTACATATAACGGATAGGGATATAGGAGTACAGGAGAAGAAGAAGAAAAAAAAAAGAGGGGAAAATATGCATGGTGATGGAGTGGATGAGCATTTGGAGGTGGGAATTTAAGATCAAATCCTATCGTTGCAAATTGGGTGCTTCTCGTCCACAAAGCATTTGTGTGTTTCGCAGCTCATTATCATCTCCATCAACAAATTTTATTATTTTTAAATAAATAAATAATGAAAATTTAGTACAATCCAAAATGATTCGGCTTGGAGGGTGGCTCTCCATCTTCCTTTTGGTATTTGCTATGACGTCCGGATTAGAATAGTCGGGGTGAGGGCGGGTTTCCCGGTGTTCCAAGATCCATACCAATCACTTTATCTGTGATGTCAGGTTAATGGAGAGGTCTTGTTTTTCTGCTACTCTATGTTCAAGTCATCGGTAGCTATGGCAACCGCGCCTTGTATTTTTCAACATAAGAAAATATTAATTATATATTATTTTTTTATTATAATATAAATTTGGATAAAATAATAAATTTGTGCAGAAATTTTATGAAGTACAAGTTTTCTATAAAATATATAAATTTTAAATAGATATAAATTTATTTGTTTAGTAGGTTTCAATAAAATAACCAGTATAAAATTATCATTATCATTAAAAAACAATAAGATTCGGATATCTGAATTATTGAATATATTGTATTAAGATTAGTTCATTTTATAATTCAATTTAAATTAAACACAACAAACAAAATATAAATTGTGAAAGAACCTGCATTAATCAAATAACAAAAATAAGTAGTTAATTTTCTATCTCCAAAAAAAAGAAAACATAAATTAAAAATTCATCCCCATGTCATTGTCATTATCATTACTATAACAGTTAAAATTATTATCAACATTATTGTCAAAACAGTGAAAATCATTAAATTGACCAGAAGAATTAAAAAAAAAACATTGTCAAAAAAATAATAAAAAATAATCACTAAAATTATCATTATTATTATGCAAACAATAAAATCATAAAATCATCTGATCCGAAAATCAGATAAAAATAACATAAAACAAAAAAAAATGGAGCAATATTAATTTTAAAATGATCACCAACATAAATTAAAATTTCATAATTGAACCGAATAAAAATAAAACCTTAATAAAAAATAAAATGACAAAACTTCAAAACAAAAACCAAAAGTATAAATGAATGAATATAGACAAAAAAAAAAAAACATTGTCCAAGAAAGATCTAAAAAAAAAGGAATCAATACTAAATAAAAAATTAAAAGAATAAGTGCCAAAATGAAAAATAATATATATATATATATATATATATATATATATATATATATATAATTAATTCCAATTGAATGACAAAACTGCAACAAATCAAAACCTTAGGACCGAAAAACAATAAAGGAATTTTTAAAAATAAAATGGAGTGTAACCAACATAAATTAAATTTTCAGAATGGAATGTAATAAAAATAAAACCTCGATAAAAAATAAAATGACAAAAAATAAAAACAAAATCTAAAAGCACAAATGCATAAATATGGACAAAAATAAACACTGTCATAGAAGGATAAAAAAAACAAAGGAATTAATACAAAAAAATTAAAAGAATAAGTGCCAAAATAAATAAATAAACAAAATATGTAATTAATTTAAATTAAAGGATAAAAATGAAACAAATCAAAACTTCGGGACCAAAAAACAATAAAGGAATCTTAAAAAATCAATAAAGTGCAATTGTTGAACAAATTGAAAGAATAAGGACCGAAATGAAAAGTAACATATATGACCAATTTCAATTTGGGGACATAATTAGAACAAATTCAAATTTGCATACCAAAATTATTAATGGAATAAAAAACAAACCAAAATTTAAAAGTTGAAGGACCAAAAGGAAACTTATTGTATATAATTAATTTCAATTGAATGGTATAATTGAAAATAATCGAAATTTTCATTGAAAAATTAGTAATAAAAATGAAATCAAAAGATCAAGGACTGAAATTAAATTGATATAAATATGAGGGATTGTACCGTACTTTCCTGCAACATGAGAAAGAAAAAGAGGGGAAAGAAAAATCATCCACCGGTGATTACACGGTCACATTTGAAGCACATGCACCGCGTGTGGAGTCCTCACATGGAGTCGAACCAGACGACACGGCGGTTGCCTAGTTTTACCCGATAGAGGACACCACACATGCCACCCTAAAGACGTGTGCGGGAAGAACACTGTCGGCGCGTCAATACGACGCGCTTGCAATGTTTCAGAAAAAGTAATAGTAAAAAGTTGATCAATTACACATATACCCCTATACCCAAAGATATCTGCGAAAAAACCAGGGGTGAAAATCCTAAAATACCCCCGGTTCCAGCGATGATTTTTGTCGTTTAGGGGGGCTAGTTTTGTCGTTTTACTGTGCAACGAATCCAGAAATACCATCCATATCCCCTGGAAATTTTGAAAATACACCCGGTCCCAAGGGCTAAAAAATTTCGATCCTGTGGGCAAAGTGATAATTTCACTGTAGCAATCCACAATGAACTGAGTCTAGGTGAACAGTGACGAAATGAATAGTAAAAGGGCGACGGCATTTATATTTTAGTTAATATTATAGAAATACATACACAATACATTCATCCATTATAATTATTTCACATTATTTTTAGAGTTCACAAAGGGATCATTTGTTAAATAAAAAAAGTGGTATTGATTAACAGATCTACCTAGATCATGATATGATCATATCTTAGCGATTCGTCTCGATTGGAAAATGAGAAAAGTATTGTATTATCTTAACAAAAAAAAAATTGTTGGTTTAGTTTTTATAGGAAACTTGCCCGGTTATGAAAAACTTAGAGATTTTTCAGGTTGATCTAATTTTCATGGGTGATAAATCCAGATAAAAATTATAAAGATTTTTCATAAACATCTAATTTATTAGGGTAACTTATGATGTCATAATTTCAATGTTGAGTATGAAACTTTCTAATAACAAGGTTAACTTATTTTTATTGCACGGTTAAAATTTTATTTTCTCATGGTAGGGATGAGTTTCTTGATTACATGTTTAAAACTCGTGATGTCCCCAAGGGGTGTTGTGTGGTGGCAAAGAACTTGAGATGTGTACAGCAGGTATCGAGTTCAAGTCAGGATGTACATTTTTTTATAAGAACCTGGGACAACCAGAGTTTTATTCACTCACCCGAGTCCACACAATACGTTTTTTAGAGAATGGGATTTTATCGAATTCAAAAAAAAAAAAAAACTTGTGATCCTGATCCCTTATTGCAGAATTGAAATTCTTGGCACTTCCTAGCGGTAGGGTTAACAATTTTTATTGGTGAAATAAGGTTTAAGGACTAGAGATTTTTCATGACAAGGTTAGATTTTTCTTTTAGTAGGGCTGAATATTAAGATTCTAGATGTCGGGTTAAGAATTTCTTTTTTAATGGTAGGTTTGGAAATTTCTTTTTTTAATGGTAGGGTTAGGTTTCTTGATTACAAGGTTAAGAATTGAAGATTCTTGATGAAAAGGTATAAAAAAATATTTTTTTTATTACAAGGTTGACATTTATCCTTCTCGATGACAAAGTTTATTTTTCTTATTACAAGGTTGAAACTGAGAATTCTTAATGACAAGATTGAAGTTCCTTATTGTAGGGCTACAATTAAAAATTCTTGATTGCAGGATTGAAACTAAAAATTCCTAATGATAGGGTTGGATTTCTTATATATCACTGTTGGACTTTTTCTTATGATAGAATTGAATTTCTTTTTATAATAATAATGATGGTGGAAACGATGATATTGCCAGTAATAATTAGAATATTAATTATTTATAATAATAGTTATAATGGAAGCTATAATAATTATAACAATTTAACAATCATGATAATAATAATGAGAATAATAATCGAAATAATTCATCAATCGATGTTGTATTTGTTAAAAACTGATTTTTTGTGGTTTTTTAAGTATGATATGTGAGATCTAATATTATATAAACATAAAATGTACGAAGCCACACATAGACAAAATGAGTGGTAAATTAGGCCAAATTATCTACAGTGAAACACTATAAGAGCCACTTGTCCTGCGCTTCGCCGTAGTCAGAACCAACTTTTTTAACATGTAAGAAAATATTAATGGTTTTAGAGTTTTTTATGATGCTGTACATCTGAGCGAATAATCGGTCTAGAAAACTTTCAATTATTTAGTTTTTTATATATTCATTTAATTATAGAAAAGACATTTAAAATAATGATAGTGATTATTTTAAAGGTATTTTAAAAAAAAACATATGTGAGGCTAATTATATATTTTGATGTTTATTTAATATTATATATATATATATATATATATATAAATGAACTATTTTTTTTTGAAAAAATCTCAAATTAATTTAATTTTAGTGTTCTAAAATACTTTTAATATAATAATATGAAGAATAAATCTTAAAACATAAAAACACAATTGAATTTCTTTTTATGACGATAATGATTGGTATCGATAGTATTATCAGTAATAATTAGAATATTAATAATTTACAATAATGGTTATAATAGGAGCTATAATAATTGTGACAATTTAACAATCATGATAATAATAATGAGAATAATAGTCAAAATAATCCACTAGTCGATGTTGTTTTTATTAAAAATTAACTTTTGCAGCTTTTTTATATATGATATTTCAGATATAATATCACGTAAACAAAAAATATATGAAGTCACACGTAGACAAAACGGGTGAAAAAATTAAACAAAATTATCTGGAGTGAAAAATATACGAGCGACTTGCCTTGCGTTTCGTCACAGTAAGAACCAAATTTTTTAACATGTAAAAAAAATGTTAATGGTTCTAGATTTTTTTTATAATGTTTTACATGTGAGAGAAATAATCAACCTACAAACTTTTTGATTATTTAATTTTTTTATATATTCATTTTATTATGGATATTTATTTAATATTAACACCTTAAAAAATATAAAAAAAATGAACTAAGTTTTTTTTAAATCTCAAATTAATTTAATCTTAGTGTTTTAAATACTTTTAAGATAATATATGAAGAATAAATCTTACAAAATAAAAATATAACTTAATTTCTTTTTAAATAAAAATCACTTTAAACTAAAAATATATCAAGCTACACATAGACAAAATAAATACAAAAAAAACACAAAGATAACAAATCACTAACAACAGAAGATTCACTATACATGCATAAGAGAGAGTTTCACTCTCATTTCACGCCACTAAAGTTTAACTAACTTTGTTTTTTAATACAAGTTGCATTTAATACAAAGATAAATTACAATAAAAATTAAAAGTCAAAACTAAAAGTATAGATACATAAATATAAATAAAAAAATGAAGAATTATCCTAGAAAGACTAAGAAAATAAAATAATCGAAACAAAATCAAAAAAATAAAAGAATAAAAACTAAAATATAAAACAAAAAATTATATATATTGAAACATTGCAAAAACAAATTTTCTCGATGCGGCAAAGTGCAAATCAATGGCTCGTATATA
The DNA here is from genome assembly GCA_009078335.1 of Salix brachista. Taxonomy (NCBI): domain Eukaryota; kingdom Viridiplantae; phylum Streptophyta; class Magnoliopsida; order Malpighiales; family Salicaceae; genus Salix; species Salix brachista. The sequence continues at coordinate 30,403,704 of CM018587.1, forward strand.
CTATATGTGCTTTTTCTTATAAAGTATAAGTTTTATTACGAGAATTATCCATAAATCTTATTATTATATATATAAAAAAGGCGAATACAATTCTTGATGACTGAATAATTTCTCACCTTTGAATAGTTCTATGTTTTTTAAAAATAAAATCGAAATAAAAAAAATCCATTTCGCAGCTTCTATTTGTATAATTAATTGATTTGACGTCACACTCGCGGAACATTAAAGATTGAATGTTAGCGGGCCTGGCTCTAAACAAAAAAGGGTTAGGTTGGGAGAAAGACCCGCACTTACTTAGCTAAGGACAGCCCAGCGTATTTTATTTAACACTGAATTGGACAGACTGCTGGCCCATTCAGATCCTTAAAGTCTTATAACTGAAAGACCCAATCGCAATCCGTCCCAAACAATTCATTAATTTCCGGCCGAGGAAAGAGGCGAGACTAGAGAGCAAGCAAAGCAAAGCAAAGCAAAGCGTAGCTTCTTCCCCACTCTCCTCTCCTCTCCTCCACTTCTCTTCAGGTCCAATCCTACTAGCAAAACTCAACTGAGAAAACCAAGTAACAGGATCTGGCAAGTGTGCGGCAATGGCGGATCGGATTCGGAGTTTCCTGAATGAAGGAGCTGTAACTTATGCCTATATTCTCCTTTACATTGCTCTCTCCAGTGGCCAGATCTTCTTTAACAAGGTCAACTCCCTTCTTCTATCACGCTGTTTCTTTTCCTTTTCATTTCTTCACTGACTGACTGACTGATTAAGCGTCAGTGTTCTACCGAGTTTTTGGGCAAGATTGCATTAAAGCCTATCATTGCTGGCATTTACATTGGAATATTACTTTATATATTTATATTTATAGGTTTTTATAGAGTGAATTTGATATCATTAATGTTTCATTTTATGAATTTTTTTCATGATTTATCTTTTACACAAGTAGTTCACATGGGTACTATTTAATAAATTGCTCCTTTGTGGCTAATGTAAGGTTTTGTTTAATTGCAGTGGGTTTTGTCATCTAAGGAAATAAACTTTCCTTATCCTCTTGGATTGACTCTGCTTCACATGGTTTTCTCCTCTGTTTTGTGTTTCGTACTAACCAAAGTTTTCAAGGTATTGATTGATTGGACTCTCTGATTATGGTAATTTCCCTTATGCAAATCTTAATCTTGATTTGTAACTCGTTACAGGTTATGAGGGTTGAGGAAGGAATGACACTGGAAATGTAAGTACAAAAATTAAAATTTATCCGTAACTGTTCATTGATGAACATCCTTGACAATTTCATTACATATGATTGTGCTTTGTCGTATATCTAACTGTTGTTCGTGTACAAAGATATACAAATTCAGTTATTCCAATTGGTGCAACGTTTGCAATGACTCTGTGGCTGGGAAACACAGCATACCTCTATATATCTGTGGCTTTTGCACAAATGTTGAAGGCTATCAGTAAGTGTTTACCGCCTTCATTTTTGTCCCTCTTTTACTAAGTTTACAGTGTAAAAGATAAACATGGTTTTTACATGATCAATGCTACATTCATCGAATTTAAAGACAACTGCATGAACACACAATGCTCTGGCTGTGATTACGCAAAACTTTTTGCCCCTTTTGTTATTGCGGTGATTCATGACTTTGTTGTTTGTTATATTTATCATTTCCCTTTTACGTCTTGATAAATTGTCATTATGAGTTTGAATAATCATCTGGATCTATTATGGATATTAATTATGATCCTCAGCTTCTGTGACTGCATCTCTGTTTGGCTGCTAGAGTTGGTCAGTTATTACTAAGTCCTTTGGGATTTTTCCACGTGGATGCTTTGTGATGTTTGATTTCTTCAATGAAATTTGCAGTGCCAGTAGCTGTTTTCGTTCTTGGTGTAGCAGCTGGACTTGAAATGATGAACTGCAGAATGCTTTTCATAATGTCAGTGATAAGCTTTGGTGTTCTAGTGGCTTCTTATGGAGAAATAAATATCAACTGGATTGGAGTTGTGTACCAGATGGGTGGAGTTGTTGGAGAGGCCTTGAGACTTATTTTTATGGAGATTCTGGTGAAGAGGAAGGGTCTGAAATTAAACCCTGTTTCTGTCATGTACTATGTCAGTCCCTGCAGGCAAGTATTAATTTAATCTTTAACTAGTAAAACTTCATTCTCGTGGAAGCGATCCATGAACAGGAAAATTATTATTGTCTGAATGCGATATTTGGTTATTTTATGCAGTGCTCTTTGCCTGTTTATTCCTTGGATCTTTCTGGAGAAACCAAGGATGGAAGCACATGGGACATGGAACTTTCAGCCAGTAGTGTTAATGCTCAACTCTCTCTGTACCTTTGCTCTCAATCTATCAGTTTTCCTCGTGATCTCACATACGAGTGCTCTGACCATTCGTGTGGCTGGAGTCGTCAAGGATTGGGTGGTCGTCTTGATGTCTGCCCTTCTATTTGCAGATACAAAGCTAACTATGATAAACCTGTTTGGCTATGCTATTGGTGAGTGTCTCCATTAAGAACTCTAATGAAGCTATAAATGTTTTTCATGAAATTCCATTTCCAAGAACAGACCCTTCATATTTGTGCATGAAAGGATTAGACATGTGAAATGTAGAGAAATTCAACAATTTATAAGTGACATTTTGCACAAGTTAAATGTGATTTTTTTGAACCTGTTGTAGCTATTGCTGGTGTAGCAGCATATAATAATCACAAGTTGAAGAAGGAAGCTTCTAAAGGTAGTTCCGATGAATCGCAACACCCTGAATCCATACGATTGACTGAATTATCAACTTCCAACAGTTAAATATACCATAGAATAGTGTGCGAAGACATTTTTGAGGTATGCAATTGCACATAAAGCAATCTTTTGTTGCTTCTGTGATATCAGTTGCTCGTAGCTTGTATTTTTATTGTAATATATTGATCTTTTTTTTTGTCAATTTTCTGCTTGCAATTTTTATTTTTCCTCAACAAACTACCTTACATGTTAACAGTGTAATTTGTATTGAAATTCATCATCCATCCCATGCATTGGCTCAGCTGCTCCTACTTCGGTGTTTCTTTTTTTGCCAGTATGAAGCTGAATCCTGTGGAGGCAGTGATGTGTAAAGATGCAAAACCCACAAATGTATCAATCAATCACTATGAAAAGAAACATATGCGGAAACGTTTCAATGTTTGAGGTATTTTTGTTGTCAATTGCTGTCTGTTTTTTCTGTAATTTACTTGTAAAGGAGAGAAAAGGTTAAGGTGAAGCAATTGTGGGACCCCTCGTCCCTACTTTCTTTTCCCCTTTTCATCTTGAAAATATCTGTGTCGATACCCGGGGGTACACATGAAATTCACAAATGTATAGTCTGGAATTTGGATCTTGGATGCTCGTGGCCAGTCCAACAGTTTACTTTTTCACTTTGTCGTATTATTTTGCGTCTGCTGACCAACCGCAGTAAAACTTAATTCTGAAGGAACCTTCGCGAAAAATGTCAAGAGATTTTTATCAAGATAAGAATGTTTGCGGCAATCCTTTCTTTCCTTGTCACGGCGTCTCAAAATTGTTTTTAAAAAGTTTTGAAATTTTATTTTTATTTTTATTTTTCACTTTAAATTGATTTGTTTTGATGTTTTTAGATTATTTTTATGATATCAAAAACAAATTTTTAAAACTAAAAATATATTATTTTAATACATTTTTGAATAAAAATCATTTTAAAAAACATATGCAAGATATACTTTAACTTCTAATCGTGAAACTGTAGATTCATATTAAAAATCATTTTGAAATGTACGGTTCGGGGGTTTAAATGGCTGTGTTTTAAAAAAAAAAATTAAAAAATCATTTTTTTTTTGTTTTTAATTTTTTTTGTGTTTAAATAATTTTGATGTGCTATGTCAAAAATAATTTTTTTAAAATAATAAAAATATTATTTTAATATATTTTTTAATAAAATTTATTTTAAAAAATAATCACGATCATTCTAAAATAAATTCTCTTCATGATATTAATTTCCTTGATACTACTTACGAAATAATGCTTAATAAATATTATTTTTCATAATGATTTTGAACGAAGCTCAAGTTTCTAATAAAACATATTAAAAAATTAATTTAATATATTAAAAGTAAAAAATATTTTATAATAATAATACCTATCATAAATTCATAATACTAAATAGATTCTAAAGAAAACAGAAGTAAAGACATTTTTTTCTCTCTCTTGAAAAACATTGCTGCAGTAAGAATAGTTTAGCATACTGTGCTAGATCATAAATACTCTTCCTCAGCACTTCAGGTTGCCTGGAATTAGAAATCAGGGAATCTTTCATCGGCACCTCGTAAAGCTATAATTTATCAGTGAGCATATTTTTCTTCAGAGAGAGACACTTTATGAGTTGTACAAATTGATACTTATGCACTCAACTATAAAGACACTTTAAACTCGTTTATGACTGTTTTTTAAAAGTGTAATTGAAATTTTTTTTTTTTTATTTTAAATTGAAAAAAATTAGTATTTTTGGATTATTTTTATGTGTTAATGTCAAAAATAATATTTTTTTAAACAACGTAATCACATTTCTAAACAACAAGAAACAGGAAATCTTCCTTGGATTTTTTTTTTCTTATGAAAATCTCCCTTTCCTGTAAACTAACCTGTCATTCCAGTGTTAAAATCATCATGGGAAATTACTGTTTTGATCAATTAATTTTGATATGAATCTTGTTATAGATATCTTAAATTTTATTTACCTAAACGATGCGTTGTAATAAAAAAAAAATATTTTTTTAAAAAATATTTTTAAAACACAATATCAAATAATCACTTAATATTTGAAAAAAATCAGGTGGAATGCTACTAATTATAGAGAGAATATCTCATACAATCACTGAATCAGTCATGTGACAAGAGATAATGCTCAAACTATAATTAATGACATCCTATAAACTATATCTTAAAACATTAGTTAATATATATAGAAATTAAATGAAAACAATCACTTTTATTAATGTAATTGCTGTGAGTTGTATTTTCAAGTCATTCTTTTTAACTTTATGAGGACACATCACCCTATTTATTTAATAGTTAATGCATTATTAACATGTGAGCATTAGAAGAAACGTTTTTTGCCTTGTGGAAATGATGGATTTAAAAGAGATTTTGAGTTTGATTATTGTATTTTTTTTATAACTTTAAAGTGATTCTTTTTTCATATCAAATTTATTTTATTTTATATGACTGAATTATGTAAACAAAAACATTTTTAAAACACAATGTTAAACAAGAACTTGGATCATTCACTTATTTTCTCTTTTTTAAATAGAATAAATGTAATAATATTTTTTAGTTAACAGTAGAAATGATTTTTTAGCTATTTTAATTAAAATATGTTATCCATTTAACACAGCTAATTCAATCATGATTGTCTAAACCTTTTCAGTTATATAAAAGAAGGGGAGCATGGATTTCTCACTTAAATGTCTCAACTTGGTCAATCAAGCATGCTTATACTTGAATGCCTGCTAATAATTTAATAAAGTTAAAGTAAAATTACAAACAATTTTTAATTTAATAATAGAAATTGTTAGTAATAAAAAAAGATTTTATTTGAAAATATAATAAAATAAAATTACAAGAGAATAATTATAAGAGAGAGTAGAGCCAAGATTGAGAGAGAGGGGTTAGCCCTCGACGACCAGAGATAGGAGAGAAAAAAAATAAAAGAGAGAAGCATTTATCGGGTTTGGTGATCTTCTTGTGATGCTGCCTCTGCTGCAGCTTCCTCTCTTTAAAAATATGCTTCCATTTTTAATTCCTACCTTTCACAATTAATAATTAACCCCTTATTATTTTTTTCCCAAAACCAATACCTATTTAACACACAAAGATTCGATTCCATTCGATTCGATGCGATTCGCCTTCTCCCGGCGGCTCTGGCGGTGGTTGACGACAGGAAACAGCGTCATTTCTAATGAAGAAGAAGAAGAAACATCACCATCGTTTTCGTTTTGCTATTAATGAATGGGCGGGTTTCAGCTGCAAAAAATTCAAATGAGTTGGCAGCCAAGTTTGCTGAGTCAAAAACGCAAAAACGGTCCTCCTCTAGGGTTAAAGAATCTCGGCAACTCCTGTTATCTCAATAGCGTCCTTCAGTGCCTCACTTACACTCCTCCTCTTGCTAATTTCTGCCTACGTCTCCAACACTCCTCTCTCTGTAAGCATTTTTCTCTTTCAATTTCTTCTCTTTTTTTGTTTTTTTTGGCTAATTTTTTAAATATTTTTTCAAGGTGATTCCCTCGCTAATGGAGAGGGAAAGAGAGACTGTCCGTTTTGTATTCTTGAAAAACAGATAGTCCGTTCACTCAGCTTGGATCTCCCGCTCGATGCGCCAGCCAAGATTCAAAGCTGTTTGAAGATTTTTGCTGAGCATTTTCGCTGTGGACGACAGGAAGATGCACACGAATTTTTGCGGTATGTGATCGATGCCTGCCATAACACGTGTTTGCGTTTGAAGAAACTGAGTTGGAAAGGGATTGAGAACGGTGGTGATGGGAGTGTGGTTAAGAAGATATTTGGAGGTGCATTGCAGAGTCAAGTGAAGTGCTTGTGTTGCAATTGCGAGTCGAATAAAGTTGATGAGATTATGGATATTAGTTTAGATGTTTTAAATAGTAATTCGGTAAGAGATGCGATGCAAAAGTTTTTTCAGCCTGAGATTTTGGATGGGAATAACAAGTACAAATGCGAAAAGTAAGTAGTTTGAATTTGTGTGTGTATTTATTTGTTGTTTTTGTGTTTGATATTTGTGAACGAGAAACTTATGGTTGTTTAGTTGTAAGAAACTAGTGGCAGCTAGGAAGCAACTGTCAGTACTTCAAGCGCCCAATGTTCTTGTTATCCAATTGAAGGTGGGTTTTGACTTTTCATGATTGTGTTCTTGCTGCTGCTATTTAGGTTGTAGGTGTTTGAAGTTGGTTGTGATGCTGCTTTTCAGTGATGAGAGTTATTGTTGGATTTTGGTTTTAGCAGAGATTTGAGGGCATATTCGGTGGGAAGATTGATAAGCCCATTGCATTTGAAGAAGTTTTGGTTCTTTCAAGCTTCATGTGCAAAACAAGCCAGGTTTGGATAATTTGATGAGTTCAGTCGGTTGGTCCTGTAGATCTATGTGGTTGGACTTAGGCACTTCTACTGGCAGTATTTAGTTCATCATAAATGCACTTCTCCGTCAACACATGCACCTAGTTTGAAATTAAAATCAAATAAACTAGAAGACTTGCGATTTTTTGAAGATGAGTATAAACTGTAGAATATATAATATTCATATTTCTTATATCTCCTTGAATTTACTAGATTCAAAACTTAATAAAAGGGTTTAGACTTCAGAATCAGGTGCTAGTTGGTGGAGTTGGATTTGCCCAAAACATAATAAAAGGCAGGTGTAGTGATTGCAAGTTTCAGAATTGAAGTCTTAGATATCTTTAAGCTAGACTCAGCCTTAAAACAGTGCTGTTCAGATTGGATGCGTATATAATGAGAATGCAATGTAAGCCCCTAGCGTTTAGCGAGCAATTTTTTTTATGGATAAGATTAATGAGCACCATTTTCAAAAGCTTGTTGAAGTGAGCTTCAATTCGTGGTTGTTTTTGATCTCTCTTCGTGAAATCTTAAAGCAAGTGAAAACCAACCTGTGCTCTTGCACCATTTCCATCCCATTTACTTTTATAAGAATGATATTTTAGCCTTCTTTTTAATTGTAGAAACAAGCTGGAAAAGAAATGATTCCTGTTGTGCTGTGTATTATTCTACAATTGCAACCTCCTAGTCCTAACAACGTCACAATACTGTATGTCATCTTTAACTCCCTTTAGCATGACCTTGCAATTTAAGCTGCTTGACATGGGATCATAGCATGAAATAGATAAACAAATGTGACAGTATTCTTACCCAACTTTCCACTTCCTATTAAATTGATCCCTAAATTGATTGAAACTACCAAAACCAACTTGGGGAGTGTCTATCACAGATGATTGAACAATTTCCACTGTCTTTCAATATCATTAATTGCAGAAACAATGGAGAATAACAGTCCATTCCAACTAGGGGATCTTCTGGTAAACTAGTTTGCCAATGCGTCATAGAATTCCTGCCCATGAAGAAAGATTGTACTCCCATGCCTTCACACTCCATCCCCATCACCATTTAGTTTTCTTCACAACCTCTTCTCTTGGGAATTGAAAACGAGTGAGGGCATTGAAGCCTTTTGATGTAATTAATTGATCACAATTTCATGCTGCATAAAGACAATTGCTTTTCCAATAAAAGTTAATGTGCCTTTACAATAGAAACAAAATTGACAGATATTATTTCTGATGAGATATTCGTTGTTTTTTCATGTGTGCATTCTCATTTGTGATCTATTGATTGGTGTTCAAGCTTCTTATTTGTGATCTTTCTTTAAGTTTACAAGACAAATGGACAATAGAGAGATTTCTTTGTAATGCCCTCTTCCACCTCCCAACAAATGAGAACAGGAACAGATAAAGCCTATAAAATGAAAAAAGCTACCTGATTGGAACACATGTAATCCATAGTTTGCAAATATTTCGCGTTGTGATCTTATCTTTTTTCCTCTGTAATTCAGCAGGATGAATATTTCCTCAGGCTTCTTATTCTCTGTTGTGATTGCATAGAAAAATATATGGCGGTACATTTATGTAGGGTCCCAAATATAGATATGAATTGAAAGTTTGTGAGGGGAGTCAAATCATATATATGTTAGTTAAAGTAATTTTTTTGGTGCAATGCAATCATTTATAACCGAGAAACTTTAATGTTTGAATGAGCACAAGGTTCATCTGTACTATAGCCATTGTGGGCCTCTGTATCTTTCTATGGCATATTCTATATTTATTTATTCCTTTTTTAACTCATCACAGGATCCACAACCCAAGTATAATCTTTTTGGTACCATTGTGCACTCTGGATGCTCCCTGGAATCTGGACACTATTATGCATATATCAAGGTCTGTGTTCACTGGTTTTTTTAATTTATTTATCTCTTTTCTCCTTGTACTTCATTATTGATTTTGGTTTTTGGTAGTTATAAAAGCTGCTACTTAATTTTTTTATTGATACCATTTCCATATATTTGTGTGCAGGATACAATCGGTCGTTGGTATTGCTGCAATGATTCGTATGTGACACTCTCAACCCTGCAGGAGGTCTTATCAGAGAAGGCTTATATTCTTTTCTTTTCTCGCACTAACCAAAGACCAGGATCCACTGACTCTGCTTTTACCTCCAATGGGGTAAAGTCACGCGAATTGAATGGCAGTGAAGTTTATAAAAGTTCAAAGGCTTCTGTCCCTTCGAAAACACTGCCTACAAAACCACTGGTTGAACAATCTTCAAGAAAGGATAATCCAGTCACGTCTAAGATTTATAGAGTGCCTTCTAGCCCACCAGTGAAGTTTGGTTTTGTTGGGAACTCTGGATCCAAAAGTGCTCTTCCATCTGTTAATGGAAAGGTTGATCCTAAGTGTCAAAACAAGGAAATGAATGGGAATGTGAAAGAGACAGTTCCTGTGGAGATATGTTACAAAGATGTATCAACAGTGACAATCAGTAATGGCTTTGAAAAGCATAAACATGTTGATGCTGTTGAAGGTGGGACCCACCACACATTTGCAGCAGCAAGTGAAAATGGTCATTCTCAAAATGGTGCTGTTAATACTGTAAAGCCACATATCTGTGACAGAAATGATACAACAATCAAGTTGACACAAGGAAGAGGACATGATCAACTTGAATTGCAAAATGGTGGTATGAAGTATCACGCTGGCATTTCAGGTTTGAAGAGAAAGCTAAAGAAGGAGTCCTGCATTTTGCTTTCACAGGATGCTCAATCTCTAGCCAAAGTTGAAGAATTCAAAGAAGTGTATGTTATATTACATTTAATCTGTTCTGAAGTCTTATTTATTGAACTGATTAGCTTTTGGGGCATAACCTAAATTTCCTGAATTATGCATTCAATTTTTATTTTGCATGATTTGTGTTTATTAAATTGTGGCTGTGGTTATTCTGTAATTTTAAAAACTCAAGTTAGAATTGCTACTAAACTTTTTGCAGGTCTTTTGGATCTTTACTAAAGCCTAGTATTTTGATGTATTTCTTCTTAAATCACTTCATTGATAGCCTTTTCATTATAAGTTGTTGAAACTAGATGTTGCTTTATTCATATTTTTGGATTTTTGATGCTTATTATCTGTATGCTTACATTTTGGTAATCATGTTTGCTTTTCCTACTAACTTTTTTGTTTGTCTGTGCACTGCTTTATTTTGTCTCAGTCTCAAACAAGAAGCATCTTCCATTTTGGGATCATGTGGTTTGTCAGATAAGGTATACAATTTTATGCGTGCGAGAAAGAGGTCATGTATTCAAGAAGCAGGAAACAAACCAAGTGGTACTGATATAAAGTAAGTCTTGTTTAATTTGACTTCTGTTCAGTTTTATATATGTTCAGAGCTCTGATACTAGTAATTTCTCCCCGTAGACAATGTCACTTGTAATGGCAACCCATGTAATTAAAATCATTTTTTTAGGATCTTTTCTTTAATATTACATTGACATTTGCAAGAAAGCCAATTTAGAACAAGTTAAATATTTCTTCCTGTCAGTGTTTGACCTATTTTTTTACAGTTGTTCTGTGTTGGGAGGAGAGGGGAAAGGTTCTCAATAAAGTTTTGCCATTCTTGTTATATCTCTCTGGTGGTTGCTTGCTTTGTTCAATTAAATACAGCTAGCTAAATGAGATTTTAGGTTATGGCTTTTAAACTGGTTTCCCTTTGTTCTTCTGAAATGCAGGAAGTTGTTGATTACAGATGCGAAACAAACCTTTATTCCACAAATACCTGAGTCATTGAAAGAGGACCTAGTCAAACGCCTCCAGTTATTCAGTCAAGAGAAATGATATTGCTCTGGAGTTTTGGTGAACTCAACTGGTAATTGAGTTTTTTTTTTTTTTATTATTATTGATATCTGAGTTTGGCTGGTTTCATGACCAATGCTTTTCTGCAATGATATTTTTGCAGTCTCTTGATTTTGTCATTGGAGGAGCTTGGCTTATAATCTGTATCACTAATTGATGTATTGACAGTGATATCTTTTCTTGATATAATAACGGGGGATCTGCTGTGACCTGCATCTCTGGGCAAGTGCTGGCAGTGACAAGAGGTCATTATCTTGTCTTTTTAATTCATTATCACGGCAATATGGTAAACTGGTAGGAGCACCATTGTTGGTGTTGAGAAGAGAAGGCTGAGTTCAACATCTTGAAAACATTTTCTTCCTTAACGCTGTAAAGTTTGTTTTGGCAGAGAATAAGTCAGGAATCCTATAGATTTTGTACTATACCTTTTTTGGCAATATCTGAGCATACAATCCTCACTTTATGGATGCATTGCAATTTTTCCATGAAAATGTGTCTGGATAGTCCTTGAATGGAGTGTGCTATCACTGAGTTTTTCCTTCAAGCATGACATGGTTTTCAAGTTACTTTTGGCAGAGAAAAAGTCAGGAATCCTATAGATTTCGCACTATACTTATTTTGGCAATATCATAGCATACAATCCTCGTTTTACGAATGTTTTAGAATTTTTTCATAAAAATGCGGATGGATATTTCGTGGTATGCATGCTATCATTGATTTGTCCTTCAAGCTTGGCGTGGTTTTATCCCTTTTACAGACCCTTCTTTGAACTGTTGATGTTTAATTGGCACAACCACTTTCCTTTTTCTGCAAATTTTTTCTCTCTTATTGGAGCATACATTTGTTTGCAATCTTTTCTGGGGGCACTGTTTGATACGAGGCATGGATCTTTTATTTGTTGGTCTGCTACATTCCTAAATCCTTTTCAAATTAACTGCTTCCATGGAAGCCGGATATGTATCGGGAGGCAGGGGGAGTATCACATACTCTTGCTTTTCTTTTTCTTTTTCTTTTTTTCTTTTTTTTTGCATGTTATCAAGTAGAGCTGCATGGCTTGTATGATGTTCATGGAAAAATCACAGCTAGAGCGACATTGCAGGCAGGGATATGGGCACTGGGCTTATATCTCTTTGAAGAGCGAGGTTACCATGCATCTAATTTCTTTCATTTGTTGCAGATATAATCATACTGCAATCTAAGTTTGAGGGACAGTCGTAATTGCGTAGTATTTGGTCACTACTTTTTGTCAGTTTCTACTTCCTATTAGCCATGCATCGATGATTATTCATTTTGATGGGCACGAGAATCTGCATATATCTCAAACATAAAATTGGTTTCGGTAGCCAAGTATTAAGGTCCTAAATACACCAGTCACGGATTGTGCTTTATTTGACAGTTATTTCTGTTAACTAGAATAGAGTGGTCTTATCTGAACTTGCTTTACTGATAGTGTTCTTTTCCTCAAGTACTTGAGCCTTTTTTTGTATTCAGTGGGCAAGCAAAGTCAAATATGCAAATTGAATTAGTTGGAGGAATTTAAAAGTCTGAAGGGTAGAACACGTAAATCAAAAGTCTTTTTGGCTAGCTGCCATAATCAGGTGACAGTTACCTTCAGTTGAAACTCGAGTAAAAATGGCAAGAGTTTCATCGAAGAACTCCAATCATGTTATCATTTGGTCATTGCAAATGACTGAATTGTAGCTAAATTTCATGGATTTAGAAAATAATAAATGCGTCGATTCTCTCTCAAGAAAAATCTGACATTGGACCTCTGAAATTGGGGGTGCAAAACTCCAGCCAAGAATAGTCTACCACCCTCTTATATATTAACCCGAATCAAGTGGTCTATGATTTGAGACAACCGAAAAATAAAAAAGCAAAGGTGGAAAGTTACCAATATAAAAAAGGTCTTATTTGTGCATGCTGACGTTTTCAATAACGATATAACTAGCGCGTTGGTTTTTTTCGTGAGAAAAATCTAAAGATGGACAGCTGACATTGATGCTCGTGCAGGTGTACTGACAGGGTTCAAGAATCTATTCACACAAGCTTCCAGCCAAGACCTTGAAAAAATTGATTTGTTTGACTTTGGGATCACATGTTTCAAGAGAAGACAGAGCATATTCATAACAAGCTGGAGTTTATTTGACATATCTCCACTTTTGGTGATATTATCTAATTTGAAGCACTACTTGGACCTGGATTTGTATAACCATTAATATCTAATTGAAATACCTTTGTTGTGGAATTCTTAATCCCCCCCATTTGTTATGATCCTCAACACACGTAACAAAGTCAACGTTCAGTGGTATAATGGCACGGGGTGCCCTGACCTTCAATTTACTCATAGTATCCGAGTTGTACACATGGGATTTAAAAAATGAATTCGATTTGTGCCAAAACTTAGAACATGCTTAGGGAGGGAGGGAGGGAGGGAATTAACCAGAGATGGGATCTAAATTTGGATATAAAATTTTTGAATAGATAAGAGGCACTCATATAGCATGATTCATATCGTAGTAGAAAATGACATCATCTTCTCCGATTGCACCTGCAATATACTGTCTTCAAATGCTTTCTTTAAATCTGTAATTTCATGATCCAAATTTCTTAAAGCTTGGATTTCAACCATCAATGTAAGGTTTTCAGCCTTAAGATATTCCATACATTCTTCCTTAGTTTCATTCTTTCTTCGTATAGCCCCCTTTGATGCGTAACGTGTGACTTTTATGCCCAAAATTTGACTATTTCTCTACCCTTTTCCTTTGTTTCTTCCTTTTCACAGTATGGCAGGAGACATCTTTACAAGCCGTTTCAACAAATGCACGTACATTTGACTAGTAAGACTTTGACCAGAACGTATAAATTAAGATCTGTAAGAAATCACCCTGAACGATTACTTCATCCACCGAATTAGTATTTCATCCCAAGTCTCTGGTTACTTATGATGCAAGCAATGGCATTCTCACACTGATCTCGAAGTTGTGGAAACTTTGTAACCTAGAAACATTCAATGGGACAGCTACACACACATATATGAATATCTGTCCTATTGAAAGTTTCTATATATATATATATATATATATATATATATATCAGCACTAACAGAAAATAATCACAACAACACAAAAGCAACAGGCCATCTGAATTTCTATACTCTTAAAGCTAGCCGTTTAACAATGGCAGGAATAAAACTACTAGATTCGTGGGCGAGTCCTTCTGCGATGAAAGTGAGAATTGCATTGGCTGAGAAAGGAATAGAGTACGAGTCTAAGGAAGAGGATTTGGCACACAAGAGCCCTCTGCTTCTAGAGATGAATCCAGTCCATAAGCAAATCCCCGTTTTGATCCACAATGGTAAGGCCATATGTGAATCGATGATCATAGTTGAGTACATTGACGAGGTCTGGAAGGAAGACTCTTCTTTGCTGCCTTCAAATTCCCAGGACAGAACTCGTGCAAGGTTTTGGGTTCACTTAATTGAAAAAAAGGTTCTGAATCCTTTTGTTCCGCATCCCCCCACCCCTCTTTGTTAATTTCTATGTTAAAAGATTATTTGAGTCCATGCATCTTATATATATATATATATATATATATATATTCACGAATAGTTAAGGCAATATCTTCGAAATGAAGTACTTATATGATTTGAAAAATATAATGCAGATTTATAACCTTATTAGACGATTGGTATGGTCAGCAAACAGTGATAACAAAAAAGCAGCTGCAAAGGACCTCGTCGAGTTTTTCAAAGTAATGGAAGGAGAGCTCGGAAGCAAACCCTATTTCGGAGGAGATCGCTTTGGCTTTGTTGACGTTGCACTTGTTCCTTTCTATGGCTACTTCTACACTTACGAGACGTTTGGGAACTTCAGTTTTGCTAGAGAGTGCCCCATGCTCGTTCAATGGGGTGAGAGATGCTTGCAAAGGGAAAGTGTGTCCAAGAACCTACCTGACCCATACAAGGCTTACGAGTTTGTTCTGGAGCACAGGAAGAAGCTGGGGATTGATGAATGAATTTCTTACATCGATCGCACACAAACAATTAACTTATACTACACAATATAATAAAGGCAAATTCTCTTTTCCCACAAGGGAGTTCGTGTGCGATGAAATATCATGTCCTCTTTTATCAACTCTCACTGCAACTATTATGTTTTTTCCCTAGTGGTTATGTGTTGTAATGGAATTTTGCCCATAATCATCAAACGGGTTGTATTTTTCTTTCTTTTCTCAATGAAATAAATCTCGATTTGGAATATTGTATACAATAATATATATATTTTTAGTTTCATTAAATGTTACATTCTTCCTTACAACTAGCCTTTTCCTGTTCTTGATCATCCCTTTTGATGAGATTGAAATCTTTTTGGTCGTCGAATTAATTTTATCCTGGCTGAATTGGAAGGATTTTCTAAAAAAAAAGGGTTCCCTACAGGCATGAAAGTAATATATAATCGATGCTAGGTATAAAGATAGAGTGAAGCTTCAAATTCTCAGACGAGAATACAACTGGATTAGTATGTGCCCATCATCCGATCGATTGCAAATTTCTCCGAGTCCAAGTTAAATTTAGTGAAGAAAAGGACAAGGTAGCACCTCTTCTTCTCCGTCTTCCTTTTCTTCGTCAGTGGCTAGGCGCCGTACATGTTGAGCTAAAACAAGTCTATTCAAACATAAAATTGCTTCAAACCATCCTTCAATCACAAAACCAACAGCTCTTTCTTCTCCATCTGATGCCAAACAAGCCTTTGCAATCGAATTCCGACATGCCCCGCCTTCCTTTGAATAACACACAGGTCTCACAAACTCAGGCTTCAAGCTTAAAAGTTAACACATAGGGCGAACCAACCGGTGATTTTCATCCCATAAATATTATCCTCCAAGAACCCTATTATTGTTTTCAGGCCGAACAAACCAACTGATTACAATTCCACAACAAGTTAATAAACACAAAATGCCACGATGTTATGAAGCTTCTCTTGCACTGCTAAATATTTATTCAACCCCAGCTTTTTTTTTTATCTGCAAAATGACTTCGTAAGCCTTTTGGTGGTCACTTGAAGACATTCTCCTTTACCAGGCAATTCTCAGCGTGGTCTGAGCCTAGGGCACTCGGCTACCATGCTCAGGTTTCTAGGGTTTCAAAACTGTAAAAGAAGCTGTAGGATGGGATAATTTCCAAGTATATGCCCTCCAAGTTCTCACCCCCAGAATATGACTTGTCTCCTTCCTAAATTTCGAAGCAGTTCAAGTCCTTTGATAATTCTTTGACTTCACCTTTAGACGCCCATAGATCCTGTCCATTAGGATAGACCAGCACGAAAGCAATTTGCATGGCAACAGAGACAAACTGTTTATATATATATATAGTGTCCTGACAAAACATTAACTAAAATATAAAATGCATTCCACATTTACTGTGCAGTTTTTTATTGTTCACACAAACTTAAATTATTATTCATTGCGACAGTAAAATTATTATTTTATTTTAGGGCCGAAATTTTTTAACCCTCGGGACCGGGGGTATTTTCGAAATTTCCAGGGGACATGGATGACATTTCTGAATTTGTTGCACAGTAAAACTACTAAAATAGCACCATAAACAACAAAATAAGATAAATCGAACCGGGAGTAGTTTAGAAATTTTCACGAGACATGTATGATATTTCTGAATTTATGCACGGTAAAACTATGGAAATAGCTCCCGAAAACGACAAAAACTAGCACCTAGATCCGGGGGTATTTAAGGATTTTCACTCAAGATTTTTTCGTAGATATAGGCGGGTCCAAGGGTGTATGGATATTTGACCAATTTTTTATCATTTTTTTTTCAGAACACTGCAGGCGCGTCATACAGACACGCCGACAGTGTTCCATGCATACACGCCTTTCAGGCGGCACGTGTGCCTCCCTCTAGTAGTGGAAAACAGTCTTCCACCATGTTAAATGGTGAGCTACCATGTCTTCTTCATCCAGGTGCGGTGCGTGTTTGGTTAAGATGTCCGGTGAAGTTCCGGTGGACGAGTTTAAGTTTTTTTCTCACTTTTCTCTATCTTGCCGCCCGCAAAATACGCTTCGGTCCTCATGATTTGCGAATGTGTTAAGTTGGTCCCTGGTATTTCTCTTTTATTAATGTTTTTTTTCCTTATAGTTTTTGATTTGTTGCAATTGTGCCCTTTAATTGAAAATGATTATATATGTGGGTTTCAATTTAGCCCCCAGTCTTTTGATTTTTGGTTTGCTTTTGGTTATTTTAATTATTTTGATAAGTAGGTTTTAATTGCTTCTAATTGGGTCATCCAATTGAAATTTTTCATATTTTCTATCTTTCATTTTGGTCCTTATTCTTTTAATTTTTTAAAAACATTACACAACAATTGTTTTTAAATACGTTTATTTATTTCGGTCCCAAGGGTTTATTTATTTCAATTTTGGTCCTTCAATTGAAATTAATTATATAGTTTGTTTTAATTTGTTTTGATTGTGTCCTCCAATTGAGATTAGTCATGTATGCTGCTTTTCATTTCAATCCTTATGCTTCTAATTTTTGTTAACAAAATTACACTGCAATTGTTTTTTAATATATCTTTATTTGTTTTGGTCCCCGGGTTTTATTTGTTTCAATTTTGTCCTTTGATTAGAATTAATTATTATTATTATTTTTCATTTTGGTCCTTATTCTTTGAATTTTTTATTTGCTATTAATTTCTTTGGTTTTTTTTTGTCATTCTTGGACAATGTTTATTTTTTATCCGTATTTATACATCTATGCTTTTAGTTTTTGTTTTTATTTTTTGTCTTTTTTTATTGGGGTTTTATTTTTAATCGATTCAGTCCTGAAATTTTAATTTATGTTGGTGATCATTTTAAAATTAATATTGCTCTGTTTTTCCCTTTGTTCTTTTTTTGTGTTTTCTGTTATTTTTATTTGTTCTTCGGATCAAATGATTTTATTGTTTGCTCCATAATACTAATAATTTTAGTGATTTTTTTTGTAAAAATGTTTTGCTTTTTTATTTTATTTTTCATGGCAATTTAATGATTTTAATATTTTGGGCAATAATGTTGATAAAACTTTTAACTGTTACAGTAATGATAATAACAGTAATGTAGGAATGAATTTTTAATTTATGTTTTCTTCTTTTTGTAGATATAAAATTAACTATTTATTTTTGTTATTTGATTATTGCAGGTGTTTTCACAATTTATATTTTGTTTTTATGTTGAATTATAAAATGAACTAATCTTAATACAATGAATTCATAATTCAGATATCCCAATCTTCTTTCTTTTTTAATGATGATGATAATTTTATGGTGGTTATTTCGTTGAAACCTACTAAATAGATAAATTTATAGCGATTTAAAATTCATATATTTCATAGAAAACTTGCACTTAACAGGAATTCAGCACAAATTTGTTATTTTGCCTAAATTTATATTATAATAAAAAAAATCTTACATAATTATTTCTTTTTGTTTGAAAAAAATATGGTGCCGTTCATAAAAAGGCACGGAAGCATTGACTAGTATTTTTTAATTGACGTTTCCTTCCCACCCCCAGCCCACCCTCCCTTTCCACCTCACAGTAACACAATAAGAAAGAATTGATTAATATATAAGAAAATAACAAATCTGCTCTAGAAGCTTACCTTGTCAATATAGTCAGCCCAAACCCTGGCATGTGCACGTCGGTAAGCTTCTAGAGCAGATTTGTTATTTTCTTATATATTAATTAAGGATCAGAGAGCAACGATGCAGATATGGTTCCAAGCCTCATCAATATATTAAACTATGATCATTGATTTGCATGTGGGTCATCCATTAACATGGATCAAGATCGGGATTTGCTTATTCTCAGTAACTATCTCACTTAAAAATTTATGCTATTAAAAATTTCAAAATATAATTTATATTATTCTCTAACACATACTCTCAAGTAAAAGTTTTTTGGGCTTGAAACTTGTACATAGATCTACAATATTTTGTGCTTGATTTTTATCAAATAGAATGAGAGTGATGAGATTCGAACTCGTGACTGCTGAGTCAACAAAGCTTTGATACCATACTAGAGAACTATCTCACCTAAAAACTTAAGCTATTAAATGAGATTTCAGAATATAATTTATATTATTTTTAAAATACTGATGAACCGGGTTTATTGTCATTGATTGCACCAGAATGGTTGGACTGCTTCAAGAATAGCATTGTAGAATTTCCTTGTATTCTGCAATACGATTAGCCGATTTGTTTCCTTGTATTCTGCTATACGATTAGCCGATTTCCCCTTCCAGTTCTTTTGAAATGTTCGGATTTTCCTGTGCATCATTTTGTCAACAAAAAGAACAGTTTTTTATTTTTTTGAAAAATCAAAGTGCATTACACAAGTCGTCACATGAGAAGATTCAGAATCCAAATCTTGAACCAATACTAAGTAATTTTTTCATTCATCAAGATGAACAATAGGATTGATTTCATTTTAACCTCCTCAAATATATGTGTTCTGTATTAGTCTTTTTTAAAATATTGTTCTTCCACAATTTATACATTTATCATTTAATGTATACCTCACTTTCCAAAACTAGCTGAAAATGCCTTTATGTATTGTAAACTTCAATTTCTATACTTGCACGTGCTCGGTACATGGTTTTAATAACTAGATGAAAATTTTATGTTGTCATAGAGTTTGAGTTTAATGAAAGTTTTTAATTCTAAATCAATAGACTATTTATAATAAATAAGGAGTTTAACTTAAAAATTAAAATATACCTTTAATTTATATCTATGTGCGTCTCTTTTTCGATCTTAGATGTTAGACACTATGTTTCAAAAATAATTCTGAAAAAAATTGATTTTTTTTAAATTAATTTTTCCCCACAAAAATAGGCTTTTTATATGCCTATCTATATCTATAAATTGGTAGGGTTCTTAAGAGGAAGCACATAATTAAAGAATTTAGCTAAATAATAATTTAAAAACATTGTCATTAGCGAATAATTATTAAATAGTTTTAAAAATAAAAACTTCATGATATTCAAGCTCAATTTATCAATAGTTATATTTGATCAATATTTGGGATTATAATGAACGAATTTTAAGGATAAAAAACCTAAAATCCCTAACAAAAAACACTACTCATTATCTTTTCTACCAAAATCCTAGCCACCAAAATTGTTTTTAAAAGAATATGAGTTGAAATATGGATATATATATATATATATATATACTGAAGATATAATCATAGGTTTACCATTTAGACTTTACATGAAAGCATGGGAAAACAAATTCAACATACTAAAACAATACACCATTGGAGCTGGTAGACAAATACGTTGATTTGAGAACAGCAAAGGTTAAGTAAGAAAGAGAAAAGCAAGTTCTAGTGATGGGGGATCTTCTCAGTTCCATAATTAAAAGCTTATAGTCTTTTTCATCAACATAATCAAAATTAATAAATATTGAAAAACACATAAGCAAAATATCTCAGTCAACAAAAAAGACACTCTTAATCCGATATGGCAAGAAATACTTTATAGATAAATTCAAGTGAGATATAATGTATTATTTATTATCTTTCTAAGAAAATCGACTAGTGCTTAGAGCAAGTCCAATGATAAAAACCATTTTGGAGAGCTAAAGCTCTAAAATGGCTTTTTGAATAGTGTAAATATAGTTTTTTATTTATCTGTCTACTCCAATGGTAAAAGCCATTTAAAAGAGTCATTTTAAATATAGTGTAATTATTTTGTATATAATTTAATTATGCAATTAATTATACAATTAATAGGAGTAAGTTATATAATTAAATAATTTCTTTTAAAAAAACCTCCAACAATATAACTATTAATTTTGTATATAATTTTTTACTCTCTTATTGAGACATTTTTTAATAAAAATAAAAGCAAATATTTTTGATATAGTTACATCATTTTCAATATATATATATATATAGACACACACACACACACGTCCCCTCAGCTCTTCTCTCATTCTCTCCTCTACACCGCCGTCAACCCCCCCTTCAATTGACCCCCATCCTCCCCCAGCCCCTCCCCCCAGTACTTCAAAAGTCATTCTCTTCACCCACGTCGACATCACTGTCGCACCCTCCGCGAGAGCGCGGAGTCGCGGCTACTCTCCTCATGAGCGGGGTTATTCATGTCGGGGTTTTATCTTTATTTTCGTGAAAAAGGGAGTCGCCACCTAGTATTATGGTTACTAGGGAACCTAAAACTGGTCTTTCAGAGATTTCAAAGTAAGGAACTGGTTGCGTAAAAGGAAGGTTTTAGCACCCCTAGTACGCTCTACCTAAGGTAAGCTGCTTGGAGTTTTTGTTTGTCTTATGATTGCTATGATATTGATCTTTCAAAAATATATTTGTTAAATGATGATGACTTATTATCCCTGTAAAAATATTTTAGATATTAACCATTTTAGAATTTATTTATCCAAATACCAACAGTGAATAATATCGAATTATCCCCGCTAATATTTTGGATATTAACCCTTTTAGGATTTATTTATCCAAATACCAACAGTGAATAATACGAATCACCAAAAATAAGGTTTTTATATTTTTGGAATATTGGCCAATACCTTTTGGATTTTATAAACATGTTGTAAAATCCAAAAATACAAGAAATGATTTTTTCGCAAAATCCATGCTAAAACACATTTTTTCTTCAAACTCCGAGATAATATATATTTTTGAAAGAAAAAGAATTTTCAAAAAATATGCTAGTTTATTGGCCGTATGCACGAAAACAACACATTTTATCTTTTTTTTTTTAAAAAAAAAATCTTTTTTTTGCAAATTTTGTATTTTTTTTATTTGTTGGGCTGGCTGCCCAGCCTTAATGGGCCAGGCTGCCAGCCCACTCGCTGGGCTGGGCTGCAGCCCACTCACCGGTCTGGGCTCTTGGCCCACTATTATCGGGCTGGAAGCCAGTCTTAAATCAAGTGTCAGGCCGGGCACAAAGCCCGGCCCGACCGCCAAGCGGGGAGTG
The DNA here is from genome assembly GCA_009078335.1 of Salix brachista. Lineage (NCBI taxonomy): Eukaryota > Viridiplantae > Streptophyta > Magnoliopsida > Malpighiales > Salicaceae > Salix > Salix brachista. The sequence goes on from CM018587.1 coordinate 30,425,691, forward strand.
AATTAATTCACTCCCCGCAGCATGCAAAATGAAGATCTACAGTAAAATGGAAGATTTTCGAGTGTGATGAACGGCGTACCTATTAATACCGTTGGGTAGAGGAGGTCGAGGTGGTTCTTCCAGTCGTGGTGGGGTCGAAAATGGTGGCCTGTGGTGGCCGGAGTGGGCGTCGGAACACCACGTGTGGGCTGCTGCTGCTGTCGTTTGTTGCTGCTTCTTCGCCGGAGCTAGCTGTCGTTTCTGGAGTGGTGATGGAAGTTCTGGTGACGACGAGACGGTGCGTGGTGGCCGGAGTTGATGGCTTCTGGAGGAGAGAGAGACGCTGGCGTCTGGTTTTAGTGAGAGAGAGAGTGGACTAAACGGAGAGAGATGAAGTGAAGAAGGAGAGCCGACTCTGGAGATGAGGGAAATGAAGATTTATCTACATTTTAACGTAAATTTTCCTCTGTCTTCTTTGTTGCTTTACGTGATTTTCTCCTCTGCTTCCCCTCCTCTGTCTCTCTTTTTTTTTTTTTTTTTTTTATGTGAAAATTGGCTCTGTCACGTTGGTGCAACCCCTCTGTTTTTTTAATCTCCCCTCACTGCAAACATGAATTTTCCTCCTCCCTGCTCTCAGCTCTTTTCAAGATTTTCTCTTCTCGATCCTCACTTTCTCTGTTATTTTTCCCCTCTCTGTATTATTTCTTCCTCTTCTTTTTTCTTCCCCCCCCTCTTCTCGTCCCCTGCATGCTGCTACTTATAGCAGAGAAAACAAACCCTTCGATGGCAGAACATTTAATGAAGGGTGTCGCCGCTGAATATTTAATGCAGGGCGCGCCGGAACATGCAATGCAATTTTTAAAAATATTAAAAAACAAAAGTATGACTTGGTCTCATTTTATAATTGTTCTAAATTGCACCCTCAATTAGTGGGCTGGGAGTGGGCTGGCAGCCAGCCTACCCATGAATAAGAAATAATAATAATAAAAAATAATAATAAAAAAATGCAAAAATAAAAAAAATATTTTTTTAAAAAAATAAAAAAATAAAAATGTGTTGTTTTTGTGCATACGGTTAATACACTAGCATATTTTGAAAATTCTTTTTCTTTGAAGAAAATATATATTATCTCGGAGTTTGTATAAAAAATATGTTTCAGCATGGATTTCGAAAAGGAAAATCATTTCTTGCACTTTTGGATTTTACAACATGTTTGTAAAATCCAAAGGGTATTGGCCAATATTTCAAAAAATATAAAAACTCTTTTTTTGGTGATTTCATGTTATTCACTGTTGGTATTCGGATAAATAAATCTGTAAGGGTTAATATCCAAAATATTCGGCGGGGATAATTCGTTATTATTCACTGTTGGTATTTGGATAAATAAATTCTAAAAGGGTTAATATCCAAAATATTTTTACAAGAATAATATGTCATCATCAATATATTTTTAAAAAGACCATTATCCTAGCAATCATAAGGCAAACAAAAACACCAAGCAGCTTACCTTAGGTAGGGCGTACTAGGAGTGCTAAAACCTTCCCTTTACGCAACCAGTCCCTTGCCCTAGAATCTCTGAAAGACCAGATTTAGGTTTTCTTGTAACCATAATACTAGGTGGCGACTCCCTTTTTCACAAAAATAAAGATAAATCCCGACATTGAATTCCCCCGTGCACGAGGAGGGTCGCCGCGATGCCGCTCTCTCTTGGAGGGGTGCAACAGTGCAAATGCATCCGGTTAAAATTTCGAGAGCATCCTTAGTTTTGCGCACCTTTTTTATTTTGGTTCTTGGTTTTTGATTTGTGCAATTTAACCTCAATTGACCATTAGACTCTCAATTCGCTCAATTTGGTTCCCGATTTTGCATAATTAGGCTTGAAAAAAATTCAATTCGGTCTCCGAAAATTCCAATCTCATCAATTGAACCCGAATTGAATTTAAAAACTTGGTTTCTCATCGACTAAGCCCTTAATAAAATTAATTTGACCAATTTAAAGTATAATTAAGTCATTTCGCTTATATAAATTCTTCAATTGGACCCTAAATTAATTCTCAACCATAATTACACTTTTAAATTGGCTAATGATTAAATCAAACTGGCCCATAAAAAATAATTATATCTTTTGACTTAATTTTTACGCATATTCATCCGATAATAAATTACTTTAGCCTTGAATCTACACTTTCCTTCATTTCTAGGCACAAAAAAGGTACGATTGAGCTCTTGAAAACGTCTAAAATTTCCGACCTAATTTTTTGCCGACACCAACCCCCTTTATTTTATTTTTTCTTATTTTTTTTTGGGTAAATTTGGAGAATAACCCAAAATTGGGTTATGACAATCACAAAATACAAGCAGTGTCATTTGTGGCAAGGGAAGAGGCAGAGGGGGGAGGTTGAGTGGCCGAATATATAACATTATTTTATGTTTTGGCTTTCTTGTTTAGAGATGCTACAAATAATATACGAGGGAGGGAAAAGCCATTTTATGTACTTGTATAGAACACCTATTGGAGCTGAAAAAATTGATCAAAAATGCTAAAACTACACCTTTTGGCTCTTGGCTCTTGGCTCTTGGCTCTCCTGATGGCATAGGCGTTGGACTTGCTCTTACAAAGATACAATATCCAGTTATAGAGCGACGCATCATAAGGAAGTTGACCTAATCTGAATTACAATAAGCGTGGATCTATGTAGTAAACCCAATAAGAACATTATTTGTCTTATCATAACTTTCTCCTTAAAAAAACTCTAACATTTTATTTCCCTCTTTAAAGCCAAAATTTTGTTCTTTAATTTTCATCTCCTTCGACCTATTCTCTGTTTCTCTCGTCCCAGTCTTTGTTTCTCTCTCACTTAAAACCAAGCACACCAACGCCTCTCTCTCCTCCAACAGTCACCGTTTCAGCCACCCATATCCACCCTCATCTCCACCTTCAGCCTCCCCTCAACTCCAGAAACTCAGTCATCTTCTCCGTTGAAGAAACGGTGACAGTCCCAACGACAGCAAACCACCTGTGCACTTTTCGGCGCCCATTCCGGCCACCACAGGCTCCCATTTTCGACGCCACCACGACCAGAAGAACCGCCTCAACGTCCTCTACACAACGGTGTTAACAGGTACGCCATTCTTCACACTCGAAAATCTCCTATTTTTACTGTTCATCTCTCCTACATGCAGCCCCGGTTTACTGTTCACGTTGAACAGTAACCGGGTCAGGTCGGGCTTAGTGCCCGGCCCGACCACTAAATGAGACGGGCTTCCAGCCGATACGGCTGGAAGCCCAGCCCGAGGGAAAGACGGGCTTATGGCCCATATGGACTGAAAGCCCAGTCCGAGAATAAAATGGGCCGAAGCCCATCCTTAGAATAAACGGGTCGAGGCCCAATATCAGATTATTTGGGCAGCGAGCCCAGCTCCATGTAGGTTGGGCCGCAAGCCCAACCACAGTGGGCGGGCTGGCAGCCCAGCCCCCATGTAGGTTGGCTGGCAGCCAGCCCACCCATAAAAAAAAATAAAAAAAGAGAAAATATTAATAAAAATACATAATTTGCAAAAAAATGTTTTTATAAAAAATATATATTGTTTTCTTGCATACGGCCAATACACTAGCATATTTTAAAAAAAATATTTTTCTTTAAAAAAAAATATGTATTATCTTGGAGTTCTAAGAGAAAATGTGTTTTAGCATGGATTTCGCAAAGAAAAATCATTTCATGCATCTTGAGATTTTACAACATGTTTGTAAAAATCCAAAGGGTATTGACCAATATTTCAAAAATATTAAAATCTTATTTTTGGGAATTTATTATTCACTGTTCGGTGTTTTGGATAAATAAATCCTAAGGGGTCAATATCCAAAATATTCGGCGGGGATAGTATGCTATTATTCACTGTTCGGTGTTTGGGTAAATAAATCCTAAGGGGTCAATATCCAAAATATTCGGCGGGGATAGTATGCTATTATTCACTGTTCGGTGTTTGGATAAATAAATCCTAAGGGGTTAATATCCAAAATATTTGGCGGGGTAATACATTCATCATTTAACCAACATATTCTTTGAAAGATCAAAATCATGACAAATCATAACCAAACAAAACCACCAAGCAGCTTACCTTAGGTAGGGCGTAATAGGGGTGCTAAAACCTTCCCTTTACGCAACCAGTCCCTTACCCTAGAATCTCTAAAAGACCAGTTTAGGTTTTCTAGTAACCATAATACTAGGTGGCGACTCCCTTTTTCACGAAAATAAAGATGATACCCCAAACATTGAAATCCCCGCCCACGGGGAGGGTCGTCACGACGCCGTGCTCTCGCGACGGGGTGCGACAAGCTTCATTGCCAAACAACTGGGAGGCAATGAGAATGACGATCAATAACTCGGCTGGAAAATCGAAGTTGAACTATGATGACATCCGAGACTTGATACTTGGAGAAGAATTCCGTAGAAGAGATGCTGGTGAAAGTTCAACTTCAGGTTCTGCCTTGAATGTTGAGACCAGAGGTAGAAGATTTGATAAATACTCAAATCGCGGCAGATCAAAATCCAGACCAAGACCTCGTCAAGATCGAAGCAAGTCAAGATCCAGAAAACCAATTGAATGTTGGCATTGTGGCAAACCAGGTCACATTCAGGCAAACTGTTATAAGATGAAGAAGGAGGATGATGATAAATCTGCCAATACAGTGGCAGAGGAAGGGCATGAAGCATTGTTACTCTCAGTCAGCAGTCCACTTGATTCTTGGGTGTTAGACTCGGGGGCCTCATTCCACACTACTCCACATCAGAATATCTTGCAGAATTATGTTGTCGGTGACTATGGTGTGGTATATCTAGCAGATGGAGAGCCATTAAGAATTATTGGTATAGGAGATGTCAAGATAAAACTACCCAATAATTCTACATGGAGATTACAACAGGTAAGACATGTACCTGAGCTGAAGAAAAACCTGATCTCGGTAGGGCAACTTGATGAAAGCGGTCATTCCATAAATTTTGCGGGAGGTATCTGGAAAGTCTCGAAAGGAGTAATGATTTTGGCACGGGGTAAGAAAACTGGCACCTTATACATGATCCCAGCCTCAGAAGATATCATTGCTACCGCTGAAGCTGAAAATCAGGCTGATTTATGGCACTATAGACTTGGCCATATGAGTGAGAAAGGAATGAAGTTGCTTCTCTCAAAAGGAAAGCTACCAGGCTTGAAATCAGCAGAGTTTGATTTGTGTGAAGGGTGCATCTTCGGAAAACAGAAAAAGGTGAGTTTTCTGAAAATTGGAAGAGCTCCAAGACCTAAGAAATTGGAGTTAGTACACTTAGATGTGTGGGGGCCATCTCCAGTTGCATCACTTGGAGGTTCAAAGTATTATGTAACCTTCATCGATGACTCAAGTAGAAAGGTATGGGTTTATTTTCTGAAAAATAAATCCGATGTGTCTGAAACCTTTAAGAAGTGGAAAGCTATGGTGGAGACTGAAACATGATTGAAGCTAAAATGTCTGAGGTCAGACAATGAAGGAGAATACACTGATGGAGATCTCAAGGAGTACTGTGCTACTAATGGTATCCGGATGGAGAAGACCATTCCAGGCACACCGCAACAGAATGGTGTGGCAGAGCGTATGAATAGAACCATCAATGAAAGAGCTAGGAGCATGAGGTTTCATGCTAGATTACCCCTAACATTCTGGTTTGAAGCTGTCAATACTGCAATCTATTTAATCAACCGAGGACCTTCTGTTCCTTTGAATTTCAGAATTCCTGAAGAGGTCTGGACAGGAAAAGAGGTAAATCTTTCACATTTGAAAGTATTTAGATGTGTTTCTTATGTGCACATAGATTCTGAAGCAAGAAGTAAGCTTGATGCAAAGTCCAGAAAATGCATCTTTGTCGGCTATGGTTCTAATGAGTTTGGATACCAATTTTGGGATGAAGAAAATCGGAAAATTATCAGAAGGAAAAATGTCATATTTAATGAGAAGATGACATACAAGAATAAAGATGCGACAAATTCTGACAAAGTTGAGACATCTGATGTAATAGATGTAGATGATATTGCTAAAAGTATTGTATAGGGCAATATCATTGATAAAGAAAACATTGATCCGCAGGAAGAGCCATGTACACCAGCAACAATTGTCAGAAGATCCTCCAGAACGATCAGACCTCCACATTGGTTCTCACCGTCGTTGAACTATATTCTATTGACAGATAATGGTGAGCCTGAAAGTCTTGAAGAAGCTACAAGAGCTGAAGAATCAAGCAAGTGGGAGCTAGCCATGAAAGATGAGATGGATTCCTTGTCAAGAAACCAGACATGGGAATTGACTTCACTACCTAAAGGGAAGACAACCTTGCATAATAAATGGGTGTACAGGATTAAAGAAGAGCATAATGGAAGCAAACGATTCAAGGCAAGACTTGTCGTGAAGGGATTTCAACAAAAGGAAGGTATCGGTTATACATATATCTTCTCTCCAGTGGTAAAGATGACTACAATCAGATTGGTATTGTCAATTGTAGCTGCAGAAGATCTACATCTCGAGCAGTTAGATGTGAAGATTGCTTTTCTTCATGGAAATCTAGAAGAAGATATCTACATGAAGCAACCAAAGGGTTTCTCAAAAAAGGGCAAAGAGAACATGGTTTGCAAGTTGAAAAGGAGTTTATATGGTTTGAAGCAAGCTCCAAGGCAATGGTACAAGAAGTTCGACAACTTTATGTGCAACAATGGGTTCACACGATTGCAAGCAGACCATTGTTGTTATGTAAAGAATTTTGGGTCATCATATATCATCTTATTGATATATGTAGATGATATGCTAGTTGCAGGATCTAGCATCGGGGAGATTAACAAGCTGAAACAACAATTGTCAAAGCAGTTTGCAATGAAAGATTTGGGAGATGCAAAACAAATCCTTGGCATGAGAATCATCAGGGACAGAGATAAAGGTACTCTGAAGCTTTCACAAGAAGAGTATGTGAAGAAAGTGCTCCATAGGTTCAAGATGGATGGAGCAAAGCCAATAAGCACACCTTTGGCTAAACATTTCAAACTTACTAAGGAGCAGTCACCTAAAACTGAAGAAGAAAAGAACTATATGAATGCAGTTCCTTACGCGTCAGCAATCGGAAGTCTCATGTATGCTATGGTCTGTACAAGACCAGACGTTGCACATGCAGTGAGAGTTGTGAGCAGATACATGAGCAATCCTGGCAAACAACATTGGGAAACAGTCAAGTGGATTATGAGGTATCTGAAAGGTACTTCAAATACATCCTTGTGCTTCACAAAGTCAGACTTGAAGCTTCAAGGATATGTAGATGCTGATTTGGCCGGTGATATCGACACTAGGAAAAGTACTACAGGGTTTGTATATACTCTGGGTAATACAGCTGTATGTTGGGCTTTGAAGCTGCAGAAGATTGTTGGGCTTCGAAGCTGCAGAAGATTGTTGCTCTGTCTACAACAGAAGCTGAATATGTAGCAGTTACAGAAGCTGGGAAGGAGATGGTTTGGTTACAAAGCTTCTTGGATGAATTAGGCAAGAGACAACATAAAGGCATTCTGTACAGTGACAGTCAGAGTGCTATTTTTCTTGCGAAGAATCCAGCCTTTCATTCCAGGACAAAACACATACAGTTGAGATATCATTTTATTCGATCTCTTCTTGATGATGGACAATTGATACTTGAGAAGATTCAAGGTTCTGAGAATCCTGGTGACATGCTGACAAAGGAAGTACCTATAGAAAAATTGAAGTTGTGCAAAGCTTCAGTTGGACTTCAAGACTAAAAGGGATTGACACCATTGTGTCCAAGTGGGAGATTGTTGAAGTATGAACACAATGGTGTGAAACCTGTACAATGGTGTGAAACTTATCTCCCCACCATTGTTGAAAATGATAAAGCTGGTATTTCTTGGTGGCCAACTATTGACTTATGAAGAAGATTGTCTCCCTACACTTGCTATAAATAGAGGGGCTTCTTAGAGCTTAATTAAGAAAGAAAAACACCGAGTGAATGTGCTGTGTAGAGAGAGCTAGAGAGAGTTGAGTTGAGTTGAGTTTTTTCTCCTCCTTGTATTTGTATTATTGTTTGCTTAATACAAAGTAGTAGCTCCATGGAGTAGGCAAATTGCTGAACCACGTAAATATTGTGTGTATTACATTGCTGCCATACCTAACACTTTATCCATGAAATGATGGGTCAATTATCTAACCTCCTACTGGAAAAAATCCATTTCAATTTTACTAGTTAAAGTAGCACTATTGCGAGGAACTTCATCGTCTAGAAATCTTCCTTCTCCGTTACAACCAAGTTCTTTATGACCTCCAACAATGGTATTAAAAAAAGTACAGTAGAAAACAAATAGGAAAGGTAGGCTTTAATGCCAATTCACAACCTAAGAAAGTGTAGGGGAGGCAACACCAATGGTGGTTAATGCTGATAGATAACATCGATGCTTCTTTTTTTCATATTTGTTTTAAATGTCTTTTTAAATTAATATTTTTATTTTATTATTCCTTAGGTTAACTAAGATATCCCATTAACTTTGAGAATGGAATTGAGATTTACACATTTTTTTAAGTTACTATTTTGCAGCAGAAATGAACAGAAATAAAGCGTGGAATGAATATGAAAGATACCAGGTTTAATTGAAACAAGCCAGATATTTCTAAGTAAATATGAGACAACACAAATATCAGGAGACAAACCCAGTAAAAAATGATAAGAAAAAATGGGGAAGAATACAGAAAACCCCCCTAAAATGCACAGCTCAACAGCTCTGGACAGATCGAACAACCCAGATTGTTCAGAAAATAAAACGACAAACAACAAGGCAAGATCAGATCTTCGAGCAAGCTAACCAGGGAAACTTATTAATTTCCAGAATGAGCAATACAGATGGAGCTTAAAAAAATCACCCCAACATGACGAAAAAGACAGACTACAATGGCAAAAACAACATAATGCAGTAGCAAAATTGCTGTCCCTCGCCTACTTATTTGATGCAGCAACCGGGAGCCATGATATACAGTAAAAACCATGGCTCTTTATTTACTCTCAAGAAGAAAAAATGGCTACCCCAAGTTTCACATGGCTATAATTATGGTTTTTTCAAGCAGAAAGACCCCTCCATGTGTCTTGGTAGATGCAATGAAGACGATATGAAAACTGGTGATGATGATAACGGGCTACCACTGACACCAAAATCCTTCTCTTCCTCAACAATTGTGTCCAAAATTATTGTCGCTGGGCGTTTAGTCACAGAGATAAACTGTGGGGGAGCTACTGTCATGAACCATGGGGTCTGTAACTTGGCCATGTGAACTGGAGAGCACAAAGGAGGGGGAGAAAAGGGTAAAAATGGAAAACTAGAATAAAGAAAAGGAGGAGGAGGAGATGACTTGCATTAACACTCTCCCCAGAATTTATAATGCTGTATTTGTCTGTAGAAATTTGAAGCCAGGGTTTGATTGTAGCTTTCATGCGGTAATTTTGCATGTGACCGACGCTGTCAATGCATTACTAAACAGAAACTGACGGCCGATTTACCTTTTTTGTTTAGGCAAGCTATTTTCAATTCATTTAGAAAAATGATGCAGTAACTTGTTGAAAAATAAATATTTCTTTTAATTATTTTTATTTCTTATTTTTAAGCTTAAGAATCTTCTTTTCTTTTTAGCAGGCTTTTCTAGCTTCTCCATGCAAAGAAAATAGTTTTTCTATTCTTATTTTTTTATTCAACATTCATATATATATATATATATATATATATATAAAGAATTGTAATAGTTTTTTTTTTCTAGTAAGGCTTAGATGAATAAAAAATAAATATTTGGATGTTTTTTAATCTATAAGATATTGCATTTTTCATATTCCACTTTTATCCCATTCATTCTATCAAATGATAAACCTCCTTTCTTTTTATCTTACTCATTTTACCATATGCTCATTTCTTGAACATATTTGATTTGTATCATATTCTTAATTATTTCATCAAATGACAAACCTCCGTTCCTTTTATCATGCCCATCATACCATACTTAATTTGTATCATAGCCTAGTCAACATTGTCAAATTGATTATGCATCCCATGAACATTTTCTAAACATATATCATTTATAAATACTACACATTTTCATAACGTACATCGTTGAAAATTATAGCCCTAAAAACAAGGACTTTTTTAAGGAAACCCTAGAAATTTACATCAAATGAACTTAGATCAAATTAGAGGAGACTGGGTAATCCCAATTCAAGCTGTTCATTGCTCTTCTCCCTCTGCTTCTTTATTCTAACAGTGCAAAAGGACATGGCTCGTCATATCTCTTTCAATGTTCTTCTCCCCTCAACTTAACCTTTTTCCTCCTCTCCTTCTGTATCTCACTTCTAAAACGCCATCCTATTTCAAAGGAACTGCAAAAGGGATTGAAAATCGTTGATCTCTCCTTTTTTTTTTTTTTCCTTATTCCCTTTTTGTATTATAGAGCCCTTAACTTTTCTTTACAATTTCTCTCCTCCTCCCACCCTTCAAAAAATAAATAAAAAGAAACATGTTTTCAAGAAAAAAGTAATAATAGAAAAGTCCGACAAAACCCCAAAAGAACCTCTTCACATGATTCAAGCTCTAAACATTTCAATGGCAGAATTGTCGTTTTACTATTGAAATTCACAATTAAATTGGGTGTGTCCACAATACACTCCATGTTAATATCACCACATCACTTACTTTTTTTTTAATGATAACAATTACAAAGAGTTATAAAATTATAACTGTTTACAGACACAAAAAAGATAGTTGTATGTGAATAGTACACAAGGTCTAAAAGTATAGTCACAATCATTCATTAAAGCCCGGTTATGATAATAATTTTGGCATATGCTTTTGATGCCCTAGCACAGCAGGCCGACAACCTAGCGACCAACATGAGGATTATCCGTTTTGAACCTCTTATTTTTTTAATTAAAGAAAACTTAATTTCCATAATTTCAAAGGAAAAAATAAACAAAATACATGGTAGGAACAAATTATTTAGTATTAACTGTATTTAAGTTTATCGCCATGTTATAGGCTTGGATCTTTCAGCAACCGCCACCTTTTTCGTTTTTATTGCATGAAGACGACCTTTCATAGAGGGAAACTGGTAAAGACAGGAAACTTCTCTCATGGGCGGTGCGCCACACTCCACTCAGATGGAGGCTCTGTTTGTCATTTTGTATTAAAATATTTTGAAAAAATTTGATTTATATTAAATTTGATTTGTTGATATAAAAAGTAATTTAAAAAATAACCTTTTTTTTAATTTTTATACTTTCAAAATAAAAAATACTTTAAAAAATAATTACAATCACATTCTCAAACCAGACAAGTAGTCACGAAGCTCAACTTGCAAAGCTGTTATATGTTTTTCATTGGAATACTCGAGGGACTGTACATAATTTCTCATATCTTCTTAACGTAGTTTTCCGATTTTCTATTAAAAAAAGATGTTGAATAGGTTGGGTTTTTTTTTGGTGATTCATAGTACGTCAACGGTACTTGTATTTTAATTAATCTTTTAACTCAAACATCAAATATATTATCAAATATCATCAATTTTGAATCCGAACTTTTTTTTTTTATCAGTTTTATTACTAAATCATTTTGAATTTTCAACTAAGAATTCTATTGGAATCACTTGATATAAAATGTTAAGTTTCATACAAAATACTAGAGGCTTAATTTTAACATGGAGATTTGAGTTTAGTTTGATCCTCGCGTGCTTAATCACTGGACTACTTCTTCACTGGCAACTTCATGTCTTTAAAGATTAAACAAGTTCGGAAATAAGGGGAGTGAAAAAACAGATCCACAGTATCGACGAAATTGCGCACAGATAACGATGATCACGTAGCTGATGTGGATACGGATATGAACCCTAGATTTTCCCTTTCACGATTACCCGTACGGTGGGTATACATCTACGTAGAGCTATTTGCATCACGAGATATATAATTTCCCTGGAAAACTATATATTTCCCTTTCTTATTTGAATTGTCTCAGCAGAATGGAGTCGTACGGCTGTAAATCTTGTATTTGTGGTGACTTGAAACCGAGAGGTGGTCACCATGCACATTGACAATGAAAAGTACATTTAAAGGTTGAAGCTGTACGCTACCAGTCAAGGCATGGCTTTGAGGGAGAGGGACCATGAGAACGTGGTTGCAATTCTTAGCTGCATCAATACGTTGTTAGGACGGGGACCAATGTACCCACTATGGTCGCTTGTTTCTGTCGTCCAAAGGTTTTTATTGTTGTCTCGTAATTTTCTAAGGAAAAATTACAGACATTGGATGGCTCCAATGCGTAGCAAAATGATAGCTTTGAATGAATATTTGAGAGAGAAGCTATGAGTACACCGGTTGGTGGGTGGGCTATCAACCTCCACATGAATTTGAATGTGATTGGTATTGTTGTTGTTTTTGTAGGGCGTGGTTTAAAAGAAGCAATTTTATAAAAAAAATACTTTTAGTTGAGTTTCCTATCTTAAATTTAAATGTTTGGTTAACACTATAGATGAGATAGAGGATGAACAAAAACAATTACATATGTTTGGTTAATATATTTTTTATATTGAGGTTTAGTTGTCAAATTACTAAAAAAGACAAACACACACACACATATTTTTCATTTTCAAGATATTGTAGATTTATAATTATAATTACCTAATAAAATAAATAATCCTTGTACATTATTTTTTTTATTGTCCCATCAAATTATTTGAAATTTCATCGTGTATAAAATCCATATGTGAAGGCTTCTGTGATCTTTAACTATTTGAGTTAGCAACAACATTCAACCTTGTTGGGGCATGAACATGTTTTGTAATGCTTAAGAGTTCCATATGCCTAACATTTAATATTATGTACCAATTTAAAGCCTACTAAATTGATAGTCAAATCAAATGGTACTAATGATAGTATCATTAGAAGCCAAAGTAGATATATTAAGAGTTATAATTTATTATCACTTAGTATAGCATTTAACCTTAGTGTATATTTCAGATCATGGTACATGATGTTTTTTAAAATAGTTTTTTTCTTGAATATGTATAAAAATGATTTTTTTCATATTTTTTTGTTCTGACATTGTCATAACCCCTTTTCTTGGTCATTCTCTAAAAAATAAAAAAAATTACAAAAAATAAAATAAAAGGCTAATGCTGTGAAAGAAAATCAAATGGAAAATTTTGAATGGATTTGAGAGATCAATCATACTTCTATTGTGCCCAAAAATGAGGGAATGGAGTTTCAAGGCTAAAATAATTTATTACTGGATAAATCTGCATAAAAATTAAGGCTAAAGGCATAATTATATTTTTATAGGTTAATTCAATTTAATCGTGGGCCAATTTAAAGTATAATTGTGTTTAGGAATTAATTTAGGGTCCAATTGAAGGATTTAATTAAGTGAAATGACTCAATTATACTTTAAATAGGTCAACTTAAACTTATTAAGGGCTTAATTGATGAAAAATCAAGTTTGTGAGCCTAATTCAAGTTTAATTGAGAAGATTGGAATTTTAAGAGACCAAATTCAATTTTTACCAAGTTAATTTGATGAAATCATGGGTGAAATTGAAGAAAATTGAGAGATTCGTTAATTGAGGGTCTGCATAAATCTGAAACCAAGGACCAAATTAAAAAGGCCGTGTAAAGTTAAGGCTATTATTGAAATTTTATTGGGGATAAAATTGCATAAATTTTAAAGTGAAAAGCCAATTAGGAGTTCAATTAGAACAATTATAAATTGAGAGACCAATTTGTACTTCTACCATCCTCCAGAATTTTCAGGCAGTCATGCCCGCCACTGTCTTCATCATTGTAGAAGAGGAAGGGGCAATCTGAGAACAGCCGCAATGTTAGCTGAAGAGTCGTTGTATTCCTATAAATACCTTCGATCAAGGAACGAGAAGAGAATAACAAGAGGGAAAGGAATAAAAAAAAATATAGGATATGGGGAGAAATAAAGAACCAAACACATACACCGAGGACTGAAAAAGGGGAAGAAGAAGGAAGGGATACCAAAGACAAAAAAAAAAGAAGTCACGAGAACCTGTCGAAGCCAGTGACTCAGTCTTCTTCGTCCTTATCGCCGACAACAATGTCTTTTTCATCTTCAACACTAACAACCTCAAGTCTTTCCTTCTCCATTAGTATCCTCTACCTTTTTTTTCCCCTTGTCAGCCACAGTCCCGACTCCTCCTCTCTAGCTGCCAGCTACGGTTTTAGACCAACAACAACCCCGTTGTCTCCTCTCTCCCTCAGTAACAGTCTCCCATCTCTCCTACAACCATCACCAATAGTCCATTATGCTCCTCCGACCACCACCAGCATCCCCTTGACACCGACAACAACCTTTCCGTGTCCTTCACTAGCAGCGACAACAATCTCCTCGCCTCCAGCGATAAGACCAGCAACAACGTCACCTTCCTTCTCCATTGCAATGGTTTTCTAGCGCATCCTACGACCACCATAGACCACCATTCTCGACGCAACGATCACCAACAAAACTAGCCCGACCTTTTTTACACGGTGATAGTGACTGGTAACCTCATCCTCTCTTAGTTGTTGTTCATTGTGCAAGTGAATAATAGGAAGAGTTGGACATTCTGTTCATTCATCTCAAGAAAGATGTTGGGCCGAAATGCCCGAAACATGGCTAGGTCAACCCATTTTTTTCAGGCCCGATCCCATTTGATTTTTTTTAAATAAAAATATATAAAAATTATATTTAGAAAAAAACAAAAAACGTGTTGTTTTCATGCATGCAGCCGAATTCCAAAGAATTCCTAAGCATATTTTTTCCGTAAAAAAATCAAATATTTTCTACTGTTTATAAATGAAAAATGAGATATCATAACTAGTTTATGAGTATCTGTTAGAGTTCGGCCAAAATAACAAAAATCTTTCAACAATCATTTTTTTTTTTTGTAAATTTTAATTATCAAGCCAAAATACTTTTGAAAAATACCCAAAAGGAGAAGTAAAAGCATAAACTCTCCTTAACACACCCTTAGTAAAAGACAATGGTTAGGGGACAAAATTGAAAGGGAATGTTAATAATTCGATAAGGGGACAAGTAAAACAAGATTATAATACCATATGATGTTGGTTTTAGATGATTAAAAAAGATGTTGGAGGAAAAGGCGACGAAGTGGTAAAGATGTTTAAAAACAACAAGATTTACTCTAGAAATTATAGATATTGTTAAGGTGGACATGAGTTAGTGAGTGATAACCTACATAAAACAAGGCAAGGGGAGCATGAGAGATCAAGAAGAAGATAAAATGTGTTGAAGGTTGCATGCAATTAATAAAATATAAAACGATTTCAAACCTATATGACCAAAAAGTAAAACAAGGATACTTATGTAGGAAATGTAAGCCACTTTTTACTAATGTGAGATGACAACGTTTAATAGTGAGGACAAGTGATGGTGAAAAATCTTAGAATTATGGAAATAAGTGTGAAGTTTTTTTAAATTTATCACCATAAATAGTTTGCAAGCTTTTGATATAAGTGCAAAATTGATTCTCAACAAGTTTCTTAACATGAAAGAACATTCCATAAACTTCTAATTTAATACACATAGTGTAAAATCTAATGAATTTAGTAAAATGGTCTATAAAAATAACAAAGTAGCAATATCTTTCAACAAAAAAGTGAAGGGAGTGCATCAAATATTATTAAAAATCAAATTTAGATAGGTTAAGCTCATATGGTAAATAAAACATAATGTTGATTTATTAGATTTGCTCAAAAGGTAAGGACTATAAAAAATGAAAACATCGGAAAATATTATTGGAAACAAAATGACTTGACTGAGGATGACCAATACAATGATGCTAAAGTTCAAGTGACAAACGACTAACATGAAAGCACAAGGAATGGATAAAAGAGATAGTACAGGAAAGATGACAAAATATCTTTTAGAGTGTTTGTTTCTCTATTTATTTATTTATTAATTTTTTTATATTTGATTCAAATTAATTTTTTTATTTTTTATAATTATTTTGATGTGCTGATATCAAAAGTTATTTTTAAAAAATAAAAATAAAATATTATTTTAATGTATTTTTTAAACAAAAAACAACCGTTATAACAATACCAAACAAGCTTTAACAATATTGAAAATAAAGATATCTTTGGAAGCACACTCCATGATAAAATAAAAAAGGCCATGAAATTTACAAAACACATTATATCAATAGCATACTAACACACAAAAGCAATGTTTTATTTGTTTAAATAGATATATTGGTAGTGTTTTATTTGCTTAAATAGATATATTGGTAGTATTTTATTTGTTTTAACTGAAATATTTCTCCATCCATTAAAAAAAGAGAATCAGGAAGAAAAAAAAAGAAAAGGAGAGAGAACAAAAGATCATTAAATACTTAGGTTGTTTTTATTTTTAGAAAATAACTAGTTTATTATATATATATATATATATATATATATATATATATATATATGAACATCCAGTTTTACTCTCTCTCTATAAAATAATTACTTTTTCCAGTTTTACTATATATACACACACCAATTTATTATAAAATAATTATTTTGATATTAAAGATTCTACTTGAAAATAATAATTGTATAATTAATTTTATTTTTAATAAAATATTAATTGTAATTTTTTAAACTTCATATTACTAACTAAAAAAAACCCCTCACATATCCTAGGTGATGACATATTTAGAATTCAAGACAACATTAAGTCCTTGGAATTTATCAAAACTTATATATATAAAAAAAACATGATATTAGTGTGTGTATTTTTATGTAATTTAAAAGTATTTCTCTATAGAAAATTAAGAAATATGTTTATGAAGTAAAACGATTTCTAAAATAAAAAACAAGGACCTTGTTAGAGTGCGTTTTTTCTCTGTTACTTCTTTAATTACTAGCAGGGAATTGATGTAGTTTTTGTTATAAAACAAATGGTTTCCTTTTCTCCACTTGGTGTTGATAGCGCATGATGTTATCTTCCTTTTATTCAGAAGCTTCGGCCTATGTTGAAATTCGTGTGGTCGAATCATTTTAACTAGGTAGAAAAGTTGAGAATTTCTCTTGGTTTTAACGTGAAGATCACTTGGTATTGATCGTTGCAACTGCTGCTTGCCGTAGCGTATAGTGGCCCTGTTCATAGCAGTGCTGATATTTTGCTTGTTATTTTGTCGATCAATAAATTTGGTTTTAGTTTTTTGCATGGTGTGGTCAGTGGGTTTTGGTTTTTGGAACTCTACATCACGCCTTTATATTTCAAAATTCCCAGTCAGAATTTGCTGTTGTTTCGTTTCAGGATAGGGTTCTTTGGACCAACTGTTGTGAGGATTCATGGTGGTTTTTTGCTCTTTCTTTCTCGTGCTTCCGTCGAGCTACAGCTTTTCTTACGAGTCTTAGTTCAAACTCCACTCACCAAAGACTTTCTCCTTTCTTCCCTTCGTCATTTGATCATGTTTCTGAAGTTAGAGGTATTCGATTCATCTTGATTGTGTCTGACAAGGCCTGTGGACTGTAACAAGTCTTAAATTAAATCTCGTGTCATCTAGAGAGTAGTTGGAGAATGAGACTGCTGGATTTGTAGTCCTGGAAGGGGATTATCCGTGTTAAAACAGACAGACTCTAAAGTGTATGAGTGTTTATTGAATGGAAGGGAATTGGCCTATAAAGCCATTACAAATAACTGAATAGCTAAATAACAGCCCACATCTTTAACCATTCTAAGATCATGGTAAACAATTAGGAAACAGTCAAACACTGATCTGAGAGACAAAACTAATTCCTAGATGGTAGGAGTTATTGGCAGATTCAAGATTAAAGATCTAACACACCATAAACTCTAGTTATTTGAAACTTTCAAAATGTCTCTAAATAAGTTTAACTTCAATCTTGAACAGACGATCTGCACTCACCTTCTTTTGAAGTTTTAATGTAGAATAGATAGTTGTTAGTTTAAGAGAAGATGAAATCTATGAGATTGAGGACGGTATTATCATTGAAATGTAGAGTGCCAGTGAGCTGATTTTACAGAGCATATCAACTACAAGAGTGATTTTGTTATGAGCTATAAAGAGATGGCTGTGATGCCCCCCCTTCCGAACACTACTTGATTTCACCAAGTTCTTAATTTTGTTTGTGGATAGGCTACTTACAGAGCTACAAGATGGAGTTTAACTAGTTTACGTGGACTTGTCCACTGAAGAAGAAAGAAGAACAAGACTTACTGTTACAACTGTTATCTAACAGAATCAACTGCAACACATTCTAATTGTAACTAATTCAAAGAAGAGAAGATGTAATTGACCTCTCTAGACAGTTAGGAAACATATGTGTAATGCATACTCTGCTCATACTATATAAATGAGCATTTTGTCAAACAACAAAAAGACAATTAATACATACAACTTATCTTTTTTTGAATAAAATCCCTCTTCTGTTTTTCTCCTTCTCCTTGAAGATAACCAAGTTCACCTGCAAAATCACAAACAAAAAGTTAACATGGTATTAGAGCTCTAGTCTGATTTGTAAAGGGATGTAAGTAGTGAAATCAAGATATATGAGACTAAAAAATGGCAGGATCATCAAGCACTGGAGGAGATCTAAGGACTCCATAATTCAATGGAAACAATTATGATTTTTGGGCAGTTAAAATAGAGACTATCCTGATAGCTTTTGATGTAAGGCGATTTTTTCGCGCTTCGCGCCCCGCCGTCCCCCTTCTGGATTGGGGAAAACAACGACGTGCGGTGAAAATGGAGGGGTGTTATAGTCATAAAAATCACGACGATAATTATCAGGAGTCGCCACCTAGTATTACGGTCACTAGGAACCTATTGGTCTGCAAGAGTCTTGGGTAAGGGGACTTCTTGTGCAAGGGGAAGACGCATCACCCCCAGTGCACCCTACCTAAGGTAAGTTGTATTGTTTTTTTGATTGCTTTTCTAAGTTAAAACTTTTTACACTGCATTTTTCAAAAACCATTTTTTTTGTCTGCGGGTGTACTTTACAATGTAAATTTACACCGCAGTTACAAACCTTTTTTATCTACGGATGTACTTTACAATGTAAACTTACACCGTATCTGAAAATCCTTTTTATTATCTACGGATTTACTTTACAATATAAATTTACACCGTAGTTAAAACCCTTTTTTTAATCCATGGATATACTTTACAATGTAAATTTACACCCTAATAGATAAAACAAAAATAGTTATAATTAATTTTGATATTTTGTCCAAATTTCAATGGATAATCGTAAACCAGTTACGATATCCAATTTTTGTTTTAAAACATGAGGAAGATGCAAAATATTTCTTGTATGAAAAATATGATGGAAATTTTTTTGGAATCCGGCCGTATGCATGAAAACAACACATTTTTTTATTTTTTTTTAAAATGCATTTTTTTTTAATAAAAATTAAATTAAAAAATATTCGGGTCTGGCCTGGCCCCGCTAAATGGGCCGGCCCAGGCAAGATGGGCAAATACCCAACTCTAATGGGCTGGGCCAGGTCGAGAGCAGCCTAGCCCAACAACCAATTCACGTGAAGTGAATTAATTCATGCAGTTCACTTCACGTGAACAGTAACTGGTGGTCGGCCGACCACGACAAGAGGCTCACCTGCCACTGCCGCTGGGTAGAGGAGGTCGAGGTGGTTCTCCATGTCGTGGTGGCGTCAAAAATGGTGGCCCGTGGTGGCTAGTAGGAGCGTCGGAAAGGGCTGACCTGTTCATGCAGGGGAGCTGCTGTGTGGTGCCGGAGCTTACTGCTGCTGCTGAGGAGGTGGTACTGTCGTCGGAGGTGGGGAAGGCGATGGGCTGTTGTTCCCGAGGCTGGTGACTGTGCTGGTGGAGGAGAGAGAGAAGATCGTCGGTGCTGTCAAAAGGAGAGAGAGAGAAGGCTGTCAAACCGAGAGGAAGAGAGAGAGAGCTGGTGCTGAGGAAGAAGATGAAGGGCTGGTCTGTGTTGGGTCAAATTTTCTGTTGATGTTACGTAAAATTTTTGCTCTGTAAATCCCCCCCTCTCTCTCTCTGTGTAAAACTCGTCGTCCTCTGTTCTTTTTTTTCTCTGCTTCTGATCTCCTCTGCTTTTTCGTCCCCCCCCCCCCCTCTTCGTGCATGCATGTAAGCTATTCATAGGTAAGAGGCAACCCTTCGTCTGCCTATTGCATGCAGCGATGGGTTGCCTCTTCACCTGAAATGCAGCCCTGCAGTGGGCAGTGGCATGCCTGCACTGTTCAGGTGACTGAACAATGCAGTCACGTCAATGATGATTTTGGGAGAGGGTAAACAATACAATTTGGTCCCTCAATTTTTAATTGGTTCAATTGCACCCCCAATTGGTTTTAAACTTCTAATTTTGTGCAATTGTATCCCCGTCAAAAATTCAATGTTAGCCTTAAATTTGCGCGTCTTTTTTTATTTTGGTCCCTGGTTTCCAATTTATGCTATTTGACCCTCAATTGACCATTAAACTCTCAATTGTCTTTAATTGGACCCCTGATTTCGCACAATTGACTTGGAAAAATTCAATTCAGTCTCCGAAAACTCCAAACTTCTCAATTGAACCCGAATTAAATTCAAGAACTTGATTTCTCATCGACTAAGCCCTTAATACAATTAATTTGATCAATTTAAAGTATAATTAAGTCCTTGCACTTAATTAAATCATTCAATTTGACTCTAAATTAATTTCCAAACATAATTATACTTTTAAATTGGACGATGATTAAATCAAATTGGCCTATAAATATATAATTATGTCCCTCAACTTAATTTTTACACAGATTTATCGAATTATAAATTATTTTTGCCTTAAATCTGTATTTCCTCTATTTTTGGGGACAAAAGAGATACGATTGGACTCGCGAAAACAACCAAAATTTCCACATTGATTTTTCTACCAACGCCGACCCCTTTTATTTTATTTTTGTTATTTTTGGGTGGATTTTAGGGAGTAACCCAGAAATTAGGTTATGACAAGAATGAATTTGCAGGGGTAAAAAGTGGAGCTGGAAAAATCTCAGAAGAAAAGCTAGCTGCTTCAAAAGAAAACAGAATAAAAAATGCTAAAGCCTTGAGTCTAATACAAGGAGTATTATCTGATGATCTATTTCCATGCATAAGGAATGAGAAAACTACAAAAAAGAGCATGGGAGATACTAAAGAGAGAATTTAGAGGAGACAAAAAGGTGAGAGTTGTAAAATTGTAGGCAGTAAGGGTTGAGTTTGAGTATATGAGGATGGTAGATTGAGAGAGCTTAGATCATTACATAACTAAGTTCTCCAAAGTTATAAATAATTAGAAGTCTCTCGGTGAAGAGGTACCTAAGACAAGGACAATGCAGAAGCTATTGATGAGTCTGAGCAGGAAATATAAGTCCATTGTTTCAATTATTGAGGAAACAAGAGACTTAGATACACTGAGAAGTGAAAAAGTCATTGGTTCAATTAAAGTATATGACAAAAGAGAAAATATGCACGATGAGAGAGAGAGAGTAATGAATACTGAAAGAGCATTCAGTAACCGCAGAATAAGAGGGAACAATTACCTTTAAAGTAACAAAGGCTCACAAGGAAGAACAAATTCGAGGTAGAGGCAGAACAAAAGGTTTCCAAACTGGACTCAAGGTGGAAACATGAACAATCAACACAATACAAACTGGAACCAGAAAGCTGGGATTAATTACAACAATTCCTTTAATTCTCAGCAAAGAAATGGAAGCAGTAGCCAAACCAGTAGCCAAACGAGTATAAAACCATAATGTATACATGTCAGAAGCACCATTTTGGCATATGCAGATTCAAAGGAAAGATCAAATGTGGAAAATGCAACAGATTTTTGTTACTTCAACAAACAATTGCCAAATTGTGCAAAAGAGGAAGATGAAATCACAGGGACAATGTTTTATGCTTGACATGCAGCAAGTATACAAAATGAAAATGTATGGTTTATGGACAGTGCATGTAGTAATCATATGACTTCCCAAGAGTCAAAATTGATAAAAATTGACAAGACAGTAACATGCAAGGAGAAGATGGGCTCAGCAGATCTTGTGCAAGCTACAGGCAAGGGAACACTTGTGGTTGATACAAGACAAGGGGTAAGGCACATACAAAAAGTATTGTTGGTGCCTGGAGTAGATGAAAACTTACTGAGTGTAGGGCAGATAATGGAGCATGGGTATTACATCCTTTTCGGAGAAAACAAGGCTATAATATTTGTACAAATATTATAGCAAAAGTGATCATGAGAGGTAATAGATGCTTTTCTCTTTCACTGGAATCCATGGTACCTGCAGCAAGAAAAGCATCAGTGATTGGAGGTTCTTGGATTTGGCATAGGAAATTTGGACACTTGAATTTTGAAAGCTTGAAAAGATGCAGCAAATGGAAATGGTTGTAGGACTGCCTATGCTAACATATGTGAATATCGTGTGTGAAGGATGTGTGCTTGGGAAGCATAAAAGGCAACCATTTGATAAAGAAGGAGCTAAAAAGCAAGCCAACCACTTGAACTGGTACACACAAATTTGTGTAGACCAATACAAAATGAATCAAATGGAGGTAATAGATATTTTATTACCTTTATCGATGATTTTTCGAGGATGAGTTGAGTTTACTTTCGGCTGCCTATTGCATGGGTTGCCTCTTCACCTGAAATGCAGCCCTGTAGTGGGCAGTGGCGTGCCTGCACTGTTCAGGTGACTGAACAGTGCAGTCACGTCAATGATGATTATGGGAGAGGGTAAAAAATACAATTTGGTCCCTCAAATTTTAATTGGTTCAATCGCACCCTCAATTGATTTTAAACTTCTAATTTTGTGCAATTGTATCCCCGTCAAAAATTCGATGTTAGCCTTAAATTTGCGCGTCTTTTTTTATTTTGGTCCCTGGTTTCCAATTTATGCTATTTGACCCTCAATTGACCATTAAACTCTCAATTGTCTTCAATTGGACCCCTGATTTCGCACAATTGGCTTGGAAAAATTCAATTCAGTCTCCGAAAACTCCAAACTTCTCAATTGAACCCGAATTAAATTCAAGAACTTGATTTCTCATCGACTAAGCCCTTAATAGAATTAATTTGACCAATTTAAAGTATAATTAAGTCATTGCACTTAATTAAATCCTTCAATTTGACTCTAAATTAATTTCCAAACATAATTATACTTTTAAATTGGACGATGATTAAATCAAATTGGCCCATAAAAATATAATTATGTCCCTCGACTTAATTTTTACACAGATTTATCGAATGATAAATTATTTTTTTCTTAAATTTGTATTTTCCTCTATTTTTGGGGACAAAAGAGATACGATTGAACTCGTGGAAATGACTAAAATTTCCACATTGATTTTTCTACCAATGCCAACCCCTTTTATTTTATGTTTGTTATTTTTGGGTGGATTTTGGGGAGTAACCCAGAAATTGAGTTATGACATGAATGAATTTGCAGGGGGAAAAAGTGGAGCTGGAAAAATCTCAGAAGAAAAGCTAGTTGCTTCAAAAGAAAACAGAATAAAAAATGCTAAAGCCTTGAGTCTAATACAAGGAGTATTATCTGATGATCTATTTCCACGCATAAGGAATGAGAAAACTGCAAAAAGAGCATGGGAGATACTAAAGAGAGAATTTAGAAGAGACAAAAAGGTGAAAGTTGTAAAATTGGAGGCAGTAAGGGCTGAGTTTAAGTATATGAGGATGGTAGATTGAGTGAGCTTAGATCATTACCTAACTAAGTTCTTCAAAGTTATAAATAATTTGAAGTCTCTCGGTGAAGAGGTACCTAAGACAAGGACAGTGCAGAAGCTATTGATGAGTCTGAGCAGGAAATATAAGTCCATTGTTTCAATTATTGAGGAAACAAGAGACTTAAATACACTGAGAAGTGAAGAAGTCATTGGTTCAATTAAAGTATATGACAAAAGAGAAAACATGCATGATGAGAGGGAAAGAGTAATGAATACTGAAAGAGCATTCAGTAACCGCAGATAAGAGGGAATAATTACCTTCAAAGTAACAAAGACTCACAAGGAAGAACAAATTCGAGGTAGGGGCAGAACAAAAGGTTTCCAAAGTGGACTCAAGGTGGAAACATGAACAATCAACACAATACAAACTGGAACCAGAAAGATGGGATTAATTACAATAATTCCTTTAATTCTCAGCAAAGAAATGGAAGCAGTAGCCAAACGAGTATAAAACCACAATGTAATACATGTCAGAAGGACCATTTTGGCATATGCAGATTCAAAGGAAAGATTAAATGTGGAAAATGCAACAGATTTTTGTGACTTCAACAAACTTTTGCCAAATTGTGCAAAAGAGGAAGATGAAATCACAGGGACAATGTTTTATGCTTGACATGCAGCAAGTATACAAAATGAAGATGTATGGTTTGTGGACAGTTCATTTAGTAATCATATGACTTCACAAGAGTCAAAAATTGATAAAAATTGACAAGACAGTAACATGCAAGGTGAAGATGGGCTCAGGAGATCTTGTGCAAGCTACAGGCAAGGGAACACTTGTGGTTGATACAAGACAAGAGGTAAGGCATATAAAAAAAGTATTGTTGGTGCCTGGATTAGATGAAAACCTACTAAGTGTAGGGCAGATGATGGAGCATGGGTATTACATCCTTTTCGAGGAAACAAGGCTATAATATTTGATGATGAAACAGTTATAAATATTATAACAAAAGTGATCATGAGAGGTAATGGATGCTTTTCTCTTTCACTGGAATCCATGGTACCTGCAACAAGAAAAGCATTAGTGATTGGAGGTTCTTGGATTTGGCATAGAAAATTTGGACACTTGATTTTTGAAAGCTTGAAGAAGATGCAACAAATGGAAATGGTTGCAGGACTGCCTATGCTAACATATGTGAATATCGTGTGTGAAGGATGTGTGCTTGGGAAGCATAAAAGGTAGCTATTTGATAAAGAAGGAAGCTAAAGAGCAAGCCAACCACTTGAACTGGTACACACAAATTTGTGTAGACCAATACAAAATGAATCAAATGGAGGTAATAGATATTTTATTACCTTTATCGATGATTTTTCGAGGATGAGTTACTTTCTTAGAAACAAGTCCAATACTCTAAATGTGTTTAAAAAATTCAAAGTGTTCATTGAATTGCAAAGTGGTTGCACTTTAAAGAAGTTGAGGAGTGATAGAGGTGGAGAGTATACCTCATTGAAATTCTAGAATTTTTGTGCTGACAATGGAATAAAGAGGCAGTTAACAATTGCATATTCTCCTTGGCAAAATGGTGTAGGTGAAAGGAAAAACATGAGCATTTATGAGATGGCTAGATCAATGATGAAGGAGAAGAAATATCTATTGAATTTTAGGATGAGGCTGTTAATACAGTTGTATACTTACAGAACAGAAGCTACACCACATCAGTGTCAATCAAGACATCTTTTGAAGCTTTTACAGGGACAAAGCCTGACATCAAACACTTGAAGGTGTTCGGGTGTATATGCTACATTCATATTCTAGATCATTTAAGATAAAATCTTGATGATAAAGAAGAACAAGGAGTCTTTATGGGATATGGGAGCTGCGAGAAAGGTTACAGAGTATATATTCTGAAATCTAAGAAGATTGTGCTATCTAGAAATTTGGTATTTGATGAAAACAGTATGCATACATGGAAAAACAAGCATGAAAACTTTATTCCACCACATTTAGTGCTTCAGATTAATGATGAAGAAGCACAAAATGAAAGAGGTCAGTCAAATAATGGTGAATACTCCCTGGAAATTGCAGAAAACAGAGAAGTAAATGAATACAGCAGCTCAAGGGCAGAATCTAATGCATCAACTCTAGTAGAGATCAAAACATTGGAGGATATATATGCAAGATGCAACTTAAGCATGGTAGGGCCTGAAAATTACACAAAAGCAACTGAAAATATAACTTGGCCAGATGCAATGAAGGCAGAATTAGACATGATTGAGAAGAACATTACCTGGGAGCTTGTGGACAGACCTGTTAATAAGCCTGTCATAAGGGTTAAATGGGTGTTTAAGAACAAACTTAACTTGGATGGTACAATCAACAAGTACAAGGCAAGACTTGTGGCAAAGAGGTATGCACAAAAGCCAGGAATTGACTACAATCAAACCTTCGTACTAGTGGCAAGGTTAGATAATATTCGAACTCTTATTGCACTTGCAAGTCATACAAACTGGAAATTGTTTCAGTTAGATGTTAAATTAGCATTTCGAAATGGAATGCTTATGAGGAGGTGTTTGTTGAGCAACCCGAGGGGTTCATTGTTCAAAGAGCAGGGCACAAAGTGTACAAATTAAACAAGGCACTATATGGGCTTAAACAAGCTCATAGAGCTTGGTATAGTGAAATTAACACCTATCTTACCATGAGCAAGTTCAAGAGAAGTGCAAGTGAGGCCACTTAATACACAAGAGATGACAATGAAGGAAATCAACTCATTGTATCCATTTATATGGATGATATTGTGTACACAAGAAATAGTGAGATAATGATGAATGAATTCAAAAGGGAAATGATATAGAGGTATGAGATGACTGACTTTGGTCTTCTTCATCATTTTCTGGGAATGGGAGTGTTGTAGAATGATCAAAGTATCTTCATCCATCAAAACAAGTATACAAGGTCTCTACTTGAGAAGTTTAGGTTTGCTGATTGCAAACCAGTCTCAATTCCATTAGCTACTAGTGATAAACTAAGAAAAGTGTATGGAAGTGAGTTAGCAGGTGAAGGTTTGTATAGAAAAATTATAGGGAGCCTGTTATATCTGACAGCAACAAGGCTTGATCTTATGTATGCTGCCAGCTTACTATCCAAGTTTATGAATCAACCAACAAGAAAACACATAGGAGTTGCAAGAAGAGTACTTAGATATGTTCAAGGAACTCTTGACTATGGGATAGAATATGTCAAACATAAGTCAGCAACTCTTGTGGGATTTTGTGATGCAGACTGGGGAGGCAGTGAAGATGACAGTAAAAGTACCTCAGGTTATGCATTTGGTTTTGGAAGTGGAGTGTGTTTATGGGCTTTAGTAAAGCAAAGTCAGTATCATTATCAACAGCAAAAGCTAAGTATGTCTCAGCTTCCGAAGCAACTACACAAGCAATATGGTTAAGGTTTGTGCTTGATGATCTAGGTGAAATGAAAACAAAAGCTACTCTCCTGTACTATGATAACATGTCAGCAATTGCTATAGCAAAGGATCCAGTGTTTCACCAGAAAACAAGGCATATTAACAGGAAAATTCATTTCATAAGGGAGGCAGTTCAAGGAGGTGTAATTGACATGAAATTTTACAGTAGTGAAGAACAATTAGCAAACATATTCACTAAGGGACTGCCTAAGGACAGATTCAATCAACTCAGATCAAAGCTTGGTGTTAAACCCATAAGCAGCTTAGGAGGGGATGTTTGTGGATAAGCTACTTATAGGAGCTATAAGATGTTGGAGATTAACTAGTTTACATGGACTACAAGTCCACTAAAGAAGAAAGAAGAAGAAGAAGAAGAAGAAGAAGAAGACTTGTTGTTACAACTGTGATCTAATAGAATCAACTGCAACACATTCTAATTGTAACTAATTCAAAGAAGAGAAGATGTAATTGACCTCTCTAGATAGTTAGGAAACACATGTGTAATGCATGCTCTGCTCATACTATATAAATGAGCATTTTGTCAAACAACAAAATGACAAATTAATACATACAACTTATCTTCTTTTGAATAAAATCCCTCTTCTGTTTTTCTCCTTCTCCTTAAAGATAACCAAGTTCACCTGCAAAATCACAAACAAATTCAATAAAAAAAGTTAACAAATTTGAATCCACTACAAGCAATCAGGTTGATGCATTATCAATGCAATTGATGGAAAGCTTTGCGTTTTTAGCTCATTATATGCTTGTCCCTTCCATGCAGTTATAAAAATCTTTTGAGACTAGTTTTTATTGTTTGTTTATGAGTTGCAGGCAGATTAGATTCAGTTTCCTCATAGGAATTGAGACCATCTCAAAGAATGACGATTGGAAGGTGGAACATTGGACTAGTAGATATCATCATCCTTCATTTATGGTGGAGCTGGGAACTGTGGAATCGGCAGAAATAATCATCTGTCTAAATATTGCTTGCGAGTGTAATGCTTCAGTGTCAGAAATTGGTAAAATGTTCCTTCGTTTTACCCCTGTAGCTTCATTGGGCACACACTGCTTAACTTTGTGGCTACTGTGAAATGAGGTGAGTTTTCTCCTTTGCCACATTATGGTTTAATGGCTATAGTCCTGGGCTTTGGCTTGAGAAATAAGTATTTATAAATGCAGATATGTTGTGGTCAAATAATTCCAAAGGGTGGAAGTTCAATGTTAACCAGATATGTTATATTTTATATCAGTATCTAGAGTAATTGAGTTATCGATCTTTCTTGCTTTTCTCAACTTGCATGAAAGATTGATACCTTCAAACTGTGGTGCTGAAGTTAATTGTCTGATTTGATTTTTTTGACGCATTATAAGTCTTGTTGAATGTCTTAGATGCAAGGAATTGATCCTTATGATTTCTGTCTATAAACCTCATACATTATGGATTGCGTGCCGTTTCTATTGTGGATCTCCACTATGCTATGTCTATTTTTCTATTTTAACATCCTCAGATTTCAAAATGCATTTTGACAGGTGCTAACTGCTTTGCGGTTCTTCATACATTGAAGTTTCTTGACACTTAAATTCCTCCATGAGCGATGAACAATGGAAGAACAATCTCACACCTAAACATCATACAGAAATACCGACGAAATTTTTCCAATGGTATTTGGCTAAAAATATTATCGAAGGAATGTTATCGTCATAATTTTTGTCGGTATTTTACTAACACCATTAACGATGTGATGGTTTTTTTTGGTAAATATCAGTAGTAAACACCAAGGGAATTATAGTGGGATTAAAACACCTATAATGTACGATGATTTGATATTGTTTCCAACATAAATACCGACGGAGTTACCAACAAATATATTTTGTCATTAGTGCCATTAGTAAATACCGATATATTGGCGGGTGGAATAAGTTGGGATTCAAAAATCTATGAAGTATGATGATGTGACATTGTTACTGACAAAACTACCTATGGATTTACCAACGAATATATCTCGTCGGTAATTGTGTAATTTATAACCCGATCATCAACCCTCCTCTCTCCCTTTTCTCTCTCCTTTTTTCTTCTGCATTTTTTTCTCTGTAAGACCTAACCACCTCTCCCCCCAATTTCATCACAGTTCAAACTCTCACAAAAATTCAGCAACCATAACACTAAGTTTATGAGCATCTGTGTTTTGATTCAATATTTTTTAGGATTCTCCACTTTAAATAAGCAAATCTACCATATGTTTTTGAAATTTAATTTTAATATGTTAGCTATTTTTCTCCTATTTTTGAAGTATATTGATTTTATTTGGGTGTTTGCTGTTTCTTTTATAGTGTTTTACTATATAAATTTATTGTATGGATTTATGATGAATACATGTTAGGGTTTGTTTTAGATTATGTAAAACTGCATTTGTTTAGTTAATGTATTTAATTAATACACGATTATTATATATAGGTTTGATATAAGTAATGGAGAATCATTCTAGGGTTGTGTAGGATGGGTTATTGCAATTTTATTAACTATGTAATATCTAATATGAGAAATATTAGTGAAGGAGGTATTATATGTTCATGTAGAAAATGCAAAAACAAAAAGTTAATGATCTAGATGTTGTGACGATACATATTCTACAAAAGGGTTCATAAAGAAATATTTGTGTTGGTATGCACACGGAGAAGAATTTGCTCTTCACGAGATCATGGTAGAAAGGATAGTTGGTTCGACTTTTAGTTCCAGCAACATGCATGAAATTGTAGATGCCAACAGTAATTCCTATTGGAATATTGTTATGAATGAATCAGGGTGTTGCAGGTGAATGACCAATTTTAAATGAAGAACCTAGTACAAATGCGGTCAGGTTTTTTGATCTTCTAAAAGACTATGATGAATCATTATGGAATGGTTGCACAAATCACAATAAATTATTAGTTGTGACACAATGGTTCATCATCAAGTTAGATTATGGGTTGAGTGGGGTCGATTATGATAAAAATATTGAATGGGCGAGAAACATTTTACCCGAATGGAACAAGCTGAAAAAGAATTTATATGCTGTCAAAACCATGATGAAACCCATCGGGCTATGATATCATAAAATTAACATATGTCCAAACTTCTGCATGTTGTACTACCTTGAAATACAGAGTTGACCGAGTGCAAATCATGTGAGCATCCTCATTATAAACATATGAATGGAAGGGGGCAAACGCTTCCCAGTCATACCTAGACTGTAGAGGTTATTAGTGTCACCAAAGATAGCTGGGCACTGTTAAGGAACCATCTCACCTAAAAGCTTAAGCTTGTAAGTGAGGCCCTATAATATGATTTATATTATTCTCTAACACACCCCCTCAAGTGAAAGCCCTTTAGGCTTGAAACTTGCAAAGGCCCACATCACCTTGTGCTTGATTTTTATCAAATAGAATGGGGGTGGTGAGATTCGAACTCGTGACCACTAGGTCAACAAGGCTATGATACCATGTTAAGGAACCATCTCACCTAAAAGCTTAAGCTTCTAAGTGAGACCCCATAATATGATTTATATTATTTTCTAACAAGCACATGACATAACATTGTTTATATAATGCAGTTGATGGAAAAGATTGGAGTTTTAGTATGATATTATCATACAAATAAGCTACAAGATCATACAAAACAATCATCTTCGTTTCTTTAATCTTTCACAAAATTAGTATGTAGTTAGATGTTGAAGGAAAAGATTGAAGTTTTAGTACGATATTATTCTCCTATCCGAGTTCATCTCATTCCCCTGAAGCTTGAAGGTCATGACTCATAAGACCATGCAATCACAAGGAGTTTTTGGCAGGAGAAACTGTTGTTCGACACATGAGCACTCCCTATCTGCGATTTGGATGGCTATTTCTTTTAACTTATTTTCGTTTTCTATTTGTGCAACTTGAATTGAATCTAGGTCAAGTCATCCCCTACTATAAAATGGGAGTTATTTCCCCCCCTTGTGATAAATTAATCTCAAGCCTCCTTGGCTAGAGTTTTTAGATGTAAATTATAGGGCGAGATAAATCTGCAAATGTGGAAAGCTACACCTTTTTGGATATCTCATCAAATGATTATACGAGCTAAGGTAGCCACCACACAGAAACATGCAAACAAACGATTTACATCAATTTGTTTTTTTTTTTCTAATCTTTGCCAGGACAGCCTCCTCCCCTCCCTCCATGTTTTATCTTGCCTTGGGTCTTATCCTGATAAGTACCTCCCAACGCCATTCCATGGCAGCTAAACTACGACCAAATCAAAATAAATAAATAATAAAAAACTATATAATTTTAATTTGTAACTGATGAGTTGTCATGTCAAGAAGCATTCATTGTAAGGTTATTGCCACCTACATTCATTGTTCCCATCTTCAATTCAACCAGACATTGAACATTTTTTTATTCTTTTTAGCATTCCATTTCCTGAATAATATCACATTGAATTGGTCACTGAACAACTATATAAAAAGAGGAAATTCTAAGCCCTCCCTGTAGATAATTTTTGGATTATTTCAGGTCTTAAAGACACTGCCTTGAAGTCAATGGGGGTTTCCTTCTGTTGTTTGTTAAAGTGATTTTTATATTAAAAAATATATTAAATTGATATGTTTTTTTTAGATATTTCTTGATAATATTAATGTAATAAAATAATAAAAAATTAATTAAAAAATATTCTTGAAAAGAATTCTTAGCATAATGACAAACACACTTACTACTGAGATTTAATGGTTGTGAAATACAAGCAATGGCTGAAGTGAGTAGAGCAGCGACGATGGAGACAATTCCAGATGTCAAAAGCTGCAGCCAAAATTCGTAGCCCTTTCTAGATGGAATCTAGTCATTGGCTTATCCAAGTTTAAAATTTAATAGTGGTTTTGGTCAAAGAAAAACCCCACAGCTTTGATTGAATCAAGCCTGAACATTGATGTGATTAATTACATGGACACCTAAAAATCAACTCAGCTACAGATACAGACAACTACCGAGGATTGGGTCTAGCGACAAGGATTTTGAGTCCTTCTGTGAGGCGAACATGGTTTGAATTCCTGGTTTAATGTGTCTGACGATGTCATAAAGATGATTGGTTTCCTGGTACAGAGAATACCCTAATACAAACACAATAAATACAGACACAGACCAGTGCCCTTCTCTTCTTTTTCTCATCTTCCTTTCTTACCTAACACAAATAACGACGATATAACAGGTTTGGCTGAGTTAACTGGATGTCAAGTATGCACTAGTGATTGTATTTTATAGTGTATTTTTTAAATAAAAATATATTGAAATGATATTTTTTTATATTTAAAAAATCATATTTTTGGTATAAGCACATTAAAATGACGTGAAAATACTAAAAAAAAATTAATTGAAAGTAAAGAAAAAAATAAAATAAAAATTATTTTTTCTCAAAAAGGGGGAACAAAAGGTCGATACCTAATTCTACCAAAAATTTTGTTTTGAACAGTACCGCTGCAAGAAAAAATCTGTTTTCTCCCTTTTTATTCAGAATAAATAAAAATCACAACAAGTAGAATAAATCACAGCACAACATAAGAATAAACTAAAATCACGTCATCGACAACAGCGCCAAAATTTGTTGCGATGTCATAGTCGCACAAAGTAATTACCCTAGTTTAAAATAAATCACACAAGATAATTTAGAGCAAGCAAGGGGTCGATCCCATGAAGACATTTTTGTTCAAACTTTTGTGCTATATACTATGCAATTAGGAGAGTTGGAAGTTGGTTTGGCTAAAGCAAAGGAAAAAGAAAACTAAGCGAAAATATAATAAAACCAAAATTTATCAATAAAACAAACCTTGATCACAAGTAAACATCCACTTACAGAAATCAGAACTGATCATCGAAACGAAACATGAATTTATATTCTGAAATTTATATCTTCTTAACATTGGTTAGTTAATGGATTTGTCGTATAACTTACCCTAACCGTCAAACAACCATAGTTTCTGCACTAGTAATTTACTTCAATGACAACCTTAAGAACTAGATAAGTTGATTAATCAAGTAACATAATTGTCTGCAATCTATGTTTAATTTGATTGAATGTTCTTCCTAAGATTAATAATATAAATTCGTCACAATTATTAACTCAGTTGCTTCACAAGTTCATATACCACAACTCCAGTTTTGATATCAAACTTAGCATTAGACTGTCTACAATAATAACTTAGAGTCCGCTCTAGCAATTAAAATAAACGATCATAGAAAAAATAAGCATAGAAGAACAAACATATTAATCATATAAACTGAAAAGAATAAAATAGATCTCACAGTTCTTGAAATCTGAAGGTTTATGTGTCTTTGCAACAAAGAAAAAGAGTTTAGCTTTGCAAGGTTCTTGAACAATTAATTAAAAAAATGGAAGAAAACATGATTTCAGGTTTGGAGGAGGAACATGGGTGTTTTTTTCTCTTCTTTTCTGTTGGTTGGTCGGGCCCCTTTGGCTCTTTTTGCACTTTTTTTATACCACACAGGAAACCCTAGTCTTTAAAATACAAAATAATCCTCCCTTAAGTTCACAGTTTACATTTAAGTGCTTACAATAACTATTTTCCTAAGAAAGAGAAATAATCTTCCATGAAATCTTCAAGCTTTGACTTAGAGGATTTTAATTGCTGAAATAAAAACTTAGATGCGGATTTAGATGCTTTGGAAAGTAATTGAACTCATTTTTTCACAAAACATGTTTGTTAACAGAATTCAGTTGTTATCTTGAAAAAATCATATAGCCCTCATATGATAAAATGTTTTTTTCTGAAATTTGGAGTGTATATATGCTTGAGTTAGGAATTCAAAAAAATTGAGTTTGCATCAATTGGACATATGTAGCTTGATATATTCAAATCGGAATGGTCAAAGGTCAACACTAACAGATTTTGAGATTTGACTTTGAAGACTGTGATTTCCATGCTAATTCTTTTTTTATTTTTCTTGCAATAGATTTTCATAAATTTACGGATGTTATTTTTTTAATTCCACTGAAATCATTCAATTTCACCCTCTAGAGCTTCCACTGTGCAAAAAACATCAACTGAATGTCAAATCTGTAAAATCACCTCCAATTACTTTCTTTTTGCATCTTTCATCCAAAAATGTCTTCAAAACATAAAATAAAGAATATCAAGGCATTTTATACATAAAATATAGGCAAAACACTAGGTAAATGTGGGTTAAAATATCAAATAATATAGTTACATCAATATATAAGATTAGTTGCATTAGTTTTTGTTTATCATATATTTGTTTATGATAGTAAAGCCTCAAAAAATACTTATGAGTTAAGGGATATAATATTTTATTTTATTGTCAATTTTATCATCATTTTCCATTGACTTTTTAAAATAAAAATCATTGATTTTTTTTAATTTTATGTCCACTTATGATAATAAAACCTCAAAAACATATTTACGAGTTGTAAATATATTGTTATTATTACTTAAAAACTAATCTTTTTTATATCGATTTTTAA